>HG995323.1:4935341-6289890 GCA_905333045.1 Lysandra bellargus
ATAACACAATTTGGGAAAAAATAATAAAAACCACACCAACAATAAAAAGTAGAAGAAGTTTGCAAGTAACATGGCCGCCAAAACTGTTGTCACTTATCAGTTTTCAGTTTGACAAGCTTTTCATTACCATTACCAGTATACTGCCGCTTAGGCCTTATCGCTTAGGCCAATGATCGCTTAGACTTAAGATATTTTGATTTATACCACACTTGACAGTACACTGATATTTTTTAGAAACACTACCAATATGTATCCGTGATGCTAACCTGCAGATAATTTCAGATCGGTGGGGAACCTAGAAGATCTAGAAGTGTCTATCGTCGCGCCGTCTGGTGGAGATAAAAAGTAAGAAAACCTCTCATTAAAATTTTGGTTGCGTTAGAGCTGGGTCGAAAATATTAATTAACTATTCAAGAAGAATAATCAAAAGCACAGCTTATACTAATAACTAAAAACAAATTTCGAGAAATGTCCAAGTAAAAAATCACAAATTCGTATGTGGAGACAAAGAGCGCATGCATTAGAGAGCAAAAAATTATGTAAAAAAAAAACAATTTAGCGGTAAGACCGCCTATATTTTGTACGGATTCTTTTAGCGTGTTTCTTCTGTAGTTTAGTTTTTGTACAAATAAAAAAAATCTATTCTATTCTAAAACCCCAATTATTTTAAAAGTAAAGACTGGAGCCGTAAGAGTTAAGTTTTGCGTTAAATTTAATACAATAAATATTTTTCCTTATATTATAATTTATAAGGCAAAATGGCAGATATTTGTTAAATTGGCAGCACTAAGCCCACGTGTCAAATTTGACGGTTTGCTGCGAACCGTCAAAACTGTCAAATTCACACGAAGCGAAGTAGCTGCATACGAGTTTGACAGCTGTCAAACTCGCCTACGCGGCAGGGCTTCAAATAACGTTATTTTTTCATAATGTTACTGCTTCAAGGGCATAGATAACGTTATGAAAATTTAACCGATATTAAAAATAACGTTAAAAATTGATATTAATAGCGGTTAATGTTATAACGTTATATAGGATTTATAACGGTAAATATATGTTCTTTGATAACGTTATAGTACGTCAAGAAAGTCATGACAAGCGGGAAAATTTTCTAAACGTAATCACGCTTATAAGGTGTATTTTTTCTTTGTATTTTCACACAAATCTCGCAAAAAAAGTGGGCTGCGAGTGAGATTTAGTGTACCGTGCACGATCGCATACCTGATACCAGAAAATAACGTTATATTTACCGTTATTATCATAACGATATTTTTTCGTTTATACTTATCGAAAAAATATCGTTATAATAATAACGGTAAATATAACGTTATTTTACTAAATATCGTTAAAAAAATAACGTTATCTGGCTACCATTATGAAAATAACGGTACGTAACGATATTTTTTCTGTTATTCGATAACGTTATGAAGCCCTGACTGTATTTAATGCTGTGTGACGCCAAAAATTGGCCCCTTAAAGAGATGTCTGTTGTGTCTGACGTTATAAAAAAAAAACTTAAAGTCTATGCTTCTTTAGCGGGTTGGCGGATTGTTCTCGATACTTGAATTATCGCAAATGAATAAAGTGGTTTTTAAATAAATTTGTATCCAAATTCTTAGTAATAATATGAATCTTTGTAAATTTGTGTAGCAAAAACTCTACAAGTTTCCTCAACAGCGAGTGTGAAAAAGTTTGTATAGGTTGAAAATTTCATTGAAATTATATGAACGGAAAAATGTTTTGTTGGGGTAATGCAACTCATCATGAATTATGTATAGAAGGTCCTGAAACCTTAGATTTGGTAAGTATGAAAGGTATTTTTTTAACGTTTTCACTCAGGTATAAAATAAACATTCGGTTGATTGGATTTTTTGGAAAAACAAAGCTGTTCCGAAAACTTCACATGTTAGGTAAATGTATCTTTTAACATTATACAATGCAATGATTTATGGTACAGGTCATTAAGCCCACACTGTCAAATTGGAAGGAGAGTCAGCATGTGCAGTCAGTGGCTGCTGGGGAGTTTCACACTCTATATTTAACTGATGTGGGACACCTGTACTCCTGTGGCAGTAATGATGCGGGCCAACTGGGAAGACAGACTGAAGCTGTTGATGGGAAATCCCCAGGTAATTATAGTTTTGTTCTATATTTAAATAATCCTGAGGAAGAAAACTTCATTATGTATTTTGAATTTCATTGTCTCTTTATGTAACTGTAAACAGAGTCTTACTTATTATTAGATCTATAAGTGTAAGTTCAAAAACTAAAGCATCAAATAATTTCCGATGGCAATAGATAATTTTATACATTATTAGAATAAAGACATCAGAATTTACTATTGTATATTAATGCCATATTAATACCATCTTAAAGCTTCTAGAAAATTTTGACTTTATACTAAAATACTAAAAGTAATTACTATCTTATTGAATTTTAATGTTGCATCATACTACAGTGTAAACTCTTTATAACGAAACTCAAGGGACTGAGCATTTTTGTCGTTGTAGAGAGTTATTGTTATATGGAATGAACAAAAAAGCAACTGATAATATGATAGGTACCCAGTATGCTTGGTCGAAGACCATCACTGCCGAGAAAACAATGCGTCATACTGCATGTGCTCTAGGCAATTAAGGATAACAAAAGCTAGACCGACCTCAGATGTTTCTGAGCTTCAAAGTCTTTTGTTACCTGTTATATGATATGTCATATATCTATATAATATAATATATAGTTATAATACCGATAATAATAATTTAGTGTCTAAAAATATTAACACATTTCTTCTTAATAGAGAAAGGCATATCGCTATAAAGAATGTTTCAATATGTGGTTTTGATGCAAACCAACCAAGTTGGGCTCACTTCAACGTTATAGGGAGTTATCGTTATAAAGGATAATGTTATAAAGAGTTTACACTGTATTTGTATTGTATGTGATAAAGTGTAACTGACACTGAACTAGGTTAAACTAGGTTCATTTGAATATAATTTAAAATTAAAGTAACAATCCAATTGTAAGTTCTGTTTATGTTTATCTATTCATCCTGATAAACACTACTAGATAATGTTGTTATTGTCAAAACATTGGTTTTCCAACACATCTCATGCAATATAGAAATGTTGTGTGAATATGAAGTTTTATGCCTTAATCTATGGTTTTGAACGTACATTATAAGTATGTTAATAAAAGAAACCTGTTTTTATCCGGACAATTTTGTCAAATCAGCTACATATTAAAGAAAGAATAAACTCAAATTTCAACATATAACAAACATAAACTTTTGCCTTTGTAGTATCTGTGTAACATGGTGGTGCCTTTTTCAGCTCCCGTGGAAACATTTAAAGGATGTACGCTATCGGCAATAGCTTGTGGCATAGAGCATTCAATGGCAGTGGATGAATGGGGACAGCCATTCAGTTGGGGATCAGACAGCATGGGCCAACTTGGCAGCAATCTCGGTGCTCAAATACAGGACAAACCCAAGATAATAAAGTTTCTCGCTGCCAAAAATGTTATACAAGTTGCATGTGGATCATACCATTCAGTTGCTTTAACAAATAGTAAGTAATATTTAAGATGTAAATCATAGAAGTATAAGAAAGGATCATGGGCATTTTGGTATAAGTCTCAACAAAGACAAAATATATGCCATTGCTCGTAGTGGTAGATAAAAAAGTTAAATAATGTACAGTCAACATACAAGGCCAGTATTACCGATGTAGTTTTTGTCGTCTATGTGGTAAGATTTATTTGCACTTAGAAAGGTTACGAATGTCTTGTCTTAGACAGTACACCTTAGATTTACGCTCACAGTAGTAGTTTAACCCCTCCCTCATATTGCTCACCCACGGCAGAACAGCTACTGATGACAGAACAGAAAATATAAATAGAAGATAAGTGTGTAGACAAGACTGTGTAAGTGTATAAATTGTATTAAGAACATAAATACCTCAACTTAAAATCAGGGACAAGAGCATTATAAAATAAAGCGCGGCTTGCAACTTAATGTGAAGGCAGCCTAAAACTTCATATTTCACAAAAATGGTGCTGCAATTGGCCTTCCAGTGTTATCAACTCTCAGAAATATATATTATCCCTAAAGTTCGTGTCAAAAACCCCTAAAAAAGCTTATTTTTTTTGTTTTCCACCTAAAAATATATAAATATAAATTCATAATGATTTGGAAATAATATTATACTGTAATATTGTGCTTCAAAATCTTTTTATTAAAAGTTACATATGTATTTAATAAGTATATTAAATATTTTGTCTTCGTCTGAAGATTCCGATTTTTTTAAATCATACATGTTGACATTGAATAAATTTAACATTTTATTGGATGGATTAAAATATGTTACACAAGATCCATAATTTCTCATCTTATTTACTACATCTGACACTTCATTGTCAATCGCAGTTTATTAAATAGAAAATAACAAGTTTTTGACAGGGAGTCCATGACCGCTACCGCCATGTTTCCCGAGTAGTATTAATAATAAAAATACACACTATTAATAAATAAGAATTGTTTTATAAATATTATCATGAACCAAATATAATTTAATTAAGTACTTATCTAGTGCAAAAATAAAAATTGTATTAATTTTTTTCTTATTACCGCATTGTTATTGCCAGACTCTCCATTGGTGATATGACTGATATAGCTCTTACTTTGAGATTGTTGACTTTCAAATACTGTTCCAGTTTTGAAAATAATTCGTCGTAGACTTGAACCGAAACTTTAAAATACTTATAAAATAAATTTTCACTATCCCTTGATTGACTAAACTATACAACAAATTCCCCGCATAGCAACCTAGATTCAACGAAAGGGCTCACTGGTTGTCTTTTTTTTTTGCTAGTCGTCGTTTTGCTAAGTAATAATATATTAAGTTCTCCATCGATGGGACTGTACATGCACAATGTTAAAATTAAACTGGAGACACTGCATAAGTCGGGTCTCCGCGACGGGTCCCGCGACGGGGACCGCTGCGTGTTCACGCGCGTGCTCAAGCGACGTTCGCCCGTCGCGGGTGCCCGCTTAACGCAGTTTATGCCCTAAGAAAAACCGCAGACAGCAGACGGACGAATGGACAGACAGATGGACGGACGGATAGACCGACAGACGGACAGACGGATGGACGGATGGGCAGACCGAAACTATAATATAAGGGTTCCTTTTTTACTACGGAACCCTAAAAATGAACATACTATAATGTAACGTGATGTTATCAGCATGAAATGTGTGAGCGCTGATGTCACTTTTAACATGGCTTTACTCAAAAAGTACAACGAATCTTGACAAGCGCCCTATTGGTCATTAATGTACATGGGTATACCTTCCTAAAAATATACAATCCATTCCTGTTGAGCCCTATACCAGAGCCCATACATTTTTGCCCATCATCATTTCTTTACAAATTTAAGATATTATGTTTGTATGCATATTGATTTGATAATATTTAGACAAAATCCAAATTGTTATACTATTTAATTTACGCGCAAAATATTGCTATTGTTATCAAAATATATGTAGCGCCTTTCCTACGTGTTTAATGACCAAAGTACACTTTTTTATTTAAATTACTTAAATATAATAAAGTTAATCATGATATTCACCAGATGGCGACCTTTACGCATGGGGTGCAAACAGTTTTGGTCAGTGTGGTCTGGGAACCATGTCCAACAAGGAAACCACACCTCAACAGATAACGTCCCTGGTCGGAGTCCCAATAGCTCAGATAGCTTGTGGCAGCAACCATACATTTGTGTTATCAAAGTATGTATTGATATTATTGTTTTGATAAAACTTTTTTTTTTTTAATTATCTGGTTAACAAAAAAATTATCAGGTTTAAAGCTTAGGTATATTGCAGATAGTTCATAACATAAAAAACAGTCACATGCATGACAAGCAAAATCAGCAAACCTTAAGGCCGGGATCAATCTCAATCCAAAACGATAACCTTGCACACAACCAAAGACCAAGCGTATATGCATCGCAATAAGATTCATTTTAGCTTAGCATAAAACTGTAGTTACTAGGGGCGGATCTTCTCTACTTTTCATGTTTTTTTAAAATATCTTTGGAAATATATATTAAGAAACAGAATTGTTCGGTTAAGGATATTTTAATATAGATTTACTAACAATTTATTCAAATAAAATGTATGATTATCCTAGTTAATACTTATATTCCGATGAATTAGATTTTTGTCGGAGATGAGTTTGTAAATTAATTACAGCCAAAGTATTACATTTTATAAAAATGTTTATGGTTTAAAGTCTTTTAAATATTGTGCTTTATATCTCATATTTTTTACATTTCGCTATTATATTGGAACTAGGTAAACCGGGAGTCACGGAATAACAAATTGGGGTTTATGCCCGCCTTAAATAGTTATACTCTTAAAACTCTGTACTTTTTATTACAGATCTGGTGCAGTTTTTGGTTGGGGTAAAAATTCTCATGGACAGTTAGGATTACAGGACAGAGAAAATAGATGTTATCCAACACACTTGAAACCTTTAAGAAATGTTAAGGTAAGATAAGGTGCCAATTATTTTGACGGGCCTTCAAGTATATTATCGTAATTTCTACTATTTATCCGTACTAATATTATAAAATGTGAAAGTGTATCTCACATCTACTCTGTTACCTCTTCACGCCCAATGTGTGACTAATTTATGTGAATTGTATCAATGATATCAAATTGGTTTATATAAAGAATAACAGAATGTTTTGTATACTTTTATAATTATGTTGGAGGCGGAGATAACACCATGTAAAATGAAATAAAAATGACAGTAAATGTTTGCCACGGGTGGGACAAAAAATGGACATACTTGTTACACATGAATCATATTCAACAAAACTCTGCTTTCTTATTAAACTTTTTAATATAAACTACAATATTTGTTTGAAATAATAAACTGAACGTAACATTTCAATAAAAAACAATGCCCTATTATTAAAACATATTTCTTCTTCTTCTTTAATGGCAGTTTCGTGGGTTGCCAATGTCGGAGTGTATTGTATAGACTTTGTTCTATTTAATTTAGGTCTGGTGAAGCAACAAGGGTATGGTTACTATGCATAATAATTATAATAATATATATTTACAAGTTGATTCACCCAAAACAAAAACAAGTGTTAGTAAAGACATCACAATCTAATATTGTTAACACGTATATATGTACACAAAATCTCGATAAAAGGGGTATTTACATAGCTTAAAACCGATTTAAAATTGATAGGAAGAGGGATGTAATTGGGAAGACAGTCATATAGGGATGATTGGTTTCTAGGACAGCAAAGGAAGATGTGATCTAATGTACCCTCATCTAAACCACACTCACAAAGAGCATTATCCCTAATCCGAATTTTGGCAAGAAAAACTGGTGAACAGCAATGCCCAAGTCTAAGACGACAAATTGTCGAGCATATTGGTTTGCTACATTGTAAGTATTTTAAAAACCAGGGTCTAACAGGTACTCTGCCCTGGGCAACAATCAACGAGGCGCTCAGGTACCACGGCGTGCCAAGGTACATGCGTAGGACGATTCGGAGCTACTTGTCGGAGCGCTCCGTCAAATACCCCACCGAGGACGGCGCCTGGGAGGAACAAGAGGTTGACTGCGGCGTCCCACAGGGCTCTTCCCTTGGGCCGTGCCTGTGGGACATCGGTTTCGATTATGTACTCCGAGGCGCTGAACCTCCCTGGCGCAGAGAAGATCGCATATGCGGACGACACCGCTGTCGTCTGCCGTGGCAAGACGATACGCGACGCGGTGAGACTCGCGACGGCGATGGTCGCGCAAACTGTCCGGCGCATCGAGTCACTGGGCCTGTCGGTGGCCCTCGATAAATCCGAGGCCCTGCTCTTCTATCGGCCGAGGAATGCGCCTCCGCCGGGTCTGGCAATTATGGTTGGCGGAACCCGAATCGACGTGGCGTCCTCCATGACGTACCTCGGTTTAGTCCTTGACAGTCGGTGGTCCTTCAAGGAGCATTTCCGCCGGCTGTCCGAGAAGGCGACCAGGTCTGCTGGGGCTCTGGCCTCTCTGCTCCCGAACCTCGGGGGCCCGAGCCTGGAATGTCGGCGCCTGTACATGGGCGTAATACGCTCCATGTGTATGTACGGGGCGCCGATTTGGGCTGAAAACCTGTCGCGCGTCAATGGACGCGTCCTGGGGCGACTGCAGAGGGTAATGGCGACGCGGGCAGTGCGCGGATACCGCACCATATCGAAGGATGCGGCGTGCCTGCTCGCCGGCAGCATCCCGTGGGACATAGATGCGAGAGCCCTCGCCGACGTCTATTGGCGTTGCGCAGAGGTCCGCGCGGGGGGCAGCAACCCCCTTCCGGACGCCGTGCGTCGGTGGAGGGCTCAAGCCAAGGAGAGGACACTGGAGTTGTGGGAGGAGCGCCTGCTGGAGCCACGAGTCAGTGTAGGCCTAGTGGAGGCCATTCGCCCGGTTCTGAAGGACTGGGTGAACCGCAAGCACGGCGCTCTCTCATTCCGCCTTACGCAGGTGCTGACCGGGCACGGCTGCTTCGGTCGGTACCTGTGTGAGATAGCCCGGAGAGAGGAGTCAGCGCGGTGCCACCACTGCACCGCGGACAGGGACACGGCCGATCACACCATCTTGGCCTGTCCCTCATGGACGAGACAAAGAGCGGCCTTAACGGCCGCCATCGGATCAGACCTCTTGCTGCCGGCTCTTGTGCAAGCCATGCTGAGCAGCGAGCACCATTGGAGAGACGCGGAGAGATTCGCCGAGGAGGTGATCTCCTCCAAAGAGGATGCCGAGCGAGTTAGAGAGAGGGAGGCGCTCGACCCTCGTCGAAGACGACGGCCGAGGCGTAGACGGAACGTCCAAAATGGCCGAAATGTCCCGCCTTAGCAGGGGTACTCGGGGTGGCGGTGTAGGGACGCCGCTGCCCATTGCACCGAGTCCCGAGACGGTCGTGATGCGCCCATGTTCCTGCGCATCGCGACACCACCGGAGGAGGATGGCCTAAACAAGACCCCCCCCCCGTTGGGGCCTCTGTTCGGCCTAGGGGGCCAACACCCCACCAAGAAGAGGGGCCTGCGTAAGACCAAGCAGGCGCTGCGCTGACGGAACAACGGAGTAATGCTCTTCGGGACCCGTGTATCCGCCAGCTGCAGGAGTCAGGAACATCGCAGTGTTTTAGTGGGTAGGGCCGCGGCACTCACCATCTTCGCCGCGGCGAGCCCCACATAAAAAAAAAAAAAAAAAGGGTCTAACAGGTACACTACCTTGAATATCAAAATAGTATTTACCTTTGGTGGTACTTGAGCTGGCCCATTCTGAATTCCATTTGCTAGAAAGCTGAAATTTAGCTACTGGAATTAAGTCATGACAATAGAGTTGGTAATGACTGAGTCTGGTGTCTGGTGGATGTTATGGCGGCTTTAGCATAAGCGTCCACACTCTCATTGCCAATAATCCCACTATGACCAGGTATCCATGCCAATGTGACCTGTATATTTTGAACACGACACTTAAGGAGTAACTGTCTTATTTTCAAGATCAATGGGAACTTGGACTTAGAGCGGAACAGATTGGCTGAAATACCCTCTAATACGCTTCTGGAGTCCGAAAGTATAAGCGATCTGTTCAGGCCATGAGATTCGATAAACGAAAGTGCCTCATAGATGCCAAGTGCCTCACTTGTGAAAACCGAGGTGGTGGGTGGTAGTTTAAAGTTCAAGATCACATTTACTCTCGGAATCCAGACAGCTACTCCAACACAACCATCCGCTGAAAGCTTAGAGGCATCTGTAAAAATAAGCAGCCAATCCGTAAAATGAGAATCAATAATTTATTTAAATTGAGTGTTAGCTAGCTACCTTTGTCTATTGGAAGGTTAAGGATAATGTCTGGAGATATTATTAATGCATGGTATGGAATGGAATAGAGGGGATTGAGTCTGCACTGGAAAATTGGACAAGGGATTTGGGTTATCTTACGGTAACTGACCAAGAGACCATCAGGGGGGATCTTTATTTAGCCAATAATTAGATGAAGAGGTCAGTTTATTTAGGGTGTGTAATTTGCCTAAAAGGGGGTTGGAAGAATTTTGAAATGCTTTATAAAGGAACCTGTCTGCAAGATATTGCCGTCTAATATGGAGTGGAGGATCAACACATTCAACTTGAAGGGCGTTGATTGGTGTTGACTTCATTGTTTCCACTACAATTCTCAAGGACTTGGCTTGAATTTTATCGAGTTCCTTTAACGGGGTTTTATTACATGGTTCCAGTAAGAAGGATCCATAATCGATGTGACTGCGGATAAGAGCATTATATAGGAGTTTCTGGGTAGATGGGTGAGAACATTAATAAATTTTTCACATTTGTGCGAAACATGAGCTACCTGATAGGCGCCAGTCAGTCTTGAGTCTAGATAGACGCCTAAAAATTTCACTCTATCCCTAACCGGGAAAACTTGCTGTTGAATTTGGACATCGACAATGGCTGGAGACAAAAATGGCTGCTCCAGCTCTACCATCAGATCTGTCGTCCCGGAAGCATGCATAACCTGGAACCCGGAAACGAGAACCAGGCACCAACCACGTTTCCTGGACGGCAAATATTGATGGCTTATGAGAATTTATTAGCCAGAGGATTTCATGTTTTTTATTCCTTATGCTGCGGCCGTTCCACTGTATCACAGTGTAAGCCATCTTTAGGGAGTAAATTTGCTAGCTGGGTCAGGTTAGCCAGAGTTTTGTTTGGCAATGAGTCGCTGAACCTCGAAATGAGGTCAACCATGAACAGGGTCAAGTCGTCGAGAAGGTTGTCATTCGGGGAAATAGTGGGAATTTCAGAGGGGATAGGATATGCACACCCATTGGGGGCCTGGGAAACTGGCTCCTCAATAAGGTTTCTATGGGCCTGATGGTCATAACCAGGCGACCTAGGGGGAATGGGGCGACGGGGGATGAATACAGTTTTTCTGTTGGATGTGGTTGTTGGAGATTTAGTCGGTCGGTCAGTTTGTCTCGAAATACTAGCAAAAGCAGAGGAAGAAGTCCTAGCTGAATCGGCAAAGGATCGCCTTACATGGGGGAATCTGGCTGATGCCTCCGAGTAAGGGATACTTTCCTGGCTCATAACCAATTTAATCTCCCGCTGTCTAGAATCTGGCTCCTCCTGTCCGGAGGGACAGGAGACATCATTGGCTGCATGCGGACCACCACAGTGCAGACAAGTAAAAGTTGTTGCTGTACAAGTTGTTCCCTCGTGCTTTTGTGAGCATTTGTAGCATCGGGGTGAGGACCTACATTGTACTTTTACATGGCCAAAACGACAGCAGTTATGGCATTGGATAGTAGGCAATTTGTATATTTCTACTGGCAGAGAATTATAAAAACAATAAACATGCGATGATAATTTTTGACCAGTGACCGTTATAACCACTGATTGGGTAGGTAACCAAATGGATGAATTTTGCTCATTCAAGGTTCTGCGACTCATTCTACGCGCTTTCACTACCTTACCATAACCAACTGGAACTTGTAGGTTTTCTACAAGCTCTTCCAGCGACCAATCTACAGGGACATTGCGGACAATGCCCATGCGGGATACACTGCATGAGGGTATCACTACAGTATATCCAGCACTTACAACTGCAGGCAAGTCGATAAAAGAGTTAGCGTCTTGTGGTGTTTTAAATTCAATAGAGACTTTATTACGACCGATCCTTTTAATTCCGTCCATTTTTACACTATGTACATTATTTTTGAATAAAAATTGACCAAATAAGATTGGACTAAGGATAGAATCTGTCTCTGGTTTGGACACGTGTATAATGTACGGCGCAGCATCGTCGGAACCATATAATTTTTTGTTTGCAAATTCAGGGTTCACATAGTGAAGTTTAATAGATGGTACTGAGTGGGCATTGCTACTAACTTTTTAGCTGCCGGCTCAGGAATGTCCTTATTCGGCCTTTTTCTATTCCCTCCACCAGGGTCAGGGGGATCTGTGTCCAGAATCCAGATCCATCTCCAAAAAAACAACCTAACCTAAAAAACAAACAATGAATAAAAACTAAATACTTACTACTTCACAAACACAAATTTTAGTACACAACACAAAATATTAGTAAGATAAATCAACCGGCGAATAAAAAACCTCCCGAAATTCTGAAAAACACGTAGAAAAACTAAAAGAAGAAAAAACGCTTATTGACGGCACTCAAAGTAAGAGCAAAAGTCCTAAAACATATTTTTAACCGACTTCCAAAAAACGAGGAGGTTATATGTTCGGCTGTGGATATATTTTTTTATTTTTTTTTATGTTCAACGATCACTCCGCCGTTTGTGAACCGATTTTCGAAATTTTTGTTTTGTTGTATTAGGTTTCACTCCAATTTGGTACCATGTTCACAAAAGTGGTGACCTGATGATGGGATCCATGAGTAATCGAGGGAACTCCTCGAAATTTATATGGAGACATATGGTGATTTTGGTTTTATGAGAAGCTTAGGCTTATGCTTAGGATTATGCTTAGGATATAGCTTATGCTTATGCTTAGGATAAGCATATGCTACCAAAACGCAAGATTCTGCACCAAGGTATACTATGGTTCCGGAGATACTAAGAGAACTCCGGATTCCTTATAGATACAAGTTTGGGGGTTTAGGCGCTGTTTTAAGAACTGAAAGCATATGCTACTATACAAATTACATTCATCATCATCATCATCATTACCACGTCAAGGTCACCAATGTCACCAAAATTGAACATAACAAAATATTCAACCTTATCTCGCTCTGGACTCCTCCTCTCCTCCTCCTCCTATCCTCCTCCTCCTCCTATCCGGATGCTCCTAATAAGTCGTACGTATCCCACCGGTGACATTGTTAGCCCCACCCGTGACACACTTTATTTAATTTTTGTATAACAAAAAATTAAAACCGACTTCCAAGGTAAAAACAATAATAGCATCCTTATAATATGAACTAAAAAGTATTAAATAATTTTTCCTATGTCATGGTGCCTTTTTCCGGATTCGGCTAAAACTCAACTATTTCTGTACTCAATCTTCATAATTTTGAAGTCGGTGCCAGTTACAAATGTTTCAAATATTCTGGCATCTGGATTCAGCTATATCTGGTACCGACTTTTACCTTGGAAGTCGGTTTTAATTTTTTATTATACAAAAATTAAATAAAGTGTGTCACGGGTGGGGCTAACAATGTCACCGGTGGGACACGTACGACTTATTAGGCAAAATACGCGCCTTATAAGCTTTTTTAGGGTTCCGTGCCCAAAGGGTAAAAACGAGACCCTATTACTAAGACTTCGATGTCTGTCTGTCCCTCCGTCTGTCCGTTTGTCTGTCTGCCCGTCTGTCTGTCACCAGGCTATATCTCAAGAACAGCTATAGCTAGACTTCTGAAGTTGCCGCCATAACAACAAATACTAAAAACAAAATAAATTAAATATTTAAGGGGGGCCCCCATACAACAAACATATTTTTTTTTGCTATTTTTTGCTCAATATCAATAATGGCAATAGGTAGGCACTTGAAATGTTGACAAAATGCTTAGTCGTATTTATACTTTGATAAATAATAATAAAATTGAAACAATTTTTCGCATATTTACGTAAAGTTCGATCTAAGTCTATATTTGCGAGTATATAAAAAATTTAAAAAATTAATATATTATTATGTTACCGTGATATTCAAAGTATTTTGTATCGAAATATAATAATTTATAGATAAAAACAACTTGAAAAAAATTCGTCCCAAAACTTCAAGGTTTACTTTCTCATAGAATCCCCCTAAAGGTAATCAGTAATCAGGCGAGCAGTTGACACAACTGATATTATTTATTAATTTTGTTGACATTTGGTATGGATATACTTTTAGTCCCGGGAAAGGATATAGGATAGTTTTTATCCCGGAAAAATGGGCGATAGTTAATAGAATCAGGCGTTACTTTGCGGAAATCCATAGCTTAAAATTTTGTATGTTATTATTTTTACTAATATTCCGTGAAATAAACTTTTATTTCGCGGAGTATTGCTGTACAATTTGTACATTATCCTTGGAGGAGTAAATTAAATACAGAGTACTGTATCTAAACTAAAAATAACTAAAAATAATAACATACAAAATTTTAAAGTAAGCGATTTCCGCGTGATAAACGAATTTTGGCGCAACGAAGTTGCGGACGTCATCTAGTTAGATAATAAGTATATCTCGTTACTAAATGACTGTTAAGCATGTACTGTCAATGGACCAAATTTCTTGTAATAGTATAAGGTGAGCTTGAGGTCAGTCACGCAAACCAGTGCGTTGCGTGGCGTTAAGTTGTTGCGTTCGGTAAAATTGTATGTGATGATTTGATGAATGATGATGCACAACATTTAAAATTATGTATGACGCGATCATACTTTTTAGTATCTCCGTATTAACTATTAGGGCGTTTCAGAGTCCATGTTCATGTCCTGTATTAAACGGATACGATTTATGTTTATTTCATTACTAGCGACCCGCCCCGGCGTCGCACGGGTAGAAAATCTATAGCCACTGAAAAAATGATTAAAATCGATTGCCTATGATCCTTCACGTGATTACTTCTTATCTGTGCCAATTGCCAAATAACATAAAAATTGCTCCAGTAGTTCGCGAGATAAGCCCTTTCAAATAATTTCCCCCGTTTTTTCCATATCCTCCTATTAGTCTTATCTTGATAAAATATAGCCTATAGCCTCCCTCAATAAATGGGCTATCTAACACTGAAATAATTTTTCAATTCGGACCAGTAGTTTCTGAGATTAGCGCGTTCAAGTTAGCCTTTTCAAATAATTTTCCCCGTTTTTTCCACATTTTCCTCTATTTCTTCGCTCCTATTAGTCTTAGCGTGATAAAATATAGCCTATAGCCTTCCTCAATAAATGAGCTATCTGACACTGAAATAATTTTTCAAATCGGACCAGTAGTTCCTGAGATTAGCGCGCTCAAGTAAGCCCTTTCAAATAATTTTCCCCGTTTTTTCCACATTTTCCTCTATTTCTTCGCTCCTCTTAGTCTTAGCGTGATAAAATATAGCCTATAGCCATCCTCGATAAATGGGCTATCTAACACTGAATCATCAAAATCCGTTGCGTAGTTTTAAAGATTAAAGGGAACAAAGGGACATGAGGGAAAAAAGCAACTTTGTTTTATAATATGTACTTATATATATTTTCATGTTATATGTATACTAGCTGTCCCGGCAAACGTTGCTTTGCCATAATACATACTAGCTATTTGACCGAGCTTTGCTCGGTATTCGAAAACACGAATAAAATGACATTTTCTAAAAATGATTCCTAGCTAGATCGATTTAGATCCGAAACCCCCTATATACAAAATTTCATGAAAATCGTTGGAGCCGATTCCGAGATTCCAATTATATATATATACATATAAATATACAAGAATTGCTCGTTTAAAGATATAAGATAAAGTATTTCGCCCATATTATTTTATTGAAGTGACTAAATGAGTATGTCGCCATGGCAACGTCGATCGCTATTCCGTCGCAACAATGGTCGCCGTCAGTCTCAGGCTGTAATAATTTACTATTATTTATTCAACAAATGCACTTATCAATATATAAAGTACCCAGTAGCCGATTCTCAGACCTACTGAATATGCATATAAAATTTGGTAAAAATCAGTAAAGCCGTTTCGGAGGAGTTCGCTGACTAACATTGTGACACGAGAGATTTTCATATAATTATCTGGCAACATTGCAGGTATGTCACATAACATGCGGCGAAGACTTCACGGCGTTTCTGACGTTGGACGGCGGAGTGTTCACGTGCGGCGCCGGCGAGTACGGACAGACAGGACACGGTACGACGAGGGATGAACTTGTTCCTAGAAAGGTGAGTTTTAGTTTTTTTTAATTAGGGGGCAAACGAGCAAATGGTTCACCTGACGGAAAGAATCTACCGTTGCCTATGGACACTCGCAACATCAGAAGAATTAACCTATTCGCTTTGAATATCTTTAGATGCGTCTTGGTCGTGAGAGTGATACTAGGTAAGTTAAAGCAATCTGAGTTGAACTCAGGAGCCGTACCACGAAACCGTTTTGTGACTCAAGCAATCGAACGAGAATGCCGCGCCCTACTCTTAACAAACGTGAAATGACGTTGTTAGAGCACGCGACATTCTCATTCGATTGTTTAATCGTCAAAACGGTTTCGTAGTAGCGGTAGTAGGGCTCCAGGTTGGTCAGGTTGGTGTGAGAAAATAAGATGAAACAATAAAATAATTCAGAGTTCACTGTTGTATTTGTACCAATGTCTCCAAATATGTCTCCAAATATATTAACATAGCTACTTCTTATAGGCAAATATGACAACGCCGAAACATCTCTCGAAAGTTACCTGAGGGGTTAGTGCGAGTTTTATTCAATCATACGCATCGAGCGCGTCAACGCGAATTTATATGGGATCAAAGCAGCGTGGATATTTTGGCTAACGTGCATACTGCTTTGATCCCATATAAATTCGCGTTTACCCGCTCGATACGTATGATCGAATAAACCTCGCACTAACCCCTCTGACAACTGTTCCGTTTATATCATCTCCAAAACATGCTCTTATAATAAACAGTTTACAGATGACATAATATATTGAATGTACTGTAACTTTTTGGTGGACATTTATATTTCACGGCAATAATTGTACACTTTCCTTGCTCTTTCACTTTATTATAATTTATAATGTTGTAAGAAATATAATATTATAATTATTATTGTAGTGTAGATGACATGTCTGACTGCAGGTGTTAGAGCTGATGGGCAGCACAGTGACGCAAGTGGCGTGCGGGCGGCGTCACGCGCTAGTCCGCGTGGGCGCGCGCGTGCTCGCGTGCGGGTACGGAGCCCGTGGACAGCTCGGCTGCCCACACCTCGCTACAGCGCTCGTGCCCACGCCCGTACCAGTGTCTACTGAGCCGGTGAGTGATGAGTGTCAATGAGTGATAAGTGAGAATGAGTGACGAGTAACAACGAGCGATGAGTGACGACTGGATGATAGTGATACTGTAGTACGAGGTAAGTGCTAGCGTGCTCGCGTGTAGGTACAGCGCACGCGGTTAACTCGGGTGCCCCCACCTCGCCACTGCGCTCGTGCCCACGGGCCACGCCCCTACCGCTGTCTACTGAGCCGGTGAGTAATGACTGATTAGTGACAACGAGTGATGAGTAACAATAAGTTATGTGCTTTTGAGTGACGACCGGATGATAGTGAATACTGAAGTATGAGGCGGGCGCGCGCGTGCTCGCGTGCGGGTACGGCGTGCGCGGTCAACTCGGGTGCCCGCATCTTGCTAGTTGCTACAGCGCTCGTGCACATCACGCCCGTACCAGTGTCTACTGAGCCGGTGAGTGAGCTTATCACTCATTAGAATGAGTGATGACCGGTACCGAAGTATGAGGTGGACGCGTATGGGTAAGGCACACGCGGGCAACTCGGGTGCCCGCTCCTCGCCATTGCTCTCGTACCCACGCCCGTACCGGTGTCTACTGAGCCGGTGAGTGATGACTGATGAGTGACAATGAGTGATGAAAGAATGACAGTGACATCGAAGTATGATAATATTATAGTCTTTAGCCAGTATATTATATAGCCCTTAGGGCCGGGACACAAAAACACGTACGTCGTACGGCGTCGTACGGCGCCGTGTCGGACCCGCGTCGTAAAAAACCACGGCACGGCGCCTACGACGCCGTACGGCGTCGTACGACGTCGTGCCGTAGAAACTCATCTTGAATTTCTACGTGAGTTTCTACGGCACGACGTCGTACGACGCCGTACGGCGCCGTGCCGTGGTTTTTTACGACGCCGCAACGGACGGATCAAAAATCTGTAACTTCAAGGTTTTTCATCGTATTGTATTGAGATTTGGCACATGTATACAGTGATATACAAAGATTTTAAAAATAATCAATTTTTGTATTTCTTTTCAATGTATACATATTTATTTTAGGTAAAAAAAAGAAAAGAGAAAAAAAGTAATATTACGAGTAGTTATATGTTTATTTTTTATAAATAAGTACTAATATGAGTAAAATTAAGAAAACTTAAATAATTACTTATCACACAAGCATAATAAAATATAAAATTTTAAAATCGTATAGTACCTATCTATACCTCACACCAAACTAATTGATCTCAAATTAGACAAATCTTATTATATTATTGGTTTTTTAAAACTAGGTTTTAGTTGCTGATAATGTTATATCTAATTGTTATTATCCTCGCTATTCCTAACTAAAATTACTTCCGGTGTAAATGTAGGATCACCTTCAGGTACCACCTTCAAAAGACTTAGTGCCTCTTCATCAAGATCCTTCACATTTCTCACATAAGGTTTTCTTAAACTTGAAATGAATGGATCTGAAGTATATAGAAGCGTTTTAAATACGTCTTCATTTGTAGCTATACGGGAACATTTTCTGGCATGGTGCAGGCGCATATTTCTGTAGTCTTTATTGCGCGACTCTTGTGCATCTTCCGACAGTTGCCCAATAGGAAGAACAGAAAAATGTTTGATCACGTTTTCTCCGTGTATAAGTAATTTGTGCACGGAGGATGGCATGTTGTACCAATCATAGTTACTAACATAAATTCGCGCAGTTTCTAAGGCATAAACTCCAAATTTTTCGGGATCGATCATCATTCCAGAAGATAGAGCTTGTAAAATAATATACAAGCGTTTAATCAATGTTTCATCAACACCTGTTATGTTCGCCGAGCAAGTGTAATTGTAAAAGAACCTTCGTGCTGTATTTCCATCACTTGAGTTTCCACTTAATTGACGAGGTTTGTCGATAATTAATCCTAGCTCTTCCCTGAAACGTTTTTGAACAAATTCCTTCTTTTGTTTCTTCAATTTCTTTTTTTCTTCTGTTGTAGCAGACCAAGTCTTAAAGTCAAGATTGTAGCAAATGTGTAATACCATTTCCATGCTGCGAATCCAGGCATGCAATGTGGATAATCCATATTGGTAAGCACTTTCATTTTCAGGTCTAGCAGTCACTTAATAGGTCATTCATAAGTCGAGGAGTAGCCCCACATATCGTGCACGTAGAACCCGATGGAGTTTCTGTTAGGACCTGAGTCACCTTACCATCAATCATTGTTAGAAAAAGTTCGTGCTTCACATTTACTGCAACACTATCTTTGTTTATTAATGACGGGCGTAAAGATTCAATTTGTCTGGTAATTTCGTCTACAACTGCCTTAGTTTTTTCAGGAGTTTCTTTACAAAATTCAATAGAAATGGGTCTACAATAACGAACAGATGAAGGTACTGGATTTTGCCTAAAAATGGCCTTTGAGAGGTCATCAATTAATCTAATGGGAACTAATGAAGTGACGAACAGATTGGCATCTGAAATAGTTTCCGATTCTTCTGGCAGTTTCTGCTTGTATTGACTTTGGCCAGATGAACCATCACATCCCCATTTACAGTAAAGGATTAAATTTCTGTATTGTTCTTGGAAAACTGAATCAATTTTTAAAATTCTGGCAACTGTGTGGTCCAGTAAGTCTTGTATATTAATCACTTTAGCATAAGTATTTGTGATTTCGGTTGTAGAAGATGGTGGATAGCAAGTTTGTTTTATTTCTTGTATTTTGTAATATGGGGGAAACATTGTACACTTTCTTCCATTGGTTAAATTTCTTAGGTACATATATTGTGCTTTAGTTAGATCCAAATCAATAAAAGCATTCAATGCTTCTGTATCAGATAAAATCTTCACTTGGTTTGACTCTTTCCACGTAGTCGAGAAAACTTTTTTCTTTTCGCTCTCAGAGTTTCTTAGCTCTTCAACAAGACGAGCCTCTGCATACTCACCTAAGGCCCGCAGTCCTTGCAAAAATGCGTTACAAATGTGCTCAAACCCATATTCTTCTAGTAAAAGAGTGTTTTTCCTTTTCTTTGTTGATTCTGAGGAGTCTCCATAAGCAATGCACGGTCTTCCTTGTTCACCAGAAGTTGATGGCAGTGAATGTGCTTCAGACTCCGGAAACTGTACTGAATATCCTGACTCCAGCCAGCTTGTATTATTCAGAATAAATTGGTCCTTTTTCCGTGATGCTTTAGCCCAGCGCTTATTTAAAGAAGGCAGAATATGTCTTTGATTGTCACCAATTACAAAACACAAGTTGTTTTCAGAAACATTTAATGTTTGCTGTAGAACTATGGACAACGATTCCAAGGTTCTGCCACGCTCGATATAGGGAATGATGAAATCACCCTTAGTACAGTTGAAAGTTGACATTTTAATGGAAATAACCAATTTAAATAAGTGTCACTTAATATGAAATACACGCTGAAGTGTGCAATTTGAAGATATTTGCTTCCCCTTATATACTGGTTTTTCAGATATTAAATACATATTTATGCATATTTACTCGCGCAGGACGAGTGCAAAATAGATAATAAGCTATTGCTATCAAAATATTGTGGTTAATATTGTTTTTGTAAAGTATGTCAGCAGTAACCGCAAAAGATACCGAATTATCTACTCCGACCTCTATCACATTTTTTTCCCATAACTTCCAGGACCGCAAACTTCCGCAGCAGATTTTTTTTAATTTTTCATTTATGAATAGTAAGGCTATCAAATAACACATAAAGTTGCGCGTGGGGAGCCGTGGGTAAATATGAAAACCTTCGACGAAAAAAAAGAAAGTGAAAAATAGGGTATGTCAATTTTTAAGTACTTACTCAAAAATAAAAAGCATATTAAAAAAGTTAATAGCTCATTAATAAGAACATAAAATATCCTTTTTAAAAATGTATAAAACCGCATGCATGTGCTAAATACTTTTTTCACAATATTCATTTGAATTATGTGTATGCAAACATTTGAATGAGCCATCCGCTACTTCAACTTACTTCAACCTATGAAAAAAAAAAATATTTATGCAGTTTTAGTACAAAAAGATGTCTGATTAGGATTATTTGGTTATTAGAGTATCGAATGCAATAAATATTTCATTCAAATTGTGATATTTTTAAAAACCATTTATGATATGCTCTAGTTCTACCATTTTCCATAGTGCGCCGTACGACGTCGTGCCGTGTTTTTGTGTTTGTGTTGTACACCACATTGTATTTATGGACCCTTACCCTAAATTTAGGGAGTGTAAAAGGATGATCTGTCTATCCACCACCCGCCTATAAACAAATTTATAGCTGACAGTACTAATTCATAAATAACACTTCATTTTTAATACATTACAGTTACACTTAGCACTGCTTACAGTTTCTAGTTTTAGTTTCTAGTGTTTTAAAAGTGCCTATATTATAGTGTTTTCATGCAGTCCGATGACCCTGAGTATAATAGGGTAAATATCACTCGCATGATATATTGTGTTTCATCACTGGACCACCACTGTATTAAAGTAGCATGCTCCAATCTATTGTGCAGTGCTTTTTTACATTGGTAAAGTAGTTAGCGCTACCTACATGGATTTTAAGCATGTTTACATTAATAATGTGATGATTCGGCGTCATAATTCACTAATGCTGGAGCTTGCTACTGAATCAAAGTTAATAAACAGGATATGCCAGACATTTTCAAGTTTCATCACGCTGCGAACTGCGAAATATCTGCGAATTCAACGCGAAACAGGAATAGAGCGAGATGCAATATAATGCATTGTTGTGTGGCGGATGAGACAGTAAATCGGTTCGCCGCTGTTTCGCAGTTCGCAGCGTCGGTGGACTAGAGGCGTTAATGGCAGGAATATATTGGCATAATTTTTACATCATTTAATTACGACTTGTCTATCATCTATGCATAATATATTTTAATCAAAGCAATATTTCTACCTCCCTGTAATTCTTAGTTAATAACCAGATTATAATTCATAAATCTGATTTTACATTTTTACCATACATTTGAAACAAATTCATGATTAAAAAATATATTTTTAATAGCCAAAGAAGAAAGCCAAGTTGGAGAGAGAAACTTCGAATGGCAGGCAGACCTACGCGGCCGCCAAATTAAATGTTGAGTCTCATAAGTATTATGTCCCTTATTCTATTTTAATCTATTCTACTATTAAATTGTCGAAATGTAGTCAAATAGATGTTGGTATCGTTCTATAACGAGAGAACTCGCTACTGACTTGTAGAATTTGTTAATACTTGGAAGTAATTTATAAAACGTACTTTGTTATTTTAGGCACTATCATAGAAGTTGATTCACAGGCAGAGAGCGGACCTGCGTAATTTGGTCGTTTTAAGTCATACCCATCCCGGTCGGATCACAGCTAACGCTAACATTCAATTGATATAACTCGACCACATTACGTAGGTCCGTCAACTGCCTAGGAATCAATTTCCTCGATGCTCAAGAAGTTGATTTATAGGTAGATGGCGGACCTACATAATTTGGTCGCGGTTTGTCAAACCCAGCCAACAGATCACAAATTAAATTGAATTGACATAACCCGACCAAATGACACGTCTCCCTATGAATCAATTTCTTAGTAATGTATTCATTTATTTCACCCCTCTAAAAGCTGCAAATAATTCCTTTTATTTTTCCCTCTATTTTTATCAAGCGTAGTATTACAGAAATTTTACTTAATGTTTAAAAAAGACTTGAGTGTCTTTAATATTCTCCAAACATTTGTGGCAAATTAATTTGTGTGTCTATTCAAAATGGTAATATTTCATTCACTTATTTACATTGACTAATATCTGGTTATTAATTAAGAGGCCGGGTACCATCGAAATTCTTATACATAAGTAATATCAATATTATCATTTTCTCATGCGAAAATATTTGACATGTTTCAGTTATTTTTCAGCTTAAAATAGTGATTACCTAGGTTCCTGCACAAAATTTTACTTCAAAATATTTAAACACTAAAAAGTTTAGTATTTAAATATTTTGAAGTAAATTTACTATATATTTGTATATTTTTTAGTGTTTAAATATTTAGGAGTAAATTGACTAAAAAAAATTATACACTAAAAATGTTTTTTAGTGTATAAATATTTTGAAGTAAATTTTTGTGCAGGAACCTAAGTAATTACTATTTTAAGCTGAAACATAACTCAAACATGTCAAATATTTTCGTATGAGAAAATGATTTTGGTATTACGCATGTATGAGAATTTCGATGGCACCCGGCCCCTTAAGCAAGATCACTCACTAGAGTCAGGAGCGATTCTTTCGTCGGCACTAAACTTAACAAAAAAATCATTTAACACAGTAGTGACGTCACACTAGTCAATGTTAGACTTGCATGCTTTTAAAAAGTTTTAAATACAAAGTCTTGTTTCTGATGAATTTTAAAAGCATTATAATTGGTATTATATCAAATATTTGTACACTGAAATTGATCTTAAATATCTGTAACATTAAATCTGTTGTATATAATTATTGTTCTTCTTTGTATACTCTTTTATGTTACTAATAGATCTTCTCTTTTAGTTCTCAGCGGAAATACTGAATGGGCCAATAAGAGTCTTTGCGGGTGGCGACCACAGTTTTCTACTGGTAAACGACCAAAAGCCAGATTGGTCAGATTTCCGTGTACCTGACACTAAGAAGCAAATACTGACGTTAAATCTAGCGAAGCTCGCTGCATGTCAGATGTTCAAAGACAATGATAGTGTTAATCAGGTAAGTTTCATTGATGCCTCGTTTCTTGTGTAGTCTGTTTCCTATTAAACAGAATTTGATAGAAAACGGACTGGATTGACTCAGAGAGTCCACACGGTGCGTTGACGCAGAGACAGCGTTGCGTTGACGCAGCGCTGCCGTTTGATAGTACAGTCATTGAAGGCAAAAATCAGGTGCAACCTCCGATTTCGTTGAACCTCCATCGATTTGGATGAAAATTTGGGATTAAGTACGTTACACCCTTTACTTTAAAAATTAAAAGTGACATACGCTCGTATTGCGCTTTTTTATTTTAGGGGTGAAATCCACCCCTTTTGTTGAAAATGTAAAAAATGCAGATTTAACCATTCTTGCGTAACTAATTGGGTTTAATTCAATAAAATAAATGTTTTAATGTTGTTTTTCATTATGTTTTATGATTATTTATTTAATTTTCAACCCTTATGGCAACCATCTCTATAATCGTGAAAAAATACTTTTTGTATTTCTGAACTTTAAAATCGCATATTTAGATTGCATAAACAATTTGTTTAATATTTATGATATAATTTTTGGATAAGACTGAAATGTAAACCCCTAAAAATACCCCTTTATTTCGGAATCACGGTAAAAATTGGGTTCAAAAACTTAATAGGTTTTGTTTTTTAACCCAATTTTTTCAGTTTATTTACCAATTATTAATTTCTTATTTAGTTTTTTTTGCGAATTTTTTTGCACCCTTGTAAACTACCCAATGTCTGAAAAATAAGCTTTAAGTTTTTATGTTAAGTTTTTTATCAGCTTTAATGAGTTTGAATATTTTTTCATAGTTAAGATAAATTTTATTGATATATTTCAAACATTTATAATATTATTGAGTCCAAAATATTCAAACAACAATTTGAAATTACCCTCTGTGCAAAAAATTGATGCAAAGGCTGAATCTGCTAGATTGAAATAAGTATTTAATAGACGCAGATTTACCGTTTTGTTTACTTTCTGAATATTGAAAGACTTGAAAAGATTAACGTATATTTAGTAAGGACTATATGACGCCTGTAATCGCACTGGAACCGTACATTTTTTCGGTATAAAAAGTATACTATGTCCATATCCATTCCCAAGACTTAAAGTATTTTCAAACTAAATTTCAGAAAAATCGGTTGAATTGTTTGGGTGTTAAGAGGTAGCAGTTAGACAAAAATACTTAAGCAATTATAATATTAGTATAGATGTACCTATTGACAGGTTTTCTTACAATATTTGCATACCAAATCTCTGCATAAATTTTTTTTTTCTGATTTTTTTTTTGTTTTATCTAGCTCTGTTAATTTTTAAGTTATCGGGTTCATTTATGGACCATTTTAAAGGTAATTTAAAGAGCTTTAAAATCAACTTGAACAATACTTTTGAAAGCCCTTGGTTTAAAAAAAAATGGGGATAAAAGGTCCCGATTTCATGGTTCTTGCAGTAAAAGTTAGGCTTTAAACGTCTCTATCTTCGTTACTTTTCATCCTATTAAAATAAAAACAAGATCAAAAGATTTCTTAAAAAGTGGACACCAATTCGTTTTTTATAATTTTTACGAAGGTT
Source organism: Lysandra bellargus (assembly GCA_905333045.1). NCBI lineage: Eukaryota > Metazoa > Arthropoda > Insecta > Lepidoptera > Lycaenidae > Lysandra > Lysandra bellargus. The sequence goes on from HG995323.1 coordinate 4,960,618, forward strand.
CAATATTTTTGAAGTTATGTTCAAAACAAAATGATATTTTACGAAAATTTGAATAATTTCGATTTTACTAAATCATTCCGTTTTTCAAAACTAAGCATTCTAAACCAAGAAAATTTTTTGAGGTCATTACTTATGCTAAAATAAAGAAAATCCTTTGTAGTCGTGTGCGTACAAGAAAAAAAAAACGAGGAATACGGCTTTTGCTGAACTAAAGATTTCCTTTGGTAGGATTGATCTTTATATCCCTAAGATGGGTTTACGATGTGGAGCCACCTGAATATCTCATGCTGGTGGGGTATGGGGGGGTTTTTAGTTATAACAAGGTATGAGGTCAATAACTGCGTGGGATTTAGGTATATAGCCGAGATTGGTATCATTTTCGATTGAATCGAATGTTTAAATGCCAATTTTGGAATAATATTTAGATAAAAATAGTAAAAAAAATTAAAAAAATCAGAATATATGATTTTCAACCAACGAAAACGCTGTTGACAGGGCTTAATTAATATGAAGAGGCTGATAGCCGCAATATCCTGCATGCCAAAGATATGGTGATGAGTGAAGCAACAAACATATTAATAATACTAGACGTTCCGCGCGGCTTCGTCCGCGTAAATCTGAAATTTCACGGAAACCGTATATTTTTCACAAACTAACCAACAAACTCTTCAGCTTTATTTTCACATTTTCCTCTGTATCTTTGCTCCTATTGGTTTTAGCGTGATAAAATATAGGCTAAAGCCTTCCTCCATAATTAGGCTATCAAACACTGAAATATTATTTCAAATCGGATGAGTAGCTCCTGAGATTAGCGCGTTCAAACAAATAAACTCTTCAGCTTTATAATATTCTTCTTCTTCGCCCGCGTAAATTAGATATTTCGCAGACAAATTAGTTCACAATAAATAGCCTATGATCCTTCACGTTTCTACTTTTTATTTGTGCCAAATAACAGAAAAATTACTCTAGTAGTACGTGAAATAAGCCCTTTTAAATAATTTTTCTCGTTTTTTCCACATTTTCCTCTATTTCTTAGCTTATATTAGTCTTAGCGTAATAAAATATAGCTTATAGCATTCCTTGATAAATGGGCTATCTAACACTGAAAGAATTTTTTAAATCGGACGAGTAATTACTGACTGATACTAAGATTAGCGCGTTTAAATAATGCTTCCTCTTCTTCTTTTTACGTTGTTTAACATCTAAATCGTGCAAATATGAGTCCTAAAATGAATTAAGCATCCTTAACCTTCATTATGGTACCGAACTTGGAATATTACCATAATTAATGCCTCTATACAGATTGAGACTCTATTTTCCTCCAGAGCAGAAGCTGCTAAAATTAAAAAAAAATTACATCAAAAATAGCGGTGGCTCCACATCTTAAATCCATCCTTGGGCCATAAGGACCAATCCTACCAAAGGAAATCTTTGGTTCAGCAATAGCCGTATAATTTACCGTACACACGCAACTATTGGGGATAACCATAAATTTGAATTATTGTAGAAATGGTCAACGTTTTATTTTACGATTTTTCCAAAAAAATTTGAAAGTGTCATCTTATTTTTATCATAACCTGTTCAATTTTGATGCTTTTAATTTTGTACAGTGCTTATTAGGAAGGTATTTTTAAGCACTTTAAAATGTGTTATGAAAGTACATGTCATAAAATGCATCGGTTTACCGTTATTTAAGTTTGAATGCTTAGAGTTAGGTACTCGCTGAAAGAAAATATATATACAATCACCTATAGCTCACTTTGAATTAATATAGGAAGGTATTTTAGAGTAGATATTGGTTTGTTTTTTTATTGGCTTTAATTTTGGTTATTACACATTTTTCGTAAAAACCTATAGTTTCTTAGTTAATTATGAAAAACCGCTTTAAGTCAAGTATTTTTTCACGCAAAAACATTATGTTTGATCTTTAATAACTCCGAAAGTATTGCTTTATTCAAAAAACTTTATATTACAAATTTTGCTGAGAATTTACGAGTCTATTGATTCCTGGGGTTATTTTTATTTAAAAAAAAATCACCCCCCCGAGAAGGGTTGTGGCATCCACCCCCAGGGCAAAAGCGCAAGTTGGCACTATGTCACTTTTGTTTCTCAGGGTATCCTCCACCTACTTACCAATTTTCATAAAAATCGATGGAGGTTTAACGAAATCGGAGGTGGAAACCTTCACTGCCTCCACTATGACGCATAGCCAGCCGGCTACACGGGCTCTGCGCCATCGCAACGTTATTACGAAGCAGTCTTAACGTCTACACCCCCTCCCGCTTCGTCTCGGGGGCTGCTGTCCGTCATGTGTGCGTTGCGACGACGCAGCGCGCCGTGTGAACACCTTGCTTATTTATATGTAAAAACAACGCAACGCTGACGCAACGCGCCGTAAGGACTGGCTCTTATTAAAACATATTTATTGACTGACTGCTATTTATCCCTTTCATAAGCACACAAATTAATATTTCTAATATACTATGGGGAACGTGATGGAGCCACGGACGTAAAAATATACGGACGTAGCATTACACTATAAAGAGGTGAAGCATGCAAGGTACGACAATTTCGTTTATTGTACACGTGACCGACACTCACACACGCAACTAGGTACTACAACCCGCTGCCATTGTACATTGAGTGACGGCGCCAATGACACGCACACATCCTACACGAGCGGCCATAACTATGCTTCACTCGTGATTAGACAAGGTTACGTCCGTATTTTTTTTACGTCCGTGGATGGAGCTTAAAAATAATAATACTATAGGGAACATGACAATATGTGCTGCCGCCTGCCACATATTGGCAGCACATATTGTCATATTGTTCCCTATATAATAATATTATTTTTGCAAAAGTGAAAGAGACACGTAATAATAGGGAACATGCAAATATAATATTTATGAAAATTTTGCTATTAAAATGTTAAAAGGGCCACTGCAGGGTTAATATTTTATAAAATATTGTTTTTTTTTTACAATAATTACGAATAAAAGTACCTTGAAACGGAACAGATTTCAAAACACAAATCAGCTTTCAGTGACATCACACCAGCGGGGCTAAAATGGTAACATTTAGCAATTCCTCTCAATCAATTCAGCAAATGAATTGCCAAAACTGTCAAACTGACATATGTCAAATCAGTACAAAAATACAGAAATGAGAGTTGCATTTTGCCATTTTAAAGAATTGAATCATATTATGATTCATACCATGATTCAACAAAGCGACCATTTTAGCCCCGCTGCTATCCCCGCGTTTAACTTAGCGTTAATAACGATCAAAATGCCTCCCATTTTGAGCGTTTTGGTCGTTTTTAATGCTAAATGGAACGCGGGGCATGACAACTTTTTGAGAGGTACGATCAGGTGAGGCCATTGTCAATAATTATTATTAAACAGTAGTGACGTCATAGATCCGTTTTGGCGCCAAAATTTAAATTGACAATTTTAAATCGCATTATTTGCAGTAAATTCCAGTATTTTAATTTTTTTATATACTTGTGGTCTCTTCTACATAGAGTTCTCTAAAATAAACACAAAAATAAAAATATCGCATTTTCTCTAGAATACTCATACCCTAACCACCTTTTAATTTTCCTTTGCAGGATCTAATGGCGTACCTAGAAGTAGTTTTCAGCTCAATAGCGTGTATAAACGGTTCGTTCCTACTGGCTCACAATGCTCATTTCGGCTGTAATACCAAGGTCCCAGGTGTGGACTTGAAGCGGGCGGAGGAGGCTTTCACATTGATCAGTCGATTCGAGAACACGGCCATACGGGAACTGGTAAGTATTGGAATACTTTAGAGTGAAATAGAACGATGTTAGAGTGAGATGGAACGACGAGGAAAGCGAGTAATATCATGTGTAAATTTTGTACAATTTGTACATTCTCGTTGGAGGAGTAAATTAAACACAGAATACTGTATCACTCGACACTCCCACTCGACTGCTCGTGGATGATAGAAGAAGGTATGTCTCTCGACATTCCTTTATATAATATCAACCCCACTACTGCAGCTAGTGGGCGTGTCTGGCTTTATTTATCAATACACTACAAATTTAATCCAGATTATTTCTAGGCTAGCTGTTGCCCGCGACTTCGTCCGCGTTAGCATAGTAGATCAAATGACGCATCCCAAGTATTATTTATTGTACAAAAATATTAAATATACAGAATTGACATTCCTACGATTTTATTATATATAGATGTTCCGCGCGGCTTCGCTTACGTAATTTAGGAATTTCACGCAACCGTATATTTTTCCACAAAAAATAGCCTGTTTCGTTAACGTGATATATTCTTCATGTTTGCCAAATAACATAAAAATTGCTCCAGCAGTTCTTAAGATAATAAGCAATTTCATATAATTTCCCCCGTTTTTCCACATGTTTCTCTATTTCTTCGCCCCAATTAGTTTTAGCGTGATAAGATATAGCTTATAGCCTTTCTCAATAAATGGATTATCTAATACTGAAAGAATTTTTCAAATCGGACCAGTAGTTCCTGAGATTAGCGCGTTCAAATAAGCCCTTTCATATAATTTCCCCCGTTTTTTCCACATATTCCTCTGTTTCTTCGCTCCTGTTAGTCTTAGCGTGATAAAATATAACTTATAGCCTTTCTAGATCAATAGGCTATTTAACACTGAAAGAATTTTTCAAATCGGACCAGTAGTTCCTGAGATTAGCGCGTTCAAATAAGCCCTTTCATATAATTTCCCCCGTTTTTTCCACACATTCCTCTATTTCTTCGCTTCTATTAGTCTTAGCGTAATAAAATATATCCTATAGCCTCCCTCGATAAATGGGCTATCCAACAGTAAAATAATTTTTCAAATCGGACTAGTAGTTCCTGAGATTAGCGCGTTCAAACAAACAAACTCTTCCCAATTATTATATTAGTATAGATGTTACTCCCATCTTCAATACGTCTAAATTCATTTGTCGCACGATAATTATTATTATGCTCTTTTTTAGAGATAAAAATTGTTTTTTGATGGGATTTAATAAATAGTCCTTATATCCATCGAAATTGGATTAGTGGTTTTCGCATTTTGTTAAAGTCTCTCGGATTCTTCTCAAGTAAATGACAGCTGTATAAAACGACGAAACTTAAATTCACTTATTTTTTATCGTAATCATTTTCAACTTGTCTGTAACTTCTGTACTTAATTATCTTTCCAGATATTTAGTCACTTAACAGAGAACATAATAAAGAAAGCAAAGGCGTCGATGCCCGATGTAGAAGCGCTAAGAATGTTCCTAATACTGCCCCTCTATCACGAAATGAGAAATCCAAGGCGGCATCCTGAATTGCAGGTAATTTTTAACGCGCCTTTATTAGCTTGGTGTGTATGTATGTAAAGGTGCTTCCTCACCGGGAGCATTCGCTTGTAATGTAACGTTAGAGTCGAGCATTGCAATGCGCACCTTGTAATGCTACAAAACCGAGCATTACAATGTGCACCTTATAATGATACAGTGTGTAATCTTGAAACATCAACTAGCTATAGAATGCTCAAAGTCGAATGTTACATTACACGCGAATGCTCGTCAGTCAGGGAGATAGTATTGCTGTATGACAAACGCTTAGGTTTCATTTTGATCTACACCACTAAAAGCAGCCGCGGTATAATCGCGTGGCAAAAACTCGTAGTGCACGCTAGCTCGCAGAGTCATTATCATTTTGATTTTCGCTCGCGTACAAATATTGTTAGAAATCTCATTTCCTAATAAAGCATTATTTTTGAATTTTTAATTCGTTACTTTTTGCTTCCAGGGTCCATTCGCCGAGGCATTCAACAGACTATCGACGCAGGGTTCCCGTATAGTGCAGACGTGGTGGGAGGCTCAAAGCACGGAGTACTTTGAGATGCTAGTCGATATATTCAAGAGTGTGATAGTGTATGAACTGATGCAGCCTAGTGTACAAACTCATAAGGTGAATGTTGCTTGGATTTTTATTTTGCTTTAAAAGTAATGTAAAGATACACCATCTATTTAAATATTATTGAAGACTGGGGTAAATGTAGTAGGTAACTAACATTTTACAACATAAGAGCAATTACTTATTTTCTCCCTTATGAACAAACCTTGTAACTTGACTACTTATTCATCTAGTTCATATAGATGATAGAATTCACATTATTTTCCCTGTTTCAATGCTTCCATTTAAACAAAAAAGTGAGTTTTCAAATTGTTAAATACCCAATTCATCTACTCATGTCTTCCATCATGTTTTCTATTACAGCATTTTGTAACACCTATGGTATCTTTAACAACTTCTACTGATGCTATATTGGGCGAAAGTATTTACAGAAATCATGTTGACAATCCTGAATAGATTTTTAAAAGCAGGCCCTAAAAATTATGTAGAGATATACATACTACGATAACATGGCGCGCCCCTCCAAATTACTGTTTCAATGTGTGTAGTCGCATCCTTATGATTATGAAAGAGTTTGTATGTAGTAAGTATTCAACCAATCAACTAGCCGACCGCGCAAGACAACTCACTTCAAACGTTTTGACAATGCACTTCAAACGTTTTGAATTTTGGAGGGGCGCGCCATGTTATCGTAAAGTCGGGACATTTTAATAGGCCACATTTGACAGTTCATCAAAATTGTACCAGGTAACCTTGTAGCGACGTACATAAAAAATAAATATTTTCGTTTTGTTATAACTGCACAATTGATTAACTTTTTTCAATTACGATTACATATTTATTGTAAATATGACCGATACGAATTATTTAACGATTTGCTTTTACTGATAAACAATTCTAAACGTAATAAACAAATTCTGATCTTAATAATTGCACGTCGTTACAATGTTACGTCAGCTGACCTTTTTTCTTTTTAAACTCTAGGGAAGTTACCCTAAAAATCGAAACTGAATAAATAGTATCGATGCATTGATTACTTGCAACGAAATATCCCCATAAATTATTAACCATGTTGTGAAAAGTAATACATATTTATGTGAAATTAATAATGATAATACTAAATTTAACAGTTTTTATAATTCAAGCGAATAAATGCATTTTTTTTTTGTAAATTGTGTACTTGTCTTATTTTGCTCCTTGAATTTGCAAAAGAAAAAGTAATAATGGGACAGGAGTTTGTTTGAAACGTATAAAATTCAAATATTTTATTTTAAGTCCGTATCGATTTATTCGTTTTGCTTGATGTTTTTACGCAGCTCACCTCACTATGGAGATTAATCTGACAGATGTCAAATGTGGCCTATTAAAATGCCCCGACTGTAGTTTATCTCTAAATGTATTTTAAATTGTGTATTTTCTCTATTTCAGAAATTACAATTTAGTAGAAGTATATTGCAAATATTAAATTCACTGACACAACTAAACCGGATAAACTTTTCCAATCCGAAAAAACCTAAAATACCAGCGGAGTGTTTCTACATAGAAGATCTGAGCAACCGTGTGGACATCGCTTCTGATTATATCAACTGGCTTTCGGATAATAATGTAAGTCGTTTTTTTTTAATTAATTTCGGAAAACTAAACTTATATAATAATACTGTGGCGGTACCCACAATTCGCCTAACAATCCTACATCGCGCTATCGAAGTTTCGGCGAACGGCAAGATATATACAATGTCTGAATCATCAGTGGGCTTCGGTCTGACCGAGCATGCTATCTCTCTCGGTCGGAAGATATTCCTTTTCGGCCGCCACTAACAACGTTAAAATACTAACTACTGCCCGCGATGTTGTCTGCTTGAAGGCTCTACAGCACCAAAAGTAGCTGATATGTGCTGTCCGACCTTTTAGTAATATTCAAAGTTTGAAGTAAATCCATGCAGTACTTTTTGAGTTTATCCCGGACATGCATACAGTCAATCAGACAAAATTCTAAAAACTATATTTTTGGCTTGGATATCGATTGTAGATCACGCCCTAAGTATTCTTTTTAATTATTTTTTTTGGATATTTTTAAATTTTTAAATTCTTTTAAATTTGGCTTTCTTACGATTTTATTATATTATGTACTATATGTAAAGTAAGTGGTATCATAGAGGAAATTGATTCCAGAGCAGTTGACAATCCAATGCAACGTCATTTGGTCAGATCATTAATTCAATCATTAATGTTTATTGTGATCTGTTGATGTAACGGGACTAAACTACGTAGGTCCACCATCTGCCTAGAAAGCAATTTATCTGATATTATCTGCTTTTATTCTGTTTATTTGTACCTGCTCATGCATACATTTTCTCTGATGCCATAATTATTTGGTTTTTTTTCAGTCATCATCAGTTCACCTCTGCAACTACGCATTCCTATTCGACGTGCAGTGCAAGTCACTCCTGCTGAAAATAGACCAGCAGATACAAATGCAAATGGCCGTTTCCCGAGCGGCTTCAGCCCTACTCACACGTATAATGTTCGACCCGACTTACGAGCACACGGGCGCTAGCGAACAGTTCCTACATCTTAGAGTGGCTAGAGACCACATATTGAGGGACACGATGACGCAGATTAGTGCGCATGATTCGTCGCAGCTGAAGAAGCCTTTACGGGTAAGTTGGTGTAGCGTAGTAAGTGCTTTATTACACGGCCAATCAACGGGAGAATAAAATAGTGTAATAAAAGCCTAACACGTTTTGGCTTTGTTACCTTTCATTCCTTTAATTCAGTTTATTTCAACCTAACCTCATTGGTCGCAAAGCTGCTGTAAGGGGTCGCCAGAGGTAGAAAAAACGATTTCAATGAAAAAAATAAGGATTAAGAGGATTCATATATTACCTAGGAGAATTTTAACAAAAGTGTGTTTTAATATTGTTTTTGTCATGTATGTAATATTGTTTAATAAACGTACTTAAGTACATGATAAAAAGCAAAGGATGAGGGGTCGCGAAATAATTGTTTCCTACCACCACGGAAGAATAGACAAAGTGACAGATAGACAAAGGAAAACATTTTGTCACTAAAATCTGTCAGCAGGTCCATTATTTCCCGTTTCTAGATAATAATAACTTCCACACCGGTTTCGGCGACGGTGGCCGGTTTCATTAAAACCAGGCCAGTTAAGCAGGAGTAATTTTATAGTGCCCAAGTGTGTGCGCAGTACACAAGAGCACTCTCTATTCCTTTACTCTCATAACCCAGTGGGACGGAAGACCGACACGACTGGCGAGAGATCAGGCGCAGGACCGACTTTTTACATGCCCATCCCACGCATGGATCATCTCATGTCAGACAATTAGGTGATCAGCCTGCATTGTCCTAACTAAACTTGGAAATAACATGTTTCCAACGCGGGAATCTAACGCAGTAACTCCGAGTCAAGAGCTGCGCTCTATACCAATAGACCATGGAGGCGTTTCTAGATACCTTTACTACAAGTTACAACACATTATAATTTTCAGGTAGAGTTTCTAGGTGAGGAAGCCGAAGACGCGGGCGGGGTGCGGAAGGAATTCTTCTTCTTACTACTGAAGGAGATATTCGATCCCGTGTACGGCATGTTCAAACAGTCGGAGGAGACCAACATGATTTGGTTCTCTAATAATCCCTTCGAGGATGACGTCATGTATTATTTGATTGGTAAGACTTAATTTTATCCATCATAATTTGAGATCTATGATTCCTAGGATACACTTTTTTACTTTATTCTGGAAGAGTGGTCCGTGAAATATATTTTTGTCAAAATAGACTTCTATAGTTTCGTTTCAAATTGCAACAACTGATTCATGTCGTTTTTATAATTGTTTTGATCGCAAGAAATTACAGATAATACCTGTCACACAAACAGTGAATGCTAGTTACGCTCATATAAATTATGAAAAGACATTTGTTGTAAAATTATTTATTTATTTATAAGTATTCATAATCAATGGCTATCTTCATTAGGGTCCCATTGAAAAAGGACTTCATAAATAAACGCTTTAAAATTTAAAATACTATGCTGCTATATACATTCTTATACTGTACTCTTGAATGTTGCTTGAGTGTAGCTAACGATAATAATTGTTTTCAGGTGCAATATTCGGTCTGGCGATATACAACTCCATAATAATCTACGTGCCGTTCCCGCTTGTGTTGTATAAGAAGATCCTGGGTGAGGCGGTGATGTTGGACGACCTATCTGACTTGTACCCGACGCTGGCGAATAGTCTTCGTAGCCTGTTAGAGTATTCCGAAAATGATGTTGAAGATGTAAGTCATAGATTAAGTAGCAAAACAAGTGATACAATATACAAACAAAACATTGTATTGCGTAAACAAAACATTCCGGCTACATCAAGTTGCTGCAGACGACGTGTCGTCGCGACACTACTGGATTCTATGTATTTCTATGAATAAATGTCGCTAGTTTCGTGTCGCTAGCTGCGGAGGGTATTTCATAGAAATACATACAAATCAGTAGTGTCGTTGCGACACGTCGTCTGTAGTTGCTTCATGTCGCCTGCTGCCAACCGGCACCTTAATTTTCTTCTTCGTAGGTGTTCGCTCTATGTTTCGCGGTCAACACGGAGGTGTTTGGGGAAATACAGGTTCACCCGTTGAAAGAGGACGGCGAGAATATACCCGTCTCGCTCGAGAACAAAGCTGAATATGTTGACCTGTACGTCAACTTCCTGCTCAATAAATCCGTCGAAAATCAGTTTAAGGCGTTCAATCAGGGTTTCCAAAAGGTAAAAGAAATAAATAGAATGTTATATAAAATTTTTATGCTTTACATTTTCATCAGTAATTTGTATAACTTCGAGGCTGCAGAATATAATATGGAGTACAATTTGTAAACCTATGTGCTCGCTACAATTCGCAATATTGTAATATGTATAAGTAAAACTAAGTACAATGACAAATAACTGCGCGGTTAATTTTCGAATCACTGTCGAAGAAATTATTACACCTGCTCTAAGCATGCTTCATACTTGTAGCAATGCCATCAAAAGCCGATTTATGATTGCTATATTTTTCATCATTGGTATATTTACCACGACATGCCGAGCATATTTATTTTCCTGTTTAATGCTGTAATTTTGTTCAACAAACAATAGATTTAACTTACACTGTGTCCCTGCAGGTCTGCGGCGGTCGCATAATCAAGCTGTTCCGGTCGCACGAGCTGCAGGCGGTCGTGATCGGCAACGAGCGGTACGACTGGGACGTGTTCGAGGCCAACGCCGAGTACAAGGACGGATACGAACGGAGTGATCAGACCGTCAGGTACTACCAGAGAAATATATTCATAGGCAGATGGTGGACCTTCGTAATTTGGTCGCGTAAGAGCCAGTCCACACGGCGCGTTGCGTCAACGTTGCGTGACGCAGCGCTGCCTTTGTTTGTTTTACATACAAATAACGTTCACACGGCGCGCTGCGTCGTGACAGCAACGCGCAACGTACACTTGACGGACAACGGCAACCCCCGAGACGAAGCGGGAGGGGGTGTTGACGTAAAGACTGCTTCGTAAGGCATCCATTAGACGGTAGGTTATGCTGTCAGTTTTACCACAGTCATGGCTGTGACTGATGGGTAACCTACCGTGTAAGAGCGTGACTGACGGTGATTGACGAAAATCTGGATACATTCGTCAGTCCATCAGTCAAACATAATTCATGATTGATGGAATTGACTGACGAGGAACCTACCGTGTAATGGATGCCTAATAACGCTGCGATGACGCGGCGCCCGTGTGGCTATGCGTCAAACGGCAGCGCTGCGTCGACGCAACGCTGACGCAACACAACAACTTATCTGACAGATGGAGTATAGAGTATCTGTCAGATAAGTTGTGGATAGCCTATCCGGAACTCTTCAAGAAGTGGTGTAACAGGACCTAAATCTTGTCCGCAACTACGTAGCACCGAAGTTAGTTTATAGTGCTGAAACCGTAACATTTTCCGGGATGACAACCATCCTATGTTCTTTACTGGGGCTTAAAGCATCTGTATACCAAATTTCATGAACATTATTCAGATGTTTAGCTTAGTTTTATACCGTGTACACTGTACACATTCCTAAGGTACGTGCACGTATGCGCGCACGTACCTTAGGTGAGCACAATGATCACGCACTTTTAGGCACACATGTATAAAATACTAGATAACGCCCGCAATTCCGTTGCGCCAAAATTCGTCTTTCGTGCGGGAACCGTACATTTTTTCGTCATAAAAAGTCCTATGTCCTTTTCCGGGATTCTAAGTATCTCCATACCACAGCAAAATCGGTTCAGCGGCTTGGGCGTGAAGAGGTAACAGACAGACAGACACACTTTCGCATTTATAATATTAAGTAAGTATTTTAGTAAGTTTGGATACAAAACTAGAAATCTTCATTACAGATGGTTCTGGGAGGTTTTCCACGAGCTACCTCTAGAAGATAAGAAGAAGTTCCTGCTGTTCCTCACCGGTAGCGACAGAGTGCCTATACGCGGCATGAGCGATATAAAGGTACGTCATTTCATTGACAGAAAACTAGAACAAAATCGGCCCGTTTGGATACAACCATGCGACGGATAGAGGCATACCCTTATATACAGACACATAAATAAATAACAAATAAATAAACATACAGAGTATGTATGTACATACCTACGAATAATAAAAACTAAGGAAACGTAACTCCCATACTTCAATCGTTTTGAATTTGGTTCTCAAGGTTCTTTTCGCACACTAAAATAATATGGCAATAGCTACGAAACACTACATTCAAATTGGCAAGGGATGATGACAAGGTCCAAGATTAGCGAATTTTGCTAATAAAATAAAGAAATCATGGTAAAAAATAAGTGTTCCCAAAATTTCAGCTTGATAGCATTTGTATTTATTTTGTTATGCGCCTTCAAAGTTGGATAACCAAGCCGATTTTATTTTCAATTAAATTTCTTAATATTTGTATACCATTCGATAACTTATGCAATTAAAAGCAACTTTTGTTATAAAACCACTTTCATAAACACAATATTTAATATACCTACCGAACATAATTCTCTCCCGATCCGTACAAACTACGAAAGAGTGACGTCAGTCTTTCGTAGCACTTTGTATGGAGCGTTTCGGGCAGGTCTATTTTATGAGATATTTGAAATTGTCATATCTTGGTGAATTTTTAAGCTATCAGAGTTATTCTTTCAGCGATGTTTCTATTTTTTAAGGGTCTTTCAATTACCAACAAGAAAAAAAAAATAGTCATCATGCCTGTTGTTGCCACTTCTATAATTACACAAAATTCTTGTATTCGGGTCTCTTTTTAACCGACTTCCAAAAAACGAGGAGGTTATATGTTCGGCTGTGGATATTTTTTTTTTTTATTTTTTTTTTTTTGTATGTTCAACGATTACTCCGCCGTTTGTGAACCGATTTTCGAAATTTTTGTTGTGTTGTATTAGGTTTCACTTCAATTTGGTACCATGTTCACAAAAGTGGTGACCTGATGATGGGATCCATGAGTAATCGAGGGAACTCCTCGAAATTTATATGGAAACATATGGTGATTTTGGTTTTATGAGAAGTATTCTAAGCATATGCTACCAAAACGCAAGTTTTTGCACCGAGGTATACTATGGTTCCGAAGCTACTAAGAGAACTCTGGATTCCTTATAGATACAAGTTTGGGAGTTTAGGCGCTGTTTTAAGAACTGAAAGCATATGCTACTATGCAAATTACATTCATCATCATCATCATCATCATTACCATATCAGGGTCACCAATGTCACCAAATTCAACCTTATCTCCAGAGCATAAGGCACACATTTGACATTACTTCTAAGAAGTTAAAACTGCTTCGATAATGTAACATTCTGTCTCACTTCGCCGAGATATTCTGGAAAACAACCTAATTTCAACCTTTTGCATTGCGTTTAGCGTTCATAATACAATAACACTCTCTGCAGTCTCACTTCAATCTGCCAGGGCCGCAGGGCTGTCAAGCGGGCGCGGGCGGCGCGGCGGCGCGGGCCGGGTAGGGACTATGTGCGCTGCGTCCGCGTCACGTGCGACAAGTCGAGCGAGTGCCAGTACTATTGAAAGTTGAAACTAGTCCGGTGACCGGCTACTTAGCACGTCACGTCACGTGTTCACTTCGATTTTTTTAAAATGTATTGTTTAAAATTATCTGCAGGCTGCAGCTGATATTATATTTTGTAAGTGTGACTGTAATAAGATACGCAGAATAATATTATACAGGTGTATTATTCTACTTATAGTACGCGATAGTCTACTCTGGTAACTAAAAAGAGTGAAATTATTATTTTTAACAAAAAATTAAAACCGATTTCCAAGGTAAAATAATAATAACATCCTTATAATATGAACTAAAAAGTATTAAATAATTATTCCTATCTAATAGTGCCTTTTTCCGAATTCGGCTAAAACTCAACTATTTCTGTACTCAATCTTCATAATTTTGAAGTCGGTGCCAGTTCCAAAAGTTTCAAATATTCTGTCAGAGAACAGAAGATTCATCTGGTACCGACTTCAAAATGATGAAGATTGAGTACAGAAATAGTTGAGTTTTAGCCGAATTCGGAAAAAGGCACTATTAGATAGGAATAATTATTTAATACTTTTTAGTTCATATTATAAGGATGTTATTATTGTTTTACCTTGGAAGTCGGTTTTAATTTTTTGTTAAAAATAATTTACATAAAGTATGCATGTATTAGGGTCACATTTTGTAGAATTCCGATTTGATCCCTCAAATTTTTTGACACAGTTATCCTTAGTTTTTATCAGTATAACTTTAAGTTACAATAATTGTAAATTTCATTTTAAATAGATTAATTTTTTTCTCTATTTCTTACGCCGGTTCTTCTCGCCGGGATAGTTCCCGAACCGGTGGTAGGCACCAGTAGTATCAACGCTCCGAAAGCATTTGTTACAAATCTATTAAGAAAAAAACTATTTTTATTTTATTTTATTATTATTCGTGTAACTTGACATGGCTATTTGTATTTGCTATTTGTATTTGTATATTATTGACGAATACGCAAACAAGCGAATAAAGGCAAACACGACCTTCCACACATGGACGTCAAATACCAAACTTTTACTTGATTTTGTTTGCTTGCCTACTTGACTCCTTTGATGTGCGCACAGTGTTTTAGAAATCCCCAAAATCGGACGTGACTGAGTTAATGCAATGAGTCGATGGCGTCTTATATTTCAAACGCAAGAGTAGAACTCCCGCGTGCGCATTTCACATCGTTTTTGAGAAAATCAATTTTTAAATTGATCATTTTTTGACTCCCTAAAAACGAAATTATTTTATTTAAATTAATTACGAGGGTTTATTAACTTGCTACCCAGCTGATTAGATTAATCATTAAGAGACACAAAATTTGTACTTTATTTCATTCCTACAATTCAAGTAGTTCCTGAGATTTTAATGTTTTTTAATATTTAGACTTTATTTTTTTCTGCTTTCCTATATGATTTCCGCACCTTCTGTCCATAATGAAAAATACTTTGGTATATTATTTACACTACAATAGTTTTAGTTTTTGTGAATCGCGTCTCATTTATGAATTTCTAATTTTTATTCGCGCCGTAAAAAAATTAAGAGCAAAGTTTCATCAAATATATATATTTTTTAAAAATCAGTCAAATAATAAAAGATTTACAATTTTAATAACCAGTCAAATAATAATCAGTCAAATAATAAATCAGTCAAATAATAAAACATTTTATTCTTCATCAACTTCCCGTGCTACACGCAACTCCATCGAAGTATAGTTAACACACGATAATTTTTTAACACTTCGATGAACAAAACACATACATCCACATACAAAAATCCGTCGTAATTGATACCTGCTCCATCGTTCATCGGTTTCTAAATCCATCATCATCTTTCACTACCTCGCAATCATAACTCTTCGCTCATATAAACTGAGTCAGATACTTGGCATAGCCCGTACCTGAATCATAACCGGCATATTTGTCGAGACATAAATTCATATATATATATATATATATACATAATAATAATAATAATAATAATAATAAAAGCCTTTATTCGACAATCTTACAAACTATTTACAAAAGAATAAATCAATTTTTGACACCGGTTACGAGATTGTCTTGCGTCGTCGCATAGGCCTCCCCTAGAGCCTGCCATTTCTGTCTGTCTTGTGTTAATCTTTTCCAATTGGTGCCCGCAATCTTTTTTATGTCATCTTCCCATCTAAGCCTTTGTCTTCCTCTTTTTCTTTTGTTATATCTTGGGCACCATTCTGTCACATCCCTTGTCCACTTATCTTTACTACTTTTCTTTTGTTATATCTTGGGCACCATTCTGTCACATCCCTTGTCCACTTATCTTTACACTTCTCATCATATGACCTGTCCATTTCCATTTTAGTTTTTTAATTGATACATCATTCACTTTTGTCTGTGACCTTATTTTTTCCAGTTTTATTTTGTCTTTTATCTTGATACTACCGACCCGCCCCGGCGTCGCACGGGTATAAAATATATAGCCACTGAAAAAATGATTAAAATCGATAGCCTATGATCATTCACGTGGTCTACTTCTTATCTGTGCCAAATAACAGAAAAATTGCTCCAGTAGTTCGCGAGATAAGCCCTTTCAAATAAATTCCCCGTTTTTTCCACATTCTCTTCTCTTCTCTTCTTAGCGTGATAAAATATTATTGCCTATAGCCTTCCTCAAGAAATGGGCTACCTAACACTGAAAGAATTTTTCAAATCGGACGAGTAGTTCCTGAGATTAGCGCGTTCAAGTTTCTTTCAAATAATTTACTTTTTTCCACATTTTCCTCTATTTCTTCGCTCCTATTAGTCTTAACGTGATAAAATATAGCCTATAGCCATCCTCGATAAATGGGCTATCTAACACTGAAAGAATTATCAAAATCTGTTGCGTAATTTTAAAGATTAAAGGGAACAAAGGGACATGAGGGAAAAAAAGCGACTTTGTTTTATAATAAGTATAGTTTAAGCATACTGCGCTCCGTGGTATGTTGGCATGTTTCAAATTTCGAAAATTTTGTTTTGTTAGACAGGTATTTTGTTGGAGTTAGTCATCAGCTTGGTCTTTGTGGGATTCAACTGGAGCCCGGCCTTCATACTTCCTTTTACCAGATCCTCCAGCATTTCTTGCAAGCTTACTGGGTCTGTGGTGATCAATATTAAGTCGTCGGCAAATCTTAGATGATTTAGATGTACTTCATTGATATTAAGTCCATGTCTGTTCCAATCTAGTTGTCTGAATATTTTTTCCAAAACTGCTGAAAAGAGTTTAGGAGATAGTGGATCCCCTTGTCTTACTCCTTTTTTATAGGGAAAAGCTCACCTGTTTTTTCGGTTTGTATTCTCGCTTTCATATTCCTATATTATATATTTCTTATTATGTGTATATATTTACTTTCTACTCCTTGGGTGCTTAAGGCTTCCCATAATTGTGAATGTTTTAGTGAATCAAACGCCTTATAATCAACAAAAGCAAAGTAGTATTTGATGTTATACTCTGAGCATTCTTGAATAATTTGTTTAATTGTATAGATATGGTCAATTGTAGATAAGTCACTTCGAAATCCCGCTTGTTCTTTTGGCTGGTTTTCATCCAGTAATTTTGTTATTCGATTAAGTAGAATTTTGGAAAATATTTTGTAGAGGTTAGACATGAGGCTAATTGGCCTATAGTTCGCAATGTTGTGTTTGTTTCCTTTTTTGTATAATAATATAATAGTTGAAGTAGTCCATTGATGTGGTATATATTCTGTTTGTAGGATTTCATTAAATAATTTCACTAATACTTCTGCTAGTATATCGCATGTTCCCAATAAAAGTTCATTTGATATACCATCATCACCGGGGGCTTTGCCTTTCTTATGCGTTTGAATAGCCTTCACAACTTCCTCTTTTATTATAATTGGAATATCTTGATGTTCAATTTTATTCTCTTTGTCTTTGTTATAATCATTTGATGGTGTTTCATCACTGTATAGTTCTTGATAATATTCCGTAGCCACTTTTAATATTTCCAATCTTCCTGTCTGTTTTTTATTATTCTTATAATGTTTAATGCTCTCTATCCAAGTTCTACTTTCTCTTAGTTCTTCCCATGCTTTTCTTACTCCTGATCTTTCGATGTGGCATTTTATTATGGTGTTCCTTAATTTTTGTCTATGTTTTCTGATTTGTCTATTTATTTCTTTGCTGATTTTTTCTATTTCTTTTTTGTTCTCGAGTCTGTCCTTGAATAGATTTTTTCTGTAATTAATTAACATTCTGGCTTCATTTCCTATTTTGTCTGATGTAGTTTTAATTTGTTTCATGTTCTGTTCTACTTCTTTTAGTTCTGTTTCTAAAGCGTCGTATTTGTCTTGGATATTATTAATATTGATTACTGTATTTAATCTTTCTTTAAGATAATCCAAAATCGTTTGTGGAAGAGGTAGTAATATAGGTGTTTTATTGTGTTGTATGTGTCGTCTGCTTTTTTTGGTGTATTCACATATAACTGCCCTCTCAGCATTCGATGGTCTGTGCTGTAGTTTAGTTGATTTACTACGTCAATGTTTGAGAATAGTGCAGGCTTGTTTGTAAGTGTGTAGTCTATTTCGTTGCGGGTCTTGCCATCAGGAGATATCCATATCCATTTCTTGCTGTATCTTTTCTTGAAATAACTGTTCATAACTTTTAACTTGTTTTCCACTGCAAAGTTTATCAGGCGCTGTCCGTTGTCATTTCTTTTACCCGTTGAAAAAGGTCCAAGTATGCCATCTTCATTTCTCTTTCTTTTTCCTATTTGACTGTTAAAGTCCCCAAGTATAATAACTGTATTATTTAGTGTTGGCATAACTTGATTAAGTTAATTATAGAATTTATCTTTAGTTTCGCTTAATGCAACTTCAGTTGGAGCGTATACTTGGACTATTGATATGGGTTTTGCATGTCCGGGCAGTTTTATATTCAATATAGCTATTCTTTCTGATATTCCTCGCAATTCCAATATCTGATTTTTCAGACATTTTTTTATTATAAAACCAACACCGAGTGAACCAGTTTTTTCGTTTATATGGTATACAATGTAATTGTCATATTCCATAATTTTTTCCTCAGCTCTTCTCACATCGCTTAAGACTATGATATCCCAGTTTAATGTGTCCAGAGCACTCTCAAATTCCATTAATGTTTCTTCAGTTTTCAAGGACCGTACATTGATTGTTGCTATATTTACTTTCTGCTTGTATATAATAGTGTGTTGTTTTTCTTTACCTTTGTCTTGGCAAGCTTTTGGGGGTTGTGGTCTATTACTCCTTGGTGACCAGCCGTATTGGGGATCTGCAAAATATTTGTTGTTGAACTTGTGGTACTGCTTTTATGTTTTGATTTCTCGTTTCCGGTGTCCGCATGAATCTATAATTTTTGTTTATCTGACATTGAAAAGGACCGTGACCTCATGTAGGCAAACGCATCTGTTTTGTGCAACTTTAGTGGTGCTGTCATTTCAGTCGAATATAGATTGGAACGTGTTGGTGTGTGTATGTTTGCCGGTGACATAGAAGAATCTCTTTTCCTTTTTTCGGCCTCGGACTTTTCTTTTATTATAATTTTGTTGTTTTTAATGTAGGCTATGTTACCATTTTCTCGTTCTAAATTTTAGCTGTTTTTGCAGACATTTTCTTTGTTCTATTCTCTCTTTTGAAATACGAATGAATTTGAATACATCAAATACGCAAATACAAATAGCCATGTGAAGTACCTCCATAACAATGAACTGTTCAAATTAGACCAATGATTTTTTTTGTCTGGGATTAAAAACATACAGTACTTGTTGTACGCTCCATTAAGGCGGGGATAAACCCCAATTTGTTATTCCGTGACTCCCGGTTTACCCAGTTCCAATATAATAACGAAATGTAAAAAATACGAGATATAAAGCATAAAGCACAATATTTAAAAGACTTTAAACCATAAACATTTTTATAAAACGTAATACTTTAGCTGTAATTAATTTACAAACTCACCTCCGACAAAAATCTAATTAATCGAAATACAAGTACTAACTAGGATAATTATACATTTTATTTGAATAAATTGTTAGTAAATCTATATTAAAATCTTCTGAACCGAACAATTTTGTTTTATAATATTTATTTCCAAAGATATTAAAAAAAAACATGAAAAATAGAGAAGATCCGCCCCTACTTAGTAACTACAGTTTTACGCTAAGCTAAAATGAATCTTATTGCGATGCGTATACGCTTGGTTTTGTGCAAGGTTATCGTTTTGGATTGAGATTAATCCCTGCCTGCTATTATGTTTGTTTATGAACTATAAACAAACTGAACGATTTTTTTATTCGAACCAAAAATGCACGTGATTAGGGATTGAAAGACTAGCTGATACTAAAATTGTATGTGCCATACCAAATTAAATATGGTACCTACCAAAAATATCCATAAACAAACGAGTTTTTTTTTAAAATTCCAGATACGGATTCAACCAGTAGCCGATGAGCGTTTCTTTCCGGTAGCTCACACGTGTTTCAATCTACTGGACTTACCGAGATACCGCACCAAGGAGAGGCTAAAGTACCATTTACTACAGGCCATACAACAGAACATGGGCTTCTCGCTTGTTTGATCGTATATAGGTAGGTAGAGGTCGCGCACAACTTTTATATCGCGTAGCAAAAATGGAAGGCGAAAGTGCAATGTTCGATTTTTAGGTCTCTTTGGTCGATCTATCTATTGGTCGATCAGTGACCAGAAAGGTCGCTATTGGTAGATTGCAATTTACGGAGAGTCATAAATGTTTGTACTTTTTTTTTTCAACGTATGTACGCACTGATTGATTCATCCATTTTTGCCTAGCAGTCTAACTTGTGCGCGACCTGTACTAGCGAGTTATATGACTGTTCCATTACGTGCCCTATACACGGATCTCAATCCAAACTAGTGACCGTAGACAAGTGGAAAAAAAAAACATCGAAACTGTTATATAAAAATATCTATACCCAACCGCTGCATTTTATATAATTTTGAAATATTTTGTGTCACTACTCACTTGTCTGAGGTGCTTATAAGACTTCATGTTTTTTATTATTGCAAGAATAACATTTGAGTTTAGGTTCAGGACTCAAGCAAAGAAATATTTCTTTAATAGTCGAGTAAATTACAATTATATAAATTTAATATAATACAGTAAATTAAAATTAAAAAATAGTAAAAATTATCCTTGCTTGTTTCCTTCAGCTGATTGCGGATGTCAGGGTGTTTTCAATTACTTTGTAGTATGATTCATCATTGTATATTAACAATTAATCAATCTGCTTTTTGTTTTAATATATTTTAGTAAAACTTGGATCTCAAATCGAGGCAAAAAACCACTAATTTCCAACACTCACAAAACTACTCATTTACAATTTCTTTTGCACTATATTTGTTGTTTTTTTTTTTTAATTTTGTGATTTTTTAAATCATAATCCTACCTAATTAAGTAACCCTATTTTCCAATCCAACGACGCGACGCGACGTCATAAAAATCCCAACATAACCCAACCTTTATAAATTCATTTCCTTTGAAAACTAAATTTGACGATTGGTATAATTGTTATATTTTTTAACCGACTTCCAAAAAGGTGATTATATTATGTTCGTCTGTTTATATTTTTTTATAGCGGCAAGCTTTTATATATTGTTGTATGTTAAAAATGACTTGATTTCTTGCAAAACTATTGGTCAGTAGAAATAGAAAAGCCCTCTTACGAAGAAACTTATGCAGCGTACATCCGAGGTTCGCTTTCTCACAGTATACATAGACAAGATCGATAGTAATTCGTTGTGTAAATAATTAGCAAGGGGCAATGAATATATTATATTCTGCTGTTACTAATAATTTTGTAATGACACTGCATGTTTTATAACTATCGTATGTGCATGGTTTTTGATGATTGTTATAAAGATATAGTTTTTTTTTGTTGATGCTGTAAATATATAAATATTAGGGTTTCCTTGTCAATACTGCGTTTCAACATACAATGCAAGCAGCGTTCAATATGCGGCTATAATGCTATTTAAAATGCCTTTTAATTTCTAAATAAAAAATCACAATAGCATATTAATTTGGTAGGTTTTTTAAGCAAAAACCTATATACCTAAATACTTCGTTTCAAATCACTTTGATCTAAAAAGTAAACACTTTTTAGATCAAAATGATTTGAAACGGAGTATTTCATAATATTTAGCATTTATGCGAATTACTAGGATTTTGTACTTAAATTTTAACATTCAGATATTCAATGTAAAAAAATTTGTTGCTAAAATAAACGCTTTTCAAGGGGACGTTTCTTGCCTTCTAATTGAAAATTACAATTTGATTTTAAACATTAGCACACGTAATTATGTTAGTTAAATTTAATCGTGGACTAATGTAGGTATCTTTCTCGTTTTTCCTACTAATAAAAGAGAATACTTATTTTGATAAATGGCTAGCAATACACAGATTGGCACAAAAAGGCTTGAGTATTTGTTAAAAAGTTTTGTAGCTTCTTTTAGCTAGAGTCTTCTAGAGAATTGTTTAAAAACAAAATTGTTGTGAAAAAAAAAAGATTTATAACACACATCTTGTATTTAACCGAAGTTCTTTAAAATCACTTTGAGACTGTTATTTTTAATGTTAACATATCTTTTAATTATCTGCTTCGAAGAAATTATCTTATTGCATTATAAATTATTATGCCATTTAATCTATTTTGTTATATTATTCTGTTTCTGATTTTAATAATTAATCTTTTTAATTAAAAATAAAAATGTAAAATAATAATGTAAACACTCCATATTACAATTATAGTGTAATGTTGTTAATACTTAATGTTAAATAATAATATTTTTGTATGCTTGTGAAATGTTATGTCGTTTAAAAAATGTTACTTAAACTCGAAACAATGATTACAACTGAATAAATATGATAAAAATAATGACATTACATTTCATTTTACCATAATTATTTTAGTATTCAGGCGTATTCAAGTATGTTTTGGCGTGTGGATGGCATTTTTAATAGGGGCATGAATGCTCAATCATTACTGTAATTGGTCACAATTTGCAATATTTAATAATTATAATACATGCAAAACAATAATTATTTGATGTTATTGGTTTCTGGGTCTATACCCACACTATACTTACAGTCGGGGCATTTTAATAGGCCACATTTGACATCTGTCAGATTAATCTCCATAGTGAGGTGAGCTGCGTAAAAACATCGACCAAAACGAATAAATCGATACGGACTTGAAATAAAATATTTGAATTTTATACGTTTTAAACAAACTCCTGTCCTATTATTACTTTTCTTTTGCAAATTCAAGGAGCAAAATAAGACAAGTACATGATTTACAAAAAAAAAAAAATGCATTTATTCGCTTGAATTATAAAAACTGTTAAATGTAGTATTATCATTATTCATTTCACATAAATATGTGTTACTTTTCACAACGTGGTTATTAATTTATGGGGATATTTCGTTACAAGCAATTATACTATTTATTCGCTTCCGATTTTTAGGGTAACTTCCCTAGAGTTTAAAAAGAAAAAAGGTCAGCTAACGTAACATTGTAACGACGTGCAATTATTAAGATCAGAATTTGTTTGTTACGTTTAGAATTGTTTATCAGTAAAAGCAAATCGTTAAATAATTCGTATCGGTCATATTTACAATAAATATGTAATCGTCATTGAAAAAAGTTAGCAATTGTGCAGTTATAACAAAACGAAAATATTTATTTTTTATGTACGTCGCTATAAGGTTACCTGGTACAATTTTGATGAACTGTCAAATGTGGCCTATTAAAATGTCCCGACTATATAGACCTAAGTGTATAACAGTTGCCTTTACAAGATCGGACAGAATCAGCTGCTACTTACTTCTATCACCAAGCGCCAAAACATCCTTTTAGGGTCGTAATTGTGAATGTTGATGAAAAAAAAAGTAAATCCAATGAATATTTCATTTTTTAGTTAGAAATGAAAATAATTTCTTTGATAAACCATTCAATTGTTTTGTATAAAGTTTATAAAATATTATTCGTTAATATTTTAATGTAATATAATAAATATGCGTTTATTCGCACCTACCGTCCGATAAAAAAAATATTTTATAAAAAAAATTGTGTCAGACACGAAAAATTAAAGCTAACTAACTTCATACTTGTTAAAACGCTGTAAGAAAATTGTAAAATATATATTTGACCATTTAATCTTCGTTTATAAATATTTCTTAGAATAATGTTTTTCACTGTCAATATACTCATAGCACTACTGCCTAGACTGGATGAGAGAAAGGGTTTTGTTATCGGAATAAATTAATAGTTAAAAAGTTCAAACTTTGATCATTGCCATCATCTTCTTACGATAAACCTTGTTTTGTTTTTTGAGCAAACTTATGCACTTTCTTTTGTTTTGACCACTAAAAAAATGTATAGCTGACCCTGATCAAACTTCGATTTCTATGTTATCTTATTTATTTTTACTAAATATTAAGTTGTAGCTTAGCCTTCCAGTAGCGGGCCTATTGTTAATAATACCTGAGTTTTAATCTCAGTCAGTAAAATTACATTGGAGCTCTTTCCTACTTCGTGTAACCTGAGATATTATTATATTTCTTCTATTTTTATATAATATTTCTTGCTGTCATTTACTGAATGAGTTTAAAGATCAGAGTTAAAAGTATGGAGTCTTGGTATAAGAAGGACCAAATCTTGCAAATATGTTACATTGCTAATTAGATTAAATTGTTTTAAGGGATTGGTTTATTAACTATTATTATTATTATTTACAATTTATTGCACACAAAACCATTAAAAAGACGACAACAGATACTGCTTATCTAAAAAGAAATCTCTTCCAGCAGTCCTAAGCAGAGAAATTTGAACAGAAACATCCGAGAGGGCGTGCACAGATAATAATTAATATTGATGAACAATTTAAATTCCAACTACAGCTTTGTTACACGGCTCATCCAACTGATTGTCATTTTCTGTCGAATAGCTCTTCTGACGTGCAAAACAAATATAGCTAGATATTATGTTCTGTCTTATTCATCGTTTTTATAAGCAGGCCGAAAGAGATTGTCTTTCTTATGCCAAGTCTCCATTGATCAGAGTTTAGTGTGGGTATCTGTGATACAACGCCATCTCTCGGTGACAATATGCTATTTTATATGGTGTTTACAAGAGCGCTCTACATACGCATAGGCGGCATAGCTTGGCTAGGTTGATTTTATTCAAGCATTTACGAACCATATCTGTCTATCTGATGTTACCCTGGTTTGTACCGATGCGTTAAATATAATATTTTCATAATTACATGTGTTTTATTTGTGTAGAATGTAGATGTTGGCTTGGGTGTAAAATAAGGGAGCTCGAGTTTTATTGACTGTTCAAAAATTGTGTGAAGGCATTATAGAGCCTATGAAATTTAAGGTACCATCGAGGAAATTGATTTCTAGGCAGTTGACGGACCTCATGCGGTCGGCTTATGTCAATTCAATGTTAGCTGTGATCGGTCGGATGGGTTTGAGTTTTGACTTATTGACTTAATTAGGAGTTAGGTCCGCCATCTGCCTAGGAATCAACTTCTCTGATAATACTTACTGTATATATTTATATCGTTGCCTTGAGTTTCTCATATTTAAAGTTCTGGGTATACGCTAAATTGTAATCATAAGGAGAAAGAGTTATAATATAAAGAAACAATGAGATTTTTAACTTTTATTTAATTTATAGTATAAATTACAACAATATTAGAATTTGAATTTTTATTTTTATATACAAAATAGTTTATTCGTGACTAGTTTAAGCCAATACGAAGCGTATCGCTGACGTAGAAGAAATGAGAGCTTATATATCGTATATACAGTTAATAAGCGAAGCGTGAACGGCGGGGCCGCATTCGATAAATATTTAATGCTAACTTAATATAACTTAATTTACACCTTCCTCGGTACATGCTCGAAGACTTTAACGCCAAAAGTCTTTACAAGTACTTCCTCGACCAATGGGAAAGATTTTTGCTAAATTATCCCGCTTGAAGTCGCGATTATTATGATATGCTTTGTTTATTCGTGATTTTTTTTGGTGGCGTTACGCCTGTGTGACAGTAACATTTATTTTATTGCATAATAATTTATCTTAGATGTAAATAAGAATGAATATTAAATTTTGTTAGTCTAGCTAAAACCCGAGAACGGCTGAACTGATTTGGCTAATTTTGTCCTTGATTAATGATTAATAATTGGTAGAGGGAAGTGACACGAAGTTCACCGGGTTTTTGGATCATCTATAGCGCTCTCTGGTCACAAAATCTTCCCCATTTTGTTTCTTTTTTAATGAGATGGAGTATGACAGGCGCTCGGCCTTGGCGTGTCTAGTCTAGTAGGATGATCTGCCCGAGTGGTCCTCGAAGTGTTGTGTGCCGGGGGGCACGCGGTAGCTCGTGTAGTTGTGGTTTAAAGCGTGCTGCTGGAAGAACGATGTGTAGTCCTTGTTCACCTAGAAATTAAAAAAAGTAAGGTGAGATTTTTTTTAATGGTTGGCAAGATGTTTGGTACAAGATATTAAGTAGAATTCTCCAAAACAAAAAAGATATTCCTTATAATGTAATAGTAAAGCTTTAATTATTGAAATTCAGAGTCCGCAGAAAATTCAGGGCAGAAGAAACTACCCAAATAGGCACTGACGGCCGTGTCTTCGACGTTCAAATAGAGCCTTTCTTATTCGGTCCTATTTTTTGGAATTTACCATAACAATCGGTTTAATCCGGATGATCTACTGTGAGTAGATATTTTGTCTTTGTGTGCAAGAAAGCTAAGAAGAGTTATAGCAACACGTATTTATGTATTATGGTAATCTAATACAGCAGAAACTTCTAGAATTAAACACATTAAAGATGTAGTAAGTGGATTTGTCTCGGTGTGGTATTTTAGGACAATATAGTGTATTAGGAACAACCTAAGAATTTTAGTTCTAATCAGTCAAGCCTCAAATTTGGAGCCAATTAAAACACATCTACTACATGCACTAGGCCACTACGAAGAGAGAAGGTGCCTAGCGGAACTAGTAAGTGATCACTACAAAGCCTTTAACCAAAGTAACAATATTAAAACGATAAAATATAAGTTAGAAGAAAATGTATGGGATATTCCGTTGCTGATTAAATGGATTGATCTTGAATCAAGGATTGATTCTCTCTTGTTTGTATCAGTATTTCCTTTTACTGCTAATTTGCTTGAAATCTTCATGTATGAATTGATCTTTTACTGCTAATTTGCTTGAGATCTTCATGTATGAATCTTCATGTATGATTGAAATCTTCATTGATCATAAATAAATCGAAAAAATATGTATACATATTTTTTCGATTCATTATGATCAATTTATTATATCTGATCTCTATATCTATATTATATGATTTATTATAATCAACTTAAGGGCCAGTTAAGCCCAGCCGCACATTATCAGAAAATTCGGACGCTCCGCCCCGCTCATACATTTTGACACGTCAGCATTCTGATAGTATGCGGGGTCTACAACAAAATGTATCAACAGAGTGCGTTCCGGGATCCGGCTGGCGTCCGATTTTTCTGATTAGAAATTTCGGATAATGTGCAGCCAGGCTAAAACTGAATCGAGACAAGAATAGAGTCATTTCGCTCGGTGTTAACTCCCACTCCCTAAGGGCCAACGCTAAAACTCGCGCGGGGGCGGGCGCACGCACGCACGCATAAATAAATAGTATGGGAAGCGTCGTCGCTCGCGTTCGCGCTCCGTCGCACGCGCCTGCGCCATCTATTTTTCGTTTAAATACACACGCGAGCGTGCACCCGCGAGTTTTAGCGTTGGCCCTATGTTTATCCCATCCATTTCCTCCCCATCTTCGTCATCGTTTCAAATTGTTCTTTGAGGCCTGTATAGAGTAGGCTTGACAATAACACTCCACTTACTACGGGCATGTACCGGGGACACTACAGGCTTACAGCTCGTTCATAGCTATTAGTTCAGCCAGCGACAATTGCCGCAGCTAAAACAGACAAGTCCACGTGAGCTAGGAAAACTTCCAGGAAAACGCTCCAGAAAAAGATAATAAGTAGGTATGTGCTTCGGTTATTTGGATTCACAGATAGGTACATCTCTACAATTTTAAAATGAATCTGTACAAGGAACTTTATTTTCTTAGAACGAATAAATTGTTGGTACTTAAGTATAGTTAAGTAATACATAATTTGATTTCGCGTAATTGTGTCCCAAAATAATCTAAAGAATAGTACACACACCGGCATATTTAGCGGAACATAAAAAAAAGGTTTGATATAGTATCATATATGGTTGCTGGCTGGTTTATACGTCATTTAATTAAAAAAAAATAATTTCAAATTAGGAAAACAATTGAACATCACATTTTATGCAATTGTTTTAATTTTATTCGAATATACCTTATGTAGAGCGAACTTCGAATATTTCTCCCTTCTGAATTTTATTTAAATTTTTCATTCAAATATTGTTTTTTGTAAAAAAAAAATCTTGTATCTTTTTGGACTTGAGGACTGAATTATGCCTGACTTAGCCCCAACGAAGATTGCCAGGGCACTCAAAATGCGAAGATTTGGTCTAACATACAGATTAATAGCCAGACATCTTCGTCGATCGATTTCAACGGTCCATCGCAGTGTCAAACGATTCAGGGAGACTGGCACTTATGTGAGAAGAGCAGGACAAGGCAGAAAAAGACGCATTTCGAGTAGGGATGATCGTTTCATTCGGCTTCGTGTACGTAGGAACCCCCGTTTGACGGCCGTCCAAGCCCGACATGAGTTAGAAGCAGTTCGGGGAGTAACCGTAAGTGAGCGTACGGTACGAAGAAGGTTAGAAGAATCTGATTTGGGTTCATTTGTGCCCGCCAAGGCTCCAAGGCTCGAGGTAAATCATCGTAGAAACAGGTTAACTTTTGCTCATGAGCATCGACTTTGGAATGCGGACCAATGGAGTAAGGTATTGTTTAGTGATGAGTGCAGAATTCTCTTAAATCAAATTGACGGCAGGCAAAGAATATACAGACGCAAAGGAGAACGTTACATTCAGACAAATTTTGAAACTACAGTTGCATACGGCGGTGGATCAAAAATGGTTTGGGCGGGCATTTGTTTGGGAGCTCGCACAGACTTGGTAGTGATTGACAGAGGGAGTCTGACTGCGGACCGCTATATCAGAGAAGTTTTAGAAGAAAATGTCGTACCGTTTGCCCCATATATCGGTGACAATTTTGTTTTAATGCAGGATAATGCTCGGCCGCATACCGCTCGGGCAACTCAAGCTTATCTTAATGATATGAATATCACTGTTATGGAGTGGCCAGCGAGATCACCGGATATGAACCCAATAGAGCACGTTTGGGCCTCGCTGAAAAGAAAAGTTAAGTCAAGAATTCCAGCTCCTGCCAACGTGGGCGAACTGCGAATCGCCGTAGTTGAGGAATGGCGGAGACTATCCCAGGAGACCATCGATAACATAATTCTCAGTATGCCTAGACGGTAAGAAACTTTAATAAGAGCACGATATTAATCACCATTTTTTAAATTTAATTAATTGTTATTTTAATAATAATTTTCACTTTTCCCGGTTACATGAAAAGTTCAAAAATGTACCATTTTTCACAAATAGCCTTTACTCGCAAATTTTATTCATAATGTGATCTAATTTTAAGTAAAACAAATGAAATTTTAAATAACAAAAGAAGTGTAGTAAGTAGATTTTAAAATAAAACCATATTTTTTAAATTATGGACCTTTTTTTTTGTGTTCCGCTAAATATGCCGGTGTGTATATATGGATAATATAAGCGTAGGTTTTTCATTTGTAATGAATAGGGATGAAAAGTTTTATGTTCTCATAAAACGTTTTTTGGCCATGGCCGCCTGGTGGGTATGACAATCTTAATTAGGTTTTTGTATGATGAAAATCGAGATAGGAAATATGAGTATTTACATAAGAGTATCTAGGTATAGTTTACAAGATGAGTACCTTTTGTGTAAAATTTTCGTTATCTAAATAGGTAAACTTATCAGAATTAAACAATACTAAGGTAATACGGGCTTTTCTGTTTCAGAAAAGACTTTGACGTAGAATAAGTAGTAGTGTATGCTGTTATAGTAGTCACTTTTCGTTTTCTTATCAGCTCACCCACAAAAGGCCTCGCTGCTTTAATTCCATATCTTCAGAAGACAATTTATAAACTACCCCTGCTACAGTAGACCATCTATCTCGAAGATCACCTATTTCATCCAGTACCTGCTATTTATTACCAAAAACTATGGTGTAGCTTGCGTTAAGAAGAGAGTGATTCATTAATGCAACACCAATGCCATTCCTCTTCACTATTTTCAGGAAGGCCGGCCATAGACGGACCGCGCAAACGCATCTTGCAGTCGGTCTCGAATGCAAGATCCGTTGCCGCACGGCGATCTGCAGTTCCCATACCAAATTTATATCCGCAATACACGCTCGAGCAGTTTTTGAGCGGCCGGAGCAGTCGCTCTGCGGTCGAGTTTCGCCGTGCGGTCGAACAACAAAGGTAATATGGTCGACATGATGTGGTCGTGTTGCAGTCGGGTACGACCTCAACGTGACCGCTCTAGAGCAGTCGGTCCCCACTGCAACTTGCGGTCCGTCTATGGCCAGTCTAAGGCGTTACTGAATGCAGTCGTGGCCACATGTCATTGATTCGCTGATAACGTCACACTCGTACCACAAACATACTATGTTCTTACCCTGCGCGGCCTGCACGCCGGTCCCTTGGCCAGCATCCTCCTGGCCTCGTTTTCAGCCGCGACCGCCTCCTTCACCGACTGTGGTGGCCACTTCTGGTCTCCGCGCATGTTGATGCCTCCTGAAACGATAAGTTGTCATTTACATTTGTCTATTTAGGTAAAGTGTGTATGGAAATTGGAGATTACCTATTTGTAAATAAGTGTGGGTTTACCTTTAAAAATATTAATGACCTAGAATCTAGATGATGCCCGCAACTGCGTTGCACCAAAATTCGATTATCGCGCGGAAACCGTACATTTTTCTGGGTCAAAAAGTATCCTATGTCCTTTCCCGGAACTTGAAGTATCTCTATACCCAGCAAAATCGGTTCAGCGGTTTGAGCGTGAAAAGATAACGGACAGACAGATACTAAAATTAAATTAAATAAAAACATCTTCATTAAACATACAAGGGACAAAGCACAGCCAGAGTTTATAACAACACAAAGAATAACAAACAATCAAGACAAAATATGCCTTCGTATTCTGCCTATGATTTAGCTAATCCAACCTTATTTCCTACTGCACTTATTTTTAATAGCAAGAAGAATACGTATACTAATATTTTAAACTTTCACACTAATAATTCTGTATTCGGATTTAGGTTTATCCATAGGAAGCCACGATGCGATAAACACACAGACAAACCTACTTATAACCACTGTTTTTCAGGGTTGAAAATACTTTTTTTTTAAATATCTATGGACGCTTCACACCACGTCAGTCTGGCCCCATGCTAAGTACCTGAAGGACTTGTGTTACGGGTACCAGACAACGGAAATATATTTATACTTTTATACTTTTTTATACTTTGACGACCTCCGTGGCGCAGTGGTGAGCGTGTTGGTAGCTCAAGCCGGAGGTCGCGGGTTCGAGTCCCGCCGACGGAACAAAAAGTTTATAAAGTTCCTGGGTCATGGATGTGTATTAAATATGTGTATCATATAATAAAAATCTTTAATATATGTATAGTATAAAAGTATTAAATATATTTCCGTTGTCTGGTACCTGTAACACAAGTCCTTCAGGTACTTACCACGGGGCCAGACTGACGTGGTGTGAAGCGTCCATAGATATTATTTATTATTATATTATTATATACTATACATAATATATATTTAAGATTTTTATTATATTATGATACACATATTTAATACACATCCATGACCCAGGAACTTTGAAATCTTTTTCTTCCGTCGGCGGGATTCGAATCCGCGACCCCCGGCTTGAGCTACCAACAGCCCACCAACTGAGCCACAGAGGTCGTCATTGTAATAATAATATAATTAATTCTCCTCGGAACACGAATGCTAAAAATATATTTTGACACATTTTTGTTTACATCTGAATTAAGTGGGGCGTGAGCAGGGTTTTAATATGGTTTTAAATAAATATGGCTATTTCGGTGACGAAAACTATTTACACGAGCACATTTTATTGCATTAAAGTCCGCCACGTGGAACTATTAATGTAAATTGAATGACTGCGTTATAAAATTATCATATCAATCAAATATTATGAGCTATAAATAAATCACTACGCAACTGTTTATTGTTTTAGGGTCGTTTAAAATACTTAGCTACCGATAATAATAATCATAATAAATTGTGAACACTGATATAACTGATAAAATATATTAAAAATATCCTTCTAATTATTAATAAAGAGAACTACATTGTGTATTTTATATTAGATATGTTATGCGTTATAGTTATGCAATGCTTGTCCTTGTCTGATAAGTTAGAAAAGTAGTTTGACAGACTCACAAATCAACATACAATTACTAGAGATAAACTACGATAACATGGTGCGCCCCTCCAAATTACTGTTTCAATGTGTGTAGTCACATCCTTATGAAAGAGTTTGTATGTAGTAAACTTATTCAACCATTCACAGTACACGTAATATTTCAGTTTATGTCACTTATTACCAAGATTTGTTGGTCAACTAATCATAACTAGCCTACCGCGCAAGACAACGCACTTCAAACGTTTTCTCAACGCACTTCAAACGTTTTGAATTTTGGAGGGGCGCGCCATGTTATCGTAATTTATCTCTACATACTTATAATGTCTGTATTATACTTACTTACGTATAGTTATATAAAACGTGAAAGTACAAACTTAATATTATTTAACGTTAGTTAAGTATTGACTACAAGCAAGCTGATCTTTTCAGTTTCTTTCAATAAAATAGATTTTTATCCTTCGAAGTTTCTGTTTATAAGGCTGCATAGAAAAGATAAAAGACACTAACCACTATAGTCGCTTACTTCTGTATAAGATTTATAAAGTTTAATAACGACGTTATAAATTCACAAGCCGCTACGGCGCATAATAAATTGCGAACAGTAGCGAACCCTTACCACAATATAAATAAATTGAAAATATTGAAGAAAGAACAAAAACTACTAGATGACTGTACATTTTTCCCATATAAAAAGTATCCGAGTCCTTTCCCGAGACTCAAAGTATCTCCATGCCAAATTTAAACAAAATCGGTTCAGCGGTCTGGGCGTGAAGAGGTAACAGACAGACTTTCGAAATATAGAGTTTCTATGGGTTCCCTCCCACAGAGGGATTGCTGGAAATGAAAGAGCAGACACAGCTTCTAGAGGACCACCAGACGAAGACCATAAGAACATTTTAAAAGTCCCATTTACAGACCTCTTTTTGACGATCAAAGATGAAACCTTTGAGCTATGGAAAAGAATTTGGAATATAGTAAAGGTTAATAAGGGCAAATGGTACAGTGACATAAAGAAAGATCTCTCAATACCATGGTATAACACTGTACATTTTGAATCAAGAAAATTCACATCAGTAATAACAAGAATGAGATTTGGCCACTGCTTGGTCCCCTCCCACCTTTATAAATTAAGAATATTAGAAGATGCGAAATGCCCCAAATGCCTAGAAAATGATGCTGACCTCAAACATATTTTCTTTGATTGCAAAGAACTAGGTCTAGACAGAATATTACTCTGCTCTGAAATATATAACATATGTAAAGATAGAGACATAAGTGTACCTCGCCGCCCAGAAGATTTATTATCCAATTACGATTTCTTCAAATGTTTATACCGATTCATATGTTCAACGATGGAAAAACTGTAAAAATTATTCTAAATAGTGCTTTTTTTTAATGTGTTTTGTAAATAGTGCTCAGTAAGAAGAAAGAAGGACATTAATTTTTTTTAATTTAATTTGACGTTTATTAATGTATTTTTTCTGGAGCAAAGGACGTTTAATTATTTAATTTGACGTTTATTAATGTATTTTTTCTGTTTCCAGCTCCCAATAAATTAAAAAAAAAAAAAAGAGCTTGCTCTGTGCTGTCGACGTCACACGCGTGTGATATAAGACTTTCCGCCTTGAACCGTGAACGGCGCGCGCTCGTTAAGGCGCTATATTGAAAGTTATTTTACCGCAAGGGCAATTTTATACTTAATTTGTATGACTATAAAGTCGTGAATACGCTGCGGCCAGAAGCAATCGGCTCGCTCGGAAAACATGCGAAAAACGTAATTTTAATTATTTAAAAAATAACTAGGAGCATTTAAGCAAAATGCTTCTATACGATTTTGAGTTGCAAAGGTGTCTATCATTTATACTAATTTTCTACAATACATCTATTTTCGTTTAAAAATAATCTTCAAATTTCGTATTTTTAAGAGGTAATTTCGATCGAGAAATGTATCGAGGCAAAATACATTAATCGTGTTTCTGGTTCTTCTCAAACCTATATAAGGCTATGAAGATATGTATATCTCATTACCAGATTTGTAACATTTCTGAGGGTCCTATAGTATTACGTCAAAAAGGACAGTTTTTTCAATGTAGCGCCTTAAACATACAAAAATCTCATATCCCCGTGCCTTATTCCGGGTCATGATCAGCTCAGTGAATACAGTGAAATAAACTAATAGACCAAGGTGACAGTGTGACTATCAGCTCATCTCGTCTCAGCCCGGCCGCCAGCATATATCATCAACAGGTACCCATTTTTGTCCATCTTCCTTTATTATATCCTTTCTACAACCGTCGTAGGGCTTCGCCCCTACAATAATTAATAATTTTTAACAAAATATTGAAACCGACTTCCAAGGTTTTAACAATATTAATATTCCTTAAAATGTACTTAAAAGAATTAAATGATTCTTATTAATTATTAGAAGTGCCCCTTTCGGAATTCGGCTTAACCTCATACTCCAGGAAAATTAAACATTCGACCTCGGAATAATTCGCATAGAGCTGAAAATTGATAGAGTCAAAGTATCAGTCAAAGGTGTGGAAATGAGGTTTTTCCCGTTATTTTCCAAACTCTTCATTTTATCACAAAAATAGATAGGACAAGAATGTAGATCATAGAATTCTCTACAAAAAATATTCAGACACTTTTTTCATACGACTTACCACTCCTTATAAATGGCGGGCTTAAAGTTTGGGAAAATCATGTCTACTTTATATCTGTGCCAAAGAACATAAAAAATGCTTCAGCCGTTTGTGAGATAAGCTCTTTCAAATGATTTTCCCCGTTTTTCTTTTTAAGTTTTATTAAAAAAATATAATAAAGAATAGTTAATACCAATTTCCGCACTAGTATTAGCTTCGATCATAATATGTCCATCAGCATTTTATTCCCTATTACTATATTTTTCTTAATTTCGTTGAGTACCTAGTTTGATTAGCCATTAAAAATGGCGTCGAAAATTAAAAAATATAAGAATGGTTGCAAAATAAACAAGTGAGAGCGCGAGGTCCATTCCTTCCGTTAACATAGTCGGAAGTGGCACATCGAGCGCTCTCACTCGCCCCCGCGTCCCGTTAACAACGTAGGTAGTGACTATCCGACAAGTTAGCGGACTATCTTAGTAATATACGACATTTTTAATGTAGCTATTTCAGAAACTATGCATAATATAGATTTTTTCTTTTCAGCTACTGATAGCCTTGGTTATAAGGACATGTTTTATGAAATAAAAAAAAATGGCGATTTTGCACATCCGACATTGTTAATAGTCATGGGCGAAATATGCAAATAAAATAGTATTAGAACTTGGTATGACATAGTTATGTTTTGCTTCAATTTATCAATTTACGGTTACATTTACATTTTACAATGGCTTACCTTTCGTTTTTCATTAATTAATCCACTTAATTTACAATTTTTGTATGAGTTGCTACAAAATAATTTTCACAGAATGAAAATCGAACTTTGAATTTTAAACTCCTTCTTCGTCTTTTTTCTCATGTAGTTTATATTCTCTATAGTCTTTTTTATCAGCCAATCACAGTCGACCTTGCACAGATTAGCTGATTTTTGGATTACGTTTAGTAGCTACGTTTAAATTTGGAACCCAAATTTTTTTTTGTTCGGGAATTTCGTCCACTTGCTGTGAGCACTGGCGTTTTCGAGGTAAAGCACTCGCAGTACTTTGATCACGTGATCAGTCAACTGTCAAAAGTCAACTGTCAAGTGTCAAAACCACTCGAGTGTCTAACGTTTTAAAACAATACCTACAGTTTAATCCCAAAGTTATAAATTTCTGTAATTAATTTGGATTAATAATAATAAAACACTGGAAGAATTGCAAAAATTAACCTTATTAGACTGTGTTGAAAATGTTCAATACGAGCTGTCAAAAATGCGGCTGATAGTATACTGGATTGCGTTCCGTTTTAAATAGTAACCAGTATACCAACAGTATACTAACTATAAAGGGACGGCTTCGCAGTATACTAAAATGACGTCACACTCTGCAGTGGTCGCAGTACATTTCGGAACATAGCCTTAGTATCCTACCCGTTTTATCAATACTTCAATACTAATATTATAAATGCGAAAGTGTGTCTGTCTGTTACCACTTCACATCCAAACCACTGAACCGATTTTGCTAAAATTTGGTATGGGCCTTTGATTCCCGGGAAAGGACATAGGATACTTTTTATCCCGAAAAAATGTACGGTCCCCGCGCGATAACAAAATTTAGCGCAACGCAGTTGCGGGCGTAATCTAGTTATTTATAATATTATGTGTGTCTATTGTCTAATGTAGAATTGTATATTTGTATTAATAAACTAAGCTCACCTCCGTAGGACGCTGTAGCTGGTTGGCTGGCGAAGACTGGTGGTGGTTTCTGGTGCACCGGCGGTTGCGGGCGCAGCGTAATGGTTGTGGGTGGCGGGGAGAAGGGTTTCTGAGGGTAGTCGTACTGCGGCGTGTACTGGGCTTCCGGGTACTGTGGCCTTTGCTGTGTGGGATGAAAGGTTTAGGGTCAATTAAAAAAAAGAAGAAAAAGACACGTCGCGCCAAATTTTATGTAGCCAAGCACGATAGTTGATTTGTTGGGAGTGACCTACCAACGTCGATAACAATTTTTCCATACTCAAAAATTTTGAAAACAAAAAGCTTAAATACCATCAAAAGCATAGGCCAAAATACGAGTACGAAGAAAAGATTGGTTCAAAACATGTCAAGAAATAAAAAGCTTTGTTTCGGCGCTTTTTGTAGATATGACATAAATTGTTGATAAAATGTTTTGTAAATATATAAACTATAAATGAATGAAATTTAACAATTATAGCCTCAAACACACACATGAGTAGGTAATAACTCCCATCATAAAACAAGCGCTGTTTTTACGCCGTTTGTAGGTGCTCGTCTCACGCACTTTAGATCGCAATTTTCCGAGAAAATTTCCAGGTACATTAATGTTTCATATAAAACTTGATGTCCTCTATGTTTATTTAAACACTACGTCTCCTAAAGTTTTATATCCCTACGCTGATGTACACGATTTTATGACAGTTAGTTTTTTAATGATCATGACTGGTGAAAATTATATGGTAATTCTGTATTAAACTATTGAAATACAATAAAATGGTATTTTACACTAAAGGAAAGTAATTCACAAGAAAAGATGGTAATTCACATGATGACAATTCATAATAGCGATACAAATCGACATGCTACGGGGCGTACAGCACTGCACATTTCTTTAGCTCTACCATGAGTTTAAAGCTATATTATGTAGTTTTTATCAATACTCGATACCAACTAACGGCCGTTCCCAATATTCAATCTATCTTTGATTTGACATACGACTGATCGCAATGTCTAATGAGAGCTATTCCTATCTCTAGTAGGGCAAAACCAGAGATAGATCGAATATTGGGAACGGCCGTAAGTAGTAAGTACGTGAATTTTTTGTATGGCAAAAATTTACAGCGCCTCTAGCGTTCACTTGCGGAACTAAAATCGCCATACTAAAAATTTACGTAGTCGCGGTCGGTATCGAGTATCGACAAATAATACAGCTTTAAACTCATGGTAGAGCTACAGGTATTTACATACATCTTGTCTAAGGATAGTTGACAAGAACTGACTCTACATTCCCGCCACACAACATTTGAGACAACAGCTTAACTTAATTGTGTATCACACATAAAACAATTGAAAAATAAGCGTAATAATATTATCTTCCTCTCAATAAAAAATAAAAGGCACTTTGACTGAAATGCGTCATTTAATGAAAAAGATAAAATACTACGCGATCATTCCAATTGAGATACTATGCAAAGAATAATATAAAAGACATAAAAGCTTCAGTCCATGGCTTTTATAAAAACAGTGCATCGGCTGTTTTAAAAATGAAGCTTTTTAAGTAGGTAATATGAGCGTAAGAAAATATTATGAAAAACTGTTGAATGTTTGTCTGTGTTAGGTTACGAGAAAATGTTTTTTAAAGATATCAGCTAAGGGGCTGTATTATATTTCAAAGTCAAGCAAATAATGTTTACTTAGCTGATTAGATACTATTAGTTGCGTGTGTACGGTAAATTATACGGCTACTGCTGAACCAAAGATTTCCTTTGGTAGGATTGGTCCTTATGGCCCAAGGATGGATTTAAGATGTGGAGCCACCGCGATTTTTGATGTTATTTTTTTAAAATTATAGCAGCTTCTGCTCTGGAGAAAAATAGAGTCTCAATCTGTATAGAGGCATTAATTATGGTAATATTCCAAGTTCGGTACCATATTCAGATGACTTAAGAATGCTTAATTCATTTTAGGACTCATATTTGCACGATAAAGATGTTAAACAACGTAAAAAGAAGAAGAAGAAGAAGCATTATTTAAACGCGCTAATCTTAGTATGAGTCAGTAATTACTCGTTCGATTTGAAAAAATATTTCAGTGTTAGATAGCCCATTTATCAAGGAAGGCTATAGGCTATATTTTATTACGCTAAGATTAATATAAGCGAAGAAATAAAGGAAAATGTGGAAAAAACGGGGGAAATTATTTGAAAGGGCTTATTTCACGAACTACTGGAGTAATTTTTCTGTTATTTGGCACAGATAAAAAGTAGAAACGTGAATCCTTCACGTTTCTACTTTTTATCTGTTGCTATTATTATATTATAGGCTATTTATTGTGGACTAATTTGTCTGTGAAATACCTAATTTACGCGGGCGAAACAGCGCGGAACGTCTAGTAATATTATAAAGCTGAAGAGTTTGTTTGTTGAACGCGCTAATCTCAGGAGCTACTCATCCGATTTGAAAGAATCTTTCAGTGTTTGATAGCCTAATTATCGAGGAAGGCTATAGCCTATATTTTACTACGCTAAAAATAATAGGAGCAAAGATACAGAGGAAAATGTGAAAATAAAGCTGAAGAGTTTGTTGGTTAGTTTGTTTGTTTGAACGCATTAATCTCAAGAACAACTGGCCCGATTTGAAAAAATCTTTCAGTGTTTGATAGCCTATTTATCGAGGAAGGCTATAAGCTATATTTTATCACGCTAAGACCAATAAGAGCAAAGACACAGAGGAAAATGTAAAAAACGGGGAAAATTATTTGAAAGGGCCAATATCTCACAGACTACTGGAGCAATTTTTATGTTATTTGACGCGAATATATAGTAGACTACATGAGACATGGGTTATTAATTTGTGAAAAATAAACGGTTTCCGTGAAATTTCAGATTTACGCGGACAAAGCCGCGCGGAACGTCTAGTA
Organism: Lysandra bellargus; assembly: GCA_905333045.1. Lineage (NCBI taxonomy): Eukaryota > Metazoa > Arthropoda > Insecta > Lepidoptera > Lycaenidae > Lysandra > Lysandra bellargus. The sequence continues at coordinate 5,000,465 of HG995323.1, forward strand.
TTATTAATATGTTTATTGCTCCATTCATCACCATGTCTTTGGCATGAAGAATAATGCGGCTATCAGCCTCCTTATATTAATTAAGCCCTGTCAACAGTGTTTTCGTTGATTGAAAATCATACATTCTGAATTTTTTATTTTATTTTATTTGTACTATCTTTTATCCAAATATTATTCCAAAATTGGTATTTAAACATTCGATTCAATCGAAAATTATACCAAACTCGACTATATACCTAAATCCCACGCAGTTTTTGACCTCATACCTTGTTAAAGCTAAACCCCCCCCCCCCCCCCCCCCCCCCACCATGAGATATTCAGGTGGCTCCGCATCGTAAACCCATCTAAGGGATATAAAGATCAATTCTACCAAAGGAAATCTTTGGTTCAGCAAAAGCCGTATTCCTCGTTTTTTTGTCTTGTACGCACACGACTATATGTGCTAAAATTACATAGAAGCTTAAAACTAGTAGTATGTTAAGCAGTAAGCACACTTAAACGACACAACCATTCTTCTGAACATATATATACAATTAACATTAAACACATTACTCTTTATGATGCTGTGAAGTACCGTGAACACTGAAACACGCAACAAGTCTGCAGTCACCCGGATTAGTGAAGCGAGCTACCTGGAGCGATGCGGGGGCAGGCACGGGCGCCCAGCGGCTCTGCTGTTGGCGATAGGGCTGCGCGGAGGGCGACAGGGGCCCCTGGCGAGGGGCTGGGGAAGCGGTAACACCTGGCCCCACGGGAATCAGCTTACTAAGCCCCGTTGCCTCTTGACGGCGGCCCTCGCTGAACGCGGGTTTCGCTTGGTTGTATTGCGGTTGGGAGTGCTGTTGCTGTTGGGGGGAGTACTGCGGTTGCGAGTACTGTTGTTGCGGAGAATACTGTGGTTGTGGAGAGTGCTGCGGTTGCGGAGAGTACTGCGGTTGTGGCGAGTACTGCGGTTGCGGCGAGTACTGCGGTTGCGGAGAGTACTGCGGTTGTGGCGAGTACTGCGGTTGCGGCGAGTACTGTGGTTGCGGACAGTACTGCGGTTTCGGCGAGTATTGCTGCTGCGAGTACTGCTGCTGTTGCGAGTACTGTGGGGGGTTCGCGTTGTTCTGGTACGCGGGACTCTGCTGTAGGTACAAACGCAATGACGTCTGTAGAGGAACATCTCAGCGACCATGCATCCCCGGTGCATGCTTTCGCGTGTTTAATAGCATGTATGCATAATCAGGCTAAATGCACATCTTTACAAAGCTTTTGCAATGATAATAAATAATATTATGCTTCCTAAACTCTCTTATAAATATTATTGGAGGTTCAATAGTTTGATAGTAATTTCAAGGTTGTATTAAACTTGTATCAAGCATATAATTTTACACTTTTTGACACTGTGACAATGCGCTGAGGCAATGTGCGGATCTGTGCAGCTAAGCTAGATATGTACCATCGAGGAAATTGATTACTAGGCAGTTGACGAACCTACGTCATGTGGTCGGCTTATGTCGATTCAGTGTTAGCTGTGATCGGTCAGATGGGTTTGTTTGATTTAACGCGACCAAATTACTTAGGTCCGCCATCTGCCTAGGAATCAATTTCTCTGATAGTACATGATATAAGTATGTATTCACCTGCTGTGATGAGTGGTAGCCGTTGGTCTCTGGGACTGGCGGCCACACCACTTTCTTCTGGCCTGGAATTAAATGTTTATCACGATTAAAACAATCTTTTATAATCATAATCGACAGTAACTCTCTAGAGAATTACTAATAACAGCCGTTATTACAAACAATGGTAATTTATATTATTGGCCGTCAAATCTTTCGATCAGTTAGTTGATTATAGCGTAGCCTATAATTAACTAGATAGAAAGTTGGATTGCTAAATAAATGTTAAGGCCCATGTAGAATACACTGGGAGTTGAGATTTCTGGAATCAAGACTAATATTCCGTCGGTCGTTGGCATCAAAATTAGTGTAGACTTCAGTTGTTTTAAACACTGTTTGATTTAAATTTAATTTTTGTTCTTTTTATTTCAATTTCAATGTTCAAATAAAACCATTAAGTACTTAATTTTAACTCTTACATTTTATTTCTCAGTTTCGCGAAATCTCTACATAACTTAAGATGACATGGATAATAAAATTCTAAACATGAGAATCTAAGACTCATCATTCTGAATTTATCATAGATTTCAACTAGAGCTCTGTGCTTATTTACTTAGTTGCAGTTTTGCTTCCGGGCCATTTCATTATTATTTTTAATGTAAGTTAGTCTTTCTCGAGTTTCAACTCTCGTCCCTACTCTTAACGATATAATCCATAGTAAGTCGTCGAAGATTACTACTTTTCAACTTTATCCGTTGGAAATACGATACACACTTCTACGACATGTAATATTGAAATAAAGGACAATGTAATTTTATCGAACTATAATCTCCACCAACGAGTCATTTGGCTCCTGTGCAAGTGACGTCAACAGTTTTTTATCACCTTGGCAGCCGATGAGATGAAATGTTTCCTAGAGTTCACAACGAAATATGTGTCATATCTAGGGTTACCGTTGCTAAACCGAAAAGCCGGACAAAGCAGTCAGCTTAGCCGGAGATTTGCATTAAAAGCTGGAAACTCTCTCTTAACTCTACATATAGCAATACGTTCGGCAACATGTTGATTCTGTTTTATTAATACAATTTAACATCTAATTCTAATAGATAAAATTTCACATCTTATAATATAACCGTCTAAAATTTTAAATAAATTTTGATGAAAATGATTTTCATATACATTTTCACAAAGTTGTATTAAAATAATTTAACATATAAATTGTAATAGATAAAATTTCACATCTCAAGTAAAATCGTCTCACTAAAATCAATAGGAATTTCGTATAAAATTATCGTTTTAAAATTCAAAGGTCTACAAAAGCCGGACTTTAATTTTGGCTGGGCACGTATTCAAAAAGCCTGTGTCCGGCTTTTTCCGGACGTCTGGTAACTTTAGTCATGTCCATCGGAGATAGTATTATCTGGAGAGCATCTGAGACATTCCGGTTTAAATTAGCCTGGCTCGTCGACTTGGCTGGAGGCCAGGTGTATGAATAAAAACCATGACTATGATATTGGATAACGCATTTTAATTGGTGCATGTTATAGTCTAATTAAGTGGCTGTTGCGTATTATGTCTATGGTGTAAAGGGTGTCGGAATGTATTGTGTCTAAGTGCAAACTTGTTTAACAATTCCGCTAAAGATGCCTAATCGTTGTCTCACTCATCTATCGTTTTGTCGAAAGAGTAGATACGTAACTTAGAATGATTTACAGTACACTAAATACTACGAGAAGTCTTACATTTGGAATTAGTTTTTATAAAATCATCATAATTTGAAAATTATTTCTATCATCTTTAATAACTTTGTAGAGTAGTACTTGATATCGACTACTATGATATTGTAGCTTGAAAAGATTTGAATGTGATAAATAATATGTTCACTGTTTTCAAATAATAGGTTATGGGGTCCGAAACTACTGGCTAATTTTTATTATTTGGCATATTATATAGAGCAGACAAGGAAGGACCGTACATTTAATTCAATATATACAATTCCCAGGAAATTTCCTATCACACAAAGCCGCGATTTACATCTAGTATTACAAAGTCCTAAACGAACCCATATAATCAGTAATAGATTCAGTGTATCGAAACTCGAACATTGTATGTAAAGTTTTAATAGTTTGTAAGGACTTGTACTGTATGTAGTCATAATTCAAATTGTACAAAGGAAATAGCAACGGGAGTTGAGACCTAATTGTACTAAGACTCCGAAGTATTGGAGCACGTGTGTCTTTGATGGGTACAGGGTGTTTTAGTATTGGAAGATGAATAATTTTATTATTTTCATGTATGCTTTACTTGTCAGGATATTCTTTTGATTAGTTTTAGGATCTTTTAAGGCGCGATAGAGTTTGTAAAAAATTGAAACAAAAAAGTATTTTAAAAACTTGAAGAAATGAAATTACTATATTTTTGGAGTAAAATATACAACACTGTGCAAGAAATAAAAATAAATAAATTGTAAGTGTCTGTTTTTAAATCGTATTGTGTGGGAATTTAGTTCCTGCAACGTGTACATTGCATAGGATCATGGGCGCCGGCAGAAATAATTTCCAAGGGGTGCAGATTTTGGTTTTATTTCTTTTCTTTCCTTTTTACCTTTTACGAACAACAGTGACTGTCTATTTACGTCAACAGAATGCATTTAGTGCCGAAACATTACGAACTATCCTTGTACGGCATGTTAATAGGGTTACAAAATGCTTTTTATTTCAATAATTCCCATTGATCCTGAGATTCCCAAGGGGTGCAAGTGCACCCCCTGGCACCCCCCTGCCGACGCCCATCCATAGGATAAAAAATGCATTAAAAGTGCATGAAAAATGCAACAATTTTACAACTGCACCTAATAAACAAGCATAAATAAAAGCAATGTGAATTGAAAAATAGAAAAATCTCTATAACACTCAAAAAAGATGTTGAAATGTTTACCGATGTGTGTTTGGTTGAGTTTGGGAGTCACTTGTACCGTGGGCAAGATACTACTAGCGGTCTGACGCTGGCCAGGTGTGTAGGTGCACGAATAACTATCAAATTATTTTGAGATACCACACAGAAGATCGTGCCATCTCGCTCACTCCTGTATAAAGGACTCCGCGTCATCATTCGAAATAGAAATAGAGTAAGAGCCAGCGACAACCAGACTTTCATCATATTATTTTGAAAGTTTTCCTGTTTCTGACCCCTCTAGAGGAACGACCAGTACTGTGGAGTTTCGGTCGTGGTCACTTTAGGAGGTATTCAGCTCTGAAGGTCTACCTGACCTTCGATAAAGTATAAAGCTCTATTTTTCATCGGGTTAGTTATAGGACTCTCGTGTTCCACTTCCAGAAACCCTTAAACTACCTTAAAGTAGAAGTACTTTAGAAACTCCATAGTTAGTGGTCTTTCTTGCCTCTTCTTAGGTTAAGGGAAAGTTTATTTCAGCTTTTATAAAATGACGAAAGTCTGGCTGTCGCTGGCTTTTAGACTAAAACATAATGACAGATATTATTAATGAATAAAACCGACACGGAAAGTGCCAAAGCGTATTGGGATCTGCCACTATTCATCGTCTTAATTGTTTGGATGTAGCTGTGACTTCATAGCATGTCCAAATACTGAAGTCTTGAATTTAGATCTTCGCTGGGATTTGCTGAGTCATTCTCAGTCTAGTTACTCATCTAATAATCTATACTAATATTATAAATGCGAAAGTATCTCTGTCTGTCTGTCTGTCTGTCTGTCTCGCTTTCACGCCAAAACTACTGAACCGATTGTAATGAAATTTTGTACACAGTTAGTCTAAGGCCTGAGAAAGGACATAGGCTACTTTTTAACTGGAAAAAGGGGTTGTAAGACGGTGAAAATGCGTAAATTTGTTAAAATTAATTTAGTTCCAAAAATTCATAACAGATGGCGCCAAGAGTCGCCTACATCTCGCTATCGCTTGCTCATAAGTCTTTCTATAAGACGTGGCACCATATTAAGTAAAGTTTTTTTGATTCTATCGATTGTTTTACACGTTATTATTTAAATAACTCACTACTCATACTTTATCTATGCAGTGACGTAACCTTAAACCTACCAATGATAAAATAATTATAGTTTATGAGTAAAGCTAAAGTTGTGTAATGGGGGGCTAAATAAGCTTTAAATTTGGTATAAAGTTTACTTAATTTAAAAAATGAAATATTATGTGCACACTGCACAGCTGTTGTTGGGTATTTTGATTTAAGAGGTACCATGGTTTTAAAAAGCTTTTAAATTTGAAACCAATTTTGTTGACACCGCGCGCTATAAACTGAAGTCCACGCTGACGAAGTCGCGGGCAACGGCTAGTAGTATACTAAGGGTGGGTTGCACCAGAGGCGTGGTTAAAGTTAAAGTTACGGTTAAAGTTATGGTTATAGTTAAGGCTAACTTAGCTTTAACCTTAACTTTAACCTTAACTTTGACCACAGAAATTGACAGATGTCTGTTGCGTTTATTTTTAAAGCTACAGGTAATGGGATTGATCCGTAAAAATTGCCAGGAAAAACATAACACTGTGAAACAGTAAATTTTCACGAAAAAATTTAGATATAAGTATGAGCGGTTATGGTTAAATATGGCGTCGGACGCCATATTTAACGATAACGAGAGATTTGACATTTTGCACTGTAGTTATAGTTAAAGTTATAGTTAAAGTTACAGTTATAGTTAAAGTAAGTTGGTGTCACCCACCCTAGATTGGTTACAAGTGCGAAACTTTTTTCCTAAACTATTCAATTCTCCTAAACATTTTAGGAATAGTGAATAAAATGCATAATAATAATAATTATGCTAATCATTGAGACAGTCATCTCAAAAATCTTACAATTCAGCAATATTTTTAAGAGAGAAAATTCCAAATTGTTTTTTTCATCTGAGCATAAATATACTGATTTCATAAAACACATTCTGTACAGTATTTAATAGTACTTATAGAAGAGTTTTCGAAAAGAGACACAATATTTTCAGAAATGGAGCTATAACCATTATGTCAGTCTTAGTATGAAGGCTCAGCTATTATAGCAGGAAAAATTAACTTAATTCTTTCCTTTCTACGGCAATTGAAAATGGGCGAGGTAGAGACAAGCTTTATATTCGAGTGTAGTTTGAAGAGGCTCTTTCAACATTTAAATGCAGCTCTATCGCGTAATTCACTATGCATTTTATATTTACCATCATGCTATCATATTCTTATTTAATATTTTCTACGTTTTGACTTTTGCGTAGATTTGCGGAGAAAGAATAGTAAAATCTACCTAAATTACAAATAATCAAATATGGAGTCCTTGAGCATTCTATAGTATATTGTGTTCTTTAAAATATGGAAAAGTGTGTCTGTAGTATAGTCTGTACTCTGTATGTAAAAAAAACTCTACGAATTTGGTTTGTGGATACTAAGTGCCAGCACAATTATTATCCCAGAAAAACAGTTCGTGCACTATTAACAAACTTGTACGTGAACGAAATTGAAATATCTAGTAAGGAGACTCAGGGCGATTACTATTCTTTGTATAAAGCCTTTGCATCCGTTATGGGTGATTTGTAAAGTAACAAATGGTGGTGCCTGAACCAGTTATTTTAAGTGCTTGTATAGAGCATCCAAGCACATACGATATTGTTACAACATAGTCTTGTCCAGAGGAATAAACCGTTTGATGCATCTGAGACCAACTACATAAATACTATCCTCACGATGCTTTTCTTCACTGTTCAGTTCGTCAACTCTGTCGACCAACGTCATATTTTGGTCGGAACATATCTATTCAATGTGTCGAGTGTCGGCTGGGTTTGACGTAACGCGACCAAACTACATAGGTCACCCATCTGCCTAGGAATCTACTTCTCTTATAGTACAAGCATTTCTATTATGTACTTAAGATCTGAAAATGCCTTGTTAGTACAGCCACCTGGGATCGAACTTACCCCTTACTACCGACACGATCGTGAATCGAATCTTCTCGATCTTATTAGGATTTGGTACTCCTTACATCTACACTAGCACACAATCGTGCGATTTGTCAATTTATAACTAACTAGGATCAAGAAGTTCGATGTTTACTCGATGTGATGTCGATTTTTCAGCTTATTTAAGAGGGAACGCGGGTACAGTAGAATTTAAACGAAGAAACTATTGCCATCACGCTTCACCCTGCGCCGGCACGTGTATTGTGATAAAGAGTACACAGTAAATCGAGGTTACGTATTCCTCTGATTCCTCCTTCAAAATACGGTCATGATTCATGATTTATGAAAATCGTATAGGTATTAGCAACAGTTTTAGGATTCCTTGCATTATGTCGAGTATTATTCAAAGATCTACCCACTACTAACTACTTTAATAATAAATAGCGAAAAACACCATTGTAATAGTCAATTACATGAGCTATTGGCCATGAGATATTAATATAACATTTCCCCGCCGTTCGGCACAATTACTCCTCATTATATTTCTCTTGTCCGACTTTTTCCAACTTATCTTTATTGTCATCAGATTCAATGAAACATATTTTTAGATATCGTGCAAAATGAGCCCCGTATTCAAATACTAACATAATGAAAATGTCACTTTATTACTACGAATAATAGTAGCTTTATTACCTGTGATATCGCGTTTAACAAATAAGTATTTATTTGATTTATTGCTTAACAAATGCAACATTTTGAGTACAAGCACACTAAAAACACTGAAAGATTATTATTACCCTGATTTGCGAAAAAAAACTATGCATTTCCGTTCCCGGGACTTCCCACACCAATTTTCATCCACTTAGCTTAGGCTGTTTAAGCAGTAAGCACAAAGTGGTAACAGAATGACAGACACATTCGGCTTTGATTGATGATTATTTTGCTATAAAATGAGTATAGATGAGGCAATAGTAATTACTAATTAGATATAGTTAATTTCACAGGGTTCAATATACTCACATTATGAAGAAGTTGATTAAAATAACTTTTGATTTCAAAAAACAGACAAACTTGGTTTACTAATGTAAATCTTAATTTACAGATAAATGCATTAATTTTCTTAATTACTTTAATAGAGTAGGTATTCGTATGTGAAAAAATATTTTCTTTGAATTATTTATATAAATAAATAATTCAAAGAAAATGTTTTTGTACAATGTAGAAAATCATAATATTATTTTAGCTGGTAAGTGTTATTAAAATTTAAAGCTAGTGTTGCCTTGATATCTAATTCTAGAATAGACAATCTATAAACCTTCAACTGACCAACTGTTGTCTTAATTCTTAATACAATTTTATACACTACAACGTCTATAAAATTGTGAGTAATCGCTGTCCTCTTGGCTAATTTCTTAGTGTTAATTAATAAAATTAATTAAAAGTAGAGGTCCTATTCATGACTGAAAATATTACACGTTATAATTTTGTTTGAGGTCTTAATGTAACTCTCTAACAGAATATATTTAGATCTAGTACATTTCTCTAACATCACAGTAAATATTTACAGAGGTGAAAGTTTATGAGCTTGTGTGTATATTTTTAATTTTCATGGACATTTATGACCAACTTCCAAAAAGGAGGAGGTAATACGTTTGCCTGTTTGTATTTTTTTTTGTATGTTCAACGATTACTCAGCCATTTGTGGCTCGATTTTCAAAATCCTTTTTTGTTTTATACCCTATACAACAGAATAACTGAAATTTTTGGGACTGGTGCCGACTTCTAAGTAATGAACACACTCACTAACACGAACTTAACAATTATTGTTAAAGGAATCGTTAGTAAATAGGAGGCTACTGATAGTATTAAGTGTAAGAAATGCACCTGACACACTATGTACAGGGTGTGCTCGCAAACTCCGTTACAATCATGTTACAATATTATTGTGTTGTTACCGACAGATGGTTCAGCGAATTTCTCGATAACTACTTCTATATCAACAGTTACAACCAACATTTTGAACGTGTAGTGTGTTTAAAGTACTCTCTACAATACGCATCCGTCGTCTAATAATAAACGTTGATTCACAGAGTGCTCGTGAAAGTCAACGAAAATAGTCTCTAGTTGCGTCAAAATAAGTGTTTTATTCGTGTAAAAATTCGAAATCTGCTGTAAATTTGCCGGCGAGATACCTGTACCTGATATTTATAAATACACAGCGATTACTAACACGTAAAATCCACATGTTCATCCTTGAAACTATATCGAGAATACGGAAATCTTTGTATATAAAACACTACAAGGCTTAACTTCTTATTTCTGAATTAAAGCACACACGATTACGTAAAGCGAGAAGCTCACCAAAGTATATTGCCTCGGGCATCGTGTTTTCGTTTTCGCGGATCGTTTTCGACTAAAATATTATGAAGACAAAATATCCGTGACCGACCGATTCGTGAGCCAATTTTTGTTTACGACGCGGTAAAAAAAAAAAACGATTAAGAAGTGGATTTTTGTCAACATTCCGTCATCTAAAACAAAGAGGCACGGGCGTTACTCTCGCAACAGAAATAGCAGCTTATTTAGAGTTCAATGAATCACTGGTGAGGTGCATGCGAAAAATATTGGCAGCGGATACATTATGACTCATAAAATGATACATTATAACATATGACTGTAACTAATCTAGATTATGTCGTACATCGATGACAAACAAACGAATACTATCGGCTCGATCCGGTGACGCGACTCACGCGTTTTAATTTGTCTGCACCTTCCTCTTATTGGGTTTACAGTAGTTGGCTGAATGCTATTATAATACAAAGTATAAAATCTTTTGATGACTGAATTTTCTTTATTGCACGGGAAATAACAGGCATCTAATTTGGCATTGTATTATTCTAATAATATCACTTTATTACGTCTTCATAAAAATTTGTAAACACCCTATATCACAATGTATTGTATAGGAAATCTAAATACCATGTCATACAATTATATTTCCCATAATTTAGGTGCATGCGCGTGAGTCGCTTCATACGGTAAGCATTTCTACCAATACCTTTGGTCGCCTTCATAAACTCGGGGAATACGTAAGAAGTGGAATTAATCTGTCCATCCCATTTACGATCAGGCTTTGCCTTGCTCGGGGGCCAGCAGTCCTCGAACCGGTGGTTTGCGTGCACAAGGTTCTCCAGAATAGCTTGGATTTGGGTGGGATCAAGTTCTGAAGCAGGGTTGAAGTTAGTAAGCAAAAAGAATAAAAAGTGAATAAGATTAACAAAGGTAGAAAGGCAGAGTTTTGGCAAAGGCCTGGCGTAAATGAACCAGTGCATGGCACCATAATCAGTAGTTGTAGTACATTAGTCAGACAGAGCGTTGCAAACTTGCATGGTTGCAACTATAACTACTAAAAAAAAAGGAAATTGTGTAGCGAGAGCCCTTTGTAGCTACAATCACATGCCAATTTTGAACCAGGACTGTTAAACTTTTGCTAGGGCTCCTGGTCTTAAGACCAATGTCCCAATAATTACGTTGTATTTCACTGACTTTAGCTACGCACTATGCGTGTGACCAAATAGTTTGAAGCGATCCTATATAATTTCAACGAGAGGTGGTGTATGGTGGTGTAGGTACTTACTGGGTAGGCCTTTGCGGTTCCTCTCCTCCTCCTCGAGCATCCTGAGGACGGCGGAGTTGGCGAGGTTGGCGGGCTTGCCCGTCATCGGGTCGTGGAAGTCAATGCTGTAGAAGAAAGAGATAGTTAGAAAAGTTGTGCTGTTTTATCAGTAAATCTTTGGTGATGGCAGGGCCCGATCCAAGGGGCGCCCGAGCATTTGCCCAGAGCTTTGCTCATTCCTATTTGCATTCCAACCTACTTCAGGTTGGATAGTGGAAATATTTAAATATTTTCCTTTTTTTTACTTATATTATAATTTATATTATAATTTTTTATATTATGTAAAGGGCGGCAAACATGATCTTTGCCTGAAGCGGCTAAATAGCCAGATCGGGCCTTGGCCGTGATGGTAATAATAAAACAGCGAGACAAGCGACGTGTTCGGTTATTCGCATAATCGACATAAATAGAGATCAACTACTAACTACGATAACATGGCGCGCACCTCCAAAATTCAAAACGTTTGAAGTGCGTTGTCAAAATGTTTGAAGTGTGTTGTCTTGCACGGTAGGCTAGTTATGATTAGTTGACCAACAAATCTTGGTAATAGGTGACATTAACTGAAATATTACGTGTACTGTGATTGGTTGCATACTTACTACATACAAACTCTTTCATAAGGATGTGACTACACACATTGAAACAGTCATTTGGAGGGGCGCGCCATGTTATCGTAGTTGATCTCTACTCGACTGTATTAAAAAATGTAAACTAAGGTCAAAATAGCTAAGTTTAATTGGCTAATAATGACGGCGCCAACTTTCAGTTTGCGAATGTTCTAGTAGAAAGTCAATCGCAAAAACTTGAATGGCATCCGTGGGAGCCGCCGCAAGAAGTTGTGATGAAGCACAAAAGTCAACTAAGCGATTGTTTGGTTTCCAACTATCGAATGCTATCGATTCCCACATAATATATTGACTGTTTCCTCGTAATTTTCTAAGATGAAAATTTATTAACTTGAAACTCTACAGTTCAATTATTTATTTTAGATTTATTTTTTCATGGCACATTTCGCCGTATAAAGTTTTTATAAATGTTTATATTATAATAATTGTTAACTTGTTTTAGTGTATAAAAACTTTTATACTTGCGTAAGGGCGCCTCCTGCCTGCGGATTTTTTTTTTGTGGATTTGTATTGTATAAAAATTGCAAACATAAGCTAGACGTAACCTAAAGCAATTCTAGCCCTAGGAGCTTCGCAGATGTGGACTTATTGTATTACATTATTATAACTTGATATACCTATTATACTTTAATAGGGTCTGCATCTGGTCCTGTTATGTAATAGTTGTGAATAACTTTTATTGCTGGGAACTTCTAAAGTAATAAACCACACATGATGCCCTTGTATTGATAACTATTACTTGAAACTAATTTTTCATTGTTTTACAAGTTTTCATTGTTATCCTTACAAGAAATAACATACATAACGTCTAGAAATGTTATTGTTAATATTTAGACCAGCTATACTCAACCTGCGGCCCGCCGGGCCACGTGAAACTAAACCATTTTGCACGCCCACCGGCAAAATAATGCAAAGTCATAGTGAAAGTCGAAAAAAGTTTCGACTTTTAGGCGGATTTGCGCAGATCTGAGTTTTAAATTTAACTCTGAGTTAAACATCATGTCATCTCTATCACTCACTTGGTGAGTGACAGATATGACATGACCTTTAACTCAGATCTGCGCAAGTGGGCCTTAAATCGCTAATTTTGAAGAACGTTCGACACCAAGAACCCAAATTGGGTTTGTTTGTTGTACCACAAGAAAAAAACCCTACTGATGATGCTTACTGATAAAGTTTGTTAATTATTAATAATTAATCAAATTAAGTGTGTCTTTCGTTTACCTTACTAATGCAAAACAAGGCGCGATAAATAAATAAAACCGTATTTAACACAACTCAATCCTAAAAATGTAAATTATTATAAGACACGTATCAGCAACATTTTCACCCTTTTAAAGAAAAGAGGTGTAATAAAAAGAACGATTTATGAAAATTTCCCGAGATTCGGCATTACGCGTTTATCCCGGAAACAACGGATCGACGGGCCCGTGGGAAAACTCTTTGTGTTGAACAATACTCTGTGTTACTTAATCTAATGACTTGATTAAACTCTACTAGTGGGGAGATAGTGTTCTCGGCCAAACACTCGGCTTGTTTATTATTGGCCTGACCCTTTAGCCACTACGTTTTCTTTATCGTTTCCTTATAAAACCGCCGATGAAAATGTATGGAATTGAGCGTTAATATAAGCTCTCGATAATATTGACGTTCGTCTCATCTTATGTCAATTCCATACATTTTAATCGGCGAATCTATATAGAAGTGATAAAGAAAACTCTTGGCTAGGGGCTCTGATTATACCTACCGGGTACCGAGTAGCCGTGTAGTGAGACAATACCCTCGGCTTAGCACTCGGTATGCTTAGCATGCTCTCGGCCAATCGTATTGTCCGTTTGCAGTTTGCACTGTCTTGACTCTCGCCACTCGGTAAATGTAATGCCCTAAGTACGTGTAAAACCGCGGTAGCAAATGGCTGGCATAGCAACCGGTCTAAAAAACCTGTTGTTTCACCCACGTAGGGATGATGGCTTTTACCAAGCGATATGTTAAGGTTTTAGACTTTGTAGAATGGGCAGCGTTGATTATTTCTTGTCGATTCGGTCGTTGTCTTTATCTTTCTATAGACCGCAATTTACGTAGTAACTTTTTTGTAATCTGTGACTCCCTATGTAGGGAATAAGAAACCTGCTTTCGTTAAGGGCCTTCCCTACGGAGATTCCGTAATTTACCGTATTTAAAGCCTCATAAACTCATAACTTGAAAGCTACAAAGTTATAATAAAAATACAGCAATAATTTTTTATTTTATTTAACTCTTTATTGTACACAAGAAACACAATATAAAGATACAATTAACGCGGAAAGACGACACAAAGGGACTGCTTATTTCTAAAGAAATCTCTTACAGCAGCCCTACGAAGAGATACAATCTAAAAGACAGCAGATAGGACGTGCACAATCAATAGTTAACTAAATTAACTATATTATACAACAATATCGAAACTAATAATAATTTATACTAAGTTAAACTTAAATCAATAAATAATAATATGAATATAATAAATAAATACTAAACGTATACATAATAATACAAATTACAGTGATTGAGAATTAAGATAATGCTCTTTCAATCGTCTTTTAAACACAGCGATGGTTGGACTGTCACGAACAGTGTGCGGAAACGAGTTCCATAATCTGACTGCGTGCACGGTAAAGGAATAGGAGTAGAAATTGGTACGATGGGATGGGAGGGAGAGGTTAGCTCTGACACTGGATCTGCACGGGATTTCAGGAGGGTGGGAAAAATTAAACCTATCGAGCAGATAGGATGGAGAGAGAGGATTATACAATATATTATATAGTAAACAAAGGATGTGGGAGTTGCGACGGAGACGGATAGGAAGCCACTTGAGCCTCGATCTGAAAGCTGATACGTGGTCATATTTTTTAAGTCCAAACACAAAACGGATACAGAGATTCTGTAAACGTTCTAGTTTTGTTAACAGCTCCTCAGTGAGGTCCAAGTAGCAGGAGTCGGCGTAGTCTAGGATAGGAAGGATAAGGGTCTGGACGAGGAGGATTTTAGTTTTCATAGGCAAAAAATTTTGGAGGCACTTCAACTTATGCAGCGAGTAGTACACCTTTTTACTGACTTCACCTGTGTAGTCCAAGAAAGATTATTATCTCAAATTAGGCCTAGATTTTTGGCAGTGTCAGTAAAAGGAATAATAGTGCCATCATATACGATACTGGGTGCATCACGTACTCGCTGAGTCATGTACTTACTACCTATGATCATGGCCTGTGACTTACCTGGGTTAACCATCAGACTAAATGATTTAGCCCATTCAGCAATTCTTTGGAGATCAGCATTAATTTCTGCAATTGCAGAAATAATATCCTCAATGAGCGAATGACGGTAAATTTGCAAGTCGTCTGCGTAGAGATGGAAATTGGATGCAATTAATTTGGAAACAGTATTTATAAAAATAGAAAATAAAAGGGGAGAAAGAACGCCACCCTGGGGAACACCCGCCTCGACGTCACACCAATCCGAGAAAGCCTCGTCAGAGCGGACCCGCTGCGAACGTCCCCGAAGATATGAGTCAAACCAGTCTACCACAGAGGAGGAGATATTAAGGGAACGGAGGACAGAGAGGAGTATGTCAAAATCAACCGAGTTAAAAGCGCTGCTAAAATCTAGTAAGACTAAAATGGAAATACATTTGTCTTTCATTGCTAGACGTATATCATCAGTGACTTTTAGCAGCGCTGTAACGGTACTGTGACCAGGATGGAAGCCGGATTGGAAGGGAGATAATAGATTATTTAAGGTGAGGAATTAGGAAATCTGCTTATGGACAATGTATTCAAGGACCTTGGATAGATAGGGTAATATGGAAATTGGTCGGAATTGCGATAAGGAAGTAGGATTAGAGGTTTTAGGGAGTGAGATGACATTAGCACGTTTCCATGCCGACGGGAAAGAACTCGTTGTCAATGAGTGATTAAGAATATGTGTAAGGATTGACAGGAGTTCTGGAAGGATAAGGGATATCATGCGAGGACTCAAATTATCACTTCCCTCAGCTGTAGAGGTGATAGCTCTGGCATGCTTTAAGACTTCGTCCTCAGTGACAGGTTTGAACAGGAGAGGAGAACAGGAAGGGCGAGGAAGGGAATCGAGATGGGAAATTGTGTGTGCTTTTGTAGTCTGGTCGAGGATAACTGGTGAAGTAGAGAAATGAACATTGAGATCATTTAAGCGACGTAACGACGTAACGAAGCGTAGTTGAGACCGGAATGTCAGAAAAAAATTTTTCGAAGACCGTCGCAACCTCATGATCATTGGTAATCTTTTTATTTTCAAAATAAATTTCAAAATCAGAGCTACGACAGGTGACGTTTCCAGTCTCATCATCTATTACTTTCCAAGTAGTTTTGATTTTATTTTTCGAATTTTTAATTTTATTGCTAATGTGAATAGCCTTAGCGGTTTTACAAACTTTTTTAAAAATCTGTGAATAGTTTTTTACATATGTTTTGAACTTATCACTAGTATTCATGCATTTTTCATCATACAATTCATATAATCTTTGTCTGCTTATTTTAATTCCTGTAGTGGCCCACACTGTAAAATTATTATTATTTTTATGGCTTTTTTTAACGGTTCTAGGATTAAATACAGTATTAAATTGGGTTCTTATCATCTTAAACAATTTGTTAAATGCTTCATCTGAGCTATTTGTCTCATCCAATAATAGTTGAATGACTTAAGTTATTTCTAAACTTCTCAATACGTTTTGTATTCACAGGAACAAACACACGCTTTTCCTCTAGGTAACTAGGTTTATTGAGATTGAAAATGAGTTCATGTTTTCTAAACCAGTGTTCTGAAATACAAATAATATCAATTTGAAATTGTTTTAGAAATAACTCAGTTTCAAGCTCTTTACCTACCATTCCTTGAAAGTTCTGATGCACCAAGCTTGTAACATTCTTGCTATTTATATTGGAGTAAGTTTTGGTAGGATTTTTCATACTTAAGCTATTCGTGCAAGAGACATCCTCCATTGTCTTATAGTCTAATTTAAATAATTAATTGGAACATATTCCAACTCGTTACTATAACTTGAATACTGCTCAATAGAAGCAGGAGTCAAAGAAGCCAAATTCTTGGCTTTCAAAGAAAATAAAAAATTTGATAGCATCTTTGCTATATGTCTCTTAATACATTCAGCATCTCCTTAGGATTTACAAATTATTTTTATTTGAAACACACGCCAATAGATCGACAATATCATAAACTACATATTCCCCGTTTTAATTTTTTTAAGACAATTTTGATCTAAGATAAGTAAAAAATATGGTTTTGGCGCGATATCGGTAACGCGGCAAATGCATGGCCAAGGTCGTTTGCTCGGGGGACGGTCTTAATAACTAAAAGCTAAAAAATGATTACAAGACAAACTATTATATTTTGCTTTTCTTATGGCTCCGTATCTATAAATGGTGAATGTCACAAAACCGCACATTTTCTTGCTACAAAATTGCAAATCAATAATTCTTCAAAAGAATTCCTCAAAAATTAAAAAAAAGTTCGGAACGTAATTCTGTATCGCTAAAATAAGAAACTTTACCGCTTGTTGAATAATAACAAGTACCATATACGGCATCGTACTTGCATTAACCAGCCTTATTCGAGGTGATGGAGTATCAATGTCATACAGGTTGATCGCGAGACTAACGCTATGCATTTAAGAACAGCCACTAGACTGTTTTATATAATATATAAACTGCGCACAGTTTTCTATGAATACGTAAACTGTTAAGGTACGTGCTGACAATCCAAATGGCGTGCTAGCAGTCCAAATTTTGGAATGTTGAAAACGATGTCTATTTAATCTATATACCTAAATAAAAATGAATATAAATAGAAATGAATGAGAACGGCTGAAACGATTTGGCTAATTTTAGTCTTTAAATATTCGTGGAAGTTCAGGAAAGGACAAAGGTTTATATTATTAGGAAGATAGTGATACCGGGTCATCTAGTGTACAATAAAATTTAATTTGGTATTGTATACAGGATAGGTTATATGGACGGCCTGTGTATGTATAACATTTAGTTTTATCTCAAGATTTCCAAAGAAAACAGAGAGCTAAGCTTGACCGTTGACTAATTCCTCATTTTATAGGCAGACAGACCTCAGAAAAAGGTTGTCCTTTTCTGTGTACGTAAGGATTGATCTTTATAGTACACAAAACCGTGTAAACTATCGGCACGTGACAGGCTAGAGATCGGCCGCGGGATAAAAACCCGATCTAATCCGACCCGTCGTCAACTCGTCACCCAACCTGACGGACGTCCGGTCATTTGGACCATCGCATTAAAATTAAGGCACTGAAGGTTTGATATACTTATGCATATTTTTTTACTTTATACTTCCATACTAATATTATCAACGCAAAAGTGTGCCTGTCTGTCTGTCTGTTACCTTTTACTACTACTTAGATACTTTTAGTCCCGGGAAAGAACACAGACCACTTTTTATCCCAGAAAAATGTGCGTTTCTACGCGATAAACGAGCACATCTAAGTGGTATAACATATAGGTGAAAACTTGAAGTACTATCAGGGAAGTGGATTCATAGGCTGATAGTGGACCTGCCTGATTTGGTCACGTTTGTCAACCCCAGTCGAAAGATTACGTCTAAAGGTGCCTCTACAATGGTCAATGCTGGCCCACTACAAGGTCTACAAGCTATCGCTGCATTGTGTAGACGGGGTAATGGTGTATGATGGTGAACGATGGTCATGTCAGTATCGCATGTCTACACAATGGCGATGGCTTTTATGGCTGGTTTACACGTATTAAGTAGATAAGTAGTAACTAAATGTTAACTTAATTTCAAGTGCCTGCCCGAAAATATGTATCAAGTGACAAGCCCCGCCTAGTCAAAATTCTAATTTCCTTGTTTAGTAGGTACTTAACTAAATTTTAACTTACTACTTGCTACTAAATTTTGTTTACATGCAATAAATAACTTAAAATTTAGTTTAAATTTAGTTAACTACTTATCAACTTAATACGTGTAAACCAGCCATTAGTGAGCCAGCATGGACCGTCGTAAAGAGGCACCTTAACATTAAATTGACATAACCCGACAAAAACTGCCTATGAAATATGAATCAATTTCTACATAATATTGTATTGTTTTTAACCGACTTTCAAAAACGTGGAGGTGTGATACGTTCGGCTGTGGATATTTACCTAGCCAACTTTTGTCTCTGAAAATGTTTGGATCCTATTGGCATATTAGAACCCAAACATAAGAATACTTGAAAGTATTCCTAGTATTATAAATGTCAAAGTTTGTCTGTCTTTCTGCTACCTTATGTGTCGCTTGCTGAAATGATTAAGAGGAAATTTGGTGCACACTGTCCTTCGATCGGGGATTCTCGGAAATGCTATTGTATTCTATTGTTGTCGCGATCACCGGTGCTCGTACGGGGCTTGATGGGCTAAGTCCCGGAAAAGGACATAGTATTCATTTCATCACTGTAAAGGGTACGGTTTACGAGCAATAGACAAATTTTTGTGCAAAGTAGTTGTGGGAAACATAGTGCTAGATGACGCCCACAACTCCGTTGTGCTAAGATTTGTGTACCTATCACCGTACATTTTTCCGTGATAAAAAGTATCCTATGTCCTTTCCCGGGATTCAAAGTATCTCCATACCAAATTTCAGCAAAACGGGTTCTGTGGTATGGGCGCGAAGAGGTAACAGACAGACAGACACATTTTTGCATTTATAATATATTAGTATATTAGTATTGAAGTATAAATTTTAATATTCAACAAATCCTTTATATTTTAACGTACAATAACTTAGATTTTCATGTTAAAAATAACTACGTTCGTGTCTGGCTAAGATAAACTGCACTCATTAATAAACATCTCGGTAAAGAACAATTGTTATTCGTTACCTTGTATTCTTTTAAGCTTATAATAAGATGTTGGATACGATAAGAAATTATATTAAACTTTAAAGGTTACTTTTATCCCATAATATGGTTGATTTTGATGGTAATCAAATAAAAATGTATTTTAAGACTTTTTTGCTTGGATTTTTGCTAAATTATACTTGGTATAGAATTATTATTTTGATCACAACTACATAACCCGGTGAACTTCCTTCCCCGGCCTTCCACTATATTTTCAAGACTAAAATTAGCCAAATCGGTCCAGCCGTTCTTGAGTTTTAGCGGGACTAAGAAAATTGATCATTAATTTTTATTTATACCTATAAGTACATAGTTCTGTCTACTAACTACTATGATAACTGCAAAAGTTGTCTACCTAGGTATCCGGTTATATGTACTAGTATTTAGATGGTGGATGCCAAAGTCTATTTAAGCTCTGCCACTGGAATCTGGGATAAACTACCGCTATTAGCTTGTTAGGGTTAACTTCTGAATATTATTTAATTGTATTTACATTTGAGTAATTAAAAACAATTTAGAGAATTCAAACTTCTAGAAATCTAGATAATCATAAAAGTTTTAAGCTGACAGTGAATAAAAAAAAAGGTAATTCGAGTGAAATGTTAGCCGGTTTGTAGCTCGAATCATTCGTCATAATATTATGTGACAAAACTACTTTTACTTATGATATAATATCACGTCATAAGTTTATGTCATAGGATAATTTAAAATTTCTTAAATTAAAAAATAAATTTAAGAAATTTTCAAAAAAATGCAGGGCAAATGGATAAAAGGATATTATATTGTCTACTTTTAAAACACCCGAAACCAATATTACTGTTTAGACTTTGTAATATGTATTTTTACTTTAGAGTTTAGAACATACTATTTTTTTATCAATCGACATTAATTTTGTTCTACTTTTATGTATCAGTAACAATTAAAGATTTTTAAACTTTATAATTAATGTACCTAAAAAAATTATACTTAAATTAAAAAATCTAACTCTCACCTATTATTTTGCATCACCATCTTCACTGCAATGTTCCAAATTAGGTGAACTTATGTCAAACTATTCCAAATGAATGTTCAAGTTATAGTCCGAGATACGCGCTATGCACAACACGACTGCACGCGCAAGAAGGCCTCCACTGACTTGTTTACTTCAATTAAGTGCGCTTGAGTCTTCACTCAGTCTAAATGATATATTTGGAGAAATATGTGTCAGATGATTTATTTAGGATGAAACATTATGATGAGTTGAATGTGACGCAAATGAAAGGGATGCATAGAACAAAGATAGAGTTCTGGAAAATAGGTGTGAGTGAACTATATTCTAGTCGGTACTCCCTTAGATGTCTGTACTCCCTTAGGTGTTTGTACACATCTAATGGAGTCAATTATACTCTACCTAACATAATAACAATAATCAGAAATATTAACAAATATAAATATATACCTTGCTATTACATAAAACACGAAATCTGAAAGTATAATATTGTTATTAATACCGCATTATTTTTTAGGTACCATTCATGTACTTAGGCCAACCTTATCATGAAATCATGATAGGAGGTCACAAGATTTAAACTTTAAAGATAATCCATATCCATACTTCCCTACAAATATTATAAATGTGAAAGTGTGTCTGTCTGTCTGTCTGTTACCTCTTCACGCCCGAACCGCTGAACCGATTTTGCTGAAATTCGGTATGGAGAATGGAGATACTTTAAGTCCCGGGAAAGGACATAGGATACTTTTTATCCCGGAAAAATGAACGGTTCCAACGCGATAAACGAATTTTGGCGCAACGGAGTTGCGGGCATCATCTAGTTTAATATAGTGAGTGTAGCAAAGTGTGAAAGCTATAATATGGAGCACTTGCCGGATAGGCGCACTTTGCCACACGCGCAAGTTGCGATATAAAGTTTTGTAATTCACCTAGCGCGTTGGATCATACGTCTCTTCATATAATATTATCCAGTGATATCCACACTCAGTATCCAAATCTGAAAATGTAACATGGCGCCATCGCATTGATTTATCTGACAACACTTTGATGTTGCGGTATGCGCTCGCGCATCGCAGACGCAAATGTCAGTGGCCTGAGGTGAGCTCTCAATTAGGATATTCAGTTATTTTGGATAAGTATGGAATGCTAATAATATCTAGAAATTTCGGTATACTATTATACTCCTGTTATGAATTCCAGATTATGTTCTTTACACTATGCAAAGCATGGAATGCGACATAATATTTACGGTACTTACTCCAAAATTAATATTGCGCATTCAATGACTGTGAATAATGACCGTGTTACAAAAGCTACAGGAATATCACAACGAACTTTGACTAATACATTATTTACGTATTTTAAGCGCAATGCAATTAGAAAATGCTATATCGTCTACCGTCGCTCTTCAAATACGACCGGTAGCCGAAAAATTTCGAAAACTTCTATGCGCATTATCACTTTGGGAGCACTGTACGGTTGTTACGGTTTAAAACTAACCGCAAAACTTTTACATAAGATTGTTAAGATTATTTCTTTTATTGTATGAGTTATGACACAAAATATTATTTGTGTCATATATTGAAAGAAATACTATACGTAAAGTGCACCGTCTAAGATCACATAGTATTATGTGTACACTACTGTTAATAGTTTTTTAACAGAATTTTACAATAACAGATATTATATCTTCGGTTCCCATGTCTAACAACGTAAAAAGAAAACTTTCTAGTAACAGGACGTTTCGTTACATTAGGGAAAAATTCACTTTTCAATATTCTTTATTTTAGAAGTGAAGTAATAAAATGCAGTGTTTGTTGTGGAGAGAGGTTGTTACCTCAACCTTGTGTACGTTCTGTATATAGCAACACAGACCTCTCTGTCTTTTATGACAAAATATAAGGTGCACTTTCGTGAAACTTTGGGTAAAATAAAAGTGAATTGACAAGTCATGTCTATCGACAGGCTGCCAGCAAATACCTGAGGCGGATGGGAAAAATAAAACCTTAGAGTTAGAGCATGTTTATAGAAAGCTTAAGGGATGAATAGTGAATACTTATCGGCGACATTTTTTTGTCTGTCTCTTAACGCTTAAACAGTAAAAACGATTTTATTAAAAATTGTTATGGTTCTTAAAATTCTTTGATACTTTGATGTCTTTATTTACTTGCATATTATAAATGTACTGTTTTCGGATGACAAGCGAATTTTAGAATATCGAAGTTGCGGGCAGCATATATAGTAAAAATCTGTTATTAGTTTTATGCTCAGCGTCTAACGTTTCTTTACAGAAGTTTATCTATTCAACAGCGTTGTTACTTGTTGGTAATTTTTTTGCCAATCAAAAGCGTATATAGATGTATCCAATTAGTAGCTGATTATTTCTCTAGTGCTCATTGCCAAGCCACTATAATAATTATAAAATAAAGAAATCTATTGATTTTACTGAATGTTGATTTAAATTACAAAATAAGTTGAAGGCTTGGCTTGAATGTGATCTGAAAACTTTTTACGACAGAAGTATTGAATTGAATAGCTATGCAATATTTTGCTTGGCTCCTTTTACATTTTAGCACTGGGCCAGACGTGACGACGACAGTGATGTGGTGTGAAGCATCCATAGATATTGTTATTATATATTGTTAGATATTTGTTTCTGTTAAATAACACTTTACATAAACTTCTGCCTAGAAAACCCCAAGAAAACAGGCAATAATCGCCGACACAGCCTGATAGCATTCCAAGCTACAGTTTCCACTTCTTTTAAACAAAACGTTTTCTACTTAGTATTGTATTCCTTCATTTTACAGTCATTGTTGTGTGTTCCAGTTTTGTAAGACATAAAACAAAGGTGTTTTCTCGGTTCTTTTACTGCAATTACCTGTACTCGAATAATGAAAGTTTAAAAACAAATAATGGAAAAAATTGGGTTATCTGAAAAATATTCGCCACTCCGTATAAATCGTATCTTGAATCTTCCAATATTTGCTACGGCTAATTATACGTTAATCGTATATAAGTAAGCGTGATTTAACTAGATATTAAATGGTATTTTTTTATACAAAACTAATATTGGCCATTGCCCTTTATAAGTTTTAAACATAATTAAGAAATAAATAAAATGCTTTAGATAGGGAGATAATTAAAGTGGCTGTAAATAAGAAGTACAACACACGTATTTGCTATTTAGTAAGCCTAACAACTATAAAACCTATTTTAATGTGTGTAAATTCACTGGAAAATTAGCTGAGTGCAATGCTACACACGTAGGCCGGTATAAATAGTCAGTACTTAAGATGCGACCCGTTCTCAAGACGCGATTCGGTTCTGTGATTGGTCCAAATTTTGACAGCCAACCAATCACAGAGCCTGAACCGTGTCTTGATACCGAGATGCATCTTGAGTACTGACTATTTATACCAGCCCTAGAATCAATGATAATAAATAAAAAACTCAA
The DNA here is from genome assembly GCA_905333045.1 of Lysandra bellargus. Lineage (NCBI taxonomy): Eukaryota > Metazoa > Arthropoda > Insecta > Lepidoptera > Lycaenidae > Lysandra > Lysandra bellargus. The sequence goes on from HG995323.1 coordinate 5,024,689, forward strand.
AGCTGATATGTTACTACCGCTGAAGACTCAAATACGACCCAATTGGGTCGTCTTTTATTTATTCTGTCTCTTTTATGTAAATGGCATTTCGTATCTTTTGTTTCACTTATCTGTCAAAACTCAAAGTCCAATTTTGAATTAGAAAATTGTTCGGAAGCGATTTAAGCTGGAAAATAGTACGAACGTAACAGATCTGTATAAGTAGAATATTATTGCCTAGAAGTATATAAATTATTATATGTCACTATCCACATAAGATAGATCAGGTGCAGTAGCATTACACTCAGTGTATTTTCCTTGGGAGCAACACAGCTGAGACCTTTAGTCACCGGCTACACGGTCAATTTTTCATCAAACTGATCCATCAATCCGGTACAGATTGACGAAAATTTGATCGTGTACGACTCGGATTGATGGATTGATCGTATTTTTAATATGAACTTTTTATAACCATCAATATTCCGCCAATCAGATTGATGGATCAGATTGATGGATCAGATTGATGAGAATTTGACCGTGTAGCCTGTGACAATGACACAAGTTGCTAGTTATATTATGGCGGTAGTGGTTTTAATCGTGCCAATACAGCTTTGACACCATAGCCCTAAGTAGCATTCCCTCTATATAATATCACTTATCAGTAAGAAAGAAAGAAAGAAAAATAAATTTATTTGGTATAACATCTTACAAAAATTATTCTTAACTACTAATATGTAATACCAAATTGGTTCCCATTCAGCAATGTTGCGAACGGATCCGCGACGGCGATTTTCAATGGGCATCTTACTTTTCAGTATTGACACAAGCGCAAAATTGAAAATGTTCTTTGTTCTACATTCTAGTAAATAATATAAACACGGTCAAGGTGATTAAAATAAAAATAGAATCTATCCCGATTATGTGAATGTCGAATTGGCTGCAATAAAATTAGTATTTTAGAGTTGCACATATCGACTAACAACATTACAATAATTAGAGTATGCACTTAGAGAAGTATTTTTATAGATTTTAATTAAAATAAGAAGTTTTAGTTTAAGATTCCACAGCCAATGTGTTATAAAAATATTATGTAGTAAATTATTATTTCAATTGCTAGCTGTACAATATTAGTAATTAGTAATTTCAATAAATTTTGACCTAAGTGACAAAACTTATCCAAATAATGTTCTTTTATATAATACTTTATAATATAGTGTAGTTAACTAGTGACTTAAAAATACCTTATTTACAGTCTTATAGACTCTTTTGGACCAAAATGTATTGAAAAGGATAAGACGACACCAACTGCTAAGCAAATAATTATATTATCGATAGAGTCTGTATTTAAAGATGAGCTGGGGGCTACCGAATTTGCTAACAATGGCATAGTAGCGAACGAAATGGCCCTTTGGACATCACTTTTCCAGCAGTGGGATCGTATACAGATAACAAAAAATACAAATCTTAACCGTGATACTACCAGTATTAAATATATATGTTTTAAGAATCTATGCTGACTCACTGCTGGGCCAAAGCATTTCCCAAGGTTTTCCACTCCCCGCGGTCGGACGCCACCGTAAGCCAAAGGGCCTGTCCATATGTCCACGTTACGACGTCGTTAACGTAGAACGGTGCGGTAACGTGGTACGGTACGTTGACGTGATGTGAAAATTTACGTCAACGTTATGCGGAAATGCACATCATGTAGCAACATTTTACTTTTTTTTTCTTAAATCTCTCTCTCCGTCTTCATAACAATAGCAGAAGCAGAATACGTATTGTGCTGTCCATAATATCTAGATAAGTAGTGAAGAATGTAGCAGTTTAACAAGGCATGGTGACGTACAATGTTGCTACATCGTGACATGCATTTTTACGTTACGTTGACGTAAATTTTCATGTGACGACAACGTACCGTGCGACGTGACGTTACCGCACCGTTCTACGTTGACGACGTTGTAACGTGGACATGTGGACAGGCCCTTAGAATTAATTTCTTCGATGGTACTATATATCAAGCTCATCCAGCACTAACGTCAGATACCCATTCTGTGGCGATCTTTGCCTAGCAGGCAGGATGCATGAACCATATTATGTGACAATATGAGATATCCCAAATAAACCCTTTCTTATCGTTGGGGAAATGCAACGCAACCCCGGTGGTCTGGGGATGGCTACCGGAGTATATGGGACTGCCCGGGAGCGATGAAGGCCGTGCCCAGAGATACCCACTGAAACCCCAACGAGTGTCTCTAGATTTCCGGTTTAGGTAGAGCCACGCGATACGAGGATACACAGCCGCGACCCTGCCAGCGAATGCCCCCTTATCTCAAATAAACCGTGCGGGTACGTACCCCGTGGTGCCGTTGTCGAGGTTCTTGAGGTGTTTGTTGAGGGTCTCCTGTATGTTCTGCGGCGAGTAGAGGCCCATGGGCGAGTTGAACTGCTTGTGGACTATCTTCGGCCCGGTAGCCATCTTGTCGTTCGTTGCGCTGGAACACGGGAAATATATTTTTAAAGATACTATAACTTTGCACCTTCAAACTAGAAGCCTGTCAAAATCAAAATCAAATAATTTTTATACAAAGTAAATTTTTTACAAAAAAAAATCTGAACGTCGGAACTATGGTGTCAACCACCCGTTCGGGAACTCACCCGGCGAGAAAAACCAGCGCGAGAAACTCGCACGGGGCCATCTTTTACCAAATGATGGAAAATTACATAAACAGTGTTGATATATTTACATAAAATCTTAAATGAATACTTAAAAAAGAGGTGTAGAGAAATATAAATTTAAATTAAATCTAGGAATAAAAAATCTGAAACTAATCACGGTAACTTTTACACAATATAAAGTAAAACCTGGTAAGTCTAATAGTTACCAAAAGTTTTCTGAAAACTATGGTGCTATAGAAACCTCAAAATGCTTCAGGCATAAAGATAATTAAAGTAAAATTATTATAGACTGTTAGAAAATACAAGTGGACTATTAATAAACTGTAATAACAATCAAATCGAAAATTGAGTATCATGAAAGCTGAAATTTGTAATTAAGAGGCCGGGGTACCCTCGAAATTCTCATACATACGTAATACCAAAATCATTTTGTCATACGAAAATATTTAACATGTTTGAGTTATTTTTTAGCTTAAAATAGTATTTACCTATGTTCCTGCATAAAACTTTACTGCAAAATATTTAAACACAAAAAAAAAAATAGTGTACTTATAATTTTTCTTAGTTTTACTACTAAATATTTAAACACTAAAAATGCAGTAAAACACTAAAAAATATATTAATAAATAGTAAATTCACTACAAAATATTTGAACACTAAAAATATTTTTTAGAGCTTAAATATTTTGTAGTAAATTTGCTATTTATTTATATGCTATTTATTTTTTATTGTTTTTCTCTATTTTTAGTGTTTCAATATTTAGTAGTATTGCAAAATATTTAAACACTGAAATAAATTTTTAGTATTTAAATATTTTGTAGTAAATTTTTGTGCAGGAACGTAGGTAATTAATATTTTAAGCTGAAAAATAACTCAAACATGTTAAATATTTTCGAATGAGAAAATGATTTTGGTATTACGTATGTATGATAATTTCAATGGCACCCGGCCTCTTAATTACAAATTTCAGCTTTCATAACACTTATTTTCGATTTGATTGTGCAGTCGCCAGAGGTTTTAACCTACGAAAATTGTAATAGTGAATGGATTTTCGTTTTTGAGGTGTCATTTTCATTATTACACTAAGTACTTATAATTTTTTTTGTGCTTTTAATTTTTTAGTAAAAAAAGTATATTTAAAAATTAAGAGCCCGGGTTACCCTCAAAATTCTCATACATACGTAATACCAAAATCATTTTGTCATACGAAAATATTTAACGTGTTTAAGTTATTTTTCAACTTAAAATAGTAATTACCTAGGTTCCTGAACAAAAATTAACTTCAAAATATTTAAGCACTAAAAAATATATACATAAATATTAAATTTACTACAAAATATTTCAACTCTAAAAATATTTTTTAGTATTTAAATACTTTGTAGTAAATTTACTATTTATTTTTATATTATTTAGTGTTTTACTCTATTTTTTAGTGTTTAAATATTTTGAAGTTATTTTTTGTTCAGGAACCTAGGTAATTACTATTTTAAGCTGAAAAATAACTCAAACATGTTAAATATTTTCGTATGACAAAATGATTTTGGTATTACGTATGTATGAGAATTTCGAGGGTAACCCGGGCTCTTAATATTTCACCATATAAAACCAGTCAAGAATTTTTTTTTTCTTGTTCCTGTTATTTCATGACTCTTATCCGATTGTTTAATGTTTACATTGAAAATTAACCAAAAGCACAATTAAAAAAAAAGAAAGTTTGCTTTGCTAAGCTGAATAAAACTTTAAAAAGAGATTAACGCCCATCGTAACCAAGATAAAAGGGTTTGGAAGGATTTCAGGGTCGTTAAAAAGGTGTGTTACACGTACTTATTGTGCGTATGTAATTTTTAGAGAAATGATGAGTTATAAGTACTTTAAAACGTTTTAATATCTCAAAAAATGTGTAAAATAGACCAAAATTGTTTTTCTACAATTGTAGAGAATTTATTTAAGTAAGAGCTAAAACGTTAAATGCATCGACAAATGAAAGGCTTTTTCTAGGCTTTGAAATATATTTAAACTTCCTAATTAAAACCAGAAAAAAAATTGGGTGCTACATATCTCACGCACATCCTAAAGACGCATGCTACGACCTATGTTTGGAAAATGCTTACCTGAATACAAAAAATATCAGTTCATAACGGGTCTTAACTTAATTTGCATTTTTTTCCTTTAAGTATGTTTTAGCGAATGTAATCAATGAAAAAAAAAATATTGTGTTAAAACCTGACCAAAAGAAATAAAATACAGATTTTCTTTATAAATATACCCGAAAAGTATGTGCAACATTTTCGTTAATAAAGTATGAACGTGACAACGTATGACGTTGTCACGTTCAACTATCCTTAACCCCTTAACCCTTGCTTCCGAATCTCTATAAATAGAAACAAACTTTTTCGAGTGTAACCTAAAGTTATTTCGATGTATTTCTTTCAAATTATTGTCTAAAAATATTTATAATGAGTAAAATAAACTATTCGCAATACAAAACGCTACATACATTCGTGAAGTCCAGGTATGACTTGTGCTTTGTTCGAAGATTTTATCTTCGAACAAAGCACAAGTCATACCTTGACACGTAGGAAATAGAGCACAATTTTGAATAGCCGAAATAATACTAATAGCTCACAGATTGTTTATTTATTTTTCATTCGAGTGTGGTCAATGTATCAAAGGTCATAACTAACCAAACTTCTTCATACAAAAGTATTCTCTAAGTCATCGAAATACGTAACATAATCGAAACAAAGAACGCGGCCCAGGTGGGCCTTACGGTTGTTGAAAGACTTGAGAGTGTAAATGGAACGCCTCAGAGCGAGGTAACGCCGCATGAACTGTCATGTTTTTCGTGCGCGCACCCCATATCGAATTATAAGACGTTATCACGTCAAAAAAATTGGAACGCGCCATTTATCAGGTACCTACTTTTAACTTACTGCCGAAGCACACAACAAACATATTCGGAGGCATGTTCATCTAGATACAAAAATATTAATTTTTGAATGTTAATTATATATTTTTTCCAATTGTTTTCTTTTCTTGGAATATAAGAAACGATATAAATAAAAAAATTATAATATATTTTATAACATTGCTATATGTAGTACTGTGTACTGAACTGAAAGAAATTCAGGTTTTCTTCAAAATTTTAAAATTTATGAGTGTAACTGAAGTGGTATAGAATAATTTAAAAATTAAAAGCACAACTTTTCAATAGGTAAACTTTTTTATTTATGTTATCAGCTTCACATTCCTTTTTTTCTTTTCAATTTTCATTCACTGTTATGGAAATCGGAGGTTTGCATGATTTTTACGCTCTAGGTACTCCACTACTAGAACTTACGTAGATTGGTGTCAAGGCCAATGCAATGTCCGTAGTCTCGGAAAAGAGATTTCCGCGCGGTAATAAACTTTTCTCGCGGGTCGTTAAAATTGAAAATAAGTTTGCATGTATATATTTTAACACTCTCGACATACGACAATAATATTTGCAAAAGAGAGTTTGCTCTAGATAGAGCAAACACTTTGTAGATGTATATGAATTTTCAATAATTAAAGAATTTAGGTGCAGTGTCGTCTGATTTCAAAAGTTAACAAGTTTATCTTATTTAAACTGTAGTTTCTTGACGTCCGCAACTCCGTTGTGCCTAAATTCGTTTATCGCGCGGGAACCGTACAGTTTTTCGAGATAAAGAGATAATAATCCTACGTTCTTTTTCATAGATCGGATCACATAGGATCTTATGATCCATATTATGTGGATCACTTTCAGATATTGTTTGGAGATATTTTGAATCTTGGGTAAAGTATCTCCATACCTCAGCAAAATAGGTGCAGTTGGGCGTGAAGAGGTAACAGACAGACACATACGGTTTTACATTCATAACGTTAGTATGGTGTGTTGTGGTCCTTCCTAAGTCACTTATTCTTTATTATTAGGTACTCATGAAAATGATCTATATCTCATGATCTATCATAAAAGAAGTTAATATATTCGGCTCATTAATTCGTCCGTCTACCGTCGTCCATATAATCTAAGATCCTCCAACATACAAATATTCATTTGTCAAAGAAAAAGATTTAAGACTTTACCTTTTTGTTGAGGTAAATGTTGTGTGAAAACGTCGGTGCTTTAAGTTCAGACTTATTTTATCCCCGTCATAATCTTTGTGTCAACGAGATAAGGATCAATCTCGTAGATAAAGGCAAAATTGTGACCGTAAGTTCCGAATTTATGTAAAAACACGCAATTTGGCACTTATTTTGGCGTCTGTTACGTTGTAGAGATTATTACTTGTACTCCATTGAGATTTCAGCACAATCATTAAACGTTTCTCGATTACAACAAGATGGCGGCAAATATTTTATATTTCAGCAGATGTTCTCGTAATTAACCTGCTCACAGCACAATTATTATGTATCTGACCTGTATTATCAAGGACATTGGCAGAAAATGTATTGAAAGTAAATACAATGTTAGACAGAATAAAGCGCTTGTGAACCTGGCGAATACAGTAGCGTCTTGTACACTTAGGGTATTATTCCATTGGCCACAAGGTGCCGCTAACCGCTATGTAACCTATAGAGTATAGGGTCTATCGTTTCAAACTGCTGTCAACAACACAACACAATATTATATGTGTCATATTATGTCTATTAGACACGATAGACCCTAAGGCTACATAGCGACACCTAGTGGCAAATGGAATACCAAACACCTTCATTGTGTGTCCTTGGCATTATAGCTTCCAAACGGATAAACCAATTTTGTTTGAAATCCAACTTTGGAGATGATTGTACATCTCTTGAATCAGTAAATTGATTAAAATCTCAAAATTATTAATTATGAATACACATTACACACTATAAAAAGATAAAACAGTCGGTTTTATCTATCAAAATTGTTAAAAATAAAAATTCCCTATCTCAAAAACTATTGAACCGAATTTGACGAAACTTGGAGTATTCCCTAAGTTGAACAGTAACTAGTACAACAAAAAAAGAATTACTTAAATTGGACTTGTGGTTCCGGAGATATGCGAACACAAACATAAAAATATACATACATACATACACTTTTAAAATTTAGTACATTTGTTCAGACGCTGATATAGATTATAGAGTAACCTTGACTAATAATATAAGAAAACTGGGCAGTTCTGGAAAAATTACATCGTACGTAGCTGGAAGTGATAACCTTTTTTTTTAACTTTGAAGGAGTTTTTAACCAACTTCAAAAAAGGAGTTTATCAATTCGACGCGTATGTATGTAATATTTCCAGTTTTTGTATATGTTAATCTATGACAGCTTCTGAACAAATGTGCCAAATTTCAAAAGTGTATGTATGTATGTATATTTTTATGTTTGTGCACGCATATCTCCGTAACCACTAGTCCGATTTTAGTGATTCTTTTTTTATTGTACTAGGTATTGTTCAACTTAGGGAACACTGCAAGTTTCATCAAAATCGGTTTAGTAGTTTTTGAGATAGAAAATTTTAATTCTTAATTACGTACAAAAATTTGAAGTCGGTTTTATCTTTTTAAAATACTATTTGAAGTTGATTAATAACCTCCTTTTTTGAAATTGGCTAAAAATATAGATAATATTTTAGCTAATAAATCACTTCGACCTGTATGTAACAGGTCGAAGTGATAACCTCTTTTTTTGAAGTTGGTTAATACCCTCCTTTTTTAAAGTAGGCTAAAAATATAGATAATAATATTTTAGCTAATAAACCGTGTCAATTTTTTTCGCATTTAAAAAAACGATGATATTTCCTTTATAAAATATGAAGGTTAAAATAAATTAGGTACAGACTGCGTCCACTATCAATCAATCTATAATTTTTCCATCTATTTTCTTCCAAATTAGGTGATTACATCTTTTTCTATTTATCTTATAAAGAAATAATAATATGGGATAACAAGAAAATAATAGAGGTGCTCCCAAATTAGATATAGGAAATGAGAGAATGATTGGTATCGCCAATAGTTTTATGATTATGGAAATTCTGTGAAAATGAGCTTAAAGAATAGGCCATTATATAAAAATATGTTTTTTACAATGTCAGATCAAATAAAAACCTATAAATCTAGATACAGCGCATATTTACTAATTACTATTAGCAGCTAGTTCACTTTATTTACAGGTGATACAGGTGTTTACTTACACACGTTCTTTAAACTGCTCTACTTCGTCTATCGTATCAAGATATGAATAAAAAATACTAGTATTAGATTAACTGTCACATAATAATTTGATTTGCAATTTTGCACAGTATGAATCAATCGACATGAAATCATTGAAATAATTAAAAGTCAAAGTCAAACGTTTTTTGACTCATTTAACGTAGAAACTACGTGATTCCTACCACTGTAAAGCAACTTCGTCCAAAATATTATAGCAGTTTTAGACCTGTTGAGCTAGTTAAGTAATCTTAAGTGATAATTTTGAACCATCCCTGTCTACAGATATTTATATTCATTAAGGGCTGCAGGTTGTACATAAATAGCCGGCATATGACAAGGGCATATTATAGGCCAACGACCTTTGCCAAGATACTCCAGGTGAACTATATCTAAACGTTATAACAGCTATACTCAACCTGCGGCCCGCCGGGCCATTATTAGTGGCCTGCGTGATATTAAAACATTTTAAAATTTACACCCACTGGCAATATAGTGCAAAGTCATCGTAAAAGTCATAATTTTTTTTTCGCTAATTTTGAAAAAGTTATTTTTAACTCCAAAAAATTTTGGTTGCGGCCCGCGGCACCCAGACAAAAACGTGTTTGTGGCCCGTATAAAAAGATTGAGTACCACTGCGTTATAATCATGTCTCTCATTATTCTACATCATGATATCTTAGAGATAATCTAAATTGAACAATAATGTGATAATTTCAATAAACACACTATGTAAACAGTAAATTGAAGAAGAAATAACAACCAACCTTATTGGCATACCCGCCGCACGGATTTAAAAAAAATACGGATGTAACCTTGTCTAATCCCGAGTGAAGCATAGTAATGGCCGCCCGTGTAGGATGTGTGCGTGTCATTGGCGCCGTCACTCTATGTACAATGACAGCGGGTTGTAGTACCTAGTTGCGTGTGTGAGTGTCGGTCACGTGTACAAGAAACGAAATTGTCGTACCTTGCATGCTTCACCTATTTATAGTGTAATGCTCTATCGGTATTTTTTTAAAATCCGTGACCTGTCGTATTTTGGTGTACACCTATGAAACATGTACCAATCAAAAGAGAAGATGCTTACAAACAATAAAGACTCTTTGACAAAATGCCGTAAATTATATTATACTTTCTGAGTTATTTCAGTTAGAAAATGTAAAATAAATAGCATTTTAGATATACGACCTGAAATATTTCAAAAAGTATAACATTTACGACATTTTATCAAAGGGTATTTGTTGTTTGTAATTATTTTCTCTGTCGATTGATGTATGTTTCATAGGTGTACACGAAAATAATGCCATTTTAAGTACTTGAAACTAATTACTAATTAGGTATGCCACGCTCCATACAAAAAGGTTCGTACTCTTTTATGCGTATGGAGGAATGTGAAATTCGGTACAACAAAATATGTCTACGAAATAGATGTATGTATTTAGATTTTTTTTTTGGAATCATGTATGCCAAAAAATTTGTCGTATTAGAAAAGGTGAAAAACACAAATGGGTTTTAGTGATGAAGCTTACATCTGCGTATTTATTGTGTATTTATTAAACATCTTATATTTGCTAAAATTAAATACTAAGATAGTGCCAAAAATCCTGGGAATTTAGCAATGCATTTATTTGTTAATAATAATGATTCAAGTATATTTAAATATGTACTACTTTAACATATTTCTAGCACAAGTAAAAATAAACTAAATTCGGAGTCTATCTCGAACTCCCTACTAATAAACATAATATTAAAGCAGCATAATATTATAACTATAATAATTCAAGGGTGGCTATCCTTATCCTGTGATGTGACTTTTCGTTACTTTTTCAATATGCTACACAAAGACAAAAATCTTGTAATTCGTTGTGTAAATTATCATAATTTACGTTAGGAAATTTCTACGTAAAATGCCAGATAATAAATAAAATAAACAATTTCGTGCTGTTAAGATAAAACAGCAAGATTCCAGATAGTTTCACCGTCTGCGAGTGCGTGGGACGCGCCCGAAAAAGATTCGGTTGCCGGAGAAAATAAACGTTATTTAAAGCTTGGAACGACGGACAACATAGCAGACTGTATCAATATCATAATCTAAACTCAGGAATCGACATTACCTTCAAGTGTTTTAGTTATAAAATCGTAATTGCAAAGGTGTTAAGATTTTCGTACATCGTTAAAAGCTGGGAAATTCAATACAATTTTATCGTGACAATAAGCGCCCGATTACGTGCACCTGTTGACCGTTCATAATATTATGATGTAAGGTCGGAGTGGAAACAAGGCTACCGGGAGCGTCATCAAGGTTGGGAATATTTCGGTCGTGAGAGGACGTTCAAGAATTTTGAAGCGCATAATTTTCAAATTTTCATAATGCTTGACTTGTGCCGAGTTTCAGAAGTTTTCTGACAGTAGTTATTCTATTCATCAGCGTTGTTCATTGGTTAAGCCAATTAATGGCGCTGGCGAATAGAATCTGTCAAAAAACTTCACGAATAAATTCATGCTTTTAATGAAGGTCAATAATGAAAAAAAAAACGTTTAAATATAGCGTTTTATTGCGAAGCGGTCGTTATAGCGAAGCGTATATACAGTAGTATACCTTAGCGGTCGTCTGTGCGTCGGCGATGCCGGTAGAGTACTGAAACTGTTCGGCGCCCGCCCACGTGTCCACCTGAAGCGTTCATGATCTCAATTAACAATCATCATGATTATTATTTATTAATAATAATTTATCATGGTACTATAGTCTATATACCAAAAAATCTAACCGCATTTCTTATTATAAATTCTTCGATCAAGGACAAGTATTCGATGTTTGCTTCGCTTGATTTAGAGAATCATTTCTGTAATTTTCGTTACTGTTTATAAATATTGTAAATATCTCTCTCTATTTTTAAATAGAGATACTATGTTTTTATAATCAGTCCTTCGGACAGACGTGTCATCTAGTTTTGGCATCACTTCTACGTAAAAGCTATATTTTGATAAAAATATTAATTTGTAAATAAATCTTCGAGATGATTATGCCTTGTAATCGACACCGCGATATCAATTTCGTGAATTAATTTTTGCAATTCGATTTGTTATTCGCTTTCAGAAATAATTGTTGGCGAGTATTCAAAGTGACGTAACAAATACCTGGAAAAACAATTCGAATCCTTGAACTTCAACTTCACAGAGTAATGACTGTAATGACACTGTTAATGACAGTAATGACACTTAATGACAGTGAAACAATGAGGACTCACTACCACGACGTCCAGACTGCGAATGATCACCTATCTTATGATAAAACTTTATAAAACTATTTTTAAACTCCCCGACTACATAAAAACTAGATATAAGCTATTCCTAAAATCTGCACAGTTTCTTTGTTTAGATTTTGTTTCTGTTTAGCGTCAAACTCGTCGTCAGATGTCAGCTTAACTTAAAATGTTTTATTTTAATAAAATTCAATTAGTAAATAGTACACTGTACATGTACAATAATAAGTTTATTGTGTATTATTTTTATTGTATTACTTTCACACTAATATAATAAAATCAATTATTATCAAAATTATAAAACTATAGGAATTTGAATGTACTGCACTTGAAGAAATAGGTTTTTCTGTGTGATTGTATGAAATTAAATAACAGCAGTAGAAGCAATACACTGCTGCTTATATATTTTAATCAGATTGTTGAGAAATGTAGAGTTTAGCTTAATCTTGTTTAGAAACTAGAACAAATGTTTCTAGAAGTACAGACTACAGAGTATATTTTGTGACTTGCTTTATATTTCTGCTGTTAATTTGGTCATTGCCACAATGTTCTTGTTATTTTAATTTGTAGACAAGAATTAAAATATCTGTGTACGATACACATATTTAGACAGTTTTTTTTTGTTTTAGGACGTTAACTCTTTCAACTTCTAATAGTAAAACTTTTTGTGTCATTACACGGGGTGTAACATTAAGAGGTGATATATTTTAAGGTGTGGTCAGAGTCCACTTGCAAAAGTATCAGGGTGTAACAGTGTCTTTTTTCAATTTTTTTTTGTAAGGAAAAAATCATGAAATCGAAACATTTTTCATATGAACAAAGAAATCAAAAGTTACTTTTTCAGCTAACAGTGAAACTTACCTATACCAGATACACACCCTAAATTACTAGATGACGCCCGTAACTCCGTTGTACCAAAATTCGTTAATCGAGCGGAAACCATACATTTTTCCCGAATAAAAAAGTATCTTATGTCCATTTCCGGGATTCAAAGTAGGTATATCTCGAAACCAAATTTCAGCAAAATTGGTTCAGCCGTTTGGTCCTAAAGGGGTAAGACAGACAGACACACTTTCGCATTTATAATATTAGTATGGATTGTGATATAAAATTAAGCGGTTGTAAAAGATGTTTCTAGGTCAGAAAATATTTACGCTCTCTTAATAAGAGTTAAAATGAATTAAAACCTTCCTACTTAACGTTTTGCACTTCGTCTTTGTAAGTTTCGGGACAATCAAAATATAAAAAAAAGTACAACAGCTGTGTAAAAAAATGCGACAGTCTATTTTCAAAAGCTGTCGGAATTAAAAAAACAAACAAATATACAATTAGTTTCACTCGTTTCACTATACGTGATACATTCCTTTTTCTAGTAAAAACAATACAATTTTAATTTTAGCTGCAGAAATATTTCAACAGGTGTGCTCGCCGTTTGTGATTTTGTATTATTCATAAAGGTGTGTACACAGTATCGTACTAAGGATATTCTTATTAATTTTATTTTCTTTCTCATTTATAATATTGCTTGAAATAAAACAACCCGTAAGTGAAGTTTAATAAGAAACTCTTGTGGCTCTTAGTACTATATTATAGACCGAGTGTTTATGGTCTAGTCAAATTAGGCATAAATTAGGTAGGAACCTCGGAATTCGAGATACCCAGCTGTAAGTCTGTAAATATTTGTACATTGGCACCCTAAATGTTGTCTCAAAACCTACATATGGTAGAGTGTGCGCAACTATTAAATTTTAAGGTCAAAAGGTCACAAAAATCGGTTTTTGCACTTTTTTTTGTAAATATTTCATTTCCTATGGGTTTTTTGGTATTTGTATTTAAAACCATGATGTAGAATACAACATTCTCTACAACTTCTGTTCAAAAAAATTTTTATACGGTGAACCGTTTCCGATAAAGAGGGCGGAGAGCGCGCGGTCAAAGTATCACTTCAGGTTAACCGACGCCTCCGGTTGAAAACGCGCCATATTCAATGTGTCGCGACACCAGTGTCCGATCCTTTAATGTCGTGATGTATGGCATATTCCTCATTAAATTGGCTCTCAAATTTTTTCTCTTTCTCACGGTTGTAAAATGGCAGCCATTTTAGTTTTTCCTGGGCTTTCACACTAATCTGACCAATACTTCTCATGTAAATATCCTATGAATATAAAAACGGTTCTTATTTAATAGCTAAACTTATGGACTATGCTTACACAGGTAATACGTTATCAATTTCGTAGAATTAAACATAGAAAAACCAAAATTTAAGGAAAAAAAAGTCCTGATAGGCTGCAGAGAATCGTTTCGTATTGTCCAACTCCACACTCGGGGTTCTAAATCATGCCCTATAACCATGTCCGATCCTTTAATGTTTTGGTGTATGGCATAATATGTTATTGACAAATTGGCTCTCAAAAATTTTTTGTCTCTGCCTTTTCAAAAATTTTTTTTCTCTGGCTCTCATACAAATCTGACCAAAACTTCTTAATAAAATCGTTATAACTTCTTAACTATCCGACTTAGAGCATAGAAGCAAAGGAATTTTTTAAAGACGAAAACCTCCTCTATCTTTAAAAAAAAAAAACAGTTTAATGCGCTATATTTTTCACAAAAAGCTATTAATTAAAAATACACAACATTTTTGCCTTAAATTTTAGTTTTTCTGTGTTTGATTTTAGAAATTCATAACGTATTGCCTGTGTAAGCGTAGTCCATAAGTTTAGCTAATCAATAAGATCTTTTTTATATTTATAGGATATTTACATGAGAAGTATTGGTCAGATTAGTATGAAAGCCCGAGAAAATCTAAAATGGCTGCCATTTTACAACCGTGAGAGAGAGAAAAAATTTGAGAGCCAATTTATTGAGGAAATATGCCATACATTACGACATTAAAGGATCGGACACTGGTATCGCGACACATTGATTATGGCGAGTTTTCGACCGGAGGCACCAGTTAACCTGAACAGATACTTTAACCGCGTGCTCTCCGCCCTCTTTATCGGAAACGGTTCACCGTATAAATTTTTTTTTTGAACAGAAGCTGTAGAGAATTTTGTATACTACATCATGGTTCTAATACAAATAGCAAAAAACCCATAGGAAATGAAATATTTACAAAAAAAAAAGTGCAAAAACCGATTTTTGTGACCGTTTGACCTTGAAATTTAATAGTTGCGCACACCCTACCACATGTAGGTTTTGAGACAACATTTAGGGTGTCAATATACAAATGTTTACAGACTTACAGCAGGGTATCTCGAATTCCGAGGTGAACTTACTATACTAATTGGACTATTAATTATATTCTTAGTTATAACTATATTATTTGCTAAACGTCATAAAAAGTACTAGAATAAAGGCAAACAAAAATATTTTTACTTCAATATTATATCATAATTAATCAAAAATCAAAATATTTTAATTATAAATGTAATTGCATATAGAAAACTGATATCAATAGGTATTTATAATATGTATAAAGTTGGTAAAATGTTGGATTTCGCAAAATCGTCTTTGAAATAGAGCTTGCAGCATCAGGAGCTTAGGAAAGCTCATTCAATTTAGTTTTCCGGCTTAAAATGTTTCTATGTATCGTTGAAATTTTAATTTGTTCGTTGATATTATGTTTGAAAATATCCAATTTTTCTACACAATGGATTTTTAATTGTTAATTTGTTCATAATATGTTCGAAAATACCCAATTTTCCTACACTATGGAGTTTTATTGAGCACCCAGCATAATAATTAATTTTTTATGTGATAATTTTTTTCTTATTCTCAAGCAACCCTACATAAATAGAACGTGAAATGACTGACTGCGTGGTTCGTGAAAATACAAATAATGCTTTTTAAACAGGTTTTAAAAATACCATTAATAACAGGTTTACATTATTCCAATGCAGTAATCCGATCCAGAGCTGTATTTCTACTGGAATAAAGTTAACGGCCACTGAAATTCCATAATTATTATTTCGTGTACAATCTGAATTAACACACAGGTAATAAAAATCTTTATTTTTGTGTGACTCGGTGACACAGAGCGATGTCCACTGAAAGCACTGAACCATTTCCTGACATTCCTGGCATAGCTGACGCGCCGACAACGTCGCAGTTCATGAAACAGTAATTACTTTTGAGTTTTCACCACATTCCTAACATACAGGAATTGCCTCTACCTTGTGAAACGTGGTCAAAATCCATACTAATATTATAAATGCGTAAGTGTCTGTCTGTCTGTTACCTCTTCACGCCCAAACCGCTGAACCGATTTTGCTGAAATTTGGCATGGAGATACTTTGAGTCCCGGGAAAGGATATAGGATATTTTTTGTCCCGAAAAAAATTACGGTTTTATAGCGGTTGCGGTAAGCGAGTTTTGGCGCAACGGAGTTGCGGGCACCGACTGGTTTGTTTATATATATCGGATCGTCGATAACATACATTATGAAACTTATCTTAAAATAACTTAACCTTAATTGATGCTAGACTGATGCTAGATTGACTGTGTAGTCTATGTCTTATAAATGTGAAAATGTGTGGGCCTTACTCTGAACCGTTTGTTATTAATTTGGCATGAAGACGCGATGTCTTTTCCGGGACTCAAAGTGTCCTTACCCTATATTAGTGTAGCATAGTTTTTGTCCAAGAAACAAGCGATATAAACTAATAACATCGTTTTATTATAAAGTTATTTAAGACTACTAGATGCCCGCAACTCCCTCACGTCTTTCGGGATAAAAAGTATCCTATGTCCTTTTCCGTGACTTAAAGTATCTGTATACCAAACTTCAGCAAAATCGGTTCAGCCGTTTAGGCGTGAAGAGGTGACAGACAGACAGACACACTTTCGCAATATTAGTATAGATTCCGCCTGGCTTTAATTTCAATAATATAAGAAGAATAGTAAATTCTATTGATTTATGTATCAAAATAAAACTATTTGTGGAGATCGTAAAATTTAATTACAGTAGTGCGTATGTCCCCGGCCTTAGTTCCATTGGATCTGTTACAGGGCTGAGGCGTCATACCGCGTGATGCACAATATGAATCATATGATTTATAAAGATTATAATACTCGTATATTATCATACTCTGTTACTAATAAGTTGCTACATAAAAGTTGTCCGCAACTCCGTTCTAGCAGAATTTTATTGCTCGCGAATGATTTTCCGCGATAACAAAGCATTACGGCATTTTCCAGGACTCCAAGTGTATCCATACTAAATCCATACTAATATTATAAATGCAAAAGTGTGGCTGTCTATCTGTCTGTCTGTTACCTCTTCACGCCCAAACCGCTGAATCGATTTGCTGAAATTTTGTATGGAGATACTTTTTGTCCCGGAAAAATGTACGGTTCCCGCGCGATAAAAGAGTTTTGACATCATCTAGTTGGACATAATTATTGAAATACTCGTTAGTCTAATTAAATTATTAATCTTATTATTGCAAACTAAAATTAGAATGCATTATATACATAATATTATTTTTAATCAACTTACGGGTAATTTCAGATGCACAATTACTTCATCAATCTGATTAATTTGTAATCTGATTAAAATTACTAATTACTTTTTGCCCAACTCTACACGTGATAAACTAATTATTTATACATTAACTAAATTTATTCAAAATCGGTTCAGCAGCTTAAACGCAAATTAATAAAGTTTATTGCGTGAAAACCGAACATTTTCCAGGATAAAAATAATCCTATGTCCTTCTCCAAAACCTAACGTAATATCTACAATCTACATGTACCTACTCAATATCCATATCATAAGCCAAATTCATTTTTGTTGACTGCGCGGGAACCATACATTTTCCGGGACAAAAAGTATCGAATGTCGTTTAAATTGATTCAAAGTATCTGCATACAAATTTTTATCAAAATCGGTTCTGTGGTTTAAGCGCAAATCATTTTAGAAACATAGTACATAAATGCTATATACAAAACCTTACTTAGAGGAATAAGCATTAATTAACCATTTTTGTACTTTAGAATATGCTACAGTGGGTTTTCAAAAAAATGGATTTCACTGTCGTAAACCTTATGTTCTAAAGAATAAAACTGCATTATTAACTCAAAAACCGATTTTATGTGGAATGGAACACCAATGCTAAACAGCAGCCAACAAGGATAATGATAAAGCGAAAGAAATTGTAGACTTGTACTTGTGAGTATAGGTAGCAGACTTTACTACTTAGTAATCTTGTCTTATATTATCACAACACTTACAAATACAAATAGTTTATTGACCATAAAATAAGGTTTTGTACAGGGTGTAAGAGAACAAAGTGATAATACTTTGGGGTGTATGTGTTTATTATAGAGTTCACTTATAAAATAACAGCACTGAAAGAGTTACTCTTGTCAATTTTTGTATGAGCAAATTTATGACGTCTGACATTTCTCACAGAAAGATTGCAGGTAATTACATATAAATTTATACGTGGGAGAGCCATGCTTCGGCACGAATGGGCCGGCTCGACCGGAGAAATACCACGGGCACACAGAAAACCGGCGTGAAACAGCGCTTGCGCTGTGTTTCGCTGAGTGAGTGAGTTTACCGGAGGCCTAATCCCCTACCCTTTTCCCTTCCCTACCCTCTCCTATTCCTTCCCTACCCTCCCCTATTCCCTTCCCTACCCTCCCCTATATTACCCTATTCCCTCTTAAAAGGTCGGCAACGCACCTGCAGCTCTTCTGATGCTGCGATTGTCCATGGGCAACGGAAGTTGCTTTTCATAAGGTGACCCGTTTGCTCGTTTGCCCCCTTATTTCATTAAAAAAAAGCATTTTAACAAGTATCGGTCCCCCAAACTAGGCGAGGCCTGTCCTATGGGGGAGTTTAAAAGAATACAAGGTGCAAGAATTACTTTGGCAGAATTCGCTTATAGCCGGTCTATTTAGACGCAAAAAAATCGTAATCTCGGAATAATTCGCATAGAGCTGAAAATTGGTAGAGACGTTAAATACACTATTATAGATAAAACCTCAAAAGTCCCCGGCGATCCTCCTTGTGCAAAAAAATTAATTCAAGGTCAAAGGTATATTATTAATGACGTTTTTTCCGTTTTCTTTTCCAAACTGTACATTTTATCATAAAAATAGGTATGGCAAGAGTGCAGATCTTAGAATTCTCTACAAAAAATATTCAGACACTTTTTTCATACGACTTACCATTCCTCATGATTTGCGGGCTTAAAGTTTGGGAAAATCATACTTATACTTAAATTATAAAGTTAAAAAAATTGTAGAACTGCTCGTTTGAATTGAGAAATTCGTTTTGCGTTTGATAGTCTTATTTATCGAGGAAGACTTGAGCTACATAGCATCACGTTGCCACCAATAGGGGCAAAGAAACGGAGGAAAATGTGGAAAAACGGGGAAAATTATTTGAAAGAGCTTATCTCAAAAACTGCTGAAGGATTTTTTATGTTATTTGGCACATATATAAAATAGACCACGTGGAGGGACATAGGATATTTTGTTTTTCGGGAAAATGTACGGTTTCTGTGAAATACATAATTAACAGTGCGGAGCGGAACTTCTTGTACTACAGCATACGAGGGCTGTTCACAGCCAAACATACTTCTGCGTGATTTATTACCGTTACCAAATCTTATCTTTTCGAATCGAGAAGAGCAATAATACGCTTACAAGGCACTCAGAAGTATGTCAGGCCGATAACATGTCAAACAACCCTAGTATGTAGTACTAGATGTTAAGCGTGGCTCTGCCGGCGTATATTGTAAATTTCACGGAAACCGTACATTTTCCTCAAAATTAAAATAGCCTACATTCCTCCACGTGGTCTATTATATAACTGTGCCAAATAATATAAAAATTGCTTTAGCAGTTCGTGAGATAAGCCCCTTTAAATTGTTTTCTCCATTTTTTTCACATCTTCATCTATTTCTTCCCTGCTATTGGTCGCAGGGTGATGCTATATAACCTAAAGCCTTCTTCCATATCTAAGACCGTCCAACACAAAAAGAATTTTTCAATTCGAACCAGTAATTCTACAAATTCCTCAGCTTTATAATATAACTTGTACATAGATGTGATTTTCCCAACTATACGCCTGCTGTTTATAACGAATGGTAAGTCATACGAAAAAAAGTATAAATATATTTTTTGTAGAGAATTTTATGATCTGCACTCTTGTCCTACCTATTTTTGTGATAAAATGTACCGTTTGTAAAATAAACAGTAAAAACCTCATTTTCTCACATTTGACCTTGAATAAAAAAAATTGCACAAGGAGGATCGCCGGGGACTTTTGAGGTTTTATTTGTAATGGTGTACTAAGTACACTGTACTTAATGTCTCTACCAATTTTCAGCTCTATGCGAATTATTCCGAGGTTAAATGTTTAATTTTCCTGGGGTCTTGGCACTTGTCATCGACTTTTTAAATCTTACAAAAACTTTTATCACTTCAATAGAAGTCTGAGGAAGTCTGAGGATTATCGATATGTCCCCCGTATTTGTGCGTTGAACCGATTGCGCAAAATGGGTCTGGCTTTGACAGATTGACAACAACAATTTGTCGAAGAAAGGTAACGCTGAATGCTGGTAATAAGGTGGCCAGTATTTTATGCCGATAATATTTTTTCCTCATAATTCTAGAGAATAAAAAGTATATTAAGAGTTCTACGAGCAACAAATTGAGGCAGGCTTTCTAAACTTAGGCCGGTATAAATAGTACACAAGATGTATCTCGGTCTCAAGACACGGTTCAGAAGTTGTGATTGGTTGGCTGTCAAAATTTGGACCAATCATAGAGCCGAACCGCGTCTTAAGATACATCTCGGATGTATCTTGAGTACTGACTATTTATACTGGCCCTAGCAGTGGCGAAGCGTCCATATAACCCGATTCCCATCGGCTTCCCTTAGGGCTTAGAAAAATCGAATATATGGGCCAACGACATATTTATCTAATAAATATTTTACATACCTACTTAAAAAACTTTGAATTCACAATGTTATATGCAATAAATTTTTCTCTCACTTGAAATACATAGTTTGAATTAATAACTATCGCCTACAAATTTTAAAAGGCAATGCAATGTGCGGGCGCAGAGAATCAAATAAGCCGCAGGATTAGCGGCTTATTTCTCCATACAACGACAGTTCATAGTAAGCATCTGTCCTTTTCATTCCTGTGAACTGGTCGTCATGTTCTGTCTCGTTCTAGCACGCGCGATATATACTTGGAAATAACTCGATGCCCGACGAGTTATTACGGAGAAAGGTTAATTAGCAACGCACAAGTGCAAGCGAGATAGATGAGTCATGAAGTAAAATTGTTATGATTCGAATTTAAGAATGAATGTAGCGACATTATACTTTTGCTGGCGCGTAATACATTTTATTTTGGTAGGATTTTTTGTAATACGACTTTATTAAGAATGCCTTTAGCGGTACTAAATATGACAGGCGCGTAATACATTTTTATTTTGCTGGTTTTTAGATTGACATATTAATATGGCGGATAGTGTGTTTGTAAACAACATGTCGTTTGTTTTGTTTTGTCGAATTTAAATTTTGTTTTAGCGTTAGAACTTAGAAGAGTGTCGTGAATTAAATTAATTTATATTGTGACTTGTGAATTGTGAGTCGTACGACGTAATCGTGTAGTTCGGAAAATATGGCATTAATTCAGAAAGACTGTTGTCTGACAGATTATATTTTGCTGTCGAAGGAAACTTTGTTTTCCAAACTTAGTTTTGAAAATTAAAAGCATGTCATTCAATTATAAATTACCAAAATTGGTAAGTAGATTTTTTACTCCGGCTTCCCTTCTCAAAATATTCACCCCTCGCCACTGGGCCCTAGAGAAGTTAAACTGCCCAAATTTTCGAAATTGAGTTTTTCAACGAAGTGTACGATAAAGCCCTTTCTTATTATACCTGCGACATTATTGTGAATATAATAGGTACAATAAATTTATCTACTTAGCTCTGATGGGATTTAAAGCACGGTATCTATACTTATCATAAAACAAAGTCGCTTTTTTTCCCTCATGTCCATTTGTTCCCTTTGATCTTTAAAACTACGCAACGGATTTTGATGATTCTTTCAGTGTTAGATAGCCCATTTATCGAGGAAGGCTATAGGCTATATTTTATTACGCTAAGACTATTAGGAGCGAAGAAATAGAGGAAAATGTGGAAAAAAACGGGGAAAATTATTTGAAAGGGCTAACTTGAACTCGCTAATCTCAGGAACTACTGGTCCAATTTAAAAATTCTTTCAGTGTTAGATAGCCTATTTATTGAGGAATGCTATAGGCTATATTTTATCACGCTAAGACTAATATGAGAATGTGGAAAAACGGGGGAAATTATTTGAAAGGGCTTATGTTGCGAACTACTGGAGCAATTTTTATGTTATTTGGCACAGATAAGAAGTAGACCATGTGAAGGATCATAGGCTATCGGTTTCGTTTTTTCAGTGGCTATATATTTTATACCCGTGCGACGCCGGAGCGGGTCGCTAGTACAGGTTAATCCATATTTGAATTTCAACCTGCAGTCCGCTCAGAAATAATTTTGATGAAAACGCTAGATAACTTTACAAGTGTAATCACATTTGAAGCGACGTAGTTAGCCAGCGAAATCCTAACCAAACATGCTAAACACACACGTATGTTAACTGTTATGTTATATGAATTTAACATAGAAGTGGATGATGTATCATCAGGATATATATTTATTTATAAATTCTTTATTTGCATTAAAAATTTAACAATATAAAATAACAAGAACAATATAAAGGAATAGCAAATAGGCGGCCTTACCGCTTTCAGCGGTTTCTTCCAGACAACCACAACAACAGGATATAATTATTAACAAGATGTTGCAATTAACTAAACGAAGGGTTTAGCGTTTCCTACTATTAAAATGAAGCTTTCCCCTTTCCCTTGGTCTAAACTATTGAGTTGTTTGGACTAAACTTATTACATTAAGAGCCCGTACTCTCTTTTCTACTGCTCTCTTCACACTCACGCCCATCTTTCATATGCCAGGTGAAAAAGGACGATCGCAAGTTAGCGGGCAGATAGAGGTTTTCTGTTTTTTAAAGAGTTTTTTTTATATTAAAGTGGTAAAAAGTAATTCCAACATTGTATAGACGAATTTATCAACAGTACATTGTATTTTTTTATACCGTTAAGACGTCAATACAATCCATAAACAGGTGATATTCTAAACCTTTTACAACAAAAATCACAAAACTGTCGCGGGTTTGAGTTGGATTATTTAAAGATACTTAAAAAAATAAAAAGTCTAGCTCCAACACTAGATTATAATTGAAATGATCTTACATGTTGTATATTAAAACTTTTAGAAATACTGTATTTTAACTGTTAAATCACGTCTGTTAAATCAGCGAAATCGGCAAATTTCGTATACGGACCCTAAATACAAACAAATCTTACCACTTTATAATGCTTACATTATATTTGTATCGTAGGTATTTATAAAATGTGTTACCGAAACAATCCTTACTACGTTTTAATATGCTGTTGTTGATCGGTTGTTTTATACTCAGTTTTTATAATTTAAGTGTTAACAATGTAATAAGGGCGGCTATACTACCGATAATTTTTGTGTAAGCCGCGCAAAAAAGAAATGCAATGACACATTAATAATATTTTGGTAGTTTTAGTGTATTAACCCATCAAGCTCCATAAGCAATAGATTTCCAAGAATCCACGATCGAAGGATTAAAACGGAATGTAAATAAAATATATTATAAAATAAATAAATATAATACGTTGGTCGAACAATACGTTAAAATATAGATATGACAAACTAAGAAGCATTATAATAATAATTTATTCTTCTCTTATCTTATATATTAAAATGGATTTTCAAATGTGTTAGTCACGCTAAAACTCGAAAACGGCTGAACGGATTGGGCTGATTTGAGTCTTAAAATTTTAGGTATTATAAGTCCAGGGAAGGTTTTAAAGTGACACGATGTTCACCGGGACAGCTAGTTTTTCATAGAAGTGGCAAAAAAAGGTAGCAAAGCATTCTTTGTTTCTTTCCTTTCAATTTGTTATAGTGTAGACTGACACTAAGAGAGTTACTGTGTTAATGTGATGAGGAATGTCTGGTACCTCCACACCCTCGTCTGCACCGGAGCACGTAGTCGGAATAACCCAGAAAATAAGTTATTTCTGGAACGAAGTTACCATACGTCAAACTGGCTCGCAATCACGAATCGGTAATAACTCTTTGTAAAGATAAAATTAAGTTTTGGCCGAATTTTCGTTTTATGATATAATTTACATTTGTTTTATGATATAATTTACTTACTTTTTTGGAAAATCATTTTATAGTCTTTATGTTCCAAAAGTTTTCAGCTTACAATATCTATTTATTATTCACTTCTTTCTTTTTATATAAGGTGTAGAGTGTAGACTCTGTAGAGTCTGCACTAAAAGACATTAATTAATGATATTATCGATCTTTAACTTCACTAAGACTTCAACAAATAATTTAGTTTTGGGACAGTGAAGTTAAGTAGGTAATCACTAAGCCCCAATTTCACCAACGTCTGTTAGTGTTAACAGCTTGTTAAAATGTCATGTCTTCTCTTTCATTTATAAGAAAAAGAAAGAGGTAACGTGATACTAATTCGAGCGTTGACTTTAACATTCGTTGGTGAAATTGGGCCTAAATCTCTCTGAATGCCTAGACCCTAGTCTATAAAGTTACTTTAAGACTGTAATTTTTTACACCTACGCCTTTCTTAATCTTTTATTCTTTTAATCACTTAGGCATATCAAAGCATCATCATCTCATTTCATTTTAATTAGTATGCATAACGAGAATTGGTAATTAGACGGTAAACGTTTGCCATTACTGATTTACTGAATTAACTGAATACACTAATTAATATTATGATTGAATTTGCTGGTGGCTGGTTGCACTGTTCCAATATTTGAACATGCTTAGGATGTGATGCAAGCACTGTGTTAGACCAATATTGTAAGTAAATACATACAACATTTAAAGGAACACAAAACCCTAAAGGAAGAAAGTTCAAAATTAGACTTTTTATTGATAAAAGGAACGAAATTGAAATAACTAGAAACAACTGAAAATTTAAACAACGAAATTATGCAATAAAAATGCATCCTTGTCCCAATTGTTTTACCCGACCAAATAAAGGTACTGAAAGAATAATTAATAATTTTTGTAGTTATTATCTAAAAAATACAACCATTTTTATGAAATGTTAAACCAATGCTGAGAACGTATTGTGAAGCATTGACATTGCATAAAATAGAAGAATAAAGGTACAGTTATTCAGATAAGTGGTTCGAATAAAGGCTGAAATAAAAACAACCGGAGTGTATGTAGATTTTATATTTTAACTTTTATTAAATAATATTTACTATACAAAACTAAAAACTTCATAAATTTAATTAAATATAATTTAGTCCACGTCGAAAGCACTGAACGCGAAGATATAGTACATTCACCCAGCTCATATAAATGTAGAAATCTTCGCAAAATAACAGATCAAAATAACAATATATAAAAATAGCCTACTGACTAGACGTTAGGTCTTCGAACTACGTTAAACGAACGCTAAGCGATAGCTATAATATTAACATGTCTGATTATGTACACACAACTTATAAATGTTTTAGAACATCTAATTGATAGTGATTCCACACTTAGAAAATATATCCTTAGAGTAACAGTTTGGTTTGGGCGAAAATACAGTTAAATATAGCGGGTTCAGTTTTGCCTGTCGTCTTCGGAACTGCTCGCTTTGACCTCCTTGGGGAGTGTTGGCTGTAACAAATAAAACGTATAAGTTCGATAGAAAATAACAGCTTTAACGAGTGCTTGGACTGATTAATTTATTGTTATTCCTTGTATAAATTTTATCATTTATAAAAAACTAGATGATGCCAGCAACTCTGTTGCGCCAAAACTCGGTTATCGCGCGAGAATC
Organism: Lysandra bellargus; assembly: GCA_905333045.1. NCBI lineage: Eukaryota > Metazoa > Arthropoda > Insecta > Lepidoptera > Lycaenidae > Lysandra > Lysandra bellargus. Next base: position 5,050,779 of record HG995323.1, read on the forward strand.
GTACATTTTTCCGGGACAAAAACTATCCTATGTCCTTTCTCGGGACCCGAAGTATCTCAATGCCAAATTTCAGCAAAATTGGTTCAGCGGTTTGAGCGTGAAGAGGTAACAGACAGACAGACACCCTTGCGCATTTATAATATTAGTATGGATATATAAATTCCAACTTGTGAATTATTGTAGTATGTCGTAAGTACAACAAGACGACTTCCATTTGATAACTTTAAAAATAAAGCTAGAAATCAAAAGTTCGTTGCAACTTTCGATTTCCTCCTTTTATTTTTATCAGATGGGCTAACGATTTTTTAAATGTTAAGTTCCATAGATCTGTTATTTCGCAGATAAAACTTTTCTATATATTCAACTTATTTTTTATTTTATCATATTATTTTATATCAAGAGAGTAACGAGTATCCGAGTGGGGTGAAAAATGTTTTATTGTTTGTCTATGCTTCGAGTATATGAAGTAGGCCAATATAATATTTTCTGACCTTTTTATTAAATTATCAAATGTAACATTTCTAGTCTATTTCAGTTCCTAGACAATTGAAACTTCCACGACAGTCTGTATGGAATTGCTTAAAACTCTAAACTTCGTACTTTAAAATTCTCAACTTTAAACTGAGACTGAGTCCACTAAAGTTCGTAGTTCAAGATGGATATGCTGTAAGAATGTATTCTCTTCTTGTATGCATGTGTCGATACATCTTGTAGAGATCAACTACGATAACCTGGCGCGCCCCTCCAAAATTCAAAACGTTTGAAGTACGTTGTCTTTCAGAACTTCAGAAGTTCAGTTTCAGTTCTTTCAGAAGAATTCATCATTAGATAACGATAAGAACAATTTATATTTGTCTATAGGCAATATCTACAAAACTATTATAAGAACTTAATAAGAGGCACATAAGAAAGGAATTTGGTTTTATAGCTAACATTAAGATAACACCATTACTCTACTGATGTTCTAATGAATAATATTTTTAAAACCACTATTAATCAAAATCAACTAAATAAAAACATAGACAAGAGTTATTTCTTTTAAAAAGCATTTCCTATTTTCTAATGCCACACCGTAGTTCAAAGTATTTAAGTTAAAGCTTTAATGGCGAAATTAAATTAAATAAGTAAGTATTAATATATTTTTTGTTTCGCGCGAACAGAGGGCTCAAATTCCGTGCCGAATTTATCTTATCGAAAAAGTTGATGAAATAGTTTAAAAAAACTTATGGGCCTATTATATTCGTTAATTTAAATGATTTTTTTAAATAAAAATATGATTGATGCATATTTTTTAATAGATTTTGTTAAAATATTATACCTAAACAATGTATTTTGATAATAATTTCATATATTTAAGTATTTTTATGTTTACAAATAAATCGCGTATTTTAATGTAACTAAATTTATAGATTTTTACCGAAATGGCGATTACCGTCGTATTCTATTAATAAAAATGGCCTCTAGATTAAATTATCTATAAGTATTGATTAGAAGATTTACTCCTAAAATTGAGCTAAAGGTAATTTTAAGAGCATGACAAGTCAACTTGCACTTTCACCAGAAAAATTAATATTTCAATAGTGTAATCGTTCTTAAAACCATCCTATCGTAATCTATAGAAAGAAATGTTTGTAAACTATTTTTTTCTCGTAATTATCTACCAGAGTAAATTCAGACTGGCATAAGAAGAAGGTGTTTTGTTCGCGTTTTGGTGATTTTTCAGTGCAATGCCATAGAGAACCAATATTTCTGGTGGCCTTGTTTTATAATATTACTTATTATCATATTATTGTGAAATTAAAAATATTCGCAATATTTTATTGTCTGTATAAAATTATTGAGTAGGTAGTTGCTTATCACATGTATTTTTAAAGCAAGCAAATTATTGGCCCCTCTTCATCGCCAGAATCGTTACTTTCACTATCATTGTCAGTCTGTAGTTAATCATGGTTTTCATCAAGAATCGATTTTCGAGACAGTGTCAATTCTTCTTCGAAGCTTGATGATTCGTTGCTGAAGTGATGTCTGATGACTTTGAGGGCAAAGAAAGTTGATGTGACAGTCTACTAACGGCACCTTTATTATATCTACTTTTCCACTTTTCTCCGAAAGCCATCTTCTTAACCCATCAAGCCCCATAAGAGCACCGATGATCGCGACAACAATAGAATAACGAAAGATTTCCAAGATTCTGTGATCGGAGGATTAATATCTCCTGCTTTCTTCATGCTTGCAGAACGCTGTCCTTTTATATACTTAATACTCTTAAAATAAAATGTTTTAAGCCTAAGTTCCCTAATGAAGGAGGAAACTGGACTTTCACTAGAGTATACACTATTGAGTATCTAGTCAGTGATTCTATTAAGTGTAGACTTAAAAAAGTGCCTAACAAATCCATCTAAAAACCTTTTTGATTACTTTTAGAGTAATTGTTCTACAAATTATTTCAATTATTAAAAAGTATTTGTGATAATAAGTCTATAGAATAATTGAACTACAGCAGCGCTTTCAACAGAGCAAATATAGTCCATAACAAATCGATTTGCTCTTATATCAGTGTAATGAACTAATAAAGGTTTTAAAACAAGGAACATTAGACATTTTTTTCTATTAGAAACTTAGTTCTTATTCAAAACCATGTATAGAATGCCAATGTCTATTATGTCTATAAAAAAGCCATGATTAGTACTCCTAAAGCATAAATTGATTTAAGGCGTCTGAAGTGTGCTACTTGGGATGCATAATATTTTCCTATATTAAGAGGGCGACTAACGCAAAAAATTAAACATCGTCCTTCTCTCTTCATACTCACGCCCGTCTTTTATATGCCAGGTGAAAAAGGACGACGCGGAATTATCGCCAAGTTAGTTTTTTCTTAATAACTCGATAAATATACAACATTTTAAAAATCAGCTAGGCCAGTTTCTCAATAATAGAATTTTATACAATTTAATAAAATATTAATTTAGTGTAATGAACGGTTATGGAAATATATGAAAAATTTGTGAAAATTAGATTTAAAGATATCGTGTTTTCGCTAGATCGGATCCTTGGAAATATAATGTAGTATCTGTTTAAAATTTGAAACAATTCGGGCTTATTTTCAAGTATAAAAATGAATTATAAAATCGTCAATTTTGGGTTAGTCGCCCCTTTAAGTATCCGTTAATCTATAAATATTAATATGAATATTAATAACATATTTATAGCTGGAATCGTTGAAAAGGGAAGCTTAGACTACTTGAATTCGATAATTTCGCCCGCAAAGTTGATGTTGAAATAAAGGCTTTATTATAAGTAATAATTCTCTCTGACAATGCATAAAATAAATCTTATTGCAAGGAACAAGATTTTAGACAGTAGTAAACTTTAATCACTTAAGCACTAAAACTCCAAAACTTTGAAGCGTTAAGACGAAGTAATTATAAAACATTGAAAGACGATAACGATATTTACTATTCTAGAACATGTTGTGGCTGTTGCTAAAAGTATCAAGAATTTACCGCCGAAAATATGAAGCAAGACTACAAAGTTGTTAAATAAAACTCTTAATTATTGGTGTTGTTCTAGCTAAAATAACTATAAGTATGCGTTTTTAACCAACTTGAATAAAAAATTAACATGAATTTTTACTCAACGCACTTAATACAGAGATAATTTCTCAACAGACAAATTGTGTTTCCTTTATTAATGGCTTCCGCTGAGAAACGACAACGATCTTAATTATGAAAACTGATCCAACACAATTATATGTGTATTATTATAAGGACATAATGGCATGAATTTATGGCACACACATTCGGATCTTTCATCCTATTTAAATGAATATTAAAATGTAAATTCCATGTCATCGCATGGCAACCATATTTTGGCGCCCACAAAAGCAAATTGAGGAGCGTTTTCTGAAAACGATACATTCTAAAATGACATTTTTTTGAGTAAACGATTTTGTATGTTCGTTGGACTTTGAGTTTTTTTATATAAGGAATTTTATGTAAGGAATTTTTAAAATGATACTGCCGATTAATTTTGTAGGTATTTAACTGAGTTATTATTTACTGTAACAAAAAAGAAAAATCAAGTTAATCACATCCGAAAATCACGAGTTTTTTCAATATTGATACATCTACTGTTGATGTCTCGTTTTAATGGAGACCCCATCTAATACCTTGGCTTATTTGTGTGACATTACTATGTCCACATTATGCGCTTTCGTCTTAAATTTTCGTCATCTCCTTTCATTCAACTTTCGTTTTGGCGCATTCAATAATTGAATACGTCAACAAACGCAACGCCAACATTGTTATTTTTGTTTTTTGGATACGGTCAGAGGCATAAACTTATAATATACTGTCAGAGGCATGCGTCGCGGGCATGCCTCACGTCCGCTGTTGCCCTTGACGAACAGAAAAAGGCACAGTGAGGACAAAGCTAATGGTTCCTCATCATTAAATCCCCTAATTATTAGGCGTTTTATGCTATTTGAACTTGGTGTCAATAAAATAATAATTATTGTTAACTGTTGAGAAATTTGCTTGTTTAGGGTGGGCAATCATTTAAGGAGATTGTTTAGGTGGAATCTACTTTTATTGAATATGCGCATGTCCTATACGCTTATTCAATGAGACAAGATGAGTGATTAATCTTACTTATTAGGTGATTCGCCTGCATTGTCCTAGCTAATAATTTAAACAAAATCCTCGTTTAATACACCACGGATATCAAACCTACGACCTGTAGTCGAGTCTCTCAACCACTAGACCACTAGCTACTAGCGCTGCTAGTGCCACTAGCAACTCACCTCATACGGCAGCAGAAACATGTTGTTGTCGGATCGTCGGCCGAATCTCAGTCGCATTGAGGGGGCACGTACGGACCGGTCCTGCTCCTATAACATACATACATAAAATGTATATGTATCCAAAAGTTTCATATGATATAGCGCATAAAATACTTGGGTGGTTTTTATTTTTTTATTTATTTAACTCTTTATTGTACACAAGAAACACAATATAAAGATACAATTAACACGGAAAGACGACACAAATGGACTGCTTATTTCTAAGAAATCTCTTACAGCAGCCCTACGAAGAGATACAGTGTAAAAGACAGCAGATAGGACGTGCACAATCAATAGTTAACTAAATTAACTATATTATACAACAATACCGAAACTAATAATAATTTATACTAAGACTATAATATAAAACATTATAATATATAAAATCAATAAATAATAATATGAATATAATAAATAAATACTATATGTATACATACTCGTAATAATACAAATTACGGTGATTGAGAATTTTTATGGAAGAATAGTATAACAATACAGAAGTACTCTTCTGTATATCTCTATACTCTATATAGTTACTACTCGACCGTATTCTTAATAAGGGGGAAAACGAGCAAACGGGTCACCTGATGGAAAGCAACTTCCGTCGCCCATGGACACTCGCAACATCAGAAGAGCTACTGGTGCGTTACCGGACTTTTAAGAGGAAATAGGGTAATATAGGGTCGGGGAGAGTAGGGAAGGGAATAGGGTAGGGGATTGGGCCTCCGGTAAACTCAATCACTCGGCGAAACATAGCACAAGCGCTGTTTCACGCCGGTTTTCTGTGAGCCCGCGGTATTTCTCCGGTCGAGCCACCCATTCGTGCTGAAGCATAGCTCTCCTACGGTATGCTTGTAATCAAACTCGCTTGATATAAGTTTTAAGGGCACGCGACGTGCTACTGCCTTGTTTTGCTCTCTTAATACTTTCGTGGATTCAGGTTGCCAATGCATGAAGATTATGTATTGAATAATATTACTTACTAGATGACGCCCGCAACTTCGTTGCGCCAAAACTCGTTTATCGCGCGGGAACCGTAGATTTTTGCGGGATGAAATGTATCCTATGTCCCTTCCCGGGACTCAAAGTATATCCATGCCAAATTTCATCAAAATTGGTTCAGCGTTTGGGGCATGAAGAGGTAACAGACAGACAGACACACTTTCGCATTTGTAATATTAAGTATGGATATGATGAGTCGATTATCACAGTAAAAGTATTTATTATACTTAACCGTTTTTTTTACTTCTACTTGTGTTGCTTTTATTTCCTCTGCCGCTGGCCATACATCAACAGTCCATAAATTCTATCGGCGTGCTCGCGATCAAAAATCGTACCAACCAACATCTCTAGAATTTCGTAATTTGTTTGAATATTGTGATTTGTGGAAAAGTGTACTTGCTTATTATGGAGAACCAGAGCTTGAAGTGCGGAGATCTCTATCCAAATGGAATGCTGAAATTCTAAACAGAATCTTGAAGTCAATTCCTATATTAAAGGGCATAAAGGGGTTTCATTTAAAATCACGAAAAGCGCACTCAATTTTTTTCATCCCTTTTCGTTCGTAAAAAAATGTCCAGTCAGCGAAAATTAAATTTGAAGTTCGTTTGAGGTCAGATGGATTATCAAGTTCTTTTGAGATTGATGAACTAAAGGTGTAAATGTAGGTCAATGAAAATTCCTAGATGGGGAGTGTATCTGCCTAGACTCTACAAAACAGTTGTTACAGAAATTTCATTTATGTTTAGGCAAAATCAATGTTTTTAGAACTGATATAGGAAGAAGAATGGAATATTATAATAATTAATCCTTCAGGCCCCGCGCGAGCACCGGTGATCGCGACAACAATAGAATACAATAGCAATTCCTGGAAATTCCGACTGAAGTATTAATATATTATTATTATTATTATTAAAAGAATAGGGTATTAAAAGAATTGCTCTGTTTTATACCTTAACTTTACTCTACCTGCAAAAAATTATGACGATGGAAAAATTAGCAAAAATTAAAGGAACTGCGTAAAAAAACAGAAAAGTAATCAATATCAGAGTTTAAGGTCCACTTACACAAATCTGGGTTAAAGTGAACCTGGATTAAATATAATGTTGCCTCTGTCGCTAAATAAGAACGTGAATGACTATCAAAAGAGGTGTTTCAATGACACATTCTCTCAAAGTAAACAACTATGGAACAGACACAATCAAATTCCTCATCTCCCTTGACAAATTCACAGATTTAATTCTATACAAAAAAGCAAATTACGAGATATTATTATGTATTAACAAAGAACGTTTTGTTCCTGAATCCTGAGTCTATGAATGTTTGATGTTAAGCAGATGTAACAATGGGCGGATTTCAGAAACAATCTACAGTCACATATTGTAATGTACTGTTTAAAACTAAGGAAAGCCTCAGCTGCTCTTTAAGTTTTGCCTAACTGTGTAATGAAAAGCCACAACTCTGGTTAAAATGTAGAGTTTAGAATCAATTTAACTTTTTTTGTTTCAAGTTTTGGTAATAGTCGATGCAGATTCTTTCAGCTGACATGGAACGTTTGTTTTATCCTAATTTAAAAATATTTAATTGCTAATGACAGAATCCAAACCTTGACCAGGTCGAAAGCCTTTAAAAGCCTATAGAGTCCTAAATCAGTGGACCATGAAGTGCGTTATCCTAATAACTAAGAAAGCAATAATTATTCTTACAACAATTTCAATAAAAATATATATAGTACAGTCATTGAAGGCAAAAATCAGGTACACCTCCGATTTCGTTGAACCTCCATTGATTTGGATGAAAATTTGGGATTAAGTACGTTAAGCCCTCTACTTTAAAAGTGACATACGCTCGTATTGCGCTTTTTGTATTTTAGGGGTGAAATCCACCCCTTTTGTTAGAAATGGAAAAATGCAGATTTAACCATTCTGGTTTAACTAATTGTGTTTACTTTGATAAAAAAATATATTTTAATGTTTTTATACATGATTTATGATTATTTAATTAATTTTTCAACCCTTTTAGCAACCATCCCTTTAATCGTGAAAAAAAAAATTTTTGTATTCCTAAGCTTTAAAAACGTATATTTACATTGCATGAACAGTTTGTTTGATATTTGTGATATAATTTTTGGATAAGAGTGAAATATAAATCCCTAAAAGTACACCTTAATTGCAGAATCACTGTAAAAATTGGGTTCAAAAGCTTAATTCTAGGTTTAAGTTTTTGAACCCAATTTTTTCAGTTTATTTACTTAGTATTAATTTATTATAAACTATAGTTTATTTTCACCCCTATAAACTACCCAATGTCTGAATAATAAGCTTTAAGTTTTTATTTTAAGTTTTTTATCAGCTTTAATGAATTCGAATATTTTCTCATAGTTAAGATAAATTTTATTAATATAATTATTTCAAACATTGATATTATTTAGTCCAAAATATTCAAACAGCGATTTGAAACTACCATCTGTGCAAAAAAATTACGCAAAGGCTGAATCTGCTAGTCTGAAATATATTTAATAGACGCACATCATTGTAAAAAGCCCCTCTCTTATCGAGTGTCTATAAGAGAGTATTTATCGTTTCGTTTACTTTCTGAATATTGAAAGACTTGAAAAGATTAACGTGTATTTAGTATGGATTAGATGACGCCTGCAATCGCGCTGAAACCGTACATTTTTTCCGGATAAAAAGTATCCTATGTCCAGTCCCGAGACTCAAAGTATTTTCATACTTAATTTCAGCAAAATGAGGTAACAGATAGAAAAAAACACTTTAGCATTTATAATATTAGTATAGATGTACCTATTGTCAGGTTTTCCTACAATATTTGCATCCCAAATATCTGCTTCAAAATTGTTTTCAAAAAAAAAAAAAATTTTCGTTTTATCACAATAGCTTTGTTAATTTTTAAGTTATCTGATTCATTTATAGACCATTTTAAAGGTAATTGAAAGAGCTTTAAGATCGACTTGAAAAATACATTTTAAATTCATTGGTTTTAAAAAAAATAAGGGTTGAAGGGTCCCGATTTCATGATTCTCGCAGTAAAAGTTAGCCTTTAAACGTCTCTATCTTGGTTATTTTTGATCCTATGAAAATAAAAAAGAACCCAAAAGATTTCTCAGAAAATGAACATAATTTTTTTGCTTTATAATTTTTTACGAAGGTTTAATATTTTCGAAGTTATGTTCAAAACAAAATGATATTTACGAAAATTTTAATAATTTTGGTTTTACTAAATCATGCTTTTTTCGAAATTAAGCATTCGAAACCAGTAAAAATGTTTGAGGTCATCACTTATGCTAAACTAAAGAAAAGCCATAAATAACCATAAATTTGGATTATTGTAGAAATGGCGAACGTTTTACTTTTGGTTTTTTTTCAGAAAAAAATTTAAAGTGTCATCTTGTTTTATAATATCTTGCTCAAATTTTATGCTATTAACTTTCTACAATAGTCATTAGAAAGGTATTTTTAAGCACTTTAAAAAGTCTCAAAGAAGCACATGTCATAAAATGCATCGAAAATGCATCGGTTTAAAAATGCATCGGTTTACCGTTATTCAAGTTTGAATGCTTAGATTTAGGTACTCACCGAAAGAAAATACACATACAATCACCTACAGCTCACTATGGATGATTGCAAGAAGGTATTTCAGAGTAGAAATTGATTTGTTTTTTTATTGGCTTTAATTTTGGTTATTACACACTTTTCGAAAAAACCTATAGTTTCTTAGTTAATTATGAAAAACCGCTTTAAGACATGTATTTTTCTCACGCAAAAACATAATCTTTGATCTTTAATAACTCAGAAAGTGTTGATTTCATCGAAGAACTTGATTTCATAGAAGAATTGCTTAGAATTTGCGTGTCTATCGATTTCTAAGGTTATTTTTATTAAAAAATTTTCACTCCCGAGAAGGGTTGGCATCCACCCCCAGGGCAAAAGCGCAAGTTGGCACTATGTCACTTTTGTTTCTTAGGGTATCCCCCACCTACTCACCAATTTTCATGAAAATCGATGGAGGTTCAACGAAATCGGAGATGAAAACCTTCACTGACTCCACTAATATTTTATTGTTCACAATTAAAATATATAACACACATGTGAATAATTTAAAATTAGAAATTAGAAGGGTCAAGCCCGCCCTTGACGATTTTAGAAACGTGTTGCAGGAATTACTCGCGGACAGAGTTTAAATATATTTTTTAATTAAAATATTTTAATCTAAACAATATTATCTAATATAACGAATAGTAAGAGCAAGATACAGGCTATAAGATGCAATTGGGTTGAGACATTGCACCCACTTATTGCTGCTTTGGTTTTTTTTTCGCATGAGTTTGTCTGCATGCGATCTTTTTGACACAAGTTAAGAAGACTTTTTTGGTGAAAGATAGAGAAGATTATATAAATTTTATGTACCATCGAAGAAATTGATTCATAGGCAGTTGACTGACCTATGTCATTTGGTCGGTTTTTTTTTTTTATTAAATAAGGGGGCAAACGAGCAAACGGGTCACCTGATGGTGGTAAGCAACTACCGTCGCCCATGGACACTCGCAACATCAGAAGAGCTGCAGGTTGGTTGCCGGCCTTTTAAGAGGGAATACGCTCTTTTCTTGAAGGTTTGCAGGTCGTATAGGTCCGGAAATACTGCTGGTGACAGTTCGTTCCAGAGTTTTACAGTGCGCGGCAGAAAGTTACGCGAAAAACGCACTGTGGAAGATTATGTCAATTTAATATTGTGTCGTCAAATGTCGGCTGGTTTTGACTTAACCCGACTGAATAACGTAGGTCCGCGATCTGCTTATGAATTAAATTCTCTGATAGTACTTTAGTATCATGATGTACCAAATAATCGTCGTCACATTACGTTATAATGCCTCTTAGGGCCTGTATTCACTTTGATTAGTGCGAGTGCAAGTGATTAGTTCAAGTGATTAGTGATTAGTAGAAATCAAAGGTCTTGCACTAATCAGTCGCTGTCCACACGTACTTTTACCTGATAACTAATCAACTGTACTAATCACTTGCACTTATTACTAATCAAAGTGAATACGGGGCTTTATAGACGAACATGCCAGTGTCATTACGGTGTGAACTGACCCTCGTTTGAGTATGGAGTAAATAACAGCATCTGAGCCTCATAACTAATTTGGGATTATTTTGGCACGGTGCAGGAAAATGATAAGTTTCCTAATAGAGTTGTTATCTGCTTGTCCCATAAGAATCCCATCTTTCATAATTAGTAATTGCTACTATTTTCTCAACAACAACAACACATTATCATCGCAATTTCACTCATTTAATATGTCTAAATATACACACCGTGTAAAACACTAGCATACATTTTTTTACTTCCAGGCAAAAGACCCTGAACAAAGTGAAGCTAAAATTTTCTAGTAGTGAGCGAGCTGACAATGATGACATTAATATGGCTTAGAACCAAACTGTGACTAAACCTACGAATAATAAAAACTAAGGAAGAGTAACTCCGTCAAAAAACATGCTCCAAAATACTTGTCAAAAAAGTGTACCTTAGGTTCACTTTTCATACATTTGCAATATTTAGGTGACCTTGAGCGGTATAAAGGCTGACGTTACATGACAGTTCGAATGGAACCAAATTTAAAACTGTATTAGTATGGGAGTTACGTTTCCTTAGGTTTTATTATTCGTAGGACTAAACTCTTTAATGTAAGCTTTTAACCGAAAAATAAAATGAAATCCTTTGGCTGATATGTCATGGACTGACACACACACAGACAAACATACACGTCTAACTATTAGGCTGCCTTCACATGTAGGCCCGTATTTTTGGTCAGTACTTAAGATGCGACCCGGTCTCAAGACGCGGTTCGGCTCTATGATTGGTCCAAATTTTGACAGCCAACCAATCACAGAGCCTGAACCGTGTCTTGAGACCGAGATGCATCTTGAGTACTGACCAAAAATACGGGCCTAAGTCGCGAGTAGTGCGGCAGCCGCGCGGCTCTTTTTAGTATAGAAGTCGTCGTACTTGTGACTTAATGTGATGGCAGCCTTACACCCCTCTGTTTTCATTAGGGGTTAAAATATTCATCATCATGAGCGAATTTTGATCACAGTGGTCTTGTGATAATATTTGTAAAGATAGGTTAATAAAGAATAATTATAGTCTGTGTCTACAAATAACACATAATCTCTTCAGTTCTTACATCCATACTAATATTATAAATGTGAAAGTGTGTCTGTTTGTCCGTCTGTCTGTCTGTCTGTTACCTCTTCACGCCCAAACTGCTGAACCGATATGGCTGAACTTTGGCATGGAGATACTTTGAGTCCCGGGAAAGGACATAGGATACTTTTCGTCCCAGAAAAATGCACGGTTCCCGCGCGATAAACGAGTTTTGGCGCAACGGAGTTGCGGGCGACGTCTAGTGTAATATAGTTCTATTTAAAGTCAGTCGCAAGTTGCAACTCGGTGAAATAACCGAGGCAGAAAATATGTTTGTTGCAATATAAGAGGGATAATCCTACAGAATCCTGCATTATGAAGTTGTGCAAGGTTTCTGTGTATGGGATTTCGCTATTCAATTTTACATTAACGTTTTTAAAATGAATCTAGATATATAGAGAGTGAAGAGAAAAATAAATATTTTGTAGTATGCAGAAAAATCAAATTAGATTTTTAGAAATGTAAAAATACTAACAAATAAATCTCCGTTTACTACTTAATGCCACATAACGCGGTTTCTACACGTTGAATCATGATAACCAAAGCGATTACGAAAGTGTAAAAGGTTAACCTTTCAGCTTACATATTATCATAAAGATTAGTTTGACTGTTAATGTTTAATATGTGTGTATACCACCTACTGGGATAGTAAATTCATCTACTTATTTACCTCCTGCGGGAAGATGTGTGGCACGGCGCGCTCATCAGAACGGCGGCCGAAGCGCAGGCGCACGGGGTTGCGGATGTCGCGCAGGGAGAGCAGCTCCTCCATCTCGTCGATCTGCAATAACAGAGATGGTTATGACTCTTAGATCAGAGATAACTGAATAACTAGCTCATTTTAAGCTAAGGGCCTAAACGGAGGTTGGAGAACGACGCCCATTAGACCAAATATTACTCGATCGCAGCGAACTCGCAACACCACTAGATCTATGGGTGCGCAAAGGTTCCGTAAAGCACCAATATAAAAGGTGCTAAAGAAGAAATCATCTTTCATCAGTTTATAATTAGTGGAGGCAGTGAAGGTTTCCACCTCCGATTTCGTTGAACCTCCATCGATTTTCATGAAAATTGGTAAGTAGGTAGAAAATACCCTAAGAAACAAAAGTGACATAGTGCCAACTTGCGCTTTTGCCCTGGGGGTGGATGCCAACCCTTCTCGGGGGGTGAATTTTTTTAAATAAAAATGACCCCAGGAATCAATAAACTCACAAATTCTAAGCAAAATTTATAATACAAAGTTTTTTTAATAAACCAATACTTTCGGAGTTATTAAAGATCAAAGATCATGTTTTTCCGTGAGAAAAATACTTGTCTTAAAGCGGTTTTTCATAATTAACTAAGAAACTATAGGTTTTTACGAAAAATGTGTAATAACCAAAATAAAAGCCAATAAAAAAACAAACCAATATCTACTCTAAAATGCCTTCCTTTATTCATTCAAAGTGAGCTATAGGTGATTGTATATATATTTTCTTTCGGGGAGTACCTAAGTCTGAGCATTTAAACTTAAATAACGGTAAACCGATGCATTTTCTGACATGTACTTCCATAAAACTTTTTAAAGTGCTTAAAAATACCTTTCTAGTGAGCACTGTACAAAGTTAAACGCATTAAAATTGAACAAGTTATGATAAAAATAAGATGACACTTTCAAATTTTTCTGGAAAAATCGAAAAATAAAACGTTGACCATTTCTACAATAATTCAAATTTATGGTTATTCCCAAAGGTTTTTCTTTATTTTAGCATAAGTAATGACCTCAAAAATTTTTCTTAGTTTACATTGCTTAGTTTTGAAAAACAGAATGGTTTAGTAAAATCGAAATTATTCAAATTTTCGTAAATATCATTTTGTTTTGAACATAACTTCAAAAATATTGAACCTTCGTAAAAATTATAAAAACGAAATTGGTGTTCACTTTTTAAGAAATCTTTTGATTTTCTTTTGATTTTAATAGGATGAAAAATAACGGAGATAGAGACGTTTAAAGCCTAACTTTTACTGCAAGAACCATGAAATCGGGACCTTTTAACCCTATTTTTTTTAAACCAAGGGGTTTCAAAAGTATTGTTCAAATTGATCTTGAAGCTCTTTAAATTACCTTTAAAATGGTCCATAAATGAACCCGATAACTTAAAAATTAGCAGAGCTATCGTGATAAAACAAAAATATTTTTTTTTAAAACAATTTTGAAGCAGAGATTTGGAATGCAAATATTGTAGGAAAACCTGTCAATAGGTACATCTATACTAATATTATAAATACCAAAGTATTTTTGTCTATCTGTTACCTCTTAACACCCAAACGGTCAAACGGTTCAACCGATTTTTCTGAAATTTAGTATGAAAATACTTTAAGTCTTGGGAATGGATATGGACATAGGATACTTTTTATACCGAAAAAATGTACGGTTCCAGCGCGATTACAGGCGTCATATAGTCCTTACTAAATATACGTTAATCTTTTTAAGTCTTTCAATATTCAGAAAGTAAACAAAACTGTAAATGTCGACTCGATAACAGGGGCTTTTTATAATGATGTGCGTCTATTAAATATTTCAATCTAACAGATTCAGCCTTTGCATCAATTTTTTGCACAGAGGGTAGTTTCAAATCGTTGTTTGAATATTTTGGACTAAATAATATAAATGTTTGAAATATATCAATAAAATTTATCTTAACTATGAAAAAATATTCGCACTCATTAAAGCTGATAAAAAACTTATCATAAAAACTTAAAGCTTATTTTTCAGACATTGGGTAGTTTACAGGGGTGAAAAAAATTCGCAAAAAAAACTAAATAAGAAATTAATACTTAGTAAATAAACTGAAAAAATTGGGTTAAAAAACAAAAACCTATTAAGTTTTTGAACCCAATTTTTACCGTGATTCCGAAATAAAGGGGTATATTTAGGGGTTTATATTTCAGTCTTATCCAAAAACTATATCATAAATATTAAATAAACTGTTTATACAATCTAAATATGCAGTTTTAAAGTTCAGAAATACAAAAAGTGTTTTTTCACGATTAAAGAGATGGTTGCCATAAGGGTTGAAAAATTAAATAAATAATCATAAAATATAATAAAAAAAAAAAACATTAAAACATTTATTTTATTGAAATAAACCCAATTAGTTAAGCAAGAAAAGTTAAATCTGCATTTTTTCTATTTTCAACAAAAGGGGTGGATTTCACCCCTAAAATAAAAAAACGCAATACGAGCGTATGTCACTTTTAAAGTAGAGGGTTTAACGTACTTAATCCCAAATTTTCGTCCAAATCGATGGAGATTCAACGAAATCGGAGGTTGTACCTGATTTTTGCCTTCTATGACTGTACTAAATGGCATAATATTAAACCCAAAACCAGATCAACTCAAGTCAATCATTAAAATAAACTGTAGGCATTGTCGAAAGTTCAAAGACTTAAAGAGGTATGAACTACTTACCTAAGTTAAAACTGCTAATTATAATATTACATCACTTTGTATTTTGTAGTAATATACATTCACCATATTCTTGACCAATGAACGTTTTTGAGTATACCAATCTTTAATGTTTTTACATGTGCATGTGATAATACTTTTTAATTTGCTGTAGAATAAACTAAATGCTTATTAACGTCAAAATGGTAAAATATGTAGCGAACAGCTTGAAACGAAAGTACTCGTGCGGCTATATCTTATTAGCTTTGTCCATACTGTGCCTTTTTCTGTTCATCAATGGCATGCGTTATACCACAGTCAACAGCGAATGTGAGGCATGCCCGCGACGTATGCCCTTTGACCGTATCCAAAACTTCAAAAATGACAATGTTGGCGTTGCGTTTGTTGACGCATTCAAGTTGAATGAAAGAAAATGACGAAAATTGAAGACGAAAGCCTACATAATGTGGACATAGCTATTGAGTCATCTCGTTGAGCGAACTAGGAACGTTACTGTATGATTGGACAAAATGATTTAACTTGTCTTTAATGTCTTACTCTTTCACATTCGATAACGTTTTGATTTCTAATGACAGTCCACAATGGCCAGTCACAGAATCAGAATTATTTGAAACCAGTGTTGCGAATTTTAACACGATACTGAATGGGACTTTTAAGTAGTTAGTTACTGTAACTGAAGGGAACCCTTAGGTTATTATTTACTGTAAAATGCCATGTTTCATTGAATGAATCTTGGTATTTTTAAACATAGCTTTTCTGAATTTAATGTTAACTTTACTGTTCAACAAGTATTTTGCTAAGTTACATTGTTACAAGGGAGCAGACTTTTGATTCAAAACTTCGTAGTGTTTTGATTTTAATAGCTCATAGTTGTATAAATTACCTATATTATTACAGCCGCCTTTGCCAGTGGTTGGAGCTATAATAAATAGTTGTAAGCGCCTTTGCCCCAATTTGCGATCAATAAACAGCCTAGATGGAGTAATCTCCATAATAATATCCGTGTAACAACTTAAGGCTTTGAATAGACAAGCTTCTCATTTTGACGTTTTTAGGCATAAAATCTGCTTAAGTTATCATTATTTCAATCGAAATAAATCATTAGTGATCAGATTTTTTCCTAGGAGCCCTAGAACAATTTTTTTTTGATTACTACGAAGCTAATTTTTTGTGAGTAGCTTCATTTTGATAAGACAAACAACTTTTTTATTTGCGAAAATATTTGAAAGTTGTAGCTAACAGAGATAGAAAGGATTTCATACTTTGATTTAACGGTCCTAAAGTATGGATTGTTCTATTTGTAGGACAATATTACTCTTAAATTATATAACTATTAACCTACCAATATACAAAAAATCTGTTGGTTAGGGTTCCGTTTTAGGGTCACTCTAAACCCTACTACCCTAGTCAACCAAGTTTAGTTGATTACAGAAACCTAAAACCAAGCTACTCACAAAAAATTACCTTGTTAGTAATCAATAAAAAAAATAAATTGTTCTAGGGCTCCCAGACTATATTGTCTTTAATCAAGATATTATGCCTGAAACTCTTTCGTAATTTTTACCCAACCTGTATATTGTGTACTTTCATTATTTGAAAACTATTCAATCTTAGATTGTTAAGTTGGAAAATAGGCTGCTCGATTGGCAACAGTCTCAAATAAGAGTCGCGTAAAATAACGTCTGCAAATATACAAGAATACAAAAGATTTCTGCTATTATCACACCAAGTGTATGAAAAAGTACCAAAGAAGAAGATGAGACAATATATTTAATTGCCAATGAGTGCACAGCCCTAAGCCAAATTAACACAGATTCGAGTAAACTACGAGCCGCGGTTGCTTCTAACCGATTCCGGATTCACCCCCTCGCTACAGATTACTAAATAATTACTCGTCCCCGTTTTGGGACGTCGGCCGATGTTCTGTCAATATTATGACGTATCGGAAATATGACTTTCCTGCAACTTTCCTATTTTTCCGACGTGTGATACAAATAATCAAGATAAATAGGGAATTGTAAATGTCATGTTGTTTTGACGTTACTTTTAGTGTAGCCAATTAACTAGAAAAGTAGCCAACAAAAAGGCTTTAGCCAATGAATTAAGATATTACGGGATTTACAGCGGGCTTCAATTATTCCAATCCAATAATCCAATCCAGCGCTGGATTGCTACTACTGGAATAATGTAAACGGCCACTGAAATGCACTGTAATCCACTAAATTTTAAAATACCGTTTTAATTAATTTTGGTCTAAAGTTCAGTATGGCTATAACGCTATTTAAAATTAATTGTCACGAATTATCTTTGCAATAAAGAGCTACAATACAACGGCACTTAATTTGCCCCAATCTAAGATTTCGATTAATTGAAACGAATAAAGTGAAACGAAATGTCAATTTAACGTATTGCATAATTTGCATTAGACATTATCAGCTAACTTACTTATTTCTGCTGAAATTCTGATAGTGTAAGAGTCCCTTAAATAAAGTGAACCTTATATTATAAGGAACACATACACACCCTAAATAAGAGCGGGCTGCCAAATTTTGCTGTGTTTTCTAATAAGTATTACGATCCCGGAAGACGATTGACTTAAATGAAATTGAGATTTATTTAATCATTGTATATTTAACTGATATCTGCCTAACGGAAAACACGATTCACTTATTTTGACTCGATAGTTATATTTTTCGAATTTATAAATCTTTCTGGGCTTTTCAACAAATATCTGTTACACTTATTGAGTTACTATCATTAAATAAGTTGCACTACTACAATCACACACTTTATAAAATAATCGCTAAAGGAAATACTAGTATTGTATTTAATTTTTAAGTAATCATCAAAAACATTTTTGGGACTTACGAGCTTTAATTTCGTGCTTCAATGCGGGAACCGTTGTTACGCGATATTGTTCACTATTAGCTGCAGCGCAAAGCACATTGCTCGGTGGTACGATTAATGGAATCATTATATTACGATTTTAGGATAGCGGGGTGTGTAGGCGGGGCTAGCTTGCTTTTATATTTCTGACAGCAGGCTCTTAATCACTTAGTTTTGTTACACCTTTTATAAATAAAAACCAATTTTAATTTTGTTACTCTCGCTATATCTCGAGAGCAGCTGAACCGATTTGCCAAATTTTAGTCTTCAAATGTTGTGAAAGTCCAGGGAAGGTTTAAAGTAATATACTATAAGAAAATTTAGGAGTTCCGTGATACGAAGTTATTATGGGTGATAGTAGAAATAATGTCATTACCTATATATTATTTAATGTCATTCTCAATTAAGACGTTTACTCAACAACTGCAACACCTCCTTGTAAAGACCATTAAAATTCACGGAAGCTGTCCAAACATTAATTTTCATTCATTGCGACAGTTGCTGACCTTTTGGTTTTTGGTATTTTTTAAGAATTCACCGCGCAAAATGGCGTTTGCACAAAATATTAATAATTTCATTTCATTGTAGGCACCGGGTAATTCGCATTACGGAGGTCGTTTCTGATCTCTCGCATGAAATCTCCTTCGTTACCTTTTGAAAATTAAGCAAATGGAGGCTCGCCGGGCTAAGGGCTCCCACACATAAACACGATACGACGTCGCATCGTAGAAATCTACGACATGACGTCGTAACGTGTCACGATGCAATCCTGCGCTACTGAGCATTATCAAAAAACTTGTAGTTTATTTTTAAGGCATTGTTATACTTCTTTATAAAGTGACTCTCATTATTCATGGTTAAAAGAAATGGGTGGATCCAGTATTTACTGAGTATCTGTCTTTTCTTTCTTCGTTTTCTTATTAATAGCAGAAGACATGGGCGCCGGCAGAAATAATTTCCAAGGGATGCAGATTTTAGTTTTCTTTCTTTTCTTTTCTTCTTACTTTTTACGAACAACAGTGACTGTCTATTTACGACAACAGAATACATTTAGTGCCAAAACATTACGAACTATCCTTGCACGGCACAGTAATAGGGTTACAAAATCTTTTTATTTCAATAATTTCTGTTGATCCCGAGATTCCCAAGGGGTGCAAGTGCACCCCCTGGCACCCCCCTGCCGGCGCCCATGGCAGAAGAGACGACGTCATATCGTGTTTATGTGTGGGAGCCCTAAGGAAGGCGCATACTTGACCTTAATTAAAATCCTGTTGACATAGTCACAGGTCGCTTACGATGTAGGTGTCTGTTGATCTAGTCACAAATTTGATTGAAACGTACTGATATTTTATGATCTGCAAACATTTGTGTTGTTGTGAGTGCTCACGAGACGTCCAAAGTGTATCTTAGTTGGCATATTAACTAAACAAGTGATATATTTTAAAGGGATACGTTTTCTCTCTAAGTCAATTAGGTAATAGTTGCCATGTTTGACAGATAATGTAAGGTAGTGTAGTACCAACTACCTTTGATACGCACTCTTTAAATATGCCAGTAAAATAAAAACTCTTTTAAAAGTTTACTTTAAAAATATAGAGTAAGTTTGTTACATTTTTTCTCAAAAAAAAGTGTACACACGACTTTAGGAGTTGTTTTCGAGATAACGAAAATAATAAATCTTAAGGACAAAAATCATGAGAACACAATTAGTATCTTATTAAGTATTAAGTATTTTTCAAATCGACTTATGTACACGTGTAGCTTATTACCATTCCATCGTGTTTATTTTGAAAAATGTTATATTTACTTACCGTACAACTCAATTTGTACTTTGACGTAGCAATTTGTGTTTGAAAAATGTTCACTTTGAGAACAGTGTGTAGGGTTCCAGGGAAGGCTACGGCGGCATGTAGAGATCAGAGCGGCGCGGCGCCGGCGTCCAAAGCGCACGAACTTGAGCGCCAGCGCAAGTCCTCCCAAAGCGTCGTATTGCGTTAGCAACGCGTATAGCTCATTTTGAATTAAGCGTGAGCTTAACCGCATTCAACTAACTGGGTCTGCGGCGGCATTTCGGGATCGGAGCGCGGCGGGCCGGGCGGCCGAAGCGCACGGACTGGCGCGCCAACGTATGCCCCCAGACCGTAGACCCCAGTGCATCGTGTTGCGCTAGCAACGCGTATAGCTCATTTTTAATTAACCGTGAGTTCAGTAGCATTCAACTTACCGGCGTCTGCGGCGGCATGTCGGGATCGGAGCGGCGGCCGAAGCGCAGGCGGCGGGAGGGGGAGCGCACGGACTTGCGCGCCAGCGCGTGTCCTCCCAGTGCGTCGTGTTGCGCCAGCAGCGAGTACAGCCCGCCGAGCGCCTCCCACCCGCTCTGGTCTGATACCGCGGGGGATGCTGGGGACGAGATGGATATAGTTAATAATAATATGTAGTTTTGACTTTCTTATCGATAATTTTAACAAATTATTGCACTGTAATTTGCTCTTAATACGTAAGTATGTACGAATTAATTAGACTACTGGTAATAGGTAAAAATCGTGCTCAAGGATTCCGTTACAGACATACATCCCGAGCTAATAAAAGCGTATTAAAAAGGAACTTAAAAACAAACTGAGAACCGTGCATGCGTGAAAAGAATAAAGACACATTCTTGGCTGGGCAGGGCATCGGTCATATTATACCGTGAGCATCTCTCACTGCTAGGTAGACAATAACAGGTGCTCACGGTATTTGACTGTGACCAGTTTCTAAGGTTTCCAATCACACAGAAACCATTTTCTTTCTTTCTTTCTTTCTTTCTTTATTGATTGGTCAATGTTCTGAACTACTACTAATCGGTATAGGTCACGAACTACGAAATGTTGCCCCTCACATCATTTTAACAATGGGTTTACCTCTTTGTATCCCACTGTTGATCCTGGTTTACAGGAGTCGCAGTAGTGAAAATAAGTCAATGCGTCACTCGGCATATGGTCAGAATATAAAATGATCGCTATATTACAGCCTCTACAGAAACTATTAATCATTACCAGGGCGTTAGCACGCTGAAGTCATACTCAGAAAGGACAACGAGACGTATTAATCCATTTATTATTAAGCCTATGGAGCGGACTGGGCTTTGGGCGACATTTGTTTGATTTATTGGACTTAAATCAATCGCAGGAATGAAATCTTGCTTATTCAATATATCGTAATAAAATTTGATCCATCTTGATCGGGTAAAATGATATTTCGATAACTATTTTATTCAGTTTTTAAAAATCTGGTATCCATAATAATAAATGCGAATGTAAATTCTTTCAGATAATATTATTATATTCTGGAGTATCTTTTAGCCGCAGCAAAGTTAAAATTTTCCGATTTTTTTTCTGCGAGACTTATTAATTTCTACGTAAAATTTAGCACCTCTATCTAGTGTGTTCATAGCTTCTTCTGTTGGCGTCTAAGATTTTAGGTATGTCGAAGATCTTTACTATTAGGCGTAAGGCGATTCCAATATTCTTAGCAAGTAAATATTATACTGGCTATATTACTATATTATTTACATGAAATGAAACAGCAGTAGTAAAGGCCTCTTCCTTTTCACACGTGCGGATTTTTAGCCGTATCAGATTTTAAAAAATCTGATTACGATCCCATTTCGATTGTATTTCTGTCCCACTGCACCCGAATCTCAAATACATTCTACCGAAATTAATTAGATGGATGTCGATTGTCGATTTGAATTTAGGACTTACGAACATGGCTCTTTTAATTAAAATCATTTCCATTGGCAAAATAGAATTGTTATTATTCTGAATAATGAAAAGGTGCTTCAAAGGGATAAATTAATTTTACCGTCATTACCGAGATTGAAAAATACATCAATCATGATGTATCAATTATTATTAATTTATAATTGCAATAATGACGCCCGCATTCCGTTGCGTCAAAGTCCGTATTAAGGTGAACACAGATTTGGGCCGCACCGCACGCACCGCAGTCGCCGCATTCGAATTCTTTATAGTGGAGTTCCCAGAGCGTAAAAATCGTGCAAACCTCCGATTTTTGCAATAGTGGATGAAAATTGAAAAGAAAAAAAGGAATGTGTAGCTGATAACATAAATAATAAAGTTTACCTATTGAAAAGTTGTGCTTTTGATTTTTAAATTATTCTCTTCCACTTCAAGTAAACTCATAAACTGTAAAATTTTGAAGAAAATTTGCATATTTCTTTCTTTTAAATATATAGCAAAATAATAAAAAAAATATTTTTTTATTTGTATCGTTGCTTATATTCCAAAGAAAGAAAATAAGTTGAAAAAATATATAATTTAGATTTAAAATTAATATTTTATGTAGATGAGCATACCTCCAAATTTGCTTGTTGTGTGCCTCGCCAGGTAAATGGCGTTCCTATTTTTCTTTGGTGTTAAATAGGAAGTTTAAAATTATATATTAGGCTTAACAAAGCCTTTTATTTCTTAATGTGTATAACTTTTTAGCTCTTACTTTATTAAATTTTCTGAAAATGTAGCACAAACTTTTCACGGATATATCGAAGAAAATCTGTATTTTATTTCTTTTGTTTAGGTTTTTACAGAATTTTTTTTTTCATTAATTATATTTGCTAAAACATACTTAAAGGAAAAAAATACAAATTAGGTTAAGAACTGATATTTTTTGTATTCAAGTAAGCATTTTCCAAACATAGGTCGCAGCATGCGTCTTTAGTATGTACGTGAGATTTGTAGCACCCAATTTTTTTTCTGGCTTTAAGTAGGAAGTTTAAATATATTTCAAAGACTAGAAAAAGTCTTTCATTTGTCGATGCATTTAATGTTTTAGCTCTCACTTAAATAAATTCTCAACAAATATAGAAAAATGTTTTCGGTCTATTTGTCTATTTTACACATTTTTGGAGATATTTAAACGTTTTTAAGTACTTAAAAGTTATCATTTCTCTAAAAATTAAATACGCACAACAATTAAGTTTAACACACTTCTCGTTACAACCCTGAAATCCACCCAAACCCTTTTATCTTGGTTACGACGAGCGTTAATCTCTAAAAACTTTGCAAAAACCTTATAGTTGTATTTAGCTTAGCAAAGCAAACTTTCTTTTTTAAAAATTGTGTATTTGGTTAATTTTCAACGTAAGCAATCGGATAAGAGTCATTAAATAACAGGAACAAGAAAAATATATTTTTTTCTGGACCGGTTTTATATGGTGAAATATTAATTTTTAATTAAGTACTTAACTAAAAAATTAAAAGCACAAAAAAATTTTTGGTAAACTTTGCAAGTTATAGTGTAAATAAGAAAATGACACCTCAAAAACAAAAATCCATTCACTATTACAATTTTCGGAGGTTAAAACCTCTGGCGACTGCACTATTATATGAAGTTGCGAAGACTGCGGCGCGGGTAGGTATGCGAGCTTGCCTATAACTTCATATAAAGAATTCCGAATGCGGCGACTGCGAACGAACGACGAACGACAGAAAAAGTTTTTCTGTCGTTCGTCTTAGTAAAAGTCGACCGATTGGCGAGAGATCAGTCTCTCGCCAGTCGTGTCGGTCATCCGTCCCACTGGGTTATGAGAGTAAAGGAATAGAGAGTGCTCGTGTGTACTGCGCACACACTTGGGCACTATAAAATTACTCCTGTGTAACTGGCTTGGTTTCAATGAAACCGACCACCATTACCGAAACCGGTGTGGGAGTTATTATTATTATTATACCAAATTGCATCTAAATTGCTTCAGCGGGTCAGGCGTAAGGAGGTAACATACAGACAGACAAATTCGCTGCATTACAATACTAGTATGGATTGTTATAGATATAATTATCATAATATTATTTGATTGCATAATTTTCTTTTTTACAAAAGGGACGAGCAATTTTGTAGATACTGCGTTGTCAATTTTTGGCAACCCACTAAGTTACATATTAGAGCCAGCATCTAATGTTGTTATAAGGATTCACTTTAAATTATTAAAGCACAGCGGAAAGTTGTTATTATGTAAAATACAATAGAGTAAGCCCTTGTTCTTATATTATAGTTTGTAATAATATCTACTGCAGATATTTTGTGTCAGTATATTAAGATCTACCGCTCATATAAGAATTTAGAATGTTCAGGCACTCAAAGTAACAATAATTAATTGATCGCATTTTGATAGCTCTCCTCCCGACGCCATATAAAGGAAGATTTTTTTTAAAGAGTACTTTTTTCCGCGACTTCTTTAGGTAAGCAGTAGAAATATAATATTATATAGTGCCGGTTTTAGTACTACTAGCAGTGCAATGGGCGAGATTTCTTCGGTACCCAGGGTGCTGGTAGTGTAAAAAAAGGGGGCGCCTAAGACCTTATTTGGCTTTGGTGCCCCTTATTATCCGGCGCCCTGGGCGGTCGCCCAGCATCGTTGTCGTCTATCGTCGCTGCTGATAATATTATAGACAATAATATATCTGTAGTTATTTTTAACTTCCAAGTTGTAATATAGGTTAAATAAATTGATTTACGAGTATGACATTAATTCAATTACTTGACCGACGTATTCTGACTGCCACTAACACTGAAAATAATTATGTATAAGGTCGTTCTATTACTGAATATTAATTTCCTTTTCTAATGTCCTTAATGTGAAAGTAATAACGAAATGACTGTTGATCGTCATGCTACGAGTATCAAATCAATAAATTTTAATTGTGTACCTAAAAGACACGTAAACAAGGTGTAACAAAAGTGATAATACTTTAGGGTGTGTATGGGTTTACTGTATAGAGCTCACTGTGAAAATAGCAGCGCTAAAAGACAATATTTTTTTTGAGATTGGTACTGGCAAGCCGCAAGTACCCCAGCGCGATAAGTTTTCCTACACAAAAGTTTATAAAAAGTTGTTCTTTCAGTGCTGCTAAATCTATAGGGGGGACTCATACACTCCTTGAAGTATTATCACTATAATAAATTATGTATAATGTATATTATGTTTTGGTATACCTTGTATAATTGAACGTGTTACGTATAATATAATATTATGTACTTAGGCATAATTTAAGTGGATAAAGTGGGTAAATGACATTTTTTAAATATTCGTTTTCTTGCATAAGTTGAAGCTTTAGGACCGAAATAGACGAATTACCTTATAATTAATATTATAACTTATAAATAACACTTATCCATTTCAACCACTTACGTCTTCAATTGCATTGTTGTAAATAGTACTTAGGTAAAAAAATACACAGCCGAGGATCGACAGTGTCCAAAAAAGGAGTAGGTTCTTTAACCTCCTCCATTTTTAGATACTATTAAAAATAAACAACAGGAAAACGAAACAGTAGATGCAGGCGTACATTTACTTTTTTGGTGGTGGTAGGAACTCTTTTAAGAAGTGACATTTTTAACGGACCCCCCAAAAAAATAATTTATCATTTTTTACCCATTCCAAAAAAGTGCACAGTGTTTTCACTCTAAAAATACATAATTTTACAAGCTATATTTTCGTATCGTGATTGAATGAAATTCTAAGTTCAATGAAACTAAATTGATTATTCGCTCAGAGCACATTGTTATGATTTTATTAATTAAAGAAAACGAAATAACGTGTTCAATGACAATGTAAGTTTACAAGATATGTTATTCATCATACGGCTTTGTTTCACAAAGCAGTAGGCCGCTTTAACGCTACCTAGAATGTCACGAATTTACCGCATTACGATCGCTTAAGGGCATTCCCTACAGAGATACCGTAATTTACCGTATTTAGAGGCTTATAAACTCATAATTTGAAAGCTACAGAGTTATAATAAAAATACAGCAATAATCTTCAGTATCTCAGCATTCCTTTCCACGTTTTAAATTTTCTATTTTTGTTTATTATACCCATTATATCAGCTTCCAAAGTAAAGCCAATTTATTAAAATTCAAGCATAAATTCAGCATCTCCTTAGTATTTACAAATTACTTTTATTTGAAACACACGATCGACAATATCATAAACTACATATTCCCCGTTTTAATTTTTTTTTAGGTCAATTTTGAACTAAGATAAGTAAAAAAAAATAGGGTTTTGGTGCGATCTCGGCAACGCGGCAAATGTATGGTCAAGGTCGTTTGCTCGGGAGACGGCCTTAATAAAGCAATTTATAATGCGCCAAAATATATTTATTTCGTCAACTTTCAGTTTCTGTGTTCATTTTAATTATAAGAAAACGAGGTACCAAAGGTTTTCTTACAAGTTTCTAATGGTATCGTTTTAGAGAAATAGATTATCATAATCACTCAACCTTGCTTAAAAATGCTTAAAAATAACGTTATGATAATGTAGGCATTGTCACCAATTCCATTTTTATGCCTAACATAGGCATATCTTCCTGAGTTCTGAATGGCTACTAAAGAGGCTAAAAGATTACTTAGTTCTAACTTCTAAGCAGTAGTTTACAAAAGCAACTTGCTACGCTGAAAAGAAGATTTTATAAAATATAAATTCAATATTATGGTAAATTGAGCTTATCACACATTGCTTCTGTTAATATCGTTAATATGTAAATTCGTCGCTAAACCGTATGATCGAATATGTGGATAGACCTTTATTTGTTAACCAGGTTCAGTTGATTGCGAACGGGTGAATAGTAGTGATTAAGAGGAGATTTCTGGGTCGTTTTTCGAAGACCCGATGACAGGTTTTATCTGTAGATCGTGTGTTTACTACGTTTTCTTAGTGTCATTCTAATTCAAGTTTTAAATTTTTGTTTACAGCGTACGTAAACGGAAATAAAAAATTAAACTATTAAATTGCTATACCATGTTATACTCATTACTTATTAATTTTTTAGGCCTCGATACGTAATATTAGATAAATTTTTTGACCTAACCAACGCCTAAAAGTTTTGACCCAAAAGTGTATTGGATGATTAAAGAAAATGCATTTTTCGCTGAATATATTTTGTACTTAAGCACAACAAATCAAAACGTTAAGGGTGTTTGGTATTTTATGTCTCCCTTACCCTCAAAAGTTCAAACAAGGGGCAGGTTCTTAAGTGGATGTTCAATGTTATAAAAATGCAACGACGTGCTTCTCAGAGCCCATTGATACGTTCCTTTCCGTTTAAAATAGAGTGATTTTGTAGTTATTGTGAATTTAAAAAATGTACTCGATTATAAATTTTAAAAATTACTTACGTACACTTTTTTTTATCTACCTTACATGCTTTTATTTGGACATCTCTGTAACATAATGTTATGTTCATATTTTGTCGCTTAGAATTTGAAATGTTAGTGTTCATAAGACATATAAATATCTACGATCGAAAGTTAAGAGCCCGGGTTACCCTCGAAATTCTCATACATACGTTATACCAAAATAATTTTGTCATACGAAAGTATTTAACATGTTTGAGTTATTTTTCAGCTTAAAATAGTAATTACCTAGGTTCCTGAATAAAAATTAACTTCAAAATATATAAACACTAAAAAAAAAAGATTTTTACGTATACATTTTTTTTTACTAAATTTACTACTGAATATTTAAACACTAAAAAATAGAGTAAAACACTAAAAAATATATAAATAAATAGTAAATTTACTACAAAATATTTCAACTCTAAAAAATATTTTTTTAGTATTTAAATATTTTGACGTTAATTTTTGTTCAGGAACCTAGGTAATTACTATTTTAAGCTGAAAAATAACTCAAACATGTTAAATACTTTCGTATGACAAAATGATTTTGGTATTACGTATGTATGAGAAACTCGAGGGTAACCCGGGCTCTTAAGCTGTATACGCGCTCTTAAGCGCCAATAAAGTTACAGGCGATATAATTCGACATTAATGGGGTATAATATGACGCAAGACAAGGGGTTAACTGTTGAGATTAATACAATGTTTAGTTTATAGTCCACCCACTTTGAGTTTGTTTGTCAATATGGGACAAATGAGCAGACAGATCACCTGGTAAAAGCGATAACCGTTCTATTAAGAACGCCGGAGTCGCATAATATCCTATGGAGTATGGACTGACTGACTGAAAGGACTCAAGGTACCTTCATAATTTCAACAAATTAAGCCTAAAACTGGGTACTAAGCAGAAGTACTCTCACACTTTTGTGCATGGATAATAGGATATTTATGAACATAATAATTTTTATATATTATTTTCCCTCGCAATTTTTCCAAAATTCCCTAATCCCTACCGTTTAAGCTAGAATGTTCGGGCACAAAAATAAATCAACAACCTCAAAACACGTCGGCCAACCTCAATAAAACGAGAAATATAAAAAATTAATGACTCATTTGTGGAGTAATGCAACTCGTGCCAAATTGAAGTCATGAGTGGATGATGTGGGTAACAGTTTAAAAAATATCGTTTTTTTTTCGCATAAATGGAGGCTTTAGTTTAGAACCTAGCAAATGATATAATTTTTTTAAAGTGTTGTTTTACAAATTTGTGACTTAGGTCCAATTTCACCAACGTCTATTAGTTTTCAGGGCTTGTTAAAATGTCTTGTCTTCTCTTTCGTTAGTATGAAAAAGGAAAGAGATAACGTGATACTAATTCAAGCATTAACTTTAACAGACGTTGGTGAAATTGGCCCTAAACCTAATAATCGCCAAACCGTATGTCAGTAATTTGTTGGCGATATAAAAATTAAAATTATATTGTATGGAACAAAACTTAATAATTAAATTACATAATAATTTTAACAAATAAAAAATGTGGATTCTATGTATAGCTAGATATATCAGCTACATGATGAAGTAGATAAGGTTACAAGGTTTGTTAAAAATATAGGGGAAAATTTAGTAATTATTGCTTTTATGTTGTAAAATATTAGTTACCCACTTCAATTAATACCAGAAATAGGAAAGTTATTAGAATTGAGGCAATATGATGATATGCTTAGCAATACAAATTATGTACAACATTGAAACGTTAATTTTATCTTTTCATTTCTTTCTTACGTGACCATATTAATTATTATTCATGTTAATATTGTTTTGAATGTATGCCTGTCTGTCATTTACCTTTTTGTGCTTGGAACACCATAACCGATTTTTATTTTTATTCGTAAAAGAAAAAACACTTTTTCCTTTCCTTCCTTCCTTTCCTTCGCGATTTAAACGAATTTCGACCAACGGAACCCCAACCAGCTGATTTTTTGTATATTGGTAGGTTAATAGTTATATAATTTAAGAGTAACATTGTCCTACAAATAGAACAATCCATATTTTAGGACCATCAATTCAAAGTATGAAATCCTTTCTATCTCTGTTAGCTACCACTTTCAACATTTGTTTGTCTTATCAAAATGAAGCTACTCACAAAAAATTTGCTTGTTAGTAATCAAAAAAACAAAAATTTCTACGGCTATATATATGGTCTGATTCTCGTCTCATGAGACGAGTTACAAAACTTAATACTTACCTATTAACAATCAAAATCCATATGAAATTTGGTTCCTTTTCTGATGGCTTACTCTACTATAGCTCTTTCATGCCATAGCTCTTTCATGGTATAGCTCTATCATGACGTAGCTCTTTCATGCTATAGCCCTTTCATGCCATGGCACTTTCATACCCTAACTATTTCATGCCATAGTTCTTTCATATCATGGCTCTTTTATGCCGAGTTTACATACCGTCATACTGAGAAAGCGCCTGTGCTTTTGAGACCGGCAACGAACATAGCGCGGTGAAGCCACACAGAGCGACCACGATGGCGATGTTTCGGGACATGGCTGAAACAAATAATACAATTGGTTAGCTTTTACACAATAGACAAAGACATAAGTAGCAGTATTCCGTAAGTTGAACAATAAGTATAACAAAAAAAGAATTACTCAAATCGGACTTGTAGTGCCGGAGATATGCGAACACAAACGTAAAAACATACATAAACTTTTGAAATGTGGCACATTTGTCTAGACTAACGTATACAAAAACTGGGCAGTTCTATAAACATTACATACTGTATACGCATCGAATTTGTAACCTCCTTTTTTGAAGTCGGTTAAAAACTCCGTTAGGCAGCAATTCCTTTATTGAACAATATTTTTTATGAAATATAGTTTTAAATAGCAACCGTACATGTTTTCAGGATGAAAAATATCCTATGTCCTTTCCTGGGACTCAAAGTACCTTTTGACAAAATCGATTTAGCGGTTTAAGCGTGAAGAGGTAACAGAGAAACAGACGCACTTTCGCAATTATAATATTACTATGGGTGGTCAATGATGGCTATATTTCAGCTGTAAAATAAAAAAAAAAAACTAAGCAAAGGTCGATTAACTAAATGACATTGTTTTTAAAATAAGAACAACTCACACACTCTTCAAAATAGTTCAAAGTGTTCAAACTGTTCTATACAGAGGGACACCTGTTGTTATCCAGTTCTCTACCTTAATAGTTCAAATGACACTCGTGTTACGTGTTATTCAACCCAAAGGTTGAGTAAGCACTTTAAGAACTTAAAAGTTATTTTACTTCCGTTCCGTAAGTTGGTTCCTATTACATGACATTAATGCAATTTGCGAATGCACGTGTAACAAAAAGGATGATGATCATTATTGTCTTATTGACAACCCCGAATAGATTTAAAAAAAATTGTACAATATGTTAGCATATTACTATCACCATGCGTGTACGCTAACATCCCATTACGACACGTAACACGCCAAACGCATACTAATATCCCACGTGTCACTCGCATAAGTCATGCGCCCGCAAAGTGATACGTAATTTTATATGTCGGGGAGATTAAGTGCTCACCTTAAGTAACAAATTTATAGTACCGCCGCGTTCAACAAGTGGGGTAATGTCAACGCAATCGTGACGTCATTAATCACGCTTATCACGTCGCGTCACGTCACGACGCATGTTCCGCATGCACGCGTTTTTTCATCCTCCCGCCTTTTTCAGTGATGTCTCCCGTAATCTAATGTGAATCAGCAATATTTAGGATTACCAGCTTGGGAACAATATTTCTTGTGGGATTTTTTCGTTCGCTTGACGGGTTCGTTTTAAAGTGTCGTGACTTTTTATTTTCTTCGGTTCTGATTTTTATATATATATATATATATATATATATATATATATATATATATATATATATATATATATATATATATATATATACTTGCGATATATGCTTTGCATCGTCATATTCAAACGAATAAAACAGATATAATACACTTAAACTTTTAATATTTTATTAAAATACGCAAACATTATACCCGAATTTTAATTTGGCGTAAGATACCACGCTTGCCAAATACCAATGTTCCCTTCACTTTTACGTTACGTTTTCCCGCTCAAGTAATAAATCTGGGTCCCCGAAAAACGTCCTATTTACAGCTAATAAGATTTATAAGTACAGATACAACGTACATTTACTTGGCCAAATTAGCTGTAGGTTTCAGGGTTAACACATAAACCTGCGATGCGATTTCCACCTTAGATTAAGAATTTCGTCACAAAACCGCATGTAAAAACCAATGGATTGCACGTGTGTCGACAGAAGTCTAAAACAACAGTAGAATGTGGGGCGACAACACATCGTAAAAATAATGGACGAAACAGTTTATTATGGACTACGGAATTAATGGCATTTTTCTATGGACTATTATACGTTAATATTACTATAAATTAACGTCCAATTGTATTTTAGTATAAGAACTAGTGAGAACAAAAATAAAAAGTACTTTAATTAAAGAAAGTTTATTTACACCCAAATAAAATTTTTAAGAACATAATATTTTGTACTGTAGGCAAAAAATCTTTTAAGCAAAAATCTTAATAAAATTTCACCACAGGTACTGGCATTGAAGTTTCATACATTGCGAATCCGCATTTTTGTGTGAAAGCCAAACATTTAGATTATAATACTAAACTCGAACCAATATTATAAATCCTCCAGCGCGGCCTAAACTTTCTTTCTCATGAATACTGAGCGATATTGAATTACATAAGTATCGCTTGGATGACGCTCACTTATTCCACTTATATGATAATAATATAAATACAAAGCTTCGGAAAATATAACACAAGTAGCTCAAATATTGAGATAAGATAAAAGTAAACGCAGCAGACGGAGAAATGCAGCAGTGCGTAAATAAGTAAATAAATATCGAAACTACACGTTTGCAGTTTTATGTTGATGAAATAAATTAAAAAATAAAATGAACAACTTTTCATATAAAACTGATTTTTCTGTCTAGAAACGAGAAGCTTTTCGTTTTATTTTAAAAATAGTTGCACTGTATTTAAATACAAATATATACGAGTTTACGTTAAACAAATATATCTGTTTATCTGTTACTTCTTCATGCCTAAACCGTCGAATAGATTTTGATGAAATTTGGTACGGTTCCAAAAAAATAAGGTAGAAATAAGGTAGAAAAGACCCCATAAGACGCAAAGAATATCAGCGCAAAAAAATTGCTCCATCCAGTTTATTCTTTTCAAACATCGAAACGTAAGAATAGAATTTTATAAAAACAAACTCTCAGTGGAAAATATTAAGATGGATGCTCATATAAAGTGTCAACTTGGACGTGTCGACATAAAGTCCGCCATTTGTAAAGCCATCTCATGTTCTTTCTGCTGAGAATACTTTATCACTTTTTCATCTAAGTTGTTCGTTATAGCGGTCATGGATATAAAACTAAATCGTACTTTTATGGCGTTTGTGTACTTGACATTACTAACATTATAGTATAGTACGTATTAGTTCAAGTTTGATTTAAGAAAATAGTTTAGGATTGAACTAATTCTTAGACTGTTTTTCTTGATATAATTTTATTGAAGTCTGATAGGCCTGGACTGACCCTAGAGTTAAAAAATTTGTTATACAATGTGTTATATTAATACTCTACTTTTAATTAATTACTAGATAACGCCCGCAACTCCGTTGCGCTAAATTTCGTTTATCGCGCGGGAACCATACTTTTTTCCGGGATTAAAAGTATCCTATGTCTTAAAGTATCTCCATACCAAATTTCAGCAAAATCGCCTCATCGGTTTGGGCGTGAAGAGCTAACAGTCAGAAAAACAGACACACTTTCACATTTACATTATTAAGTATGGATTCAGGATGAAAAAAAAAAAGTTTTATAACATGGAAATTGTGTGGAAATATTTTTTTGTTTAAGACAAAACTTTTTTAGCGCCATCGAACACTTTTTAAGGTGGATAAAATAATTTGAAACTCGCGTCTGGACACGTGACTCGATCGAAAATTCGTAAGAACGAAATTTTGATCGAGACACGTTTTAACTAACTGTAGACCGCCGGCTTATAGGAGAGAAAATATTATGCCTGCTGCTGCTGCTGCTGTACTGCACTGAAACTTGTACCTTAATAGGTACAAGTTTGAACCAAGCGACACGCGATAACTGCAGTCGATGTGTCGCCGCGACACTACTGGTATGTATTCCTATGAATTATGGTGCCGGTTGGCAGCGGGCGACACGAAACAACCGCAGACCGATTTTTAAGCTCCCAGTCTGAAGAAATTATATGGAATTCTCTTACACCAAAATTAATGTAGACTCAAAAAGGAACAAAGTAAGAAAGTAACCGAACAAAATTTTGAAAAATGCCATGGCAATTCTGTAAAAAAATCTTGAATATCACCATAAAAATACACTTCAAATTCGAACATCTCGTAATTTTCAATGACAATGACATGATTTTTTTACTTTTTTATAGTTCTAAGAAAATAACCGAATAGTTTTTTAATAAAAGATTTGGTCATTAAAAAAATAAAGTAAAATGTATAATTTTCTCCTATTTCGCCCTATCAAGGACGCGGCGAGCGTCGTAACCGCCACTGTACAAGGCGCGCTGATATGAATGTTATTTTATACGTCGATATTCGCACTGACAGACATCGACTTGCTAATTTTAGGGGCAGCCTTGCCTTAACTCTTTTTTTACAAGTTACTTTTCTATTCTATTTTTTTAGCCTCATATTTTTGTAAAAGTTTTTAATTCAAGAGTAATAAGTGCTAATGAGTAATTGCTAGAAATCACAGCGGTTGCGGCAATGAGCAATCCAGCAATGAGTGTTGTGAGCAAGGCGCCCGGCCCCAGGGACCAGTAACGATACTCGTTCACTACTTTACCAATTTTCTTTATTACTATGCGGTGATATTATTTTTGTTTTTTTTTGTGTACGTAAGCAGATGCGAAATAAAAAAATCTTGGCAATTGTATCTTATTTTTATTTAATACTGTTAAGTACACATCATCATTATATTTGCATTCTATAGACGGCTTGGCAATCATAGCTGTTCATCATGGCCCAATCGTTATCGTTAGAGCACGGACTTAAAAAAAATAGAGCTGAAATGTATAAATCTATCAAGTACGGACTTTGAGGGGGGGTTTTGTTTTATTTAATAACCGCTGATTCGGTATTTATATTTACCATATTTTATGCATTATATATATATATATATATATATATATATATATATATATATATATATATATATATATATGCATTTATGTATACCGAAATAACGCATGGCCAATTCTCAGACCTATTAGTATAATATAAGAACAAAATTAAAATTCATAAAAATATGTCTAGTCCTTTCGGAGGAGTTTGGTAGTAAACACCGCGGCACGCACTTTTTTTATCTTCAATGTTTTTGTGCCTTCGCGAAGTAAGAATCCACCTTAAAATGATGTTCAAATCCCAGGTATTTTTTCTTAAACTATACTAATAAAAGGCCTAAAATATCACAATGCACATTTACATAACTCTTTGAAACCTTACAACCATTTACGCGTCTGGGATATATTTAATGAGGGACGACTCTCGAGAACGTCTCAATAGAATACTGGAATATTATTTGCTTTGTCGCGCCCCGTTTCTCGATAATCGCCTCACGTTTTTGATTAGCATTCAAATTGCTCAGTCCACCTAATAATTGTCCAGATTTTGTGTTGTATATTTTTTTGTATGTAAATGAATATGTATGATCTATGGTATGGTGGATTAGTGGATAATTTCAATACAAATATGATTACGCTTGTTTTTTTGCCCACCCGCAACTCCGTTGCGCCAAAATTCATTTATTGCACAGTGTTGGTTTTAGTGAAAATAAAAGTAATTATTGCAAACTACGTTTTAATTAATGCAATCGCACGACCATAGAATCACAGATGACAAAGCAGAAAAAAGGCATAGATTACAAAAGACATCTAGTGATGTACCATTAAACTAGTGATGTAAAA
Source organism: Lysandra bellargus (assembly GCA_905333045.1). Lineage (NCBI taxonomy): Eukaryota > Metazoa > Arthropoda > Insecta > Lepidoptera > Lycaenidae > Lysandra > Lysandra bellargus. The sequence goes on from HG995323.1 coordinate 5,086,409, forward strand.
AAATTGTATTATGAGGAAGCTATATAATATACCATAGAATATAGATAATTCAACACACAGGAACCGTACATATTTCTATCCCGGGACTCAAAGTATCTTTATACCAAACAGCCAATCGGTTCAGAGGTTTGGACGTGAAGTGGTAACAGACACACACACTTTCGCATTTATAATATTAGTATGGATTCACTTCTGGTTTTTTTAGCCATTCAAAATTCTGCCAATTATCTAATGTCTAATAAGTAGGGTCGTAGTAAATAAAGTTGAGAAAAAATCCCATAACATTCTCAGTTTATTCCTTTGCAACATAAGCTGATCCTGAGAAAGTCTTATTAGAAATGTTGATATTAGCATAATATTTTAATGCTGCCATTATGTAAAGTGTTCCAATTAGCTTTTAAACTCTCACGTACAATATATACTTTAAATTTTAATTCACCTTTCGTTGTAACCCAAATTTAATAAATTCGATTAGCATTCTTTCAGTGACACCCGTCTTAAATGTCCAAATGTAATCTATTTTTGTTAAAATGAAACATGATATCCGTTTAATTCGTCCACATGTATTGGGACGTTTTAAATTAAAAACCGACCCTTGTACTAAGCCGCTGTTACATCCCGCACGAATTCTAATGAAGTCATCAAAACAATTTTTCCGATCGTGTACCAAAAGAGAGTAAAGATTTTGACAGTCGATCTAAGATGAATTGAGGTCTACAGATATTTTAACCGTACTATATTATGTGCGTAAGTTTTACTGCTGCACTTAAACAACGCATAAAAAAATTTATTACAATAAGTATGCCAGATTTTCAACGTTTTCCATATACTAGAGGTAGTGATCAAAGCTAGGAAAGTTTGGCTTGCACGATGGACAAACGTCTAACCTGAGATTACAGATGTTATGGTTATACCTACGAACAATAAAAAAATATATAATTCGTAAGGTTATACATTCTTGTCCTTGTGAGATACGTTAGAAAGGTAGTCAAAGGTAGCTTGATAGACAAAACTTTTTATAATGGCTAGACATATTATGGATATTTTTATTAGTAAGGTGCTAGTTAAAATTAAAACTAGCTAAGCTAGAAGTACACACATGGTTCAAAGTCCAGACAAAACCTTGTAACTTGTGTTTCCTCGACATTTCATTTGTGTGATGAAAAACAGGTTGTACACTCAGTAAGAAAGCTGACATTAAAAAATAAATTAAAAAAAAAAAAAACATTAAGCACTGCGTAATAAACGAGCGAATCCTCCACCGGTAATAAATAATAAAAAATGTCAGATTACATTAGCGGAATGCATAAATCCACTCTATTTTATGACTTCGGACACAAACTACAATGTTATATTTCCGTATAATTGAATAGTAGAGATCCGCACATTATAAGCTGCATTATTTTATGTTCAAACTTAAAAATCCTAATATAAAACGCTCTGACTAAGAGAGTTAATATGCGCGAAAGTGTACAAGTAAATGTGAGAAAAAATTACTAACCCATCAAGCCCCGTAAGCTCATTGGTGAGCGAGACACAATATAATAACAATAGATTTCCAAGAATCTACGATCGAAGGATTAATTAATAATAATAAAACGGTAACGCTCTGGCTAAGAGTAAAAATAATTTATACTCTTAGCCAGAGCGCGAAAATGTCTATGTAAATGAGTGATAGTATTCGTTTTTTATTAATTGGTCGTGTTTGTGAATATTTTTTAGAAATCATTATCATCATCATTGTTATCAACATTATGCATTTTACAGTATGTAACGTAATGTATTACAACAATATGTTGTTGTTAAATTTAAATTAATGATTATACTTTTTAATTACTGTAGACAATAATAAAAACAAAATAGCATTAATTCAACAATTAACTTTTCAAGCGTTGCCCAATTGCCAATGAAGCTAGTAACTCAAGTTTAGTTTTTAACTAATCTATCTAAAAGTGATCTTGCACTATCATACTAACAAGAAAATAATACACTAATATTAAAAATATATTACTGATAAATAATTCATTGGCCAGAAACATATATTCCTTTTGAAGTCCCCTCATTTGGCCATAAGTTAGAAAATGCTCCCACAAAATGCGAGGCCTCCAGAAATTACGAAAAGGTTCGAATGGCGTTGAATCATACATAAGGTAATAATTAACACATACCATCAATCAATTTTAATTAAAGCAGACGTCTGTTGTTTTTGTTTTATTAATTTCGTTTCGTCCATATTAATTTGGCGAAATATAGTATAAAGTTGTTTAGAAGCGGTGTATTTGGTATCTTTATACAAATAACGTGAGTGTGCATTTTTGCCGATAGAATATAATAAAGCTTGTTTTAATAATTCTAAATTCTAAATTTAATCTAATAAGTTATAGTTCATTTTATTTGTAATTTTAAAAAAATCTAAATTATTCTAAATTTAATTTACTAATTATAATAATAGTTAATGTTATCTGTAATTTAAAAATATGACCTGTTGTGGGGTTGAAATAAAAATTTATTTATTTAATAACTATGTTATTAATAATAATAATTATGTTTTGTTAACATTTATATAAAAAACCGTATATTCGGCTTCTTTCGTAGCAGTTTCGTAGCAGCGTCTATGAGATTGCTACGAACTAAGCGTACATTGACACAAGTGAGACAAGTATATTATTTCCGTTTCATTCACTCTCCATCTCTTCGCGCCGGATATTAGCCCAAAAGGAACCATCCGGATACACTTTGCAGTATACATTCATGATTCAAATCCGACATCATGAGATAAATTGACGAATGCAGTAGACGAGCAGATTTCAAATATAATAAGTAATAACATAAGAAAGGGATGAAGTGAAACTTAAAAACTCATGCAGTGTGTAAATACTAAATCTAGATGCGTTGTCCGTTCATACTAATATTATAAATGCCTAAGTCTGTATTTCTATTTGTCTGTCTATATCCTCTTCGAGCCCAAAACGATGAACCGATTTCGCTGAAGTTTCGAATGGGGATTAAGTCATGGGAAAGAGCAATAATAACAATACATAATAATCTATGGACGCTTCACACCACGTCAGTCTGACCCCGTGCTTAGTACCTGAAGGACTTGTGTTACAGGTATACTACAACAGGTGTACAATATAATATAATACGGACAACGGAAATATAATTAATACTTTTATACTATTCATATATTTAAGATTTTTATTATATCATACACATACTTAATACACATCCAGACTCGGGAACATTGAAAACTTTTTTGTTCCGTCGGCGGGATTCGAACCCGCGACCCCCGGCTTGAGCTGCCACACACTAACCAATCGAGCCACAGAGGTCGTCGAAGAAATAGGATACATGACCCACGCATTAAACCGGCTTCTTATATTTGCACACTACTTCTGAATTTCAAGGAATTTTGTGGAGGGAGAAAAGGGGAGAGAAATAATAAGCCAATTATTAATTTAATTAATTGACTTTTATTAAAATAAATCTGCTTTGAACGAGTTTACAAATATAAAACGAAAAGGAATTCGACCTCGCTTGTTAAAAGCTTATATGCAATTATAAGAAATTGTACACTATCTTGGCAATTTATGGATATTAGTTTGGAAATTAAATCTCTTGTAACCTCTGCACAAGCAAAGTAAACAGAATGTGCCTAATCTGTTTTAGGAATGCACAGCGAGAAAAATAAACATTTTTTCCGGATAATGTTCTCGCCTGCAGGTTATATTGAACTATAAAATTTAAAGCATACAAGTAATACTGGGTTTTATAGCAGGAAAAATGGTAATATGATATTTTAGCTTTAGATATAATAATATCCATACTTCCATACTAATATTATAAATGCATCCGTATCCATCCATATTTCCATACTAATATTATAAATGCGAAAATGTGTCTGTCTGTCGGTCTGTCTGTCTGTCTGTTACCTCTTTACGCTCAAACCGCTGAACTGATCTTGCTAAAATTTAGTATGGAGACACTTTGAGTTCCGGGAAAGGACATAGGGTATTTTTATCTCGTAAAATGTACGGTTCCTGCGCGATAAAGGAATTTTAGCGCAACTGAGTTGCGGACGTCATCTAGTATAATATAATATTATATATATTAATATAAAATTGTCTCGACTTTTCAAATTTTGCATGGCGTATAATACCCTACGGCATCACTTCAGAGGCACTGAAAATTGGCGAGCAAACCATCCTACCATACTTGTGCCAACTTTTTAACTGTATTCTAAAAACCGGTATTTTTCCAGACAAATTCTGCGATTCCAGCATTATACTACTGCATAAAAAGGGAGACAAGTCCGACATTTCCAACTACAGACCTATAAGTTTAATATCACACTTGTATAAAATTTTTATTAAAGTCATACAAAATCGCATTGATTACCAATTGGATCTCCACCAACCACCTGAACAAGCTGGGTTTCGACCAGGCGACGTGAACCAAGTCATAGAAAAGTCTAATGAATTTAATGTACCCTTATATTTAGCCTTTATTGATTTTAACAAAGCATTCGATAGCATATTTCATAACAAAATTTTTTCAGCTCTCAATAAACAAAATATCGAACCTACCTACATAGACCCACTTAAAATAATTTACAAACATAGTTTAGCTGCCGTAAAACTAGAAACTACAGGCCCAAAATTCAAAATTGAACGGGGTGTCAAGCAGGGTGACCCTATCTCTCCACGCCTATTTACGAGCGCCTTAGAAGAGGTTTTCAAGAAAGTCTCACCAGGCTGGGGAGACAAGGGTATTGTTATCGACAAGAAAAGGCTGACAAACCTTCGCTTCGCCGATGACATAGTTCTGTTTGCCACTTCTGCACAAAACCTGCAGTCCATGCTGCAAGACCTGAGTATGGCAAGCCTCGAGGCGGGACTTCGGATGAATCGATCAAAGACCAAACTCATGACCAACAGCACGAAACGTAAGGTCGAGGTAGACGGGTATGAGTTGCACTATGTTGACGAGTACGTATATTTAGGCCAAATAACATCCTTTAATAATAGACAAGACAAGGAAGTAGACCAAAGAATTGAGAAGGCATGGAAAAGCTTTTGGTCTATGAAAGAACTAATGAAAGGGGACCTTCCACTTTGCCTAAAACGTAAACTCGTCGACATGTGCATCCTGCCCATCCTAACTTACGGTGCTCAGTCTTGGTCTTTGACCGACTTACAGAAGTCCCGGCTCGGAGTTTGTCAAAGAGCTATGGAGCGCAGCATTTTAGGTGTCAAAAGGATTGACCGTATACGAAACACCGCTCTGCGCTCCAAAACAAGAATAATGGATGTGGGTAGAAAAGCTGCTGGTCTAAAGTGGAGCTGGGCAGGGCACGTCGCCCGCATGCATCCAGACAGATGGGCGCGTCTAGTTACGGAGTGGCTACCGAAAGGTCGGCGAAACAGGGGTAGACCCAAGAAAAGGTGGCGCGACGAACTAGACGCTTTTGATAAAGTGTGGCCAAACACAGCAAAGGATAGAGAAGTGTGGAAGGAAAGAGGGGAGGCCTTTGCCCAGCAGTGGGACACAAACGGCTAATAAAAAAAAATTAAAAAAAAAAATTATACCCTAGCATTGTACTCTATGAGCAGTTATAATCTGTAATAGCTTTACACCAGGCAATAATTTTGCTCATTTTCTGGTCTATTTTATAAAAATACTGATCAAAGTCATTAACTATACCGCGCCGTTAGCGATTACCAGGGGATTTCGAATGGGTGATTTTAAAAGTTATTAATCCTTACTCAATATTTCCACGATAACAATCTTATCTTAATTAAAACTCATTAAATATTATCATATAATGTTATGGTCGAGTAATTAAAAATTATTTCCTGAAATTCATAAAAAATACATAAGATTTTTTAGAAGTTCTTGTGTCAGCTTACAGCACTAGATACTAACAAGGTAGTCTTAAGATATTAGCATAAAATCAGTTCAAAACTATGTTACATTATGATGTTTATCTTTGAAAATAGAGTAAGTTCCCTATATGGTTTTCAGTAAGCAATTTTTGCACTGTCTTGGATGTGTTTTATGTCCAACACAACAAAACCTACATAGAGACCTACACTGGTAACTATGTGTTGTCATATTGAAATGGTTCTATCTACCCATCATTCATTAACCCTGTTTTGTTTCATAAAAATAGAATAAGTTGTTCTTACGCGGTTTTCGACGTAATATAGAGGTAATCTATGACAATAGAGTAAGTTATTCTTTGCACAGTTTTCGGTGCGTAGTACGTATAGTATGTAATATGAAGGGCGGCTGAAGGGCTTTGATCTGCGAGGCGGCAAATTGCTTGTCGACACCGACCTGTATATGTTTGTTTATTAAATCACTAGCCTAAAGCTCTCCACAGATTTTTGACGGTGTAACGTTAATACGAAAGCCGCAAAAAGTCATTTACCCGACGGCGCAGTCAAAAAGGAGAATAGCGTTTTTAGCGGTTTATGTGTTTTACGAACCAAGGCTAGTTATTACTTACTAATCCAATTTTTGTAAATATCGTCAAATACTAAACAGTGTCTTAAAAACGTAGGCTACTTAATTTCCATCATTAGTAACGAACAGGAAAAGCTTGTTTAGATATAAAATAGAATTATCAATTTATTATTAAAAAGTAGAACAGTTTTGTTTATCCTAACTTTTAGACGACGTGTTTTGGGTAACGTTGAGTAGTAGCTTTCAGCTCTGAATTACAAACTTGATTACCTTTTATTCTGAAAACAAACAGCGTTGAATAAACTGTATTTAACACTATAGGGTAATTTTAACACTTCTGATAAGTATCCTTCATATCGTTGTTGCAGATTTGATGTTGCCATCAGAATAAAAAGCATGAGAGATCGTAATCACGAATGCGCAGATGGAACGAGACCGGAACTGTAGCGCGGCGGAAAATAGTGAAAAACTACAGCTGATGAGTTCTCTGACATTTCAATATCTGCTTCACTACCCACCACTATATTAATTTTTAACGCATCTTCTTATTTGATCCACTCCAATCCATACTTCCATACTATACTATATACTATACTTATACTATATACTTACTATAATATATATTATAAATGCAAAAGTCTGTCTGTCTGTCTGTTACCTCATCGCACCCAAACTGCTGAACCGATTTTTCTCAAATTTGGCATGGATATAATTTGAATCTCGGGAAAGGACATAGGATACTTTTTATCCCGGAAAAATGTTCGGTTCCCACGCGATAAACAAGTTTTGGCGCAACGGAGTTGCGGGCGTCATCTAGTTATAATATAACATTTTCGCATTTATAATATCAGTATGGATATCATTCTAGTATACGTCAAGCCAAATCTGATGCAAACCACAAAAAGCACAAAATAATATGTAATTTCAAATCAGAACACAGAAAAAATCGCTTTCCACGTGAAAATATCGTAATACTGCTGTATTCAAGAGTGCTTTACAAAAATAATTAAAATAATGGTCATTTGTATCTTTCGTTTTTAGAATTAACCATGCATAATAGTAAATTAGATGGCTAATTGTGAGCTGTTTTTGACATTTTAATATTGTACAATAATATGTTGCGATTTGGTTTGGTAGGCTCTACTGGAGTGTCTAAGCACTCCAGTTTAGACTGAAAGAATTTGGAGGCGTATTGTCATAAATTAATTTACAATGTTTTTTAAAACGTGGCAGTCCCTCAAACTAGGCGCAGCCTGTGCTATGGGGGAATTCTTACCGAATTACAATAAAAAGAGTGCGGCTAACAAACAAAAAACAAACAAACTTTATTCTCATTTTAAAAACATTACACAACTAATTAAAATAACACGAAAAACAACTCACAGAAAACAAAATAAAAAGCATAAAAAAGAAGTCAAATACTTACAATTTTTTTTGCAGTGCAATGAAAATTTTTAAGAATAATTATTGTTGGTAGTTCTCAAAAACTACGTTAAATAGAATACGGCAAGTTCAGTTCATTCTACAGGTGAACATTCGAAAGGACTGTTACATCAGTCGATGGCCGACTTTGAGGGATGTGCGCGAATTACAGCCCACGTAACAAACCCCAATCTCATATTTCTATACATTTTATTGGAATATTGTTTTGCGAAATAACCTTTCCAGTAGTACCAATATGACATTTTGTTTAGATCGTAAGTAAAATTTTATATTGCAGCTTATTTTATTTATTAAATAAGTATATTTGTAATATGAGAAACAGTGATTTTTTTAGTTACGAAAATTTTCTCACATTAGGCGCCACTATAGGAGGCAAACTTCATACAGAATAGTGTATTTTTATCGGTATTACAACTATAACTTTCTACTCTCATTGGTCACTGATTCTTTCAGAGGCCACCTTAAAGTAAGGCGTAGATGTAAATAATCGGCCAAGTGCGAGTCGGACTCGCGCGCGAAGGGTTCCGTACTATAATAGAGCAAAATCAGGCCAAAAATTGTGTTTTTTGTATGGGAGCCGCCCTTAATTTTTTATTTTACTTTAATATTATTATTAGATATTAAAGAAGACATATAACTAAGGACTTCGAGAAAAAATCAAGTACCTACCTGTTGCCATTATTTATATAGAGCAAAAAAAGCCAAAAAAATCACGTTTCTTGTAAGGGAGCCCCCCTTAAATATTAATTTTCTTTTGTTTTTAGTATTTGTTGTTATAGCGGCAACAGATATACATAATCTCTGAAAATTTCAACTCTCTATCTATTACCGTTATTGAGTTACAGCCTGGAAACAGACGGACAGACAGACAGACAGACAGACAGACGGACAGACGGACAGACAACGAAGTCTTAGTAATAGGGTCCCGTTTTTACCCTTTGGGTACGGAACCCTAAAAATACAAGTATGAAGTACCAGATCACGGTAATTTGATAATGTATAGACGTATAGTGCACACAATTCGTTACACAAAAAAAAATTGTTTCACTACTTATTTGTATTGCAATCGAGAAGGATTTTTTCAAAACATGTTTTGGAATAAAGAATTACACAACAGTAATTCTATCAAAAGTAGATAAGGAAATAGGTATCTTATATCTTTAAACGAGCAATTCTTGTATATATATCTTATATATAAAATTCTCGTGTCACAAATGTTAGTCCACGAACTCCTCCGAAACGTCTTTACTGATTTTTACCAAATTTTATATGCATATTCAGTAGGTCTGAGAATCGGCTACTCGGTACTTTATATATTGATAAGTGGCAATAATATGGCAAATATATATATAGTATATAGGGGGAATCATTTTTAGAAAATGTCATTTTATTCGTGTTATTCCAATACCGAGCAAAGCTCGGTCAAATAGCTAGTTAATATGATGTGCGTATATTCGACCATCAAAATCCACTTCTTCGTCCACTTCATATTTCTTCAACAACAATACAAATACTTTAGCTAGATTTTGAGTGGTTCTGGTAAAGTTTCGAGGACAGTCGAGAACTTTCAATAAAGATATAAGATGTACAAAGTAAAAGGTGTGTAAATGGAGTATTATGTAACGGAGGCGTGTGCGGATATTGTTACATTGACTAAAATACATTAGATAACTATAGAAGGGGCTTTTACACGAGCAACATATATTATAAATGTGAAAGTGTAAACGCCTGTTCAATAAAATCCCAGAAAACGTCCAGAATCTGTGTATAGCACACCTTGGGAAAAATAAGCTGACAGACCATAGGCCGCTTCTACATAAATGTACCACATTTTCACTTACTTTACTTACATACTTAGTGTAAATTAGCTTAAGCTATCATTGTTATTTTCCACCTTTTTTGTAAAGTTGGATCCGTGCGAGTTTCTTACGCCGGTTCTTCTCGCCGAGTTAATTCTCGAACCAGTGACAGGAAGTCGTGTCTACATGAGGAGACACGACTTCCTAAAAGTGTTAACTTTGTTAACCAATTTGGAAATAAAATATTTTGATTTTGATTTTGTGTCTGTCTACCTCTTAACGCCCAAACAGCTTAACCAATTTTTCAGGGTGTGGAGATACTTTAAGTCCCGGGATCCTTTCTCGGGACTTAAACTATCTATAGGATACTTTTTATCTCGGAAAAATGAACGGTTCCGAATTCTGTACGACACAAATAACGACACGAATAACGATAAACGAATTATGGTATAAAGGAATTGCGGGCGTAATCTAGTTGTATATATGTTACGCTCAAAGACCGAAATCGCTCAATGAGCGAAAAAAAGGCTCACAACGCGTTGTGGTCACAGTGAAACAGCCACGACGCGAAATTCGCGTCGTGGCTCTAATGAAAACGACCACGACGCGTTCTGGCAATCGCAAAAAGTCCATGACGCGAAATTCGTGTCGTGGCTGATATATGCTATTCGTTTTTCTTGATCTGTTCTTGATTGATTAATTGTCCATAGGTATGGAAGATTATATTTGAATTACTACGTGTACTAGGTATAAAAATTTTTTCTTTTACTAAATCACTGCATAAAGTGTTTATCATTATTATTTATAAAATATCCATACTTCCATACTATCCGTACTATTATTATTACTGTCTGTCTGTCTGGCGCAACATAGTTGCGGGCATCAACTAGTAGTATCATATTGAAATTATATATAAATAAAAATAAAACTAAATACTTATTATTTATTAAGATCAGATTACCTTATATTAAAAAAAACAATAACAAATAATAGCCCTTTGCGCCACACAGACAGACAGTAATATTAGTATGGATATTATGGAACTATGGATATTTTACAAATAATAATGAAAAACTTGATATGCAGTGATTTTGTAGAAGAAATAATATTTTGTAGTACGCGTGCTAATTCAAATATAACCTTCCATACCTATGGATGATTAATTCAATCAAGAAAACGAATAGCATATTAGCCACGACACGAATTTCGCGTTATGGTCTTTTTGTGATTGTCAGAACGCGTCGTGGCCGTTTTCATTAGAGCCATGACGCGAATTTTGCGTCGTGGCTGTTTCACTGTGACCACAATGCGTTGTGAGCCATTTTTTCGCTCATTGAGCGATTTCGGTCTTTGAGCGTAGCATATACATTGCATTATACAATCATGCTTTAAAAACGACATCATGATATAAATTGACAAATGCAAGATGAAACCCTAAAATTACGTAACTGACAATTTAAAAAAGGGATGATGTAAAATTGAGTAAATAAAAAAGTGTCCTAACTCCTATGTCCTAATAAGTTTTTCTTCTTGTATATGATTTTTTCATTATATTATACTATAGTTACTGTTTGTTAACTTCAGTATATTAAAAAAAATAGTGTTGCCGAGATTGGTCAAAACCTCGCTTGTATAAACGCACCTTAACTCAACAACCTGTTGACATTTTCATACACTTTATATTAGGCGTTGTCAGACTTTGCGGAAAATATAATATGACATACATAATAATATATCGTATTTTATTAGTTTAGAATAATGATTATGTCTAGTGTACGTAAAAATCATGTAGGCTATTATAAAGCATATACTAACTGCTTTATAATTTACTGTCTATATAATAAGCATGTAACGTTTTTACTACTATTTTTATAGAATATCGTTATAATGTTCGACATAGTAGCGGTTCACATGACCCCAATTTAATAAAAATAGATTATCATATTATATCAAAATGTTATTACCTTGAAAAACGACTAGTAGAAAACACTCATATTATTATAATGTATAAACACTCTTATTAATGTCGTCAGAGTAAACGGTTACTTATAAAGCTTATTAGAAAAATAAGACCCAGACGTAACAAGCTCGGGAAAGCTCCTCCACTAATTCCTGAAAGCTCATTCAGAACTTAAAGCTACAACTGTTTGAGTTTAGTATTCCCCGGGCACGACATAAGTTTATGATCCCGAGCTTATAAAAGTCCGGATTAGTTTGTTTCATTCTGTACCTGTGTGTATTTACATATTTTAATTTATTTTATTTATTTTTATTAAAAAACTCATTTAAAATTGCATACTAAAAAGTTTAATGTCGAACAAGTTTCTCATAAAACGAAAATAGATAGTGCATAGTTAAATATTGTAAATACCATGATGATTTGATGACTTGAGCATCGTAAGAGTCAAGAACCACAAAGCGATTAGCGGCCCTGTCAAGACAAGTCAAACAAAGCTGAGTTGGTAGTGGCTTCATTTGTGATTTGACTTCGCGTTTCGTCAAGTGTTCGCACCCACGTAAGTTAGGATGGGAGCCCGAAAAGCATATTTTTAAAACAGGCGTCGCTGAACTGAACCAAGCAAATTTTTTTGATCATGGAAGTAACCTAAAGGTCTTTGATGCCCTTATGTAAGGTTACAGTAGGCAGTGGGCGTTCTTACTTATCAGTGGCCGATTACCTCGTTAGCCCATAGGAAAGTGAAACAAAACATTCATTTGAAACTTTTGCATCTATAGTTCTCCATTACAAACGTAAGGTCGTAATCATTGAAAAGTTACGTTTCAGTTGGGAGTTAGAAAGGTTTTGTTATTGAATGAAGATTGATGGTCCGAAGTTAGCTTTGGGATTATTTCACGATTTAAATAAATTGAATGGAGTCACTCTATTAATAAATGTTTCTAGTTTCAGTTCCCGGCTAAAATTGTTCTTTAAATAGGAAGTGAATAACTATAGGGTTATGTATTAAATTTAAGGTCACTTTTTGTTGCTAGCAACTTAATTGTGCCGAAGTTCGTTAAACGCATAGGAATTATACATTTTCTATACTAATATTATAAAGAGGTAAACTTTGTTTGTTTGTTTGATTGTTTAATTGTAATGAATAGGCTCAAAAACTACTGGACCGATTTTAAAAATTATTTCACCATTCGAAAGCTACATTATTTACGAGTAACATGGGCTACTTTTTATTTTGGAAAATATAGGGTTCCGTAAGATATTTGGATTTTTCTGACACAAGGTGAAAAAAATCAACCAGAAAAGTTACTTATTTTGCGTACGCTGCCTAAACTATAAAAGATAGAACCATCCAACCAACCAAGTAAATGTAGATCTTCTAAATATCTACAAAAATGTCCGCGACACACTATAGTGTATACCTATCTATATCAAGTGAGGTACAAAAACCATTTTTTTGATCTTTCATCGATGATTTGCCTATACCCTGCAAAAGGCTCCAATTTCCTGTGAGACGTAGCTTTTGCGGCGGTACAGACCTATGCGGGCCACGGCCCACGGGTAGTAATAATGAATATAAATCAAAACTGCTGAATCGATTTTAATCATTTTTTCAGTGGCTATATATTTTATTCCCGTGTGAAGCCGGAGCGGGTCGCTAGTAAGGGATAAAGACGATCTTCTTTCCTTTCCAGTGGCTTAAAGTATCTCCATACCAAACACCAAAATCAATTCAGTGGTTTATGCGAGAAGACTAACAGACAGACACATTTTCAAATCTATAGATAACTAGATGACGCCCGCAACTCCGTTGCACCAAAATTAGTTTAACGCAAGTCGGTTCAGCGGTTAGGTTAGTAGTTAGGTAAAGAGGTAACAGTCAGACAGACAGACAGACACACTTTCGCATTTATAATATTAGTAATATGGAAGTATGGATAATATTAATAATAAGAATTTAGAGCAGAATATATTACGTGCTTTATAATCAATTACGTTTTGATTATGTGTGATTATAAACAAAATTTTGTTTCACACATAATCAGATCATTTTCATGTCTCCAGTGGAGCTAAATGGTAGGCAATATTTTTTAAAGCTCACGTTAATTTGATGAACTTTATATTTTTAACGAAACTTTAAAACTTAGTTATAGATATTTTGTAATTATTTATGTGAAATATTTACTTAATCGGTTTATAGTATAATAGTAGTGTGCGTACAAGACAAAAAAACGAGGAATACGGCTTTTGCTGAACCAAAGATTTCCTTTGGTAGGATTGATCTTTATATCCTAATCTTTTTTCTTTTAATTTTTTTTTATATCCTAATCCTTATATCCTAAGATGAGTTTACGATGTGGAGCCACCTGAATATTTCATGCAGGTGGGGGAGGGGGGGTTTTTAGCTTTAACAAGGTATGAGGTCAATAACTGCGTGGGATTTAGGTATATAGTCGAGTTTGGTATCATTTTCGATTGAATCGAATATTTAAATGCCAATTTTGGAATAGTATTTAGATAAAAGATAGTAAAAATAAATACAATAAAAAATTTAGAATATATTATTTTCAACCAACGAAAACGCTGTTGACAGGGCTTAATTAATATAAGGATAGCTGCATTATTCAGCATGCCAAAGACATGGTGATGAATGGAGCAATAAACATATTATTAATACTAGACGTTTCGCGCGACTTCGTCCGCGTAAATCTGAAATTTCACGGAAACCGTATATTTTTCACAAATTAATAACCCATGTCTCACGTAGTCTACTATATATTCGTGTCAAATAACATAAAAATTGCTCTAGTAGTCTGTGAGATATTAGCCCTTTCAAATAATTTTCCCCGTTTTTTTACATTTTCCTCTGTATCTTTGCTCTTATTAGTCTTAGTGTGATAAAATATAGCTCATAGGCTTCCTCAATAAATAGGCTATCAAACACTGAAAGATTTTTTCAAATCGGGCCAGTAGTTCTTGAGATTAGTGCGTTCAAACAAACAAACTAACCAACAAACTCTTCAGCTTTATTTTCATATTTTGCTCTGTAACTTTGCTCGTATTGGTCTTAGCGTGATAAAATATAAGTTATAACCTTCCACGATAAATAGGCTATCAAACACCGAAAGATTCTTCCAAATCGGATGAGTAGCTCCTGAGATTAGCGCGTTCAAACAAACAACTCTTCAGCTTTATAATATTACTAGACGTTCCGCGCTGCTTCGCCAGCGTAAATTATATATTTCACAGACAAATTACTTCACAATAAATAGCCTATAATCCTTCACGTTTCTACTTTTTATCTGTGCCAAATGACAAAAAAATTACTCCAGAAGTTCGTGAAATAAGCCCTTTCAAATAATTTTTCCCCCGTTTTTTTCCACATTTTCCTCTATTTCTTCGCTTATAGTAGTCTTAGCGTAATAAAATATAGCCCATAAGCCTTCCTTGATAAATGGGCTATCTAACACTGAAAGAATTTTTCAAATCGGACCATTAATTACTGACTCATACTAAGATTAGCGCGTTTAAATAATGCTTCTTCTTCTTCTTTTTACGTTGATTAAAATCTTTATCGTGCAAATATGAGTCCTAAAATGAATTAAGCATTCTTAAGTCATTCGAATATGGTACCGAACTTGGAATATTACCATAATTAATGCCTATATACAGATTGAGACTCTATTTTCCTCCAGAGCAGAAGCTGCTAAAATTTAAAAAAAATTACATCAAAAATCGCGGTGGCTCCACATCTTAAATCCATCCTTGTGCTATAAGGACCAATCCTACCAAAGGAAATCTTTTGTTCAGCAATCGCCGTATAATTTACAGTACACACGCAACTATAAAAAGTGTTTAAACGTTAGAAAAGTAAAAGTTACACTATTGTAAAATATTATCTGCAGTCAACATAAATATCCCAGCAGTAAGACTTAAGACAATAAATCTAGAAAGTGGAGCTACATCTCAGTAGTATTTACGAGGGTCTTGTCATAAAACTCAGGCTGGCTCCTTGAGTGGTTAAAATATACTAATTATGTGGTCACTTAATGGCAACTTAAGACACCTACCATGTTTATTGCTGTTTTAAATGCATATAAGCAATATAATTAGTTGTATAAACGGTATTTTAGCAGGAGAGATTTGCTTAATCTTAAAGGGCATAGTCATTGCATGATGCAGTAAAAATCATTCGCGGGCCTCAGACGGTATAGCTACGCCACTGAGCTTTGGGGTTCTTCTGAATTGTTTTAACTTTTAAGATATCGATATAAGCAGATGGCGTTTATTTACCTGGGTTATGAATATTTCGGCAAATTGTTATCTATGTAGATATTATTCGATGTAATTTTTCGGGCTCAAAGTATCTATCTTCATACAAAATTTCATTACATTCAATTTAGCGATTTATGGGTAAAAAAGTAAAAAATAAAGGTGTAGACAGACATATTAAGTCTATATTGTCTATATTATGTCGTGCACATACATACTTTTGCATTTATTATACTAGCATGGATGTATTTAATACGGGAATAGAAGAAGATTGAAATAAATATGGCTCATGTTATACTAATACATTCGAATTCAGTGCTCCCTGAATTTGTTTCGCGGCCCAGGCTAAAACATCCATTACGCAATTAATAAATAATGAATAACATCGGAATAACATCTAGAAGTTAGACCAATATTGTTGCTAATTTGTTATTTATAAGCTTTGTTTGTCGGATTTAAGAATTAAGATTTATAAGATAGCAACGAACTTAATTAATATGAAACAAGTACTCTAGACTACCTGTAAATACCGTTTTGCGCTAGTTTTGTTTTTCTTTTACATCATAAAAACTTCCTAATACATGTACATTTTATATTGTACTAGATGACGCCCGCAACTCCATTGCGCCAAAATTCGTTTATCGCGCGGGAACCGTACATTTTTCCGAGAAAGAAACTATCCTATGTCCTTTCTCGGGACTCAAAGTATCTTCATGCCAAATTTCAGCAAAATCGGTTTAGCGGTTCGAGCGTGAAGAGGTAACAGACAGGCAGACAGACAGACAGACAGACAGACGGACAGACAAACAAACTTTATAATATTTATGATAGTATGGAAGTATGGAAGTATGAATACTAGATTGGAGTGTTGACCGGCCATTTTGAATAGACGTACCATTACTATACGTCTCTACCTCCATAACCGCAAAGCAATACGACGACAACCACAACTTCGATCAGGGCGCAACTGAATTGACATCGGAAATGATGGCTTAAATCAGCTTATCGGTTGTGTATCATCATTGACAACGCACTCTTAAATTACTTAAATTAATTAAAATTCAATTTAATGAAGAGTTTGACAGATAATAGTGTATAAGTAACCATTTAGTGGCAGTTAAGTAATTGATATTCGTCTCTGAGTGTGGTAGTTAGTAATGTAGTGTATGTTAAACGACACGACGTAACAACTCATTTTTGAGTAATTTAAAACTTTCTTAAACTTTTTAAAACTTATAAGTATTTTATCAGCTAATCTGTCTTCTTTGCTGTACTATAAACTAGAGAACAGCAAAATGTCATTTTTATTTTACTAAATACATGCAGCCTGGAGCAGCTCCTTTAACTGACAATGAAAAATATTATTTTATGTGTAGTAAACAAAATGAGACTAAAAAAGGCTAAAAAGTAGAGAAAAGTCTAATGGCCTGTTTCACCGCTTCCTGATAAGGTGCCTGATAGGCTTACTTGACAGATTCTCCATACTCTATGTGTCAAGTTAAGTGGTGAAACAGGCCCTAAGAGTATCACATTATTCGCATCTAAGGACACTAAGGGCCTATTTCACCACCTCCTGATAAGGTGCCGGATAGACTATCCACAACTTATTTCACAGATGCTCCATACTCTATCTGTCAAGTTATGGATCCGTTACTTTTATTACGTTACGTTACTTATGCGGCACTTATCAGGAAGTGGTGAAACAGGCCCTAAAGCCTAAGGCCTATATATTGAAATAGCACTTCGCATCTTTCATTGACGTGTACGCATACCTGTACGTGTACGCATACCTTGAAAAGGTACGAAATATCAAAAAGATATTTTCCCTGCCTTGTTTCAATTTCGAACCTTTCTCGATAACTTGGGATTTACATATTTTCTGCACATTACTCACACGTGTTATTACATATTATAACAATCATTTTATTATTTTTGTTATTTTTCCTACCGTGATTCTATACATTTACACGTTATTATTGTATTTAATATAATATGTAAATATTTGAGTCATAACACTTTTTGCAGAAAGATGATAATAAATTAGGAAAGATTTATTAAAGTATAATATTTTAATTAATACTTTTAGTTAAAATGATAAATTACTATTTTATAAGAATTGTGTTCAAATCATGTAAATTGTATATTTTTTTTACATTAAGGCATTTGTTAAGCATTTGTGTATTAATTAATGCAGTCTTGTTCTAAATGGTCTAAATAACATGACTATAATATTCTTATCTTAATACGGTTTTTTTGCGGGATGATACAAAAATGCTTAACAGCGTCCAATTTTATTATTTTTTAATATTTTTTTGTAAAAGCATACACGATTTGAAGCTGTTTTCGGCGTGTCTTGTTAACGTGATCAAGATCGACGCGGATTAGATTGTCGTAACCGCATTACCTCGGCCACCAAGAAGTTGGGGAATGTCGTTATCTGCCTTAAGGCTCAAGCTTAAAACTGAGTTTCTCTAGAATTTTCCTTATTATCTGCCTTAAAATGATACACGTACTAATATTTGTTAATTCGTAAAACTCTGCTGTCTTTCTCATAAGGTGTTTATAAAATTGACTCTATCATTTTCAAATCAATATAGAGTTTATTAAAAAAAACATAGTCTATAAAAATCTAGTTCTACCAGACAATACGGTTTTCAAAAAACTGGCCTAAAATAATTATTTTAGACTTAAAAAATAAACAATTGTTTTTTTTTAACAATTGTTTAAGAGCCATTTAAAGCCTATGGAAGATGATTCATCATCATCAACGCCAACTTCACGTGTTGAAAGCTTGACAATTCGATAAGAGCCCATAACGCAGGCTTTATACTTACGTAAACGTAACAATTTATACTTTTGTCTACACAGAAGTGGTGCTGCAGAGATAAAAGCTCAAACCAAAAGAAAAATCTAATTTTATAACCTAGTGAGAATAAATTTTCAAAGGATTAATATAAGAGAGAAACAACTGCAGGATCAAAAATTTCATCGGCCATCGTTAGGGTTGAAAGAGACCGCTTGTTACTGTCGCCAATAGATTTATCTCATTTTCGACCTTAATGCTAGGTAATAGAGTCGAAAAGTGATAGCGATATGACAACACCTCATGAATAATCCAGAGGAAATTTCATTTGCCACACTCATTACGGTCAAGCTTGAAATTATTTTTCCAAGTCTAGTAGGTATCAAATTTAAAGTTAGTTCTAAGGATGTGTCTACTGTACTATTATAGGGGACCGATGTTTTGTAAAAAATGCATTAAAAATACTTCCAAGGGAAAGTAAAACACTTTTTATAAAAACACTTCCACCATAGAAGTTACAGGTAAGTTGGCTATTCATGTTTTTCACCACGAACATTAACTTTTAAATTTACTTTAAATGATGGCCATAAAAGTAAGTCGTCAGCCACAGTTCATTTATTTTGACGCCACGGAGGTTTTATGACGGAATATTGTGAAATAATCGATTTTCACATCAAATTCGATTTTGCTTACTCGAATAAAATCGTAATTTCAGCGGCATCGATAACAAAAGCCTCGTATGATTAGAATCGAGATGAGAATCGAATAAATGTCGACGATAAAAAACACACGTAGGCCTTAATCTGTGTAATCCATCAGGACCCGTATTCTGCATTTTTAACCCAACATTAGTGCTGATTCAGTAATTCTTGTTCGACATAGTCCCTTTCCTACTAAACATAATGAGAGTTCCGAAATTAAAATTTCAGAACTCACATTTTGTACCCAGTATATTGGCCAGTACTCATGACGTCTAGTAAGACGTCATGAGTACTGGCCAATATACTGGGTTATGTTATGGAACGTACCTCATAAGAATTTTTAATTTCATTTTATAGTTTGATAGGAAAAGAAGCTATATTAATGTTACATTAAATTGCAGAATCAGAGTAGATATTCAGAATTTGTGATGTGACTGTAAAATTACCGTTTGGAGTTCAAAACTTTAGCGATAACCTATCGTAGAGTCTCAAGTTTTATCTTACATACCTAATCATGCTAACTTTCAAATGTGTTTTTGTGTCACGCTTATAGAGTAAGAGTCAGCTAGATCCAGATATTCGTCATTTAATAAATACTAAGATTATCCTGTAAATGACCCCTACAGAGGTAGTACGACAAGGAATTATGGAGTTCCTGTTGCGGTTACTTTAGGAGGTCCATTCTGAATCGAAGATTAGATAGACTACCTATTACCACAATAGACATAACTACCAGTACTTCGACTACTAAGAGACGGACGAGTGTTGATATCTGTCATTTCTTTCGGGTTTCGACAGGATAAGTTAAAGGCTGGCGCGCTGGCTGGTAGAATTTATTTTTAAAAATATGATTTTGATCAGCTCCCCCAATATTCGGGAAGAGAACTAAATTTGACGTAAAAATTGGCGCCGATAGCAGTAGTGGGAGTACTTAAAACTAATACTAGTTTCTACCATGGCGGTATATTATTATCTGTGGTTTCTACAACCAATATCGACTGAGCGGCCATTTGCAAGTTACGTCAGATTTAGTTCTCTTCCCGAATATTGGGGGAGCTGATTCCGCTTCGAATAGGCACATAATATATCTGGGTATCATCAGTCCAGCGTACTTGTATAATGGAGGTCAGTGGTAACGACCCTAGCGACGACTTTTGTCATAATACGTCAAACTTATTTTTTTTTACATCAATTCTAAGTCGGCATACTCTATCATTCTGTCTACTCTGCTATTACCAAACCGTCGACATTTTTGACAGTTGTTTCCACTACCAGACCCTAACGGTCTGGGATAATTTGACAGATAACATGTCCGACGCAATTGAAATCTGTCAATTCGGTACAAATTTAGAAAATATGCATCTACGCGTGGCGTTGATGTCTAAATTAAACCTTAGACTTTGAGACGAGTCAGATACTGGTCAGATACTGAATTCTGTCTAAAAAAAAAGTCTGGCTGTCGCTGGCTCTGGGGCCATTATACCCGTGATGTTTTACCTGGGGCCACGCTACAGCTAAGAAGATTTACTAATCATTTATAATTTACGCCCAGGTAAATCTTAGAAATTTGCATTAGCAGTGGTGGATTATCATCATTAAACGCTTGTAAGGTAACTAAGTTACTAAACTCTTCATTAATGTAAAGAAGCTGTGACTAAAATAAAGGAAATCACTAAGTACTACCTTTTTTTTCAAAATGTCGTATTTTACGTAGTACAATTTTGTAACTTGTTCGACATAATATTTCACTTACGCATCTCATCAAATAATATCTAAATTGAAATGTAATAGGTTTCTCAATAAATCCTAATAAAACTAGCTCACAATATTGTATTTTGTGGCTGCATGCAATAAAACGCAACGTCGTAAACAGGGTTGTTACGTCAAATTGGCCCGCCAGAGTCTAATCAAATATATCACGACCTTATTGACTCGAAGACGTAAGAACCTTCAATGAAAATACGACATAGTTGTAAAAGTGGATTTTCACTTTGGGGCCATTTTTAGAGACTGTAGCGATAATGCAACATGGCACTATACCGTACTAGTAGTTTAATTTTTATACCTTGACGTAAACATGTATGTATTATCGAGGAAGTTATAATAATATAATATAATTATATATCTATGGACGCTTCACACCACGTCAGTCTGGCCCCGTGCTAAGTACCTGAAGGACTTGTGTTACGGGTACCAGACAACGGAAATATATTTAATACTTTTATACTATACATATATTTAATATTTTTATTATATGATACACATATTTAATACACATCCATGACCCAGGAACTTCATAAACTTTTTGTTCCGTCGACGGGACTCGAACCCGTGACCTCCGGCTTGAGTTACCAACGCGCTCACCACTGCGCCACGGAGGTCGTCAAAAGTTGATTCCTAAGCAGATGGGGGACCTACCTAGTTTCAGCTAGTTTGGTCGCGTTACGTCAAACCCAGCCGACAGATCACAATTAACATTGAATTGACATGATCCGACCAAATGACGTTGGTCTGTCAACTGCCTAGGAATCAATTTCCTCGATGGTACATTATAATATTACCGCTTTTTAAAGTAATTTCATACCAAAGATTTCAGTCGTTTCAGCGTTTTAAGCGAGAAGAGATATAAACAGACGGCATTACGCATTGAAGGCCAGGTAGTCCTTAAAATTAGCAGGTCGATGTCTGTCAGTACGAATATCGACGTACAAGGCATTAAAATAACATTCATATTAGCGCGCATTGTACAGTGGCAGTTACGATGCTCGCCGCGTCCTTGATAGGGAGAAATAGGAGAAAATTATAATCTTCACTTAGATAAAGACCAAAATGCAAAATGTTATTCTTTTTTGAGTTATGAGTTTTTCGTAGATACGATTTTTGAAAGTATAACTAATATAAGCCTCATGAAAAATAAGAAAAATATCACAAAATATTCGAATTTAGCCCTCCTCTTCGGACTTATTTTTGATCGAGTGAAGTTTTCAATATCATGTTTCGAACCACAAATAGTCAAAGTACATCAAATAAACAACAATATTATGTATTTTTTTGGCTTTTAAAAGTTACTATTTGTTTGTTTATTATTGATACAAAGTCATAGTACATTGATCAGAAGCAATACAAGTAAAGATATTAAAATCGTAATGGTTCTAACTTCCAAATGAGATGAAAATGAGAAGCATGATATAACGTTTTTGATACAAATGAAATAACCAGCGCAACGTGGTTATTTTAAATTCACTGAAATGCCACTTTAAAAAGATTTAGATCCGAAGTTAAAAAGGTTCTAAATAAATAAACTACAAGCCCCACATACATCACTGGTACTTGCATACTTAATCGCTTATTTTGTTAGATAAACTGTAATGCCGAATTTATACATTACCAGCCCGTATATTTAACAATCTCAGGTTATACTAGACATTTCTCAGATACTCTGTATTTTCGGTAACTAATGTCAAAATTATAAACAGGAAAAATTTAATGTAAATTCTTTAGTATTTACTTTTTAATTCGCAAAAATTCGCAAAACATTGAAAATTGGCAATAGGCTGGCTAGCTGACCCGGCAAATGTTGTTTTGCCATGTAAATTATTTTAAGTATCAATATAAAAAGTAGATAATAACCTATTCTCAGACCTAATGAATGTACATACAAAATTTCATTAAAATCGGATTAGCCGTTTTGGAGGAGTTCGCGCACAAACACTATGACACGAGAATTTTATATAATAAATGATAATGCAAAAAGTCGTATTTAAAATATTGTCAAATAATTATACTCCAAGTCCATAATATAATAGCTAAGAACATAATAAATTATCAGCCTTTTAGAACTCTAATGCCAGTCCAAACTCTGAGGATTAATTTCGTTTTATTTCAATTATTGTACTCACCTATTTTCGGCAAAGAGTTTTTTACGAGGAGTCGAGAAAAAGTAAATTGAAGCTCCCGCTTTACGACATAGTTAATTATTAGGATACAAAATTGCATTTTTTCCTAAACTAATCTATAGTTCTTTGAGGAACTTTAATAGAGTAGTTTAATATCTCTTTTACGTACTCGTTAGTTAATTACTCTCTTAAAATTCATGTCCTCCTCTCTTGTCAACCTTTAGCCACCGTAATTTCTTATTTATATTTAGCGCGTCTAAACATAGTTACATATTGATTGGAGAAAAACGGGGAATTTTCTTAGTGTGTAGCTATCGGCCTCGAACGTTAAAATTATAATAATTATGATAAAATATATTTAGATTTTTATCCAAACGAAAAAAAAGGTTTGATAATATTATGTGAGCGTTTTTCTTTTGTTGTACGCTTAAAAGTAAAAAAATAATAGCGTAACATTTACATTGAATGATGAATTCAGACGCTAAAATA
Organism: Lysandra bellargus; assembly: GCA_905333045.1. Taxonomy (NCBI): domain Eukaryota; kingdom Metazoa; phylum Arthropoda; class Insecta; order Lepidoptera; family Lycaenidae; genus Lysandra; species Lysandra bellargus. The sequence continues at coordinate 5,110,237 of HG995323.1, forward strand.
AATTTTTAACAATGATACAATTTAAACAGCGTTAGTTACCAACAAAAACCAACAACAAAAACCAAGAGGCATACGTGGAGGGTATTTTAAAAATGCGATATGTAGTAAAAACAGAGTTTTAGAGCTGTTGTTTTGACAGAGGCGAACGAGTGAAAAATGTTGTTTTTTGGCTATCACGCTTACCGTACGTGTTTACGTATACGGTATACACGCCTACCTACGTATACAACCTATACCCTCGGGCACTTCAAACTATTTTTTTACTGTAAGATGCTTCAAACTAAATAAAGAAATTGTCCTAAGACTTTTTTCTACTGCACGGTACCAGACGGACCAGTAGCAGTAATATGCATAGTTTTCTATACTTATACCCAATACCTATACGTAGTACCTATTTATACTCATAAATAACAACATCGGAACTCGAAAAATTAATTTTAGCACACAATATTTTTTGGTGTCATTCCCTAATCCCTATTGAAATTGCCCGTGTAATGATTCCTTGATACAATAATTGTTATTGAATATTATTCATCCTTTAACAAAATTGAGCTTACAAAGTTATACGACTGATATAAAAGTTGTTCAGGATAAGTCCCGCTTGTAGTTTTATCGTACACGACCAAGTTTGTACATTAAAATATTAAAGCCAATGTTTGTTTTTATTCTAAACGATAATATAAACATAAACTGAAAAGTTTATGTAATGTATTCAGGATTATGCAGACTGGTTATTGCACTTTTGCTAGAGATTCTTTAAATTACCAATGAAATCCATACTAATTTTATGGTTGTCTGTCTAACTGTCTATCTATCTGTAAGTACCTCTTCATACCTAAACCGTTAGATTAAGCGATTGTGATGAAATACTCGGTCTCGAAAAAAAAAAAAAAGAATAGTTTTAGTCCGGAAATACGGTAGTCGAATTTCGGCGCAACGCAGACGACATAATATTCTTTCGTAAATACAAATTAATCTAGGCACTAAGTAATCTCATTTAATAGTTAATTGGTACTCGATTGATCTAATTATAATTTGTAAGCGCAACTGATCGGTCACTCTTGGATGAATGAAAAATGAACTTGAGACATATTATAAAAATGTACAAAATTAAGTAAAAATAACAACACGGATGTGTATAATTTAATTTCTGGCAAACGAGTAATGTGAAAGTGTACAGGTAGAATAAAAAAGCTATGTATATGTCGCAGCCGCAGTCGTTTAAATAGCCGATCAATCAAACAGCTAGCCCTTTGACTGAACAACGCCGTTCAATCACACGGCTATAGCCTATACGTCGTTTAGCCGGTTTAAAAAATCTATACTAAGTTAGTGAAGATAAACAAAAGTAAATGTATAAAAATAGTGACATAATATAGATGTACAATTTATAGTAATTAACTCATACGTTTTAGTTGACAAAATTAAGAAAATGTAAGAAATATAATAAGTAAAAATTTACCTGTATAATGTACGGGGGAACAATTAAAAAAATATAGAAAACGCTAAGATATCAATACGACTCATTTAAATTAATTTAAAAGTCTATCTTCAGATTATATTTTTGGAGCATTCTATCCATCGATCTCAAAGGGAAGTGTTTTTAAAAAACGTTTATCCAAAGCGATAATCTCTAACCTTACCCTTAAATTATAATTGCAATTTTAAAACTGAATTTATAATACTGTGTTCGACACAATCAGGAAATTATTTTCTCTTATTTGCGTTGCAACCGTTCTATTTTATTATGGCAAATCTTTTAAGCAAACATTTCCCTTAATTAACTAGTTTAATAATTGTATTTTGATATGCCTTCTTATATTTCTGAATAAATTTATTATATCAAAATAATACTCAAATAATATAACTAAGATACAAGCTTTAGGATAATGAGCTGATGATGGTGTTACTTAGATCACAAAGTGATAAGAATACAATTAGCATAACTATATTACTTAAAGGCTAGGTAGATTCAAATATTCAAAAATTCAAAGATTTTATTTGCAAACTGTCTAAGTATCTAATAAATATTATACAAACAATTGTAAGTTAAGACTTTGTGCAGGCGTTTGCTTAAAAATACTTGTATCTTCTACTACTGTATAGAGCGTTAAAAAAACAAAGTGGCAGCACTTTAGGGTGTGTATACATATAGTATCTCTTTCTTAAATAGTTTACTGCGAAAGTGTCAGTGTTGAAAGAGCGTCTGCTATGTAAAACGACAGCTAAGTACCAGCTAGGTAATCCAGGAAAAAGTATGAAAGGAAAGTGATGAGAGAAGAATGTTTAGCTTCGGTCGATCAAACACTCACTATTCAAGCCCTCGGCGCTTTGTGTCCTGCGGCTATTGTACGTCCTGCATTGAACATGATACCACCATAGAAAAGATAGAAAAGGTAGAAAAAGATGTGCAACACAATATGCGTGGTAGGCGGTCTTGTCTATTGTTATTGGTATAAGTTGCGAATAAAACAGTTTTAAATCATAGTTGAATATATCTTACGAATAATAAAAAACTATTTATTCATAACAGTTACTATAAATAAAAATGCTATTTTGTTATATAAAAGTTTCGTTCTTTACTAAAGGCAGCATGATAAAGGTTTTCATTTTTTTTCGTATATAACTATTAACTAGTCATCATGATTTTTGACTAAGTTTAAAATTACTAGTCAGGGAGCCCTAGAACAATTTTTTTTTATTACTATCAAGCAAATTTTTTGTGAGTAGCTTCACTTTGATAAGACAAAACATGTCATTTTTATCTGCGAAAAATCTTGAAAGTACCTAACAGAGATAGAAAGGATTTCATACCCTTATTTGATGGTCCTAAAATATGGATTGTTCTATTTGTAGGACAATGTTACTTATAAATTATATATCTCAAAACTTACCTTACCAATATACAAAAAATCAGCTGGTTAGGGTTCCGTTTTAGGGTACCGTAGTCAACCAAGTTTTGTTGATTACAGAACCCTTGTGAAATATGAAGTTTGAAAGTGAAAAAAATCGTTAGAGTTCAGTGTCCCCCCCCCCCTTCTACCAGCTAAACGGTTGCTTCTAGAAATGTGAAAAAATCCACGAGAGTAGGAAATATGCTGAATTTAAAAGGAAAACTATCACAGCTAAGAATATTTCATAAAAATGTATTCGCGAAGTAGAAAGGAACTTTTCGTTCAAATTCTTTGAACGTAGTTTTACGTTTGAACGTTGTTAGTAGTTTAAAACACGTTATAAAAATGTCTTGTCATTGACCAATCAAAAATTAGTGGAACTACGGAACCCTATATTGTGAGTGGCCAGTTTTTCCTCACAATTTGAACAAACCTTGTAACTTACCCAAGTGGGTAAGTTACAAGGTTTGTTGTCATGAAGTCATCATATCGACGGTGGAAATTTCAAATGTCGTAAGGGACAAACCCCGACTTTACAGGAGAGCAAAAAAACATTTTTCTTACTTTCAAACTGGCATAACTCTTTCATTTTACAACCTATTAAAATAATTTTTGTTTCGAATTACATCATTTACAGCTATAAGTCAAGTAATCCTAGAAAAACGCAATAGTTTAGGAGATGATGTCCCTTACACACGGGAATTTTAGAACAAACGCCCCTTACATGTTACGCCCCTTTTTGAAGTATTTTGTTCTAACCACCGAATAGTCTGAATCATCTGGCATTTTAATATAGTAAAGCATACTTTATAATCAAGATAATGAAGTAACTTCCAAGAACATAATTGTTTTCATTGAAATTACATCATAGGAGATTGCGAAATACTACATTTTAATTATAAAATAACTACAAAATATAAGTTAGCTGGGGTAAAATTTTCATGAGCTTCCTAATTTAACTATAATTCATTTGGTATGTAATAGCTGAGTTCTTGAAATACTCTAAAATCGGACAAGTGCGAGTCTGACTCGCACCTAACCGATTTTTAGAGTATTCCAGGAATGACACAAAGGATTCCGTACGGTTAGAAAGCGAAAAAATAGTGTTTTTTGTAGGAGAGCCCCCTTCAATTATTTATTTTATTACTATTAAATAACGAACGTAATTAAGGATTTTTGTGTTTACTTCAAGTGCCTACATGTTGCCATTATGGATTATCTATGAGTAAAAAAATTCAAATAAATCATGTTTGTTGTATCAAAATCCTTTCTTAGCGGATCAAGGAGGGCTCTCCTTATTCCGCTAAGAAATAATTTTGATCAATTCTAGTGGATAAAAAAGGGGATGAAAGTTTTTATGAAACTTTAATAATTTTAAACTGATCGGGCTGAGACTTTGCATGTATGAACAAAGTTACGTACGTATGTACAAAGTTACTATGACGTAAGCATCCCCAAATAAAGGATTTTGATAAATTCCACCCCTACGGAGATAGAATAGGGGATGAAAGTTTGTATGAATCTTAGATTTTCGAATGATTGAACTGAAAATATTAAACATTGAAGCTAAACTATGATGAAGACGTTCGCTTAAATAGGAATAAAATAAGGGTCTACGTGTCTGGGAATTCAGTCAAATGACGAAAGTTAAGGTATTCAGCATGAAACCGTTTTGGAATCTTGCCGTTTGAGTATAACAATCGTTTTAAATCTGTATATTTTGTAGTTGAAATTAGTAGTTGTATTTCGTACAGAGGTTTCGTACAGAGATTGAGCATGCTCTTCTGAACTCACGTCATTTTTCTTTCCTCTTCTCTTCCCTTCCCCTTCCCTTTTCCTTTTATTAATTATTAGGGAGTACATTTTTCTTTTATTTAATATTTGATATCTAGACAGCGGTAGCGTGCCAAGCCAGGTTCAATTAAAACAGTATTGGCGAGCAGCACCGCGTGTAATTACTTTACACTTAATACTTTACACACTTTACAATTAATTACACGAACCATTTGTAGTCACTTTTAACCCCCTCATAATTCAGAAACTATTTCACATAAACGTGACAAATTTGGCTACTGACTGATTAATTTATAGATTAAAATTCTAACCCACTTCTAGATGACCTAGAAGGCTGAAATTTATGAAGGATAGAAATTTAGAAAGAAGGAATTCACTTCGTTAATTGTGTATAATCTCAGGAAAAATTTAAAAAATCGGCCAAGTGAGAGTAGGGCCGAGCAAAAATAGGCAAAAATTTAGTTTTTTGTGTGGAAACCCCTTTTAAATATTTATTTTATGTTACTTTTATTATAAATTAAGATAAAAATATAAAAATATATATAATTAAAAATTTTGTGAATATTTCAAGTGTCTATCAGCTGTCGTAAGTAACATGTTGCAATAATTATTATAGCCTAGGTCGTTACTTACGACAAAGTTCATCAGCTGATGTTTAAGATTTATTTTCTGAACAGTGTCGTAAAGGACTTCATGATTAATAGTAAGAAAAAAATACCTTTTGTGTCGTAAGGGGCTATATTAGTTTAGATTGGCTGTTACAACACATATCTCTCACAGTTACAAAGACTTACGACGGCAAAAAAATAGTATTATCAAGTACCCTTACGGCATAATTGTCAATTATTTTTGTATGTTACGACAAAGTGAATTATGCTATATCTCCTATATTTGAAGAGATATCAAAATTTTAAATATATACAGATCGATAGAGGAGAAAAAATACTATCGGATAGTATATAAAGTGTACTTACGACAAAATGTCCCTTACGACATTTGAAATTTCCACCGTCGAAATGGCTAATAATCTTTACCGTAAATTTCATTTCTACATTTTTTTATTTCAAATCATTTTCCCGACCCTAAAGCCTCCATTTATGCAGAAAACGCCAAATTTTTAACTGTTACTTACCTGCTTCTTCCACTAATTATGTCTTCAAAATATAGGATTAACATATTTTGCATCAACTATTTACTATTCGCTTAACGAATAGAGTGTTATTCTATTTATTTTGTAGGAAGTTCTAATACAAGAGATTTTCCGTTAATTATAAACTTTATAGCTCGGTTAAAAGTTAACAGTGTTGCGACATGGTTTCGTAAACTTACGTTAACAACCCTCTAGCAGTTTTAAAATTACTAAAACTTGTGAACTTCAAAATCAATACGTTAAAGTCTAATGGCTGGTTTACACGTATTAAGTAGATAAGTAGTAACTAAATTTTAACTTAATTTGAAATGCCTGCCCGAAATGTGTCAAGTGACAAGCCCCGCCTGCCAACTTAACAAAAAATTCTAATTTCCATGTTTAGTACTTAACTAAATTTTAACTTGCTACTTGCTACTAAATTTTGTGTTTACATGCAATAAATTAAACTTAAAATTAAGTTAAAATTTAGTTAACTTCTTATCTACTTAATACGTGTAAACCAGCCATAAGTGCAGCAGAATTAAGTGGGTAACCAAATTATATTTTGCGCCAAAATCCGTTTAACTTGCGGGGTACGTCAATTTTTTAGGATGAAAAATATCCTATACGTCCTTTTCCGGGACTCGAATTCTGTCGATACCAAATAAAATTGGTTAGTGGTTGAAATGTAAAGAGTAACAGACAGACAGATATACTTTTGCACTTATTTTTTTTATTTTTTATATTAATATAGTTTTAATGTTTAGTAAAAATAATTCGTAAAAGATGGTTCTCTGTTTTCGGCCTAAATTTTTAGAAAATCCTAAACTTAAATTACTTTATTTGATGCATTGAGCTATTTTCTTCGTCCCAGACTCAGACAATTCACTAACGTCGCAAACTTTACAAAGTTATTTTGATCCCAGCTATAAAGTCTCATAAACTTCAAATATTCGGTCAAACATTCGGCGGTCGACGGCCACACATTATGCGTCCACACACCCATTTAAGCCGCTATCCAAGTTTTAATCAAAATTTTCAAACCCCCTTTAATCGCTCAAATCTCTTTTTACCGAGATTACTCAAATACTTTCATCTATATACTAATCAAAAGAGGAACTGTTTGTTTGTTTGCTCCAAAACTGCTGAACCGATATTGATGAAAGGCAAAGGATAGAGCAGACTACGGGGAAGGACATGGGATACTTTCTATCGCAGAAAAATTTACGATTTATGTGATATACAGTTGTTACTACGCGGGTAGATCAATGCGCAACTTCTGTCAGCAATATTTTGCATAATTATCATGCATTTTTCAATATAAGAGGTTTTTATTGACCTGGTTGTCACCTGTTGTTCGTATTTTCGTTCACGCGAAAATGAAGGTTTTTATGAGGGGCCACCATATGTACCGCACACGGTAGCACCTAATAACGGCCCCACTTTTGCCCTGTCATACGGTTAAAATTACTGAATTGAATATTAAAATAAATAGTGTCATAAAAAATAAGTACGGTCGTGGCTACCAAAACATCCCTAGATTTTAACGTAGTTTTCTGACCGCATTTCAAAGTATGGTAAGTGGCAGTAAAAATACTATAAAATTTAAAAAAACATAATATAAAAGAATAATTTTCGTCAAGTATATCAATTGATTTTTTTCTGAACATTATTAAACATTACTATGGACATTATTATTATAAAAGTTTCGGTTAATTTTATATTTTAAAACAGTAAAATTTTTATAATGTAGCAATCACGTGAAATTTTATGAATTACCACAATCCATAATATATTTTAATATTTACAGCTTGGATTCGTTGAAACCCTTTAAATAATATAATAACACACTGCTATTTCAGGGATGGCGGTTCATCAGATTTTATTTATACCTTATATTACTACTTACTATCTTTATGAATAGATGTAATAAAAAACTAAGGGTTTCTTTCCATTAATTGCATAGCATAGAAATTTTGAAAATTACTTCAAATTTAGAAAAACGTAAAGCACAACATTTGGAAGAAATAGCTTGCATACTGAAAAGTGGGCTACTTTTGTTTGTACTTTGTTAACACGAGCAAACCCCCGACCAGTGTATCATAAAAACATCAATCCCACCCATCAGAACATAAACCTATTAAAAATTATTTTAGTAAAATATGTCACAAGTCTATAAGCCACAAAATTGATCGTCAGTCACGAAATTATTAAGGCGAAGCTTGTACTGGGAATTTTTATAACGAAAATAAAAGCAAAGACACTCGAGTCATCAACGGTGGGATTTAGATGCTTATACTGAACAATCATCGCGAAAATTGAGGCCCGGGAAATCTTTTACTCTGTCTTAAAATATAGGTGAAAAGTGCCCAAGTTCAAAATTCTTATTTTAATCCTTGAAGCATGTTCGTTCCTTAATTAGGTCTAGTCAAATTGAACGACAGATATTTTGAAGAAATTGTTATTTATATTATGTTATGAGAATTTTTAAAGAAAGAGACTGTGTTGCCTTAAAAAAATAGTACTGGGCTAATGATTTGTATAAACTGAGGCAAAAAGCCTATTTTTGTATTATAACAGTACAGTTTGTACAATTTATTATTTAATTTATCATATACGGCTCCTATAAATATAACCCGATTAATGCAACTTCAAACAAATTATATAGTTTGTCAGCAATGGGACAAAATAAATTATAGAAAATAAAGAATTAAAAAAGATAGAAAAAATTCTGTCAGTCACAGAATTGCGGAGGCGGCGGTCAGCCGGACACAGCCATTAAAAACAGAAGATATGCTTTCAATCTACTTTGAGTAGTGGATGTGATATGAAATAAAAATATTAAATCCGACCCATTGAGATGATCCGACCAAAACCCGACATTACTCTGATATATCGTGTGCAACACACGTCATATCAGAATATTGACCAAAACGTTGTCAGACGTCAAATAAAACTTTTTTTACTGTCTGTGCAAGAGCTGCAACCTAGCGTTAAACATCAGTAATATCTCCTATTCTGAAGATGAGATGTATTTATCGTATGCGCAACATGTCATGTCACGTGACACGTATGTCGAAGCCGCATCGTGTCACGGCACCGCTCCAAATCCCGGGACACTCAAACCATTTCCAACTAGCCAAGGCATATTCAATCGAAAATGGTCAGTATTCAAAATCTATCTATAGTCTATTCACGTTAGGGACACAGTGAAGTATCAAACATGCACCGCCGTACTCAGAGATATTTCATTATGCTATATATTAAGCTCTAATTTAATGAAGAGTTTGACAGACAATGTATAGGGGTTATGTCAAATTTTATATTTTAAGGAATTTATTTCTAATAAGTTCAACTCTGAGTGCGGCAGTAAGTATTCTAAATTAGACGAATGACGCATGAACTGTATTATCAATATATCGTAGTTAGACTTTGAAAATTATTAAAGGTACAATATGCGTAATGAAAACTGGCCAAGTTAAATCTAATCTACTTTAAGATCTCACATTATTTAAATAACAGCAATTGTTATAGATATTCAATAAAGCAAATAAATAGACTTTATTGTTTGCTCATAAATCATAATGTTATTTGGTTCCTATTCCTGACGCATATAATTGAATGCGTCAACGAACGCAACGCCAACATTGTCATTAAAGAACAAAGCGAAAGTTTTGGATACGGTCAGATAAGAAGGCGTCGCGGGCATGCCTCACGTTCGTTGTTGACAGCGCTATAACGCATGCCCTAGATGAACAAAAAAGGCAATGTGGACAAAGCTTATGAACAACTTTGTTTATTCGTATGTAATACAACGCAACGGCAGCTCTGCGTCGACGCAACGCTGACGCAACGCGCCGTGTGAACTGGCTCTAACCTTGTCGAAATTATCAAATCTCAGTTATCTTTGTACTTTTATTACTTAAAGTATAATAAGTGCGGCTATTACTTGTGGGGTGTGTATTAATTTGTACTATTGAGATCTAATACGTTCTAATACAGAAATCGTTCTTATGTTGGTGACCCACTATTCTCTTAGCTATAAACTATTAGGCAAAATTCGTAGCTGTAATCACTAATGGAGAATAAAGTAAATAAGTCGTAAACGCCGAGACTCGCTCGTCAAACCGGTAACGACGCCCGGTTCAGATAAAACCACAAACACGCTTTTACTGTCAACTCGAGTAGATTGTATGCACTGTCACTTTTAAAGTTTTACTGCGCATTAAGTGCATTCTAGACCACGAGGCGAGCCACGATGTTGTTTGAAATATGTAACAGAAATAAGTGATAATTTTTAGGGTGTTTATGACACATAACTCATAAGCGCCCTGAAGTATTATCACTTATTTTTGTTCCCATATATAGAATTCACTTTTAAGTGTATATTTTGGTTGCTTGTAAATGAACAGTATAAACTTTAACTGATGAATATTAAATTAGTGTAATTCCTCATGATAATCACCTGATGGAAAGTTAAATGATCATACTCCGTGGTTCAGTGTTTTAAGGGGAAATAATATTCCTATTTTATGCTCTCTTCTTTTAAGTTAGAGGATTCTAATGGTCCGGAAGTATCGCTGACGACAGTTCGTTCTAAAGTTTTATAGTGCGAGGCAGACAACTCCGAGAGAGGGTCAGTTCATATTGCAACCTGACGCGTATACACATATTTAATGAGACTTTCGAAACTGAACTTTATTTTCTTACACATTGGCAGACTTGCTACTCGTGTTGTCGAATTGCCTGTTTAAAAACTAAAGGCTCATTAACAAATGCATCGCATCTAGTTGCTGTGTGAATAATCGTGTTGGTCAGTAACTTTAAAGCGCATGGTGGAAGACAGCCATACTCATCAAGATGCTGCATGACTTTGAGTCCTGAGTGAAATTACACAAACATAGGGTTTTGTTCAAAATTACGGAATAAAGTCATGCACACATACACACACACACACACACACATACACACACTAATAACATCAATAAAACAACTTTGAATGTAGTGTAATTATATTACTAATTATTACAAAAAATGTAATTATAGTAACTTCGTTTCGTCCCCACAGTGTGGTAATCCGTTATCGCATATTATGTTAAAATTTTTTGGTGAATAAATATTTGTATTTGTATTTTTATTTGTATTTGTTACTACCCGTTAAATGTAAGGTTCCCGCGTGGTAAACAGATTCCGAAACAAAGAAGTTGCGAGCAACATTGACGCATTAAACGCGCGCCTCTGTAGTGAAGCACTGTTTTATTTTTCTCACAGATGTCTGTTTTTATAAGAGCAAATCCTTATGAAAGCCTAAAGGTCAGTTTGTTCTTAGTTTTTTCTGACCGGATGTTATAAATATGTGACATATGACATATTACGCCGGTTTATTATCGGACACAAAAGGTTACGGCCCAGCGCGATCAGTCAAACGATTATGGAACACCCTGTATAACCGATAATAAAGTTGTAAGGATCCTATAACCATTAATGATTTTGGAGTAAGGATAAGCTTAAAAATAAATACAGGGTGTAAGAAAACAAAGTGATAATACTTTGGGGTGTATGTGTTTATTATAGAGTTCACTTATAAAATAACAGCACTGAAAGAGTTACTCTTGTCAATTTTTGTATGAGCAAATTGATGACGTCTGACATTTCTCACAGAAAGATTGCAGGTAATTACAAATAAATTTATACGTGGGAGAGCCATGCTTCGGCACGAATGGGCCGGCACGACCGGAGAAATACCACGTTCTCACAGAAAACCGGCGTGAAACAGCGCTTGCGCTGTGCTTCGCCGAGTGAGCGAGTTTACCGGAGGCCCAATCCCCTACCCTATTCCCTTCCCTTCTCTCCCCTATTCCCTTCCCTTCCCATCCCTACCCTCCCCTATTACCCTATTCCCTCTTAAAAGGCCGGCAACGCACCTGCAGCTCTTCGACGACGGAAGTTGCTTTCCATCAGGTGACTCGTTTGCTCGTTTGCCCCGTTATTTCATAAAAAAACTAAAAGCTGGATTTATATGCGTCTGCTCGACCCTGTATTTCTCTGTTTTGAATGGATTTAAAAAAAAACAGCTGAGTTATGTTACTGTAACTTATACTACGGTTTCTTTGAGAACCCTTGTCTTGTCCTTGTTTTTTTTTTAATACAAATTGTAAAAAAGTCCTATGTAAAGTTTAATTTTACGGTTGACTAGAAATAAAAAGTTTGTAATTGAGTTTTAACTTCCTCGATTTAATTATATAATGTTTGTTCCTTGTTTAAAATAGTAGCAACTTTTTAAGGAATAAAACAGTTAAAATATATACACAGGTTGATTTAAGTCGTCAGATAACTTTAACGTTTTTACTTTATTAAAGTCACGAATATTATAATTTTTATTATTTCATCATATATTTAAATTTTAAATGGTCTATAAATTTACGATACGAAACTATCCTAAATTTATAGGCGGTAGGCATGTTGTACCTGCTAAATTAATATAAATGTATTTTTAACATTAAATAATAATTAAGACATCCATGGCCATCTGTCTTTCCATCTGTCTGTCTGTTACCTCTTCACGCTCAAACCGCTGAACAAATTTCGCTGAAATTTGGCATGGAGATACTTTGAGTCCCGGGAAAGGACATAGGATACTTTTTATTCCGAAAAATGTACGGTTCCCGCGCGATAAACTAATTTTGGTGCAACGAAGTTGCGGGCGTCATCTAGTAATTTATAAAACTTGCTTTAACACTTTAAAAAAAAACAAAGTTTTTTTAATGATTTATAATAATAATAATATATTGTATATTGTTATAATTTTATTGTAATAAGTTTATTATTAACTTAATAAAGAATAAAAACTAAATAAATAAATACCCTACTGAACAAATTAATTTGTGAAGCAACAAGTGCGAGCATCAGGTGCTACGACGCGTAGAGGCGCTACGCCGTAGCTCACTACACCGTAGCGACATCCGTAGCGCATGCTACAAAATAAGTTGAATAATTGAAGTGTATGTCCACATTATGCGCTTTCGTCTCAATTTTCGTCATCTTTTTTCATTCAACTTTCGTTTTGGCGCATTTAATAATTGAATGTGTCAAAGAACGCAACGCCAACTGTCATTTTTAATAACAAAGCGAAAGTTTTGGACAGTCAGAGGGCATGCGTCGCGAGCATGCCTCACGTTCGCTGTTGACTGCGCTATAACGCATGCCCTTGACGAACAGAAAAAGGCACAGTGTGGACAAAGCTAATCGAATTTATGTATTTTTAAATTTTAACCTTCGACTAATAGCTGGTTTACACGTATTAAGTAGATAAGTATAGTCAACTAAATTTTAACTTATGACTTTATACTTACTTAAATAAATTTGAACTTGCTACTTGCTGCTAAATTTGTGTTTACATGCAATTGATAACTTAAAATAAAGTTAAAATTTAGTTAACTGCTTATCAACCTAATACGTGTAAACCAGCCATAAGGGAGCGTTGTCATAAGTTTCACTTGTCTGTCGGTCTTTGTGTGTGATGCTAACGCTTGAGCCAATTTTGATCTATATTTTTTATTTGAAATCTGACATGATCAAGAGCATTGTTAGTCACAATTAATCATCATCAGGTTTTTCGCCCTCTGCCAAAAATTTTTGACTTTTATCTATTCGTGAAATAACAATATCATCATGAAAGCTTGGTAAGCAACTTCCAATGATTTTATCAGCTCAATAATTTTGTCTCTGATTACTGACACTTCATATCGGGGGCTTTAAATAGTTAACGTTAAAATACGGCTAACAAATATAAAATTATTATATTTGCTTCGATGTCTACCATTTATTTTTCTGGATAAACAAACCATCATCAGAATAATTATTGCTTATTTTTTTAAATATTAATTATGACGTGTAAAATTAATATCAAAACGAACGTGTTAAAGTATTTGTAGCCTGATAATTTCACTTAATAATATTGAAGTAATCAATTTTGGGTGGACAAATTGACATTAACACGAGGGGGGGTGGTCCGCGGGCAAATCGTGTTACCGCTACACCGGAATAATTTCACGCCTACCCGTCCACGTCTGTTTTATACGGACGTTATATTATACATTTATACACAGTCGTTACGTATACGGCCATTATATTATATATTTTTATTAATACGGACCTTATATTATACATATTTTACAATTAAACTATGCTTAACATTGTATGCCTGTCGTCGTGTCTGTCTACGTAACAGCTTGACGCTTAACAGTTGAATGATTTTGGATCCTATACTTGTATTCATAAGGATTTAGAATAGTTTTTACTTGAAAAAATAACTGTAAATATTTAAGCTTAGAACAAACGCGTCAGTGACGGATCGTCAAGTTGCGTTAAGTTGTCAAATGTGTTTTTTGTATACAAAACAGACATTTGACAACTTGACGCTCCGTCACTGACGCGTACGTTAAGCATCAGCTTAACGGATTTGATTCACAGTAAAACTAAAATACGACAGGTTTGAAGTACCTTTACACGCCTAAGATGTATCCAATGATGCTTGTATAAGTTTACGTATAATAATTATTATATGTGTGATTTGCCGTCTGTTACGGCCAGCTTAGACATCTTACATATTATAGCTGTAGTTAAAAAGTAAAAACATTTTTATAAAATTTTATGATATTAAGTGGCATAATCGTCGAAGTGTTACGAAACAATAAGACGGGTGTTACAATTTACAAAACCGTAATATGTAAACACATGGCTCGCGACGTGATACAACTTAGGCCACGTCCATATTGTTGTATTAAAGTCTTCATTGCAAGCGACCAATTGTTAAATATGTTTCAATTTGGAACAGGCGGCCAGCAGTGGCAGGCAACATTCAGAAAAAAATGCATCGCAACGTCTCGCGACGCGACGATAAAGGAACAAGTTGGATGCCGGCTACATGAAGTTGCAGCAGACGACGTGTCGTCGCGACACGTAATTAATTTTCTATGTATTTCTATGAATGTGTCGCTAGCTTCGTGTCGTTTGCTGCGCAGGGTCTTTCAGAAAAAACCATAGAAACTAGTACGTGTCGCGACGAAACGTCGTCTGCGGTTGCTTCATGTCATCCGCTACCAACCGGCACCTTTAAGCTAGTATCTAGATTACATTTATACCGTCCAAGTGTGTATCTTACGTCTGTCTAATAAAAACACTATTTTTAGTTTGACGATATCTTTATTTTAGTCAGCATCACATTGTAACATCTTAACGTACATTATAAGTATATGCTACAATGTGGAACCGGCCTTATCAAATGTGTCAACATATCACGGAACATATTATATCACAGTGAAATCACGGGGAATAAAATATTTTTAATATAACGTATTACTTTTTTACTTTTATACATTATATTCGACGTTCCACGTGCCTCCGTCCGCGTAAATAACGAGTTCCGTAGCAACCGTACATTTTAGCTTTAGCTAAAAGCTAACTCGCTAAGATGTAGCCTTTGTCCTTTCTAGTGGTCTGCACTATATCTATGCCAAATTTTAAAAAAATAGTTTGAGTAGTTCGTTGAGCGCGTTCAAACAAAGTCTTCGGCTTATTATTTAGATATTTTATATAAAATTAGGGGGCAAACGAGCAAACATGATGGAAAGCAACTACCGCCGCCTATGGACACTCGCAATATCAGAAGAGTTGCAGGTTGCTCTATCTTAGATAATTTATATTAAGTATACTAAGATTTTTATAAAAAATATTTTGTTTGCATGTTCCAAGTAAAAAGCGGGAAATCTATTTCACGTGGCACGAGAAATGAAGACACTTTTGGAAAGTTTAGCTGGAAACGTATGAACTTCGCTCTGTAGGGAGCCTCCTATCTACTTCTTTAGCTCTAGACTTCTACAGTCCCAGGGCACGTTGTCACTATATTGAAGTGTACTCGTGCAAGCTTTAGAAGTCTACCATTTTGAAATAAACATACTTTAACGGCCGTATTCATTACTTTCATTACTTTATAATGTTTTAGTACGGGAGCCCTAGAACATTTTTTTTATTACTATCAAGCTAATTTTTTGTGAGTAGCTTTATTTTGATAAGACGAACAACTTTTTTATCTGCGAAAAATCTTGAAAGTGATAGCTAACAGAGATAGAAAGGATTTCATACTTTGGTTTGATGGTCCTAAAATATGGACTATTTTATTTGTAGGACAATGTTACTCTTAAATTATATAACTACTAGATGACGCCCGCAACTCCGTTGCGCCAAAAATCGTTTATGGCGTGGGAACCGTACATTTTTCCGGGATAAAAAGTATCCTATGTCCTTTCCCGGGACTCAAAGTATCTTCATACCAAATTTCAGCAAAATCGGTTCAGCGGTTTGGGTGTGAAGAGGTCACAGACAGACAGACAGACAGACAGACACACTTTCGCATTTATAATATTAGTATGGATTAACCTATCAATACACAAAAAATCAGCTTCTTAGGGTTCCGGTTTAGGGTTCAGTAGTCAACCAAGTTTTTTTTATTACAAAATCCTAACGAGCTGATTTTTTGTATATTGATAGGTTATAAGTTATATAATTTAAGAGTGACATTGTCCTACAAATAAAATAGTCCATATTTTAGGACCATCAAACCAAAGTATGAAATCTTTTCTATCTCTGTTAGCTATCACTTTCAAGATTTTTCGCAGATAAAAAAGTTGTTCGTCTTATCAAAATAAAGCTACTCACAAAGCTTTAGCTTGGTAGTATTAAAAAAAATTGTTCTAGGGCTCCCGTACTACTTAATTTAGTTTTTGGTATTGACTGAAGAGTTTCATAGAGAACCTTTTTTTTATATAAATAAGGGGACAAACGAGCAAACGGGTCACCTCATGGAAAGCAACTACCGTCGCCCATGGACACTCGCAACAGCACAACCTATCTTTGTCTAGGTGTTCGTTAAATTTAAGTTAAATTAAAAGCCATTAAATCCGAGTTAAGAGAGAAAAATTGCACGAAAATAGAATATTTTATTTTAGACACTTTTGTCTTCTCTGTCCGTTATCTCTTTACACTTACTGATACTGCAGATTTTTTGTATTATAAACTATTTAATGTGGCCAACCGTGGCTCAAAGTATCTCTATACAATTTTTTATGACTACCGGTTTAGCGGTTTAAGGGCCTGTTTCACCGCTTCCTGATAAGGCTATCCACCACTTAACTTAGAGTATGGAGAATCTGTCAAATAAGCCTATCCGGCACCTTATCAGGAACCGGTGAAACAGGCCCTTAAACCGCTAAACCGATATTCATAAAAAATTGTATAGAGATACTTTGAGCCACGGTTGGCCACATTAAATAGTTTATAATACAAAAAATCTGCAGTATCTGCGCGATTAACGAATTTGGGTGCAACAGTGTGACGGGAAACACATTTTTAAAAAATACAAGTAGTTACGTCCTTACGACCCGAGGTGTAAACCACTGGACCAAGATGGCGGTAAAATTAACCTATATATCTACCGGTAACAATAACCTCGTCCTCTCGATCGTCTGGTAAACGCGATATCCAACTAAAGGACAGCCTTACACCAGCTAATATTTTACACAAGTACCTATAATTCACATAATTTTGCAGCATATTATGCTGTATCTTGGTGCCTTGTTCCGTCGAAAAATGATCTTTTTTTTCAAAGCAAACGTTTTATAAGTTTGTTTAATATTTCATGAATACTTGTTGTTTAGTAGTAGAAATACTTGTAGTCTGATAAGTATAAATATATTTAATTGCATTCAAAAAAAAATGGAACTGCACAATTGTAGTATAGAAGTAATTTGAGGTTGCAGGCCTTCATCGAGATGAGTGAAAGATATCATAACTCACACTGTTTTTGCTTATATATTTTTTTATTTACATATATCATAATACTATCTCTGTTTTGTTACAGCTTTTATATCCGGTTTACTTTTATGTATAAAACATCAACTGTAGTTAAGATTTAGTAAGTAATAAGTGGGATTTCAATTAACACGTAATATGTATTCTAGAAACAATTCAAGTTCAAATCACGACTTAATCATTGTAGAATGCGTTGGGGACCTGGCCCACTAGACCAGGATTACCAATTTTAATTAAACACGAACAAGTACTACTTCAATAGTGATGAAACACAGAAAATGAAATACTTAAAATCTGGAAATAATTTCGCATCAATTGAAATTATTTTTCTTTCATACCGATTCTATAAAAATTTTTGTTTTTATATTTGTTCTTACGCAGTGTTTACTATTTACCGAGTTCTTTATTATTCATTTTAAGGACAATTTACTACATGTTAAGAAGATAGAAAAAATTTAGTCATAACATAAAAATAAACATGCATTTCTATGACGGATACACAATATAATATAAATAAAGTAAAATAGCATAATACATCGTATTACGTATATTATAATATAGAAATATAATATTACCTATATTATGTTCATAATATTTCCAATAACGTTTCTTGCCATCTGTAATGTACCTACACAATATATTCCAGCTGTGTCACAATAGATTTTTGTTTGCAGTTTCCATTTTTAACAATGTATTTTTAGGAATAAATTTACAATTTTAATGACAAAAAAAGAAAAAATATCATGCTGTCATTTTTTAGCAACTAATCGAAATATCTTCGGAGGCTCAAAGGCTTATGGACGAAAATTTGAATTTATCAATATTTATTATGTTTTTATAATCGATGCAATTAATTTTTTATTGAAACTTTTTCGTTTATTCGGACTTTGGACTATCCATACTAATATTATAAATGCAAAAGTGTGTCCGTCGGTCTGTCTGTCTGTCTGTTACCTCTTCACGCTCAAACCACTGAACCGATTTTGCTGAAATTTGGCATGGAGTTACTTTGAGTCCCAGGAAAGGACATATGATAGTTTTTATCCCGGAAAAATGTACGGTTCCCGCGCGATAAACGAATTTTGGCGCAACGGAGCTGCGGGCGTCATCTAGTTTTGTATATAAGTACTTTACAACACCACATTATTATTTCACAACCGTAAATATCTAGAATCTAGATCATATTACACATAGCTGTTAAATGTAGTCAAAAAATATATTATCAATTCAAAAAGCCTTTATAATAATTTTAATAAAATAAAATTACATTAAAGAAAAAATATTTGTGACTAACGTACTTTGTTTTCGAATTTTATTTTCTGAAAGCATATCGTCGGATGTCAAGTAAACTTCAGTTTTTCAGTTAACTTATTACGGTTAACATTTTTCATTTGTATCATGTTTTAAATTTTTCGCACGTGTAACTCTTTAAAGGGAACCAACTGAAAAATAATGTATGCATGAAACGTTGTTGAATTGTTTGTCTTACATTATTTTTATTTCGTACATTCTATGCTAATTATTCCTCTGAAATAAAATAAAAATGTTTTTCAGACTGTTTAGTTACTCAACTTTTAAAGTTCTTTTGTTCAGTGTGTTATTGTCTCTTTAACGTTTTTGATAAACTTCAAAGTCAGTAAGATAAATATTGTTTTAATTACACGAGCGACCTCTATTTTACATGGTGTAACCAAAGCGATAGTTATTAAGGGTGTGTATGAGTCCCATGTATAGTTGAAGTAAGTAGAAGATTAGTTGGAAGACTACTGGGAAGTAAATAAATACATTTTGAACAGTTTTGATGTGAGATTTTACATCTAGTTCGTAAAACAAAATGGTGTTATATCCATACTATCCATATCCATACTAATATTATAAATACGAAAGTGTGTCTGTGTGTCTGTCTGTCTGTCTGTCTGTCTGTCTATCTGTTACCTCTTCACGCCGTAACTGCTGAACCGATTTTGCTAAAATTTGGCATGGAGATACTTTGAGTCCCGGGAAAGGACATAGGATACTTTTTATCCCGGAGAAATGTACGGTTCCACCGCGATAAACGATTTTTGGCGCAACGAAGTTGCGGGCGTCATCTAGTGTAATATAACACGTTCAACATTATAATATTTATAGTGTTCTGTGATGTCGAAAGTTGTGTTTTTTATAAGTAGTTTTTATTCTGAATTTCGTTTGTTCCATTTTATATTATGACGTATTAACTTCACGTTTAGTATATTAAGTTTTTTTACCATATTTTAAACTCATTCTAGTAAATCTGTTGCTAGAATTGTCCTTTTTTATTACATGTCGGTCTTGTAGGAACTATCGTTAACATGAAAGGTTTTGTAACTTAAAATTAATTAATAGGATTTTTATAACTGAAAATAATTAGTTTCACTGGTATAAACTGTCTTTTCACTTTTTTCATTTCTGTATAAATTTTTTAAGCTTTTTTTAAGCTGTACTTAGAAAATTATGCGTTTAAATAAAAATAAATTAAAAAATGTTACGAAATGGTAAAATAAAGTAGATATTAAAATAATTTTTAAAACTTTTTTTTAAACTAATTATTAAAACACACTAGACTTCCTGTTTACCTGTTATATTTGAATTTTGTTATTACTTAAATTAAATAAAGCTTGTAGTCGAGCAACACAAATTGTTTTAAGAAACTCGCTCTTAATTTTGGTAATATTTCAAAACTTTTAGAGCAACACAGAAATGTTTTCAGAAACTCGCGATGTATTTTGTGTTTCGAAAAAATTTAGAACGTTTTCGGAAACTATAGCTCTTATCAGTTATCGCCTACATTTTAATCGCGTTTTCAACATCTCTGAAACTTGTAGAGCAACTTAACGTACTTATAAATAACGTAAACTTTCATGAACTCTACGCAAGTTTCTGATACTAATTTTGCAAAATTACATAACTTTTAGAACGTTTTCAGGAACTATTTAGGTATCTTATCACATTTTGATCGCGTCAACATGCCTGAAACTTATGTCAGAGTAAACTAAAATATTTTCAGCAACTCGCCTATAATATTTGAAAATTACAATAACGTTCTTAGAAACTATCTTTTTTATCACATTTTAATCGCGTTTTCCACATGCCTGTACAAATATGTAACGAATTTTGTGAAATTTCTAAAAAATTTAAAACGTAAGGTTTTCAGAAACTATCTGCTTATCACCAACATTTTTTATCGCGTTTTCCACATGACTGTACAAAGTTTGGTACTCACCTGATATGCGGGACACTCGGGGTACAGTCGCGCGAACAATCACAAACTCGGCCCGTACCGGCGCGCTTATATAGCGCGGCGCCCCGCCTACAACCCGCCCGAAGGCGGTACTATTAAGGCATTGAAAACTTACGAGTTTTTTTTATTCTTTTTTTTTCAAAAATCGTGCATTTTTTAAATTTCAGTATGTTGTTATCACCGAACAAGTAAATGAAGTAATACTGGTTATTATTGTATTTTGACTGGAAATGATTTCGTTTTATTTTTGTTTGGTGATTGTGGATTCTTGATGATCTATAAATTTATAAAATTACATGTCCTGACTGACTGACTGACTGATTCATCATCGCTGAGTAAAAACTATTAAAGTTATAGCCACGAAATTTGGTTAGTAGGATTGTTTTATTAAGTAGACCCTACTAAGGAAAGAATTTTGAAAATTTTACCCCGAAGGTGGTGAAATAGGGGTTGAAAGTTTAAATGAAAGTCCGTCATTTCTTATGTTAGGAACATGAAAGCCTCCGCTATTAAACTATGCTAACGCGGACGAGGTTGCGGGCAACAGCTAGTTGTGTAGAATAAATACTTTTTATAAATATTGTGTTGACTAAAGATTAACTATAGGCTACTATTAACCGCAGCAAAAAAATTCGCCTGAAAACACTCAAAGAGAAAGAAAAAGGAAAATGAAAAGGTGCCTTTGTATTGAATGCTCTACCGCAGGTGCAAGTTATTACTTACCTTATAAAGTACATTTTTATATAGGTGTACCAGAATCTGATGGCAAAATCCTTTTCTTTTCTTTCCGCGCCTTATTATGTGTGTGAAACATGCAAATATATAAATTTATCCAATGATCAAGGATATTTTTTGAAAATCTGCTGTCAAAAATTGCCATCTCATTCTGGTAGACCTATCAGCTACGTCACACTAAATATACTAAGTCAAATAAAGAGATTATACTGTACTCAGCGAAACATGGCGGTAGCGGTCATTGACTCCCTGTCAAAAACTCGTCATTTTCTATACAAAGCCGCGATTGACATCTAACACTTCATTGTTCAATCGCGGTTTATATAGAAAATACCAAGTTTTTGACAGGGAGTCAATGACCGCTACCGCCATGTTTCACCGAGAAACGTACGGTTCTCGCGCGATAAACGAATTTTGGCGCAACGGAGTTGCGAGCATCATCTAGTGTCTAATAAGTATATAAAATTCTCGTGTCACATGTTTATGCGCAAACCCCTCCAAAACGGCTCAAAGCGATTTTAATTAAATTTTGTATTAATAAATACATTCGTAAGGCCTGAGAATAGGTTTTTATCTACTTTTTATATTGCTACTAGAAATAATTTAGGTATATGGCAAAACAACAACGTTTGCCGGGTCAGCTAGTTCTTTTATAAAAGTGCCTACCTGCTGACCACCGAACTTCGACATTAAGATGGCACTACATGATGATGATGATTGTGAACTACTGGTCCATTTAAAATACTCCCAGTTCAGACCTTAAAATACCTTGAAGAAACTAGTTACGACCATTTGTATGTTGAAGATAATATTGTAACGTAAATTCCTTTGTATTTCCCCTGGGATATTAGTTACACAGATTTAGTTGTTATTTTATCTAAAGCGATATTGAGGGTTTGTTTTGACTATGAAATATTAAAGTTGCTTACATTAATTGAAAAAATGATAGAATATTATATTTTACGTGCGTTGCCCACAAATTTGTACAATAAACACCCAGAAATCGTATATTTTGTTATTTGGCGGTAGGTCATCACGTAGACTTTCTGAAAAGATTTGATTCAAATTTTCTCAGAAATGTAACATTTTTATTTATTTATTATCTTTTCCCGGAAATTAAATTGTCACCATAACAAATTATCTTTAATCAGGTCCACTTGCGCAGGTCCAGGTTAAAGTTAATACTATTAATAAATAAATAATATCTTACATTATTTATTTATTTTACGAAAGAGATAACGTTTAATCCGAGGTTAACTAAGGGCTTAAAGTTTATGTCATAATCTAGATTAAATTAAAGTTAAGTAAATCATTACATCTCGTGCGGCTGTAGGTATAATATTAATAATTAATTTTTAATATATTTTCTGACTCGTCTCACGATTTGGGTTATATTATAAATCCTAATTGCTAACGTCATTTAAACACCGATGTCACAATCATCAATCTTTTGTATTGACTCAGTGAACCATGTTTGCTGTAGGATCAATTAATAAGCCATTCTGATATCCGATTATATTTACTTACAATATTTTATGAGGATGCTAGCTGATCCGCCCGGTTTCGTCTACACATCGTATAAATGTAAACAGTAACAGATGACAAGCTTGTATTATCAGAGAAGTTTATATATGATCTGTCGGCTGGGTTTGACGTAGAGATCAACTACGATAACATGGCGCGCCCCTCCAAAATACTGTTTCAATGTGTGCAGTCACATCCTTATGATAGAGTTTGTATGTAGTAAGTATTCAACCAATCGCAGTTGGTCAACTAATCATAACTAGCCTACCGCGCAAGACAACGCACATCAAAAACGTTTTGACAACGCACATCAAACGTTTTGAATTTTGGAGGGGCGCGCCATGTTAGTAGTTGATCTCTAACACAACCAAACTACGTAGGTCCCCCATCTGCCCAGGAATCTACTTCTCTGAATCTAGTACCTTCGCGAATTTTGTAAGGGAGGTAGATGCAGGCAGGGGGGCTGTTATTCTTTTTGTTTTTCAATTTTTAACTCACCTCTACTGCTAATGTGACTTAATAACAATGACTAGTCCAGGATTTTTTGCTTTTGCTCCCTTAGGATTTGTCAAAAAATTGGTCTAAATTTGGAAAACAGACTATAAATTGGACGGCGTTATGTAATAACAGATTAAGCGACACTTGAGAGAATTCGAGGAAATAAGCTTCAAAGATTTTAAACTTTAAATTGTCGCTGTGAGCTCATTATTTATGTTACGTGTATGATTTTTTTACTGTAAATTAAGATGAATATAAAGTTTAGATTAATATAGAATATATTACTGTGTAGAATATACTTTAAAAGATATAGCCAATTTTCCGCTTAATTCGTTAATGTTTTATAGCTATGTTCAGATAAATTAAATTTGACAATAACGTAGTATACGACATTATTGTCGTTTGATTCTTTCATACGATTTATTTTGGGTGAAATAAAGTGCAATATAAGATTAAATCCAAACAATTTTAATGCAAATTTCTCAAATTAAACAAAAATTATACAGTTTTTCTAAGATTATGTATGTATGCCTTCAATTATTTCGAAAATACACATAAATTTGAATAGGTTTTTATTAATTTTATAGTCAAATACCAGAAAATAACATGATTATTTGCTTGTCTCCCTATCCTTTATGAAACTATTATAAATGCGAAAGTGTGTCAGCGTGTCTGTTTGTTACCTCTTCACGCCCAAACCGCTGAACCGATTTTGCTGAAATTTGGTATAGAGATACTTTGAGTTTCGGAAAAGAACGTAGCATACTTTTTGTGCCAAAAAATGTACGATTCCCGCGCATAAACGAATTTTGGCGCTACGGCGTTACGGGCCTCAACTAGTCTTTTAATAATTAAAATGGCACTTTTTCAACATAAAAAAAAATTAACGCTCAATGATAAAAAATGAATGTAATCAATTTTTTATTTTCCTAATCTTCATCTTCTATATCAAAATCTTCTGCCATTTTAGGCGGTTAGTTTCGTTATTGCGTTTTTAAATAATTAATTGAAACGGATTATCTACAACGTTTGTGGATATAATTCGTTTATGCATTTTAATTCCCGTTTGTGTGTTTTGTAACAGTAACTTAGGCGCATAATTTTTTAATACGTAACTAAATTGTGGAAAACTTCTGACAAATTTTGACATGTCGCTTAATTCACCCCTTATTATAAGGCACTAGGATTGATTTTTAAACACAAAATTAGCTGAATACATTGCTAATGATGCCTGGAATCGACCTGCATTCATAACTCATTTTTTTAAATTTTGTTGCTTGATTCGTAACATAACGCCGTCCAATGCGTTTTTTAAAGCACGAGCTTTCTTAGGAAATTACTTTACCGATGACTTTACTTTTCTTAAAACATTCAGTAATAGTAGGGATGGAAAAGAGGGGATTTGGCAACCTGCTCGAGCGTGTCAGATTAAGCTTGTATAGGCTTCCAACATGTGTCTAGTTATCATGGTAGGTATATTGGTGGTTGAAACCGGCCACCGTCACAATAACCGGTATAGCAGGCGTTATTATATATATAACTCTACAATAACAATATAATACAGTTAACAAACAGGGTCACATTGACTTTAAACTTCTAATGGATGTGGTTTCTTGGCTTCGGGTCCAAATGTCGACCCTCTTATAATCAAAACAGTATTTACTATCGCAAGTTAGTAAAGAGTTCTTAATATTATAAGTTTGGAGTGAGTTTTGCAAGACTGTACTCGATGCAAATGCATTTTCTTATGAATATGCATAAAACGTATCCTCTAGACCAGTATTTCCCAAAGTGTGGGTCACGACCCACTGGTGGATCGCGGGTAGATTTTGGGTGGGCCCTGAAACTATAGGACGAGTGTCGTACTCGTTCGATTTTCATTTTTACTCGTTCGTTCGTAGTCGTGGGTGCGTGCGGGACGGGGGCGGGGCATTCGAACGCAAACGTAATTGTAAGTAAGGAAGGCTGACGATAATGATATATTGGTGGTGAACTACGATAATAATTAACGGGTAAATGCTGCGGCAGCAACATACTACGCTGCTTTTTTGTATGACACAAGGTGGGCCGCAAACTTTAAACTTTCTTGTAGATGGGTCGCGGTCCCGACTAGTTTGGAAAACACTGCTCTAGACTCTTGAGATTACAAAAAACTGTATCACAACAAATATAAAACCGCACGACAAATATAAAATTTCATTTAGAAACACAAAATATTATATTTGCTTGAATTGAAATTATTGGTTACCCGCAATCGGGGCTCTATAATACTATCGCGTAGTGGTAATATTTGAACAAGATATTTTAAATATTAATTTAGTTTAGTCAAATTTTTTTTAACTTTTAATCAGTCATCATCCTTAATCCTTTGATCGGGGATTCTTGGAAATGCTTTTATTTTATTGTTGTCGCGATCACCGGTGCTCGTATGGGGTTTGATGGGTTAATTCAGTTCTGGGATTCAATATATCCCTATCCTACCAAACATCAAAATCGATTTGGCAGGTAAAGCATAATATAACACACAATTTAACATCAAAAAGAAAGATATCACAATTTGCAATTAGAATACGCTCTTTAATTTTTATCCCAAAGAGAGTTTCCTCAAACCAAATTAAATGTAATCAATAATCATGTTATGTTTCTTTGATTTTATTGAAAATAGCAATTTAATTTATCAGAATATTATTATGTGTCATCATTTTCTTTTGGCATAACATAATGACTATCGTTAGCGTTTTACCGTTCAAGAAAAATAAATTTTCAATTTTTCTTTCCCTATCAAGTAGATGTGGATCCTTCAAAATAAACAGGGTAAGACTTTAGTAATGATTGTTACAGGTAATTTTGTATCAGATAGCTGATAACGTGCATGGTCTTCCACCGTGCATTTTTCGCGTAACTTTCTGCCGCGCACTGTAAAACTCTGGAACGAAATGTCACCAGCAGTATTTCCGGACCTATACGACCTGCAAACCTTCAAGAATAGAACGTATTCCCTCTTAAAGGGCTGGCAACGCACCTGCGGCTTTTCTAATGGTACGAGTGTCCAGAGGCGGCGTAAGGCGTAGGCCGTGGCCTTAAAGGGTCCCGCGCCCCTTGGACCACGAGGTTTTTAAGGGTTTAAATATTCAAAAGTAAAAAGTCTTATAATTTACGAGCTTTTGCCCGCGGCTTCGCTCGCGTTAAGAAGTATTATTATATACAAACTTTCATCCCCTATTTTAACACCTTGGGATTGGAATTTATCAAAATCCTTTCTCAGTGGATGCCTACGTCATAACATCTACCTGCATGCAAAATTTCAGCCCGATCCGTCCACTGGTTTTGGCTGTGCGTTGATAGATCACCATGTCAGTCAGTCACCTTTGAGTTTTATATAATTTTATATATATAACACATACACACCCTAAAGTATTATCACTTAGTTTTTAGTTTTGTTACACCTTGTATAAGGTTTTAAAAATATCATCGAATACTAAGGGCACATGTACGTATACTATTTAAATTCTAAATCAACGTACATTCTTAAAATATGACTACGGAACTATATTCTATGTAAATATTGACATTCTACTTTCCGATGCTTGCTGTTATTTAAAAAAAAAAAAACTTTTTTTAATTCAAAATATTTTTAGAGCACAAAAATTTAAGCCCTAAAGTACTATTATACAAAACTATTAAAATAATAACGCATCAATTTTCGTACTTTCATTAAAATAAAAGTACATAAAATAATGCAATTTACATACTGGAATTCCAATATCCAATATTTTATCTGTTAGTAGATAATCTTAACTGTATTAAATGCCACCTTGAGCTGATGCTAGAATCCAGATTGTCATGTAATCTGCAGTATAGGTTCAGTCGACTGGCAACGAAGATAGGACGCCTGAGAGAGCTCGACTTTAAACACTTAGAAAGTATGATCGAGTGAACCGCTACGGGTGAAAAATATCTACGATAGGTGCGATACTCTAGCTTAGGGACTTTTTATATAAAATAAGGCAGCAAACAAGCAAACAGGTCACCTCATGGATAGCAACTACCGTCGCCCATGGACACTCGCAGTGGCGGGGCAAGACCTAATTTTGATGTGGGCCAGATCTATCTTGCGAGGCACCCTGATGGAAATTAATACTCAAACTTATATACAGGTGTAACAAAAATAAGTGATAATACTTTAGGGCGTGTACGTGTTCCTTGTAGAGAGTTCACTGTGAAAGAAGCAGCGCTGAAAGACGAATTTTTTTTCACTTTTGTATAGGCAAGGGCCCGAGCGTCACGAGTTTCCCCATACAAAAGTGAAATTTTGGTCTTTCAGCGCTGCTACTTTCACAGTGAACTCTCTACAAGGAACACGTACACATTATCACTTATTTTTGTTACACCCTGTATATATATATATATATATATATATATATATATATATATATATATATATATATATATATATATATATATATATATATATACCCTGTTTTGTTACACCCTGTATTATATTTTAAACACTACCTTACCAACTCAAGCCCCGATCATAATCGCATTTTAAAGACCTCTTGAGAGTTTATTTAAATAACAATACATGTAACAATATATGGAGAGGAATAGCACGAAAACGATATGAATTTAAAATCACTTTGAAATGTGAATTCTTATGAGACGTGCCAGTGTTTGTTCGTTTTCTAATGCAAATTATGGTTATAGTTAAGGCTAAATTAGTTTCAACCATTGAGATAATATAGACTAGGAGAGAGCCTTATATCGGTGTATAAGCGTCAAAAGCGTGTAATGTTATGTCCTACTTACTAGGACATAACAAAGGAGTGGGTCTGCATATTTCATGTAATAAAAGTGTTAATAAAGGTTTTTAGTGAACATTTTATGCTAGATATTGTTGAGTTTTGTGGTTCCGCTAAATAATAAACCATAAGAATGGCCAAAGAATGCCTCAAACAAGTGGATTTAACATTAAATACGTAAATTTTGAATAACGTTTTTTGAGCTTTTCAATCGGTATTTTTGTAAGCTAAAAGGAGTATTTATAAGTTTAATATCCTTTATTCGTGCTACATAGGGCATTAGTGCTAAAAATGTCACATCGATTAGTAATTTGTCTACAAAAATGGCATAGCTTTTTACGTGTGTTTACGGATTCTCATTACTTGAACTATAGTTTATCGGTATCATAAACTAAATGACTTTCTTTTCTATATTATAATGTGCTTCGAAATGATCGACAAATAGAAATATTCAAGAAAATAAACACCCACTACCATATGAAAATAAGCACAAAATGGCCACGCGATGACGGGCTAAGATTACATCTATACTTTATTACTTTATCTATGGTTTTAACCTTAACTTTGACCACAGAAACTGACAGATGTCTGTTTCGTTTATTTTTTTATTAAAGCTAGGTCTAAAAAATTGAAATATCCGTAAAAATTGACAGGAATAATATAACACTGTGAAACAGTAAATTTTCACGAAAAAATTTAGATATAAATATGAGCGGTTATGGTTAAATATGGCGTCGGACGCCATATTTAACGGTAACCAAAGATTTGACATTTAAAGTAAGTTGGTGCAACGTCCACCCTAAGTCAATAAAACTATACGTTTAAAATATCCCACCCGTCTAAAATTTCCAAACAAAACTGTAAACAAAATTTAAACTTCTAACGAGGCTCCATAAAGTTACCGGATTTTTCTATTTGTGAAAATCCCTGTTAAAAGTTTTCCGTTTAATTGGTTAAGTGGCGGTTACTAGTAAAACAACTCCGTAATTTTTTATCGATCCTCTATGACAGGTGATTAAAACTACCCAATTCTGGAGTTTTTGCCGGTTATTTTAACTGATGGTAGAATTTTTATTATAATACTAGATGACCCGAGAACTTCGTAGGCCTTAGCTCCAAAATTTTTTAATATAAACCTTCCCTTGACTTCGAATATTTCAAGACTAAAATATTTCAAATCGGTTTAGCCGTTCTCGAGTTTAAGCGAGAGTAGAGATCAACTACGTTAACTTGGCGCGCCCCTCCAAATGACTGTTTAATGTGTGTAGTCACATCTTTATGAAAGAGTTTGTATGTAGTAAGTATTCAACCAATCACAGTACACGTAATATTTCAGTTAATGTCACTTATTACCAAGATTTGTTGGTCGACTAATCATAACTAGCCTACCGCGCAAGACAACGCATTTCAAACGTTTTGACAACGCACTTCAAACGTTTTGAATTTTGGAGGGGCGCGCCAAGTTATCTTAGTTGATCTCTAATAAAATGTATAATTCATTTATGTGTGTAGGTTTACTCAATAATGGAAAACGTCTACAGTCGGGGCATTTTAATAGGCCACATTTGACATCTGTCAGATTTATCTCCATAGTGAGGTGAGCTGCGTAAAAATATCGACCAAAACGAATAAATCGATACGGACTTGAAATAAAATATTTAAATTTTATACGTTTTAAACAAACTCCTGTCCCATTATTACTTTTTTTTTGCAAATTCAAGGAGCAAAATAAGACAAGTACATGATTTACAAAAAAAAATGCATTTATTCGCTTGTATTATAAAAACTGTTAAATGTAGTATTATCATTATTAATTTCACATAAATATGTGTTACTTTTCACAACGTGGTTATTAATTTATGGGGATATTTCGTTACAAGTAATCAATGCATCGATACTATTTATTCGCTTCCAATTTTTAGGGTAACTTCCCTAGAGTTTAAAAAGAAAAAAGGTCACCTAACGTAACATTGTAACGACGTGCAATTATTAAGATCAGAATTATTAAGATCAGTTTAGAATTGTTTATCAGTAAAAGCAAATCGTTAAATTATTCGTATCGGTCATATTTACAATAAATATGTAATCGTCATTGAAAAAAGTTAGTCAATTGTGCAGTTATAATAAAACGAAAATATTTATTTTTTATGTACGTCGCTATAAGGTTACCTGGTACAATTTTGATGAACTGTCAAATGTGGCCTATTAAAATGTCCCGACTATAGCAGGTATATCTACAGCGTGTAACAAAACTAAGTGATAGGTGTGTATGGACAGGTATAGAGTTCGATGTGAAAGTAGCAGTGCTAAAAAAGTAACTTATTTTTCACTTTTGTGTGGAAAAATTGATGACGCTCGGGCGCTTGCCTATACAAATCACAAAAAAAGACTCTTTCAGCGGTGCTACTTTTACACCCTAAAGTATTAACACTTAAGTTTTGTTACACGCTGTAGATGTAATACCTGCTCGACATTTCCCATTGTTGAGTAAACCTACACACATAATGAAATATACCGCTGGCCCCGGGCAACAAGGCGGTAAACGCCGGTTACGCCCTTTAATTTAATGTTATTTGATTTTTGGCTTCTCTGAGTATTAGTCTATCACCCCTATTTATTTCATATTTTTAAAATAACATTTAGGGTATAATAAATAACAACAGCTTTATGGAATGGAAAATTCTCTTACGTCTAAAACTGTATTCTTGCATTACTCTATGAAACATAACTAAAAAAAACCGGTGAAGATACGATACAGCTAAGTTTTCGATGTAAGATTCCCCAGAAGAAGGGAGTAATCGGCTGGTACGCTCGAAATCTAAAGCGAAAAATACGTCGTATTATGTTCTTACAGTCGTAAATATCAAGCGGTTTGGTGTTTTTATAAAGTCAATAAACAATGTTGCAATTGAAACAATATCGCTTATTAGTTGTATTATACATTTTTTCAATTATTTCAATAAATTTTTACACTATTACAATTATTTTGATATGGTTAAATAGGTAAAAAAAATAACTTTCATATGACACTTCAAATGCTTATTTTGGACCACTGTACGCTGCACTATAAACAAATTAGCTTATTTTGTCTCTCCTGAACAAAACGATTTTTGATATATATATTATATTATAGTATAGCAATATTGTAATAAGTTAATTACTAATAATTTTGGAATAAGGCTATGGACTTAAAACAACGTTTTTGGTGTTTAAAAAGGCAGTATATATCTTTGAATAACACTAGAAAGTAATAACGTCTGAGTCTACTAAAGGTGGTGATAATAATAACGGACCAATGGCGGGCTGTCAAGTACAAAAAGAAAAATGACAGATCGAATAAATATGAGTCAATTGATATCCTCACTAAATTAATTAAACATAATATCATAATTAAATAATAACATAATTAAACAAATTAAATTGATTGATTTTTGTACATACATTCAACACGCCCCCTCAAAAATTAATCAATGCCTTTACATTACAATTTAATATAAAACTACATACCGCTATTTAACTTTCTAGTGATGCCTGGGAGATGTGTACAATATTATAATAGCCCAACATTTGTTGCTAAGGATTAGGAAAACCCAGGAAAACCTAATCAGACTATTGAATTCATAATCTTAATCTTAATTATTTATAAATTATAATCATAAATTGTATGAAATATAATATATAATATTATGTAAACAATGACTAAAACTTTCTCCTTTTAAAAAAATAGAATATACTTCTAATAATAACAATCAATTTAAATAAGCTTTATAACAAATTGTTATGTACCTACTAAATTGTTTTAAGGTACAAATTACAATAAACCCATTTTAATTCTCATTTCACGGTAAGTGATGGCTGGTAACGGTTTTGTCAACACATCGGCCAATTGTTGATCAGATGGAATGTATTGCAATTTGATGACGCCCTTTTCTACTTGTTCCCTAGAAAAATGATATTTTATGTCAATGTGTTTTGACCGTTTATGATTAGTAGGGTTGTTAGCAATACTAATGCAACCGTTATTATCTTCGAAAATTATTATCGGTTCATTGATATTAATTTTAATGCTAAGAGCTAAAGACTTAAGCCACAAGGCTTCTCTAACAGCCTCAAACAACGCCATGTACTCGGCTTCTGTAGAAGAAGCTGCCACCGAGGTTTGTCTTTTTGTACTCCATGTTATTGTACACTGATCAAAAAGTTTGAATAAATAACCTGTTGTACTTTTCCTGTCTGTTGTGTCACTTCCGCCCCAGTCCGAATCTACATAGCCGCATATAACATTATTAAATTCACCTCTTTTATAAGTTAATTTTAGATCAATAGTACCTTTTAGGTATCTTAAAACTCTTTTTAAATTTTTCCAGAGTTCTTCATTGTTTTTATTGGTGTAACGGCTAAGTATATTCACGCTGGTGCTTAAGTCAGGTCGTGTACATAACATGAGGTACATCAAACATCCTATGACATTACGACAAGGAGCGTTATATTTTTCATCTGAATTTAATGCCTCGTAATTCAGTTTGCTTTCTAACGGTGTGCTTACAGGCTTGCAATCCTGCATATTAAATTTATTTAGTAGCGTTTTTATATAAACACTTTGATCCAGGGTTACTGTATCGTCTGTACGAGTCACCCTTATGCCAAGAAATAATCTTATTGAGTTTAAATCTGTCATTTCGAACCTACTCATTAGATATCTTTTAAAACTATTCATTACATCATTTTCTGCACACGCAATAACTAAATCATCTACGTATAATAGAACATATATATTTCTATTTATGTCGCCTTCATCTAATACATACATACATCTATCAACTGACGAGTTTTGAAAACCTTTTTCTTTTAATGACTGTTCAAATACTTCAAACCAACACCTAGCTGCTTGTTTAAGTCCATATAAAGCTTTGTTTAATCTACACACAATGTTAGGCTCAGATTCAACACCGTCAGGAACTTTCATAAATACTTCTTCTTTCAAGATTCCATTTAAAAATGCAGTTTTAACATCCATGTGATGTATCATAAGATTATTTTGATTAGCAAAACTAACAAGAAATCTAAAGCTGGCGATTCTAGCTACGGGAGCAAAAGTTTCATTGTAGTCTGTAAGGTATTCCTGACTAAATCCTCTAGCTACTAGACGCGCCTTGTAACGTAAAGATTTTCCAAACTCATCATATTTTATAGTAAAAATCCATTTAGAATCAACAATATTTCTATTTTTAGGTGTAGGTACCAATGTCCAAGTATTGTTCATAGAAAGAGAATTAAGTTCGTCTCTAATAGCTTTTTCCCAGTGTGGTCTATCTTCACGAGTCTTAATCTCTTCGTATGAACTTGGTACTTTATTTAAAATTGATTGAGCACACAACAAGTAGTCACAATCATCATCAAGCTCTTTATATGATATAGGGGCACGACCTTTAAGCCTATCACTCCTCCTTAGCTCACTATTTTGATTTGTGACTTCATTATCTACACGCAAAGTAGGACAATCAGATTGTATTTCAGGCGTATCCGCTAGTTTACGGATTTTAACAGGACATTCATCCCCATCAGATTTATTTTCTGATTTATGACTGTCAGAACATGGTTTTTGTGACACTGATTTTGACGGCACATGAAGCCTATCAGTTTCATTTCGGGAATTTGTATTATTATTCCCTTCAGGCTCAAGTTGCGGCCTGGTTTTTAAGAAATTTGTTTCATCAAAAACAACGTCCCTGACAGTAACAAATTTTCCACAATTGGGATTCCAAACTTTGTAGCCGTTTGGTTCGTAGCCTACCAGTATTCCTTTCCATGATTTTACATCAAATTTATTTTATTGGTTTTATCATGTACAAAAACAGTTGACCCAAATACTTTCAAATATTTTATTTGCGGCTTTTTGCTATGCCACAATTCGAATGGTGTTTGAGACTGTTTTAAAGCTCTAGATGGTGTTATGTTAATTAAATATGTGGCAGTTAAAACTGCTTCACCCCAAAATATTTTATTTAATTTGGCACCATTTATCATTGTCCGCGCTTTTTCGGTAATAGTGCGGTTCATACGCTCTGCAACACCATTTAACTGTGGTGTCCTAGGAACCGTTAAATGATAAGAAATCCCTTTTTCAATGCAGTATTTTTTTGTTTCAGTGGACAAGTACTCACCACCGTTATCACAGTACAGATTTACTACTTTGGAATTAAATATCGACTCACTTTTGGCTACGTAATCTTTGAAAGCTTGAAATACGTCTGATTTATAAGTTAATAAATATGTCACACAGTAATGGGTATACTGATCTATAAATGTCACAAAATAATTTTTGTTATCAACTGTAGAAGGAGTGATGGGGCCACATACATCAGAGTGCACTACAAATAATGGCCGTTTAATGTGATCTTTATTTTTACTCTGATTAAAGGGTAGTCGCGTCTGTTTCCCATTTATGCAATCTTCACACAAATCATTTTTGGGCATTATACTTTTTATTAAATCAACATCATCAACCATATTTTTATTCTTTAAATCTAAAAATTTGTTCCGGCTAATATGACCTAAACGCTGATGCCACAAAACGTAGCTATTTTTGTCATTTTTGCATACATGGGAGACAGAGCGGCTAGTAGGAATAAATGCGATAAAATCTAAAGCAATTAAGTTATATAAGGCCTACCTTTCATGATGACTTTACCATTTCTGCATATTTGGGTACCTTCCTTATTGAATATTATTGTCATGCCTGCTCGTTGCATTTTTGACACCGAAAGCAGGTTATACGGCGCCTCCGGACAATACAGTACATCCTCCAATGTTCCTTGAACACCCATGTTGCTGGTTACGATGACTGTTCCCTTCTTTATGGCTGAAATAAATTGACCAGATTTTGCAACTGAAATTTTTAATGGTGTAGGTATTTGTGAAAAATTAGTGAACAAATCTTCCCTGTTTATTATGTGATCTGAAGCTCCGGAATCTAATATAAACATAGCATTTGGCCTCTGATAATCTTCGTCAGTGTAATCTCCCGTCATAAAAGCAAACCCTGAAAAATTTCTAGATGTTGAAGGCTGATTGTTGGCTAGTTCAACAACTTGAACATTTCTAGATCTGTCTTCATTTTTCTTTTGATTCATCCTCTTGTAATAGTAACAATCATTAATTACGTGACCTCTACGACCACAATGATGACACTTAATAAAATTTGACCTTTTCTTAGCTTTGGACTTAAAATGTTTTTGTTGAGATTGCTGCTGCGTTTTCATGTTATATTGTTTTCGTTTAAATATTTCACTTTTGTTTTCTGTTTGTAATACTTTCAAACCTGTGTCACAACTCTCATTCCTCAGTTTAACTTCATGATCTAAAAGTCTCGTCTTAACAAAAGCTAAAGTCAAACTGTCTTCAGATAACGTCTCAATCGCTGTAATAACACCGTCATAAGCCGTAGGTAATGTGAGCAATAAATGCGCCACTTTGTCGGTTTCGTCTAGTCGAGCACC
Organism: Lysandra bellargus; assembly: GCA_905333045.1. Taxonomy (NCBI): domain Eukaryota; kingdom Metazoa; phylum Arthropoda; class Insecta; order Lepidoptera; family Lycaenidae; genus Lysandra; species Lysandra bellargus. The sequence goes on from HG995323.1 coordinate 5,146,239, forward strand.
GGCCGCCAATAATTCCGTCACCAAATCATCGAAAGTAGAAAAATGTTTGATAAGAGGTACATCACCTTGAAGTTTGAGGGTAAGAAGTTTTTTTCTTAATGCCAATTGCGTCGCAAGACTTTTTCTTTCGTATAAAGCGTCTAAATTATTTAAAATATCTTTGGCGGTAGTTTCTTCCTTTGCAAAACCGAGATAAGAATCCGATAGATACTCCACTATCACACCTTTTGCAATACGATTTTGTTTATCCCACTCACTTGATCGAAATATGGGTTCGTCGTCTATTACATTTAAAACGTTTAACTCACTAAGCAGAGATCGAATCCGGAACTTCCACACGCTATATTTCTCACCATCAAACGGTTTAATATTTCGTTTCGACTTTGAAGATTCCATTGTTGCAACCGTTGATTCCGATTTGAATTATAACGAAATAAATTAACAGCACAACTTATGAATACGCGAGCACTGGGCCAATAACCTTTTGGAATAAGGCTATGGACTTAAAACAACGTTTTTGGTGTTTAAAAAGGCAGTATATATCTTTGAATAACACTAGAAAGTAATAACGTCTGAGTCTACTAAAGGTGGTGATAATAATAACGGACCAATGGCGGGCTGTCAAGTACAAAAAGAAAAATGACAGATCGAATAAATATGAGTCAATTGATATCCTCACTAAATTAATTAAACATAATATCATAATTAAATAATAACATAATTAAACAAATTAAATTGATTGATTTTTGTACATACATTCAACAAATAAATGTTCTTACGAGATTTAATTTGGCTGATATATATCAAAATGGACAGAATCAAAAGTAAATACTAATCGAGTTCAATAGAGATGAAAGGGTAATTGAGACGATAAAGGAAAAAATCGTTTGTTTTTTGCCGGATAAAGCTTCGGAGTCACTCTTTAAATAGCCATTAACGAAATTCGTAATGAGTTGAGCGCTTTGTTCCGTTAACACTCTTGGACAGTATATATAGCTGGTGGTTCTGCCTAGAAAATTATTCTATCCTTTCTATCTGGTACCTCTTCTCGCTTATAATAATGGCTTAATACATGATATATATATTATGGTTTCTATCTCGTTGTAGGTACGAAGTTGCGGTATTCATTTAGATTTTAGTACTATCAGAGAAGTTGATTCATAGGTAGATGGCGGACCTATGTAATTTGGTCGTGTTTTGTGAAACCCAGCCGACAGATAACGAATTACATTGAATTTACATAATGCGACCAGATTACGTAGGTCTGTCAACTGCCTCGGAATCAATTTCTTCGGCGGTACAATGTTATACAAATAGCTTATTGTTATTTTTGATTAATTAAGTTGTCTCCTTTTTGGTTTTACTTTTTGGTACCTCAGTTCGAAATGTTCTTAAAGTACAAGTCTTAACAAAATATTGTTGAAATTTAGTTTGTTATTATTTTTAGCAATATTCCGCGAAAAACTTCCACCTTTAAGTAAATGAGTGAGTGCACGCATAGGCATGCGTACAGCACCTCCCTCCTCCCACACTGCCTATGCGTACACTCGCATGCAAGAACTTGCAAACACCACCACCACACAAGCAATAATGTTGGCAAATCCGTGCAAGGCCCCTCACCACCATGCAGGTTGAAAACCTCGACGCGCGTTTCGCTCCAACACCGGAGCATCCTCAGGATGTGGACTCTACGAACAACGTCCGTCAACTTGACGGACCTTTCAACCTGCATGGTGGTGAGGGGCCTTGCACGGATTTGCCAACATTATTGCTTGTGTGGTGGTGGTGTTTGCAAGTTCTTGCATGCGAGTGTACGCATAGGCAGTGTGGGAGGAGGGAGGTGCTGTACGCATGCCTATGCGTGAGGAACAACGTCCGTCAAGTTGACGGACGTTGTTCGTAGAGTCCACATCCTGAGGATGCTCCGGTGTTGGAGCGAAACGCGCGTCGAGGTTTTCAACCTGCATGGTGGTGAGGGGCCTTGCACGGATTTGCCAACATTATTGCTTGTGTGGTGGTGGTGTTTGCAAGTTCTTGCATGCGAGTGTACGCATAGGCAGTGTGGGAGGAGGGAGGTGCTGTACGCATGCCTATGCGTGCGGAACAACGTCCGTCAAGTTGACGGACGTTGTTCGTAGAGTCCACATCCTGAGGATGCTCCGGTGTTGGAGCGAAACGCGCGTCGAGGTTTTCAACCTGCATGGTGGTGAGGGGCCTTGCACGGATTTGCCAACATTATTGCTTGTGTGGTGGTGGTGTTTGCAAGTTCTTGCATGCGAGTGTACGCATAGGCAGTGTGGGAGGAGGGAGGTGCTGTACGCATGCCTATGCGTGCACTCACTCATTTACTTAAAGGTGGAAGTTTTTCGCGGAATATTGCTAAAAATAATAACAAACTAAATTTTAAGCTATGGATTTCCGCAAAGTAACGCCTGATTCTATTAAAATATTGTTGTACAATCAGAGAAGTTGATTTCTAAGCTACGTAGTTTATTCGCGTTGCGTCAAACCCAGCCGCAGACCACAATTAACCAATCAATTAACATTGATTTGACATGATCCGACCAAATGACGTTGGTCTATCAACTGCCTAGGAATCAATTTCCTCGATGGTACAATGCGTCACGAACTGACGCAAGTCACTCGTAACCCTAATTTTATGGCATTTCTATTTGACTATTCCTAGTAATATATGTTAGAAATGTAGGTGCCTAAACAGTGATTTGTGTAATTTCTAGTGACGACCATCAACAACTTTTGCTAATAACCGAGGTCTATAAAACTAGTGGCAAAATAGTAGATTGTGTACCAAAGGTAATCTACAGGTTGTAACAAAAGTAAGTGATAACTGTTTAGGGTTTTAATGTACTTATAAGTTTACAATTTGTAGGTACGTAGGTACATCACAGAGGTTCATTATCCATGTTATCAGTAAATTAAAAAATCGCAAATATTTTAATACCAATCGCTTAAAGCGATAAGGCCGCCCTTGCCCACATTTTACTGTAAATGTATTGTTAAGTTAGTCGAACTAGTTATAGTACCAATTTGTGAGCAATAAAGAGTTATCTATCTATCTATCTATCTACAAAACAAAGTTTTTTCTGTGGCAAAAGTATAATACTATGTAAAACCATCCGGGTGAACCGTAACGAAAAAAGGTTAATGGATTACGACGGATTATTCTTATACCTCAAAAATTTCATAAACATGTTTTTTCATTACTTATTAGTTCATAGGAATTAGAACCAAGTATAAGTTTAGCATTAGGTTCCGGATAGGCAAACCACCTGTATAGCCTATCTGGCACTTTATCAAGAAGCGGTGAAACAGGCCCTTAAATAATAATAATTACCTAATCTAGATTAATTTTGTTAATTTCATTATATTATTAATTCACTTCATTAAATTATTTCATTTCATTAAAGTAACTGGTTTGGAGAAAAGCCCAAAAACCTTCAATTTTGTCCTTAGACCCTAATTAACTATGCTAAATATAGCACACATAGGATCGACGGCAACCTCCTAAGTTTTCTTCCTGAATGATGGTGAAAAAAATGCTTTGTGTATTATGATTTATGACCTACAAAGTCGTAATTCGAAACTATTTAGCCTCTGAGCAAAACCGCGGACAGACAGACAGACAGACGGACGGATAGACCAAAACTATAAGGGTTCCTTGTTGACTACGGAGTTCCTTGTACGGAACCCTAAAAAGCTCTTGTATACATTTAAGTGTACGAGTCTGTCGCATTTCCTACCGCCCAACATATTAAAGTGCAGACATCTTTGGTGTTTGGGTATAACGTTTTTGACCGACTTCCAAAAAGGAGGAGGTAATATGTTCGGCTGTATGTATCTTTTTTTTTATGTTCAACGATTACTCAGCCGTTTGTGATCCGATTTTCAAAATTATTTTTGTGTTGTATAGAATTTAACTCGAATTTGGTACCATGTTCACAAAAGTGGTGATCTGATGATGGGATCTTTGAGGAATCGAGGGGACTCCTTGAAATTTGTATGGAAATATATAGTGATTTCGATTTTTTCCGAAGCATTCGAGGTAAATGCTACCAAAAAGTAAGACTTCGCACCAGGTTATACCCTGGATCCGAAGGTACCGAACAGAACTTTTGAATGCTTATAGGTACAGGTTCGGGGATTTCGGTGTTGTTTAAACAACTGAAAGCATAAGCTAATACATCAATTTGATTAATCATCATCATCATAAACATAATTATACCATGAGTCATCACACTATGGTCAAATTATTGGTACTTTTCGTGATATTTTGCATCGAAGCAGATGTTTTTGATGATGATTTCGCTGTTTGTAGACCGATTTTCAAAATTATGTTGTTGTATAGGATGTAATCTTAATTTTGTATAACAATTACGAAAGTTGTGAGCTGATGATGGGATCTAGGAGCAATCGAGGGAAATCCTTGAAATTTATCAAAACACTTATAGTGGTTAAAATGTTGTTTCTAGTAAGTTAAACATATGTTACGAACAAAAGAAATTTCATACGAAGGTGTCTCTTGGTGCTAAGGCACTGAACAGAACTCCTGAACCTTTAAAGATAAAATTTTGGAAATTGCAGCATCGCTTAGATAACTTGCAAGCATTTACCACAATTTCGCTTACAGTAACATAACGTGAATAGTTAACATTCGTATTGGGGTTTTACGCTTAAAGCCTAATTTCATAGATACTTAACTAAAAAGAGTGAAATTATTATTTTTAACAAAAAATTAAAACCGACTTCCAAGGTAAAAACAATAGTAATATGAACTAAAAAGTATTAAATAACTCTTACTCTTTAATAGCACGCCTTTTTCAGAATTCGTCTAAATATCAACTATTTCTGTACATATACTACATAGTCCATTGACATGTTACAATTTTAGGACCGAATATTGCATTTATTCGAGGACGCTATTTTATTTTGGAATATGTTATGTCTCAATAGAAGCTTAACCTCAAGTTTGTGGGGTCGCCACTCTTGTCCCCCGGCCGTCATCTTGAAAAAAGGGGTAACACTATTTTCGTGACATCTCGGAAACTATAAGCTTTACAAAAAAAATTCTAAAAATATAATATCTTGCAAATTATTTTTTCTACAAATATGTTTATATAACTTTTAATCCTAAATAAAAAAATTAAAAAGTTATAAGCAAAAAAGTAACAACTTTTTTAAAAGATTTATCATCGTTCTTAAACTTTGTTTAATACATTTTACAAAAAAATTACCTTATACTAACCTTGTTAATGATCTTTAGAGAAAAAGATCCCCCAATCCCCCCCGATCTCATGAAATTAATTTTCTGCAAATGCAAAGGAAACTGTGAAAGCAATGTGTGGCTGCAGAAAAGCAGGCCTAAAATGCTCTACAGTATACCTACTATTCTGTAAAGCATTTCAGGCCTGCTTTTCTGCAGCCACAGTGTACAATACGCCTGCTACACTACATAAATATATGCAATCTATATTATAGTTTGCTTACTATACTATTCTGCACATGCCTACTATACTATAAACTTTATAGTATAATAGGCATGTGCAGAATAGTATAAATGTAAATAGTATAAAGCATTTCAGGCCTGCTTTTCTGCAGCCACACATGGTTCCACAGTTTCCTTTGTATCTGCAAAAAAATAAATTTCATGGGATCGGGGATCTTTTTCTCAGAAGGTCATCTACAAGGTTGGTCGAAGGTATTTTTTTGGTAAAATGTATTAAACATAGTTAAAGAGTGATAATGAAGCTATTCAAAAAATTTCTCACTTTTTTGCTTATAACTTGAATTGTTTTAATTTAAGGTAAAATATAATATGAACATATTTGTAGGCAAAATAATTTGCAACAATTCATATTCTTATAAATTTTTTGTAAGACGTATAGTTTCCGAAATAACACGAAAATAGTGTTGTCACCCCTTTTTTCAAGATGGCGACCGGGGGACAAGAGTGGCGACCCCACAAACTTGAGGTTAAGCTTCTATTGACTCCCCCAACATATTCCAAAAATAAAATTGCATACTCTAATAAATGCAAAGCAAATGTAACATTTCAATGGACTAACAGTCTTCATTACTTTGAAGTCGGTACCAGGCCCAAAAGTTTCAGATATTCTGACATTACTGAACTAAAGATTAAATTAGCTGGTACCGACTTCAAAATAATGAAGACTGTAGTATATGTACAGGAATAGTTGATATTTAGACGAATTCTGAAAAAGGCGTGCTATTAAAGAGTGTGGCGGTACCCACATTCGCCTAACATTCCTGCATCGCGCTATCGAAGTTTTCTAAGCGCGGCGGTATATATACGACAGCTGAAATGTATCACGTGGGCTTCGGCCTGACCGAGCATAACACCTCGCTCGGTCGGAAGATCTTCCTTTGGCCTCCACGCCTTATTCCCACATTGGTGACCCTCGACAGAACACGCCTCCTTCATCATCATCAATCCCCGCCCCTCCGCACCGCGCCAGCCAGCATCGCCTCATCGGGTACCTCGTCCACTAGCCACAATGTACCGCGGCCTGGGCGACTCCGCATCGGCATCATCGGGCTTTCTCACTACACCGACCGGTCAGCAAGCAGAGCACATCTCTCCTGGTCAGCACGTAGCATCGGCCCCGCACGGCAGCTATCCGACTCACTGGATCCCGTGCAGCAGCAGCTTACAGTTCCGACTCACTGGGACTCACTGCAACAGTTCCGACTCACTGGAACTCACTGGCACTGGCGACTCAAGCGATAAGACTTCAAGATTCGACCTCCGGTCTTCGGGGGGGAGTGATGTGGCGGTACCCACATTCGCCTAACATTCCTGCATCGCGCTATCGAAGTTTTCTAAGCGCGGCGGTATATATACGACAGCTGAAATGTATCACGTGGGCTTCGGCCTGACCGAGCATAACACCTCGCTCGGTCGGAAGATCTTCCTTTGGCCTCCACGCCTTATTCCCACAAGAGTAAGAGTTATTTATTACTTTTTAGTTCATATTACTATTGTTTGTACTATGAACTTGGAAGTCGGTTTTCATTTTTTGTTAAAAAATAATAATAAATAACAGAAACAACTGGTAAAAACACATACTTGTAATATGTTATTAGTCTTATTACATGTTTTTATTTACCGTATCTACATATATAAAAATGGATTTTCAAATGTGTTAGTCGCGCTAAAACTCGAAAACGGCTGAACGGATTGGGCTGATTTTAGTCTTAAAATATTGGTAGAAGTCCAGGGAAGGTTTTAAAGTTACGTGTGACACGAAGTTCACCGGGACAGCTAGTTTAATATTAAAATCGAAGCACTTGTATCCAGACTTTGATATTATTAAATGCGAAAGTGTGTCTGTCTGTCTGTTACCTCTTCACACCCAAACCGCTGAACCGATTATGCTGAAACTTGGTATGGAAATACATTGAGTCCCGGGGAAAGGGCAAAGGATACTTTTTATCCTAGAAAATTTTACGGTTCCCGCGCGATAAACGAGTTTTGGCGCAACGGAGTTGCGGGCATCATCTAAGTAGTATATGTTATAACTTTTTTTGAAGTTATAGCTTTATTCCTCCCTATTCTAGATTAGTGGTCGCTGTTAAGCATTAATTGTGTATTAACCCACAAAAAAAATGTTGAGTTATATTCATAACTCAACAACAAACAAGCAGTCTCGTTCTAAATGATCTAAAGTACATGACTGCATGCATAACTCAATACGTATTTTTCGTGGGACGATATACAAATGCTTAAGGCCATCCCCCAAGCAAACGACCTTGACCATACATTTGCCGCGTCACCGAGATCGCACCAAAACCCTATTTTTTTACTTATCTTAGTTCAAAATTGACCTAAAAAAAATTAAAACGTGGAATATGTAGTTTATGATATTGTCGATCTATTGGCGTGTGTTTCAAATAACAGTAATTTGTAAATACTAAGGAGATGCTGAATGTATGCTTGAATTTTAATAAATCGGTTTTACTTTGGAAGCTGATATCATTAGTATAATAAACAAAAACAGAAAATTTAAAACGTGGAAAGGAATGTTGATATGCTGAAGATTATTGCTGTACTTTTATTATAACTTTGTAGCTTTCAAATTATGAGTTTATAAGCCCCTAAATACGGTAAATTACGGAATCTCCGTAGGGAATCCCCTTAAGGGGAAGACAGCTGCCAATTCGACATCTTTGTGCAGTTTTCTAGACGTATGTATTTCATTGACTGGCACAAAAAAAATATATGTGATTTTTGATTATATTTGGAAAAGTTTGTCGAATTTAAATAATAAAATAATGTTCTCCTACTGGATGAAAAAAAAACCAAAGTCACATCTTTCAGAAACTTTAAACAGTTCTAACTAAAGTAATAATACAATCTATGCTTTAAAAATTTGTTTATTTGATACCTTTTACAAAAATCCAAAGATTGCCGGATTTAATTTTCGGTTCTGACGTCTAGATTTCCCATAATATTTATTTTTTCCTCTAACAAACGAAAAATGTATCCACGCTACCGAGTGAACACTTCACATCTCTGTCTCTCTGGCATGAAAATTGACACAGGTGCGAGAGTAATGCGAGATCAAGGTCATTGGCAGTTGTCAGCGTCTTAATAGGGAGGAATCTATAATATGGGGGGTTCTAGAAAACGTCTCGATATATTGTTATAAAAATGATCAAGACGTACGCCTAATAATACCACCAATGAAGATATAAGTGGATGATGTGGGTATTTTAATTAAGTATAAATTTAAAAAAAAACATAATTGATATACTTATAAATTATAATATTATATCGATTATATCGATATCGATAGAGACTTAAGTAAAGTGAGGACTTTATTACTCTTTATTACTTTATTAGTTTTATTACGCACAAATAACTCATAACTTGTAAAAATACAAATAACGAGAGACCACGCAATTTCCGGGGTTTGATATAGATTATTGTAGATCTATACTAATATTATAAATGCGAAAGTATCTCTGTCTGTCTGTCTGTCTCGCTTTCAGGCCAAAACTACTGAACCGATTGTAATGAAATTTTGTACACAAATAGTCTAAAGCTTGAGAAAGGACATAGGCTACTTTTTAACTGGAAAAAGGGGCTGTAAGGGGGTGAAAATGCGTAAATTTGTTCAAATTAAGTGAGTCCCAAAAATTCATAACAGATGGCGCTAAGAGTCGCCTACATCTCGCTATCGTTTGCTCATAAGTATTTCTATAAGAGGTGGCACCATATTGAGTAAAGTTTTTCGATTCTAACGATTGTTTTACACGTTATTAAATAACTCACTACTCATACTTTATCTATGCAGTGACGTAACCTTAAACCTACCAATGATAAAGCTAAAGTTGTGTAATGGGGGGCTAAATAAGCTTTAAATTTGGTATAAAGTTTACTTAATTTAAAAAATGAAATATTATGTGCATTACTGCACAGCTGTTTTTGGGTATTTTGATTTAAGGGGTACCAGGGTTTTAAAAACGTTTTAAATTTGACACCAATTTTGTTGACACCGCGCGCTATAAACTGAAGTCTACGCGGACGAAGTCGCGGGCAACAGCTAGTATAAAATAACCCAGACGCAACATAATAATTTACGAGCTCACAATACACTGCTCGTTTAGTCGTTCGACGGTGAGATCCAGCTACAATAAAACCCGACCTGTATCACTTAATGTGCGTGAATTCCTTTTCGAATGTGCACGAACCGAAAAGCTTTTTGGGTCATTATAAACGTTATAAAGATATCAGTCGGGGGTCCTTCAGTCATTAGCAATCACCGTTTATTGTACCGCCTATTTGTACCATCGAAGAAAATGATTTGGCAGTTGACGGATCTAGGTAATTTGATCGGGTTATGTCAATTGTCGTCTACATCGGCTACGTTGACACACAGACGAACGGCACTTGCCGACGTTAGTCGACGACAGCCGCAAAAAAAAAATCATTGATTTTTTGACGTTTGCTACGACGGTTAATGACGAATAATGAGTGTGCTACTTCTTGCCACTTTAAAATGTACGGCACCTTTTATCAATTGTGAACAATTTATTGTAGGTAATTCATTTATGATTAGGCAGAGGACTAAATGGTCGCTGTTAAGCATTAGTGTCCTAACCCACAATTTTTTTGTTGATAAATTTTGGATGCAGTCTTGTTCTAAATCATCGTCAACACGGTTGCGCGTTAGTTTGCATCGCTACAGTTGCGCGTTACTAACGCGCGATCTTGTCGGACGCAGAGATGATAGCAGGGAGAAACGGTACTCCGTGTGTTAGGGCACCAGTAGCCCTAGCACGGCGACCAGTAGAAATGCGAAATTATAGACAAACTGTGGACATAAACTTAGGTGCCGTTCCGATCTTTACCGCGGCTGATCGCGACCGACAAAAATTCAATTAAAATGCCACTTTATAGTATATGTCATAAAGTAGGATATTATTTGAATTTTTATGACTATAGTCATGTCATAAAGTGGCATTTTCATTGAATTTTTCGGAACGGAAAAAGATCGGAACAGCACCTTAAGTTTATCTCCACAGTTTATGACTATAGTCTGTCATAAAACGGCATTTTAATTGAATTTTTCGGAATGCAAAAAGATCGGAACGGCACCTTAAGTTTATCTCCACAGTTTGTCTATACTTTCGCATTTCCACTGGTCGCCGTGCTAGTCATTCTTTGCTATGTGCTAAGGCCGTACTTATAGGCGCAGCGCCACCAATAATTTAATTCAATTTATAAAAAACCAGACCTATTTCTAAAAATCTGAAACTATACGCATCATATAATTATTGCGTACGTTAGCTTTTTAGGGTTCCGTACTCAAAGGGTGAAAGCGGGACCCTATTATTAAGAGGACCTATGACAGAAAAAAATCGGTTTTCACCCGCGCACTTCATACCCCCCGCACTCGCCCAACGCATTCAAAATGTCATCGCGGCTATAAATTTGTGTAATTACTCTCGTAACCACTTTTTGTACGAACGTAGTATAACCAAATATATCAGATAAAATTTTGAGAAGTTCGAGTCACATTTTTCGTCTGTACTTTTAGAGGTTATCAATTCGACGCGTATGTATGTAATATTTCCAGAACTGTCCAGTTTTTGTATATGTTAATCTATAGCAGCTTCTGAACAAATGTGCCAAATTTCGAAATTGTATGTAATATGTATGTATGTATGTATGTTTTTATATTTGTGCACGCATATCTCTGGAACTACAAGCCCGATTTAAGTGATTCTATTTTTGTTGTACTAGGTATTGTTCAACTTAGGGAATGCTGCAAGTTTCATCAAAATCGGTTCAGTAGTTTTTGAGATAGGGAATTTTAATTACGTACTTAATTACGTACAACTTGAATTCGGTTTTATCTTTTTAAAATACTACTATTGCCTTATACACTAGTAACACTTTATGATATGTATAATTATCGAAATCGAATAGGCTCTGATACTACTGGATCGATTCGTTTAAGAATTCCTAAGCTGTTATAGTTGTTACAAAAATATAATAGTCGTGTTCGTTGAGTCTTTCAAACTGCGCATGCGCGGCTTTTTTGATTGTCAGTGTGAGTGTCATATTCTAAAATACCCATCAATTCCTGTCAGATTTTCTAAAATTCTAGTATTTAAATTAGAACAAAAGATTACTTGAAATTATCTATAATATACCCATATAATAAAACTGTATAAATTGAAATTCTGTACATTAAAGATATTCAAAAAATAATAAGCGGGGGTGTCACTACATCGCTATAGAAACCATAAGACTGAACACTTTTATTTCCAGCATCACACGAAACATCATAATAATTAAACAGTATTCAGTGGTAGGTACAGTTATTATGATCTAGGTACATTAAATTAAATTATAATGCTGTGTGATGCCCAAAATTGGCCCCAGCTCAGCAAGCGAGCCCGTTGCACTGATATTCTGCGGGGGCCCCCGCAAAACTGCGGTTAGTTTTTTGCCTGTCTATATGTTTGTTCCAGCATCACAAGAAAACTACTGATCCGATTTGAATACGGTTTTCGCAGATATATTTGTTTTCTTCCAACTTAACATCTGGTGTATAAGATTTTTCCTCCCCACCCCTCTACGGGGACAAAAGAGGGGATCAGATTTTGTATCAAACTTTTTTCTTTAACACGAAAATTACTGATCCGATTTGCATACGGTTTCCGCAAATATGTCTTCTTTCAACTCAACATCTGGTGTATAAATTTTTTCCCCTCACCCCTCTGATTTTGACCAAAGAGAGGGTCAGATTTTGTATCAAACTTTTTTCTTTAATGGAGTTACTTCATATAATTAACTGTGTTTTCCAACTTAACATCTGGTTTATAAAAATTTTCCCCCCACACCCAGGGGACAAAAGAGGGGGTAAGATTTTGTATTAACTGATGAAGTAGAAATACTTTAAATGGCAAAAAAAAACCTTTGCCGGGACAGCTAGTATATATAAGAGCGTCCGTGGCCTAAAGGAAGAGCTTTGGTTCGCACTCTTAGAGGGTGCAGGTTCGATCCCGGGTGATATGAGACATTTTCTGATCTCAAGTACATAATACGGACGCTCGTACAGTGAAGGAAAACATCATGAGGAAACCGCACATAGTTGGTCCCAGACGTATTGACTAGTTCTTTCCTATGGACTAGGCTGACTATGTTGCGACTTGCGAGAATGCCGTATGTGCTTGGGCAATTAAAAATACACGGACATTAAAAAAATCTTGTCCCAGGCACCACAGTATTTAACACCTTCACTGCGGGGCGGGCCGAAATCGGCCCGCCGCGGAATTTCAGCTGGTGCGGACGAAGAAAACTATGTTCTCTCACTCGGTGCGGAACGATTATCTCAGGTGTTTGTACAGGTACGACAGAGGCAAATATATATTTGAGATTGTGTTTAAAATTATAGGTCTTTCCTATAAAAAAATTATGGCAGGTCGTTATCGACCCACCACGCACTGGAGGTGTCAAAAATCAACTCAGTGTGGCAGTCGGCCTATTGCGGCCCACCGTACAAGCAGGCGGTTGGCGACCCGATACCGCACCGAGATTCCGCCTCGCCAGTTAGTGATGTGCAATCTATCGTAAGTCGTAGCTGACGTACGTCGCGTTTTTTAACCTACTTCAAAAAAAGGTGATCAATTCAACCTATATATTGTATGTACTATTTTCAGAACTACCTAGTTTTGATATGTTTTACTCTATATTATCAGCATCTGACCAAATGTGACAAATTTCTAAAGTGGCATACATATGCATGTATGTTTTTATGTTTGTGTTCGCACATATTCGGAACTACTAGTCCGATTAAAATATTTTTTTTTTCGTACTGGGTAATATTTAACTTTGGGAATACTGTTCATCAAAATCGGTTCAGTGGTGTTTAAAATAGGTAATTTTGATTCCCAATTACGTACGATTTAGAAGTCGGTTTTATCTTTTTAAAATACAATAATTATTCATTTTATAAAATTAACAACGCACTATAGCAGGAAACAAAAAATCATGTCCTTGAGATGAGCGTTAAACGGCGAAATTGTGCAGGGTGATATGAAAAACTGGGAGAAGGAGTGTCGAATCAAAAAAGAAATTAAAAAAATATAAAACATACTGTAGAATGTGCAAACAAAAACGGGCTTTGTGTTTTAAAGTCAGGAATTTAAATATATTAATAAAAATATATATTTTCGATATCCCCTTATTTTTGTCTTTCCCATCTCTACTAAAAATACTTTCTAGTGCGGTTCGGGTCGATATCGGCCCGCCACTTTCCCTGGTTTATTTCTCATTTCCTGTTTGGCAGATCCCGGGGCGAATCAAATCTAAAGTAGTTGGGTTCAAGGTTATTCCAACAGTCTAAAAACTGTACACCTACATTATGTTTTCGCAAAGTTATAGTAATTTAATCTAACCTTGTGCTGGTGGGTCAAGAAAGGCCTACCCCGCACTGGCGGAAAAATCATTGGGGGCACACTTTGGCCCGCCGCCGCACCAGACGAAGGTTTAAGATTTTACTTGCCGCAGTGAAGGTGTTAAGGAGTGGCTACTTTGCTCTGAAAATACTGTATAAATCATCCACACAAGGCCTAGTTTTATTATTATATCGGAAATAAAAATATCCGAAAGTTTTTTTTCTTATTTATAACTTTAAAAATAAGCTAAAATTATTTCATTTACGCTCTTTCAAATAAATTCTTAGATATTTTCAGATATTTCATAAAACACAAATATCCTAAGACCGTCTTCATTTGTTTGAAAGTTTGAAAGACAAAATCATAGTAAAGAACAAGGGGCATTTTTGTATGGAACCCGTACCCAAGCTGTAGCACATCTAGACATATAACTAACGAAAGGGCTTGAAAAGATATACATTTTATTATATGAAATAAAATCTCTAAACCATAGGAGCAAAAAGTTAAAGAGGGTAGAAGGTAAGAAAAAATCCCAAGAAACACCCTGTATTATTGAATCTCGAAAACTCGAAAACTTGAAAACTCGAAAACTCAAAAACTCGAAAACACAAAAACTCGAAAACTCGAAAACTCGAAATCTCGAAATCTCGAAATCTCGAAAACTTGAAAACTCGAGAACTCGAACTCGAATTGTAAGGGTTTCGATTAGTTAAAAAATCGATTTTTTTTTAAATTGATTTTCATAACATATGGGTTAAAAAATGCACAACGTTAATAATCAAGTTTTCACTTCTGCCGGCACTCCCGGAGTGCAACCCGTCACTTTTTTTTTTTGGTAGACGCCTAACTCCTAGGTAGGGATTGCAATCCCGCATAATTAATGTGCCGTTACCTTTTTTCATACTCTTATTATTATTTATTATCAAGCGAATGGTCGAAGTAGTGAATTTTGCATATAATATAATGTTATCACTGTTGGACAATTTAATCTTATCATTTCAAGCACGCGTAGCGTTGTTCCGAAGAAATTTATTCGATATTTTACTACTGGTATCCAGTACAACATTCATTGAAACCAAATCGATTTTCAAATCGCTGTCATACATTAGTTTTTATCAAAACTATATTGATTTAAAGCCGATTTATTTTTTCAATCTCTATTGCCGCGGCCGCTGATTCGTCTATCGTCACGAAGCGTCGTGCTATGAGACGATACCATTGCAGCATTGGACGATACACGCAGATCGTCCAATGGTATCGTCTCAAGCACGAAGCACTACGCATGTACGGCCGCAACATATGGGTTTGACAAATTATATTTGTCATAATAACATTATCATATTTGTTAACAAATATACATATTTTATATTAAATTAAAAAGCCTTCTACAATTGTTCATCGGCTCCCGTTTTCTCCTGTAAAGGTTGCTTTTAGTGTGTTTATTTAATTTTTGTTTGTTTCCCATAGTTTCGATTAAATATTTTCTTAATCCGGAGTAAAGACAAAGGAAGTAACGTCTTCTCGTCAGGCGCGCGCGAACGCGACTGTTGGTGACTGAGAGGTGAGACAAATCTAGCGGTGAAGCGCCAATGTGGTTTTTCTTAAATATCTTAAAAAATATAGAGAATATTAAAAGTTCGCTAGGTCGAACCCTCGGCACAGGGGCGACACTCCGTGTACATGAGCGCTCTCGCGCCGGTGACCTTGAACGGAACGTGTACACCGCTAGGGTTGACACCGAAATGGAATTTAGACTTGTGAATTGTGCCAAAGGAAAGATGTATTTAAATTATATATTATGTGTAATACAATATTATATAATAATAAAATAATAATCTTAAAATTAAATTACTTAAATTTTATAAATTATAAAAATAAAAATTATTATTCATAATAGGTATAAATCTAAATTTTAAAATTATTTATTTGATAAATTATAATAATATTATAAAGAGGAAAGATTTTATTGTTAATTTTTTGTCTGTTTGTGACGAATAAGCTCCGAAAGTACTGGACGATTTGAAAAATTATTTTACCATTAGAAGCCGACATTATCCCTCATGAACACAGGTACTTTTTACCGCGGAAAAATGCTTCATTCTTACGAAAAAACGGGTAATAGAACAACGGGAATCAGAATTGTCAGGTGCGTGCGATGCGTGTAGGAGTAGCGCGCTCGATCCACCTACTAGTCAGCCCTCGTACCGAATAATCCCAGGGTTGACCGCTCCGCGCCCCGCGCGCCGCGCACAGCCCCCGCGCCGATCCAGACACGCACACATATCCGTGAGCGATTTTACGAGCACACATGTTTAAGTGTCGCTTCTTTTCGCGTAGTGTATATATTCTTTGCCCTCAGTGATAGAATTTTATATGATGTGTAAAAATATTAACTCAGTTTAATGCGTGGTTTTGGCTATATAGGAAAAAAATCGTCATAGTTAGATGCATCTTTGTGAATTTTTTCTATCGAGAAAATTTTACGGTATCGTGTTTTCGCTCAGATCGAATTCTTGGAAATATAATGTAGTATCTATATTTAAAAAATTAAACAATTCGCGGCTTATTATTAAGTAGAAAAATGATTTATAAAATCGTCAATTTTGGGTTAGTCGCCTTCTTAAGACTTCGATGTCTGTCCGTCTATCTGTCTGTATGTCTCCAGGCTGTATCTAAAGAACCGCTATAGCTAGATTTCTGATGGATCCCTAAAATTTTTTTTATTACTATCATGCTAATTTTTTGTGAGTCATTTTGATATGACAAACGACATTTTTATTTGCGAAAAATCTCGAAAGTGGTAGCTAACAGAGATAAAAAGGATTTCATGCTTTGATATTTTGATGGTCCTAAAAATTTGGATTGTTCTATCTGTAGGACAATGTTACTCTTAAATTGTATAACTATTAACCTACCAATAAACAAAAATCGGCCCAGAGTTGGGCTCGCTCACGAAGAGTTCCGTACCCACGTACCGTTACAGAGAGAAATCAGAAAGTATGCAAAATTTAATTATTAATAGTAAAATTTAAATAAAATAAATATTTAAGGGGGGTTCCCATACAAAAAAAACTCAATTTTTTGTCTACTTTCACTCTATACCGGTACGGAACCTTTCGTGCGCGAGTCCGACTCGCACTTGGCCGATATTGTTTAAGAGAATTATGGGTGGCACGGCACTTATAGCGCCTCGGAAAAGTATTCAATGCATTTCTACTAGATACACACATAATATTATTATCATTCTAAATTAAAATTAGTTTTCTATTCGATGCAAAGTTATAGATAAATCTTTATCAACTCAATATAAGCGTGAATATTTTAGTTTGACAGCTTCCTATTAATAGTATGCTCATTGAAGCTGCAACTGACTGAACTTCTTGTTCAGCTAGCGCCACAGCTAATTGCTTGTTAAACTAAATCTGCTGTCGAACGGTGTTGTGATGTAAAATTATATAATTATTGATGACACAATTTAAGCGGGTCCTGTGCCACACGCCGGCACTTTAAAGCTGAATGACAAAGAAATCATTTCGGAAGGATATGTAGGTATCAGACGAGCTACGAGAGGATACACTTAATAGTTAATAAACATTATGTGTATTAATTATTAAATGTGTCCTCTCGTAGCCCCCAAACTAATCAAGCAATTTTATGGAAGTGGTGATTTGTTACGTCTACAAAAAGTGCAACGCTACGTTTACGCACAATGCTACACCGCCTCTACGCACAATGCTACACCGCGTCTAAGCACAGTGCTACACCGCGTCTACGCACAGTGCTACACCGCGTCTACGCACAGTGCTACACCGTGTCTACGCACAGTGCTACACCGCGTCTACGCACAGTGCCACAGAATATATATTAGTTGTACCAACAGAATTCCCACTGGCGAAACCCGTTTAAAGAATTAACGACTCATGCCACGATATTATAAAGTTCAAATTCCGACCGCGCAGTGCTAGTACAATTATATTTGCCTACATCTCCGCTCTCTTTCTATCTCATAATTCGTACCTTTTCTGAAGAAATCAGGGTTGTCTGTTTTTAAAAATAATATTATAATCTTTATATTTAACTAGCTGTTGCCCGCGACTTCGTCCGCGTTAACATAGTATACCTATATAGACTTTCATTTAAACTTTCAACCCCTATTTCACCCCCTTGGGGGTAGAATTTTCAAAAACTCTTAAACACGTGTCCAATCATTTTTAATCAGTAGCCTAAACATAAAATTTCATGTTTTTAACTCAAGAAATAACGGACTTCCATTGAAACTTTCAACCCCAATTTCACCCCCTTGGGAGTAGAATTTCCAAAAACGCTTAAATACTTATCAATTCATTTTTAATCAGTAACCCAAAAATAAAGTTTCATGTTCCTAACTTAAGAAATGACGGACTTTCATTCAGACTTTCAACCCCTATTTCACCCCCTTCGGGGTAAAATTTTCAAAATTCCTTCCTTAGTGGGTGTCTACTTAATAAAACAACCCTACTCACTAAATTTCGTGGCTGTAACTTTAACAGTTTTTGCTCAGCAATGATGAATCAGTCAGTCAGTCAGGACATGTAACTTTATAAGTATAGATTAACTACATTTTATTTAACTCGAAATAATCTAAGATATTATGTCTTAGGCCGGTATCAATAGTCAGTACTCAAGATGCATCTCGGTCTCAAGACACGGTTCAGGCTCTGTGATTGGTTGGCTGTCAAAATTTGGACCAATCACAGAGCCGAACCGCGTCTTGAGTACTGACTATTTATACGGGCCCTAGTACTATGTAGATTTAATTATCATAAATTCGCGTGTAACTAGTTACGCGTACTTAGATTCGATAGGTATCGTATCTTAATTATTGAAACCGGTCTTATATTACCTACTTAAAGTGTTTGTATAACTTAGTTATTTTTGTAAACAAATGAGGTTTCGAATAGTACGCATCACGAAATATAATAGCAAAGAGCGACACCAACCTACGATGCTTACTATTAGTAATAATTAATACACAACCTGATTAATTAATGTGTTTTTTTTTCAATGAAATACCTTTATTAGGTACCTTATAACCTTTATTAGGTAACCCAACTAACATATTCTACTTCAACTAGTATTTAAAACTATTTAAATCATAAGTAATCGTAATTTGACTCCATAATAAATTGTACAAAATTTAAATCTATTATAAATAATAATAAAACAATTTAAAAATGTTCTTAACTCTCATCGTCCTTAGGAGCTTAAAGAAAGTTAAATTTGGTTCACATTCCGTGTTAAGACAGTTAAACACTGCGCAATATTTCTTTGCCCTTTTTTATTGTCCATTGTGATCAGATTAATTTATCAATTCTGTGACAGCGAATGAATAAGTACACAGGTAGGCATGGAACGATCAACTAACTAAAAACTCGTGCAGTGTAGCACTGTGCTTAGACGCGGATCACGCGGTGTAGCAATGTGCGTAGACGCGGTGTAGCACTGTGCGTAGACGCGGTGTAGCACTGTGCGTAGACGCGGTGTAGCACTGTGCTTAGACGCGGTGTAGCAAAGTGCGTAGACGCGGTGTCGCACAGTGCTACACCGCGTCTACGCACAATGCTACACCGCGTGATCCGCGTCTAAGCACAGTGCTACACCGCGTCTACGCACAGTGCTACACCGCGTCTACGCACAGTGCTACACCGCGTCTACGCACAGTGCTACACCGCGTCTACGCACAGTGCTACACCGCGTCTAAGCACAGTGCTACACCGCGTCTACGCACAATGCTACACCGCGTCTAAGCACAGTGCTACACCGCGTCTACGCCAAAGTTTTTGGTCTACACCGCGTCTAAGCACAGTGCTACACCGCGTCTACGCACAGTACTACACCACGTTTACGCATAGTGCTACACCACGTACGCCGCGTCATCAGTCTGTACAATGTGTAACAATGTACATGCCATCAACTACTTCCAACTGTTGTGGACACGGAAGGGTTAAATTTGCAGGTTTATTAAACATCGCAGTTATTTTAAGTTGCGAAGTGCATAAAAATAGCAGTATCTGAGTACAGGTGTTTCTAGTTCAAAATATTATATCTAGGATTCCAGTAACAACCACGGATACAGTAGTACAGTTAAACTACCACGTACCTATGTGAGCTACAAAATGCAACAATTATTATGAAAGCAATTACTATTCCTGTAGATATCAACATAGGAATTATGCATTTGCTTTAATTTGAATTGTATTTGTTCGAAAGTTTGTATAATCACCAGATAGGCTCTTGTGTGTCTATAATACATATTAGGTCCTTACATAATATGAAATTGGCGTTTTGTTGTACAGCCCACTTTGATCTCAAATATCTCCTCTTTGGTTAAGAATTCCAAGTTCAAATTTATATATATTCATTTATTTGGTACTAACATTTGAGTTTCTAAAACAGTCATTTATTTGTTTTTTTCTGGATCATTTTTTCTTTGGGGTCGTTCATATCGCACAATGTAAAAATTAAAATATCGCTTTATTTACGAATATGAGTTCTACCGTGGGCCGTGACACGAGAGCTGCAGAAACAGCTGGAAGAATTAACAATGTGTATGGCGCTGGTGTCGCAAAAGAAAACACGATACGGTTTTGGTTCCAACGTTTTCGTTCTGGAAATTTCGACCTTCATAACAAGCCCCGTGGACGACCCGAGACCAAAACGAATAATGAAGAATTAAAGGCTATTGTGGAAGCGGATCCATCGAAAACCGCTTCAGAGTTAGCAGCAGGCTTCGGTGTAAGTGATAAAACTGCTTTAATCCACTTGAAGCAAATTGGGAAGATAAAAAAACTTGAAAGGTATACCTCATGAATTGAGTGAAGCAAACCAGAAAACACTGTACTGACTGTAGTAGGAAATATTATGCTGAATTTAAAAGGAAAATTATTATCATGGCTAAGAAGACTTCATAAGTTATTGATTAATAGTCGATCAACTAAAAAAATTAAATTCGATGAAGTGTTGTTAGTAAAACACGTTATAAATAATAATAATAATAACTCCCACACCGGTTTCGGTGACGGTGGCCGGTTTCATTGAAACCAGGCCAGTTACGCAGGAGTAATTTTATAGTGCCCAAGTGTGTGCGCAGTACACAAGAGCACTCTCTATTCCTTTTACTCATAACCCAGTGGGACGGAAGACCGACACGACTGGTGAGAAATCAGGCGCAGGACTGACTTTTTATATGCCCATCCGACGCATGGATCATCTAACTTGTCAGACAACCAGGTGATCAGCAAACTAACCAAACTTGAAAATAACATGTTTCTAACGCGGGAATCGAACCGACAACCTCCGAGTCAGGAGCCACGCTCTTAACCACTGGACCACGTTATAAATGTACATTCATTGACCGTACAAAAATTATCAAAAACTAACGGTACTACGGAACCCTATATTGCACGTGGCCCGACACGTACTTGGTCCGTTTTATGTTTGTCTTCCCATACCTCCGGAACTACAAGTCAAAGGAACAATCTGTAAAAGGAGTCAGTATCTTCTCATGACCAGGGGTCATGAGAAGGATACTATAACGATGGCGCGAGCTGTTAAAGATGTTCAAGAAAATCTGGGCTTCAGTCAAATATGTAGCCAACAAATATGATCTTCCCCGCAATACTTTAAAGAGACATTTGAAAACAATACAAGACTATTTTTATTTTAGAAGAGTTGATTACTAGGTACTTTTAAATGTTATAAATAATAATTTTAATTACTGCGTATTTAAAAAAATACATTCGAGACTGAAGCTGTAAAGCGATATAGATAGCAGTTTAAAGAATAGTTATAATAATTTGGAGACTGAGACCAATTTGATACCACTTTTTTATTTGTTTTTAATAAATACTTTTTTCCCTAATAAATAATAAGTTTAATTACTGCGTATTTAAAAAAATACATTTGAAACTGAAGCTCTAAAGCGATATAGATAGCAGTTTAAAGAATAGTTATAATAATTTAGAGACTGAAACCAATTTGACACCACTTTTTTTATTTGTTTTTAATAAATACTTTTTTCCCTACATATTTAGCATTCATTTTACCAAAAAATACATTTATATAATATGAGAAATAATACTTTTTCGTGTGAACATTTGGGCTGGCCTCGTTGCCCTTATATCCTAAGATCCGACCGTAAACGCCTGCATGAATCGTTTTTTTCGATCAAATATATTTTTAAATAATCTTTAGAACGTATAGAATGGATTAATGTTGGGTTGCCTTGTTAAAAGTATCCCCAAGTACCTCTAATTGAGCAAAATGAAAGCCTACAAACTTGCGTGTATTCAATAGAAAAGTGAGAACTAAGAAGGAATGACAGTACACTACGCATAAAATAAAAACGCCCGTTAAATAAAAATAGCAATCTTGCGGGTTCTCGACGTTCTCAAATCCTGCCAGGCATAATAACTGTAGGCCTGAACATTAATTGTCATATACAAAAGTGATGGCAACCCCAGTTTACGGCTATCGTGCAACTAGCAACCATGGATATTCATGCACAAAATGCATAAAACTTTAATTTTGTACCAAAATTATTTAAAAAATCGATGCTTCAATTTTGATCAAGAACTATGTCTGTTTACGGACTCGCAACCCTAGGTTGCGGCCGACTTAGAGCTGGCAACTACCTTATTTTGTCTCGTAATTTTCTTTCAAATGATGTAAAATTTATTGAAAAAAAATATACAGGCAATTTTATGCATTTATCTCATGAACATTAAACTTAATTAGAGGTACTTGCGGCTACTTTTGACAAGGCAACCCAACATTAATCCATTCAATACGTTCTAAAGATTTTTTTAAAATATATTTGATCGAAAGAAACGATTCGTGCAGGATTTCACGGTCGGATCCAATATTATTACCCCTATGGCCGCTTTAGGCGGGCTCTCGGGCAAAGCGATAGCGGACAAGCGGATATGTGATCATGAGCTAATTTTAAAATTTGGGTCAAAATTAATTATACATAACAGAAATATAATAAACGCACATCAGAAATATAATAGTACATCTGGTACTTAGTACATTTTTAGGGTTCCGTACCCAAAGGGTAAAAACGGGACCCTATTACTGAGACTTCGATGTCTGTCCGTCTGTCCGTCTGTCTGTCTGTCTGTCCGTCTGTCTCCAGGCCGTAACTCAAGAACCGCTATAGCTAGACTTCTGAAATTTTCACAGATTATGTATATCTGTTGCCGCTATAACAACAAATACTAAAAACTAAATAAAATTAATATTTAAGGAGGGCTCCCATACAACAAACGTGATTTTTTTTGCCCTTTTTTTTTTCTTTATTCAGAACAACATACAGTCATATGATAAAGCACTGTTACATATAAGTTTAACATTAAAAGACCTTTAGGTTCTTAAATTAAAATTAAAAAAATACAAAGATTGGTTGATCGTGTGTGGGGGGTCGTGTGTAATGTTACATAAAATTGTAGTGTTTGTTTAGATCCCTAGCCCTACGACAAAAGTCTTGGGATCAGAAAACTAGTTCTACTAGGGTTCGTGTATGTGCACGTGTGTGTGAGTGTGTGTGTGTGTGCGTGTATGCGTATTTACAAAAATTTTAATGGTGCAGCAAAAAAAACAAAATTTACAGAAACATGAAACTCATAAAACTTTCATACAAAATATAAGCAACATTATATTTTATACTTGTTTATACAATTTTTATAAAGTATAACAATTTTTGCATATTATAATATCTCTTCTTATATATAAAAATGGATTTTCAAATGTGTTAGTCGCGCTAAAACTCGAAAACGGCTGAACGGATTGGGCTGATTTTAGTTTTAAAATATTCGTAGAAGTCCAGGGAAGGTTTTATTTAAAGTGACACGAAGTTCAGCGGGACAGCTAGTATTTAGCTAGTAGTTTACATTAAGTAGGGTTTACAAAGATCCTAAGATTGAGAATAGTACAAAACGTAATAACTAATTATGGTAATTCAGTTTTGAGTAAGTTTTTTATTTCGTTTATAGAATGACAAAAAGGGTCTACATGGTGTAAGTTATTATTACAATACTTTGGTACTCGCCTGAAAAAGCTATGTTTAACATAGTTTGAGTGGGCATAGTCTATATGAAATAAATTATGAGAACGTAAGAAGTGACCTGGAATGCTATATGTTATTTTTTCTAGCAAGTTCTGCGAATTAACATCGTTATGAATTGTTTTGAAAAAGAAAATGTAGTCTAAATACATACGCCTGTCCTTAAGTTAAGATAAATTAAATTGTTTGGAGTTAGTTCTAAAGCAAATATTTTTAAGGAAGATATCCTGAATACGCTCTATACGCTCGATGTGAACTTGATATTGAGGAGTCCATAATATGATGCTGCCAAATTCGAGAATGCTCCTAACGTAGGAATAATAAAAAATTTTGCTCTATATCAAAAATGGCAACAGGTAGGTACTTGATTTTTTCTCAAAGTCCTTAGTTATATGTGTACTTTAATATTCACTAATAATATTAAAATAAAATAAATAATTAAGGGGGGCTCCCATACAAAAAACACAATTTTTGGCCTAATTTTCCGCTATAATGGTACGGAAACCTTCGTGTGCGAGTCCGACTCGCACTTGGCCGATTTTTGTTCTTTTAAAAAATACAATATTTCGTCTTTTTTTAAATTGAAAGTTAAGGTGGCCGCTTTAAGCTGGCCTCTCCTATACATAGTATAATTAGTATCTTATGTATTTTACAAAGTTTCACCCGGGAGGAAATAATTGACGAAAAATTTACCTGGCTAACGGGCCAAGATTCTGTTCGTTCGAACGCTCAAGGTCGCGTCCGAGACTTATGTCAGACAATGTGCACAGTTTACGGTGCGTCCACATTTGTATCATTTGCGCGATCAGATCTCCGATCAGATCTCCGTCGCGATCATTGCGCCATATCAAGTATGCGTATCATAGTGTGGACGCCTATTACTTCATTCTGCCGATCATGCGTGTATTTGATACGACACGTATCAGATACGCGGTTAATAGCGATCGGGGCGTATCATGATACGCGTATCATTTTGACACGCTTCGATGATACGCGACGGAGATCTGATCGGGGATCTGATCGCGCAAATGATACAAATGTGGACGCACCCTTAGTGTATTTTTTATTGATCAGATAGAAACAAGCCGCGTCCGATGAAAACGTCCGCGGTCGTTCGTCCGATAATATTTTGTTCCCAGCTTTAGAATAATATTTCATGTTTTTAAAAGTCACAAACAATTTGATAAAGTTTCATATTTTATTTTTTGTGAGAATGAAAATATGGATATCGATAAACTGTCATCGCATTTGGTTACAAATCCTAACATTGTGATGTAGGCACTTCACATGGCTATTTGTATTTGCTATTGGCTATTTGTTGTATTTGTTGTAATTATTGACGAATACACAAAGAAGCAAATATAGGCAAATACGGCCCTCCACACATGGACGTCAAATTCCAAACTTTTACTTGATTTTCTTTACTTGCCTATTTGACTCCTTTGATGTGCGTCAAAAACCGACAAAGGTACGGATACGTGTATTTGGTATTGGTCATATTTGTCAAATAGGCGAATAAGGCCAATATTTGTCAAACATACCGTCTACACATGGTGATTGTTTGGCAAATACAACAAATACGCAAATACAAATAGCCATGTCAAGTGCCTCCATGACGTCACAATATCTCAATCATGGCGCGTTTATAAGTCATGTGATTTTATGTTTTCATCAATTTTTAATTATTTATAATTAATAAAGAAATGTAAGGTTTTTGCATTATAAAATATCAACATAGGAGAAGGTGGTAATGTGGCGCCCCACTTTGTTTATCAAGCATTATTTAAAAAATATAGGAGTCAGAAACCTAAAAAATACATTATGGGACTTCTTATTCATTTGTTTAAACATAATAATATCAGTATTAGGGAATAAATAAAACTCATGCAGGATAATCGAAAGTTTTAATTATTCTTAACCAATCACATTTGGTATTTTGAGATCAAGTGATGGTAATGTGACCCCCGGGGATGTCACATTAAATGTGTTGCACAAGTGAAACTAAATGGCAAAAATCACAAATGTGATAGTCACCTTTGGAGCCTCCACAGGCCACATAGCCCATTAGGCAAAAATTTGATACTGTACCCACGGGTCTCCAGCTCTGTCATTGGAACCACATTACGACCAATGTGAGGGGGCCAAATTACAATTATTGCTAACATTTAAACAAACGTACCAATTTTTTTTTTTTACCTATGCTGTCCCACTGCTGGGCAAAGGCCTCCCCCAAGGTCTTCCATTGTACTCGCTCGCCAGCGGTGGCCAGCCTGGCTTGTATGCTTCCAGCTCATCGCGCCATCTTTTCTAGGCCGGCCGCGGCGGCGGCTTCCATCTTACCCACTCTGTTAAGATCTTTGCCCAGCGGTCGGGATGCATGCGGCTTACGTGTCCCGCCCAATCCCATTTCAACTTTGCCGTCTTTACTCCTACTCGTTATGTATAATTTTATATTTACCTTTTAAATTCCGTAGGAGAACACTTTGATGTATCCGATGTTTGAACACAAAAGCCAAATATTTCTGTTTCTTAACAACTATCGAAATAAAATCACACAAACTTAAAAGTTTCGCCGGTCGCAAGTTTAGGCTCGATCGAATGACAATCGAACTTCACGACATCACGACTTCATCGACAGCCTCTGTTGGATTTGTACGGTGATAAATTAGTAGCATGCCGCGAGCATCCCGTTCCACCAAAATTATACTGGATAGCTTTATTAAAACATTAAAATATTGAAGGGGGCCAATATATGTGCAGGGGTCACAATATTACCATCTTTTCCCTGTATTATTCATAATAAGGTTTTAAAATACATAAAAAATCAATATTTTTTTTAAAACCCAATTAAATAGGAACATGAAGTGTTAATTGAAGAATGCATGAAAATAATTTTATAAACGCAAACAGGAGAGGTAATATAAATGAAATAAACCAAATCCATATAAATTTGTTAGTGTTACAATCAAAGTGCTATACTTAAACTGCTTTATATTCAAACAATAAAATGGATATTCCAAATGATGGCTTACGTCCCAGTTATCCTATTTTACGAACGTTCAAATTTTGAGCGGCTCATTTAATTTATCGTTTGTACTCACGACGAATTTAATTATTTACTGTACTATACGCTCGACTATATGTGATTATACCTAAGCTACTGTTAAAATACTAAAATATAATAATCAAATAGGGGTCAGTGTGGTAAGAATTAAGATGATTGATTACTTAATATATTATGTGTAGACCAGGGGTTCCCAATCTTTTTCAGCCTGCGGCGTACTTACAAGTCAGTATTTTGTCACGGCGCCCTACTCTACCTGGCTATTACAAAAATATACATAAATAAACACCTTTAATAATTATAGTTAGGTTACGCAAGTAAATAATTATAAACAAATATTTAATCATCTGCCTGCTTTGTATAATAATTCATATTGTAATTTATTTTATAATATTTGTGGTTATGGATAATGAATTATGATGGAAGATCGACTCGCGGCGCCCCTCTTGCCTCCCCACGGCGCGCGGCGCACCTGCACCAGGGCGCCGCGGCGCACAGTTTGGGAACCCCTGGTATAGACTATAGATGTTATGTTACATGAGAGAGCGCAAATTAGAGACACGACAGTTTATGGACAATCGTGTTTTACATAGACGAGTCAGAAAAACAGTTCGCTGCTTTGGAAGGATACTGTCGTAATAGTAGGGGAGGTTGCGTTTAGTTTAAAAAGTCATTTCATACCGAGCGAAAATCGTTACAATAATAGTGTTCCATTAATACATAACAGCTTTGATCGTCAGCCACTTCATAATGGGTGGAATAAAAATTGAGAACATCTCAAAGTTGTTGTTGGGAATCGTATTGAATTGACAATATTAAAAATATCCCAATTCGCACCCAATAAAGGTTCATATCTAGATTATACACGTTAAGGTTCGGTAGGTGTTATTTTAGTTTTAGTAAATAACAACAGATTGCGCTTTTAAAGTAAAATGTATATAATTCTTCTTCACAAATATTGACTATCGAATTAATTACTTAAAATTGCTATGTGAGATAATTTTTTGTTTAATTCAAACGAAAATCGCCGTCAGCTGAATGTTTGCAGGAAATATCGTCTACGCGACGCCCTAGCATACATTGAGCGCGAAGTAGGGCTATATTGGTTATAACTTATATCGCTGACTGACGGTTTTTTCACCATCGTATTAGCGACTGACAGTTTTCTTTATTATTTACAAAGTAGAAACATTCACTTGTATAAATTTTGTACGGTATAAAATGACTTTATATTCAAAAAAATGTTACATGTTCAGTATCGCGACTGACGTTGAATCTCCCGTCTGCAATACGGCTGGCGGTGATTTTTTGATGACCTCAATAATTATCCATCAAAGTTTCATTCGGTATAAAATCACTTTTCGCAACAATTTTTTTTACAACTTTGAAATACTCTCAGTTAACATTCCACCACGGGTGCGGCGACTGACGCTGATTATATTGATTGATAAATATTAAGCTACCGCTGGACAAAAATCTGGTCGGTATGAAATGACTTAGCGAACGCTAGCACTACCTCCCCTACTATAACTCAAAATGAGTGAATTTTTCAGTAGAACACTTTAAAAATTTTTCAAATCTTCAAATGGTGATATTTTTTTATTTACTACGCTAATGTTGATAAAAACTGAATAAAAACGCGGAAAATAATGTTTTAAGAGAGTAATACTTGTTTAGTACTTACTTAAATATTGAAAATAACTACTTGGTCTCAGACTTATAACGAAATAACATAGACGAACTTATGAAGATTACTGGCTTATTACAAAAAAACCGGCCAAGTGCAAGTTGGACTCGCCCATGAAGGGTTCCGCAGCAGCAATAAGAATTATTTCTATGAAATTATAAGGTTTTAGATTTATTTTAATATTTCATTTTTAATATAATGAAAGTGAAATTAAGGTTTATCATTTATGACGTATAAAAAAAACTAATGGCTATATCTCGTTCAAACCAATTTTCGTTGGTAGTTTTTATAGTAATTTACATCATATATTTTTTTTAGGATTATCATGCCCCTACTTTAGAAGTTAGAGGGGGGGGGGGACCTATAAGGTTATTTTGAATAACAGTGGTGTATTTCAAAATAATACAAAATATTCATTATATTTTTCTTAGTGATTCTGATATATTTTGAGATGTGACATTGTTCGCGCCAAACTCTAGCGCGACGTTGCCAACACTGTAGCGCGTGAGTCTGCACTCTGCGCTGTCAACTGTCATACGCGACAATGTAAAGTGACACATTCCGCCTTGAACCGTCGCTGGCGCGCGTTCGTTAAGATGACGCCGCGTTAAAGTAAGAAACCGTGTTGGATATGTTTTAGATTGCTTGTTTTCTATGAGAGGCCGGGCCGGCCTCTCATAGAAAACAAGCAATGGAACAGCAAAAAATGGAAAGGGCATAAGCAACAAAATGGTTTTTGTCGCGTAATTTAAAAACCATAAATACATTTCATATAAGCTATGCACATATTAAAGTGTATGCTTCAACCAATTTATGTACAAATTTTGGAACCTTAAATCACTCTCCTCTGTTGGAAAAATAGGAATCCCTTTTTTTACAGAGGTCTTTTCGATTGATAATTCTGTGTTATAAAAGTTGTCCAATCGTGTTATGCTATGGGCAATTCAAAGACAAAGACATGATGAATACTGACAATGAACTTTAGTTTCTTAGCTTTAGTCATTGCTGAGAAAAATCGGCATCGCTACAGCCAAATTATCAAGGCGTCGCCTTAAATACGAAAATCCTCGGTTAGCCGATCGGCCCAAACTTCGCGATTAATCCAATAATTATCCGTGATTTATCCTCATGAACTAAGCTCAGTGATAGTGATTATAGACCACGGTGACAGTGTGACTATCAGCTCGTCTCGTCTCAGCCCGGCCGCCAGCATATATCATCAACAGGTACCCATTTTTGTCTTCCTTCATTATATCCCAATTTCCCCTCAGCACAACGTCGTAGGGTGCTCGCCCCTACAGACATCTTAACACTATTCATTTTAAATCAGTAGTGTTACGATACCAATTTGGTCGTTCTTTTACAAAAATAATTACTGTATGTAACATGTTTTATGGAAAAATATAGTATTAACTGGTTTTACAGCAAGTAATGAACAAACTCAAATTAGAAAAAATATAGAATAATCTACCAAGTAGAGCGAAAATAGGTTATAAAATTGTATTTTTCGTATAGGGGCCCCCTTAAACATTTTATTTTAATGTTAATAATTGTTTAGGTATGCATAATAATGTAACTAAAGTGAAAATTTGTGTGTGAAATAAGTGCCTATTTGCCTACTTGTTACCATTACTAATATCGAACAAAAGAGGCCAAAAATACGTTTGTTGTATGGGGGGTATTATTATTTTGTTTTTAGTATTTGTTGTTATAACGGTAACAGAAATACACAATCTGTAAAAAAATCAGAAGTCTAGATAATATAGAGCTTTTTGGAATACAGCCTGGAGACAGACAGAAGGACGAACAGTTATCGAAGTCTTAGTAATAGGGTCCCGTTTTTTTCCTTTGGCTACAGAATCCTAAAAATGCGAAAGTTTAACATCTTTAACATTAGCTCAAGCGTGTTAAGTAATTGTGGTAGCATAGAATCTTAAAAAATCCAAAAATAATACAGAAAAAATCAAAAAGCTTATAATTTAACAATACAGCCTTTATAAACTTAAAAATTAGAAAAAAAATATGAACTCTAAACACAAAACAGAGTTTATATCCTAGTCTCTATTTTCAACAGTCTCTTAAAAAAGTTATTCCACTTAAAAAAGTGGAATAACTTTTTTAAAATACTGTTGTCTAAGTTCGAACGAAAAAATTTAATCAATTGTGCAGTTATAACAAAACGAAAATATTTATTTTTTATGTACGTCGCTATAAGGTTACCTGGTACAATTTTGATGAACTGTCAAATGTGGCCTATTAATCCGTCGATCGCCAATTCCTGGAAATCTTGTTGTCGCGGCCCATAATATGGGCCTTACGGGGCTTGATGGGTTCAAATGTCCCGACTATAGATTATGTGGAGCGGATTCAAAAAGTGTCTTAAGATTCTCTTCTATCGTCATAAACCCGGACGCTCAGACTTTAAATATGCATATAAGCTCCGTATTTTTAATATTCAAACCTTAGAAACACGTCGTAAATACTTTGATTGCATTTACCTCTACAAAATTGTACTATCTATTACTATCCATCTTACTAATTGTCCTTCGACAATAAGGTGTATTTTAAAAAATATTTTTGATTTCCTAAACACGTTGCTTATTTGCTGCGGAAACCTTCATGGGCGATTCCAACTCGCACTTGGCCGCTTTTTTACGTTAGGGACCACCCCCCCCTTATCAAAGCTATATATACGCCCCTGGTTATTAACATTAAAACCTATAGAGATGTAATGTTGAAGTCGTAAGATAAACGAAGATCATCTTCAAAGTTCGAACATGCTTGGTCCGCACACAATGGGTCGGCGGTCCGGATGCGGACCGCGGTCCGCCATTTGGTGATCCCTACTCTATAGTCTATACAAATACATCATCCTCTAAGTCGGTGTTTCCCAACCTTTTTCCAGCACGGACCCCTAGAAAATCAGGCAGTTTTCACGGACCCTTTAATAAAATGAACAGCAAAAAAACGGATGTGTGGTCCAGAGATGACACCAATATTAGTTATTAATTATTAAGTTATTAGATAACCTTGTATAAGTTCCGTGTAGTTTTATTTAGAATAGGCGTGGAATATGGTGAGGGGGGCGAGAGGGGCTGGTCTCTGGTGGTCAGGATTTGGTGGACTTTCTTAGATTGACGTATAACGAGTTATTCTATAATAACTCTGAGCATATACCATTTAAAACTTGCTCGGTCATCACAATTCACAACTACGTTATTTAAGTGTATCGTCACCCAGAATAACAAAGATTTGTGTAAAAAAACGACAGTCGTTATTGAGATTATTCTCATGATTTTATACAAAAAAAGTATATATACTTTATTAAGTACCTATATATACTTTTTTTGTATAAAATTTACTCTATTGAGTAAATGTAGTCCTTATTTTATTAATTATTATTATAAGAAATTTATTTTATAATAATAATTATAAAAATAATAATTATTATAAATTAAACTGATAGGTAAATGGAGTTACTTTTTGAATTTAAAAATGCTTCATATTCCCATAACCCACAATAATGCGCTTTGAACCAGTACATGTAGACGTCTCGGGCACATGTCATATTGCTATACCACACTATAGCAATATAGACCCTACAGTAACGAAACGCCTTTGATGCCGCACGATGCCGCCATCGGTGTAGGTACCGAGCAGATATGCCAGGGTTGCCACGAAACGGGAAATAAAATATTGTGCTTACGTGAAACTTTATTTTTAGATGATTTTAGTTCTCTATTTAAAAATTTTATTATTAACCCATCAAGCCCCATAAGCTCACCGGTGAGCGAGACACAATAGAATAACAATAGATTTCTATGAATACACGAATCACGATCGAAGGATTAAAAAAATGAAGACGCATTCGAATATATAAATAGTAGACCATACGGTAGGCCTCACGTCAGGTGTAACAGAAGCACTTTAAAACTTGCCCTTATTACGTGAGCTAGGTAGGTACTAATTAGTATGAAAAAGGGTATTTGACAGATTTTTAATCTATTCTATATTGTTTCTCTCCTTGTTACACTTCTTACAACGTAAACAATATAACAGAGATGCAAATAAATGCCGCCAAGGCCAACACAATATTAGTGTGAACTGTGAGCAGATATTTATGATTTAAACCTTTTTTTTTTTAAATCAGATTTACATCCGTACACTGAACATTTATTATAATATCCCATTGTTTATAAGTTATTGTTTTACATAATGGAGATAGTTTTACAACACAAAATTCGTAGACAACGCGCCAGCGTCACCCCTGCCCGGGCAGCTATACAAACTCCGCGAGTTTGTATACGCAGGCCCGCGCCGCCCGCTTCCCCGCGGGCACCCCTCCGTTGCTCTGCGCAAGTACATTCGTTTCACTACTGTAGGGATATATTGTCATATTGCTATACTGTGTCTCGGGCTTTAAAATAAGGTATGACTATGAGGACTTACCATTTTTAGCCGTGGGTATTTTGTCCATAGTAAAGGTCCCAATGTCCTTTCGAATGTTCTTTTGTTATTTCGAACTTAGTTTTTTTATTTACAAAGCAAGGAATCTCCAGGAGAAAAATATGTTTCTCTTGTTTTATCTTTTTATCTTCATTATTGTAATACATATTGCTTGAGAAATCTACGGCCGCCCGTGGATGCTCGTGGCCTCTTGCGGCCGCCGGCGGCGTCGATTTCTCAAGTGATAATATGTATTACAATAATGAAAATAAAGTTTATTATTTTTAACAAAAAATTAAAACCGACTTCCAAGGTAAAAACAATAATAACATCCTTATAATATGAACTAAAAAGTATTAAATAATTTTTCCTATCTCATGGTGGCTTTTTCCGAATTCGGCTAAAACTCAACTATTTCTGTACTTACTCAATCTTCATAATTTTGAAGTCGGTACCAGATATAGCTGAATCCAGATGACAGAATATTTGAAACATTTGTAACTGGCACCGACTTCAAAATTATGAAGATTGAGTACAGAAATAGTTGAGTTTTAGCCGAATTCGGAAAAAGGCACCATGAGATAGGAAAAATTATTTAATACTTTTTAGTTCATATTATAAGGATGTTATTATTGTTTTTACCTTGGAAGTCGCTTTTAATTTTTTGTTAAAAATAATAATTTCACTCTTTTTAGTTACCTAGTAAAATCATCGCGTACTATACGTAGATTAGGGCCGATTCACACCGAATGGCAGAGGCGAGGCGAGCAGTTTCAGTGTCATATGATTTTAAACTTTATTGTAATACATAGTATCGCTTGAGAAATTGACGCCGCCGGCGGCCGCAAGAGTCCAAGAGCATCCACGGGCGGCCGTAGATTTCTCAAGCGATACTATCTATTACAACAATGAAGATAAAGTTTAAAATCATATGACACTGAAACTGTTCGCCTCGCCTGCGCCATTCCGGTGTGAATCGGCCCTAATACACCTGTATACTATTCTACGTATCTTATTACAATTTGTTAACAGTCACACTTACAAAATATAATATCAGCTGCAGATAATTTTGAACAATACATTTAAAAAAATCGAAGTGGACACGTGCCAGAGCCGCGCCAAACCGGAATTTTAGCAGCGCGGCAGCGGCGAGGCTTTCATTGTCATATGATTTTAAACTTTATCTTTATTATTGTAATACATAGTATCGCTTGAGAAGTCTACGGCCGCCCGTGGCCGTGATTGGTAAGTGTGACAGCTGTGCACTCTAGCATGTTACTTGTATTATCGAAGCAACTTACTTCTCAGAAGTAATGTCAAATGTGCGCCTTACGCTCTGGAGATAAGGTTGAATATTTTGTTATGTTCAATTTTGGTGACATTGGTGACCCTGACGTGAAAATGATGATGATGATGATGAATATAATTTGTATAGTAGCATATGCTTTCAGTTCTTAATATAGCGCCTAAACCCCCAAACTTGTATCTAAAAGGAATCCGGAGTTCTCTTAGTATCTTTGGAACCATAGTATACCTTGGTGCAGAATCTTGTG
Source organism: Lysandra bellargus (assembly GCA_905333045.1). Lineage (NCBI taxonomy): Eukaryota > Metazoa > Arthropoda > Insecta > Lepidoptera > Lycaenidae > Lysandra > Lysandra bellargus. Next base: position 5,181,041 of record HG995323.1, read on the forward strand.
TTTTGGTAGCATATGCTTAGGATGCTTCTCATAAAATCAAAATCACCATATGTTTCCATATAAATTTCGAGGAGTTCCCTCGATTACTCATGGATCCCATCATCAGATCACCACTTTTGTGAACATGGTACCAAATTGGAGTGAAACCTAATACAACAAAACAAAAATTTCGAAAATCGGTTCACAAACGGCGGAGTAATCGTTGAACATACAAAAAAAAAAAAAAAAAAAATATCCACAGCCGAACATATAACCTCCTCGTTTTTTGGAAGTCGGTTAAAAATCATATGACTGAAACTGCTCGCCTCGCCTCTGCCATTCGGTGTGAATCGGCCCTAATCTACGTATAGTACGCGATGATTTTACTAGGTAACTAAAAAGAGTGAAATTATTATTTTTAACAAAAAATCAAAACAGACTTCCAAGGTAAAAACAATAACAACATCCTTATAATATGAACTAACAAGTATTAAATAATTTTTCCTATCTCATGGTGCCTTTTTCCGAATTCGACTAAAACTCAACTATTTCTGTACTCAATCTTCATAATTTTGAAGTCGGTGCCAGTTACAAATGTTTCAAATATTCTGGCATCTGGATTCAGCTATATCTGGTACCGACTTCAAAATTATGAAGATTCAGTACAGAAATAGTTGAGTTTTAGCCGAATTCGGAAAAAGGCACCATGAGATAGGAAAAATTATTTAATACTTTTTAGTTCATATTATAAGGATGTTATTATTGTCTTTACCTTGGAAGTCGGTTTAAATTTTTTGTTAAAAATAATGAAAGTTAAAGGTTGGAATTTACCCGGATGGAACAAAGTTATTTCTTATGTACAAAAAACCTGTATACACTAAAATAAAACAAAAAAAAAATGCTTTCTATTAGAGAGATACAGAGACAGACAGAGAAAGACGCGCACGCCGCACCACGGCTTACAACTATAGCAAAAAGCACAGACATAGATCAAGATAGATACCGCATCTATCTTGATCTATGTCTGTGGCAAAAAGTGTCGGTCAAAAACTGTCGTTACAACTTTTTCTGTCTAGCCCCCTTTCGAAACGCGCGATAAGGAACTTCGTTCCAAAAAATTGTTTGTTTCAGTTGTACCTATGGGGACCCCTACAATTTTTAATGATTTTTCTATTTTGTATCAAAATCTTAATGCGGTTCACAGATTACACCTACTTGCCAAGTTTCAATTGTATAGCTTTTATAGTTTCGAAGAAATGTGGCTGTGACATACGGACAGACAGACAGACATGACGAATCTATAAGGGTATCGTTTTTTGCCATATTTTGGCTAAGAAACCCTAAAAATACTTTAGAAGAAATCCGAGGTAAAGTTCTTATTCTTCAAAAATTTCATTTTCCTTAAGGACATTATTGCCGCTAAAAGATCAGCCATTGAGTTGGCTCTCGACTTTTCATTAGTAAGTATTTTCTATCTAAGAATCATTCTCTTAACAAGTTAAGATAATAATATCATGTAGTTAGTCTATAGTTTAGAATTGAAAATGTATTTTCGAGAACTATAAAACGTTTACAAAAAGTTTTGAAAAATGTTTGTAAGAGTCTTGCTTTTTGCAAGACCAAGACCGAGACTAGGCGTGCAAGACCAAGACCAAGACCGGACAGATTTGAGCAAGACCAAGACTGGTCAAGTCTTGGTCTTGCTTTGCTCATCACTACTATTGAGAGAATGAAGCTGCGAAGCAGAGTAAATAAACAATGATGGTTCAATAAGTCACATTTATTTATTACGTGTTTTGTTTCGAAGTCAGCCAATAGCCATTACTAAATATAAATAAAACAAGTAATCAATGAAGTGTTTTTCAGTTTTGTGAAGTATTTTAAATTGGCCGATTATTTTTTTTCTCATACAATGTCTTTAAAATAAACAAAATACAACATTTTCCTTAAGTTAGCAAAAATAAAACATTATGTATTATTGCGCCAAAGTAATCATTTACGACAAAATCAAGGAACTATTTTGTCGTATATTACTTTTTCGTGTAAACCTGTCTAAACAAACGCCACAGCTGTGCGCTTTTATCTACAGTATGAGTTAGAAATTGTTTTTAAATAAGCTTTTTGACTAAACTTCTTCATACATCACAGCTGTACGGTTTATCTCCAGTATGAGTTCGGAGGTGTTGTTTTAAATGTCTTTTATGTCCAAACTTCTTCAAACATACATCGGATCTGTACGGATTTTCTCCACTATAAATTTGGATGTGTTGTTTTAAAATACCTTTTTAAACATACATCACAGCAGACCTGTCAATATGTATTTCGTATCTCAATTCCTGACTGGTCATGGTAATTTTAAAGCCAAAATGTATGTATTTAAATTAGTAGAATCACCCATGTGCGAGTGCTCGACCGAAGGCAACATGTTCTAACAAACCGCCCATCATGTTCTCTGGGTGTGTAACCTCTGGCAAAACGAAAGATCTATAATGCTTAACACAATGATATTCAACATATACAGATCTGTTACGTTCATACTATTTTCCGGCTTAAATCTGTTCCGAAAAATTTTCAAATTCAAAATTGCAAACATTGACAAATTTGACAGATAAGTGAAACAAAAGATACGAAAAACCATTTACATAAAAGAGACAGTTATATTTTTAAACGTCGAATCGTGTCGCTGTCTCTTTTTTTGCCTGAGCTATGACGCAAATTCGATTTTTTCCAGATTGTTCGAAAAAATAATTGAAAATGTAAATAATCGAGGTATTTATTGCAATCAAGACATGTGGTAAGAGATTCCATGTGTTTTGTTTTCTTTTGAGTCATAATTGGTACATTTTCGAAACACGACGTCATTTTCACTTTATTTAGGTAAGACAAGACGCGGCACGTTCGTTAAGTGCGTTCGATGGGTCGATGCAGACTAAATAAAGGACGGGCCAATTGGCCCGTATTTGAAGCTTCACAACGCGCGCGGTAGTAACATATCTGCTTTGAGTTTTTTATATAATATATCATTGGCTTAACAACATACTTTGTAAATCTGGAGTCTCACGGAGTACGATGATCTCGTGGACAGCGCAAGGAATTTCCGTGCCTTTAAGCGTTTTTGTCATAATTATTACTGGAAACAGTGTAACACAACAAATTCCATCATTAACTTAGATCTAGCTTAATAGTCATAATTAACATTAATTATTCCCGTGGTGCTTTCCCTTTAGCTGTGTGACTTTCGGTCATTGCAACTTTGTGCTGGCCCTCGCTTTTTATGGGGATGGAAAACTGTATACTTTCCTAATCCTCCTATTTTCTTCTGATTAATTTCGTTGCGGGTCCCAAGACAGCTTTAGCATGTCCCACGAGCTCCCTGAGATCATATCAAAGGGTTTTCGTGGTTGGATACCGCTGTCGATCCTGGTGACACAGGAGATACAGTGGTGGGAATGTGTTGTGGGCCGAAGCCCGTTAAAAAAGCTGTACCGTTTGTCTCCAGTATGAATTCGAATACGATTTTCTAAATGAAATTTTTGACTAAACTTCTCCAAAAATACATCACATCATCATCACTGTACGGTTTTTCTGTAGTATGAATAATTTTAAAGTGTTCTTGAAAATAATATTTTCTTGTAAACTTTTTCAAACATATTTCACAGTATAGCTGTGAATTTTTCTCCATTATGAATTTTTATGTGTCTGTTTAATGCACCTCGTCGACTAAACTTCTTCAAACATACATCACAGCTGTACGGTTTGTCTCCAGTATGAATTAGAATATGATTTTTTAAATGAGATTTTCGACTAAACTTCTTCAAACATACATCACAGCTGTACGGTTTGTCTCCAGTATGATTTTGAATATGATCTTTTAAATGAGATTTTCGACTAAACTTCTTCAAACATACATCACAGCTGTACGGTTTATCTCCAGTATGAATTAGAATATGATTTTTTAAATGAATTTTTTGAATGAACTTCTTCAAACATACATTGCAGCTGTATGGTTTGTCTCCAGTATGAATTAGAATATGATTTTTTAAATTAATTTTTTGGCTGAACTTCTTCAAACATATATCACAGCTGTACGGTTTGTCTCCAGTATGAATTAGAATATGATTTTTTAAATGAATTTTTTGACTGAACTTCTTCAAACATACTTCGCAGTTGTACGGTTTGTCTCCAGTATGAATTAGAATATGATTTTTTAAATTAATTTTTTGAATGAACTTCTTCAAACATACATCGCAGCTGTATGGTTTGTCTCCAGTATGAACTCGAATATGTTTTTTTAAATGACTTTTTTGGCTGAACTTCTTCAAACATACATCGCAGCTGTACGGTTTGTCTCCAGTATGAACTTTAATGTGCATGTTTAATTCACTTCGCCATCTAAACTTCTTTAAACATACATCACAGCTGAACGATTTGTCTCCAGTATAAATTCCAATATGATTTTTTGAATAACCTTTTTGACCAAACTTCTTCAAACCTACATCGCCGCTATAAGGTTGTTTGTAACAGTCTGGTGGCGCTTCATCCATACGTTCTTGCCCTTCGCAGTCATTCGAGTTTTCTTGCTCATCGCCTTGTCCAAACCCTAAAAAATAAGAAAATAATTGCAATTATAGATATTACATAATAATTTTCCCCGTTTTCCCCATTTTCCTCTGTTTCTATTGCTCCGATTGGTGGCAACGTGATGTTATGTAGCTCATGTCTTCCTCGATAAATAAGACTATCCAACAAAAAAGAATTCTTCCATTCAATGCAGTAGTTCCTCAAATTCTTTAGCTTTATAATATACTAGATGACGCCCGCAACTCCGTTGCGCCAAAATTTGTTTATCGCGCGGGAACCATACATTTTCCGGGTCCTTTCCCGGGACTCAAAGTATCCCCATACCAAATTTCAGCAAAATCGTTTCAGCGGCGTGGCCGTGAAAAGGTTACAGACAGACAGACACACTTTCACATTTATAATATTAGTATGGAAGTATTAGTTAGGATGTCCCTTAAATTTCAAGTTCGATATATATTTCTACGCATACCGTCTCAAAAGTTTCGTAATGACCCTATATTGTCTAGAAATAAATTTATATTTATAGTTTAGGAATTGAACTTATGTTCAACTTGAGATTAAACTTCTTCATAGTCATAAAAGTTACGTATAAGTACTGATGGCCTAAGATCCGACCGTAAAATCCTGCATGAATCTTTTTTTTCGATGAAATATATTTTAAAGTAATCTTTAGAACGTATGGAATGGATTAATGTTGGATGGCCTTGTCAAAAGTAGCCGCAAGTACCTCTAATTAAGCAGTAAGCTTAATGTTCATGCGATTAATACATATTTGCATGTATATTTTTTTTCAATAAATTTAACATCATTTGAAAGAAAATGACGTTACAAAATAAGGTATAAATGGTTGCCAGCTCTAAATCTGCCGCAACTTAGGGTGGCCATCACTTTTGTATACGACATCGTGTGAGGTTCCGCGCGAAACCGCTCGTTCGCGCGGTGTGGCGACCAAACCGCTCGTTTGCGCGGTGTGGCGGCAAAACCGCTCGTTCGCGCGGTGTGGCGACCAAACCGCTCGTTGGCGCGGTGTGGCGACCAAACCGCTCGTTCGCGCGGTGTGGCGACCAAACCGCTCGTTCGCGCGGTGTGGCGACCAAACCGCTCGTTCGCGCGGTGTGGCGACCAAACCGCTCGTTCGCGCGGTGTGGCGACCAAACCGCTCGTTCGCGCGGTGTGGCGGCAAAACCGCTCGTTCGCGCGGTGTGGCGGCAAAACCGCTCGTTCGCGCGGTGTGGCGACCAAACCGCTCGTTCGCGCGGTGTGGCGACCAAACCGCTCGTTCGCGCGGTGTGGCGACCAAACCGCTCGTTCGCGCGGTGTGGCGGCAAAACCGCTCGTTCGCGCGATGTGGCGACCAAACCGCTCGTTCGCGCGGTGTGGCGACCAAACCGCTCGTTCGCGCGGTGTGGCGGCAAAACCGCTCGTTCGCGCGGTGTGGCGACCAAACCGCTCGTTCGCGCGGTGTGGCGACCAAACCGCTCGTTCGCGCGGTGTGGCGACCAAACCGCTCGTTCGCACGGTGTGGCGGCAAAACCGCTCGTTCGCGCGGTGTGGCGACCAAACCGCTCGTTCGCGCGGTGTGGCGGCAAAACCGCTCGTTCGCGCGGTGTGGCGGCAAAACCGCTCGTTCGCGCGGTGTGGCGGCAAAACCGCTCGTTCGCGCGGTGTGGCGGCAAAACCGCTCGTTCGCGCGGTGTGGCGGCAAAACCGCTCGTTCGCGCGATGTGGCGACCAAACCGCTCGTTCGCGCGGTGTGGCGACCAAACCGCTCGTTCGCGCGGTGTGGCGGCAAAACCGCTCGTTCGCGCGGTGTGGCGACCAAACCGCTCGTTCGCGCGGTGTGGCGACCAAACCGCTCGTTCGCGCGGTGTGGCGACCAAACCGCTCGTTCGCACGGTGTGGCGGCAAAACCGCTCGTTCGCGCGGTGTGGCGACCAAACCGCTCGTTCGCGCGGTGTGGCGGCAAAACCGCTCGTTCGCGCGGTGTGGCGGCAAAACCGCTCGTTCGCGCGGTGTGGCGGCAAAACCGCTCGTTCGCGCGGTGTGGCGGCAAAACCGCTCGTTCGCGCGGTGTGGCGGCCAAACCGCTCGTTCGCGCGGTGTGGCGACCAAACCGCTCGTTCGCGCGGTGTGGCGACCAAACCGCTCGTTCGCGCGGTGTGGCGACCAAACCGCTCGTTCGCGCGGTGTGGCGGCAAAACCGCTCGTTCGCGCGGTGTGGCGGCAAAACCGCTCGTTCGCGCGGTGTGGCGGCAAAACCGCTCGTTCGCGCGGTGTGGCGACCAAACCGCTCGTTGTCGCGGTGTGGCGACCAAACCGCTCGTTCGCGCGGTGTGGCGGCAAAACCGCTCGTTCGCGCGGTGTGGCGACCAAACCGCTCGTTCGCGCGGTGTGGCGGCAAAACCGCTCGTTCGCGCGGTGTGGCGACCAAACCGCTCGTTCGCGCGGTGTGGCGACCAAACCGCTCGTTCGCGCGGTGTGGCGGCAAAACCGCTCGTTCGCGCGGTGTGGCGGCAAAACCGCTCGTTCGCGCGATGTGGCGACCAAACCGCTCGTTCGCGCGGTGTGGCGACCAAACCGCTCGTTCGCGCGGTGTGGCGGCAAAACCGCTCGTTCGCGCGGTGTGGCGACCAAACCGCTCGTTCGCGCGGTGTGGCGGCAAAACCGCTCGTTCGCGCGGTGTGGCGACCAAACCGCTCGTTCGCGCGGTGTGGCGACCAAACCGCTCGTTCGCGCGGTGTGGCGGCAAAACCGCTCGTTCGCGCGGTGTGGCGGCAAAACCGCTCGTTCGCGCGATGTGGCGACCAAACCGCTCGTTCGCGCAGTGTGGCGGCAAAACCGCTCGTTCCGACCAAATCTCAGAACTTTTCCGGGCTGGTACCGACTTCAAAAGTACGAAGATTGAGTACAGAAATAGTTGAGGTTTAGGCGAAGTCTGAAGACGCCACTATAATAAGGAATAAGAATTATTTGATTCTTATTAGATTAAGAATAAGTATTACTTTTGTTTTTATCTTGGAAGTTGGTTTTAATTTTTTGTTAAAAAATAATAATTTAGAATTTGATACGAGATTGTTGAGATTATTATTGCTCCATTATTAAGTGCGTAAACATGTCAGTTTATTTACTCCTAACTGCGTAAAGAATTTTATTGATTTATATCATGTGAAAGTAGCAAAAAGCAAACTATCGTTAAAAATTTGTTTACTATAGTCACTATTCACAATAACTGCGACGGACTAAAAGGCTCTACAAGATATTTGCTTATTATTTTCGAATGCACAGTAGTGGTAACTAAAGCATATTGCTAAGATTTGTGCTTCTTGAAGATGTTAAAGAGTACGAAAAAATTTATACAACAATTTTAAGGCCTATATATGGAAGTTTAGACATAATTTATGGTATATTTATGTGAAGAGACAGTCATTATATCACTGTTTTATGGTGAATGTTGGTAACCAAACTTAAAAGCAGATGATTTTCAACTTTAACGGGGACAGAATCACAAATTTTAGCAAACGCCGTGATCCGTCGAAGGAAGAATTGTCTCAAAAGTTGTTTAGTTGTATCTTCTTAGAACAATAATGCTTTTCTAGAATTTTAAAGAAAATAGGTCATTTGAGAGATGTAAATTTTACTGCCGAAAGGGCTGTTAAATTGATGCACGGCTGAAAATGAACATAAACAGTTGTTGCTGCGCTGAATGCAGGAACATAGAAAAGTGTATCTTAACTGTAAAAAACACTACTCTAAAAAGAAGTTATCCTGTGTGATTGTAAGAAATGTATGTTAGATTAAAGATTAATGTTAATCTTATTGAATTGTTCCATTTTCACTTACTTTTATTGCAGTTCTAGTGATTTAATGTAGACCGACATATCAGAACAAAATTACTTTTTATACAAAACTTGGAGGCTCAGTCGGCACGGGTTGCAATTGCGCTAGGAATGCGAAATTTTATATTTGAGTCTTATATAACGTTTGTAAAAAATATACAGAGTATGCATTTTGAAACTCGAAAAAAAAAGATTTTCCCAAACTTTAAGCCCGCTATTTATTAACCGATTCAGTGCGGTGTCATTTTTTGCAATTTCACGCGCCTGGCGGCGAACAAATATTTCATGGCTCCTCTGAGGCGCCAGGAACTTTGATGACTCCTATCGAGCGCCACCCGCGATATAATTAATTATTATAGCTGTTTCGTCTGTTTCCAATTGTACTATCAGATACGTTGATTCCTATGCAGGTCGGGGACCTACATAGTTCGGTTGCGTTACGTCAAACCCAGCAGACAGATCACAATTAAAATTGAATTGACATATTCGACCAAATAACGTTGGTCTATCAACTGCATAGGAATCAATTTCCTCGATGGTACAAACAGAAATGGAAGGTAAGTAACTTATTTTTATCAGGTGTTGTAAATATTTGGCTATATTGATTTTCGTTTTATTGTAGAACGGGATATTACATGCTAGTCTTGTATAACGCCAAAAAAAGACTAGCATGTAATATCCTTTTTATAGCATTTTATATACTTTTTATAGCATTTTATAAACAAATAAACATTGTTTAAGTTGTAGTTTTTGAATGAAATATCTGAATTCAACAAATCAATAAAAAAGGAAAGAAAGGAAGTCGTGACGTGGAGATGTGGACAGGCCGTAAGTTGACGAAGAAGACGGATAGGAAGTTGGTATAAACAGGTAAGCTCAGAGGCATAGGCTAGTGTGAGGTAAGTTCAGAGACATATTACTTAGGTAAGTTTGTAAAAATAAGTAAGCTCAGATGGAAAGGCTGGTGTGAACAGGTAAATTCAGAGACGGATAGGTAAGTTTGTATAAATAGGTAAGCTCAGAGGCTAGTGTGACCAGGTAAGTTCAGACAGATAGGTAAGTTTGTATAAATAGGTAAGCTGAAATGCACGGGCTGGTGTGAACATGTAAGTTCAGAGACGGATAGATAAGTCTGTATTATTTTAAACAAACCTTACTCGGTAAGCTTTCCTATTTGGTAAGCTCAGATGCACAGGCTGGTGTGAACAGGTAAGCTCAGAGACGGATAGTTCAAACAAGTAAGCACAGGTACGGATTGGTACATTAGTTAAAACAGGTAAGCTCACGTGATACAGGCTTGTGTGAGCATGTAGTCAAAGGCAGGTAGGTAAGTAGGTATAAATAGGTAGGTGCAGGGCATCAGACAGCAGAAGGAAATAAGCTCAAAGTCACAGATTATGTAAACAGGTAAGTTCAACAAGTCAAGCAAGTGGTAAAAATAGGCAGTTTAAGCGACACGGATTGTAGGGATGTTAGTGTAAACATTAAAGTAGTTTTATGATAGATTAATCTAATGATAGTCATATTTATATAGGTATTACTTCATTGAACATACGGAATAAAAGGCATATCGTAATATAAAACAGTTTAAGGTTTATTATCTATTTTTTTTTAATACAAAATCTTTCATAAACATAAAAAAACTTAAGTACGTAATCAACAAATCAATCACATTTAATAAAAAAGGAGAACAGTCACAGGTACTACACAATTTTATTAAAGTTGCTAATATCAGAAATGTTGTTTAAATTCTTTAAGTAGACTTCGTTTCAATCATTTAATCATTAAAAAAATTTTAGGAATACTTTTTTGGAGAAATGACAATGATAATTTTAATAATTTAAACAACATTAACGATTGAATAAGTGTACTAATAGCCAAATATCGACGGTATAATAAGGGCATAAGTACATGTATTAACTGACAATTTAGCGATTTTAGTTGTATAACTAGCTGTTGCCCGCGACTTCGTCCGCGTTAGCATAGAAAATCACGTCCTAATTATTATTCTTGAAAAATATTAAATATACAGAATTGACTTTCCTACAATATGTATAGATGACTTACTTTGTTTCTAAAAAGGAGAAATAAGACTCAACACAAACGCTACGACACCATTTCGTTATAAGCAATACTGCCATGAGGGGGGGGGGGGGGGGGGGTTGGGGAGAGCCCGGGTGTAGAATTTTGATAAATTCTACCCCTAAGGGGATGAAACAGAGGATGAAAGATTGTGAAATATAATAATACTTCTTAACGCGACCAAAATTTCGTATAAGTATAAATTATACTTATAAGGGGAAATGAACCTTAAAACACATAAATGAAGATTATATTTGTCGTCAAGATGGGCGCCAAAATGAGAGCCGCGCAACTCGCGTCAAGCTGGATACATATTATGCGTCCGCGCGTAAGCGCGGTTTCACCGCTAAACCACAAGATCACAAGCAAAATATTATGTACTCTTGACGGCGCCCTTGCGGTCGCACCGGTCGCCGTGCACGGTGTAGCCTACGCCCTCCGTGCCTCCTTCTCATGGGATCTGCGTATCAATTTGCTTCCCGCTCTCTTTATGCAGCCTCCGTTTGCGACATAACAGTTTTGCAGAGGGTATAAGCTACTGCCTTCCAATAAGTAGTAAGGTCCAATCCAAGGACGGCGCAAAACTTAGCCCATTATTCAGCCCATGCAGAGCGTTCAGTGGGCGATGTTGCGCCGTATCATCTTTCTCAGGCTGTGGTGGCACCTAGGCGTTTGTTTCCTCCTGCCCATAAGGTCCAGGTAGTGACCAAAGGTAAGGGCGCCCCTTGAATGCGCCATCCACTGTTGTAGTATCGACCGGATCGCTTTCACAGTAGGCGGCCGGCAGTTGGGAACACCATCTAGTCTTGCCAGGTGCGTATTGTAATGACATGCTTCTGCAGGTGGCGCCATCGGGTTGCCAGGTCTAGTAGCACCCGCTCTCCTCGCTTTTTAAACTCGGCTGTGTGTTGATAAGCCCTCCGACAACAAGCGAGCCTCCAGATCCCATGGAAGGGACCCTGTAAGCGCCACCGCCGCTTGGCCAGCTAACGGTTCGATAGCAGCGTAATATCCGCAGCGCTAAAGCATGCTGCGGGCTTCTGAGCAGCTGTCTTTTCTGGGCGCCTATGTGTTCCGCCCAAACAGGACTGTAGGACGCCTGTATAAAGCCGTCTGCAGGTGGGCCCTGGAAGACAGATTTTGGCAGAAGGCGATTCAGGGCCACGGCCATTTTTTTCAGTTTCAGTGCCAATCGACGAAAATGAGAGGTAAAGATCCATTCAGAACCCAGGACCAAACCCAGGTACTGCATTTCAGCGCCGATCGGCACACTCTCCTCCATATCTCTGCGGTGCGCAGTGATGCTTCCGCGAGGGCGCGGTGCTTCCGGGGCCCACAGAAAAACATGGCCTACTTCTTTTCGACTGCGACTTGCAGCCCCAAAGCTTCTATAAGCGCCAAAACCTGAGACTCACCCACTCTCGCCAGGCGTATTGTCTCCTCAAACATGTCTCCGTGGGCCAGCATGTATGTGTCGTCTGGATAGCAGACCAAACGTAGCCCACGGAGATGGGCTGCTCGCAGGATGTAATAACTAATGGTAGCCGATGTTCCACAGAAGGCCATCAGACCACCTCAAAGTCACTAGAATTTGAGGTCCTGGTTTGATTGAAACCAGATTGCTCTTGTGTATTTCCCACACTTGGGCACTATGAAATTACTTCTGCTCAACTGGCCTGGTTTCATTGAAACTCTGGTTTCAATGAAACCAGGCCAGTTGAAACCAGCGATTCAATGAGAGCTCTTGTGTATTGCGCACACACTTGGGCACTATGAAATTACTCCTGCTTAACTGGCCTAGTTTCAATGAAACCAGGCCAGTTACGCAATGTCCTTATCCGGGACTCAAAGTATCTACCTATCTCTATACCAAAATTCAGCATAAATCGGTTCTGTGGTTTAGGCGTGAAGAGTTAACAAAGAGACAGAAAAATAAAACAGACAGACACACTTTCGAAATTTATAAACCCGTATGGATAATCATCAGTAAGGATGCTACTATGAAGTCGCCATTTCTTTTGTCCGACGATAAATTTGATCAATTTTTGTGTTTTTAACTCCTTACACTAAAAATATAACATGAGTCGAAACCATTGGATTACTAAGGAATCGATTGCTTTGTGTAATCTCTATAACCACAATTTTGAAGTAATTCAAATACAATGTACTCAGATTAAAATGTATATGGAGATAGGTCACCAGTGTGGGAATGCGTCTCCAGTTTGTATGTGAAGAAAAAGATAACTCACGTTGATAATGTTTTTATTCCACATACACAGTATATAGTCCAATCACAGAAGGCACAAAGAAAGTTCACGTTGATGATATAATATATTCAATAGCGCACAGCACAAAGAAACAGCGGAAAGAGAAAATAGAAAGTTTATAGCGTAAAAGTAAGCGGTTAGCGATACGGTTAGCGGCGCACGTAACATGCGTGGCGCGGGTAGCGTTTGCGACTCGACTGCCAGGGCCGGCTCGAGTTGTCGTTCAGCGCGTACGCAAACAAAGGAACCGGTCCTGCAGTAGTGCGTGACGCGTATCGATAAATGCATGTCGATATGATGTATCGATGCATTGTATCGATATATCATATCGACATACGTGTTCGTGTATGTGTAATGTAAAATAATTAATATTATGTGTATATAATATTAATTATAAGTAATTAAGTAGTTAAGTCTTAGGTTTAAGTTAGAATTAAGTTTCAACTATTATTATATTAATTATTATTTACAATAAAGGTCCGAGCTAACTATGTGTGTTATGTGTAGTAGGTGAGTAGCCTACACCACCCCCCACCAGAGACCGTCAGGGGCGATAAAAATCTGGAAACTTAACTCGACGTCCAGAACGAGTAAAATATTTTTTCTGAACATCTGGTAAATGCTCAAGTGTTTCATGGTCAGACAGTATGAAGGCCGGCTTAATGCGATCTATGGATACTGTGACCTCTTTGCCTTTGAGCAGTATTTTAAATATTTTGTCGTCCCTCGACAACACTTTATGGGGTCCCGAATATGCAGGTTGGAGAGAACTACGTGCTGCGTCTTCACGAAGGAGGACGTGGTCAGCGGTAGCGAGCTCCTTGTAAATAAATACCTTAGGGCTAGAGTGTCGGGAAGCAGCTGTGGGTTGTAACCTTCTAGCAATTTGCTTAAGGCGGGCCGAAAACTCAGACGTATCCGTAGTACCACCGTCTGCGGGGTCAAAAAATTCGCCTGGCAACCTTAAAGGCTCTCCATACACCAGCTCTGCAGAGGAGCACTGGAGGTCTTCTTTAAAGGCTGTTCGTATGCCAAGAAGGACCCATGGCAAGGATTCGGTCCACCTGTCGTTGGCATGACAAACTATGGCAGCCTTAAGCTGCCGGTGGAACCTTTCCACCATGCCATTGCATGCAGGATGGTAAGCTGTCGTCCGCCTGTGGTCAAAGCCAGTGGCTTTTGCAAGGCACTGAAATAAGGCCGACTCAAATTGCCGACCACGGTCGGTTGTGATTTGAGTGGGGCAACCAAAACGTGCGATCCACGTAGACAAGAGCGCCTGGGCAACTGTCTCCGCAGTCATGTCTTGGATGGGTACCGCTTCCGGCCATCGAGTAAACCGATCTACGGCGGTAAGACAGTAGCGGTACCCCTGCGACAGCGGTAAGGGACCCACAAGGTCTATATGGATCTGGTGGAATCGCACTCTTGGCAAGGTATATGTACCTAGCGGTGCAGTTACGTGGCGGCTGACCTTAGCTTTTTGACAAGCTATGCATGCACGAGCCCATTGTCTGCAGTCCCGACGGATGCCTGGCCATACAAAGCGCTCTGCGACTAATTTGGCAGATGCACTGACACCGGGATGGCTTAACGAATGCAGGCTATCAAAAACCTGCCTTCGATAAAAGTTTGGCACAAAAGGCCTGGAGGTCGTTGTACTGACGTCGCAGTACAGAGGTATACGACTACCAGGCACCACAAGCTTTTCCAATCGCAGGGATGTGCCATCTGACAGAAGCTGCTGCAATTCAGGGTCTGAAGCTTGACTTTGGGCTATGTCTTCGAGGCTCACCGGCTTACCCAGTTCCTCAATCCGCGACAACGTATCGGCAACCACGTTATCCTTGCCGGATATGTGTCGGATATCAGAGGTGAACTGGGCAATGAAGTCAAGGTGTCTATACTGCCTAGGCGAACAGTTCTTTTTCCTTTCGTGGAAAGCGAAACTGATCGGCTTATGGTCAGTATAGATAACGAAGTGCCGGGCCTCAAGCATGTGCCTAAAGTATTTAATGGCCTCATAAATTGCAAGCAGCTCCCGATCATATGGCGAATACTTCACCTGCGATGGGCTAAGTTTGCGGGAAAAGAAGGCCAGTGGTTGCCATGCACCGTTTTTATACTGTTGCAAAACAGCGCCGATCGCTTTGTCCGATGCATCGGTGACTAAAGCGAGAGTAGCAGTACAGTCAGGGTGGGCAAGTAAGGCTGCGTCGGCTAGGCTGCGCTTACACGCGTTGAAGGCTTCAAGGGCTTCGCCTGTCAGGTTGACCGGTTGTGAGCCTTTGACTGAGCCTTTCAGAAGCGCATGAAGTGGAGCCTGGACCTCAGCTGCTCGAGGAAGAAATCTCCTATAAAAATTAAGCATACCGAGAAATGCCTTGAGCTGACGCACTGTTGAAGGAACAGGAAATTCGTTGACCGCCTGCACCTTGCTGTCCAAAGGCTTGGAACCGACTGCCGAGATGGAGTAACCTAAAGTTACCTCAGGCACACCGAAGACACACTTCTCCGTGTTTATCAGCATGCCGTACTCTCTGAGTCTGCTGAAGAGTTGGCGGAGATGCTTCTCGTGCTGCTCCTCATCCTGGGAATATACTAAAATATCGTCAAGGTAGACGAAAACGAAGTCTAGGTCCCGGGTAACCTCGTCCATGAACCTTTGAAAGGTTTGTCCCGCATTCCGAAGTCCGAAGGTCATAAATGGGAACTCGAAGAGTCCAAAAGGAGTTATGATTGCGGTCTTCGGAATATCTGCAGGACTGACAGGTATCTGATTATACGCCTTCAATAAATCCAGGGTGCTAAACACTTTGCAGCCAACCAGATCATGGGCAAAGTCATGAATGTGTTTAATCGGATACCTGTCAGGCACAGTGCGGGCGTTCAGCATGCGGTAGTCACCGCAGGGACGCCAACCGTTGTCCTTCTTGGGTGCTAGATGGAGAGGAGAAGCCCAGGGGCTCTGTGAAGGGCGAGCCGTTCCATTGGCAATCATGGCCTGGAACTCTTTTTGAGCTATCTTTAACTTGTCGGGTGCTAGACGACGTGGGGTGGATGAGACTGGAGGGCCTGGTGTCGTGCGAATGTGGTGGACGGTGTTGTGAGTGACTGTGCGGTGTATACCGGTTGGACGGGTGAGCTCGGGAAATTCCTTAAGGATTTTGTGGTAACGAGTCTCACCTGTCAATATTTTAACAGAGGCTATGTC
The DNA here is from genome assembly GCA_905333045.1 of Lysandra bellargus. Taxonomy (NCBI): domain Eukaryota; kingdom Metazoa; phylum Arthropoda; class Insecta; order Lepidoptera; family Lycaenidae; genus Lysandra; species Lysandra bellargus. Next base: position 5,197,000 of record HG995323.1, read on the forward strand.
GGAATCCTTTACAATTTTAGCATTACACGAAATGGAAGTATTACAATCAAGCAATCTTTTGTTGCGGCAATCTACAATTAGGCCATAGTAATTTAAAAAATCTACGCCTATAATAGGCTTTGTAACATCAGCTACAACAAAACGCCAAGGAAACACTCTACGAAGGCTAAAATCTAAATTAAGGTGCACATAACCATAAGTACTTATACTAGAACCGTTCGCAGCACACAAATTATAGTCCGTTTTCGCACGACGATCACGCAGCAAAGACCGGGGGAAGACACAGAGGTCGCTACCAGTGTCGACCAGGAATTGCATCTTCGACTCACGATCCGTCACGAACAGGCGACCAGTTGAGTTAGGGCAGTCAGCAGTCGCCATTATCGACCGCCCTTTGCGTTTCCCGCCATGTAGTCGCAGGGCTTCACGCATCTGCTGGCTTTCTCCGCATATTTGGCATGATACCAACAGAGCGGGAACTTGCGATAGTTGGAGTCGGATCGCCTTGACCTGGATGTTGATCCTCTTCGAGCAGGTCCTGATGATCTGGAACGTGGTCGGCTTCTTCTACCCGTCGACAATCGCTGAACCTGTCGTCTCAGCTCGGCTACCTCCCTGGCTAATGCGTCCAGTGCAGATCCAGGAACAGCTTGGCTGGTGGATGCCACAGCTGGCATGGAAGTGGCCAGTTCGTGAACACGATCGGCCAAATCCGCGAGGTCCTCGATGGAAGATGAAGTAGGTTGACCAGCAAGCACTGTCTGGATACCGTGGGAAAGTCGGCTCGTCCAGATGGTCTTCAATAACTCCTCAGAGACGTCGACACCGGCGAGGCTTTTGAGGTGACGCAGGAATTGCGAGGGCTTGCGATCTCCAAGCTCCTCGTGCATCAAAAGCTGCCTGATCTGCTTCTCCCTCGATGCTGACAGCCGTTTGATCAGCTCCCGTTTCAAGGTGTCATACTTGTTTGCTGAAGGTGGGCTGATAATGATGTCCTTAATCTCTCTGGACTGCTCCACGTCCAGGTGGCCAATGACGTAATTAAATTTTGTCAGGTCATTTGTGATACCTGAGATGGCAAATTGTCCTTCCACTTGCGCAAACCATATCTCTGGTTCTTCCGGCCAGAAAGGGGGAACACGTACACCGACTTTAAAAACATCGACATTGGGTATCGACTGTGTCCCCTCACTAGCGGCATCGTTCGACCGCGTGGCAGATTTTGCAGGCATGGCGCTAGCGTCGTGAAATTCCTTATCCATATTGTTCTAGTCGGGGTCACCAGTATGGAGATAGGTCACCAGTGTGGGAATGCGTCTCCAGTTTGTATGTGAAGAAAAAGATAACTCACGTTGATAATGTTTTTATTCCACATACACAGTATATAGTCCAATCACAGAAGGCACAAAGAAAGTTCACGTTGATGATATAATATATTCAATAGCGCACAGCACAAAGAAACAGCGGAAAGAGAAAATAGAAAGTTTATAGCGTAAAAGTAAGCGGTTAGCGATACGGTTAGCGGCGCACGTAACATGCGTGGCGCGGGTAGCGTTTGCGACTCGACTGCCAGGGCCGGCTCGAGTTGTCGTTCAGCGCGTACGCAAACAAAGGAACCGGTCCTGCAGTAGTGCGTGACGCGTATCGATAAATGCATGTCGATATGATGTATCGATGCATTGTATCGATATATCATATCGACATACGTGTTCGTGTATGTGTAATGTAAAATAATTAATATTATGTGTATATAATATTAATTATAAGTAATTAAGTAGTTAAGTCTTAGGTTTAAGTTAGAATTAAGTTTCAACTATTATTATATTAATTATTATTTACAATAAAGGTCCGAGCTAACTATGTGTGTTATGTGTAGTAGGTGAGTAGCCTACATGTATTCTAATTAGTTTGCAATTAGATTAGTAATTAGATTAACGAGTATTTCAATTATGCCCAACTCTGGTGTCTACCCAGTACCCTTGCTCGGAAAGTTTTCTTTACAAAAAGTAATGATATCCCACCAAAAACATAAATGTAAAAATGGAGAGCCAAGTTTCATACAAACATTATTTTTGTCTATGGACTTCACCGTAAAAAGGATGGAGATCTAAATGAGTGCCAAGTTCCATGGAAAATCGAAATATGTACCTATGTATAGGGACCAAATAACATTATGAACAATTAATAATAGAGTCTATTTCTTTGCTTTATTGAATACCGATCTATAACAATTGATGTTATTTAAATAATGTGAGATCTTAAACTAGATTACATTTGACTTGGCTAGTTTTCATCAGAATTAAAATGTTCGAAATGACTGATGTAATAAAAACTGGCCAATTTAAATCTAATCTACTTTAAGATCTCACATTATTTGCATAACATCAACTGTTATAAGTATTCAATAAGGCAAAGAAATAGACTATTATTAATTGTTCATAATGTTATTTGGTTCCTACTTCATATACATGCATATTTCGATTTTCCATGGAACTTGGCTCTCCATTTTTACATTTATGTTTTTGGTGGGATTAGTAACTACATAATATAAGTTTTGGTGATTATCATAAAGTAATTAAAATTAATAAACCATATTACTAATAAACATAATGTCCTAAATTTTAGTATAATTGTTACAAGTATCAAACAGCATTGAGCCGTAATATTTGGAACCCCAAATATTACTAAAACAAGGGCACTCATTTAAAACACCTTCTTTTTTACCAAACTACAAATTTTACAACCTATAAAAGACTGAAGACAGCCTTCTCAGAAAGACTACTATGAATTGCCAAAAGTAGGACAAACATACCTGTATCTCCTACCACTTCTTCTATTTCTTGTTTATTTTTTTTAGTTGAAGTTGAGGTGAATTCTCCTTCCCCAAAATGTTCATCACGACGTTTTTCTGGACTTGACCGTACAAATTTCGCAATAATACTAGGACTTAGCTTTTCTATTATCAAAAGAAGCTTCTTTTTCGTTTGCCGACTATTATTTCTGTCCACTTTCAAAGTATCATCATCGCAAATCAAATGATTTTTCTCTGAATCAGCACAGAAGGAACCAGTATTCTGTTCACCATCTTCATTATAGTCATTTGTGGTCTCTACATCTTTATCTTGTTTAATTTCTAAAAAAATAAATTATTATTATTTTTAACAAAAAATTAAAACCGACTTCCAAGGTAAAAACAATAATAACATTAATATGAACTAAAATGTATTAAATAATTTTTACTATCTAATGGTGCCTTTTTCCGAATTCGGCTAAAACTCAACTATTTCTGTATTCAATCTTCATTATTTTGAAGTCGGTACCAGATAGCTGAATCTTCAGTCCTCTGACAGAATATTTGAAACTTTTGGAACTGGCACCGACTTCAAAATTATGAAGATTGAATACAGAAATAGTTGAGTTTTAGCCGAATTCGGAAAAAGGCACCATTAGATAGTAAAAATTATTTAATACATTTTAGTTCATATTAATGTTATTATTGTTTTTACCTTGGAAGTCGGTTTTAATTTTTTGTTAAAAATAATAATAATTTCACTCTTTTTAGTTACACTAGTAGGTAAACCTTCGCGTATATTTTACGTATCTTATTACAATTTGTCAAGAGTCACAACTCACACTCACAAAATCATATATTATCAGTGAAGTGAACATATCGTGCTAAGTAATTTAACAATTTTAATGCTTCAAGCCCCAAGCGGTCACCGGCGATTGAGATAACAATAGAAAGGCTATTGTGTCTCGTTTTTCCACGATCGAAGGATCTATCAGATAAAAAATTGTATAAACTTGCATAGGATGTAGCGTAGCTACTCATAATATTTAATATTATCATAATTATTGACAGCTCTGTTCTTGTAAAGCGCTTATTCCACTTATCCTAGCTAGGAAGTCCTAGCTAGGATCCTAGCTTTCTAAATGTCATTCCACTTGACTAAATTTTTTCCGATTTAGGATCCTAGCTAGGATCCTAGCTTCTAAATGTTATTCCACTTGACTAAATTTTTTAGGACCCTAGCTAGGAAGTCCTAGCTAGGGTCCTAAAAAATTTAGTCAAGTGGAATAAGCGCTTAATCAAGAATTCAAATCGATACTTAGTGCGCCATCTATCGATTAATAAGTATAACTGATTAAAAAGACACTTAATGACTTTGTTTTGTGTAAATGCTCTTTTTAAAATAACTTTATTTCAATTCTATTTGTCTATTTAAATTCTATAAAGTAATTAGTAAAGTATTCGATCTGTTGTCTGCCGCCACGCGCCACGCGGCGCGGCGGCGCGGCGACGCCGTCGCCTCTGCGGCGCCGACCGCCATGTATTAAACAAACAAGTGTTGTTATACAGTACATAATTATTATTATTAGTATATCCATACCTATGCCTTGTACTATTATTAATTCTGTGCCATGAGATATTGGTGACCTTAATGATGATGATGACGATGATGATGATGATGATGATTATGATGATGAATATGAATTGCATAGTAGCATATGCTTTCTGTTCTTAAAACAACGCCGAAACTCCCGAACGTGTATCTATAAGGAGTCAGGAGTTCTCTCAGCATCTTCGAAACCATGGTATACTTTGACCCAATATTTGACTTTTTGGTAGCATATTCTTAGTACACTTCACATAAAACCAAAATCACCATATGTTTCCATATAAATTTCGAGGAGTTCCCTCGATTACTCATGGATCCCATCATCAGGTCACTACTTTTGTGAACATGGTACCAAATTGGAGTGAAACCTAATACAACAAAACAAAAATTTCGAAAATCGGTTCACAAACGGCGGAGTAATCGTTGAACATACAAAAAAAAAAAAATAATAAAAAAAAAAAAAAAAAAAAAAAAATATCCACAGCCGAACATATAACCTCCTCGTTTTTTGGAAGTCGGTTAAAAAGTTGTTGTCAAGACCAATGTTTTAACAAGTTTAAATATGTATGTAGGATGTAGGTATTGAATTTATATTAATATAGGAGACTAATCTCGAATCCCGAAACACATTTTTCGTTGTCTCGAATGCCGGAACTAGATGGTAGCGCCGCCTATAATTCTAAGCAGTGTCTCATAGTTGGGTCACGCAACACAATACAATTATTTTGTAGTCACACACAGTAATTCGTAATAGTGGTGTTATTATTATTATGAGGCTTATTTCGTACTCATAAAAGCTACAGATATTAAAAAATAATAAATTTTCGAATTGATCCACTACTTGATATAACAATATCAATGAACTGCTAACAACCATTTTTCCCAATGGTACTAGCTAAGTTCTATATGTCAAGTATATTCTCAGTTCTGGGCTGATACCGATTTCAAACGAATGAAAATTGAGTACAGAATACGTTGCGATTTAGTCGAATTTTGAAAAAGGCACTAATGAATAATAAGAATTATTTCATACTTTTTAGGTCATTTTAAGAATATTGTTTTTACCTTGGAAGTCGGGTTCAATTTTTTGATAAAAAATATTAATTTTACTTTTTTTAGTTATCTACAAGACAAGGCTTTATTTGTAGATAACCACTACGAATATTAACTATCCATATTATATTACTGTACGCGAAATTGTGGTAAAGGTTTGCATGGAACCTTCGTATGGAATTTCTCTTATTCGTAAAATATGTTTAAGTTACTACAACAATGCACCTGCAGCTCTTCCGATGCTGCGAGTGTCCATGGGCGACGGAAGTTGCTTTCCATCAGGTGACCCGTTTGCTCGTTTGCCCCCTTATTTCATTAAAAAAAAAGAAACAACATTTTAACCACTTTGAGTGTTTTGATAAATTTCAAGGATTTCCCTCGATTGCTCATAGATCCCATCATCAGCTCATTACTTTCGTAATTGTTATTATTTCGTAATTGATCACCATTTTTGTGAACATAGTACCAACCTCGGATTCAACCCTGTACAACAATAAAAGAATCATGAAGATCGGTCCACGAACGGCGAAGTTATGGTTGAACATACAAAAAACAATATACAAACAGACGAACATAACAATATAACCTCCTCCATTTTGGAAGTCGGTTAAAAATACCCTTTTCACTGTCAAAGAGAAATAACGAGATGATGATAAAAATTCGTTTATCACGCGGCTACCGCACATTTTCCGGGATATAAAGAACCTTCATATTAATAATTAGTTAATTATTTCTTGTCACTTTTATAATTTGTTTTTTTTTTCTTCCCGTAAATCTTGTGTTTAGTTTAGTAGCGTTGTGAAGCCACTCATTGGCCTCTGCAGAATATCAGTGCAGCGGGCTTGCTTGCTGCGTTTGCTGAGCTGGGGCTAATTTTTGGCGTCACACAGCATTATATTAGTAAATTAATTTCAATATTATAGACGAACTGTACTACTGACTTATAATATATTGTGTGATGCTAAAAATAAATCCATTCTTATTCTTATTATTCCTACAAAATTTTAGCAAAATCGGTTTAGCGGTTTGAGCGTTAAGAGATAACAGGCAGACAGACGCACTTTCGCATTTATAATATTAGTATTGATAGTATTAATACTTCAGTCGGAATTTCCAGGAATTGCTATTGTATTCTATTGTTGTCGCGATCACCGGTGCTCGCGCGGGGCCTGAAGGATTAATTGACATTTAACTAGCTTCTGTTCCAACTCAAAAGTATTTATTTGAACCTAAAAACAATTCTCAACCAGATATTAATATCCTACCGGTGTCATTTAAATGAACTTCTGAAATTTCATCTGGCTCTGTTTTGATTGCAGCAGCATATTGTGTTTTGCACGGTGATGGTAAGCAAATGATTCTCGTGTCGGAAGTTGATAACTCCAACAATGATTCAAATTTTGTGTCAACCTAAAAGAAAAATAGACAATTTTAATTGTTTTCATAACAATAGAAGCATAAACTTCGTTGCGCCAAAATTCGTTTGAGCTGTACGTTTTTTCTGGGGAAAAAAGTATCCTATGCTTTCCCGGGACTCAAAGTATCTCCTTAATAGATTCAGCAAAATTTCAGCAAAATCGCCAATCGGTTCAGGTGTTTGGACATGAAGAGGTAACAACAACATACAGATACACTTTCGCATTTATACCTAATATTAGTAAGTATGGATTTATGGATATTTTTATCATTGCTATAATGTAATAATATAATTAATAGCATTTCTCGTTAGTGTGGCCCGTAACAAAATGGCATGCTTAAAGTGTAATTTAAAAAAGGACAAGTGGCATTTCATATCGATACCATACCCAAACTGTAGCACATAAATCAAATTCGTTATTAAAGGGCTTAAAATGATAAACATTTTATTGCATGACGTAAAATCTCTAGGATTAGAAATGAAAAAAAGACAAAAAAAAACACCCTGTATTACTGCATCAATTGATAGTGTTGTTTGTAAGATATCATTCTGGAAAGTAATTGTACATTGCAAACTTAAGGAAACTTTTAAACTAATTTTTTCAACTTTAAAAGAAATATGCATGAAACGCACCTGATAGTTGCTTTCCATCAGGTGTCCCATTTCGTTTATTATTCTTTTTGGGTAAAATAAAACATTATGTCTCAAATCGTTTAGTGATTTTTTTGTCATGATTGATGATACAATAAAATGTTTAATTTTTCAAGCCCTTTCACTTAGTATAATATTTGTATTGTATATCAGAGTGCTACAGTGGTAGATAAGATATGCCCCTCCTTTGATGTATGAATCCCTCTAAATTTAGATTTTACGTCTGAAAAAAATTATTGGGAAATTGTTACAAGGAATCTCGTCTTCTACTGCCGGACACTTGACTGTTGCTTCCCACTGCCAAGTGCCAGGCCACCTCAGTCTAATTACTAATAGGCACTACTGTCTTAAAGGGTGTCTGGCAGGGAGAAGCAACTGTTATAAGTGAACGGCAGCGGAAGACGAAATTCCTAGAGTTATCACAAAGAAAATTACATAAAAGAAACTGAGATATTTTATACTTTAATGACAGTTAAGTAGACCTTCACCACTTGATACCACCTAAAGTAACGGACACCCAAACTCTATATTGGCTGGTCGTTCTTACCTCTATAGGACACATGTACAGAAAAAGTCAAGTAGCTTTTACAAAATGATGAAGGTTTAGGTCTTGCTGTTACTTTATCTTATAAATATTTTGAAACCACCAATTTTTACCTCACAGATATTAGCAATAAGTCCACGCGTATTTATTGCCAACTGCTGCAAAAGGTGACACTGTCTTAGTCGCTCATGGCAAATGAAACACATCCATGTCTCAGATCTCACCTTAAAATTTAATTAATTGTTTATAAATTATATTACGAAATTCACACCATAATCATCTTAAATTTAACTTTAACCCATTCAATGCCACCAATACACCTGTAACATACCGGTGGAGCCACTTGATTTTTTGTTTTTTCTAACTTAAAATACATTGTTTAACGTATTTTATATATTAAATAATGCAATAAATAACGAAAACCTCTCTAAATACGATAAACGCACCAATTGCGTTGGTGGCACTGGTGAGACAAATCTAATCACAAGTGCCATTCAACGCACCACTTACGTTGACGCTTTTGTTTTAATTGAACTGTGTTATGCAACATAGTGGGTAGCTGAATAATTTTTAAATACAGGTAGGTTTTTTACTACATACAGTTAACCGCTTATCAAGCTACCCATGGTAATTCAAAGTCCTTTCTCCCCTTCATTCTTTGAAAAAAAAACTGAAAATTGAAATAAAATCCTTATAAAATAAATAAAATCCTTACTTATTTGAAATTTTTTTTTCTTAAATATTGAAAAATACAACTTGTCAGCTGGTAAAAGATTTTGTATCAATTTAATTATAAATACAACAAATGGTTGGCAAAATTTACTAATTTGAACATAGGTAGTAGTGTTGCATCATGCATGAAACCATCCAACAAAATTCGCCGTTAAAATGCCATTGAATGCACCATTTGCGTTATGGTAATTTTATTCATAAAATATACCATGAATCGAAGAAAAATAATTGTAATATACCTAAATATATTGCTTACTTTTATGTTCTTAGTCAAAAACTTCTCACTCTAATTCAATAAAACTGAAAATATGTTGAATTGAAATCAGGCAGTTTTTGGGCTAACGGTTTTTTCGCTGTCAAAAAAAGAGGGGAGGTCCAGACCAAAAACCAACAGTGTCACCACATGTAAAATATATCTCCAGTAGCTAATGAGGCCAAAGATTCAAATTAATATAGCCATTATAAAGAAAAACCGGGAAAAATATCAAAGGTACCTCAACGCATATGGTGCGTTGGTGGCACCAGAAAGTAAACTCGCAAAACACAAATGGTGCGTTGCTGGCACTGAATGGGTTAAAAGTTATCAATCAAATAATTAAAATTTAGCCTTGGGTAGGTACCTATTATGTTTACTTACTTGGTTTACATACCTTCAAGTTCGCGAGCCTTTCGTAAACGTATTGCAGATTAGTTCTAAATATGTTTATAGTTCTTTTATTGAATGATAAACATAGAGTGCAATGATTATTGTGTTTTATCATTTTCCAAGAATCAAGATATTATATTGTAATAAAACTTGTAATAAGCAGACGAACAAAAAAACATTAATTAAAAAATATAGATCACAATCAGTCACAGATCACAATAATAAGAATATAGATCGTGAGTAATTTGTATTGTATTCTTAATAATTCTGTGAAGTTGGCTATAGTGCGTTTCATCGAATAGTTCCTTTGCCGTCATGTTGGTATTGCTGTCTGTCAATAATGTAAACAAGGTTGACAGCTCTGCGAGTTTTCTTATATTTTACTGTGATTTCGTGAGAAAATCATGCCGAAAACATTAAAGAGTGGTGAAAGAATGATGGTGCTAAGAGTGAAAGAGTTTTGTGAACGTGAAAAACGTAACTAGGCCTCAATAATTCCATTAAACTCGAGTTGCCGCCATTACGGCTTAGTGAAATAGGGTTACCAGCGTCAGCTAAATCACCCATAAACACAGCTAACTAATTAGGCAGCCCCTAAACCAACAATAATATTGAACAATATTTTATTGAACAATTTATTTGACAATAAGATTGAAAGGCGGGTGCATTCAATATTAACCCTAGACCACAGAAATAATCTTGATAAGTACATATATGTCTGTGCCCTAGACCGTCAAGAATATTGCTCATAACGTGATATTGCACAATAAAATTGATTGTCTAGAGTCCCGCTTAGGTTATTATACTTACAATAATATAATTATCCGTGGGGCGTCGAAGTACGGTATCTATTTATATTTTTCTGTATAACTTTTATATTTTAATACTTAATATATTTAAATAGGTAAAATAAAATAATGCACCTAAGCGTTTTTGAAATTACTTAAATGAGTAGGACTGAGATTAATTATTATTCTAATAATTCTTTGTTAATAATAATTGTTCATAAAAATTGTTGTATATTTTTATTGTTAATATATAGTTAAGTATAATAAAGTATATATTTTGTTCTTGTGTTGTGTTTTAATTATAAAAATGGTTGATTTTATTCATATTACACTCCGGACAAGCCTTCGTGACTTATGAAGTACAGTTTATATGTATTTTTTTTAACTAGGTATTTGTGTAATTTATAAGAATACTTATATAAATAAAATAAGAAAGCGACTTATTATTTAATGAGCATAATACCTACCTATGTCCTATGTTGAACTATGTCTACTCTTGGTCGATAGTCTAAATTTATTTTTAATTTTTATCGATATAAAGCATGATATACGCCCATCCCTACATGCACACTACGGCAATGCACACAAGCATAAAATGGCCACGCACTGGCGGGCTAAGTATCGATCTACTCCATCCTTAATCTGTGTAACTGACACATATTGGTTGTGTTTCTAAAAATATCAGTGTACTGTCAAGTGTGACATAAGTCAAAATATCTTAAATCTAAGCGATCATTGGCCTAAGCGATTAGGCCAGTATACTGGTAATAGTTTAGGAACACGCTGAGATAAAAAACTTGTCAAACTGAAAACTGACAAGTGACAACAGTTTTGGCGGCCATGTTACTTTCAAACTTCTTCTACTTTTTATTGTTGGTGTGGTTTTTATTATTTTTTGGGAACTATATTTTCTATCACCAAAATTTATATTTGTCATCAAGTTGTATCACCTAATAAATAGATCTATCGCCATGAAATATTTTCGTTCTTAGATAAACAAAAATTGTTCCCAGGTATGAATTATCAAATTAATGTTAATATATGTGTAAAATAAGAGGTCGATAACCAATAAAATTATATTGCATTACATAAATATAAACTTCGTTCTTATAATAACAGTTTTGTTACTTAAATAATAGCTCTGTGCTCAGAATGGTAGATCTGTCACCAAATAAATCGATTATCGATCCCTGACTGCGACTCCTTTTTATTTGATATTTTGTCACCAATACAGTAGTAACATTTTATTTCGTTCAGATATTAAATTAACTACTATTCTGCTAGCCATAAGCCAGCTATTTTAAACCAGCGCTGATTGTTCAGTGGTAATTATTTTAAACAATAAGTATTGATTATTTTGACTTTAATTATTTTATTTACTACTCTGCTAAAAATTTTATTTAAATATACTTTATACTACCAGAAAAGAAATTTAGAACCTTGGGAGTCTAGTTAAGTAGCAGAATCTTTTGGTTGAAACGATGATGACAACCCAAATTTTTTATTTGAACTTAATGCAATTTTCTAGTAACATAATATGATTTATTGGTGATCTCTTTGAATTGGTTTGCTTAAATACTTATTAGGACACACCTATTATAATACATACAAAAACATTTATTTGGTACTAGACCTTATATCTCAGGATTTTAGGTGATTTATTGTGGAACTGATTTTGCATTGTTTGGTGACTACATTTTGGTGACAGATCTACTATTTTGAGGACAAACCCTATTATTTAAGAAACACAAAACTAATTAAATTGGTGATAGCTTAAATGATACCCATATTTTTTCCCAAATTGTGTTATTTGGATTTTTGATGTTCATTATTGGTAATATATTGGCCATTAAATATCCGTTATCGTGCACAAGTGCAGGTAAGATGGTGTCAAAATCAAAATATATAATTCCTGTAACATTTGGTGTGAATAACGATAAATAGGGCTATTTCTTCCGTGAGTTTTAACTAAAACATCGTTATAATTAACGATCAAACGAACTTACCTGTACGTGAAGTTCGATCGTAATTATACGAGTGTTTCGTCCGAAGAGATTAGTATAATTAGAATATGAACACATAGTAGTTACGCCAGTGACTCCGCTCCAGGCACTATGTTTAGAGATTATTAACGATCAAACATACCATTTTAAAACCATACCATATTAAAAACATACCATTTTCTGTAGCACACATCATATTGTTTTAAGGTACTTTTCAATATTGAAGCTAAAATTACATCTGTTGAAGCACATGGGTTTTCTCATTGTAATAATGCAGCCCTGATAAAATCCCTGCAACCATGGTACTGTTTTTGTGGATGTTCCAATTACAAGGTTGTGTAGGCCACATCGGTACAACCGCAAAACCCTGTACCTTGAATAAAATAATTATTTTATTGAATACTGGAGAATAATTATTACTGAAGGGAATGTAAAAAAAAATAATTTTGGACCAATCTGATATAAAAGCATCTATTGCAAAAGAATCTGGATCACTGAGCCATGAACACATAAGTCAATGACAGTCATTGCTGATAAGTACCAAAAAATGGTAATATGTTATAGCCTTTTAAGGACTATTTGACCTCTAGGTGGGTCCTTCTTGAATATAATAGAGCAAAAACATTAATAATAATTATTCTGAATACTTTACACCATTACCAAAAGTCCCTTGCTACCTTGGAAGATGAGGGTATTGTATTATATCTCCCAAACAATTGATGTAACTAGTAGCTGATGTATTATCCATTGTCAATAAAATTTATCAGTTATAGTAATTTTTTGCAAATAAATTATCTTGAAGGCAGAATAGGCTGCAAAAAGTTTTAAATGATTTACTTATATGAAAGTCAAATTCTATCTTGAGGTCAACTGCTGCTAGCCCTTTGATCTCCACAGCTGGAACCTTACCCCATAGCACCCCATAGTTGAGGCGTCAGAGATATTTCTGGACCTCAGCTGTTATTGTCACCTTTGATACTGTTATTTGAATAAATTATGTATCAAATTAAACCCCAATACAAATTCAGCAAAAGTGAACTTGTTATCACAGATTAAGTTATACATAGTAGACTTGTCATGTAAGTATTTGTCATAACATTCTGCTAAATTAATATGAGTAACTACTTAGTTTATACATATTCTATGGCTGGAGATGCTAAAAGTAAGAAACTATTAATAAACACATATTAAGGTACTTATGTATTAACCATTTATTAATTTTGCAGTTTGCAAACTTGTTTTACATCTTTAAAGTTTAAACTGCATAACGGAATAGTTACTTATTGTTTGTTTTACTTAATATAAGAAGTATATCTTTATTTATTTAAAGCAAACTTAAAATACAGTCAAGTGTGTGTCAATCACATATTATAAACATATACCTGAATCTGTGATTATAAATATCTTAATGTCTTTGATGGATATATTTAACCCTTTTATCTCTTTGTCTTTAATAAACCCCAGTAGGTTCACAAGTAACTTTCGTGTAATATCTATGTTTCTAATTAAATACCGTCGTCTTAATTAGCCCCAATCAGCTAAATATCGAGGTAAATCGAGGACAGTTACCATTAGATCCAAAGGCTTCATTGTTGTGAAAACAATATGGGGTATAATATATATTATACAATAAACCAAAATAATATGTCAAAACATTGAACTCATACATGTTGGCCAACATAGAGATAAGTTTAATATCTAGAAGAATGGTGAACAATTATGTATAAGTGATTAAAAAATATTAAACATGCATCCTTCAAGTGTAACATTGATAGATAAGAGTCATTTTGTTACAATGAGATTAACACTGTGCGAATCTCCTTGTGATTAAAGTATTCGTTGGTCTGAATATCCTTGAATTTAAATTGTTGATTATTAATATTATTTTTTAACCTTCAAAATGTGTTACTTATATTATCCAGATTAGTTTAGGAATTACCCGGGACCAATTAATTGACCAGCACAAGGATAATATACGACTATTATACAGCACTCATTGATGTTAACTATTTAATTATCCTGTTCTTCTAAAACTTTTACATCTAGCATGTATAAACTGCAGAAGTTTTAAAATATTTTTTGTTGAAAGCACTGATTAAATTTATTGTAGCTCTTTATATAAGATATTAAGTACTAAAGTACAAAATATAGAGGGGATTAAACTCCACTGTTTATAAATTTGAGTGAGTGTACCTGCATAACAGGCCTTTACTGGTTGGATGTCCCCGAGTAAGGTTGACCAGTCCTTTGGCACGGGTCTGGCCCTGGCCCCAGCAGCTGGCTGTTGTTGGTGTGGCATTTTTGGTAGTATGCTGCTTACTGGCAATGGTCCTCGCCTTGAAGTTTAACATTTCCTCTTAAGGAACTTGCTGAAACAAATTTGAGGAAGCCTCCATGCTTCTGGTTTCAAATGGGAGCTTGAATAAGGCACTGCGTTTGCAGCTTTTATGGTTTCTTCAAAGTTTTAGACAAGAGATTCTCCATATTTGTTGAAGAAAGATTGTGTCTTATACCTTTCTTACAGGATTTAAAATAAGGTATTTTACATAATATTATGGACTGCTGTGTTGATTATCACACAATAGCCAACCTAGGTCCATCATATACTTACTTTGTATAGGCTCTCATTATTGTTAGAAGTAATAGTCCCCAGCAGAGCAGATATGTGTTGCTATTTCACATTGTCTAAATATAATTGACTTGTCACATTTTACTGCCTTTTCGATTATGACCTTCAGCTTTGAGCTTTGTGCGGCTATGATTTTGCTATTATTGGGCATTTGCAATTTTTCTACTACCTTTTTGAGCTTCTATATCTAGCCCTTTCGGGCTGTATAGGTAAATTTTTATTTTTTTATTTTTAGAATTCGAAATTTATTTACACCTCTAACTGAGGCGCTAAAGCAGGCGTAATACGTCTGAGGAAGCACGTTTTGGATAAGATCATAAGCCATATTATCTGAAATAGGTTAAAGCCGTCGTAAACGGTAAAAGCACGTCCTTACAAGTCCAAGCGACTTTTGTGCACAGAACACATTTACTCCTGGTGGAGCTTTTGTGATGTGTGTATCGCTTATAGCCATATTATTATCAGAAACTCGTCGTTAACGGTAAAACACCACGTCTTTACAAGTCCAAGCGACTGCTGTGACGTGAGAACCGGTTGTAGCCATATTATTATCTGAAAACCGCCGTGAGCGGACACACCACGTCCATACAGTTAAAAACCACTGTTTCGACGCGAGAAACCGGTTATAGGCTATAGGTATAGGCTATTGCATGCTGTTGCTGTCGGGAAGACCGACCACGTGCTCCATTAAATTTCATGCGATTTAAAAGCGCTGTTTTGCAAGAATCCGTTATAAATCACCACGTCTATACAGCCCAAGCGACTATTGTGACGCGAGAAAACGGTTCTTTCGTAAAAATTTATCCAATTTATGTACTTATGCTGAAAATATTTCCACCTGTCAAAGCAACACGTGGATGCTGGAAAAAATTATGCCCCGAAGGACATTAGGCTTTTTAATATTGTGTATAAATGCATACCATCCGATACTTCTGGTGGTTCATTTCATCCATTGTAGACTCAGAAAAACTGGGCGAAGCTGTAACTGAAGCTAGACAAATCTTGTTGCCCATAATGGCGGTCCCGCTTTATATTTTGTTTTTCCAACTTACGTAACTTTCTGATTATTTAAACCAATTTATCTTGATTTCACCTTTTTGGCATTTTTTAAAAATAGTTTTGTGTACGAACGCGGAATTACTGGAGCGGACGGGCACTAAACGCTCAATGAAGTCGAATCATGGCGGTTGGCCGAGGTAAGACACCGGAACAGGAAGCCGCGGACCGGACCATAAAGTATATACCAGAGAGCAACTGTAAGTTTTTTATTTATATTTTTTAGAGTTATAATCTCTAAACATACTTTATGGTCCGGTCCGCGGCTTCCTGTTCCGGTGTCTTACCTCGGCCAACCGCCATGATTCGACTTCATTCCTTGAGAGATATTTGTGATATTTCATCTATGGGTATACCTGTTAGGGAGGGTGGGTTATACTAATCTCTTCGGACGAAACACTCGTATAATTACGATCGAACTTCACGTACAGGTAAGTTCGTTTGATTGTTAATTATACTCGTGTTTCGTCCTCGAGATTAGTATAATTAGAATATGAACACATAGTAGATGTTTAGAGTAAGAAATATCACAAATGATGTCCCTTATTGGACAAAATGTAATATAGTCCATACCTTATAACATTATTTTGAACAATACTTTGTTATACCTATTTAAATAAATACATTAATTATTGAACAATAAACAAATAATTTATTTATTTGTCATTATTTTTATATAACCTCCATGTAAGTATATAAAAGACAGGTTACGTTGTTAACAATAGGTCTATCATAGACTTAGCAAAGGTAGAAGACTCGCCGCTTCACCCAGCAGATTGTCTGATACTATTAATGTTAGTGTCTTTTTCTCGGTTATAAAAGTTGCTGTATGTCTTGTACTTTTAGACATAAACATGAAAACGTCAATTTCACTATCCATTAATGTAATTTTAATCCCAAGAAAGAGGTTCTGAATGTCTAATTATGGTTTTCTAAACCTAAGAGAGAGTTAATTATTATCAGGTCTTGTAATATGTTTAGACCTATTTGTGCTCCTAATGCGGTAGCATGAAAGATCTGAGAATGTTCCAATGAAATAAAATTAATGGTATAAATTTATTATTATTTATTATAAAAAATTAATGGTTTCGTAACCTGATCTTGAAGTTTTAATTAAAGTACTGATTTTTATCATTATAGTAGCCTTTAATTTAATTTTAGATAATTTTTGCACTTATTATATGTGCAGTGACTAAAAACTAAGACACACTTCCCAACTTTAACTGTTCAAGTGTCAACTTTTCCTCTGGAAAAATGTAGCTAAATAGTTAATTGTAACACCTGCGTCCCAAGTAAAGTTATAACATGATAATGATGGTCTTAATCAAAACACACCCTTACAAAACCTGGAAATCCTAATATTATCAGGTATAATTATGTTTATTAATAGATGAAAGAGCAGATCTTTTTGAATTGATAGTCCCATATTATTGGTCACCATCTTTAAAAAGAAAAGTTTTGGTATTAAGTATAAGCACATAACTGAAGGTCCATACAGTCATATTAAAAATATTAAAAACATACCATTTTCTGTAGCACACATCATATTGTTTTAAGGTACTTTTCAATATTGAAGCTAAAATTACATCTGTTTAAGCACATGGGTTTTCTCATTGTAATAATGCAGTCCTGATAAAATCCCTGCAACCATGGTACTGTTTTTGTGGATGTTCCGATTACAAGGTTGTGTAGACCACATCGGTACAACCGCAAAACCCTGTGCCTTGAATAAAATAATTATTTTATTGAATACTGGAGAACAATTATTACTGAAGGGAATGTAAAAAAATAATTTTGGACCAATCTTATATAAAAGCATCTATTGCAAAAGAATCTGGATCACTGAGCCATGAACACATAAGTCAATGAGAGTCATTGCTGATAAGTACCAAAAAATGGTAATATGTTATAGCCTTTTAAGGACTATTTGACCTCTAGGTGGGTCCTTCTTGAATATAATAGAGCAAAAACATTAAGAATAATTATTCTGAATACTTTACACCATTACCAAAAGTCCCTTGCTACCTTGGAAGATGAGGGTATTGTATTATATCTCCCAAACAATTGATGTAACTAGTAGCTGCTGTATTATCCATTGTCAATAAAATTTATCAGTTATAGTAATTTTTTGCAAATAAATTATCTTGAAGGCAGAATAGGCTGCAAAAAGTTTTAAATTATTTATATGGAAGTCAAATTCTATCTTGAGGTCAACTGCTGCTAGCCCTTTGATCTCCACAGCTGGAACCTGACCCCATAGCACCCCATAGTTGAGGCGTCAGAGATATTTCTGGACCTCAGCTGTTATTGTCACCTTTGATACTGTTATTTGAATAAATTAAGTTATACATAGTAGACTTGTCATGTAAGTATTTGTCATAACATTCTGCTAAATTAATATGAGTAACTACTTAGTTTATACATATTATATGGCTGGAGATGCTAAAAGTAAGAAACTATTAATAAACACATATTAAGGTACCTACTTATGTATTAACCATTTATTAACTTTGCAGTTTGCAAACTTGTTTTACATCTTTACAATTTAAACTGCATAACGGAATAGTTACTTATTGTTTGTTTTACTTAATATAAGAAGTATATCTTTATCTATTTAAAGCAAACTTAAAATACAGTCAAGTGTGTGTCAATCACATATTATAAACATATACCTGAATCTGTGATTATAAATATCTTAATGTCTTTGATGGACATATTTAACCCTTTTATCTCTTTGTCTTTAATAAACCCCAGTAGGTTCACAAGTAACTTTCGTGTAATATCTATGTTTCTAATTAAATACCGTCGTCTTAATTAGCCCCAATCAGCTAAATATTGAGATAAATCGAGGACAGTTACCATTAGATCCAAAGGCTTCATTGTTGTGAAAATAATATGGGGTATAATATATATTATACAATAAACCAAAATAATATGTCAAAACATTGAACTCATACATGTTGGCCAACATAGAGATAAGTTTAATATCTAGAAGAATGGTGAACAATTATGTATAAGTGATTAAAAAATATTAAACATGCATCCTTCAAGTGTAACATTGCTAGATAAGAGTCATTTTGTTACAATGAGATTAACACTGTGCGAATCTCCTTGTGATTAAAGTATTCGTTGGTCTGAATGTCCTTGAATTTAAATTGTTGATTATTAATATTATTTTTTAACCTTCAAAATGTGTTACTTATATTATCCAGATTGGTTTAGGAATCACCCGGGACCAATTAATTGATCAGCACAAGGATAATATACGACTATTATACAGCACTCATTGATGTTAACTATTTAATTATCTAGTTCTTCTAAAGCTTTTACATCTAGCATGTGTAAATTGCAGAAGTTTTAAAATATTTTTTGTTGAAAGCACTGATTAATTTATTTTTGTAGCTCTTTATATAAGATATTAAGTACTAAAGTACAAAATATAGAGGGGATTAAACTCCACTGTTTATAAATTTGAGTGAGTGTACCTGCATAACGGGCCTTTACTGGTTGGATGTCCCCGAGTAAGGTTGAGCAGTCCTTTGGCACGGGTCTGGCCCTGGTCCCAGCAGCTGGCTGTTGTTGGTGTGACATTTTTGCTAGTATGCTGCTTACTAGCAATGGGCCTCGCCTTGAAGTTTAACATTACCTCATAAGGAACTTGCTGAAACAAATTTAAGGAAGCCTCCATGCTTCTGGTTTCAAATGGGAGCTTGAATAAGGCACTGCGTTTGCAGTTTTTATGGTTTCTTCAAAGTTTAAGTCAAGAGATTCTCCATATTTGTTGAAGAAAGATTGTGTCTTATACCTTTCTTACAGGATTTAAAATAAGGTATTTTACATATTATTATGGACTGCTGTGTTGATTATCACACAATAGCCAACCTAGGTCCATCATATACTTTGTATAGGCTCTCATTATTGTTAGAAATAATAGTCCCCAGCAGAGCAGATATCTGTTGCTATTTCACATTGTCTAAATATAATTGACTTGTCACATTTTACTGCCTTTTCGATTATGACCTTTAGCTTTGAGCTTTGTGCGGCTATGATTTTGCTATTATTGGGCATTTGCAATTTTTCTACTACCTTTTTGAGCTATATCTAGCCCTTTCGGGCTGTATAGGTAAATTTTTTACTCTGAAGCAAATTTGCATCGAAATTTATTTACACCTCAAACTGAGGCGCTAAAGCAGGCGTAATACGTCTGAGGAAGCACGTTTTGGATAAGATCATAAGCCATATTATCTGAAATAGGTTAAAGCCGTCGTAAACGGTAAAAGCACGTCCTTACAAGTCCAAGCGACTTTTGTGCACAGAACATATTTAAGTACTCCTGGTGGAGCTTTTGTGACGTGTGTATCGCTTATAGCCATATTATTATCAGAAACTCGTCGTTAACGGTAAAACACCACGTCTTTACAAGTCCAAGCGACTGCTGTGACGTGAGAACCGGTTGTAGCCATATTATTATCTGAAAACCGCCGTGAGCGGACACACCACGTCCATACAGTTAAAAACCACTGTTTCGACGCGAGAAACCGGTTATAGGCTATAGGTATAGGCTATTGCATGCTGTTGCTGTCGGGAAGACCGACCACGTGCTCCATTAAATTTCATGCGATTGAAAAGCGCCGTTTTGCAAGAATCCGTTATAAATCACCACGTCTATACAGCCCAAGCGACTATTGTGACGCGAGAAAACGGTTCTTTCGTAAAAATTTATCCAATTTATGTATGCTGAAAATATTTCCACCTGTCAAAGCAACACGTGGATGCTGGAAAAAATTATGCCCCGAAGGACGTTAGGCTTATTAATATTGCGTATAAATGCATACACTCCGATACTTCTGGTGGTTCATTTCATCCATCGTAAACTCAGAAAAACTGGGCGAAGAGCTGTAACTGAAGCTAGACAATCTTGTTGCCCATAATGGCGATCCCGCTTTATATTTTGTTTTTCCAACTTACGTAACTTTCTGATTATTTAAACCAATTTATCTTGATTTCACCTTTTGGGCATTTTTTTAAAATAGTTTTGTGTACGAACGCGGAATTACTGGAGCGGACGGGCACTAAACGCTCAATGAAGTCGAATCATGGCGGTTGGCCGAGGTAAGACACCGGAACAGGAAGCCGCGGACCGGACCATAAAGTATATACCAGAGAGCAACTGTAAGTTTTTTATTTATATTTTTTAGAGTTATAATCTCTAAACATAGTGCCTGGAGCGGAGTCACTGGCGTAACTACTATGTGTTCATATTCTAATTATACTAATCTCGAGGACGAAACACGAGTATAATAACTTTATTATCCTATTCATTGGAATATCATTGTGTCTTTTTCAAATTGAAATGTATCAAGTTTTACATTCTTTTGCCCAGTTTTGTAGCAATTATTGATGGTATTCCCTGGTATTACCGATAGTTGTCTACCTATACGCCATCTAGACACACTAAAATGAAAACTGTTTGACAATCAAATTAAAAAGTTAAGAAAATGCCTCATTGCGAACGTACGTTCTTTGCAGAACGATTTTCTTCTATGTTTCAATCTTCCACGACGAACGTATTCAAAGACGGCGGGCGTTCCTTTCGGAGCGCGTTGTATTCTCTGTTTCAATCGCCGAACGAACGTGTAGGTACTGCTACAGATACAAGTTTGGGAGTTTAGGCGCTGTTTTATGAACTGAAAGCATATGCTACTATGTAAATTACATTCATCATCATCATCATCATCATTACCACGTCAGGGTCACCAATGTCACCAAATTCAACCTTATCTCCAGAGCATAAGGCACACATTTGACATTACTTCTGAGAAGTTAAAGTTGCTTCGATAATGTAACATTCTGTCTCACTTTGCCGAGATATTCTGGAAAACAACCTAATTTCAACCTTTTGCATTGCGTTTAGCGTTCATAGTACAATAACTGTCTGCGGTCTCGCATATCTGCCAGGGCTGTCAAGCGAGCGCATGGCAGCGCGGGCGCGGGCCGGGTACTATGCACATAATACAAATTAGTAATTACTCACGGATGTATTATGTGTGTTGCGTGTGCAAGAAGCAGTGTTGTCACACCAAATTTTAGAAAACCAATAGACGTCATGCCAAAAATTGGTAGAATTAGGTAGATGTTAAAACCAAACGTTGGTAGATCTACCCTCAAACAAGTCTAGCGAGTGCCAGCCTATTGAAACTAGCTGTGACCGGCTACTTAGCACGTCACACGTGTTCACTTCGATTTTTTAAAATGTATTGTTTAAAATTATCTGCAGGCTGCAGCTGATATTATATTCTGTAATAAGATACGTAGAATAATATACAGATGTATTATTCTACGTTAGGGTGGAGCGATTTTGTATGAAGAATTTTTTTTTTCATTTTTTTTAATGGCATAGCAATAGAAAGTTGCCTTATGATGAGTAAATTCTGCATACAAAATATGGTTTACTTGTCTTGATGTTATGAGGTGCCCCAACTCAATTGAAAATTCGAAAAATACGAATTTTTTGAAAACATTGGTCTAGTTTTGATAAATAGTATTTTTCTATATTTGCTGTTCCTCATAAAAAAACTACATTGTATTATGTTAAAAAAAAGACTGACTCCTTAGCCAAGATCTTTTCTTTATCGCTTTTCTATAGAATCGCCGATCAAAATGTACGGAATTGACTTAAAAATTCGAGAATATGACGTCGACGTTGACGTAAAGAAAATGTCTTGGCTACAGGCTCTGGTTAGTGGTATCAATGTTTTTATCAAGAAAAATTAAATATTTATGATTGTATTATCAAGGAAAGATCATCAGAAAAAAGTAGATTGTTTGGTATTAAATTGTTTTTTATTTTACAATTAAGCATTTGAAACAAAAAACTACTTTAATAGTTTGTTAATTACTTCCATTAAACGAATAACATCTCCTTTGAAAACTATATTCACAACTGTACCATCACAGCCACCATCAAAAGAATTTCTGTGTATACTTTTATAATTGCGATCTACATCGTGTGTGCTAATCTGTTTTTCATTATTTCTCATCGAATTTTTAACGATCATTGACAGCATTAGAATCCTTTGATGTAATAATACCAACAATCAACATCTTTTAACAGAGATAAAGAAGCAGATAAAGCTATAATAGCAGCTGCTCTGTCAGAGGCTCAGGTACGATCACATACGAGAGCTAATGATGGAAAATTTAATCTCTTTTTCTTGGGTGGCTGAGCAGCTACTTATTATGGCGATTGATTAGCTTGTAAAAGCTACAAGAAGAAGCTACAATTGCTTAAACTCGTTTATTAGGTTCTTAAGTCATCATGCAAAGAACGAGAACAAAACGTCTGGTTAGGACCCATTATCTCTTTGTTACGCAGTGATTCTTTTTCTTGTATTTTAATTTTCTTCATGTTTTTTACAGTCGCATTTAAATCTACACGGCCTATCATCATTTTTCTTGCAGTTCGTTAATCAAGTAAATAATATACCTACTTCTTTTTTGGGAAGCGACGCTCTCCGCAAGATATGTAAAATTTCCGTAGCCAGTCTTTGGGATACATCATGAACTGTCGGCTCTTTTGTTGTTTTGTCAAGCTTTGATTCATATTAATGTGATATTAATACTTCAGTCGGAATTTCCAGGAATTGCTATTGTATTCTATTGTTGTCGCGATCACCGGTGCTCGCACGGAGCCTGAAGGATTATTAATAAATAAGTAATTTTTATAACAGTTTTGGTAGTTGAGACTTGAGACACTGGTAACTTCTCCGATAAACCGAAAACGGGAAAACATGTCTCTTCGTGTTTTGACGACATATTTTGACTGTAATAAAGAGAAATACTAGGTATAAATTATATCGCAAATAGTATTTTATCAACAATCAGTGAACTGGAAATTAAAAATATTACTTACAGGAGTTTATTTTCTTGTGGGTAGTGCTTAAAATCACTGTTTCTCACAAGCAGAATTACATTAGTAGCGCGCACTTTATGACGTTCGAACAACGATTGAAAAGTGCAATTAAATCACCTCTCCTGCCTCAATCTCCCCATCTATCTACGTAATGTAACGTAACGAAATACACATAATATAATTCAGCGTTAATTTGGCAATATTAGAAGTTGGTGGTTATTGACAAAGATTTTCGAATTTCTCTAAAGTTCATGACGTTGGGGGCACCTCCAAATATATTATGATTTAAATAAAATTTTGTATGTATATTTGTGAACAGTAACAGCAACTTTTTATAGGTATGCCGAAACGAATATCAAAAAAAAATTTTTTCGCCCCACCCTATTCTACGTATAGTACGCGATGGCTTAGTAACTAAAAAGAGTGAAATTATTATTTTTAACAAAAAATTAAAACCGACTTCCAAGGTAAAAACAATAATAACATCTTTATAATATGAACTAAAAAGTATTAAATAATTATTCCTATCTAATAGTACCTTTTTCCGAATTCGGCTAAAATTCAACTATTTCTGAGATAAAACGCCTAATTATTAATTAAACAACAAATAATATAGGCACTTTCAATGATGCAGTTCTAAAGTATAAAGTTTTATTTAGCACACAGTATAATTACACAGTTAGGCACCACAATTGTCTACAAAGAGAATAATATAATCACTACGTTTATTGTCCATTTTTACAACTAACACACATACACAATTATTCTTTCTATTACATATATAAGTTTATCACTATTTTATACAAGAAAACATAAAGTGGGTCACGTCACGAAAATTGACCGTCGGCGCGCGCTCAATCTTCATAATTTTGAAGTCGGTGCCAGTTCCAAAAGTTTCAAATATTCTGTCAGAGAACTGAAGATTCATCTGGTACCGACTTCAAAATGATGTAGATTGAGTACAGAAATAGTTGAGTTTTAGCCGAATTCGGAAAAAGGTGTACTATTAGATAGGAATAATTATTTAATACTTTTTAGTTCATATTATAAAGATGTTATTATTGTTTTTACCTTGGAAGTCGGTTTTAAATAATTTGTTGTAATGCTGCATATTGCATAAGCGTAGTGCCATAGTAAAATCCGTCAATAAGATTGATGGATCAGATTGATGAAAATTTGACCGTGTAATCTGTGACAACGATTTATTCACTATTGTGATTGATCCTATACTTACGGGCCGGTCCATGAAATTAAGAGTGTTAGATAGCCCATTTATCGAGGAAGGCTATAGGCTATATTTCATCACGCTAAGACTAATAGGAGCAAAGAAATAGAGGAAAATGTGGAAAAAAGGGAAAATTATTTAAAAGGGCTAACTTGAACACGCTAATCTCAGGAACTACAGGTCCGATTTGAAAAATTCTTTCAGTGTCAGATAGCCCATATTTTATTGATGAAGGCTATAGGCTATATTTTATCACGTTAAGACTAATAAGAGAATGTGGATAAGACGGGGGAAATTATTTGAAATGGTTTATCTCGCGAACTACTAGAGCAATGTTTATGTTATTTGGCAGTTGGCACAGGTAAGTAGACCACGTAAAGAATCATAGACTATCGATTTTAATCATTTTTTCAGAGGATATATATTATATACCCGTGCGACGCCGGGGCGGGTCACTAGTATGTAATAAAACTTATTAATTAAAAACAATAAGTAATCGATCCCAACCTCCCTATCCGAGTTAGAACAGATTGGAGGCCAAATATTATCTAAAAATGGTTTAAAAAAACTCAAAGGAAGGGGGATACTCTACAATCTACATGCTTGGGCCCTTGGGGTAAGCACGGCATTTGCCTAGTACCTATTCCAAGTAAGCAATGAGTTGTGCCCTGCAAGCCCCAAGCACGTAGAGTTTCCCTCTTCCTTTGAATTTTTCCAACTTATTTGTAGGTATTTGGCCTCTAATCTGTTCTATGACTCTGATAGGGACGTTGGGGTCGATTACTTATTGCTTTTAATTAATAAAATAAGTGTATTACATACATTATAAAAAAAAGTTTGACCTTGAATAATAACTCGGAAACTTTACTTATTGGCCGGCACTTTTGAAATTACCTTTTACGTGTTTGTCAAACAGTTTGATAGTGTACAGCTTTGTTTGGAGAATGGAGCGTTTGCTAAACAAACTACCTACGTGTTTGACCTGTTTGAAGAAAATTTGGATTTGCGTAGCGTTTGACAAACGTGTTCCGCTGTATTTGTCAAACAAGAAGTCATGATCTCATACCGATGTTTGACAAACTTGTTTGATGCACGTTTGTTCGTCTGCGCTGCTGTTTGATGAAAACGTAAATTATTACAACATGTTTGGCAAACAAATTTGATCGTTTGCTACTTGGGTACTTTAGGAATAGCGGGGCTAGACGGTTGCCAACAAGTTGCCAACCGACGCTTCCGACTGTGGTTGCGTAAGGGCGTTTAAAGGTCAAACCATTGGTATCAAACAACAATTTACATTGTTGTAAACTTCAGTTGCCAACCGTGTATCAGATACTTATCAGTTAACTCTAACCTGTGTCTATGGGTTGCAGTGACGTCAGGGCTACGACCTGCCTTCTTTAATAAAAAAAGTACCCTATAGAAGTAGAACGTTCACAAAAGTCATGACCTGATTATGGTAATTATCCATCCTCTCAATAAAATGGGAAAATGGTGATTTCTTAGGTTTTTTGCATTTTAAGCAAATTTCGAAAGTTTTTTTTTTGTATTTCGAGCTTGGTTTTTTATTTAGGTATGAAAAGAATCTCCAGATTAATCGATTATGGGATCTGTGAGGTATGGAGAGAACTTCTCGAATTCATTGAGGTACTTATCGCGCTGGAACCGTACATTTTTCCGGGATAAAAGTATCCTATGTCCTTTCCCGAGATACAAAGTATCTCCATACCAAACTTCAGCAAAATCGGTTCAGCGGATTGAGCGTGAAGAGGTAACAGATAGACGCTTTCACATTTATAATATTAATAATAAAATCATATTAAAGTAGTAATAAGTAGTGGATATTCATGTGTCACATAGTTAAGTGTAGAATATAATAAAATCTTATAAGTACATATATATAAAAATACATATTATATAAAAAAATATTTAATAATAATATTATGTTCCTGTCACGTTAACGTAAACGTTAGTTCTTCTAAGTAGTCTGTGGTTCCTGTTGTCTGGTCACCGTAACGCTGTCTTATTCTCATTTGATGTTCTATTTCTTTTTTCTCTCTTTTAGGTATTTTGATACGCTGCAGGCGAACTCAGTAGGTAGATAAAAAACAGACTTCCAGTATTATTATATATATAGATCTACAAAGCTGGTATGATTCTGGCTGGGAAAATATAAAATTTTTGATAAGAACTAACGCCGCCATCTTGTAAAGCACCACTCGAGTGACAACTTTTAAATTATCTGGAAATGTCATCCTAGTATCATTTTGGATGTGGCTGTACTATAAATTAACGCTGTTGCTTGTTAAACGCTCTCTAGACGGTAATACTGCATTACATGCGTTACGTGCTATCATGCACGTGTGAGGTACGACCCGCTTTACTCAAAATATAGATGAATATAAATGACTATTATTTCAATAATAGTCATAAATAAAATGATGTATAATGGTAACAATGGTTTTGTCTTATTGTTTTGTTATTTAACTTGAAATTCTTAGGAGAAGTCCATATTTCAATAATTCATGTGAGTTGAACTAATTATTGTTAATAATTAATTCATGATATTTGGACAACAAATATAATATTATAACATTATTTTTGGACACGTCAATTAATCTTTAAACAGACAATAATTATTGTTGTTTCCGGTTATGATACTTTTGTTACAAAAGATAATACAGTTAATAAATTAATATAAAAGTGTTATAATTAAATACTTGATTTATAATGATTTCAGGATGAGTGTAACTATGAATCATTGTATTTATGATATTAGATACAAATTTTGGTAGTCAGACTTGGGGCGGAGTGATGATGGCGGTGGGGTTGTTTTTGATATGGCAGTATTTAAGGCGGGCTGTCTGATGGAAGGGACTCTCTCTTGTCGTAAGCCGTCACTCTACCTCCTGTCAATGTGAATTGGCTCTGAGTACTTCGAACGAAGATCGTTATAAGTATTTATTATTTGGTTAAAACGCTTCTTGGCCTTTTGTGTAATATCAGTTCTTTCAGCGTAATAATTATTGGAAATGAAGAAAAGCTAAGTGAATAATTGTATTACGTATTTACAATACGTATAAACTACGTTTTATTTATTGGTGTTTATGATTTATACAATACTTTTATTTAACAAGCCTAAGCCATTTCTGACACACGCATGATCGTTTACTGTATTGATGCGAATGACATGCAAACTACGCGCTGTACACATTAGTCGCGTACTGACCAAGCGAGTGGCCTCGCGAGTACCAGAGGCGAGGCGGCCTCAGTCTGTAAGTTTTCTAATCCGAGGCTGCCTCGCGCGTCATGGCCGAGTCACCGTAAAGCTTAGCCAGCATCGACACTCAGTTTAACTTGAAACTCACAACTAACAAGCAACGATTAAGCGAGGCAAAACACTACCGTCGTGAGTGAGCGCGGCAAACGTACCAAGGCGCCTTTGAGCATCGACAAAAACCGACAACGCTCGGCTTGGGCCGCGCACGCTAGGCGAGGTAGCGCGTGAGTTTGCCTTGGACGAGGCACGTCTTGTCCGACCGAGGAGTTGCCTCGCGAGGCTGCTCGCTCAGTCGATACGCGGCTATTGACAAGTTCTTTAATTTTTCATCCTGCAATATTTTCATGACATGCACGCATGATCATTTCGCGATCGATGTCATGCTACAATTAATACCGTCACGTAAATGCATGTAATTGCTAAATTACCGTCTACAGACAACATTAGTTAAGGTGACAGCTATGGCCTGACGTGTTCGCCTCGCTTCACGATGATGGCAGATGACATTGTGATTACCTATGACAGTGTCATCCAAGTTTAGAAACATGGCGGTACGAATGAAATCATAAAGGCGGTGGCACTTTACGAGATGAAGGTGTTAGTTATTTTGGCTTGCGCTTAAGAAGCCCGACAATGCTTTGAATTTTGATTTCATTAATTAATACATAAGGCACTGGTATTTCAATACAATATGAGGTGCTTAGCAACATAAACTATCTATGAAATATAATAATTCTGTGAGACAGACATTTGTACTTTAATTAAAAGGTACTAATAATATTGAACAACTTCTATATTATACTATATTATGGTAACCATAAAGAAATCGCAACAGAGTACTTACCTATTCTTAATTTTGTATTTGCTAGTTACGAAAACGAAGTTAAATGTAAAAAATGTA
Organism: Lysandra bellargus; assembly: GCA_905333045.1. Lineage (NCBI taxonomy): Eukaryota > Metazoa > Arthropoda > Insecta > Lepidoptera > Lycaenidae > Lysandra > Lysandra bellargus. Next base: position 5,226,234 of record HG995323.1, read on the forward strand.
TGATTTAAAAAAAATTTGCAAGCGTTATGACTTTTAGCGATTATTAATTTCGTTGTCGAAACTAGCAAATGTAATTCGAGTAAGTACCCTGGACTGGAATACTTCAGATAACTTTATAAAAATATAAAATTGTAACGTCTTTCATTTACAAAAATGTACAAAAGTATCTGAGAAACAAGAATCCGTAAAAGCGAGATGCGTTCAGATTGAACGTAACTATATGACCATTGACCGTGACATTTCTTCAGTAGTGTTATGGTTTAAGGATACACGACCGCACCAGACACTAAACACTCAGTGTATATGTCGCAGTCATCTGGTTTAATTTGCGATTCGATTGAATGACTAGCGCATATTATATTGAATGACACCATTCAATTGAATGACTAAATGACAACGCGTCAAGACGATGACTGTGACGTTTAACGTTTTGACTAAAAGTCAAATAGTGAAGTCGTTATATGAGATTCTATAATAGTAGTAGTCGGTAGCCGTTGACGGGGTAGTAATAGACAATAGCTAAATCCACCCTGTCATATTATTTTATTAGTTACTAGCTGTCCCGGTGAACTTCGTGTCACTTTAAAACCTTCCCTGGATTTCTACGAATATTTTAAGACTAAAATCAGCCCAATCCGTTCAGCCGTTTTGGAGTTTTAGCGCGACTAACACATTTGAAAATCCATTTATATATTTATATATCTATATATATATATATATATATATATATATATATATATAGATATTATTTTTATACGTGGGAGAGCCATGCTTCGGAACGAATGGGCCGGCTCGACCGGAGAAATACCACGTTCTCACAGAAAACCGGCGTGAAACAGCGCTTGCGCTGTGTTTCGCCGAGTGACTGAGTTTACCGGAGGCCCAATCCCCTACCCTATTCCCTTCCCATCCCTACCCTCCCCTATTACACTATTCCCTCTTAAAAGGCCGGCAACGCACCTGCAGCTCTTCTGATGCTGCGAGTGTCCATGAGCGACGGAAGTTGCTTTCAATCAGGTGACCCGTTTGCTCGTTTGCCCCCTTATTTCATAAAAAAAAAGTTAAGTTTCTATACTTATTATAAAACAAAGTCGCTTTTTTTCCCTCATGTCCCTTTGTTCCTTTTCATATTTAAAACTACGCAACGGATTTTGGTGATTCTTTCAGTGTTCGATAGCTCATTTATTTAGGAAGGTTATAGGCTATATTTTATCACGCTAAGACTAATAGGAGCGAAGAAATAGAGGAAAGTGTGGAAAAAACGGGGAAAATTATTTGAAAGGGCTAACTTGAACGCGCTAATCTAAGGAACTACTGGTCCGATTTGAAAAATTCTTTCAGTGTTAGATAGCCAATTTATTGAGGAAGGCTATAGGCTATATTTTATTACGCTGAGACTAATAGGAGAATTTGGAAAAGATGGGGGAAATTATTTTGAAATGGCTTATCTCGCGAACTACTGGAGCAATTTTTATGTTATTTGGCACATATAAGAAGTAGACCACGTGAAGGATCATAGGCTATCGATTTTTTCAGTGGCTATATATTTTATACCCGTGCTTCGCCGGGGCGGGTCGCTAGTTACAAATAAAGCACTACAAAGTAAATTTAATTGACAAAATATCAACACAGTGCTATCAGCTGTGCAATCTGTTTGACGCCATATTTGTTTTAGTGACTAGTAGCGCCGCAGTGGGAAAAAAGTGAAATACAATTAACTGGCTGATTTTATGTCCGCTATCTTCAAAGAGCTATGTTACAAATCGTTAACTAGTTGGACGTTGAGTGAAGATCATTCAATCGACGTTCGGCCTAGTCATTCAATTGAACGGTGTCATTTAATGAATACACTAGTCATTCAATCGAATCGCAGATTGAACCAGATGACTGCGACATATACAGGGATTGTCTGTGTGCTACTGCAAGTAATTACTGCCGCGACAGTAATTAGTCGCAGATTTAGTTTGGACGCAAGCGACACTAGTATCGACATTTCTGTCTAGTGTCAGTTTCTTCGTGTATACTTAGCATAACTGTTTCACCACCCACCCACACCAGGGCGGATTGCACCAACTTTCTTTACCTAACAAAATGTCAAATGAACTGTTACAGTCAATAATGGACGCGGTATTTGACGATAACCTTAACCGCGCAACTTCGCTTGGTTAAAAATAAAGACAAGGGTCACAGGGTTGCCATAACAAATTATTTTATCCTGTCAATTTGTATGGATAATTTATTTTTTATACTCTCAACCTCATTAACTTTAACAACATACATCTGGCAAATTCTGTGTTCATTGTTAAAGCTAAAGTTAACATTAACTTTGACCATAACTGTAACTATAACAACGCCTCTGGTGCAACCCGCCCTAATGTGGGGTAGGCCAAGCATCATTGGAATCCCAGCCACGGGGAAAATCAGAGCATTGTAAATAAAACTCTGTGCTGTTACGAGATGAAAATCAAAGAAACATACAAGACAGCTTGAGATTTTACACTTACATTTTTAGCTCTATTAGAACTATGTTGAGTTCAATTTTCAGTGCTTTGCATTTTGAAGCCGGATAGACAATATAAATATCATAATTTCTAACAATTTAATTCATATTTTAAAGTAGAGTAAAATATTCTAACATCTAATATATTTCTTAAATTGTCATGTGATACTGCATACTGCGTAATGCGTTATACATTATGTGACAATGATAACAATAATGATTAAGAAAATATTCAAAACACGCTTATGTTGCCGTCTTTATTCGTCAAGCGGCTTTCCAAACACATCAGACAGAGACGGCCATATATATAGCTCAATAGTTTAAGCAATATTTTTTTTTTTTATAATTTAGGTGTCCAACTGCCGTACTCAGAGAAATATTATGATTAACCTTCAACTTACAGTCGGGGCATTATAATAGGCCACATTTGACGTCTGTCAGATTAATCTCCATAGTGAGGTGAGCTGCGTAAAAACATCGACCAAAACGAATAAATCGATACGGACTTGAAATAAAATATTTGAATTTTATACGTTTGAAACAAACTCCTGTCCCATTATTACTTTTCCTTTTGCAAATTCAAGGAGCAAAATAAGACAAGTACATAATTTACAAAAAAATATGCATTAATTCGCTTGAATTATAAAAACTGTTAAATGTAGTATTGTCATTATTCATTTCACAAAAATATGTGTTACTTTTCACAACGTGGTTATTAATTCATGGGGATATTTCGTTACAAGTAATCAGTGCATCGATACTATTTATTCGCTTTCGATTTTTAGGGCTTAAAAAGAAAAAAGGTCGGCTGACGTAACATTGTAACGACGTGCAATTATTAAGATCAGAATTTGTTTATTACGTTTAGAATTGTTTATCAGTAAAAGCAAATCGTTAAATAATTCGTATCGGTCATATGTACAATAAATATGTAATCTTAATTGATAAAATTTAATCAATTGTGCAGTTATAACAAAACGAAAATATTTATTTTTTATGTACGTCGCTACAAGGTTACCTGGTACAATTTTGATGAACTGTCAAATGTGGCCTATTAAAATGTCCCGACTATAATGAAGAGTTTGACAGACAATGTAATGTGATAAAGCGTTTATGTCAAATTTTTTAATTAATTGCATTTAAATGTTCGTCGCTGAGTGCGTCAGTTACTTATTAAAACGTTTCGCATTAGGCAATTGTAAAGTCAGAAAATAATCGTGAAAAATACACTCTTTAGGACACAGAGTAGTTCTACCGGCACATATTACTCGTTTTTAAAATTCAGCTACCAATATGCTATTAGCAAGCCAGTAATGGTGGAATGGTCGGTAGTAATGTAGTTTTTAATTATAAACTAAAATATAGATTGCGTGAAACGTTTTAATGTTACTTTAATCATTACATATTTTACAGCAACCATACTTTACTTCGAGTATTATAAAGTAATATACAAAATATTTTCGCCGGTATTAAATAACCGCAAAAAGCAAATTACACAAATAACTATCTTAAGTTAGCGTATTAAGGTACCAATTACCATGCAGCACGCGCGACGCATGCCGGTGTAAGTGTCTAAACACACTAGGCTGAATAATTACGCCTCTAAATCTAAATAAAAAATTAATTAAATACTCATTTAAAATTGCTATGTTCGGTTTTGATAATTCCGTCGCGTATAGTGTGTTGCTATACAAAACATTACCGCCGAATCGCTGCCGAACTTTACGCTCGACTCAGCTCGACGGAAATTCGGCTCACGACGGAATTTCGGCATAGTGTGTCGTCTGTCGCGTTCCGCCCATATTTTGTATGGATTTGAAACGCGGCGTAAACGCGGCGGAATTTACGTTGGCGTAATTAAGCCTAGTGTGTTTAGACCCTAATAGTTTAATGCCCCAAACAACGAACACGCCCCATTATTATATATTATTGGCCCCAGCGTTCACAATACCTGTGTCACCACTTCCTGATAAGTGCCGGACACGCTATCCACATTTTATCTGACAGATGTATGCAGTACCTGTCAGATAAGTTGTGGATAGCCTATCCGGCACATATTAGTAAATGGTGAAACAGCCTCTTAAAGACATTTCTATGGCAATAGGATTTGCAAACAAAATTCTGCGGTGCCAACGGTAGGATGTCTGCCAATGATGTTTTCCGTAATTCATAGAGGAGATCTTGTCACGGGTCGCGATCGCGAAAGATCGAAAGGCATTTAATGATTACTTTAAGGGTAAGTTTGACGAAACGTATGGTGCTTGTAAATCTTTAACAAAGTTAAATCATTAACTCTCGAGTTACGAACGTAGGCATTCAGTGAAAGCCTAAGTTGAGATGGTGGAAATTGAGATAGTAGGCGAGTGCGTGGATCGCGGCGCGGGTGTCGAAATGTAGGAAGCGTAGAAGTCCCATAGGACCGGGGGTGTGTAACTGTAGAAAGGGACCGTGCTCGGGACCGCTTTCTACGTCCCGGCGTCAACGGGCCTGGGCTATGAGACGCTGGCACTGTGCCAGGAGGTACCTGAAAAAGTAAAAAAAAAAATGTGTAAAAGAAAGAAAACTAAAGTTAAGATCCTAAAATAAGCGCTTTTCTTATGTCACGCGGATTTCCGCCAGCGCGCAAAAGTGGTCCGCATGCGTCCGCATGAAAGAATTATTAAAACCGGTCAAGTGTGTGTCGGGCCACGCGCAATATAGAGTTTCGTAATACCGCTAGTTTTTTTTTAATTTTTGTGTGTTCAATGAATGTACATTGAATGAAATGTTAGGATGCAGAGAGTGGTTTCTGACAAAGGGTATTTGCCTCTACGAGGCTCTTGCCCCACGCCATCCACCGCCTATCTTCCACTAGCGCTAGTCGTAGCGGGGTCGGAGGGGGCGCCAGACACGATAATGTCCTCCGCCGACAGACCCAGCCAATAAACGGTCCTCGCAGTGGCGTAACTATAGGGTGGCAAGGCTGACAGAATGCCACGGTCCCCCGACCCAAAAGGGGATTTTTTTATACATTGTTATATTATATTAGCGTGACGATTTTTACTTTAGCCCCATTCATTTGCCACGGGCCACGGATGTTATAGTTACGCCACTGCAGGGTCCTCGGCTCGACTTCCATCGCCTCCGTGGAGCACAGAGCTTCCATGACATGCATGACATGCGCGCATGATCGTTTCGCGATCAACATGTCATCCAACAATGAATTGTCACATAAATGAATGTCATGCCCCATTACCGTCTAGGGTCCGCTTTAGACGCATGACAGGAAAAAGTGGGATTTCACCAGGCACACTCATAACTTCGTTTTATAAAACTAAGTTCTCATTCAACGCGTTCACGTTGCGTACGTCACGTCGCGTTGACGTAAATCTCGTTATGTTTCAAATGGATTTCACAAACTTCTTTTGATCGTGATTATTAAATCTAAGTTTACGTGACGTCACGCAATTTTTTTTACATGTTTTCATAATTTTAAAGCCATTTCACGTAAAAGACAATGCTATCACATGTATGAAAAAAAAAACTCACGGCGAACAGATACAGGATGTAGCTCAGAATTTCAGTGATATGAAATGAAATAATTCTGTATATAATATATCATTGTAAGATTTCATGGCTAAATGGGAGATATTGCTATTAACTTTTCGTAAGGAGTGATGTTTAATTTTTTTATTTATGTTATTTTGCGACATTTTGGAGCTGAATGTAGTTAGAATAATAATAATATCTATGAACGCTTCACACCACGTCAGTCTGGCCCCGTGCTAAGTACCTGAAGGACTTGTGTTATGAAAGACAACGGAAATATATTTAATACTTTTTATACTATAATAAGTATATTTAAGATTTGTATTATATTATGATACACATTTAACACACATCCATGACCCAGGAACTTTGAAAACCCTTTGTTCCGTCGGCGGGATTCAAACCCGCAACCCCTGGCTTGAGCTACCTACGCACTCATCCACTGAGCCACAGAGGTCGTCATACAGAATGCAGTGCATCTATTATCGTTTTATAATAATTACAAATCTCCGTTATAAAAACGATCTATTAATGGGCAACTAGGTATTATTGCGTGATAATAACACCGTTTAAAGTAATACAAAATACATTTCAAATAGTTTAATTAATAATTACACATTAACTACCTTCTACATCTAATGTGACATTATCTATACGCACTCGATTTTATTTTATTTCTTTTTATTTTATCCCCTCGGCTAACTCATGCGGATTTGATTTTCTTTGCATTGGGATCGTGCCATGTCAAAATCACCCGTTACCATAATTGAAGCGAGCATGTTAAGAGAACGGGTGTATATAAAATCGGAGTTTTTAGATATCCGGAGCGAGTTCAACTACAAGAGCCTTAAGAAAATAATATTATATTGATTAGATGTAGAATACAATCAGGCATGTCAGGAGCAAGACGATACATACATTTTATGGCCGACGAGCCATACTTGAGCATTACTGCTGCTGCATACATGGCAGAAGAACTTTGGGAAGTTGTGCCCATATAATAAGTGTAATGTTTTTCTTCATCATTCTTCATCTTTTTTGGGTGGGCCAGACATCATTCCGATTTTCAAACCCCGCTCTTTAGTTGTAAATAATATGTAAACTGTTTAAAAACATATTTTGTGTTACTATAAACGATGTTTTTTATCACACAACCTAAAATAGTTACCTATTTTTATGGACCGCTTTAATTACGGAGATTCATAATTATTGTAATAAAACAATAAAAGATGAACTGCATTCTAACAACAATTCAGCTGCTAAGTACTGCAAAAAACATTAAAAAACATAACATTAAATAAAGTAAAAAATACGACCCCTGACGAAATGTTAATAGCAATATCTTCTATTTAGCCATCAAATCTTAAGTTGAAAAATATAACAGGATAATTTCATTTAATATCGCTGAAATTATGAGCTACATCATGTATCTGTTCGCTGTGGGTTTTTTTAGCTTTGTCCTTCAACTACAAAATAGCAAGAAACAATACATAAACTAACGAAATGCATGTGTCAAAACTGTCATCTTGACAATCTTTTGTCTATGTTTTTCGTACCGCCATGACAGGTATTGAACGGGTTTTATGACGTTAAACTTCCGACTTTGGGCGTTCAGAAGATAAAACTAGGGTTTGCTGTGAACGCGTTTAGTTTATGTTGGTGAAATGCAATTCGATGTTATATTCGCGTTTATACGTTTAGAACCGGTTCAGTGTGCAATAAACGCGTTCCATTTCTATGGTGAAATCGCCCCTAAGATGTTCAAGTTACCTCCGCTGCGGCTCGTCGTACAGCAGTATGAGTTTGCCAGCCGCGGAGCTCGGGAACATGCCGAGCACTTTCCGCTTGGCGGTCGGCACGAACACGCCCTTCGCCGTCGCCGTGGGCACGTCCGGCAGCTCCGACCACAGGTACGACCACATGATCTGTCAAACGACAATAAAAAATATTTATACGGAGTGTAACAAAACTATAGTCTGTAAAGAAAGTGAAGAAATTAAAAAGTTGCAACATCGTAGTGTCATCCCTTTCAAATCAATCTAAGGGTCTAAACACACTAGGCTGAATTACGCCGGCGTAATTTACGTGGTCGAAATTACCTTTAGCCGCTTACGTCTGATGCGACACACTATAAATTATGCGAAAAGCCGAAATTTCGCGGCGTAATTGCCGTTGCGGAACGCGCGCGTAAGTGAGTATTTGAAATTCTCAGATATGTAAGGGTCTATACAGACGGACCGCATTTCAACTGCAATCCAACCGCAAATTGCAGTTCAAGTGCAGTTTGAATGCAGTCGACACGACTGCAATAGAATTGAAAACCATTATCAGCTGCATTCAAACTGCACTTGAACTGCAATTTGCGGTTGGATTGCAGTTGAAATGCAGTTTGAATGCAGTTGACACGACTGCAATAGAACTGCAATTTTTTTCAAACAAACAAACAGTTCACACGACTGCACGCCAACAACTGCAACTGAACTGCAATCCGACTGCAGTTCCGTTTTAGGGTTCTGTAATCAACGAAACTTGGTTGACTACTGAACCCTAAAAAGGAACCCTAACAAGCAGATTTTTTGTATATTTGTAGGTTAATTATAGTTAAATAATTTAAGAGTAACCTTGTCCTATAAATAAAACAATCCATATTTTAGGACCATCAAGTCAAAGTATGAAATCCTTTCTATCTCTGTTAGCTACCACTTTTGACGACCTCCGTGGCGCAGCTCAGTGGTGAGCGCGTTGGTAGCTCAAGCCGGAGGTCGCGGGTTCGAGTCCCGCCGACGGAACAAAAAGTTTATAAAGTTCCTGGGTCATGGATGTGTATTAAATATGTGTATCATATAATAAAAATCTTAAGTATATGTATATTATAAAAAGTATTAAATATATTTCCGTTGTCTGGTACCTGTAACACAAGTCCTTCAGGTACTTAGCACGGGGCCAGACTGACGTGGTGTGAAGCGTCCATAGACATTATTATTATTATTATTATTACTTTCGAGATCCGACCGTAAAATTCTGCATGAATCGTTTTTTTCGATCAAATATATTTTAAAATAATCTTTAGAACGTATAGAATGGATGAAAAGTAGCCGCAAGTACCTTTAATTAAGTTTAATGTTCTTTTTTTTATGAAATAAGGGGGCAAACGAGCAAACGGGTCACCTGATGGAAAGCAACTTCCGTTTGCAGCATCAGAAGAGCTGCAAGTGCGTTGCCAGCCTTTTAAGAGGGAATAGGGTAATAGGGGAGGTTAGGGAAGGGAAAGGAATAGGGGAGGATAGGGAAAGGAATAGGGTAGGGGATTAGGCCATTGGTAAACTCACTCACTCGGCGAAACACAGCGCAAGCGCTGTTTCACGCCGGTTTTCTGTGAGAACGTGGTATTTCTCCGGTCGAGCCGGCCCATTCGTGCCGAAGCATGGCTCTCCCACGTGTTCATGAGAGAAATGCATTAATTTGCATGTATATTTTTTTCAATAAATTTTAAATCATTTGAAAGAAAATGAGGTAAAAAATTAAGGTATAAATGGTTGCCAGCTCTAAGTCGGCCGCAACCTAGGGTTGCCAGCCCGTAAACATTCATAGTTCTTCATCAAAATTGAAGCATCGATTTTTGTAATAATTTTGATTCAAAATTAAAGTTTTATGCATTTTGTACATGGATATCCATGGTTGCCAGTTGCACGATAGCCGCAAACTGGGGTTGCCATCACTTTTGTATAATGTCATTCCTACTTAGTTATACACGCAAGTTTGTATTACGGGCTTTTTAGAGCTTTTTTGCTCAATTAGAGGTACTTGCGGCTACTTTTAACAAGGTAACCCAACATTAATCCATTCCATACGTTCTAAAGATTATTTTAAAATATATTTGATCGAAAAAATCGATTCATGCAGGATTTTACGGTGGGATCTTAGGATATTAGTAATCACAAAAAATTTGTTCTAGGGCTTCCGTACTATTAGTTATTATAATGGTTATTACTTATTACGTATGGTTATTTCAATATTATAAACAGACACTCCAATTTTATATGTATACACTATACAGAGTGTAACAAAACTGTGATAATACTTTAGTGTTTGTATGTGTAGCGCTCTAGCGCTGCCACTTTTACAGTGAACTTTCTACAAGGAACACGTACACACCCTAAATATTATCACTTATGGCGCATTTTCACTGGTCGACAGGGCCCGCATGCGGGGTGCGGGAGATTTCTGAAACGCATGCCACGACCAATCAAAATGCGCCATTAGTTGTCATAGAATCCCCGTATGATGTATACCGCACGAGTTAACGACTTAGGGCGCATTTTCATTAGTCGTTAACTCGTGCGGGGTGCCCGCATGCGGGCCCTGGCGACTAGTGAAAATGCGCCATAATGATAATGCGCCCATAGTTTAATTACACCTGTATAGTATTATATGTATACCTAGGTTACGTCTCTTTAATAAATGAACGTGTGAAGTAGAAACTGTACCTGCCACCCGCCGAAGACCGTGTTCCGCTCGAGGTAGAGCAGCCGTTTGTCCGTGCACAGCGCTGCCTCGCGCCCCGCAACAGTCCACACGTGCGCTTCGTACGTGTCCGTCGACACGAACTTGCCCTGTACGTTACAGGAAAAAATATTATTATTATTGTAATTATATTATTATACGCTACAAAATGATGTATTTCCAAATTGACGACCTCTGTGGCTCAGTTGGTGGGCTGTTGGTAGCTCAACCTGCGAGGTTCGAATCCCGCCGACGAAACTTTTCAACTTCAAAGTTCCTGGGTCATGGATGTGTATTAACTTTGTGTATCATATAATAATTTTTTTAAATATATGTATAGTATAAAAGTATTAAATATATCTCCGTTGTCTGGTACCCGTAACACAACACAGTGGGCCAGACTGACGTGGTGTGAAGCGTCCATAGATTTTAAATATTAAAAAAAATATGGTTATACACTAAGACTGGCCATAGACGGACCGCAAGTTGCGGGACCGACTGCTCTAGTGCGGTCGATCAAGAACTGAACAAGAACAAGAACTGCTCGAGCGGTCCGTGTATTGCGGATATGAATTTAATATGAATTTAGTATGGAAACTGCAGATCGCTGTGCGGCAACCACATTTTGCAGTCGGTTTCGGTAAGGGAATCAGACATAGATCAAGATAGATACATGCGGTATCTATCTTGATCTATGTCTGAGTACCTTACCTTACTTGTACACAAAGTACTGTACCTTTTCAAGTTCAGACAGCAGTTTGTATCCCTCGGCCTGTGATCGCGAGTAGGGTCTTACTCCGGAGTCGGGCTGCAGGTAACGCGCCGCACGACGCTTCGTCACCTCTTCAGATAAATCCGCAGCCCTGAACAACGAGTTTCGGTTAAATTCAAGAACTACCATACCAAGTGGTACCGACATCAGTTTTTGTCCTTTTTTGTAAACTTGTGACAATAAAAAATTATAATAACTATAACTATGTTATAAAAATTTAACAAATTCGAAAGATTTTTATTTTATAAAAATGTGGGACATTTTATATTTTTGAAGTAAAGAAAGGTGAAAAATTATATAATTTTACAATGTTTAAACTTAAAAGGATATGGCAGTTTACTTACCTTTTTTCACATCTTAACACAAACATAAAAGCATCTACACTAGATTAGCCAAAACCTACAAAGATGTTTTGGCTACGAGCAAAATAATATTTTGATGAAATTGACCGAAGATAGCTGTTACTCAATTGAAGACAAGACTCATTACAAGATGGTTTCATTGCCTTCAGTTTAGCTACGCGCCAAAATATCCTTGGAAGGTTGTACTTCATGCGAGCATTATTGACAACATCTTAATTACATACAACTCAAACACTGTTACATACTTTTTTTCTAAACTGCAAAAGTACTACTTCAAAACGCATTATGCTCTAACATTTTAATGTTAGATCTAAATCAAATCTACTGTGATTCCTTTCCACCATAAATAGTGACTGTCTTTTTAATGAAAAAAAAGTCAAGGGAAGTATATAGCTCAAATGAAATGCCCGATTTTGAAAATGATGAGTGTGAATTTAATTTGCCTAGCACTAGCCACGACCACTAGCCAATTTGGTTAACGATGCTGCTAGTTTTCATTTTACCACTAAGAAAAATAATAGTTTTAATTTTTCTATCAACATATTATTGCCAATAATTGAAGTCTATTTTTTAAATAAGCGGGAAAATATTATTTCATAAAATTATTTAAGCTCATCTAAGGACGACGAGTATTACCGCCTACATCGTATCATCAATTACAATTCACGACACGATTTATAGCTCATCATCCATACTAATATTATAAATGCGAAAGTTAAAAGCAAACAGCTAAACCGGTTTTGCTGAAATTTGGTATGCAGATACGTTCAGTCCCGGGAAAGGACATAGGATACTTTTTATCCCGGAAATATGCACGGTTCCCGCGCTATAAGCGAATTTTGGCATAAGTTTCGGATGTCATCTAGTATAGTGTAAACTAGCAGCATCGGCAACACTAAAGAACCTCGTGACGACTGCGAGTAGGAGAGACGTGCAGTCGACGAGGCCGGATAGGGGACGGATAAAGAGGCCCGCGGCGCCCCGCCCGAGCCCCACAGCCACGCCCCCCGCGACCGCGTACGCCCCGCCCCCCGCCAGCGCCCCCCGCAGCGGCTGTGTCACTACGCCGCTCACTCCCTCCACGACACCCTATACGCATAGTGCGATAAAACTTTTTTCTTTTAATAAAAAAAGGGGGCAAACGGGTCACCTGATGGAAATCAACTACCATCGCCCACGCTCGCAACATCAGAAGAGCGCGTTGCCGGTCTTTTAAGAGGGAATACGCTTTCTTCTTGAAGGTCTGCATGCCGTATTGGTCCGGAAATATTGCTGGTGACAGTTCGTTCCAGAGTTTAACAGAGCGCGGCAGAAAGTGACACGAAAAGCGCACGGTGGAAGACTGTTTATTCTGGTACAACCTGATTACCTGACTGAGTATGCTATTTTGCTCGGTCGGAAGATCTTCCGTTTCAGCCGCCACGCATATTGCCAAAAATTAGTAGGGGGGTAACATTTGGAGGTGGCACTCCCATCGTCCATTTAAATTAACAGCATTAGAGTGAAACGACAATACGCGACGCACCGGTGCCTTAGAAACGCCTAGACAACTAACCACTGTTTAAGGTTGGTCAACGATAGGCGCGGTGAGCTTTTTTACCGCGACCAGTCTTCAACTACTCAATAAACATTGCAGATGCTAACAATTTAAAATGAACCTTACATAATATAAATTACAAAAATAAAGAGGATTAATAAATACATAATAAAAATCAATACATGCAAGTGTTAATCACAACTAGGGATTGCAAAAAACGGATAATCCGGATTTTTTGTAATTTTTAAAATATTTTTAATAAACAGCTTAAAATGTGCGCTATTTTCTTATTATTTCTTATTTTGATATTCATTTTAAAAGTGCAAAATAAAACTCTTATTTTTTTTTAAATATCTTGATTTTTTACTATTTAAAAATGTGAAATTTTATTTAATCGTACCTAAAATTTCACATTTTTAAATAGTAAAAAATCACCGTAGTATCGACGTTCGGCAAAGTTTTTGTGAAAAAATGATTTGATTTGATATGATCAACAGTACGAGACGTAGGGTCGAGGTAGACAAGCAAGGAATTCACTATGTCAACGAGTACCTGCACTCAGGCCAATTAGTTTATTATGATAACAGAAAGGCAGAAAAACTGGTCCATGAAGAATGGTTATTTACCAATCTCAGTGAAGCGCAAACTCGTTGATATGACATGTATTTCGCTCGTCATAACCAACGACTGGCAAACTCGATTATTGACCGATTTGCGATTTACAAAAGTTCCAACTCAGGGTCTGCCAAAGAGCAATAGAGTTCAAATCTCTAACTAGAATCACAGGCGTAGGCCGTCTTGATGACGGCCAAGCTAATGTGGCATTGGGCTGGTCACGTTATCCGCATACATGTAGGCTGGATATCGACTTAGCCTAGAGCACGGTTATGAACTCCCTACTGGAGGCATATCAGCTGGGCTGGCAAATGGTGACGCTGACGCAAGATAAGTGAAAGATTCGGGCGGCGCTTTTGTCCAGGAGTTGGATAGTATATTTATATTTAAGCTATTGCACAGAGTAATGACTTAAAATAATCATTTAAACTTTAAATCAACATTTCGTTACATTATAAACTTACTATATTCTTTTATTTGATTAGACAGAATCACAAATCAGCATTGGTTACGTAAATAATAATAAATTATAATTATAACCTCAATGTAAACAAAAACAAAATATCATTTATAGAAAAAAACAGTGTTTTCAATACTAAAATGTTCTGAACTAATTGTAAATTTATCATCATTGCATTTATATTATCATAAAGAAAACATAATAATGCAGTAAAATAAGAGCTAGGTTATAAGAAATTAAAATTTGTCGTTATTTTTTTAAATAAAACGATAAAATGTGCAGAAATGTAATTACAACCACCAAATAATTACACAATGGAATGTTAGACATACGAAATTCTGACTTTGGTACGTGTGGACCAAGCAAAGTTGTGATAGCGCCTTTAAACATTGAATTGAATTGTGAATTTGTATGTCAGATATTACACGATACATTTAAATTAATTTTATATTACGTAAAAGCTTCTTTTTCATAATTTTATCTACTATTCGAAAAAACCGAAAATCCGGATTTTGAAACATAAGAATCCGGATTTCTCATAGGCTCAAAAAATCCGGATTATCCGGATTTTTCGGATTTCGAAGTATCCGGATTGCAATCCCTAATCACAACTAATAAAACTCCATAACCCTGAATTGAATATACCGGCGTAAAAAGATAAACTGCCGCACTCAGAGACGAATAAAAAATTACTTAACTGTAATTAATAATTATAATCGGCGCGGTGAACCATGGTCCCTATGACACTGACAGTTAATCACACCATATAACATTGTAGTGGCGTCACCATTAAATTAGGACCATATTAGAGGCGTCCAAAAATTCAATACATAAATTTTACGTAACTTAATGCCATTACAATGATATTCCGTTGGAATTTTTAACAATTCTTAACATTTACAAGAAATTATCTCAATCTCAGATTACGTTTACGTCCTGCAAAACTTACTTCGTCACATGACGTAACTTTTGCAGGACGTAAACGTAAATTCAGATTGAGATAATTTCTTGTAAATGGTAAGAATTGTTAAAAATTCAAACGGAATATCATTGTAATGGCATTAATGTTACGTAAAATTTACAAATTGAATTTTTAGACGCCTCCAATAAGATCCTAATTTAATGGTGACGCCACTACAATGTTATATGGTGTGATTAACTGTCACTCAGTGTCGTAGGGACCAAGGTTCACCGCGCCGAGTATAAATGAAGATTTTTACCCAAGCCTCACCAAGCATAACTGTGTGTCAAACTCTTCATTAAATATACGTTAACACTATTAAATGTCTCTGAGTACGACTGATAAATACACAATAAAATACATGCAAATGTAAGTCACGAATTCCATCACCGATGAAGCCTTAACATCACCTCTTTACGGCATCAAAGGAGCCCGAGGCGAAGTCCACTACTCCAGCGGTAGGGCGCGCGAAGAGCCCTACGGCGCCCATGCCGAGACCCTTAAAGAACCCTTCGACGCCCTCATCCCTGGCGCCCTCTATCGGCTTAGTGAACACGCCGGTCACGCCGTCTACTACACCCTGTTTGTGGTTTTAAAAATTTTATGAGCCATGTGACAAGAGTAGACACGCTCGTGACGGCATCTAGTACACTGTGTTTGTGATTGAATAAAGTCAGTCTCGGCCATCTGACAAGACATTTGCAAGTTTCAATGACGCTTTGTGTCCACACTTTACGCTCAGAATAATAGGCATGATGACCATTTTTTTTTCTTGTTGGTAATTGGAAGACCCTTAAAAATAGAAACATCGCTGAAAGAATGACTCTGGTAGCTTAAAAATTCACCAAGATATGACAATTCAAACATCTCATAAAACAGACCTGCCCAAAACGCTCCATACAAAGTGCAACGAAAGAATGACGTCACTCTTTCGTAATTTGTATGCATCGGGAGAGAACTTTGTTCGGTAGGTATATTAAATATTGCATTTATGAAAATAGTTTCATAACAAAAGTTGGCTTTTAATTGCATAAGTTATCGAATGGTATACAAATATTAAGAAATTTAATTGAAAAAAAAAATCGACTTGATTATCCAACTTTGAAGGCGCATAACAAAAAAAATACAAATGCTATCAAGCTGAAATTTTGGGAACACTTATTTTTTACCGTGATTTCTTTATTTTATTAACAAAATTCGCTAATCTTTGACCTCGTCATCATCCCTAATGCGTCAGAAGTTCTAGTAACAACGTACCGTTATGACCTTTGGGTGCAAACACTTTTTGGACGCTCCATCTGCTTAGTGAACACGATCATCTGTCTGTCAAATACACCGTTTTGTTTGATGAAGACTTATGTTTTTTAGCTTTTGTTTATTGCTTTGCCGAGAAGTTCTTAACAAGAACCGTACATTATAAACACAAAACAGTATACAGGAAAGTCGTCCTTTTTAAACCTTCAAATATCAAAATTCGTTCAATAGATTATGAAAGAATAAGAAACATCCTTTCATATTTACAAGTTCATTTAAAACTTATGTATTATATTTTATAATAGTAGTAGGACGAATCTGAATAGAAAAGTATTGAAGTTGAAGTGTTGAAGTGTGAAATCCTATTAGAGATTAAGAACGTATGATACGTACCATAACGAGACCCTTTCCACTGCGCGCTAGACCTTCTTGTAAGTTGGCGGGCGGTTTGTTGATGTTGTCACGTCGCCGCCGCTGGTATTCCTGTAAACGTTTAGAAAGACATAATTAAAGATAACAAGAATGAAGGAGTTTGTCTTTATTTTGTTCTATTTATAATTGGCATGAATACTTTAAGAGTTTAGGGTGTCCATAGTTCCCTGTATAGAGTTTCCTATAAAAGTAGCAGCGCTGAAAGAGTAACTTTTTAAACTTTTGTATGGGCAAGTGAATTCATAGTAAGCACTCAATCTCGGTTTGCGGTCGCAGGCTGCGTACATGGCCCACCACACATTCCCACTGCTGTATGTGTTGTAGTCGGGTGTTGGCACACATTCCCACCAGGTACATGCAGAGAGAGACGATATGTCGTGTCTCGTACAATATACCAATAATATTATATACCTTGTCGAAGGAGAGCGCGGCCAGGCCGTGTCCCATGGCGCCGGTGATGCGCGACACGGCGCCCGCCGCCCCGCCCACCGTGTGCCCCACCAGCGAGCGCACGCCCAGCATCAGACCCTCCGCGAACTCGCCCGGACCTTGGATCGCGCCCTGACAACATAATACACATTAAGAGGGCGACTAACGCAAAAAATCAAACATCGTCCTTCTCTCTTCACACTCGACGCCAGTCTCTCAAATGCCACGTGAAAAAGGACGACGCGGAATCATCGCCAAGTTAGTTTTTTCTTAATAACTCGATAAATATACAACATTTTAAAAATTAGCCAGGTCAGTGCCTCATATACAATGTGTTAAAATATCAACTTAGTTTAATGCACGGTTATCCGTTATGGCAATATAATATTAAAAATTCGTGAAAATTAGATGCATCTTTGTGATTTTTTTCTATCGAGAAAATTTTAAGATATCGTGTTTTTGCTCAGATCAAATTCTTGGAAATATAATGTAGTATCTATGTTTAGAAAATGAAAAAAATCGGGGTTTATTTTCAAGTATAAAAATGATTTAAAATCGTCAATTTTGGGTTAGTTAAAGACTAAACTGCACTAAACGACACTACGCTGCAGCGGACCGACGCGGCATTTCAGGTTCCCTAGCACGGACGTTTCGTGTCGCATTTGATATAAAGAATACATATTTGGACGTGACGTGTCGCGTCTCTTCACTGCAACGTTGTGGTTTCACTGGAGCTGCGTTGCGAGGAATGCGTTTATTTAAGCTATAGCATAGCTTTTACTGCGGGCTTTGAGCGTGGCGACCGAATCAAGAAAGGACAATGCTATAAAAAAACCCAGAGCGAACAGATACAGGATGTAGCTTAATATTTCAGTGATATTAAATGAAATAATTCTGTATATATTTCAACTTAAGATTTGATGGCTAAATGGAAGATATTGCTATTAACATTTCGTCAGGGGTATTTTTTTCACTTTCTTTAATCTAATGTTTTTTAATGTTTTTTGCAGCAGTTAGCAGCTGAATTGTTGTTAGAATGCAGTTCATCTTTTCTTGTTTTATTACAATAATTATAAATCTCCGTAATTAAAGCGGTCCATAAAAATAGGTAAATATTTTAGGTTGTGTCATAAAAAATCGTTTATAGTAACACACAATATATTTTTAAACAGTTTACATATTATCTACAACTAATGTGACATTTTCTAACATAAGAGCGGGGTGTAAAAAATCGGACTGATGTTTGGCCCACCCCAAAAAGATGAAGAATGATGAAGAAAAATATTACACTTATTATATTATGGGCACAACTTCCCAAAGTTCTTCTTCCATGTATGCAGGAGCAGTAATGCTCAAGTATAATCGTCGGCCATAAAATGTGTGTATTGTCTTGCTCCTGACATGCCTGATTGTATTCTACATCTAATCAATGTATTATTTTCTTGAGGCTCTTGTAGCTGAACGCGCTCCGGATGTCTAAAAACTCCCATTTTATGTACACCAGTTCTCTTAATATGCTCGCTGCAATAGTAACGGACGATTTTGACATGGTACGTTCCCAATGCAACAAAATCAAATCCTCATGAGTAAGCCGAGGGAATAAAATAAAAAAGAAAATAAAATCGAGTTTTATGTACACCCGTTCTCTTAATATGCTCGCTGCAATAGTAACGGGAGATTTTGACATGGTACGTTCCCAATGCAACAAAATCAAATCCTCATGAGTAAGCCGAGGGAATAAAATAAAAAAGAAAATAAAATCGAGTGCGTATAGACAATGTCACATTAGATGTAGAAGGTAAACTGTATTAATATGTAATTAAACTGTTTAAAATATATTTTGTGTTACTTTAAACGTTGTTTTTATCACGCAATCCAAAATACCTAGTTGCCCATTAATAGATCGTTTTTATAACGGAGATTTGTAATTATTATAAAACCATAATAGATGCACTGCATTTTGTATGACGACCTCTGTGGCTCAGTGGATGAGTGCGTAGGTAGCTCAAGGCGCTCAAGCCAAGGGTTCCTGGGTCATGGTTCATTCAACTAGTGTTAAATGTGTATCATATAATAAAAATCTTAAATATATTATAGTATAAAAAGTATTAAACAAGTAGATATATTTCCGTTGTCTGGTACCCATAACACAAGTCCTTCAGGTACTTAGCATGGGGCCAGACTGACGTGGTGTGAAGCGTTCATAGATATTATTATTATTCTTACTACAATTCAGCTGCAATATGCCGCAAAATAACAAAAATAAAAATAAAAAAATATCACTCCTTACGAAAAGTTAATAGCAATATCTCTCATTTAGCCATCAAATCTTACAATGAAATATATACAGAATTATTTCATTTAATATCACAGAAATTCTGAACTACATCCTATATCTGTTGTTCGCTCTGGGTTTTTTTTTCATACATTTGATAGCATTGTCTTTTGGTAACGAAAATAACCTAACACCCCCCCCATTCTAACCGGCACAGCGGTTACCCGACCGCAGTGCCAGTTTGTGCGGCGTTGCCGTACATCGTTTAACGTGTTTGTGTGTGTGCGACTAGACGTGTGCGAATTATAATTGCGTCAGTCGATAAAAAATGCTATACTGCGGCAGTCCCCGAGTGCCACACATATTTTATTGTTGCTTCATTTGCCTGACATCGCTAAGCGCGCCGATTTTATTGGATTTTAAAAACACATTTCAACGCAGCTCTGTTAAAAACGCAATCTAAGAGCCTGCACGCCACTGATCTCTATTATACAAGTACGCTGGATCGACGATACCCACCTGCTTTTTGTGCCTATTTGAAGCGGAATCAGCGCCCCCATTATGGTGCGTATGACGTAACCACAACCAATAACAACAGTTGTCATCATTAGTATTAGTTCCAAGTACTCTCACTACTGCTATCAGCGCCAATATGGCGGCTTTCAAACGTCATTTTTACGTCAGATTTAGTTCTCAGCCCCCATAATGGGGGCGCTGATTTCGCTTCAAATTGGCACAAGAAATAGCTGTCATTTTAAAGGGTATCATCGGTCCAGCGTACTTGTATTATGGAGGTCAGTGCTGCACACACATTTAATTATTATCTAAAGTAAATGTTTAAAGTATCAAGGGACAGCCGGATGGAACGAAGTTATTAAAAAACGCCATCTATTGACGCCCAGGAATACTAACGACACTTTTGTAGAATTGTAATAAAATTTATTCAAACGTCCAGTAAATGTCGCTGTTTATTTTCAAAAACGCCGTCTAGTTGACGCACAGGAAATAGGAATACTATCAATGCCATCTGCCCCTAATAAGCGGGGTATGGTTCTGTCTAGCCTCCTTTCGCAACGTCGAACGCGCCATAAAGAACTTCGTTTTAAAAAACCTTACCTGAATCGGCTCGTAGAACAGATCCTCAACGCCCTTCTTCAAGCCTATCACCAGGCCGTACGGGTTGCCGATCACGTCCAGGCCGAGAACCAATACGTATAACTGCTTCAGAGCCTGGCCCGTGTAGTGGCTGCTCACTTGGCTGATCAGCTCCTTCTGTGACAAGAACTCGTACTTCCTCTCGTAGTACGACAGCCTGAAAGTAGAAGACGATTCTGTTAATGACTATAGTGAAGATTCAGTCGTAAAATTATGTTGATATGACAGTGAAAGCTGAAGATTCTGTTAGGTATAACGTTAAAGTATGTCTAAACGTAAAAAGTATGTCTGTCTGTCTGTTACCTTTTCACGCCTAAATTACTAAACCGATTTTGCTGAAAGGTATGGAAATTCTTTGTTTCTCGGGAAAAGACATAGGACACTTTTCAGTTTTCATCTCGGAAAAATTTACGGTTCCTGCGCGATAAACGAATGTTGACGCAACGAAGTTGCAGCGTCATCTTACGTGTTGTTTGGGACCGCAAAACGGTATTCTCATAAAAGCTCTCAAAAGTCAAACGTTCTTCAAATGTCACAACAGATCGCAAAAAAGAAAGGGAAAGACGCAATGTTCAATTTTTGATTTGTTTGCAGGACATGCTGTTAGTAGAATAGCTATTAGACGGGTTGTTATTGGTAGGTCGCGATTCGACCGTGACACGTAATTGGTAGTGATTGTACGATATTGGAAGATATTGTATGTACACCAACACGTATCAGCCTCTCCAGTTTTGCCAAGCGATCTTAAGGTGTCTTTCCGATCTTTGCCGCGGCTAACCGCGACCGACAAAAATTCAAATAAAATGCCACTTTACGCCATAGGCTATAGGTATGTGTGTGACACTCACTTAAACACGACGTCGTTCATGTCGGTCAGCGTGACGCCTATACTCTGCAGTACGGTACCGATGAACGACGGCAGCTGCGTCGCGCCGCCCAGCGAGAATGACACGTGCACCTAATAAGCAAAAGATAAGTTAACAACGTAAATATTACGATGATATGTTACCCGGTAGGTTAGTATAATAAAATTATTATGATATGATGTATCATTAGAAAATAAGATCGGCATTTTATTCGTTACAGAGGTGAGGGTTATAACTTATAAGCAACATATTATTATCTTTTTTATGTAGTCTGTAAATATCATAATTACATCATATAATTTTTTGCTACAGCCATATGACATTGTATAATTTTGGGTTACAATACAACCTGTACAACAGCATAACATCTCCAAGTTACCTTTAGAGGCGACAAATGTAGATCATCGTAGAAGTTTTTGAGATCGGACGCTGCGCCAATGGCCGCGAGCGCCTCCAATGGTTGCCCGGCCTTCTCCAAATCTTGTTGGAACGCGTCCAGCTGCAAAATTAACATTAGATGTATTATCATCGTAAAAATAAGGCATACATATTCTATAATTTGTGCCAATGATTGTCCAAAAACTAATGTTTTCACTCTCGTACCATGAAGCGCGGTATGTGTGCGTACGCATTTCTGTATATTGACAAGTCATAATGTGGCTAAGTGATTAAGCCCTTCATTGCTAGGATGTTACCTACATTTTTGTAATTTTAACAGCTGTTCTCTAAACAGCCGTAAATGTTGCAATCGTGCAGCCATTGTGCGGTTGCGCAATTTGTTGTTTATTACTAAACTAGCGACCCACCCCGGCGTCGCACGGGTATAAAATGTATAGCCACTGAAAAAATGAATAAAATCGATATCCTTTACGTAGTCTACTTCTTATCTGTGCCAAATAACAGTAGTTCGCGAGATAAGCCCTTTCAAATAATTTCCCCCGTTTTTTCCACATTCTTCTATTAGTCTTAGCATGATAGCGACTTTGTTTTATAATATGTATAGATGATTTAAGACGTTCTCCGCAAAGTCATCGCAACAGGGCGTTGCGCTAAAACGTACAGTGCGGGAACCGTATTTTTTTTCTGGACAAAACTATTTCCAGTCCTTTCTCGAGACCCAATCATCTGCATGTAACAAATGAACAGACAGACACAAGTTTGTAATATCAGTTTTGATCATCGTAAGGACGGGGCATTAAATAAAAGCAGAAAGGGAGTACTAAAGAATACAGGTGGATACCATAGTAAGTAATGTCAGATTGGAATGTAAAATATCTTTTGCGGAGCTGCAAACTGATATGTCTGATTTGGCAGCAGATTTGGAACATTCAGATATATCAACATTAGACCACGTTAATTATGTTATAATAATAATAATTTTTACATTTCGAAACATGTTATTTCCAAGTTTGGCTAGGACAATGCAGGTCAAATGATCACCTGATTTTCTGACAAGTAAGATGATCAAAAGGCATGTAAAAAGTCGGTCCTGCGCCTGATCTCTCGCCAGTCGTGTCGGACTACCGTTCCACTGGGTTATTATAGTAAAAGGAATAGAGAGTGCTCTTTTTGTATACAATAAGGGGGCAAACGAGAAAACGGGTCACCTGATGGAAAGCAACTTCCGTCGCCCATAGACACTCGCAGCATCAGAGCTGCAGGTGCGTTGCCGGCCTTTAAGGGGTAATAGGGGAGGGTAGGGAAGGAAATAGGGAAGGGTAGGGAAGGGAAAAGGATAGGGGATTGGGCCTCCGGTAAACTCACTCACTCGACGAAACACAGCGCAAGCGCTGTTTCACGCCGGTTTTCTGTGAGGACGTTATTTCTCCGGTCGAGCCGGCCCATTCGTGCCGAAGCATGGCTCTCCCACGTCTAACTTGTGCTCTCTTGTAGCTCTTGTGTACTGCGCACACTTGGGCACTATAAAATTACTCCTGCGTAACTGGCCTGGTTTCAATGAAACCACCTTCGCCGAAACCGGTGTGGGAGTTATGATCATCCTATCTGATGATCACCTAAAGGTTTCATGCCAAGACATCGCTAATCGCTATGTCTACTTACCGCCTCCTGCTCAGTGAGTTGTTTCTGGGGGAACATGCCGAGGATTGCGTTGATGAAGCCCATGTCGACCTTCACATGGAACTCCTGGACTAGCAGCTTGTAGTACTTGTATTGACGGACCTTGCTGTGCTCCATCATACGCTCGACTATAGACAGCTCGATGAACGGCTTTGTGCCTGAAAAGTGCAAGGTATAAATAAAACAGTGCATATCCTCAATTTAATATAACATACGCAACTCAAACACACCAAGGTCTGTTTGAGTTGCATCGGAGGTAAAACACTATAACATGTCACCATAAATATTTACACATTCAATAACACAGGTATGATTGCCGTTTTTTTTTTGGCATATTTTTTATTTTTTATTAAATAAGGGGGCAAACGAGCAAACGGGTCACCTGATGGTAAGCAACTACCGTCGCCCATGGACACTCGCAACATCAGAAGAGATGCAGGTGCGACGCCGGCCTTTTAAGAGGTCCGGAAATACTGCTAGTGACAGTTCGTTCCAGAGTTTTACAGTGCGCGGCAGAAAGTTACGCGAAAAACGCACTGCGAAAGACTGCCACTCATCAAGGTGATGAGGATGGTATGTTTTTTGCGTGGAACGATGGCGAAAAGTGCCATTGATGGAATTGCATTATAATTATGATGACAGACATGAACAAGCAGTCATTGCATATTTACACACTGGGTATTTTTGGAACGTAGTTCCTAATCGCGCGTTGCGAAAGGGAAAAATATTAAGTCTAAAAGTTGTAATGACACTTATTGCTAGTTTTAAGCCGTGCGGCGTGCACGTGTTTCTCTGTCTGTCTGTCTCTGTCTCTCTCGAAGTTGCTTTCTATGATAGAGTCATAGAAAGCAACTTCGTTCCATCCGGGTGTTCCTTGACACCTCTCAAGTTTTTCTTAATAGATGTGACTTAGGCATATCTCTCTCTCTCTCTCTGTGTGTGTGTGTGTGTGTGTGTGTGTGTGTGTGTGTGTGTGTGTGTGTGTGTGCACGCACCGCTGGGGTCGGCTACGGCGAGCGAGCGCGGCGGCGGTACGGGCGCGAGCACCACGGGGAAGGTCGGCAGCGGCAGTTGCTGGTCTATCTGTAGTCTATGTAGACGCGCGTGGAAGCGACGCGAGTGGGCGGTGAGGCCGAGCGACACCCACAGCCCCGCCTCCGCGGTGCGCCGCAGGAGACGACCGGACGGACGCAGGATACGCATCTCATCGAAGTTCACCTGATTAGATAAATAATAAATGAATAATAGATCGTGTAAAAGCGTCAAATGAAGCAATATGAAAATATTTAACCACCGTGAAAATAAACGTTTCAATACCAAAGTATTGAAATGATTTATGTATACAGCTGGTATATAATATAATGTTTTCTAATAACTTTTGATACATTTAGTACAAATCGTAAAATATATTATTTGACCAAAACGACCGGCGCACGCACGCGGCGTAAGGGTCTAAACACACTAGGCTGAATTACGCCAGCGTAAATTCCGTCACGTTTACGCCGCGTTTAAATTGCATACAAAATACGGGCCGAATACTAGGGGTGACACACTATTACGTCGCGTTTTGTATACGTTTGACATTTGCGGCGGAAATTACGCCGGCGTAATTCAGCCTAGTGTGTTTAGACACTAAGACGTCGCGTCGTTCCACGTATAAAATAGCTTCGCTGAAAAACTAGAAATTATTGTTACTACTGCGTTACCTCTGTTTTGTCAGTAAGTGCGACGACGGGCGAAACTTCCTCTTTCACCATTTTTTCAGTGATATACTTTTGGTACGCCTCCTCAAGTTCCAATCGTTTTGCTCCATCTATCTTTTTGTATCGACGACTACCCATTTTACACTGCTCCCATATAATTCCAGAGCTAAAATAAAATACATTTTTTACAGTATGTAAAATATATATCTATATATCTATATTATATCTATACACATATATATATATATATATATATATATATATATATATATATATATATATATATATATATATATATATATAAAACTCAAAGGTGAGGTGACTGACTGACATGGTGATCTATCAACGCACAGCCCAAACCACTGGACGGATCGGGCTGAAATTTGGCATGCAGGTAGATGTTATGACGTAGGCATCCGCTAAGAAAGGATTGTGATCAATTCTACCCCCAAGGAGTTAAAATAGGGGATGAAAGTTTGTATGAAATTCTATATTAACGCGGACGAAGTCGCGGGCGACAGCTAGTGATACAATATAATCGAAGCCTTTAAGGTTTTAAGATTATTTGGTCCCTGCCTTTTTATTCATTAATACAAAGATTAATGAAAGAAGAGATTATATGAAATGTAACGATTAACGATTAACTTACAGAGGCGCTGGTTTCGCTAGCCAGCAACGAAACTCGGGTCTCTTTGAAAATTCCCATAATGTCGAATCATAATTTTAGCTGGCATATTTTGACCTAATAATATTTTTTCAAACTATTGTTTTTGCCAATTTGTTGCACAATAATCAAAAACTATATGCAGCACTTGCCTGGATATCGACATGTACAGTATCTCCTGGTGCTGGACGTCGTCGACGAGGGACAGGCCGAGGCCGTGCATGGAGAGCACGAGCTCCGTGTCGACGCACTCCGCCTCGCCCAAGGTGTGCGCGCCGCTCGCCAGCAGTGCGTCCTCGGTCAGCAACAACACGCGCTGTAAGCCGTCCAGGAACGACACCCACCACACGTGCACTTGCTGCGATATTCTGAAGTATTTCATCACATAAGTAGATGTTCTTAAATCTAAGCCATACACATAAAAGCTAGCGCTCACTTAAAACACAGACTATTGTTAAAAAATATATTTCCTTAGTAGTGCCTTTTTTCCGTACGGAATTAACTTTAAATTGTGTATCCTTTATGCTATTTGAGAAAAATTTTATGACTTGTAGTTACAATCCTATTAAGTTCATGAATTATTAGCTGTATTTTTGAAGAAATAATAATTTTTAGCAGCATTTCAGTCTGATAATAGTAAGTTGGAAAGTCATATAACTTACACAAATTCACCCATGCCGTCCTTGCGTAGATCGTTTTCGTACTCCTTTTTCTTGTGGCCCTCCATAATGAGAATTCGTGGCCCCGCGGGGTTGTCCCACGTGAACAACATGCGATTCATCGGTGCTAAATTTCTGTAAAAACACACAAATATTACAGAACTAATAAAAGCTATCGGACTGTTGAATGCGACTTGAAATAAAATCAAATACATAACTATACCTTAACAAAGGGTTTAAGATAGGTGGTGACTGGTGCATACTGCATAATAATTTCTTTTATAGACTTATAATTTTAAGCGATTTTCATTATGGCATATATTTCGTGATTTTTTTTTGGTGGACATATTATTATCATCCATACTATAAATTATAATATTATGAATGCAAAAGTGTGTCTGTCTGTTACCTCTTTACGCCCAAACCGCGGAACTGATTGGGCTGAAATTTGGTATGGAGATACTTCGAGTCCCGGGAAAGGACATAGAATACTTTTTATCCCATATCACTGGTTCCCGAACGATTAACAAATCTTGGCGTCCGTTGCGTACGTTATCTAGTTGTTTGAATAAAGAAAGAAAAAAATATGTCATACTTGACATTGACGTTCTCCTTCTCGTATAACGTAATCGAGTGAGGCGTGCAGTTGACGATGAGCGCGGGGGCGTGGCCGGGGCGGTACTGCCGTACGGTGACGTACGTCCCGCCCTCGCTGAGCTGCGTCTCAACGTGCAAGCCGCCGTACTGTCGAAAGTAACATAATATATTAGATTTATTAAACATTATCCAAGCTTCTGTCTTACAAATTACTAGCAAGGGAATTTAAGCTTTATTACTACATCAGTTCGCTTTTATGCCCAGTAGTGTAGTTATCAAAATGGCTAAGCACTAACTTGGTTGTTGGAAAAAACATAGTACCTACAAATTGAATAAACGAATTTTGTTACTGATCAAGATACACGAACAACAGACTATAAATAAGAGATATTATGTTATGGGGGCGTGGCACATGTCGCCACATGGTGTTATGCCACTGACGGCCTACACTTACCTGGTTGTTCAGCTTGAGGCAGACGCTGTGCTGCTCTGTGTAGAGGAAGGGCGCGGCGTGCTCGGTGGAGCCGGCGACGCGCAGCAGCAGCAGCTTGTCCTCTTTCTCTACCACCGGCCACAGGGGAGCGCTCGTGTTCTGTTCAACCTATGGCACAGAAGATGTTATGCATATAAGACTATAATGATATTTATTGTTGTGATTAATAACCTTAAACTATTATGTAAATAAAAAAGAGGATAAAAAGAATTTGAACTTGTGAAACAAAAAACAGTAAAAGAGTACATTTATGACGTTATTATTTTACTCCGCCATACATTCTCTTAGCCAAAATGGTTTTGGGCAAAAGACAGAAATACATACATATTTTAAGTCGCGTAAATCTAAAAAGGTTTCTCTTCTTTCTTTCATAATTAACGTCACATTTTAATTGATAAAGATACACCAAGAATGTGTATAGGAAAACATGGGCTTCTTAAAGTTGCGTCTTTAAGTGTCTAAGCACACCATGCCCAAATTCCACGGCGGAAGTTCGGCATGATTCCGCCTGCAATGTATTTTATACTACCGATGACATTATGCCGAAATTCCGTCGCGGTATATGGTATGCGTTTGACATTACTGACGCAATCATGCCGTACTTCCGCCGCGGAACTTCGGCATGGTGTGTTTAAATACTAAGACTGCTCTTACCTCTATCCACGGGTCGGCAGAGCGATGCAACTCCTGGTATTGGATGGCGAACGGGCACTCGTTGATGATGAGGAAGAAAGGCGTGAACATCACCATCTTGGTCAAGCTGTTGAACGTCAGCTGATTTGTCACTGCCACCTAAAACGGTAGTAAAAATGTAAAAAAAATGTTATAGTGCATAACTTTAGCACACAAAAATTAAATGATATTCATTTCTCACTCGTCAATCAATAACTCATTATGTTGGATTTTGCTCTATCACATTGTAGTCTCTTTTTATAGGTTCGAGGCCTCGCGTTGGTGTCAAAACATTTTTTTAAACATTCCAATTTCCAATTATTAGCCCCTTTTCACGTTGACGTTTCACGTTTGACGTTTTTCACGTTTCAAATTCAACAACTTTTAAACATTCCAAACCTAATAGCCCCTTTTCACGTTGTACCATGACGACCATGAGTCATGACTGCGAAGGATTTATAGCATACATAATCGACATCAATCTTTACACGTTCGTATAATCACATGTAACGTGGTGGGCTAAAGCCGCAATAGATATATAAGTGTTAGTTACCTGGTAAGTCCTGCCCTCATTCCTGCAAGTCACCACTCCAGAACTTCCGGGCACGTCCAGAGAAAATTTGTCCGACCATTCTCCAAACTCCACACGAATTGCCGCCTTCTTCTTACCAAAGAAGTTCTTGGCTCGGAACGAAAACAGTATGGGTTCCTTATAGTCTTTCGGGTGGAATATCACGTTGCTGGACTCATCTACATTCTGAAATGTTTTTGTTATGCTACAATATATTTTTATTCTATAAAAATATATTGTAGCATAATATCATTTTAACCCATAAACGAAGCAGCATCTTAAAAATATAAAGCATCAATGGTGAGACATGTTTCATTCCATGCTATTAATCATGCAATTTACAGCAATTTAACGGGTACATTCGCAGGACGTTTAAACAGTGCAAGGGATAGTGGTATTTAAACCCATCCACTTTAAGACTAAATTAGCACTCGATTGCGTGAACAGTCAAACCCCCAGTCATAATATCAACGTTGCACTCACCATGTCGCTCAAACATGGAGTGTGACGTCTAAAAAATTTACTGCAACGAAATTCTTTTATCTGCAAACGCATATACATATTCTGGGCTTTAATATATACGTAATAAGGACTACGAAAATGTTCTATGCATTGTAATACATGGTATTAATGAACATGAAAACATGCAGCGGATAATAATATTAAAGCATCTAAGGCCGGTATAAATAGTCAGTACTCAAGATGCATCACGGTCTCAAGACACGGTTCAGGCTCAGTGATTGGTTGGCTGTCAAAATTTGGACCAATCACAGAGCCGAACCGCGTCTTGAGACCGAGATGCATCTTGAGTACTGACTATTTATACCGGCTTAAGAATCTAAAGCCCTCTTATTAAAATATTTACGCAGCGGATAACTTACAAAAGGTATGTGCAACTCATGTCGTGTCACTTGACAGACAAGGATAAGAAATTTGTAAAAGTTATACGCATAGTAAGTATTATATTTTTAAAAGGGCCTAATTTAAATAAAATAAATACATCCTAGATTCTTATACGCTTAAAACTAATATTAGAAACCAAAAAAATAAGGAGCCAAATAAAAATTTTGTTAAATTTTGCAAAGCCGATCAGTATTCAGTACGACTGATATGCGGGCAGGCAAACCAAGAATAAGGCGATACGTCCGTAGTGCGCGGTACCTTATTAGGTGTGCTGGATTCTTTTTCTGGTTTCTTTGATTTCTGTAACCATGGAATGCACAATGACGGTTCGTCAAACATTTTGGAATTTTTTACGAATCATATTATATGCAAGATTCAAGCCAGGTTTATTTTCTCAGATTTAGGTAAATAATATGTAGTTGGATTTCAGGGGACGTTTCAATGTGAATTACATATATTACTAGTTTAATTTTCTAACGTAACTGTAAGTTATGAATTATGATAGATATCACTATGGAAGTCATTTTTAGTAGACTAGCAATTTTCGGTAGACTTGTTGATGCAACTATAGTTGGAAAACGAATCACAGACAAATTCGGCCATTGACCGAGCGTTTATCTGTCTTTCCACTTGAGCACAGATATAGCTACTTCGTTTTCTCATGTATGTTATAGCTTTATGCGTAGGACAGACAAGTATATTTAGGCTGCGTTTCCATCAGAGATGTGTTGCGAGGAATGTGTTTTTAAGATCCAATAGAATCGCTGCGCTGAGCGAGGTCACGTCAATGAAGCAATGGGCTACTTGACCTATATTCAATTTCATGGAACAAATGCATATTTCTAGTAGAACTTGGCCTAGGAAACCGCATTTCACCCTTATCATTAAATAAAAGCTTATGATTGATTAATAAAGTCGATTTGAAAATATGATTTTATGAAAATAGGATTTGTACTGACGAAAATGCTTTTGCTGTACTTCCGATTTGGATGTGACGTCATCCTCATAGTAATTTAATATATTTTATTTATCGCGCTCGTTATATGTAACTTTATCTGTACATAAATAATAAGAATAAGCCTAGAAAGATTTGTAAAATATATTTTACTGAATAATTCGCATAAAACATCAGTTTTATATATTATCTCTATTTATTGTAGACGGGAAATGAAATGGCCAAAACTTTTCTCCAAAAGTTTTCAACATTACAAATGATTTCTAATTTCTTATTTAATTCTTTTATAATTTTTGGGCACTTTTAGACTCGTGCATTTAGCACATAAAAAATATTCAATAAAGAGAGTTTAAAATACAAAGCGTATGACGTCACACTATGGCGGACAGTGTTTTCGGCGCCATTTAAGAGGCGTATTTTTCAATCAACATTTTTATGGGTTTCTGCAGTTTAAAATATTAAAATATTAGTTTTTTTGGTAAAAATTAATGATTAAAAAGCCATTAGAATGAAGAAAAAAAATAGGTCAAGTAGCCTATTGTATTGGTTCTCAAAAACACATTCCTCGGAACACATCTCTGGTGGAAACGCAGCCTAACAATGGCCGAATTTTTCCTTCTTTCACACTTACCCGGTAACACAATGTGAAGCCTGTCTTATTGAGCATCCAGAAGGGACAGTAGAGCGACAGCAGCTGCGTGCCATCGACAGCAGCGCTGTGCATGCCCAGCTCGAGCGTCATCAGTGCGGGACTGTCGTGGGACTCGAACGACCATACAGACAGCTCCGTGTCCTCGGTTGGTAACGCCTTGGTGCACACCCAACACTTATCCAGGTAGTTCTCGATCTGCAACACGTTTTAAGCCTCAGACTTAGTTATAAGTACAGCGTCTACTACTTTTGCTTCTTTGTCTACGTTTTAAAGGTTAAGTAGGCGGAGTATATTAAGAAGTTCTAAAAATTTCGCCAAATGTCACGCTGCTGTTTTCTGACTGGCCGATTCTGTTGCGGCCACGCAGCATTCTGGTGCGTTGCCGATCAGCTGGGATTCACGCACAGGCACGTGTAGTGTGACGTCACTGACCATGAGAACGACGGTGGCGTGGTGCGGGGCGAGGTGCGGCAGGGGCAGCATCTCGCCGGGCTGCAGGGTCTGAGTGCGCTGCAGGTTCAGCTGGGAGACGCGCACGGGCACGGGCAGGCAGTTCTGTAGGCGGACCGCTGGCCGCAACACCACGTCGTAGCATGACGACGCGAACGTGTGACGCGTCGAGTTCTCGAAGAACACCTGCTCCATGCTGCCCACCGCCTGAAACAGAAGATATTTGCATCCCGTTCTAATATTGTTCACCTCCTCCATGCTGCCCATCGCCTGAGTGAAAATATATTTGCATTCCGTTATAACAGCGTTAGCCAAATAGCGGTTAAAGGGAAAGAGAAAAATATAAAATGCATCGTACTTAAAGCCAAATTTACATTAGGAGTAGTGTAATGCATTTTGGAATAAGTTTCATGAAAATAATTGCAGCACATTTGAAACTACGTCAGGCCTGTCCCACTCGCGCGTATAGGCATCGAACTGTAAATACCACCCGCGGGTGGCAAATAGTAATATGAACTAAAAAGTATTAAATAACTCTTACTCTTTAATAGCACGCCTTTTTCAGAATTCATCTAAATATCAACTATTTCTGTACATATACTACAGTCTTCATTATTTTGAAGTCGGTACCAGCTAATTTAATCGTGAGTTCAGTAATGTCAGAATATCTGAAACTTTTGGGACTGGTACCGACTTCAAAGTAATGAAGACTGTAGTATATGTACAGAAATAGTTGATATTTAGACGAATTCTGAAAAAGGCGTGCTATTAAAGAGTAAGAGTTATTTAATACTTTTTAGTTCATATTACTATTGTTTTTACCTTGGAAGTCGGTTTTATATTTTGTTAAAAAATAATAATTTCACTCTTTTTAGTTATGTATCTATAAAATTAGGCTTTATGCGTAAAACCCCAATACGAATGTTAACTATTCACATTATGTTACTGTAAGCGAAATTGTGGTAAATGCTTGCAGTTATCTAAGCGATGCTGCAATTTCCAAAATTTTATCTTTAAAAATTAAAGGTTCAGGAGTTCTGTTCAGTGCCTTTGCACCAAGAGACACCTTCGTATGAAATTCTCTTATTCGTAACATATTGTTACGGATACGGGCAGTTGTTTACCTGCGCGCGACAGTTGCGCGTACCTTCTAGAAAAGCCCGACCCTTGTTTATGTGAATTGTGTTACGGATACGGGCAGTTGTTTACCTGCGCGCGACAGTTGCGCGTACCTTCTAGAAAAGCCCGACCATTGTTTATGTGAATTGAGTATTTACGTAAACAATCCAGAATAGAACGTTCCAGAAGGCGAAGTGGGCCATATAAAAGGTAAACAAGCCGGCAGTCGGAGCAGTTCGATCCGAGCGATCATCAAGGCGACTTCAAAAGTGAGAACAAGTGATCAATAGTGAGTGATTGTGATAGTGAACTAACGACTCGGCTACGACCTAGGACAGTGATAGTGCTCAGTGATTTGGATATAGTGCTTAGTGTTTGGACTTAGTGATTTGTGTGAGCTAGTGTTTGTGAATAAAGTCTTCAAGAGAGTCACCAGGTCTTTCTCTTCGAATCCTCGAACCCTAGCACGTAACAACTGGTGTCAGACGTGCGATTTGGAAGATGCCATTGACTCCGAGAGAGGACTTCAAGGGGAGTGTCAGGACAAGGGCACAGCGAGCTGCTGCCATTGACTTCGAGAGAGGAGTTGGAGGT
Organism: Lysandra bellargus; assembly: GCA_905333045.1. Classification (NCBI taxonomy): domain Eukaryota; kingdom Metazoa; phylum Arthropoda; class Insecta; order Lepidoptera; family Lycaenidae; genus Lysandra; species Lysandra bellargus. The sequence continues at coordinate 5,259,994 of HG995323.1, forward strand.
GGGGCTGCGGAGGCCACACCCGCTGGGGACCAAGCTCCGCCCACTGCGGGGCAGGCCCCACCCGCCGGCCCCGCCCACCTGGCTCCGCCCACTGACCACGCCCCCCAGGCTCCACCCACTTCGGGTGAAGTCGCGCCCACTGGCTCCGCCCACCGGGACCCGCCCACTGACCACGCCCCCCAGGCCCCGCCCACTCTGGACATGGCCACGCCCACTGGCTCCGCCCACCAGGCCACGCCCACTCAGGCCACGCCCACTGGCCCCGCCCACTGGGCCCCGCCTGCTCAGGCCCCGTCAAGTAGCTCCATCCATCCTGTCACGCCCGTAGTTTCTACGGCCCCTCAAATGGCTCCTCAATTGGAAAGCATAATTGGGTTAATTCAGGCTTTGCAAGATTCTCAAAGGGCAATGATGGAGGCACAAGACCGCAAGCTCGGCGCCTTGCAAGAATCACAAGACCGCAAGCTCGGCGCGTTGCAAGATTTTCAAAGGGTTGAAATTCAGGCAATGAGGGAGTCACAAGACCGCAAACTCGGCGCTTTGCAAGAGTCACAAGAACAACAAAAGGACCTTCAAGAAAAGGCGCTTCTGGCTATAAAGGTGTCAGTGTCAGTAATACAGTGACAAAGCTTCGTAAAGATGTCGACATAATGGACGAACGAGTTACGGGGTTAGGATTGGATGTGGAAAATGTGAAAACCGGCCTCACTGAACTTCAGAAGAAAGTAGTGCGCCTGGAAACCACAGGAGTGGCGGTGTCTAGTGGAACTACCGGAGTGGTGCAAGTGGTACAAGGACCAAGAGTTAAAGTGCCACCATACGACGGTACTACTTCATGGAACGCTTATCGTCAGCAATTCCAGACGGTTGCTTCTGCCAACGGATGGACTGACGAACAATGCCTGACCGCTCTCACTGTTGCGCTCAGAGGGCAAGCTTTGTCGGTCCTAGAAGCACATACAGGGAAGGGGTTCCAAGACCTGATGGAGGCCCTTGAATCCAGATACGGGGAGCGACACCTGGAGCACGTGTTTCGTGCTCAACTTCGCGACAGAGTCCAACGCTCAGGAGAGGGACTACAGCAATGGGCGTTGGAAATTGAAAAACTCGTCAAGAAGGCACACCCAGGAGCCGATTCCAAAATGGTCGACACGAATATTGTACAAGCATTTGTCGACGGAATCAGGGATCTGGAGGTCAGAGCTGCAGTAAGGCTACGTCACCACACCTCGCTAAAGGAAGCGTTGGCGCATGCTTTAGAGGTCGAGGCTGTTCGGCGTGACATACGGCAGACCTATAAGATCCGCGAGGTCCCAGAGGAAGTCAGGGAGGTTAAGGCTCCTACGAAGAGAAATTATGGAGCCATGTGCTATAGTGCGGTGAGAGGGGCCATCTTCAGCTCAACTGCCCGCAGAAGGAGACCCATCTGGCAAGGATGAAAAGTCTCGAGGAACGCATGAAACAAATAGAGGAGCTGAAGAAAGGAGCTTCATCCCCTGCCCGGGATCAGGGAAACGAATAAAAGCCAGGACTGAGGGGCGAGTACTGGCTGACGCAGAGGAAGCCCCGATAACTGTTATCTCCCAAGCATGCAGCGGGAATAGTCTTGTGATTCAGGGGACTATTAACAGGACGGATTGCAAAATGACTCTAGATACAGGAGCCTCTAGAACGATAGTTAACGCAAATCTGGTAAAAGCCACAAGAAGACACAAGAGGAGAATTAACTGTCGGCTCCTTACTGCCTCCGGTCAGCCAATACCCGTCCTGGGAGAAATGTCAGTAACGATTAATGTAGGGGGATCCTCATACCCCCATGACGTTATCGTGGCTGAAATTATGGATGATTGCATCTTGGGTTTGGATTTCATGAAGAAGCATAACTGCAGAATTAATGTCGCTGACGGAGTTTTCAAGTGTGGCGAAGAAGAAATTTTCATCCTTGGAGGCGCCTGCGGGAAAGTCGCATGTGTAAAGGAGGTCATTATACCTGGACGAGCGGAAGCTAGAGTGCTCGTAAAACTACCGCCAGCTGGAAAGAAGAAGTCAAACAGATGCGTGTTGATCGAAGACATACCTACCAAGACATCAGCGCGGAAACTGATGACGGCGAGAACCCTTGTTAGAGGAAGCAGTAACGCTGTGGTCAGGGTTTTGAACCTGGGTGATCACGAGATCTGCTTGAACAAGGGTGACGTCATTGGAAAGTGCGAGGAAGTTGTCTGGATGAGAAAGAGTAGTTCGATCACAGGCTCAGACTCAGCCAACGGCAGCAACTATGGAATAGTGACTGAGCTACTCGATGACTGCAAGAGTAATCTGACTTATTCGCAGAGCATGAAAGCTAAGAAGTTTTTACAACGCCACGCGAATATCTTCTCCAGTCAAGAAGGTGACCTTGGAAGAACGTCGCTGGTCCAGCACAGGATAGATACCGGAAACGAGAACCCAATTCGTCAACGAGCAAGACGGATACCCATTGCAAAGGAAAAAGAAGTTGAAGGCCTTTTGGAGGACATGAGAAGGCATAAGATTATTGAACCGTCTGCAAGTCCGTGGTGCTCACCTGTTGTATTAGTGAAGAAGAAAGATGGCAGCACAAGATTCTGTGTGGACTACAGGCGTCTCAATGATGTCACTAAGAAGGACAGCTATCCATTACCTCGAATCGACGACACTCTGGATACCTTGAGTGGCATGAAATGGTTCTCGACCCTGGACCTGAAATCTGGATACTGGCAGGTGGAAATTCACCCAAAAGACAAGGAGAAGACAGCTTTTTCCACCGGTAAAGGTCTATGGCAGTTTAACGTCATGCCCTTTGGATTGTGCAACGCACCTGCCACATTTGAGCGACTCATGGAGTGTGTACTGGCAGGCTTAGTTGGAGAGGCTTGCTTAGTCTACTTGGACGACGTCATCATTGTTGGCCGCGACTTCGAGGACCATTTGCGAAACTTAGAACGAGTTTTCGCCAAAATAGAGGGGGCCAAGTTAAAGTTGAATCCGAAAAAGTGTCGTTTATTCAGGAGTAAGGTCAACTATCTCGGCCATGTTATCTCCAGTGATGGAATCCAGACGGACCCGGAGAAACTGGAAGCAGTTCAAAATTGGCCAACCCCTAAAAACAAAACTGAAGTGCGGGCATTTCTCGGCCTGTGCTCCTACTACAGGCGTTTTGTTAAGGGATTCTCAGAGATAGCCAAGCCTTTACATCGGCTGACAGAAGATAAACGACAGTTTATGTGGGACGAGACTTCTGAAGATTCTTTTCAGAAACTGAAGAAACGTCTGTGTGAAACACCAATCCTGGGGTATCCACAACCTGAAGGCCAGTTTATAGTCGACACGGACGCAAGCAACACGGCCATTGGAGGGGTGTTATCTCAAAGCAGGGTGAAAGAGAAGTTGTAATTGCATATTTCAGCAAATCTTTATCTAAGCCAGAAAGAAACTACTGTGTGACAAGAAGAGAACTCTTGGCTGTTGTAAAGACGCTACAACATTTCAGCAAATATCTCATCGGCAGACAGTTTTTATTGCGAACTGATCACGCAGCCTTGAAGTGGCTACTGCAATTCAAGAACCCAGAAGGCCAAGTAGCTCGATGGATTGAACAACTCCAGGAGTACGACTTCAAGACGGAACACCGCAGCGGAAAGGCGCATGGGAATGCCGACGCACTTTCACGAAGGCCGTGTTCAGAAGACTGCAAACACTGTGTTAAGCAGGAATCTAATGAAGTGACATTAAAGTTAACGAAAACAAGTCCTTTGGGTCCATGGGAGAATGATGCTATGAGGAAGGCTCAAGAAACAGATGACGACCTACGGCACATCATCACATGGAAGAAACGAGGTGACGAAAAACCAATCTGGAGTGAGGTTGCACCCACTGGCGCTGTCACTAAGGCGTACTGGGCGCAATGGGACAGTCTGATACTTCAAAATGGAATACTTTACCGAAAATGGGAAAAGACTAACGGCAGAGAGTTCCATCTTCAGATAGTTGTCCCAAGAACGAGAGTACCGGATGTTCTCCGTGAAATACACGATGGCGTATCAGGAGGTCATCTAGGTGTTAAGAGGACGTTAACAAAAGTGCGAGAACGATTCTACTGGTTGCATTGTCGAGATGATGTACAGGATTGGTGCCGCAAATGCACTACTTGCGCTGCAGTGAAGGGACCACAGACCAGGAGCCGTGGGAACCTGCGGTTGTATAACGTTGGCGCACCGTGGGAACGAATTGCAGTTGACGTAGCTGGGCCATTTCCCGTAACGGAATCGGGAAACAAGTACTTTATGGTCGTCATGGACTACTTCACCAAATGGCCCGAAGTGTTCGCCATACCAAACCAAGAAGCTACAACGGTTGCTTCTAAGCTAGTCGAAGAAGTAATATCTCGCTTTGGTGTGCCTCTCGAAATCCATTCCGATCAGGGCAGGAACTTCGAATCGCAGGTCTTCCAGGAAGTGTGCAGAATTTTGGGAATGCATAAGACGAGGACCACCGCGTACCATCCACAGTCTGATGGAATGGTTGAGAGATTTAACCAGACTCTAGAGAGGCATTTGGCGAAATTGGTAGATGACAGACAAAAGGATTGGGACAAGTATATACCACTCTTCCTTCTCTCGTACCGTACCGCCGAGCACGAGAGCATAAAAGCTACCCCGGCTTATGTCAATTACGGTAGAGAACTACGAATACTAATAGACCTCTTGACAGGAGCGTCACCGGGGGAACCAAAGACCGTACAAGACTATGTCTGCGATTTAAGGGAAAAGATGCACTACATACACGCCATGGTTCGGGAAAATGGGTTACAGTCAAGTCAGAACATGAAGACCAGATACGACCGGAGATCGAACACGAGCGGCTTCGAAGAAGGGTCACTGGTATGGCTGCATAACCCAACTCGCCGAAAAGGGAAATCTCCAAAGTTGCAGACCAAGTGGGACGGCCCATATAAAGTGGTTACCCGATTGAATGATGTGACTTACAGGATTCAAAAGCCACCAAGAGGCACATTCAAAGTGGTACACATAGACCGTTTGGCGCGCTATCATGACAGTAACAACGATGCTCGGGACGAGCATCTCTAAGAGGGGAGTAGTGTTACGGATACGGGCAGTTGTTTACCTGCGCGCGACAGTTGCGCGTACCTTCTAGAAAAGCCCGACCCTTGTTTATGTGAATTGTGTTACGGATACGGGCAGTTGTTTACCTGCGCGCGACAGTTGCGCGTACCTTCTAGAAAAGCCCGACCATTGTTTATGTGAATTGCGTATTTACGTAAACAATCCAGAATAGAACGTTCCAGAAGGCGAAGTGGGCCATATAAAAGGTAAACAAGCCGGCAGTCGGAGCAGTTCGATCCGAGCGATCATCAAGGCGACTTCAAAAGTGAGAACAAGTGATCAATAGTGAGTGATTGTGATAGTGAACTAACGACTCGGCTACGACCTAGGACAGTGATAGTGCTCAGTGATTTGGATATAGTGCTTAGTGTTTGGACTTAGTGATTTGTGTGTTTGTGAATAAAGTCTTCAAGAGAGTCACCAGGTCTTTCTCTTCGAATCCTCGAACCCTAGCACGTAACAATATGTTTAACTTACTAGAAACAACATTTAACCACTATGAGTGTTTTAATAAATTTCAAGGATTTCCCTCGATTGCTCATAGATCCCGTCATAAGTTCACCACTTTCGTAATTGTTATACAAAAAAACCGGCCAAGTGCGAGTTGGTCTCGCCCATGAAGGGGAACCCTTCATGGGCGGCATGCAGCAGCAATAAGGTTTATTTCTATAAAATTAAAAGGTTTTTGATTTATTTTTATATTTTAGTTAATATAATGAAAGTTAAATTAAGGTTACGGACAGACCGTCCGTCCGTACGTGGACGTCATATCCAAAGAGAATATAATCACTACGTTTGCTGTATCGGCTATAAACATTTGGCAGTTATTTTTATCTATACATATAAATAAAATTAGAGTGTCTGTTTGTAATATTGAAAGAATATATTATATACTCTGCATACACCAAAACATTTATTTATTTATTTTGTCTGTATGTCTGTCTGTCTGTCTGTTTGTTCCGGCTATTAATCTCTGAAACAGCTGGAGCTATTTTGACGGAACTTTTTTTGGTAGATAGCTTATGTAGTAAGGAGTAACTTAGGCTACTTTTCAACTGACTTCCAAAAAAAAGGAAGATATATTTTACTTGGACGCGGGCGAAGTCGCGGGCAACAGCTAGTTATAAATATAAGAAAACTATATAATTAATATAATATAATTTAATACGTTTTCATTTGACCACCAGTCATTCATTTTTCGAAGGCACACACAGACATACTACGTACGTATAGCACGTTTGTTCGCTTACAGATCATCGACACGAATGAACGCCCACAAACGTGTGGACGAGTGGAAAACGCTTGCGGCAAATTCCCTTTGATTTGTGTCGAAAAACCGACACTGGGTCGGATCGGCTACAAGTCTTTGCAAACCTAAACAAACCAAGCCAAACACCCTATCCACACGTTTGTTTTTGTGACCGTTTGTGACGATTTGTTGAGGTTTCGCAAACGTGCGGACGGGCCTTAAAAGGTTTGCTATTCGTACCAATAGTAATTAAAAAAAATATTTTATTTTCTAAAAAGCGAAAACCTTGATTTCGTAAGAAAAGGTACGTGTTATGCGATAAAATGAGAGCGCACGTGTAGGTAAATATATCCGTAGGCAATTTAGCATTGCGCGTCGGAATTTCAACTTTATAGTATCGTAGCTTTCGTCGTTATTTCTTTAAACGGGTTTCGGGAGTGAGATTTCTGTTGTTAAACTAATATGTATTCTGTGACTACGTTAATTAAAACAATAGTTTAACTTCGTAATGTGCCATGCGCATATTTTTTTGTAAGACCTATGGTAAGACTACGCGAAGAAACTAGTCTCGCAAAACTCAAAAGCATCCGGTTAGCATCGCAAATCATCGCGTCGCTTTGATGTTGACAGAGCCATGTCGTTGACTGTTGATTTCGCGACACTATTAGTTCAATGAAAGTAAAGGAACGTGCTACAACTACTTTAAACTTATTGCAACAGTATGCTTATATTATACATAACATAACACTAGTTTCCTAATCTAAATTCAGCTTTAAAAAGTAGTCAAGTCAAATTACAAACCTTCAAATAGAATTTCTCTCCGCTCTTTTTATCTTTGGAGTCACACTGTAGGAGCTTGCTCAGTTTTACCTCCTGTTGCAATTCTTTCCAGATGAATGGTTGAACAGACACCGTAAAACCTGAAAATTAAAAATACAGTGTAAACTCTATGTAACGTCACTCTATTTAGCGACAAACTCTCTAAAGCGTCGAAATCATTTGACTTTGGTTGGTTTAGACTTAGCTTGTCTACAGGCCCGTATTCACTTTCATTAGTAATAAGTGCAAGTGATTAGGGCAGGTGATTAGTTATTAGGAAAAAGTAAGTGTGGACAGCGACTGTTTAGTGCAAGTGATTAGCCGGCTGCGTAGTAACGTGATTAGTTCTGTATTCACTTTGATTAGTGATTAGGTGCAGGTGACTAGTACAGGTGATGAGTAATTAGTAGAAAGTAAGTGTGGACAGCGACTGATTAGTGCAAGTGACTAGTCGGCTGCGTAGCAACGTGACTAAAAGCGTGTTCTATTTTTTGCGAGTGCAAGTGCGTGACAGATGAAAACCAATTTTGGTTTCGTTTGACAGCTCGAGATTGTTACTATTATTCCCCTAGGTATATTAACTTTATGGGTTAGACTGACGTGGTGTGCCGTGTGAAGCGTCCATAGATATAGTATATCATTATTATATATACCTATTAAAAGTACAAAAGGACACCCTTTCAATTACTTCCATACTAATCCATACTTATTACTTACTAATATACTAATAATATTATAAATGCGAATGCGTGTCTGTCTGTCTGTTACCTCTTCACGTTTATACCTCAGAAGTCAGAACCGATTTTGCTGAAATTTGGCTTGGAGATACTTTGAGTCCTGGGAAAGGATATATAAAAAATAAAAATACTTCATGGTCAAATAGTTTTTAATAAAACCAATATTAAAAATGAAGGACATGTCAAAATGGCAGTTTTATTTTTGAAACTTGGACGCTCGTGTTGACAGCTACTACTGAATTCACTAAATTAAATTACTAAAGAGCCACTAAACAAGAATTGGACACTACTTGCACTACACACCTGCACTCCACTGCCTCAATTACTAGTCACTTGCACTTGCACTAATCAAAGTGAATACAGGCCTTACCATACAATGATACACTCTGTATAGCATCACTCCCACTCTCAATAACGACAAAATCACAACGATTGAGTAATAAAAAGTACCTTTTAAGTTACTAATATTAGTAGAAACTGCGCAGCTGTGTACGTTTTTTTGTCGCTTTACTATCCTAGCCCGCAATTAACTTGATTTTCGTCATCATGCATACCGAAATTTCTAAGAAATTCGTTCTTTTGTTTACAAATTGGGATTGCTTGCACATGTAGACTGTTTTTGAACATAAAAGTATCTAAACGTTTTCATATTCTCAGTTGCTCATGAACTTCGAAATAGTAAATACGGTTAGCGAAAAAAAAAAACTGTATATTGACTGAAATTCTTTGATTTTACTTCTCTCCTTTTAACGACAACTCTCTATAACGTCATAAAATGCACGGTCCCTTCAGTGACGTTATATAGAGTTTACACTGTATATTATATCATGAGCCTCTTTTTGACATATTTTATCTTATAAGCTTTCCCGCTGCGCATTTTTTTTAGGAAGACTGAAATGGTCAGTTTTGCCCACTAACAAATGACATAATTACACAATGAATGCGCTAGGTGTAACTATATTCAATATTGCATCGGGGTGAAGCAACACGACACGGCCAGACGTGAAGTGTCGCGTCGCCCCACCGCAGTGTAGTTCTCCTAGAGGGGTTTCTCCTTAAAACTATCCAGATAATTTTAGATTTTAGCTACACTCTAGAACGATCAACAAACCTTCTACGAAGAAGAATATCTCTGCGGTGGGTGTGTGCAGCGCTTGCAGCGGCAACCGCAGCGTGCCGCCCGGCTTCACTTCGCAAAGCAGCATCACTTCATTGCCACCATTCTGTAGTATACTGACACAACTTCTAGAATCTATAAACTTCTACATACCTTCTACAGAGAAGAATATCTCTGCAGTGGGCGCGTGCACCGCCTGCAGCGGCAGCCACAGCGTGCTGCCCGGATTCACTTCGCAAAGCAGCTTAACTTCATTGCCACACGACATTCTGTAGTGTACTGACACAACTTCTAGAATCTATAAACTTCTACATACCTTCTACAGAGAAGAATATCTCTGCGGTGGGCGTGTGCACCGCCTGTAGCGGCAGCGCAGCGTGCCGCCCGGCGTCATTCACCCAGCAGCTTAACTTCATTGCCACACGGCATTCTGTAGTGTACTGACACAACTTCTAGAATCTAGAAACTTCTACATACCTTCTACAGAGAAGAATATCTCTGCGGTGGGCGTGTGCACCGCCTGTAGCGGCAGCGCAGCGTGCCGCCCGGCGTCACTCACCCAGCAGCTTAACTTCATTGCCACACGGCATTCTGTAGTGTTCTGACACAACTTCTAGAATCTAGAAACTTCTACATACCTTCTACGGAGAAGAATATCTCTGCGGTGGGCGTGTGCACCGCCTGCAACGGCAGCCGCAGCGTGCCGCCCGGCGTCACTCACCCAGCAGCTTAACTTCATTGCCACACGGCATTCTGTAGTGTACTGACACAACTTCTAGAATCTAGAAACTTCTACATACCTTCTACGGAGAAGAATATCTCTGCGGTGGGCGTGTGCACCGCCTGCAGCGGCAGCCGCAGCGTGCCGCCCGGTTTCACTTCACCCAGCAGCTTAACTTCATTGCCGCTCGGCGTCATGTAGTATACGGATACGTTAACGGACAGCGTGTTCATCACCTGTAATTAGGAGTAAGGATAAGCTACTCATCAGAACGTTTTGATAAACGATAAATTGGTCACCCAATAATTTAGGTTTATTTGCCGACAAGTAAAGGATGCAAAATTAGCTAATATCTTAATTTTAGACAAGATTTTAACTTTATACATTGGCTAGCTTGCGACCGTCGACGGTCTTTTATGTTGCGGGGAAATTATAGGTATCATGTTTTTATTAAACGTTGTTTGTGCAGCTCCGCACATGGCCGTTCCTCAACCTCCGATTCTTAGGAGCTTGCGCGCGGATTACACTATAAGATAGAAGATATTAATTAGTAAGGGTCAATTCAGAATGCAACGCGACGCGCAGGTGTATTTCTAAATTTGTACTGAATTGACAGACTTCTTGCAAATCTGTCAAATACGTACAAATTTAGGGCCTGTCCATACGGCGCGTTACGTCAGCGTTGTGTCGTTTTTATACTGAATTGACAAATTTCAATTACGTGAGACGTCTTGCAAATCTGTGAAATACATACAAATTTAGAAATGCATCTACGACGCAACGCGCCGTGTGGACTGGGAATTGAACCTAAGACGGTAAATGAAATGAAATATATTTATTTATAAGTTAAAAAATAATACCATATTGGAACGTCTACGTTGGTAGAACCCATGTCTACCACTGTTAAATATAGTTGTATACCTGAAGTACACTCCGTAAATACACATGCAGCGCAGCATCCTGCATCACGACGTCGGATATAAGCCCGCGCGCGTCCGCCGCGCCGCCGCCGCGTCGCAGCGCGAAGAACCGCTTGTCCGCACGCTCCACAGGTATTACGAGATCGTCCGTCTCCATCTGATCAAAATATTGCAAAGCAGCTATGTACTATCAGTGAAGTTGATTCCTAGGCAGATGGCGGACCCAAGTAATTTGGTCGCATTACGTCAAACCCATAAGACCGATCACAGTTAACATTGAATTGACATAAGCCGACCAAATGACGTGGGTCCGTCAACTGCCTAGGAATCAATTTCCTCGATGGTACCACCGAAGAAATTAATTCATAGGCAGTTGGCTGACCAATGTTATTTGGTCGAAGTATGTCAATTCAGTGTAATTTGTGATCAGTTAAGTGGGTTTGGCAAATCGCGATCAATTTACGTAGGTCCGCCATCTGCCTAGGAATCAACTTCTCTGATAGTATTTAGGATTCACATTTTTAAGTAGTCATCAGGCAATGATACAAACAAGTCTGGACATCGAATTGATTGGCCTAATATATTTCATAATTTGGAAATATTTTAACACCCTTACTAGTAAAATATAGATTAGTATTTTTAGAGCGTTGATAAATAAATCTATTTTAATTATTGTGGCTTTTTCCTGTCACGAGTAACAACGTATCAGACAAAAACAAGAAAATAAGTTATTTCAAAATTTTAGTCGCCCAAATGTCGATTGTTAGACACAATTTAACATGGAATGGATTACGCAAAACATTAAACGCTTATGGGTCTAAACACACTAGGCTGAATTCCGCCGCAAATGTCAAACGCATACAAATACGCGACGGAATAGTGTGTCGTCTCTTGCGTTCCGCCCGTATTTTGTATGAGTTTGAAACGAGACGTAAACGCGGAGGAATTTACGCCGGCGTAATTCAGCCTAGTGTTTAGACACTATGGCAAAACAAAATTACGAATCCTAATTTTCTTCAGGAAGTAGCGGTCATTGACTCCCGTCAAAAACTTGTCACTTTCTATATAGGGACCATGCAGAGCGATGACACTGCCACTAGTGACGAATAGCCGAAACTTATGCAAAAATTTTACTGTCAAGCCCAAGTCAAGCTACGGAAAATTATAAGATTTCTTGAGAAATTTGAGTATTTTCAAGAATTGAAATGCATTGTTGTATTGCCGGATGTTCTAATACGTACAAGAAAAATAAAGGCAAATCGAACGATGTAAAATTTTACTATTTTCCTGGCAAAAGTATTCAAATGCTATGGCTTATTGAAAAACGAAAGAAATGGATAAAAGCCGGTTAAAACATACGTAAGTATTTAAAGAGTTCTATGAATGATAAGTGTAGACTCATAAAAACACTGAGTTTTGTAGATTATAACCGTAAATTCATTTTTGATGAACCCAATATGAACCGAATCTATAACCGTTGCTTCTTTCAGTAAACATCCAAACAGGCTTCCATGTCCATCTAAATTGATATGCCAATTACGCATAAATTTGCATCAAAAGTAAGGATGATTTGGAGAAGTCCTGCCAGGAATTCAACACTGAGGATTGAACTTTAACCATCTTGTCAAAGTGTTGGTTCTCAAAAGGACGATTCTTCAAATAAAAAAGATTAGGTAAGGGGCCGGGTTACCCTTGAAATTCCTCATACATACGTAATACCAAAATCATTTTGTCATACGAAAATATTTAACATGTTTGAGTTATTTTTCAGCTAAAGTAATAGTAATTAACTAGGTTTCTGAACAAAAATTAACTTCAAAATATTTAAACACAAAAAAAAATGTGTATAATTTTTTTTTACTAAATTTGCTACTAAATATTTAAACACTAAAAAATAGAGTAAAACATTAAAAAATATATAAATAAATAGTAAATTTACTACAAAATATTTAAATACTAAAAAATATTTTTTAGAGTTGAAATATTTTGTAGTAAATTTAATATTTATGTATATATTTTTTAGTATTTTACTCTATTTTTTAGTGTTTTAAATATTTAGTAGTAAATTTAGTAAAAATAAATTATACACAAAAAAATTTTTTTTTAGTGTTTAATTATTTTGAAGTTAATCTTTGTACAGGAACCTAGGTAATTATTATTTTAAGCTGAAAAATAACTCAAACATGTTAACTATTTTCGTATGACAAAATGATTTTGGTATTACGTATGTATGAGAATTTCGAGGGTAACCCGGGCTCTTAATAGTGCAGTCTTTGTTGTGTTATTTAAAGAATACTTATATGGTGTTTGCACTGAATATGAGGTCCAGACTGAAATTAGTTAAAAATAGTGACACACAAAGTCGTGAAGATGGTATCGAGCGAATCGCAGAAGGTTGATGAAATAAAAGCATTTATTTTAGTGAACTTGGTTTATTTTATTAATCCACAAGCATTTTCAGTAATTATTCTAAGTATTTTTGGATCTTCATTATTTTATTGCAATATTTATCAAGTTTTTACTTTCTATGCTGATGGATGTTACTAATTACTTTTTCAGATATTTTCTTAGATAGCTAGATAAGATTTATACATTTTTATTCACGCTTTCATTCTTTGTTTACTGTTAAAAACTCATCCATACTCAATATTATAAATGCGAAAATGTGTCTGACTGTTAACACTTCACGCCCAAACCGCTGAACCAATTTTGCTGAAATTTGGTATGGATTTACTTTGAGCCCCGGGAATGGACATAGGATACTTTTTATAACGGGAAAATATACGGTTCTCGCGCGAAAAATGATTTTTGACGCAACCGAGTTGCGGGCGTCATCAGTTTTTACTTTCCTTTTTTTTTCTTTCCTTTTCTTTTCCTTCGATCGCGGATTCTTGGAAATCTGTTGTTGTTCTCGCGGCCGCATGTGGCCACTTGGGAGTGTAAGTATTAAATCATTTTATAGTATAAAACATAAAAAAATCACTTATAAACTAGCCGGGGTCAAAGAGAATGCGAAGCCAAAGTCACTCACAAGTTACTTCTTTTACTCGCATCGTGTCGCTGCTGTCGAATTACGACGCCCTCTATAGTTTCTGCACGGTCACTATTATAATTTATAAGCTGCGATTGACAATGAAGTGTCAGATGTTGTCAATCGCAGCTTTGTATAGAAAATAACAAGTTTTTGACAGGAAGTCAATGACCGCTACCGCCATGTTTCACCGAGTACAGTATAGTTATCAAATTACCTTAACATTCAATTTCAGCGGTGGCGGAGGTTCGTTGAGTTTCATCAATTTCTTTGCGCCATGTTTCAATTGCAGAGGGACACAAGCGCCCGGCCCCAAAACTACTTCCCTACGGAGACAAAATTTTCACAGTCAGAGGACACGTCAAAAATTCTCTCCTTTGGTCGCTTTCATGAAAGTACTATCAGGGAAGTTGATTCCTATGCAGATGGCGGGCCTACGTAAATTGATTGAACCTCGGCTGGGTTTGACGTAACGCGACCAAATTACTTAGGTCCGCCATCTGCATAGGAATCAACTTCTCTGATAGTAAATAAAAGTATTTCTATCCTAACCTAACCGCAATGGCGATGTAGTCGTGCGCCAGTAAGAGAAAGTAGCAATTGTTCAATAGACTATCCGATGGCAAGCGACGGCTGTCGCTCATTCACACGACACCAGAATAACAAATTTTCAAGTTTTGCAAATTAAGTCGAGATCATTGTATTCCTTCAATGTAAAACAACATACACAGATAAAAAGGATTTCTCGAATCAAGAAAAATAATTTTCTTGACATATTAAGTTATTTTAAGGAAAATTGTGTTAATACAAGTAATGTTTATTCATCTTTAAATAATGGCAGTCTCGAAATGAAAAAAATATTTTCTTGTTGCAATTTTACAATCAAGGAAAAAAAAATTAATTGAAGAATAAGTAAAATTAACCTAAGAAGTTCAAATTTTATTGCTCTAATACAATGAAATACTTATTTCAAACTGTAAGTTTATTTAACACAATGAAACATTTCATCCAATGAAGAAATTATTACCCTTGAATCATATCTAGAGCAATTTAAAAAAAAAAATCTTAAACTAATGACATAAAATCTTGTTTTTAGTAAAATCCTGTTTTGCCTTAAAATTTTATTATTACCTTGTTTCAAATACATATAGTTTAAGAAAAAGTTAAAAATATTTTAATTTAATGACAAGTTACTTCTAGTCTACCTATTTTTTTTTTTGGTATGAGTTATGACTATTGACTACCGAGTCTACCGACGCGACGCCACGATAGTGCGCGCGCGCCATCCTAAAGCAAGCTAAACAAGTTTAAACCTGTTTGTGCAGTTTGAAACTAAACGTGTTAATTTGAGGTGAATATATACGCAATATCTCTTGTGGTGCGGGTTAAGTGGTAATTTGTAAAACAAAATGAACGAAAATAACAACGTAGTTACTCTCCTCGAGGCAAATAATATTTCTCCAGAAGTAATAGAAGTTTTTGTGTGTAAGTATGCATTGATTTTACTGGCCAGCCTTTGATTATAGTATTGTTGAAGTGCCACCCACCCATGCAAAAATTCATCAAAAATCATATCCATGTTGAGTACGTTAAGCTAAGTCATAGATTACTAAATGTATCATTTCGGTTCTACATTGCAGCAAATGGCATAACAACAGAGTTATTCTACAAACTCATTCCAGAGCACCTCAAGGAACTCTGCCCTCATCTTGGGACCCGGATAAAGCTAGCTGAAATTATCACAGCTCATGTAAGTGAAATCCATTGGCATTTGCACTGTGCTGTGCACTTCTGCATCTGCAACTGGGCAGCGTTTATTCTTTTTTGTATGCAGCAGGATGTATAATGAATATTAAAGCTCTTTCTCAATCTCTTTCTGTCACACTATGTTTAAAAATACATTCATAATTTGTTTAATAACTTTGCCAATGAAGAAAATCTATAGGTACTAGTTATTTAGGGTAAACTTATGTAAGTACATGATTTAGCCACTGTGCATTACACACATATTTTATGTTTTCAGGCACCTACAGAGTCATTTAATGAGTGTTCAGAGTCATTGAGTGAAACAGACTTTACAAAACCTCTAGCTGTTCTGAATCTCAGGAAGTTACCACAACAAATGTACTGATTACAAGATATTTTCCAGACTTTGACTTACATACCTTATTACAAACAACAGTTGGAGGAAACAGTATTTTGAAATTTTATGAAACTCACAAACAATTGAATAATACTAAGAGAAACCAATTAACCGACATCATTATCAAACATATTTACACCTACATTGTAAATCAGTATGTATTTTATCATTCTTAATGTTGTTAAAATTACAGAACCAGTTTTTGTAATGTATTTTCACTTATTTTAGCAAAATATATATATGTTCTACATATAGAATAGTTCTACACACACACACATATATATATATATATATATATATATATATATATATATATATATATATATATATATATATATATATAGAATATATATATATATATTCTACCTCTAATCTAATATAGACTTTCAACACTGTGCACAAGATTAAATTTCGTTTAAAGATTGTAAAATCAGTTCCTATCCTAGATGAGACTGCCGTTTGGTGAGGTTGGATAATAAATTCTTATGTATGTTTATGGCTAACTAAGTTATATAATATTATAAGGTTGTGATCTCAATTGTTGTCTTTTATGTAAGTAAATAAATTTTTATACGATTAACATCTCTTCATTTTGTTTTAGAAACCACTATTTGATATGCTTTTCTGTTGTTCCTTGTATGTTGTCTTTTATTTACCTTCCAGGAAACGCCTCCAGAACTTCCATTGGACTATTGGGAGTTCCTGAGCCGTATTAAGGCCTATTCAAACCGGAGCGGTATCCGCTACCGCCGTGTGTAGCGGTATCCCGATGGGTACGTGATTATCGCCTTAATCGCGTTTATTATTAGCGCGTTTTATAACGTATTATATTAAATCAATCGGAAATTGTCTTAATTCAAGATTACTTCAAATATCAGTTTAAGATTATAATTTTTTTAGCGTAAGAAAATATTAGTTTCACTATATATGAGGCAACCATAATCTTGACTTAATGCAAATTGCTTTCATGCAAGATTATTTTTCTTATTCGGAGAATACTGTTTTTTCTGTGTAGGCATTGAACCGGTCATGTCAGCACGTACGAAGTATAATAATATTGAAATAATTGATTCATAGGCGGATGACAAATCTAAAGTACCCCGCAAACGATCAAATTGTTTGTCACATTTTACGTGTTTGTCAAACAGTTTGATAGTGTTGAAGGGTTTGTCAAACAAAGTACGTGTTTGACCTGTTTGAAGAAAATTTGGATTTGCGTAGCGTTTGACAAACGTGTTTGAACGTGTTCCGCTGTGTCAAACAAAATCTCATGATCTCAAACCGATTCTAGCTAATTGTTTGACAGCTGCTGTTTGATGAAAACGTAATTTCAATTCAAAATAAAAATCACTTCCTCGATAGTACAACTCTCCGACATTAAAAATATTTTAAATGCAATTATATAGCAGCCAACAAGCTACACACTGCTTGATACAGACACATATTTGACGGAGTGTATTCTTCAGTGGGTTATGAAACCTAGTCCACAAGTTAGAGCCTCGACGCAACGCGCCGTGTGGATACGGCGCGTTGCGTCGACGCAGCGCTGCCATTACGTTGTTTTACATACAAATAACCAAGGTGTTCACACGGCGCGCTGCGTCGTCGCAACGCACACATGACGGACAGCAGCCTCCGAGACGATGCGGGAGGGGGTGTTGACGTTAAGACTGTTTCGTAATAACACTGCGATGGCGCAGCACCAGTGTGACCGGCTATGGCCGGCTATGCGTCAAACGGCAGCGCTGCGTCGGCGCAACGCTGACGCAACGCCCGTGTGGACTGGCTCTTACTCACAGGTATTCCGACGAGGTGTACTCTTCAGTGGGGAAGACGGAGAAATCCTTGTTGTTTTCCAACATCAGCTTGGCCGTCAGCCCGGTACAATTGTGCAGGACGTACGGCGCACCCACATACTTCTTTTCGGTTGTCTGAAAATATAATTATCCATGCTTCCATACTAATATTATAAATGCGAAAGTGTGTCCGTCTGTCTGTCTCACAGATATCAGAAACAAGAGATGGGCCGCCGAGCGCACTTTGTTTGAGTCCTGATGTAAGCGACACATACATTGACACCTGAATAATTACACAAGTTACACCCGCACATTAACAAATCGCTGCCACTCACACATTCAAGGCGATGCTCTCATTGCTGCGCACACATAGCCATCTACTGTGTAAGTACGCGCCTCAGTCCAGAAAACACATTCAACAAATTTCACACCTACGCTAGTGATTGACTGTCGATAAATTACTATCGAGTAGTTACGTTGTTGCATATTATGGCGGACAATTTTAGCTTTAGTAGCAGGCCCCAGTACAATTTTAACCAAGCTTTTTATTTCGATCCATCTTCTCTACAATTAAATCTTGCAAACTTAAATTCTACCCTACTTTTTAACGTGTAAGTTGCCTCACAGTCACGGTGTAATGCAGTCATTAGGTCAAAAATAAAAGATTATTTAGATTTTTCTTCAAGAGATAAAAATAATGTAAATTCGTAGCGGAGTCTAATGCTAAGTACTCACATACGGTTTTGCTCGATAGTTTTACTCCAAATCGAAGAAAATGACATATTTGACTCCATCGAGCCGGCTCGAGGCGAGCCTTCGAGCTGTCAGTTTTGCGGTCCACACGGTGGTTATTGCTCGATTTGGAGTAAAACTATCGAGCAAAACCGTATGCGGTATGTCAGTACTTAGCATAAAGGTGGCTTTTGGAGCTTTGCCACGAGCGACCGCGACCGACAAAAATTCAAACAAAATGCCACTTTATGACAAAGGCTATAGGCTTCATTTTAGTCTACACTCTACGCCACTAGCTTACGCCGCTGCCAGCCAGGGGTCGCCACACAAATGTCAGTAGAAAATGATACCTATTATAGCTTATGTCATAAAGTAGCATTTTATTTGAATTTTTATCCGTCGCGGTCACTCGCGGCAAAGATCCGAAAGCTGCCTTTGAATAAATTCGTACGGTTTGGAAATAAAAAACTATATAATAATTGGTACTATCATTTATTAAAATACTAGCTGTCCCGGCAAACGTTGTTTTGCCATATAAAGTATTTCGCCCACATTATTTTTATTTATTGTAGTGACTAAATAAGTACGGGATAGCGATGGATGTTGCCACGGTGCCATCACCATGGCAACGTCCAATACTATCCCGTCGCACAAATAATGGTCGCTGTCAGTCTCGAGTTGTAATAATTTACTATTATTTATTCAACAAATTCACTTTTCAATATAATAAGTAAGGGACAATCAATTTTGGACATAATAATAATAATAGCCGGTCAGAGTGGAGTCGCGACAGTTTCGGCTCGGAGGGAGGATGTGAAGCGTAAGTGGCGAGTGGGCGACGTGATGGGATCCTCTGAGGGTGCAAGTGATCGGCGTTTAAAGTCCAGCGACACCTCTCCTGCCTCAAGCCGCTCTGTCAATGTTGCCGCCTCGGTGCACCGTGCGTGCGGCCATTTTGAGGAGCCCATTCAAAGAGTTGGCGAGTCACCGTCTGCCAACTTTCTGATACATGTTACAACGTTGTATCGACAGACGCCATAGTCCTTCCATAGTCCCAATTAGCCAGTCCACTAGCACCTCACCCCCATAGCCCGATATCATTTTAATTCCGTTCCCTGCAATAGTCCTACACTGGCCGCTAGCTCTCCTTGGTCGTACTCCTATAGTGCGGACAGGGAGAGTCGCCGTCCGGTGTCACATTTCATCTAGATTAAAACTGTGTAACGGGCCTCTACGTGTTGGCTTCGGCCCCACGCATGCCTTCCAAAGGTCCGGGATTTAATTGCCCGTGAGCAAGGAGTGCTTTACACAAACATAATAACAATAATAAAACAGAAGGTAATAAAGTAATTAAGTATGTAAAACAATCAAAATAATGTACTTAATATTATTATTATTTTTAACAAAAAATTAAAACCGACTTCCAAGGTAAAAACAATAATAACATTAATATGAACTAAAAAGTATTAAATAATTTTTACTATCTAATGGTGCCTTTTTCCGAATTCGGCTAAACCTCAACTATTTCTGTATTCAATCTTCATTATTTTGAAGTCGGTACCAGATAGCTGAATCTTCAGTCCTCTGACAGAATATTTGAAACTTTTGGAACTGGCACCGACTTCAAAATTATGAAGATTGAATACAGAAATAGTTGAGGTTTAGCCGAATTCGGAAAAAGGCACCATTAGATAGTAAAAATTATTTAATACTTTTTAGTTCATATTAATGTTATTATTGTTTTTACCTTGGAAGTCGGTTTTAATTTTTTGTTAAAAATAATAATAATTTCACTCTTTTTAGTTACACTAGTAGGTAAACCTTCGCGTATATTTTACGTATCTTATTACAATTTGTCAAGAGTCACAACTCACACTCACAAAATCATATATTATCAGTGAAGTGAACATATTGTGCTAAGTAATTTAACAATTTTAATGCTTCAAGCCCCAAGCGGTCACCGGCGATTGAGATAACAATAGAAAGGCTATTGTGTCTCGTTTTTCCACGATCGAAGGATCTATCAGATAAAAAATTGTATAAACTTGCATAGGATGTAGCGTAGCTACTCATAATATTTAATATTATCATAATTATTGACAGCTCTGTTCTTGTAAAGCGTTTATTCCACTTATCCTAGCTAGGAAGTCCTAGCTAGGATCCTAGCTTTCTAAATGTTATTCCACTTGACTAAATTTTTTCTGATTTAGGATCCTAGCTAGGATCCTAGCTTCTAAATGTTATTCCACTTGACTAAATTTTTTAGGACCCTAGCTAGGACTTCCTAGCTAGGATAAGTGGAATAAGCGCTTAATCAAGAATTCAAATCGATACTTAGTGCGCCATCTATCGATTAATAAGTATAACTGATTAAAAAGACACTTAATGACTTTGTTTTGTGTAAATGCTCTTTTTAAAATAACTTTATTTTAATTCTATTTGTCTATTTAAATTTTATAAAGTAATTAGTAAAGTATTCGATCTGTTGTCTGCCGCCACGCGCCACGCGGCGCGGCGGCGCGGCAACGCCGTCGCCTCTGCGGCGCCGACCGCCATGTATTAAACAAACAGGTGTTGTTATACAGTACATAATTATTATTATTAGTATATCCATACCTATGCCTTGTACTATTATTAATTCTGTGCCATGAGACATTGGTGACCTTAATGATGATGATGACGATGATGATGATGATGATGATTATGATGATGAATATGAATTGCATAGTAGCATATGCTTTCTGTTCTTAAAACAACGCCGAAACTCCCGAACGTGTATCTATAAGGAGTCAGGAGTTCTCTCAGCATCTTCGAAACCATGGTATACTTTGACCCAATATTTGACTTTTTGGTAGCATATTCTTAGTACACTTCACATAAAACCAAAATCACCATATGTTTCCATATAAATTTCGAGGAGTTCCCTCGATTACTCATGGATCCCATCATCAGGTCACCACTTTTGTGAACATGGTACCAAATTGGAGTGAAACCTAATACAACAAAACAAAAATTTCGAAAATCGGTTCACAAACGGCGGAGTAATCGTTGAACATACAAAAATAAAAAAAAAAAAAAAAAAAAAAAAAAAATATCCACAGCCGAACATATAACCTCCTCGTTTTTTGGAAGTCGGTTAATTATTAGAACTTATTAGTTTATTACTCATACTAATCGCGGCAACGTGACGTATCGACATCGACATCGTAACAAGAAATGACAGGTACATCCCTATCTCACGGTGCTTATCAGCGCCCGGCACGGGAAGCGACCGATTCAATATGCGCAATTTTCATTACTCGCTCAGACTGTTTTCAACACCTGGCACGCTACACTTAGCGAGCAATGTAATGCGTTCAATCGTTAGGTTACATATTTCTCTCAGTACCCGACTGGAAATTTCTAGTGCAATTATTTTAACGAAAAAAATGTGATTTTGGTAGAAAATACTGGAAATACAAAATTGTTTTTGTACTTACCTATGGACAGTGACTCCTTTAAGTTTATGGTCACTTCGATTCTTGCACACACCATCGAACAGTTAGGCATTTTAAAAACACTCTCGTAGTACGCGCTTAGACAGTCACGTCCCGACTAATTGTATTTTCGCGAAGTTTACCCGTGTTGGGTATACTTCACTTACACCGGCCACGCCCCCACAGCCACTCTTGTTGTTTTAATATCTCTGTGGTCTGTCTGTTACCTCTTCACGCCCAAACCGCTAGACCGATTTTGCATGGAGATAATTTCAGTCCCGGGAAAGGACATAGGATAGTTTATATCCGGTCTTACGCAATAAACGAATTTTGGCTTAACGGAGTTGCGGGCGTCATATAATTCTTTATAAAAAAATATGAAGCTTAATTTTGTCGCCGTAGATAAAACTTTCATTAGTAACAATTTACAATATACACGCTATTTTAACGTTTACGTATCATCTCTAGATGATGTTGCGTCTCCGTATGCATATATTTTAAAATTTCTTGACTTGGTTGCAAATTTTTGTATTTGTTGCAGTGGTGTAATCTGGATATTATAATTTCTTTGACTTACGTCCTCTATTTTCAATTTTGACGCAGACGCGTCTGTCACAGCCGCCGCAGCCGCGAAGGAGTTACCCAGTTGTGTTAGCACCTGTTTTAACATAAATGTGTAAAGTAAAAAAAAAAAATTGTAATTTCATTATTTCTATTAATCTTACGGCCGTGCTCAATGAGTCAAATTTAATTTAAGAGTAAAATTGAAGTAATGCAATAATTACCAAACTATAATTCAATGTTAGACTTTTTCAGACATATTAGCATTTATGTAAAAAATTGTATTGTAATTAGGAAATTTCAAAGAGGAATAAGAGTTAAGTATTCTGTAAAATAAATATCTGAGTGCGCCCGATATAAACTTAAGCATCAATACAGGGTGTAACAAAATAAAGCGATAATATTTTAGAGTTTAGGGTGTATATGAGTGCTGCTACTTTCACAGTAAACTAACTAATAAACTCTACAAGGAACACATACACACCCTAAAGTATAATCACTTAGTTTCGTTACACCCTGTATAATATGTATACTCACATCAATACCGCTTCTCGTAACAGTGAGCTCAAGCGGCTCACTGCTGGATATAGTCACGGTCTTGTTCGGTTGGCGCGTGACGATGTTCTGTATGTTGGCCGCCTCGTCCGTCGTGTCTATGGACAGCTGACTGTCCGCATTAGAACGCATCACCACCTGCAAATTTTGAGGTTAGTTTACCTCATCACGATCAAACCACTGAACCGATTTTGCAGTTTGGTATTATCTTGAGTCCCGAGAAACGACATAGGATAGCTTCTATCTCGGAAAAATGTACGGTTCCCGCGCGATAAACGAATTTAGGCGCAACGGAGTTGCGGGCGTCATTCGTGCGTGTGCGTGTAAAGTACGCACAAGCCTATAAAAAGACACGTACAAGCAAGTGACCATTGCATGCCCGTCTCACCACTCACCTCCATTTTAAGTTCCCAGGGCACGTGTTTATACTGCAAATCTTTCAGTACCTCGACCGGCTCGACTAGCGGCTCCCACATCGCGCGCCCGATGTTGTAGTACGACACTTGCATAGCCCAAGTCGACTCCATGTACAACTGATACATAACAATACCTTTAGCATTGCCGCCATAGAAAGGATTTCTACGGAGGAGTAGAAAAGTGAAAAATAAGTGAGGAAATGTGACATTTCTGGTTCTTTTTGTCACATTAATTTCCATATTTCGCATTACTGCTGTGTCAATGGTAGCATAACCAATGATGACAATCAAAACATTGGAAAAGAAAACACTGTCAATGATCTAGAACTCTAGACTCTAGGGCTTAGGTTTGGTTTTATTTAATTTTGTTTTGTTTACATTTTAATAAAGCATATCCACATATTATTATTTAAAGTTTGAGTCATTTAAGTACGGAAAATATTTGCCTAGCCTAATATCATCATAGTATTATGTGTGTGTCAATGGTACTATGGCATTTAATATTTGCACATATCATTTTATAAACATTATAATATTATATTCAATATAACTCACTTCAGAGCTCCAGTCCTTGGCCTGTGCTTCTAGCGACGCCTGCATAACCAACACGGGTATGGTTTCGTTACCGATGTCGATCTCAAGAGCCAGTAGTATGGCCGGGGATGATAGCATGCATACTTCGCCTGCAGGCGGTGTTGCGACAGGTGTTTCTTCTGCATCTATGGCTTCTTGTGCTTCCTCTGTTGATGTTAGGATTAACGTCCATTATCATGATAACGAAACTTAATTATAAAATAACTACTGAAGTAAATTAGTCGGGAGTAATTGCTATAGGTCTACCAGAATCTGATGGCAATTTTTGACAGCAAATTTTCAAAAAATATCCTAAACCATTGGATAAATTTTTATATTTGCATGTTTAATACACAGATTAGCTGCTAAAAGAAAAGGATCAAAATGTTTTATTTCAATTACTCCGGTATTGCTAGAGACTAGAGTCAATTTATTTTCTCACTTTTTGCCATCAGATTCTGGTACACCTATATGTAACATTTTTAGAAGATTAAAAACTTGAGAGGTGTCAAGGAACACCCGGAATCCAGATGGAACGAAGTTGTAAAAAAAAAGCAAACAAAAAAAGAGAGAGAGAAACACGCGTTACCGCACGGCTTACAACTATAGCATTTTTGTTCTAGTTGTAATATACCGACACTTTTGTGTCATGTCGTTACAACTTTTTTCGTCTAGCCCCCATTCGCAACGCGCGACAAAGAACTTCGATCCTAAAATATTGTAGCTTATTATGCTATTTACCTTCTAAGGTAATAAATGTTAAATATTTACCCGTCTTCAAGAACCAGTAAGAGCTCGGTTTAAATGGTTGTATCTCCCAGAGATTGCTGTATATTATTGGTTTGTTCTCTTTCTCGGCATTGTCTTCTTCGCGACTTGTGACGGTTGCTAGAACGCGACTTAGCAGTGCTATCGTATCTATAAAAGTAACATTGTATAAGTAAACACATTAACACAGAATGTCGAGTCGGTTACATAGATTTTTAAGCACATACTGAATATTATATAATCTATAATTCTTACGAGTAATTATAAATTTCCTAAGGAAAAAATGCCGAAATATAACCCAGTTTCCGATATGCTGGCTAGAGATCTAACGTGCTATTTGTAAGACAGGTGTGACGAAAGTATTCCACCTAAGTCATATTATATGTCAATTGAACTGACCAGTATATTTCAGAACGAGTCATTATAACATAACCTGTAATTATTATTCTCAAATAAAAAATTGCATTACTGTGACACACTGGAATGTTGTTCTGATCGTGGTAGCGAACGGTCGCGCACCGCTCAACAACACACGTAGCAAATATTAATATAATTAATTAATATTTCGCGCGTCGCGCGGCTCACAGCCGCTGCACCGACACCATGGTGCTCGTATCCAACGAGCTGCTGGCGTTCGTAAACACGTCGTCAACACCATGGACGAAGATAGCATCGTGCAGCTGTGCAGGTCAACCTGGTGTAGGTTGACCTGCACTGCTGCTGACGAGGAGATCTGCAAGGGCAGGCTGATGCTGTACGAAGCGCTCGGCAAGACGGCGCAGATGACGTCCCTGAGGAGAGACGGAAGCGAACGAAGCTTGCAGGATATCATCGCCCTGCTCAAGCAGACTAATCCTGCGGAATTACCGGTGTTTGTGGCCAAGCAGCTCCACAAACTGTCGGCGGTATCGACGGACCACGTCAACGTCTCCAGCCTGCTCCAGAAGTTCGACATCATGAGGGCAGAGCTGGTCGAGATGCGAGGTAGATTGGATGCCTCGGAAAACACCATCAGTGAGTTACGTAGTGAATTATTACAATTAAAAAGTAATAATTAATTATGTAGGTCACCCGAGCATCCGATCGACTCGATAAATATGCGTCGCGGAGCTCAGCGCGACTCGCCGTTTTACACGTCAGCGAAATCGAGTGGGTCAGCAACAGCCGCCGCCGTCAGCTCGCCATCACCGCGTGAGGTCGACACGAAATTGAGGACATCGACTCAAGCGAAAAATTATGCAAGCGTCGCTGGTTGCCCCGCACCGCCCCCGCGGGTAAAGGCGAGGGGTGTAAAGGAGGGCCACAAGGCTGAACATCTTCGACTCGACAGGGTCGAGAGCAGGAGGTGCGATGAGGAGGGCTTCGTTCTGGTGGAGAGGAGGAAGAAGAGGAAGCCCATCGTCCGCAACCACCGCGGCACCGCACCTTATGTGCCCGAGCTGCGCCTGCGCAGCGAGGTGCCCGCGACGCCGCTCTACGTGTCGCGCCTGCACTGGTCCATGACGGTCGAAGACGTCGTAAACTACTTCCGCGAGAAGACCACCTACACCTTGAGGGTGGAGCTTCTGCAC
Source organism: Lysandra bellargus (assembly GCA_905333045.1). Taxonomy (NCBI): domain Eukaryota; kingdom Metazoa; phylum Arthropoda; class Insecta; order Lepidoptera; family Lycaenidae; genus Lysandra; species Lysandra bellargus. The sequence goes on from HG995323.1 coordinate 5,286,323, forward strand.
TCTCGCCACAAAGTGAATTTCAGTTCCTTTGTGGTGAGTGTGCCGACTCAAGTTTTATCCATCTTCGAGGCGGAGGAGTTCTGGCCCGCCGATGTAGTTTCCGGGGAAGGCTCCCAAACGAAGCGCGCATCACGTCGCCGAAAGAGACTTTACGTGATAAAGTGTAGTGTGATTGTGTGTGTGAATGTGTAAATAATATAATATATTAGGATAAAATTGTTCGGCGTGCATCCGTTGTCTGATTGCCATAACACAAGTTTTACTTAGCATGGGATTAGACGACGTGATGTACGCTACCTAGCTTTTATACTATTGTATATTATTGTATGGTTAATAAAGAATTTGAATTTGAATTTGAGTGATATCGATACAAGTGATAGTGACATTAACATTTAATGTGTATACCCGCGCCCGTCTGTTGCGAGACCGCTAGCGCGAGTTCAGCGGACGCGGACAGCGTGCGCCAATTTTCAGAATAATATAAAATACTAGCTGTCCCGGCAAACGTTGTTTTGTCGTATAAAGTATTTCGATTTTCGCCCATATTATTTTATTGAAGTGACTAAATAAGTATGTCACCATGGCGTCCATGGCAACGTCCATCGTTATCTTGTCACACAAACAATGGTCGCCGTCTGTCTCGAGTTGTAATAGTTTATATATATTCAACAAATGCACTTATCAATATAAAAAGTAGATGTTGTCCTACGAATAACAAAACTAAGGAAGAGTAACTCCGTCAAAAAAAGTGCACCAAAAGGTTACAAAATGTGACCCGAATACATGTATACTTTATGCATGTGTTCGGTAAACATTTTTCGTGTATGAGTATGAGTACGAGTGACATTCAACCAGGTTGACATGATAATGATTATTGTCAAACTCATTTTACAATTTGTTTACTTACTTTTTACGTAGCTTTTTACAACATTTTCGTTGTTAAAATGCCCTGTGAAATGGTGTAGAAGTCATACAGATACGACTTTTAATACAGGAATAACCTTTCAAGTTTCATCAGTAAGTGAATTTTTTAAAATTATGCTTAGGTAAAGTTCTTGTATTTTTTCCGACCCAAAAACATGCCCAAAAAGATGGTTTATTTAAGTTGGATGCCAGGGTATTTGCGTAAAATTAAGCTAGTCTCTTTGTTTTTGTCTTATTAAGTTTACATGTTATTGTAAAAATGCAATAATCAAAAAATAATATAATTACAAAATTTTTACAAAGTCACCATGGACAGTGTTATGCAAGATGTAACAATTTAATCATAAACGAGGCTCTGACTGACATCAATATGGAGTATCTTATTTTTATAATGCCGTTCGTACTTAGTTTAGTAAGAAACGAACCGAATTGGATGCCGAGCCAGATTACTCGTTTATGTAGCATACATTTTAATAGTCATGATATATTTTGTATGAGTAATGACCGAAAATTAAAGAGATTACGAAAATATGCATTGCCTATTTGCACCGTAAGTTTTTTATTTCAATTCTGTAATAATTCTGTAATAATTTAGCACATCGATTTTTGTAATCTGAAAACGTCTTGTCTAGGTGCTCTGGATAGTTTTAAATTCGTCCGAGTCGTACAAGGTTTGTTCAAAATTATTACACATTATTATTATCAATGACTTAAGGATCAGAGAAAAATGTTTCATTTTAAAATAATAATTATGTACTCCTTTCTTCGTGATAGTAGATATGTTTGGTGTATACTGCATAATGCCATACGCTTTTGACAATTATTGTCCATGGCTTTGTTTCATAACTGTGACAGTGACAATAACCGCGCAGGCTGTCGTCCAGCGCGCAATATTATGAACCTGGGAAACGACCTTGGCGAGAATCTGAATTGTCATATTTTAGTGTTCGAAAAGGAGCCAAATTTAAAACGGTTGAAGTATGGGAGTTACGTTTCCTTAGTTTTGTTATTCGTAGATGTCCGATTCTCAACCCTAGCCTATATGCTCGCTAAGATTCACGAAAATCGATCGAGCCGTTTCAGAGACGTTCGACCACGCACCCCGTGACACGTGAATTTTATATAATATTAGAATTTAGAAGTAACATGAAAAAAAATACAAAAAATTGTCTACCTGGTGACACAGTGATCTTGATATCAGTGATAGCGATGTCAACGTGCATGCCCTCGCCCGTCTGTTGCGAGACCACTAGCGTGAGGTCTGCGGGCGCGAGCAGCGTGCGCGGCGCCGCGCGCGTGCGCACCAACATCTGTAGCCCGGAGACCCCGCCGTCCATCACTAGACGCTCCTCCGTACGACGCATTTTTAGACGCATCTCCATCTGCGATAACAATGTGTAATTTTTTACATTGATTATATTAATAGAGTCAGGTTTTAGGTTTCGTATTTGTGCCAGAATTTAAAATTATTAACAACTTAATTGAGAATAAAAATACATATTTATTTAACAAAAAAACTGTATCGAAAATGTTCTAGCAGTTTACAGACATGCCTTTTATATAAATATATTTACAGGTACTGAAGTTTAGTGCTTAACCTTCAAAGTCAAACTAATAAAATATTTATATTAGACAACCGCGAATGTATACAAGGTTGTCTAAGTTGTATTCTATATTTTAAAAAACCACATGACAGACAAAGACAGAGGCTATTGAATAGTTTTATGCTTCATAAATATCTATAACGGGGTAGAATCAGGGGTTCCCAAAGTGTGCGTCGCGGCGCCCTAGACCGCCGTAGAATGTAAAGAGAGGCGCGCCGCGCCGCGCCATGTGGCCCTTGAATCGATCCTCCATCAGTAATTTTAATAAGAAACCAGAAACATTATCAGTAAAGGTGCTTATTTATTTTGACTGTATCTTTTTTCAAATAGGTAAAGCGCCGTGACAAAATCTATATTTTGTAACTGCGCCGTGGGCTAAAAAGGCTGGGAGCCCCATATGGTAAATAAATTAAGGTAGAGCTAATTTTAAAGTCAACTACTTTGTGAAGAGTAACTCACATTAAGCACAAGAGCGTCACAGTCTTTCTGGTCGAGCGACTCGACCAATATGATGTCTGGCTGCTCTATCTTGATGTTGATAGTCATCATTGACACCTTCTGTGGCTGATCCATGGCAGACGGGGCGGATGCAATAGATACTTTCTTTTTCTGCAATAAATATACTTTAGCTTTACTGCCACCCTTGTTTCTACAGAGATATTAAGTTTCAGCTTGCATTAGATCTTTACAAGTGAAAACATCAGATAAGTAAATACTTATGCGTTTTGGGATGATCATACAGTTATCTAACGCTGGAATGATACAATGCGTTTATGTAAGATGTATCCCACCAAAAACATAAATGTAAAAATTTAGAGCCAAGTTCCATATAAACATTATTCTTGTCTATGGACTTCGCCGTAAAAAGGATGGAGATCTAAATGAGTGCCAAGTTCCATGAAAAATCGAAATATATATGTATAGGAACCAAATAACATTATGAACAAATGAGTCTATTTCTTTGCTTTATTGAATATCTATAACAATTGATTGTTTTCTGATTTTTCCCTACGCTTACACACAATTATCGAGCTGGATTCCAAATTTTAGCCTTCTAGGTCATCTGGAAGTAGATTAGAATTTTGATCTATAGGTCAGTCAGTCAGTGATAAAAATGTAGATTTTCGGACGTTAATATCCTAAGAGTTCGTATACGAAATTTTGCCGATTTCGCTCATTTAACAGACGTGATTTAACAGTTAAAATACAGTATTTCTATAAGTTTTAATGCACAACATGTAAGATCATTTCAATTATAATCTAATGTTGGAGCTAGATTTTTTATTTTTTTTAAGTATCTTTAAATAATCCAACTCAAACCCGCGACAGTTTTGTGATTTTTGCTGTAAAAGGTTTAGAATATCACCTTTTTATGGATTGTATTGACGTCTTAACGGTATGAAAAAATACAATGTACTGTTGAGAAAGTCGTCTATACAATGTTGGAATTACTTTTTACCACTTTAATTTAAAAAAACCCTCTAAAAAGCAGAAAACCTCTATCTGCCCGCTAACTTGGCGATCGTCCTTTTTCACCTGGCATATGAAAGACGGGCGTGAGTGTGAAGAGAGCAGTAGAAAAGAGAGTACGGGCTCTTAATAACCGTTTGAGCTGCGCTTATGAAATTTAGAGCATATATTTATCTCGCAAGTTTCATTATATGAGCCAAATTTAAAACGTTTATGTGAAATAGTTTCTGAATTATTAGGGGGTCAAAAGTAGCTGCAATTGGTTCGTGTAATATTACACACGGTGCTGCTCGCCATTCTGTTATTTATGCTGGAACTTGGCTTGACACGCTACCGCGTGTCTAGATACTATGTAAGTATATGTACGATACATATATTTGAACAAAACCAGGGAACTTACAGCCGCTGCATCCAATGATTTCTCGATAGGTTTAACGACTTTAATGTCGTCTTTTTCATCACTTTCCTCATTTGATGGGTCTGCAGCTAGACCTGTCGTCGCAAACTCCGCTATCTTGTTCAGGAAATCCATGGCGAGGATCAAATTGAAACTGAATATTCTCATGTCAACTGCAATAAAAACAGATATATAGACGTGTAGGCTAATGTATGGTTGTGTTGAAGGTAGAGATTAGCCCCGATGCAATGTGACAGACATACAGACAGATGGACAGACACACTTTCGCATTCATAATATCAGGGTGGATATTCGGGATTGACCCAAAGCAATACTTTACACACTAGAGATACAATTGCAGGAATTACTATCTCGTTTTCCCTAAATAGCACTACGTGCGCGAGCTAAATAGCCAAGTATCAAAATAATGTGTCGATTTTAAAATCTATGCTTGACATTGATGCAAGATAGATTAGCGTTGTTGTCAACATTGAGAAAAAGCACGCACGGGATATTACTTACTGAACGTATCTGAGTTTTTCATAGTGTAGGTGATGTCTATCATACTCCTCACTTTATCCATAGACGATTCCATTAGAGATAAATCTGATTTGGAGTCATTTGGCTCGCGTCGTCTTTCCAAATATCTAAAAAATAACCGTTTTATCAACATCATCATATAAAACAAATTCAATAATGTTGTTGTTAAAACTCGATAAAATATATACCACACATCCCACTTTACGTAATGAGCACGCATCATGACGTCTTTACGCATAGAGCCGCTGACCAACCACTAATTAGTTGGTCATCGGCTTTTTATCGTCTACATTTTAACGTAGCATTTAAAAAGGTTATGTGAGCTTTACAATTGCGGAGTGGGCTTGATTATGCAAAACGTTGCTGTGTTGAAACATTCATTCCACCGCATAACGCGCTCTAGTGCTGCAAATGGATAACACGCTTCGATTCTACTCCTTGAAGGCTCTAATTCTATTCTAAAAAAAGTATCTGATTCTACTCCAAAAAGGATCTAATTCTATTATAAAAAAGTATCTGATTCTACTCCAAGAAGGCTCTGATTCTACATACTCACCTGGTGATCTTGTCACCGCGCGCGGGCCGCGTGTCGTCGAGCGTGCAGTCGAGCAGCAGCAACGCGGTGTGCAGCGAGCCGTCCGCGAACATGCGCCCCTTCACCGACAGCAGCGCGAGGCAGAAACGAGCCAGGTCCACGTCACGCGCCTGCTCGCTGCCTTCAGCCTGCAAAAAACATACATACAGACATATAAAACTTTAAATGAAAAGATAAAAATCTATTTGATAAAGATTCGGTTTGATATGGGAGATCAGTGTCTGAGTGAGCAAGTAAAATAGTGAACGGAACGGAACTAAATTTTTTTGCGGATTTATCACAAGAATTTACCCTAGTACTTCAGGTAAAGTTTAGCATTTTATACTCAAGAAAATGTTTTAAGATGTTATTGAAATACTTACCACGACATTGTTCATGAGATTAATAACAAAGCTGTCCATAGTGAAGGCAAACTTTATGGTCGTCCTCGGCTTAGTATCCGTAGGAGTCACTGGAGTTGAAGATGCTTTAGTCTGAACTCTCGACGGTTGAGTTTTGACCGTTACTTTCGATGCTTTAGCAGTCATGGTCGGCTGTGGTTTGATCTCTTCAACCTTTTTCTGTCCCTCTTGAAGATTTTGGTTAAGGATTTTCATTATACTTTTATAGTCGCTATGACCTACAGTTATCTGCAAAAGGTTTTTTTTATTTATTTATTTTTAAAAATTTCTTATATTGATAAAACTAATTACACAAAAGGCATGCTATTCAATGTTTTGACCTTGTCTATTATTAGCGTTTTGTAATGAAACAGACAAGGATAAAAGATTGTATAGTTTATGCTATGTGTAAATAATGACATTAGTAATAAGTTCAAAAGTATCAAATATATCATTAGTAATGACATATTTGATACTTTTTAGAAAATAATGAATAACTAAATAATATTTAACATGGTAACTTACAGCAATTGTCTTCATTCGTCCGGACACATCTAAATCTGGTAACGCCTCGTACCAAGACGACAGACTTCTTTTAACCAGGAGTTTGAAACTTGTTGGCTTTAACAGATTCCTCTCTTGAGCTATGTCGTGTAGATCATCAGATAGGACCACGCATGAAACCTTCATATTCTCCAATTCCAGTAACAATTCATCGACTGTTACTGTGTTGCTGGCGTCCTAAAATTGGTAGTTGTGATTATTACTATAGTCACGACAATTAAAGGTGGCACCAGCGGCCATTGACCTTTCTAGTCTAGGGGCTATGTGAAAAATACTCGCACTGGAAACTGTTTACTTAAGAATAAAATTTAATTCTTGTAAGGAAACAGAATATTATATTTTACTTATTTAAAGACTGTTATACTAATTTAAATGCTGTACTATACTAATGAAGATTCCATTTTGTACGCCTACGTAAGTAAAAATCTGGGTAAGTAGTAACATCTACAATAGAGACAGATGATCGTTATGTGTTTTTGATTTTTGTGTCTATGTTTTACACGATATAGTAAAATTCAGAAAACTCACAGCAACAGCCAAATCGGTGAATTTATTGTTGAGATTCATTCGACCCAAGTCGATTAGCATAGCGTTATTGCTCTTGGAGTTCTCCGGCACTATAATGATGGGCGCCGCAAGACGCACACGCAACGCGAGTTTCGTGGAGTTTTTGTACGCAGTCTGTACGTTGGCGCGCGCCGCGTCCGCCGCTTGCGACGACGCCTCTATAATCGCTTGTTGTGCCGTTTGGAAGTTGTTGAGGAATTCCTTTAAATAAAAATTTAATTAGTATCAATTATTAAGTATGTATATTGAAAGTAATATAGTTAAGTTGAATTTAATTTTGTCTACTGATTTATTTTTATTGAACTTAGTATTTAGGAATTGATTCGTAAGTAAAGACAAAGACAAATCTGCAGTTTGATTACGTATCTTGTGACAGCAATGCAACAGGTTGATAACACAATATAATACTTTCAACTATTGTATTGAGAAAAAAGGTCGAAAATGATAACCATCCATATTTTTAATTTAATAATTAATCGATCAAAATCATTTATACAGCACACTTGAAACTCCATAGCATAATATGAATCCTGTAGCAAATACATAACTAATAAATCTAATAGAGAATGAATAGCGAAAAAAAAATATAATAGAGATAATTTTCACACTCACCAGCATAGAACTGACGAACCAGTTGAGAAACACAATCCGCAGACAGTTGATCTGCGCGTCGACCGACATGTCGACCTCGCTGGCGCACTGCTCCGTGTTGTACACGACTATTTGCACGTTGATCACGTCGCCGCCCAGTACTTTGAGTATCTAAAAAAAACAAATTTAAAGTAGTAGACCGAAGTACCATTTTTTACCAAGGAAGAAATTGATTCCGCAGTTAGTAGCAGACGGACCAACGTCATATTTTGGTGGAATCATATCAATTCAATGTTAATTGTAATCTGTCAGATGGGTTTGACTTAACGCGACCAAATTACTTAGATCCGCCATCTGCCTAGGAATCAACTTCTCTGATAGTAAATAAATAAATAAAAATAAAAAATCCTTTTATTTCATTACTAATTTAAAAATAATTTGTACAATACATTTAATATCTTAATAATTAATCTAGTTTAATAACATTCTCATCATCTAAATTCATTACATTTAATTAATAATTTAAAAAAATTGTATGCATGTTATATTAATTTTCATAATACTTAATTGACAGTTATTTACATTATTTGATATTATTTTAAGGATTTATTTTAATTTATATTTTTATACTTACTATTTATTATTATTAATTTCATTACTACAATATCATTAGTTCCGTATTATTATAATATTTTTATTTTTGACTAATTATTGTACTTGTTTATTTACATAGAATTATATTATTATGTGTACTTATTAGTAAGAACCCCTCTTTATTTGAGTGTGAAGGCCTCCTCCAGACTAGACCATAATTCTCTATCTTGGGCCTTCTCAAACCACTGCTTTCCTGCGATATTTTTTATCTCGTCGTCCCAGCGTGTCACCGGTCTTCCTCTTTTTCTATATCCTTTAGGTCCTGGCCATTTTGTGATTTGTTTTGTCCAGCGTTCGTCTGCCATTCTGGCTACGTGACCTGCGCATTGCCATTTTAGCCGTTTAGCGTAGGTGTTGGCGTCGATGGCGCCGGTTATTTTTCTCATGGTTGCATGTGGTATGCGTTGGATTTTTTTAATATTTGTCATACTCCTCTCCATTGCTCTTTGGCAGTGTTTGATTTTATTACAGATTCTTCGGGTGAATTTCCACGTCTGAGAGGCATATGTAAGTGATGGTAGCAGGCAAGAGTTCAGCGCTTTTCTTTTAATTTTTACAGGCATGTCGCTTTTGAAAATTTATTTTAGTTTCCAATATTTTTGCCAGGAAGAGTTTATTCTTCTGTCTACTTCAATGTCATTGCTCATTAATTCAAAAGATAATTGTTTTCCTAGATAGACATAGGTCTCTACATATTTCAAAGGAGCATTATTTAATTGAACTGGCAACTTTCTACCGTTGATCATAATTTTAGTCTCTTTTAAATTTATTTCTAGTCCTGCTTCTGAGCTTGCTTTTTGTAACGTCTCTAACATAAACTGTACTTCTTCAATTTTTTCGGAAAACAGCACTATATCGTCTGCAAACCTTAGGTGGCTGATGTAGTTGCCTGAAATATTCACACCCATATTTTTCCAATTCAGTTTTTTGAATATTTCCTCTAGGACAGCGATAAAAATGCTTGGGGACAATGGGTCGCCTTGCCGAGTTCCTCTTCTAATAGGTATGGGCGGGCCGATCCTATCCAGTTTTATTCTGCTTATGCCTTTGTCATAGATGTTTTTTAGGACATTTATGTAGCTAGACTCTACTCCCTGTGCTCTTAAAGTTTCCCATATTGCAAAGTGCTCTATAGTATCAAATGCTTTCTGGTAGTCGATGAATATAATGTAGAGTTCCTTTTGAAATTCCAGATATCTCTCAATAATCAATTCTATTGTATGAATGTGGTCCACGGTAGAATAGCCCTTCCTGAATCCTGCTTGTTCCGCTGGTTGGTAGAGTTCTAGGCATGTACTTAATCTATTTTCTAGAATTGAAGCAAACAATTTGTAGATCACCGGCAACAGGCTTATAGGTCGATAGTTGCTTATGTTTTTTGGGTCGCCTTTTTTGTATAGTAGAGTTATACGTGATTCTGACCACTGGGAGGGAGTAGATCCTGTTTCTGGTACCATGTTAAATAGCCTTGTTAAGTATCGTGTTAAGAGCCCGCTTGCAATAATAATGGCCTCACTCGATATCTGATCGGGTCCTGGGCTTTTATCTAGTTTCAGCCTTTTTATTTCTCTAAGTACCTCCTCTGCTTCAATTTTTGGCACTTTTGATGGCTCTATGCTCCTACTCTGTTCGTCTTCTACTCGGGATTGAGAGCTATATAATTCTTTGTAATACTTTGTAGCTACGTCTAGTATGTCTTTTCTATTATGTGAATTAATATTTGAGCTCCCACGTAAACACTATCCAATTTTTATGTGTTTTCAATTTTTTGAAAGCTTTTTTGACTCCGCCTGTAGTTGCGAGATATTTTTCTAGTGTAGCAGCTCTATGATGCTTATAGTCTTGTTTTATATATTTACTGATGAGTTTGTATAGTGCTCTCAATTCGTTTTTTGTCGATCTACTTTTGGGCTTAACTCTATGTAGCTCTTGTTTTCGTTGTATGAGCTTTTTTGTGCGATCTGAAAGTACTATCTCTGATAGTACTATCAGATAAATAACTTTACATTAAAAAAGGCGCGAGATAACCCTCACATTTCGTTTTACCAAGTAAGTAAGGTTACCGGAGACGCCAGAAAATTCCCTCTAAAGTGCAGCGTATGCGTGTTGTGGTCAGCGACAATCACTTACCATCGACTAATGCGTCGTCTCTTTTTATGTAATACATATACCTAGTAATCTTCGATTTTAAAGATATGACATATTACAACACCAAACTACCCAAGCTTTACAGTGGTAAAAACAAACAAAATTCGTGCACTCACCTCTTTATGCATAGTGGCTGGATTTAGATCATCAACCCGTATATTCCCGACACTGCAATCCAGTTGCGTATACGACGCTTTCAGCAATAGAGCCGCGCGCGCGCCCGTCAATGCAACTGTAGCGAGCGGGCGTGCGTCCGTCGCGAAGCCTATCTGTATTGCGCACACCTTCGCGCACACTCGCAGCTGTATGCTCTCCACCTGCTTGCGTCGCGACGCACGAGTGACGCTCGCTGTGCGTGCACATACGTTTTAATTATTGTTAAACAGACGAGCATATAGATTTATTTGACTTTAATTTAATGAAGGTTATGAAAAAAATGTATGACGCTTATGACCAAACCTTTATTTAATTACAGTTAAATCCCGTGCGGCCAAAAGTCTGCTAAAAGAAATCCAAGCTGTGTACACAGACCGTGATAGATGAAGATACCTTTTAAATGTCATGTGACAGAACATATTATATTAACTAGTATTTTCACGTAGAATAAAAATAAAATAGGCATATATTTTTTTCGAAAGTCCATCTTACAGTACGAATGTAGACCCACCTTTTGGTTTTCCAATAGTAAATTCTTCATCTTCAGCAATCGTTTCCAACGGACCAGCGTTGGCGATTCTATCTATTGTGCTTGTTATAGATTGTAGTCGAGTCTAAAACAAGACAATGAAGAGTTGTAATACAGAATACTAACAGTGCTTAACATTAAATTTTTATACTCAGACGTAGGTACTTATACTTGTGAATGACTCATCGCTTACTAAAATGTTGCTTTCGTCCTTTAGACGACAACAATGTTTCATTAGAGTATTAGATTTACCTGATAATTGTTAACAACAACTAAAATCTCCTGCAAGCCCTGGAGATGTAACAGGACTCTCAGCGTCGTGAAGTCCAACTCGATGAGCTGCTCCACACTACCGTAACGACTGCGGAACTCTGGACATTTCTTGTCAACCTTAAATATATACAAGTCAATCAGTAGGTACTAAACTTAAGTTATATATTCTGCACTAGATGACGCCCGCAACTCCGTTGCGCCAAAATTCGTTATCGCGCGGGAACCGTACTTTTTTCTTGGACAAAAAGTATCCTATGTCCTTTCCCGGGACTCAAAGTATCCCCATAGCAAATTTCAGCAAAATCGGTTCAACGGTTTAGGCGTGAAGAGGTAACAGACAGACAGACACACTTTCGCATTTATAATATGGAAGTATGGATTTAAGTAGATACGAAAGAGATAGTCCATGGCAATATAAACGACAAATTATGAATTTAATTTTTGCTTTTACCAACATCTATACGTCATATTATAAAACTAAGTCGCTTTTTATAATATGTATAGATGTTGGTAAAATGTCCCTTTGTTCCCTTTAATCTTTAAAACTACGCAACGGATTTTGATGATTCTTTCAGTGTTAGACAGCCCATTTATCGAGGAAGGCTATAGGCTATATTTTATCACGCTAATACTAATAGGAGCGAAGAAATAGAGGAAAATGTGGAAAAAACGGGGAAAATTATTTGAAAGGGCTAACTTGAACGCGCTAATCTCAGGAACTACTGGTCCGATTTGAAAAAATCTTTAGTGTTAGCCCATTTATTGAGGAAGGCTACAGGCTATATTTTACCACGCTAAGACTGATAGGAGAATGGTGAAAAAACGGGGGAAATTATTTGAAAAGGCTTATCTCGCGAACTACTGAAGCAATTTTTTATGTTATTTGGCACAGATAAGAAGTAGACCACGTGAAGGATCATAGGCTATCGATTTCAATAATTTTTTCAGTGGCTATAATAGCAGCGTTTTACCCTGAAATAAAACGCTTATTAAATACTTACCTTATTTGAAGCATAATAATTGAGATAGGCACTTCCGTTTCCGCAGTTTTTACCTCCTTTTCTTTCCTGAATGTTGGTAGCTCTGTCATTTTTGGCGCCATCATCGAGCAGGAAGTGGGAGAATTCCCGCTCAACTATGATCATTGAGTCGAAATTGCACCAGGCAGAAATTAAAAGTTATGCTTCAAATAAGGTAAGTATTCAATAAGCGTTTTATTTTAGGGTAAAACGCTGCTATTAAACACTAGACCGTTATTTGAAGCATAATAATTGAGACGTGTTTGTTATCGCCTAGTGATGATGGACGTCAATGTGACAAAATAAAAGTTAGATGCCAATGTGAAAAGAAAATATCACTTATCATTTAAATATTCATTATAGAATTTCCTTTTAGAATTACCTAAAAACTTTATAAATTACTATAGAGGTGATATAAGAGTGATAGAATAGATTATAAACATTAAGTATAATCAAACATTGTGTTTATTACTCAAAGATTATAACACGAATAACTTGATATAATTAAAAAATACAACATGTAAATGATTAGGCATGGACATAGCTATAATTAAATTAACTCAAGGAACAAAAGAATTCCTCAAATCATTAGACTTAGATGAAATCACTTGCTTTCTGTAATAATTTCTGAAGGTGTGTACTGATTTCCAATTAACACGCGAAAGTATTTCGTCAATGGACACATTGGGTCCGATTGCGTTTCTTCGGTGCACTTAAATAAGGCCGATTAATAGACTTAAATTAGTCTAAAATTCGTACTAATATTTAAGCTATTGCGTTTGTGGATTGATTATGTCCACGACACAATTTATGTCCACCTCGGACATAAATAAGTTCAAAAGCATGTTTTAGCTATTTTGATTCTGTCAGTTTGACAGTTCGTCGGCGATAAAATGAACTAAAAGATTGTTTTATAAGTTCACACTTGTTAAGTCCGTACGTAAGCGAAGTTACTTCAGAAAATTGTGAAATGTTAGGTACCTTATGGCTGGGCTATCATTCAAAGAAGATACAATGAGGAACGGCAACGGTATGCGTATGAAATATGAATAAAATTTAGATATTTCTTGTTTAATCATAAGCATGACTTATCCGAACTTTTTTCGTTTTATGACTGCGAGAAGGTTAGCGAATAGCGAATCGACGTATTCGAGACCATTCCGACCCTTTCAACGTGCCTGTTAAGCACGTGTTAACTGTTCACTTCGATTTTTTTAAATGTATTGTTTTAAATTATCTACCTGATATATTTTGTGAGCGTGACTCTAAACAAATTGTAATAAAGATGTAACGTAGAATAATATACGCGGTGGCTTACTAGGTAACTAAAAGGAGTGAAATTATTATTTTTAACAAAAAATTAAAACCGACTTCCAAGGTAAAAACAATATTTTTTTGTTTAAAATAATAATTCAATTCTGGGCTTCTTTGTGTCCATATTTATTTATTTTTCTTTGCGAAGAACACGACTTTTTAGGAATAATAATTCACCCAACGGTACCGTATCGCGTTCCCGCCTGCTTAATGACATTTGGTTTGGCAGTTGGATGACATTGACATCTCTCAAACGAACGTTATTATGTCCATTTCCATAGACGCAGAATTAAGTTCATATTTAGTGACGTGAACTTATTTTAACAGGAACGTAATAGCTTTTGGATAAGTACATGGACTAATTTAGTAAAGTTTTAGTCTGTCCTTATTTAGATACGGGGAGAAACGCAATCGGACCCATTGTCTGTCCAACTTTTTGACGCCACAGCTGAGCGGATGCTACCTGGTGGTGCAGTAATTTTTGCCTCTGACAGTAGAGCCTTGATCCAGCCAGCGATCACAGTTTTTGAGGCGGCAGATGGCTTTCCTCGCAGATTCATGAACAAATTAGCACATTTAGCTTCGCTGCGCCTGTGATTTAGAAGGCGATTACAGCATTTAATCCAGTATACGGCATCAAGTTGCTTATTATTGGGATTGCTCAAAATCTTCCAGTCCGATTGCCTAGAATCAAGCGCGACTGCCAGGTGAAAATAAGCTTGGGAAAGATCTATTTTGCAAAGCCAATCGTTGGGCTGTAGAAAATCTGGGATTCGTTGAACATTTATGAGCTTGAACGGTTGTGTCAAAACATAATCGTTTAGAGTGGAAAGATTGAAAATAGGACGGCAAGAGCCGTCGCTCTTGGGAACCAAAAACATTGTCGAAATAAAACTTGGAGAGGGGCTGGCTATTTCCAATACACCTTAGTGTATCATTTGCCGAATTTGAGAGACATTTCTTCCGACACTGGGGTAGAAAATTGATTTTTGTTTAGTCTTGGAATGATCAGAGGAGGCTTCTCCATGAAGGGTATGCGGTACCCTTTCAGAATCTTTAAGAGATAACCTGGAGCGTCTAGGCGCTGCCACCGTTGATAAAACTTCAAAAGTTGCCCCGCTCTGAATTGTTGATTGTCAATACTTACGTTTTTTGGTGCTCCCGAGGTCCGAGCGAGAAGCGGCACGTTTACGGGTACTTCTGTCGTGGAATTTCCCTCTATTGTCCGATCGACCTCCTCTCGAGCGAAAGGAACTATGTGAATTGCCAGGCATTGAAGACCGTGGTTCAAAATGATTTCTTTGTCCCTGCGGAGGACGATTATAAGAGCAGCCTTGCGCAGGCTGGTGAGCATGGGAAATGTGCGAGTTAGCACAATATCCATGAGACATACCCTGCGCGGGTATACAACTCTTAGCCTGCCCCTGCGGGGTGTGGCGAGTCGATCTGTTACTGCTAGAACTCGCTTGCGCATCGGTAGCAATATTATTTCGGCTATTCACAACAAAGGTTTTGCGAACTCCACCCGTCTTTTCGAGTAGTGACACCAGTGACTCGGAATTAAAAATATGGTTGCATGAGGGAGGTATCTTACGCAGTGCAGATTTATGAACTGGGTCGCGAACGAAATTGATAATAGCATCGCGTCTCATTTGAATTACCTCAGCTCTATGACCACAAATTAACTGAAGTAAATCTGACGTTACTTTGAACAAATCACCTTTAAGAAACAATTCGTTAACGGTTTCATTTAAACCTTCGGGGGCCAAGCTTGAACTGTGCGACCATTGCAACAATTTCTTAAGAGCAGATTGCAAAGCTTCGCGCTGCTTAAGTACACAATATGATAATGCCGCGTATGCTTTGTCTACATGAGATAAATTTTTTAGAAAATCGAAATCTTTAACATCATCATTGACCTCTAAATCGATGAAACCTGGAGTGTGAATGTAAGATTTTTGAACTTCGGAATAACGAACTTCCGACCATTCGTTAGTATTAAAATGTTGAATGTCATTTAATATAGCTAAAAACTCTGGAGAAGTTTTAGGAACATAAGGTTTTTAAGCTTTGTTTCAATTTCAAAAACAAAATTCGGTTGCAAAGAATTGTTAACGGTCGTTTCAGATTCACATAAGGCGTTTTCATTTGATTCGCAATATAACTCTCGATTGACATTGTCGTCGATACAACAATCGTCTGCATGACCTTGAAAAATAGGTCGGTTTTCGTCAAAAGAATTAACCCTTTTGTTAAGTTCCTTAACCTCTTGCGTTAATTTAGCTAAAAGGTCGTCACGGCGCTGTCTGTATTTGCCCCCCCCCCCCCTTTTTTTGTGGCGGCGGCGCCTCGATTTACGTTTGCTATGAGAAGTAGAAGTCGATGACGAGCTTGAATCACTTGTGGAACTACTGCTACTATATGACCTTGCACGAAAATAAGGCTTTTTAGTAACCCCGTTACCGGATGAATTCAAATCATTAGCAGCTGGTGTCACTACCGAAACGTTATTATCAAATTCATTTCCGTTATCCATTTTAAATAGCTACCTTAACCTAGGAAAGAACAAAGAAAATTACAAATATTCGAAATTGAAAAGTAAAATTCAAATGTAAATTCGTTACTGAAATAACGATACGAATTACGAACGATATAATCGTTACTAAAACAAAATATTCATTTTTGTTTTAAGATTTAAGTAAGTATAAAAATATAACTTACGTGAAATATCAAAACACTATTGAAAAACGGTGAAAATGCAAAACTGAAATTATTATTCCACTTTTTAAATTTTAAATACTTTATACAACTAAGAGTTATATAATAAGAAGGTATAATAAGCAATGGCTTCTAAGCACGTCTGTGCGGTGCGGAAAACAAGACGCCAATGATCATAGTTGAGCGGGAATTCTCCTACTTCCTGCTCGATGATGGCGCCAAAAATGACAGAGCTACCAACATTCAGGAAAGAAAAGGAGGTAAAAACTGCGGAAACGGAAGTGCCTATCTCAATTATTATGTTTCAAATAACGGTCTAGTGTTTAATATATTTTATACCCGTGCGACGCCGGGGCGGGTCGCTAGTCTATGAATAATACAAGGTATTGAAATTCTTGTAATATGTACGCCACGCCCACGTTACATTGTAAGTGTGATGTGTAATATTGAGTCATCACGCAATTTCTGCCTCATTATTTATTTATTTAATCCTTCAGGCCCCGCGCGAGCACCGGTGATCGCGACAACAATAGAATACAATAGCAATTCCTGGAAATTCCGACTGAAGTATTAAGCAGTATATAAAATCCGTTGTCTGTATGTACATATGTATTTCTCTTGTAAGTTATGACTTATGACCGAGATAAATCGGAAGATTCTCCAATTCTTAAACCGCCAATAACTTACATTTCTGTACGTAACAGCGAACAAGTACTGATCATTTCCAGCTTCCATTATCGCATCTGTGTCTACATCGGGCGTATCTATCATCTGTATAGTGTCGTGGCCCAGTCTATGATGCTGCATGTTGACGGCGCCGAGTCGCACATTCGCCTCCAGTGTGAAGGTACGTTGCGTCGCCGTTAGTTCTAGAAGCTTGAGGGAGAATACTAGGAACTTGTCGTATTCTTCGTCTAAGACTTTCCGATTAACGCTCAATTCGAATTCTGAAATTTTTTAAATGTTAGAGAATAATAAAACTTGAGATATGTCAAGGGACACCCGGATGGTAAAATAAGTGTCGGTCAAAAAGTGTCAATTTTTTCCGTCTATTGTTTTCTTTTCCCAACGCACGATAATGAACTTCGTTCCAATTATAATATGTTAAGCGCAGAGACATGATGTTGTAAGTATCATGTCTCTGGTTAAGCGTCGTTTGTATTCAACCCTGTCGGGCAGGGCGAGAATGTAAATAGCCACTCGCGCTGCCACTCGTCATGCCGCTGCCGCTGCCCGACGCGGCAAGTATGAAAAAAGCTGAGTATAAACACTCACTCGCGTCTTTACTGCCTCGGAAGTATTCAGGCTAATATTGCCGGCAGTGGGAAGAGCAGCGGCAGTGGCTGAATATAAATGTCCCATTAAGATGAGACCGAGACTAGGCGTAACTATTCTGCAGCGGCACTACGTCAGCCCGTGAAGTGTCGCGTTGTCAGTTGCCGCACAATGTCCGGTACGGTCTCGCCTTTACAGTTAACTTGAGGCGAAATAAAGGTAAATACAGGTAGTAACAAATCTAAGTGACAATAATTTAGACTGTGTATAGGTCCCCTCTCGCTTGCCCATACAAATCACAAAAAATGCTCTTTCAGCGCTGCTACTTTCACACTGAACTTAAGGAACACATAAACACCCTAAAGTATTATCAGTTAGTTTTGTTACACCTTGTATAATGCTTTGTAAGCATGCATTTTATTTTGAAAAAATGATAGCAAACGATATTATATACATGAATTATTACATTTTTAACAAGTTTCGTTCGTTAAAAAATAGTATAAACTATAAAACTACCTTTCATAATGAAGAATGCCTCCAATTCTGTGAGTTGTACGGAATGCTCCTCGTCTTTCCGTTGTTTCGATCTGGCTGTGTCCCGCTTTTGCTTCTCTGCCGGGTCCAAATATTTCAAGAGAGAGAGACTCGACGCTCTGGAGTCACTCGCCTAAAAATATAATCGACCATATTAAAAAGTATAATAAGAACCAGATGACACTCGCAACTCCATTGTTGCATTGCGCCTATGGATGGTAGATCATCTAGTCTCCATAATGCGCCAAAGGGGTTCGAACATTTTTGTATGGAGCCTGGCACATCTAGCCGCCGGCCATTTTGTTTTGTCCCGAGCACGATAAAAGTGGTATATTTGGATAGAGGACACTTATACAAACAAAAAATGTTATTTAACATGGTATCCTTGTTTGTATAGGTGTCCTCTATCCAAATATACCACTTTTATCGTGCTCGGAAAAAATCAAAATGGTCGGCGGCTAGATATGCCACAAAGGTTCGTACCCCTTTGTTTATCGTCGAAAGCAATACATTCGGGATAAAAAGTGTATTATGTATGTCCTTTTCCGGGACAGAAAGTATCTCTATATCAAATTTTACCAAAATCAGTCCAGCGGTTTAAGCGTAAAGCGGTAACAGACAGACAGACACACTTTCACATCTATAATATTAGTATGGATAATATATTTTGACCATGTTTAAAAGTATGTATATCAAAGGCTATAATAAATTAATTAACAAATAAGATATGAATTCTATCTTATAATACCCGAACACAACTAATAAAAAGATCCAGACTATGTTTACATCCATATTATATTATATTATATTTTATATGTTATAATATTATAAATGCGAAAGTGTG
The DNA here is from genome assembly GCA_905333045.1 of Lysandra bellargus. Taxonomy (NCBI): domain Eukaryota; kingdom Metazoa; phylum Arthropoda; class Insecta; order Lepidoptera; family Lycaenidae; genus Lysandra; species Lysandra bellargus. The sequence continues at coordinate 5,305,419 of HG995323.1, forward strand.
TCTGTCTGTCTGTCCGTCTGTCTGTCCGTCTGTCTGTCCGTCTGTCTGTCAGTCTGTTACCTCTTCACGCCCAAACCGCTGAACAGATTTTGCTGAAATTTGGCATCGAGATACTTTGAGTCCCGGGAAAGGACATAGGATACTTTTTATCCCGGAAAAATGTACGGTTCCTGCGCGATAAACGATTATTGGCGCAACGAAGTTGCGGGCGTCATCTAGTAAAAGTTACAAAACTAAATATCAGACAAGGACAAAACATTGTATAACTACGACTAAGTATATAAAAATGTTATGTAACCATTAAGTTTAATACTATACTGTCTACATGTCTGACCAATTATACGTGTGATGTGTTATTCACTATTGAACTTCTAAAGTGAAAATTATACAGAGCTTGTTAATTATACGAGGAGTTTACCAATAGATCACTTTCTTCAATGCACACAGGAACATCAATCTCTTTACCCGATATCAAATATGCGAATTTGATGCAACTTATCTTTAAACGGAAAATAAAAAAAAAGTTAAAGAAAGAATCTTTAGTTTATCGTTTAAACAGAGGGTAGATAGTTTAACTGCCCTTGCCTGCCAAGTGGCATTCATAACATATCGGACTAAGACAGCATCTGTAAATAGGGTCACTATTGTCGTATTCTAGTTACAGTCGGGGCATTTTAATAGGCCACATTTGACAGTTCATCAAAATTGCACGACGTAACCTTGTAACGATAAACAATTCTAAACGAAATAAACAAATTGATCTTAATAATTGCACGTCACTACAATGTTACGTCAGATGACCTTTTTTCTTTTTAAACTCTAGGGATGTTACTCTAAAAATCGAAAGCGAATAAAATATAGTATCGATGCGTTGATTACTTGTAACGAAATATCCCCATAAATTAATAACCATGTTGTGAAAAGTAACACATATTTATGTGAAATGAATAATGATAATACTAAATTTAACAGTTTTTATAATTCAAGCGAATAAATGCATTTTTTTTTTGTAAATTATGTACTTGTCTTATTTTGCTCCTTGAATTTGCAAAAGAAAAAGTAATTTGTTTTTGGTTTTACAAATAACGTATAAAATTCAAATATTTTATTTCAAGTCCGTATCGATTTATTTGTTTTGGTCGATGTTTTTACGCAGCTCACCTCACTATGGAGATTAATCTGACAGATGTCAAATGTGGCCTATTAAAATGCCCCGACTGTAGTAAGATGTTAATACCAAGTTTCCTACCTTTAATGGCACGCTTTCTTCTGATTTCGGTAGTGGCATGCTGACTAGTATTTCACATAAAGTTAATAATCTGTAAAGAAAAAATACGATTTAGATTGCGCTTTTAGACTTTTACGTTAAATAATATTATTACGAGTCTACAAAGCCGTAGGTCGGTTACTATAATAATTTTTATCAAAAATAGATGCGGTCAACGTAAAATTTCGTACGCGTTTCTTGTATCTTTCATTTCACATAATATATTGCTGTCACGCTCTAGTCATTTAGCGGGCGCCTAGACTTACAATAACACTGAACAATATCACGTACTGCGTAATATTACTGACCGTCTAAGGTTGATATTGAACATCGCGCGCCTTTAAGCGTGATATAGACAATAAAATTGCTCGTCTAGGCGGCCGGTTATGTTATTACGATAGAAAAGAGACGAGCTCTCATTAGCGCAATAAAAATGTATACATGAAAACACAAAATGTATCGATGAGTAAACGAAATATTACTATCTATATATTTATCTTTCTATTCCGCGACCGTACTTTTACAGTCACTCACCTCTCCTCAGACACGCTGACTGCTATTTTCTCCAGTTCACCTCTGACCTTGACCTTGGGCAGCCTGGGGTCATCAGTAATAAGGCACTTGTGTATCTGTATCACGAGATTAGTGGGCTGGAGTAGGTGGAGGGGCGTGGCAGAGTTAGACGCGATCGACGACTGCCAATCCTCGTTGGGCGACGCTACTACGATCTGAAAGTAAATCAAGTAGTAAGCGAGCTGATGATGAATGTAAGAATTTGCTCGCCTTTCTAACATCTAGCAGAGCCATATTTGTTCACTCAACATGGACGCTTCAAACATTTAAAAAATTGCGTCAGAAGTTGAAAGTTTCTGAGCAATAAAATTCTAGCGGTAACCGATGTTGGTTGAATTTCTTTTTTTTTATTAAATAAGGGGACAAACGAGCAAACGGGTCACCTTATGGTAAGTAACTACCGTCGCCCATGGACACTCGCAACATCAGAAGGGCTGCAGGTGCGTTGCCGGTGCGACTTAGCATTTTTTGCGATTAAGCCGATGGTTTTTATGTATTCTTAATTCAATGATGCAATTTACAATTCCCAATGACTCAGATGCAATTATTATTAGTCGGTAAGCATGGCGGCCGACTTTTATGACGCGCCTGAAAGTTGTCGAATCCGAGTCAATGAGAGTTTTCGATATTTTATTTGCCGCCAGGTGGAGCTATATACCCGTGGGGTATTTTAAACTACACAAATAAATCGCCTTGTCCATGATCCACTTGCGGTGATAATATATGCTCCTGTCAGCGCGCGCGCGTTGGCCGCAAGACAGGAAAATGCATGCGGACCAGATCCGCGCTATAATAGTTCCAGTATAATAGTCCCAACCACGTCCCAACTTCGCCCACGTGGTCCAGTGGTTAAGAGCGTGGCTCTTGACTCGGAGGTCGTCGACATATTATTTCCAAGTTTGGTTAGGACAACGCAGGCTGATCACCTGATTCCTGCGCCTGTTCTCTCGCCAGTCGTGACAGTCTTCCGTTCCACTGGGTTATAAGAGAAAAAGGAATAGAGAGTGCTCTTGTGTACTGCGCACACTTGGGCACTATAAAATTACTCCTGCGTAACTGGCCTGGTTTCAATGAAACCGGCCACCGTCACCGAAAGCGGTGTGGGAGTTAATATTATAATAGTCCCAAAGCCCCTAAGTGTCTAAACACACTAGGCCGAAAATACGCGGTCGAAGTATCTACGCCTGCAACGTATTTTAAATTGCCGATGACACACCATGCCGAAATTACGTCGCGTTATATTGTATGCGTAGCGCACCAAACTTCGGCCGCGTATTTTCGGCCTAGTGTGTTTAGGCACTAATAATACCTGCATCTCGGTGAGCGTGAGCGTGATGCGATCGTAGCTGCTATCGGCGAGGTGTCGCAGGATGTCAGCGTCGCTGAGCCCGTCGCGGTGCAGCGCCTGCACGTCGGGCGCGGGCGCGCGCGGCGCCGATCGCACCGACACCGCACCGAGTTGCACCACCGCGCACGCTTCCGAACTGCAAATGAAGTGGTGTTTTGGGTTATGCGCTACGAATAATAAAAACAAAGGAAGAGTAACTAGAAGTAAAAATTGTCCACGAGTCTACAAAATGTGACCCGAATACATGCATACTTTTGCATGTATTCGGTACACAATTTCGTATAAATATAGAAGTGACCAACGGCTTTATTTCGTAAATTTGAGTGTTAGTGTGTCGTTGCTATAATTGTCATATTTTAGTGATCGAAATGGAACCAAATTCAAAACGGTTGAAGTATGGGAGTTACGTTTCCTTAGTTTTTATTATTCGTAGGTTATGTGACATTTATTTCCCTACCAAGAAAAGTGACACGCATTGGGCAACACTACGCTGTAAGGCTGAAGTCTCGAAACCAGCAGGCAGCGGGGCGGAAGCCTAACAGAGCAGTGCGACTTTTCATGGTCAAATATCCTTTAAAAGAACTACCGCATTACGCCGCAGCTACGCTAAGCGACATAAAACATCAGTTTTAAATAAAGTGAAGTGCGTTGCTCCGCTACAGCGTGGTGTCGTTTAGTGCAGTCTCGCGTAAGAAACATATTTTTTATTTTGGTTTGATACGGAACTGTCACGTGACATACTTGTAAGTGCAAAATGCAAGTGTAAAATGTATTAGTAGAATAAAAATTAAAAATCTAACGACCGCACTGAATCTTTTAGTGATGACTAAACTTCAATTTAATGAAGAGTTTGACAGATTATGTATGGGGCTTATGTCAAAATCTTCATTTAATTACAATTATTTAGTTACTATTCGTCTCTGAGTGTGGCAGTAAATGTTGAAAGCTCTGTTTAAACTCACCCTCTATAAATGCCGGTCTGGGGTATGATGATATACGATGCAGCTATATCGATATCCAAGTCGATGAACGTGTGTTGATGCACCGCATACTGCATGCCCAACGCTGACTTTTCCTTCAAGTCTGACAGTTTGTTTTCAGCGGCCGCTTGCAGCCTGTAAAAGTGTAAATATGTTTTCATTAACTTTTAAAAAAGGCTTGCTTGTGCTAGCCATCGTAGCCGTGCCCGTAGCATGCCTTCTCTTTCATAAATACGACAAACAAAAAGGGTAATACAATAAAGAATTTTGAAAAAATGGGCCAGAAACGGTGATAAGCAAGTTTAATAACGTAGAAAACAACTTACGTGGTAAGCGCTGTTGATTCTGACGGCGGTTTGAACACATTGACTATCTCTATGACAGTTTGCGCGTCGTATGTGATCTGTAGCGGCCGCGCTAATACTTTTACTCGCTGATCGCAGGAACCATCTGTAAAGAATTGTAAAATCACACTACATATTTATTATCATTTAATACTAAACTACAATTAGAAAAATATTGTTTTACACATGCACCAATAGGGATGATGACAAGGTCCAAGATTAGCGAATTTTGTTAATAAAATAAAGAAATCACAGTAAAAAGTAAGTGTTCCCAAAATTTCAGCTTGATAGCATTTGTATTTTTTTTTTGTTATGCGCCTTCAAAGTTGGATAATCAAGTCGATTTTTTTTTCAATTAAATTTCTTAATATTTGTATACCATTCGATAACTTATGCAATTAAAAGCAGATTTTGTTATAAAACCACTTTCATAAACGCAATATTTAATATACCTACCGAACAAAATTCTCTCCCGATCCGTAAAACTACGAAAGAGTGACGTCAGTCTTTCGTAGCACTTTGTATGGAGCGTTTCGGGCAGGTCTATTTTATGAGATATTTGAAATTGTCATATCTTGGTGAATTTTTAAGCTATCATAGTCATTCTTTCAGCGATGTTTCTATTTTTTAAGGGTTTTATTTATATTATTTTTTAAGGTCTTTCAATTACCAATAAGAAAAAAAATAGTCATCATGCCTATTATAGTTACTAACTCACTATAGATTGTAATTGTAAAAAAGTGATAATATTTTAAGTGTGTAATATATGTGTTCCTTATTCGCTGAAAAAATACTTTTTACTCCTATATTTCTATGATAAATGCCTGCGCACTTTCAAGAAATAGAATTTCGTAATAATGAGTACACTGACCTAAAGGATTAGTTTCGAACACGACGTTAAGAAGATTGACGTCTTTAGTGACTTCTTTGGACGTGACCAGTTGTGGTTCGTAGTCACCCTGTTGCACGCCGCTCACTGTAAATGCTTGCATTGATACGTCCACTCTGCAAAAAAAAACATTTTCTTGACTCAAAATCTACATAATCTCAAAAAAATGAAGTCAATTGCGTTTTAATATCAACATTCAACTTTATAATGTAACTTTTTTGACGAATTTGAACCTCATTGTTTACGGTCACAATTTTGACGTTTGAACTTTTTAAAAGTCGACATAAAAAGTATTGCCATTACAACTTTTGAAATTGCGTTTTAAAAAGTTCGAACGTCAAAATTACGGCCATAAGTTCGGTTATCAATAATTATAATATGGAGGCTGTACCGCTTCTCCACGTTGCCTTGTATTTCACGACCGTGGTATACTTTTTTATGAATTTGAGGTGTGTTTAGCAACGTACCGGAGTGCGTTGGCGCCGGGCCGCTGGCGCATGTCGAGCTGCAAGCACTCTACAGCAGCACATACCACCTGCGCCGCGTCGCTGACGGCCAGCTGTAGGCGGTCCAGGCGGAAGTGGAACTCGACGGCCACAGCAACACTTACCGGAGCGCGTTGGCGCCGGGCCGCTGGCGCATGTCGAGCTGCACGCAGTCTACAGCAGCACGTAACACCTGCGCCGCGTCGCTGACGGCCAGCTGCAGGCGGTCCAGGCGGAAGTGGGACTCGACGGCCACGTAGCCGGCGGGCAGGTGAAGCGGCGCGGTGTTCTCCTGGTAGTCGATAGCGCGGAACAGTTTCTCCTTCTCCTCAGGTGTCATGGCCTTCTCGAATTGTTTTACTGCGATGTAGAAATTAGGGGTGATGCAGGTACACAGAAATGTTAAACGAGGCCTAAGGCTTTTTACAGGCAAACGGCACTTGTCGACGGCAGTCGCTGGATTTTTTTCTTTGATTTTTTTTTGACACTTGTCGACGGCAGTCGACGCGTTGTAAGCGCTCTAACGTTACACGTCTCTTTCACTCGCACAAAACAACTTTTTCAGTCATAACGCAGCTAACCTGTCGACAAAATGAAGTCTAATTCGTGCTCAAGTGTAAGAGACAAGTTGAGTTAGGCCTTTTGCAAAATTTTCTTCAATACAACCTACAAATTGACTTAATTTCAGAAAAATAATATTATTATCGACGCGGCTAATTGCTGATCATGATTTACTTTTGGACTAACGAAAATAAGTAATAAGAAGCTCAAAAACGTAAAGTTATTGGCCAAAACTTTTTAGGTTAGTATCGTGAACTCACTGATAGGGACGCCTTTGAAGTATTGGTTATTTTTTTACGTAAATATCGTGAACTCACTGATGGCGACTCCCTCGGAAATGTCATCATCCTTGTTGGTGCCGCCGTACCACCAGCCGCTGAACCAGCCGCGAGACTTCTGCGCCTCCTGCTCCAACTTGCCTAGACGCTCCACCTGGGAAACAGAATTCTCAGTAGATTTTTTGTACGATCAGAGAAGTTGATACACAGGCAGATAGCAGACCAACGTAACTGGCCCCTCAGACAAAGTATCTTTCGTTAAAAACGATGTCGAAATTCGTTATCAAAATGTATGCGGTTTGACATAAGTCAACGCTAAATGACATTTTGCTTGCGAAGACTAATGTCAAATCCCATACATTTTGATAACGAATTTCGTCATCGTTTTTAACGAAAGGGACTTTGTCTACGGCCTCAGGTCACTTTATGTCGAACCCAGCCGACAGATGACGACAAAAGTGAGACAAGGCTTTATATAAACGTGGGCAGTGGCGCTGCTGGTAAAGGAGAACTGTCAAAAATGGCGTTATGTATGATGGCAGCGTTAGTTCCTTTTTTCGCCACGTTCATTTAAAGTAAACTAGCTTCGCTCGGTATTCAAAAAATAAAAATAAAAACACATAAAATGACATTTTATGAAAATGATTCCTAGCTAGATCGATTTATCGCCCCCGAAACCCCCTATATACTAAATTTCATAAAATAAACCACTCTCATACTTTATACAAATCTTAAATGTGGAATTTCATGACACTTAAGAAATAGCAATTTTACAGCCATGTCTGAAAAGTTTTGTTTATTTATAAGTTCGCATTCAGTTGATACGCCACAAATAAATTTGGCACTTAAGAAGAAGAAGAAGAAAGTAAGAAGAAGAATCCAAACACCATGAAAATTACGTGTACGCCATTTACGTCACACCAAAATTGCCCCAAATAACCCCAATAGGCAATATGCCTGAACTTTTCGCTACCTATGCCATATCTATTACCCATGCTACTTACCTCCAACTCAATCTTCTGTCTAATAACGACCAGGTTAAGTAAATCCAGTTTCTTCTCAGCCTCATCAAGCAGGCATTTCTGTTCGTTGGACACCTTGCCCTTACTAGTGAGTTTACACTGGTAGGCATTAGCGTAGTCCTTACACAGTTTTCTGTGTGATAACATATGAGTCCAGTCCCAATTTCGTCGACGTCTCTTGACTTCCTCCTCTAAGACGCTGGTGTAAGCGAACTTCCACCATTCCTTGTAGTGCCCTCTGTATGTGGTTAGGTTGGGGCGGTATTTTCTGAAAAAGCAACCACATAACCTTAGAATTTGGTTTGTGTGCTGGGCTAGCGGGTAATCGGGTCTCGAATCTACTCTAATCTAACTAATACTTTGGGTACCGGGTGTACTGGGCTATATGTTCAACAAGCTCTATAGTTTATACTTTATAGTTGATACCAATCTTTAGGAGTAAACATTTAGTTCTTTATAGTCGTACATCCATACTTCCATACTAATATTATAAATGCGAAAGTGTGTCTGTCTGTCCGTCTGTCTGTTACCTCTTCACGCTCGAACCGCTGAACCGATTTTGCTGAAATTTGGCATGGAGATACTTTGAGTCCCGAGAAAGGACATAGGATAGTTTTTATCCCGGAAAAATGTACGGTTCCCACGCGATAAACGAATTTTGGCGCAACGGAGTTGCGGGTGTCATCTAGTTTTTGATAATGAAAAGATCGATTTAAGAAATATAGTCATACAATTGTTTTCTTTTTTTTGTTTACAATTTTTTGACGAGGATAAAACATTGCATAACATTTATGCTAAGTACTCAAATACGGTTTTACTCGATAGTTTTACTCCAAATCGAGTAAAAACCACCGTGTGGACCGCAAAACTCAAAGCTCGAAGGCTCGCATCGAGCCGGCTCGATGACGATGAAATTAAAAATATATCTAACTAGCTGTTGCCCGCGACTTCGTCCGCGTGGACTTCAGTTTATAGCGCGCGGTGTCAACAAAATTGGTGTCAAATTTAAAAGCTTTAAAAACCCTGGTACGGGGTACCCCTTAAATCAAAATACCCAAAAACAGCAGCTGTGCAGTGTGCACATAATATTTCATTTTTTTTAAATTAAACTTTATTTATACCAAATTTAAAGCTTATTTAGCCCCCCATTACACAACTTTAGCTTTACCCATAAACTATAGTTTATCATTGGTATCATTGGTATAAAGTACTGAGGTCTGAGTAGTAGGTAGTGAGTTATTTGATAAAAAGTCCAGCTAAAAAGTAGCCTATGTCCTTTCTCGGGCTTTAGACTATCTGTGTACAAAATTTCATTACAATCGGTTCAGTAGTTTTGGCGTGAAAGCGAGACAGACAGACAGACAGAGATACTTTCGCATTTATAATATTAGTATAGATTTCCTTCGATTTGGAGTAAAACTATCGAGCAATGCTGAATGTGTGGACGAAAGCCCGAGCCGTGGTTTTTACTCTACGTGATTGCAAAACCGTATGTGAGTACTTAGCATTAATGAGGATTCTTACCTATACGGAGCACCTTTGCTCATCCTGTCCATAGAGTCAGCTAGCAGCATCATATCCTGGTACTGACTCTTGGTCAGATTAACTGAGAGCTGCTCCATGTGCAAGCTCAGTATGACCTTGGGCACCGAAAACTTTGGCGTGTCACCTTCGGGTTTCGGGTTTAGTTTTAACTTGGCAGTGGCGTTTATAGGACCCAGCACTGTGAAATTAAAATAATTCGTTAAATATGCCTATAGTCTATTCGCATGGCCGTACCCAGGGTACCAAAATAAATGACCAATGACGCCGCTTTTGGGTTTAGAGCAAAGTAATTTAATATGGCAGGAATAAGTTATTTTTAATTTTTTTGTCATATTTATGGTGTCGACACTTTTCTTTAGGCCAATTGGCATTTGGCTATGTCGATTAACGTCTTCGAGATTGGGTTTTTTACTGTTTTATGTAGTTTATATTGTTCGATAGCCTTTCTGAAACTCGTCTAAAAGATGACAAATATAGCTTATGTAAAAGTTTTATCGCTGCTTAATTTGCTGAATAAGCTATTTATAATTTTTTATTCGGTCTTTGTAAAATCCACACTAAATCTATTATGAAATGTAACGTTAATAAAGATTATTTTATTTACCATACAAGTATGAGTCCGGTTTTGAGGATTTCGTTGCAATTTCGTTTTGTAATTTACTCTTAATATCTTGGGATTCTATCTTAGAATAAAGATCCGTTGTGGGATTCCAATACACTGCAAGACCTTCTAAGTCGCATATCTGAAAAAAAAATCAAGTCTATTTTATGTTTCTGTTTTCGTATCATACAAAAAGCCGTAATTTATTTAACAATATAATTATATATTTTACGCCTAAAGCTAGAAACAAATTATCGGACGCATTCATAAGTCGCGGCTGATGGATGCGGCTTAACAATGTGCACGGTTCATCCGCGGACGTCAAAGACCTATCCTATAGGCTATATGTCAATGGCAGATGTCCGCGGATGCAAAAGCATCCGGCCAGCCAGATTCTGTCCGGACGTCCGAACGCTCAAGGTCGCGTCCGCGACTTATGTCAGACAATGTGCACAGTTTCGTGTATTTTGTATTAATTAGATAGAAATAAGCCGCATCCGATGAAAATTCCCCCGATAATTTGTTCCTAGCTCTTAAGCTAGGAACCTAGGTAGGACTAGGACCCTTAGGTCAATTCAGATAGCAACGCGACGCGTAGATGCATATCTAAAGTACTGAATTGACAGATTTCGTGAGCGTGAGACAGACGTCTTGCAAATCTGTCAAATCCATACAAATTTAGAAATGCATGATGCATCTACGCGTCATTTTGCAGTCTGAATTGACCCTAAAACATGCTGAAATTATTTTGAGCTTTATTACTAGGATATTACTAACAATATATTTACCCTGCAAATGGTTCATAAAATCTTGTTGTCCTTAGACAAGACTTAGATTAGACGGTAGGTTTTGCTGTCAGTTTTACCACAGTCATGACTGTGACTGATGTATAGCCTACCGTGTAAGAGCGTGACTGACGGTTGCATGAAGCTGATTGATGAAAATCTGGATATTTCGATTTTTGATTCATGCAATCACGAATTTTGAGTGAGTTTTGTCACATCTGACAAAATTGGAAAAAAATTAGAAACGTCTACCTTTGAAAATTTTGGCTTTGACTGACATAAAACTGAAGAGAATTGAGTGACTGTCTAATACCATTCGTCAGTCCATCAGTCACCATCAGTCAAACATAATTCATGACTGACGGAATTGACTGAGGCTTGCATGCCCGTGTAATGGATGCCATATGGACACTAAACATATCAGACAAGGGCAAAAACATTGTATTAGCTACCTCTTATGTAAATATTTTAATTACTAGGTGGGCTAGTATCTAATTAGCAGTATGTTACACTACAATTTCGCAGTTAATTTAATAATTTAATTAAATTGTAATTAATTCTGATGACATACAATACAACATGGCAATGAATTAATTACATGTTACGCCTATATTCCGTCATCCACATAACATTTGCATAGACACCATCAAAACACCTATATAAAATTAAACAATACATAGAGGAATAAAGTACATGATATATAAAAATAAGAAGAATGAAAATTAGACTCTATTTTCATTCTCAGTTCTTCAGTCGCGAAGCACGCAGATTTTCGTAATTTTTACTTGCTAAAATATTGCTTTTACTATCCAATCATAAAGTTTATAAGTTTCATTTATAACTACAGAAATGAAATAGCAATATATTACTGGACTAGCTGTCCCGGCAAACGTTGTTTTGCCATCATAGTATTTCTACTTCATCAGTTGTTACAAAATCTTACCCCTCTTTTGTCCCCTAAGAGGGATGGGGGGAAAAATTTTATACACCAGATGTTATTCCATCCATTAAAGAAAAAAGTTTGATACAAAATCTGACCCCCTCTTTCGTCCCTTTAGAGGGGTGGGGAGAAAAATTTTTATACACCAGATGTTAAGTTGGAAGAAGACAAATATATTTGCGAAAACCGCATTCAAATCGGATCAGTAGTTTTCGTGTGATAGTGGAACAAACATACAGACAAGACTGACCACATTTTTGGCTTCTATAGCGATGTAGTGACACCGTCCGCTAATTATTTTTTGAATATTATCTTTAATGTACAGAATCTTCATTTATACAGTTTTATTATATGTATAGATTGGGAGATATCAATAGTTCAAATTAAGAATTTCTAAGTACTCAGCGACCGGACTATGGCTTACTTTGAAAATCTTCGTGACCGCCTCTTGTATGACAGTTTGCTTCCAGTTCTCGTCTGTGGTATGTACGGAGAGGTTGTGCAGGGTGATTCCAAGAGAGAAAGGCGCTTTGGGGTTGGTGATACTGTCCTCATATCTGATGTGTATGTCCGTTATTTTGAGTTGGACATTTTTGATGATCTGCGTCACTAGTTTCTCGACGAACGTCTCGTCTAGTTTGTTGTCTGAAAGATGAAATGGAGATAAGGAAACGGCGAAAACATGTTTTTGACCTGACTACAAAGCAACCAGCCAGTCAGACTTGGGTCAGAAATGGCATTCAAATAGGAAGGAATCACATTAGATCCCTTGGGTCACTGTGACAGGGCTCTAAAGACCAGCCCATGGACACACGGTAAACAAGCGAAATGATTTTAGCAGGCAATGTATTTTTTAACGTTGACAGTAGCACAATAACTACTTATGGCCTAAGATCCGACCATAAAATCCTGCATGAATCGTTTTTTTTTTTTCGATGAAATTTTTTTTAAAGTAATCTTTACAACGTAAGGAATGGCTTAATGTTGGGCGGCCTTGTCAAAAGTTGCCGCAAGTACCTCTAATTAAGCTTAATTTTCATGCGATTAATACATAATTTGCATGTATATTTTTTTTCAATAAATTTAACTTAGCGCTTCCTAACCTCACACGATGTCGTGTGATGTCGTATACAAAAGTAATGGCCACCCTAGGTTGCGGCCAACTTAGAGCTGGCCACCATTTTTACCTTATTTTGTCAAGTCATTTTCTTTCAAATGATGTTAAATTTATTGAAAAAAAAAATACATGCAAATTATGCATTAATCGCATGAACATTAAGCTTAATTAGAGGTACTATCAGAGAAGTTGATTTCTATGCAAATGGCGGACCTAAGTAATTTGGTCGCATTATGTCAAATCCAGCCGACCGATCACAGCTAACATTGAATTGACATGACTTAGGTCCGCCATCTGCATAGGAATCAACTTCCCTGATAGTACTTGCGGCTACTTTTGACAAGGCCACCCAACATTAATCCATTCCATACGTTCTAAAGATTACTTTAAAATATATTTCATTGAAAAAAACGATTCATGCAGGATCTTGCGGTCGGATCCCATACTATTATGAATGAATGAGGTGTCAAAAGACAATTTTATGGGCTGGGTAACACATACTCTGTTTTTGGCTATTTTATGCAAGTATAGCTCCTAATTTAATATTTAGTTTATAGTCACGCTACACTGCAAAAGTATAATATGCAGTTAAACAATAGTTTACTACCTTTTTCTGCTTCCTTCTTCTTAGCTTCCTCAACCCTGGCCAGTTCAGACTGCTTGGCCGCCAGAGCCATTTTCTCCTCTTTCTCTGGATCATATTTGACTTCAGCTGACGGGTTGACGATCAGAAATAGCCTTTCTATAGTCGCCTCAACTGACGCACCATATAAGTTTTTCCAGGGTATTTTAAGAACAAGTTTGCCTGGAATAAAAATTATAATATTAAAATAATATACAACCTTGAATATACCAATAAGTACAGAGTAAATATGTAGAATTATTATTTTTAACAAAAAATTAAAACCGACTTCCAAGGTAAAAACAATAATAACATCCTTATAATATGAACTAAAAAGTATTAAATAATTTTTCCTATCTCATGGTGCCTTTTTCCGAATTCGGCTAAAACTCAACTATTTCTGTACTCAATCTTCATAATTTTGAAGTCGGTACCAGATATAGCTGAATCCAGATGCCAGAATATTTGAAACATTTGTAATTGGCACTGACTTCAAAATTATGAAGATTGAGTACAGAAATAGTTGAGTTTTAGCCGAATTCGGAAAAAGGCACCATGAGATAGGAATTAACAAAAAATTAAAACCGACTTCCAAGGTAAAAACAATAATAACATTAATATGAACTAAAAAGTATTAAATAATTTTTACTATCTAATGGTGCCTTTTTCCGAATTCGGCTAAACCTCAACTATTTCTGTATTCAATCTTCATTATTTTGAAGTCGGTACCAGATAGCTGAATCTTCAGTCCTCTGACAGAATATTTGAAACTTTTGGAACTGGCACCGACTTCAAAATTATGAAGATTGAATACAGAAATAGTTGAGGTTTAGCCGAATTCGGAAAAAGGCACCATTAGATAGTAAAAATTATTTAATACTTTTTAGTTCATATTAATGTTATTATTGTTTTTACCTTGGAAGTCGGTTTTAATTTTTTGTTAAAAATAATAATAATTTCACTCTTTTTAGTTACACTAGTAGGTAAACCTTCGCGTATATTTTACGTATCTTATTACAATTTGTCAAGAGTCACAACTCACACTCACAAAATCATATATTATCAGTGAAGTGAACATATTGTGCTAAGTAATTTAACAATTTTAATGCTTCAAGCCCCAAGCGGTCACCGGCGATTGAGATAACAATAGAAAGGCTATTGTGTCTCGTTTTTCCACGATCGAAGGATCTATCAGATAAAAAATTGTATAAACTTGCATAGGATGTAGCGTAGCTACTCATAATATTTAATATTATCATAATTATTGACAGCTCTGTTCTTGTAAAGCGCTTATTCCACTTATCCTAGCTAGGAAGTCCTAGCTAGGATCCTAGCTTTCTAAATGTCATTCCACTTGACTAAATTTTTTCCGATTTAGGATCCTAGCTAGGATCCTAGCTTCTAAATGTTATTCCACTTGACTAAATTTTTTAGGACCCTAGCTAGGACTTCCTAGCTAGGATAAGTGGAATAAGCGCTTAATCAAGAATTCAAATCGATACTTAGTGCGCCATCTATCGATTAATAAGTATAACTGATTAAAAAGACACTTAATGACTTTGTTTTGTGTAAATGCTCTTTTTAAAATAACTTTATTTTAATTCTATTTGTCTATTTAAATTTTATAAAGTAATTAGTAAAGTATTCGATCTGTTGTCTGCCGCCACGCGCCGCGCGACGGCGTCGACCGCCATGTATTAAACAAACAGGTGTTGTTATACAGTACATAATTATTATTATTAGTATATCCATACCTATGCCTTGTACTATTATTAATTCTGTGCCATGAGACATTGGTGACCTTAATGATGATGATGACGATGATGATGATGATGATGATTATGATGATGAATATGAATTGCATAGTAGCATATGCTTTCTGTTCTTAAAACAACGCCGAAACTCCCGAACGTGTATCTATAAGGAGTCAGGAGTTCTCTCAGCATCTTCGAAACCATGGTATACTTTGACCCAATATTTGACTTTTTGGTAGCATATTCTTAGTACACTTCACATAAAACCAAAATCACCATATGTTTCCATATAAATTTCGAGGAGTTCCCTCGATTACTCATGGATCCCATCATCAGGTCACCACTTTTATGAACATGGTACCAAATTGGAGTGAAACCTAATACAACAAAACAAAAATTTCGAAAATCGGTTCACAAACGGCGGAGTAATCGTTGAACATACAAAAAAAAAATAAAAAAAATAAAAAAAAAAAATCCACAGCCGAACATATAACCTCCTCGTTTTTTGGAAGTCGGTTAAAAATTATTTAATACTTTTTAGTTCATATTATAAGAATGTTATTATTGTTTTTACCTTGGAAGTCGGTTTTAATTTTTTGTTAAAAATAATAATTTCACTCTTTTTAGTTACCTAGTAAAATCATCGCGTACTATACGTAGATTAGGGCCGATTCACACCGAATGGCAGAGGCGAGGCGAGCAGTTTCAGTGTCATATGATTTTAAACTTTATTTTCATCATTGTAATACATAGTATCACTTGAGAAATCGACGCAGCCGGCGGCCGCAACAGGCCACGAGCATCCACGGGCGGCCGTAGATTTCTCAAGCGATACTATGTATTACAACAATGAAGATAAAGTTTAAAATCATATGACACTGAAACTGCTCGCCTCGCCTCCGCCATTCCGGTGTGAATCGGCCCTAATACACCTGTATACTATTCTACGTATCTTATTACAATTTGTTAACAGTCACACTTACAAAATATGATATCAGCTGCAGATAATTTTAAAGAATACATTTTAAAACAAACGAAGTGGACACGTGCTAGGGTCGCGCCAAACCGGAATTTTAGCAGCGGCGAGGCTTTCAGTGTCATATGATTTTAAACTTTATCTTTATTATTGTAATACATAGTATCGCTTGAGAAGTCTACGGCCGCCTGTGGCCGCGATTGGTAAGTGTGACAGCTGTGCACTCTAGCATGTTACTTGTATTATAGAAGTAACTTACTTCTCAGAAGTAATGTCAAATGTGTGCCTTACGCTCTGGAGATAAGGTTGAATATTTTGTTATGTTCAATTTTGGTGACATTGGTGACCCTGACGTGGTAATGATGATGATGATGATGAATGTAATGTGTATAGTAGCATATGCTTTCAGTTCTTAAAACAGCGCGTTAACCCCCAAACTTGTATCTATAAGGAATCCGGAGTTCTCTTAGTATCTTCGAAACCATAGTATACCTTGGTGCAGAATCTTGCGTTTTGGTAGCATATGCTTAGGATGCTTCTCATAAAACCAAAATCACCACATGTTTCCATATAAATTTCAGGAGTTCCCTCGATTACTCATGGATCCCATCATCAGGTCACCACTTTTGTGAACATGGTACCAAATTGAAGTGAAACCTAATACAACAAAACAAAAATTTCGAAAATCGGTTCACAAACGGCGGAGTAATCGTTGAACATACAAAAAAAATATATATCCACAGCCGAACATATAACCTCCTCGTTTTTTGGAATTCGGTTAAAAAGAAGACGAAATCCGAAAGTATTAGAGATAGCTTTAGAGTTGCGAGTTCGATTATGATAAATAAAAATTGTATTAAATATACCTATTAGTCGTGTGCGTACAAGACAGAAAAACGAGGAATACGGCTTTTGCTGAACCAAAGATTTCCTTTGGTAGGATTGATCTTTATATCCCTAAGATGGGTTTACGATGTGGAGCCACCTGAATATTTCATGCAGGTGGGGGAGGGGGGGTTTTTAGCTTTAACAAGGTATGAGGTCAGTAACTGCGTGGGATTTAGGTATATAGTCGAGTTTGGTATCATTTTCGATTGAATCGAATGTTTAAATGCCAATTTTGGAATAATATTTAGATAAAAGATATTAAAAATAACATAAAATAAAAAATTTAGAATATATGATTTTCAACCAACGAAAACGCTGTTGACAGGCCTTAATTAATATAAGGAGGCTGATAGCCGCATTATTCTGCATGCCAAAGACATGGTGATGAATGGAGCAAGAAACATATTAATAATACTAGACGTTCCGCGCGACTTCGTCCGTGTAAATCTGAAATTTCACGGAAACCGTATATTTTTCACAAATAAATAAGCCATGTCTCACGTAATCTACTATATATTCGAGTCAAATAACATGATAATTGCTCCAGTAGTCTGTGAGATATTAGCCCTTTCAAATAATTTTCCCCGTTTTTTTACATTTTCCTCTGTATCTTTGCTCTTATTGGTCTTAGCGTGATAAAATATAGCTTATAGCCTTCCTCGATAAATAGGCTATCAAACACTGAAATATTTTTTCAAATCAGGCCAGTAGTTCTTGGGATTAGCGCGTTCAAACAAACAAACCAATAAACTCTTCAGCTTTATTTTCACATTTTCCTCTGTATCTTTGTTCCTATTGGTCTTAGCGTATTTAAATATAGGCTATAGCCTTCCTCGATAAATAGGCTATCAAACACTGAAAGATTCTTTCAAATCGAATGAGTAGCTCCTGAGATTAGCGCGTTCAAACAAACTCTTCAGCTTTATAATATTACTAGACGTTCCACGCTGCTTCGCCCGCGTAAATTAGATATTTCACAGACAAATTAGTCCACAATAAATAGCCTATGATCCTTCACGTTCGTACTTTTTATTTGTGCCAAATAACAGAAAAATTATTCCAGTAGTTCGTGAAATAAGCCCTTTCAAATAATATCCCCCGTTTTTTCCACATTTTCCTCTATTTCTTCGCTTATATATGTCGCAGGGAAAAGAAGATATCAGGGATATCCCGATATCCCTAGGGATATCACGAAATCGCGGAAGATACCGAATATTCTTGTTTCTTACGTCTTCTTACTAAACAAATCTAGTGATATGTCATTTCACTAAACTAAATCTAGTGAAATGTCAGTAAAGCGGATACCGCCGAATAAAAATCGAGCTACGCATTTTCTCGCTCGCTCTAGTACCCACACGGGCACTAGTGGAAGTGAAACAAATGCGTCGCTCGAGCTGGCGCGGCTCGTGTGATTTTAGTCGTCGAATTATTACGCTACAGGTAGCACGCGCGCACGTCGCATCGCATGCCCGTTTCATATAGAATATTTTGTTGACTATTTTGCGTTTATTAGTATACAAGGTGACTGTGACAATGAATGAAGAAGAATTTGTACCCAGCACCAGTAGAGAAACACGTTGAGAGCAGAAAAAAGAGTTCGTTTGTAAAGAAGATATATATTATTAGTCTTAGCGTAGTAAAATATAGCCCATAGCCTTCCTTGATAAATGGGCTATCTAACACTGAAAGAATTTTTCAAATCGGACCAGTAATTACTGACTCATACATAAGATAGCGCGTTTAAATAATGCTTCTTCTTCTTCTTCTTTTTACGTTGTTTAACATCTTTATCGTGCAAATTTGAGTCCTAAAATGAATTATGCATTCTTAAGTCATCCGAATATGGTACCGAACTTGGAATAGTACCATAATTAATGCCTCTATACAGATTGAGACTCTATTTTCCTCCAGAGCAGAAGCAGCTAAAATTTTAAAAAATTAACATCAAAAATCGCGGTGGCTCCATATCTTAAATCCATCCTTGGGCCATAAGGACCAATCCTACCAAAGGAAATCTTTGGTTCAGCAATAGTCGTATAATTTACCGTACACACGCAACTATATGTGTTAAGTAATTAAAGTGGTTTGATGGAAATTCAATTTTGCCAGCTGAAAATTGTTCCTTCCCTTTAATCCTTGGATCGCGGATTCTTGGAAATCTATTGTTATTCTATTGTTGTCGCGATCACCGGTGATCTTATGGGGCTTGGTAGTTTTTTTTTACAATTATTAGGGTCGTCTATGGGCCAGTCGCCCATATCCTTTGTTTGTCTCATTTACTTAATTTAGTCGCGTACCAATGTTTGCTTGATAGGTTAGTGGTATAGAAAATCCCTTATAATTTATATTATTATAGAATTCGATAGTGTGCTGATAACGATCTAAATTGATGTAAACATTGTTTTTATATATTTTTATAATATTAGAGTTATTACAAAAGTTATGTCCAAACATGATTCATAGGGTTCTTATCACGAAAACTTGTCTCTACCTACACCGAAAGATAAGAAAACACAACAAAGGATATCTGCATTGTAAACAATTTATTATGAAAATGTCTACCATATTTTGACATTATCGTCGTTTACAACACTTAGGGCCTGTTTCACCGCTTCCTGATAAGGCTATCCACCACTTAAATTGACAGATGGAGTATGGAGAATCTGTCAAATAAGCCTATCCGGCACCTTATCAGAAAGCGGTGAAACAGGCCCTTATAGGTTTTACTAGATGATACCAGCAACTCCATTGCACCGAAATTCGTTTATTCGTATGCGCATTTTCTCGGGATAAAAAGCATCCTTTGGGCCTGTCTATATCTCCACGTCACGACGTCGTCAACATGGCAAGGTACGTTGACGACGTCGTGACCGTAAAAACTACCGACGTTAGTACACCTGATGATGATTTATTTCGAAACCGGCCGTGTTTAAATTGTAATTAAGGAATATAGTGGAAAAAGTGCAAGTGTGTTTTATTTGTGTATACTCAGTAATAGGGTCCCGTTTTTACCCTTTGGGTACGGAACCCTAAAAACGGAGAAAGAGAAGAAAAAGAAAAGACGTGCATTTTTACGTTACGTCGTGACGTGGAGATGTAGACAGGCCATTTCCCGGGACTCAAATTACCTACTTTCATACTAAATTTCAGCAAAATCGGTTTAGTGGTTTGGGCGTGAAGACTGATACACTTTCGCATTTATAATATTAGCATGGTCACCGATGGCCCTACATTTTATGTTCTGTTAAGGTCCCCAGTTTGTCTCATAAAAAAATTGATTCGTACTGCAGCAAACCAATCCAATTTTAACCAATTAAAAGAGCTGGTTAGATAAACTAACCACAAATTCATTTCCAAAACCACAATCTGCATCATTTCCGTTGTTGTTTAGTAGTCATTAAATTTTATTTTAACATGGTTCTTACACCTAAGCAGAGTAAAAAAGTAAGGACGGAATGCTATGAACAATTGAGTTTTTCATTCACATTTCACTACTCAAACCACAAAGACTCAAACTAAGCTACTGCACAGCCAGTCGAACTACGTACGTGCGGTTACGCAAAGTAGCGTAGTTAATATATGAAAATGTGTGCGTAAGCGCGTGTAAATAAGGTAGCCTCAGTTTCAAAAAAGACCACATGCTAATTCAGAATTTTTATGCAATGGACCCATAGATTAATTGATGATGATTGGTCTCCAATCAATAATCTAAGCAATGGCACAGAATATATTATATTAGTTGGCAATGGACCATTTTTTTAATATATATATGACGGCGCTTGTACCGCCGTACGCGCCTATAGCAAGAATTTGTGTAAACAACACCTGCACCGAGCACGTCACAGCCGGTTCTCCAAGTCTCCCCACTCTCCCCTCTACTGAGTCTATCGTTATAAATGGCGGAGCGAGCCTTGCGCAGTCTGTCTCGGCTCTGGCGAGGCTCGGTGCACTAGTTGTATCTTGCTAGCTTATCCCTGACTCGAATTATTCTAATTACTTTGTGTAAATTAGAAATAATATAACAATAGATTACTTACTCTGAAAACTATTATAATTTCTGTTGGACGACTGATTAAAATAGAGTTATAATTTGAAATTAAAGTGTCAATTTATTTAATAATATGTCTGATCCAAACCCTATATATATGTCGCAGGGAAAAGAGGATATCAGGGATTTCACGATATCCCTAGGGATATCACGAACTCCCGGTAGATGCCGATTATTCTTGTTTGTTACGTCTTCTTACTAAAAATATCTAGTGATATGTCATTTCACTAAACTAAATCTAGTGAAACGTCAGAAAAGCGGACACCGCCGAATAAAAATCAAGCCACGCATTTCTCTCGCTTGCTCTAGTATACACACGGGTACTTTGATAGAATCATTTAACATCTGATGATCCATGCGTCGGATGGGCATGTAAAAAGTCGGTCTTGCGCCTGATCTCTCGCCGGTCGTGTCAGTCTTCCGTCCCACCGGGTTATGCGAGTAAAGGAATATAGAGATTGCTCTTGTGTACTGCGCACACACTTGGGCACTAAAAAATAACTCTTGGGCTGGTTTCAATGAAACCGGCCACCGTCACCAAAACCAGAGTGGGAGTTATTATTATTGTTATCACACATGTAATGCAACTATAGCAGATCGGAGGGGGCATCACCATATCTCTGAATCATACAGTTGAAACCAACTGAGGGTTCTTCATCAGATACTTCAGGCCTTTGATTTTTGACGTCAAATGAAGCGGCTGACCAAGTTGAATATTGTAATTGTAATTATGTATGTATTTGTAAAGGTGGCATGTCGATCTCTAGTTTGGTTAGGCTCTTGTACAGGCACAGGTACTACAGGTACTCCAGCTCTTCGATTATCCTAGTTTTTACGGTTCCGTACCAAAAGGGTTAGTCTGTCTGTCTGTCTCCAAGCTAGACGAGCCGCGCCAGCTCGTGCGACGCATTTGTTTCACTCCCACTAGTGCCCGTGTCACGTGTGGGAACTAGAGCGAGCAAGAGAAATGAGTGGCTCGATTTTTATTCAGTGGTATCCGCGTTTCTGACATTTCACTAGATTTAGTTTTGTGAAATGACATATCACCAGATATTTTTAGTAAGAAGACGTAACAAACAAGAATATTCAGCATCTACCGGGAGTTCGTGATATCCCTAGGGATATCGTGAAATCCCTGATATCCTCTTTTTCATATATATATATATATATATATATATATATACTCTCATGATATAATTATAAATAACATAAACACGCAAAAAACATTTATAGGTCACCTGATAACAGAATTGTCGAAACTAGTGATCTTATTAATGTTATTAGTGAGGTCACACGGCGTCAAGGTTATAATTAACAACAATGGAATACAGATTGGAGGGTGTGATGTCATTAGCACAGTTACACCATTGCAATTAGATTATACCAGTACCTAACCTTGTAATATTTGTGAAGATTTCCTTATTATTTAGTAGGTTAGCAGAAGTTAGTTAAAAATGTGGTTATGTGAATTCAATATTAATTCCTTGATTGCGGATTCTTGGCAATCTATTATTATTTTATTGTTATCGCAGTTGAATTCGACCGCTTGGGGCTTGACAGGTTAAGGCTTAGGCCAAAACCTATGCGACCACGCGACTGCAAAGCGGGAGCGTCAATACAAAACACACATTTGACAACTTGTCAAATGTGTGTTTTGTATTGACGCTTCAGCTTCGCAGTCGAGTGGTCGCGAAGGTTTGTTTAAACCTTTATTGTGTTCTGTCAGCTGGGCCATTGTACACAATATAAAGGGGTGTAGTGTAGACTTGATAATTTATGAAATATTTTTAGAATATTGAAGTATATCTTTGGCCTTTGGAAGGCATGACAAAAACAAAAACTGTCCTAAAAGGACATTGGGAATTGTTAATGTGAGAAATTAAAATTGTTATGTGCAATATCTAATTAAGCACTTATCAAGCAAGTGGCAAGATAACCAGCGACATTATATTGTACTAGTTTATAACATTTCAGCAAATAGTCTTTCTGCCTTTAATTTTTACACTAAAAGCCACTGATTTGATGGAAATATATTATGGTCATAATATCTCATATTATGTAGTTTGAATTCCGGAAAAGGCCATAGGATAGTTTTTATTTTAGAATAATTATCAAAGTTGCAGGCAACATCTAGTGTTGAATATAAAAAAGTCACAAAGATATAATATTACTTTATATCTCATGATTTGACACACTGGTCTGATCAAAGCTTCAACAAACAAAACACTGTTACTATAACCATGTATTTCTTCCCTAATTTCTTTATCCTAATGTTAACATAAATTCAAAACCTAAGCAGCAACCATTTCACAAATAAGAAGGTTATAAGTGTTCCTTACAATTATTTATTTGAAATATTATAATAAGTCCTTGAACTATAAAAAATTTAAAGATACAAACCTAAGTGGCCATATACAGTCTGAACTGGAATATTGAGCTCCTCCAAAGCATTCTGTTTCAGAATAAGATTTTCCAGCACGACGTCGCCTGAAATAAAAATAAAGTGCGAATTTCGATCGTTGTGTGGAGGATGACATCATGCACTATAATTTGAAAACTTACCTCCCCATATTCCAAGTTTAAGTTGTGACCTATTTAAATTTTCCACATAATCTCCCAGGAATCTGTTCAGCACGTCTACAACGATAGATTCGAAAACCATCGTGCTTTTACGATTAAAAGCTTAAAAGATATTTAGTAAACAGAGCTGCGAAGTTACATATTTACACGTGAAAGAGTAAATAATATTTATAAACGGTCCAAAACTTATCACATTTAGTAGTAGTAGTAGTATTTAGAGTAGGAGTAGTACAAATCTGCTGCACAGTATGAAATATTTTATATTGCGAATTATTTCGCGGAGGAAAAATCGAAAAACACACTTTCGCACCGAGAAAATGTGAATTCTGTAAAAATTTAAAAGTCATAACAAATGTCAAAGTTTTTTTTTTCTCATGACATTCTAAAGGGCCATAACCGTATGAGGGATTTTCTTAACTTTTTAATGATTGTCAAACAGTTTCCATTTTAGTAACTAGATGGCGTATGGGTAGACAACTATCGGTAATACCAGGGAATACCATCAATAATTGCTACAAAACTGGGCAAAAGAATGTAAAACTTGATACATTTTAATTTGAAAAAGACGCCATAATATTCCAATGACTAGGATAACAAAGTTATTACAACAATGTTTTAGTTAAAACTCACGGAAGAAATAGCCCTATTCACACCAAATGTCACAGGAATTATACATTTTGGTTTTGACAACATCTTACATGCACTTGTGCAAGATAACGGGTATTTCATGGCTAATATTTTACCAATAATAAACATCAAAGACCCAAAGAATACAATTTGGGAAAAAATAATAAAAACCACACCAACAACAAAAAGTAGAAGAAGTTGAAATCAACATGGCCGCCAAAACTGTTGTCACTTGTCAGTTTTCAGTTTGACAAGTTTTTCATCTCAGCGTGTTCCTAAACTATTACCAGTATACTGGCCTAATCGCATAGGCCAATGATCGCTTAGGTTTAAGATATTTTGACTTATGTCACACTTGACAGTACACTGATATTTTTTAGAAACACAACCAATATGTATCCGTGATGCCAACCTGCAGATAATTTCAGATCGGTGGGGAACCAATAGAAAATCTAGAAGTGTCTATCGTCGCGCCGTCTGGTGGAGATTAAAAATAAGAAAATCTCTCATTAACAGCTCGGGCTACGCGGCTCCTAAAATCAAGTTCGACACTAGCGCCACTACAAGTTTTATATATAGCCGTCTCGCTATTGCAAGGTACCCCGTGCCCCGCGCGCCTCGGACGCCCTACACGGCAGCGTAAGTAAGTATTTATAAGATGTTCCGCGCGGTTTCGCTTGCGTAATTTAGGAATTTCACGCAAGCGTACATTTTTCCGCAAAAAATAGCCTATGTCCCTTCACGTGGTCTATTCTTCATGTTTGCCAAATAACATAAAAATTGCTCCAGTAGTTCTTTAGATAATAAGCAATTTAATATAATTTCCCATAGTTAAATAGACTCTCCTAAATCCTAATGATACCTAAGCTCTAAAAATTTGGCCGGTGGCTGTGCCGGTGGGTTTAATTGCACCCTGTATAATATTACATCTCCTTTTTTAAGTCGGTTAGTACGTTTTTTTCATACAAGTTTTACGACCGAATACGCGATAGGTAATATAAAACTTGTACGAGAAATGCGACCCGACCCGATGCATTCCGTCACAATGTGCGCGAATTTTCTGCTATCTATACTAATATTATAATTCTGCAGAGTTTGTTTGTTTGAACGCGCTAATCTCAGGAATTAGTGGTCCGATTTGAAAAATTCTTTCAGTGTTAGATAGCCCATTGAAAAAACGGGGGAAATTTTATGAAATTGCTTATTATCTAAAGAACTACTGGAGCAATTTTTATGTTACTTGGCAAACATGAAGAATAGACCACGTGAAGGGACATAGGCTATTTTTTGCGTAAAAATGTACGCTTGCGTGAAATTCCTAAATTACGCAAGCGAAACCGCGCGGAACATCTTATAAATACTTATCTATAGTAACATTATAATTGGGAAGAGTTTGTTTGTTTGTTTGAACGCGCTAGTCTCAGGAACTACTGGTCCGATTTGAAAAATTCCTTTACTGTTGGACATCCCATTAATCGAGGAAGGCTATAGGCTATATTTTATCACGCTAAAACTAATAAGAGCGAAGAAATAGAGGAAAATGTGGAAAAAACGGGAGAAATTATATGAAAGGGCTTATTCTAACGCGCTAATCTCAGGAACTACTGGTCCGATTAGAAAAATTCTTTCAGTGTTAGATAGCCCATTTATCGAGGAAGGCTATAGGCTATAATATTTTATAACGCTAAAACTAATTGGAGTGAAGAAATAGAGAAAAATGTGGAAAAACGGGAGAAATTATATGAAATTGCTTATTATCTTAAGATCTACTGGAGCAATTTTTATGTTATTTGGCAAACATAAAGAATAGACCACTTGAAGGGACATAGGCTATTTTTTGCGGAAAAATGTACGGTTGCGTGAAATTCCTAAATTACGCAAGCGAAGCCGCGCGGAATATCTATATATAATAAAATCGTAGGAAAGTCAATTCTGTACATTGAACATTTTTGTACAAAAAATAATACTTGGGATGTGATCTACTATGATAATGCGAACGAAGTCGCGGGCAACAGCTATATTATAATAAAATCATAGGAAAGTCAATTCTGTACATTGAATATTTTTGTACAATAAATATTAATACCTACTTGGGATGTGAACTACTATGCTAACGCGGACGAAGTCGCGGGCAACAGCTAGTATGGAATAATCGTTGTCGAAAATATGCTATACTAGACGTTCCGCGCGGATTCGCCCACGTAAATTAGACATTTCACAGACAAATTAGTCCAAATAAATTGCCTATAACCCTTCACGTGGTCTACTTTTTATCTGACCCAAATAACAGAAAAATTGCTTTAGTAGTTCGTGAGATAAGCCATTTCAAATAATTTCCCCTGTTTTTTTCACATTTTCCTCTATTTCTTCGCTTCTATTAATCGTAGCGTGATAAAATATAGCCTGTAGCCTTTCTCGATAAATGGACTAACACTGAAATAATTTTTCAAATCGGACCAGTAGTTCCTGAGATTAGCGCGTTCAAACATACAAACAAACTCTTCCGCTTCATAATAATAATATTAAAGTATTTATATTATTTAATTGAATAAAACTGACATCAGGAAATAATTACTAAAAATACAAACTAAAAATATAAAATATACAAACATAGGTATACAAACTTAGAATACAAGTTCAGCTTTATATTTTACTTTATTTCAAGACAGAAATTAGCAAGTCTGTTCAGGAGTTCTCGAGTTTTAGCGAGACTAACGAAATTAATTATACATAATATCAATGTATATTGTATAATCATATTATAATATTATGATTATCGCTAATATTCCTAAAAGTTATTTACAAAATACAGTATATAAGAAAATATTAACATTATGATTTATGATATTCATAATTATTGTTTATTTTAAACTACTGTGTGATACATCATACATCCCACCTTTCGGTATCCATTATTAATTATTATCAAAAGTTTAAGCACCACAAATCAAAATAATTTTATTTTGTTCAAGCAATTGTCTTCAAGTATCACAAAAAACTATCAAAATCAACATTCAACAACAACAACATTCTCTCGATCGCGGATTCTTGGAAATCTACTGTAATCGCGCGCGCGGTCGCATGCGACCGCTTGGAGCTTGAGGGAATATTGTACTTGAATAATGAATGCCTTGAATGAATTATTGTCACGTGTACCGGTTACCCCACTCCGCCGCCCGGCCCGCGCCTCCCGCCCCGTTGCCGCGCTCTGTCGTGTGAGCGGATCGGCACGATACCATGTTGGAAATTATAGAGAAATTGCGTTGCGTTTACGAATACCAAAAATGATGAATGAAAATTTATTATATTGCCATTCTTTTGAAGACATTCTGTAACTACACAATATAAGCTGAGGTCCCAGGAAAAATACATTACGATTCGATGAGTTTTTAATATAAAACAAGTGTGCGAAAAGTCAATGGCGTAAAAATTTATGAAATGTAATCGCTTATATTTTTTGTACAGGAACCTAGGTAATTACTATTTTAAGCTGAAAAATAACTCAAACATGTTAAATATTTTCGTATGAGAAAATGATTTTGGTATTACGTTTGTATGAGAATTTCGAGGGTAACCCGGCCCCTTAATAAAGCCCATTGACATAAGAAACTATAAACCTCCTTCATTTGCAACTTTCAAGTTGGAAGTTTGGAACTTGGAACTTCCTAGTTCCTACTTGCAAATTGGAAGCTATAAAAAACAAAAGCGCGGCAGCGCCACTAGCGTAACCGCACTCGGCACTACGCGAGTCGCGACACTACGCGGTAGCGATTAGCGGCGCGACCTAACACCTTACATTTCACAGAACGTTACGTTCGTTTTCGCCGCTCTCGTATTACGTCGCTGCCAAAGAGGAACACTCAACACTGCCGCATAGACCGGCTCGCCAACGCAACGGTTGGCCAACGGCTTGCGGCTTGCCTCATACGATTTCATAGCGGTCAAGAATCGCGCGTTGCTGCCGCGTAGTGTAATTTAATGCCGTGTAATTTAATGCGGTTTCGTCCAGACAACATGATCATATCAAACCATTAATACATAATATAATATTATTTTCCTATAAACAACATACTGACCATCTTATTTCTACAGTGTATAAGTCTATGTGGTCGCTGGTATAAGTTATCACATTATCATGTCAATGCATTATCAAGATTCGCTATCTCTGTCTATTACTGTTTGTAACTTTCCCAATGTGTTATGAGTTTATGACTAAAGTGTAGTTCTCACAGAGCCAGTCCTGGCTGCCAATAAGACTGGCAGCCAGTATTGGCTTGGTATATGCCGCGTGTGAACAGTTTTTCAAGCCAGGTCAAACTGTTCACACGCATGTATACCAAGCCAATACTGACTGCCAGTCTCATTGGCAGCCAGTACTGGCTCTGTGAAACTATACTTTATGATTTAAAATATATGTGCCAAAGTTTTGAATAACAGCTGTGGAATGTGGATTTTGAACATAGGCAGGCCTGTAATAATTGTTTTTCAGTTTTTTTTTCACATAATATAGGTGGCTGGGATTTTCTTTTCGATGAATGTAAAATATTGACTAGGTTTAGAGATCTTTGATGTAAAATGTAAATATAAGCGCAGGAAAGGAAAACAAAATATTATCACATAATATTATTCCTTTATTACGTGATTTAATACAATTTATATTTATATACTTTATAGACAAGACCACATTTTACAAATTAATGAATGAACCATGGAATGACACAGAAATTTAATTACATATGAATATTTTAAAATGCGTTAAAAACAATTAAATCAGGTAAATAAGGGCTGGTTTACACGTATTAAGTAGATAAGTAGTTTACTAAATTTTAACTTAATTTTAAGTTGTTATGGCTAGTTTACACGTATTAAGTAGATAAGTAGTAACTAAATTTTAATTTAATTTGAAGTGCCTGCCCGAAATTTGTCAAGTGATAAGACCCGCCTGCCAACTTAACAGAAAATAGTCAAAATTCTAATTTCCTCGTTTAGTACTAACTAAATTTTAACTTACTATTTGCTACTAAATTTTGTGTTAACATACAATAAGTAATTTAAAATTAAGTTAAAATTTAGTTAACTACTTATCTACTTAATACGTGTAAACCAGCCCTTAATTGTATGTAAGTAAACACAAAATTTAGTAAGTCCTAAACTAGATGACAATTAGAATTGATGGCTGGTTTACACGTATTAAGTAGATAGGTAGTAACTAAATTTTAACTTAATTTGAAGTGCCTGCCCAAAATGTGACAAGTGACAAGCCCCGCCTGTCAACTTAACAAAAAATAGTCAAAATTCTAATTTCCATGTTTAGTACTTAACTAAATTTTAACTTGCTACTTGCTACTAAATTTTGTGTTTACATGC
Organism: Lysandra bellargus; assembly: GCA_905333045.1. Classification (NCBI taxonomy): domain Eukaryota; kingdom Metazoa; phylum Arthropoda; class Insecta; order Lepidoptera; family Lycaenidae; genus Lysandra; species Lysandra bellargus. Next base: position 5,335,016 of record HG995323.1, read on the forward strand.
AATAAGTAACTTAAAATTAAGTTAAAATTTAGTTAACTACTTATCTACTTAATACGTGTAAACCAGCCATTAGGCGACAAGGTAGCCAATGCAAAATAAGTGTATTACATATATTTTTTAAACAATGACACGACGAATTTGTGCATGCAGCATCTTGGGTTATAGTTTATAAATCAGTTATAAAAGAAATTAAAATTTAAGCTGGAACTAAATCTATGAAAATATAGTTTTAGTCTAGCATTAAATCCAAAAAAACATATCACTAACTTGCAAATATGGATATGTCGCATTCAGCTGGTTCAATCTGCGTTTCGATTGAATGACTAGCGCATTCATTGAATGACACCGTTCAATTGAATGACTCGGCCGAACGTCGATTAAACGATCGTCCCTCAATGTTCAACTAGTTAGCGATTTGTAGTATATTGAACGTATTTCATTTTCTTCCTACTGCGGCGCTACTAGTCACTAAAACAAATATGGCGTCAAACAGCTCGCACAGCTGATAGCACTGTGTTGATATTAATTTATCGATTACATTTACATTAAAGTGCTTTATTTGTAATAAGTAATAACTAATAAAATAATATGAAAGCGTGGATTTACCTATAACTACCGGCTACCCCGTCAACAGCTACTTGAAAAAAAAAAAAAAAAAATAGCATCCCATTTAACGACTTCGCTATATGACTTTTAGTCAAGACGTTAAACGATACAGTCAACGTCTTGACGAGTTGTCCTTTAGTCATTCAATTGAATGGTGTCATTCAATGAATGCGTTAGTTATTCGATCGAATCGCAGATTAAACCAGATGACTGCGACAGATACATTGACAGATGTATGATTTTTTACTTAGTTCTAAGGCAACAAACACAGAACATTAACAGTTTGTTCTGTATTCATTGTTTTAAGGTGACAAAAACACTGATTACACTTGCACAATAGACTTAGCTGTTCTGATGTGACTATATCTTGTCTTGAATGTAATATTTCTACTGACCTCCATTATACAAGTACGCTGGACTAATGATGGCCTTTGAAATGACAGCTATTTTTTGTGCCTATTTGAAGCGGAATCAGCTCCCCCAATATTCGGAAAGAGAACTAAATTTGACGTAAAAATGATGTTTGAAATTCGCCATATTGGCGCTGATAGCAGTAGTGGGAGTAATTGGAACTAAAACTAGTTTCTACCATGGAGGTAAGTTTACTATTATCTTTGGTTTCTACAACCAATAGCGATTGAGCGGCCATTTGCAAGTTACGTCAGATTTAGTTCTCTTCTCGAATATTGGGGGAGTTGATTCCGCTTCAAATAGGCACAAAATATATCTGGGTATCATCAGTCCAGGGTACTTGTATAATGGAGGTCAGTGAATATTTATCAATAACATTTTGTGTACTTTGCATATTAGTTTTATCTATAGGCTATCTATAGGCTATATAATTTATATAATATTATGTTTATACGAGTTGTTGAATAATAATAAGTATTTGCCAGAACTTTAAGAACAATACAATCATACTAGTCTAGCAACAACAAAACCATATTTTTAATTTATTAATTGGAAAAATATTTGCATAATATATTTTGTATATAACGTGTTTAATTTTTTATGTAAGTATAGGACTACCAGAATCTGATGGCAAAAAGTGAGAAAATAAATTGACTCTAGCAATACCGGGGTAATAGGAATAAAACATTTTCATCCTTTTTTATTCTTTTAGCGGCTTATTTTGTGTGTGAAACATGAAAATATAAAAAATTACCCAATGATCAAGGATATTTTTTGAAAATCTGCTGTCAAAAATTGCCATCAGATTCTGGTAGGCCTATAGTATTTGAAACTACCCGGGTCTAATATAATATTATGTTGATAATAATATGTGATAGATAAGATCTAAGCTCCCTCATTTTTCTAAGCCTTTGCACTGCAGTCTTAGTAAAACCAGCACTGAAAAATTTACTCTGCGTTAAGACAATCGTTCTGAATTTGAAATTACTAATAAAGATATTTATGCAGGCCTACAGATGTCTTAATTCTCTTTCAAGTGATGTTTCCAATATGCTAAACAGAGACAAGCGATCTTGTTATTCTTTCACTTTCAGTGCTGTTTTCACCAATAGAGCATCAAGAAACGCTTATAAAAACGAGGGCTAAAATTAATGGCGTTTAGTGTTGACAATATTATTTTTCTTATAATTTAGAAAATCACTGACACTCAAGCACCACTCGTTTCCCTTACATAAACACTTTTTTTACTAAAATTTAAATACACAAACTTACCCCTTTACTAATAAAAATATCACAATGTGTATAGACGTCGTAGTTTTGTTTTTGTGTCTTAGGCTACGTTCAGACGTGCACTGCGCGTGTTCTACTATAGCTTATGGGAAAACACTCGCTCGGCACGCGCTGAATTCGCGCCGACCCCGCGCGCAGGCCGCGCTCGTATTTTCCCATACGCTGTAGTAGAACACGCGCAGAGCACGCGCACAACACGCGCACGTCTGAACGTAGCCTTAAGCTACTTTTCTATCATATCAGACAAGAACTAAAGCACATGACAAACTACTGTATGTATAGTGTAGATCTTTTTATTAGAAAGAAGCTTGTATAATTAAATAAGTTTATTTGTATTAAAAATATAGTTTGCCGTATTACCTGCTCGACTTTTTGTCATTAAAAATACATGATTGGAGATTCGTAATATTCATTAACAAGACACACTTCACGATTAACATATTTTTAAAGGATTAACAACTGAAAGAAATATAGCCACTCATTAACACATTTTTATATTTTAAATAAATTGGCACATTATTTTGATGAGTGATTAAAAGTAACGTAGTCTGTGTACTTAGATCTTAATAACGACACTTTTACTTACAGCTAACTTACACTTATTTACTTTACTAACAATATGATTGTTAGCGCACGTATCTTTGCGTATACGTACGAACGAATGCGTACACATATATTTTACAAAAGCACATTTTTTTGTAACAGTGTTACTATAATATGTTTTACATACGTAAAATATGAACTATTGCTACGTCATAGACGACAATATTCTTTGCAAACTTTCAACGAAAGTAACATTGTAATTAATTAGAAAAGAACATAATAAGCCCTTACTTAGATTAAAGTTATAGTATTTGACTCCTGTAAGTTAATGGACTCCATTCAAGTTACCGCCATTTGTGAGCACTGTTTTTTCTTCTATGAGACTGAGAGAGGACACTGATATGTCATCTTCTTCATCTGTGAAATAGAGATACACATAGAGTAAATGTCTAGTGATTGGACATTACCAGTCATTGGACAAAGTACAAAAACACAATATTTAAGTTGCCTTAAAAATTGCCTGTTTTAAAAGTAATAGAACGCCTGATTTTAACGAAAAACATGTAGTTTTTAATCCTTTGATCGTCGAAATCTATTGTTATTCTAATTTCTATTGTGTCTCGCTCACCGGTGAGCGAGACACAAGGGCTTGATGGGTTAAATCCACCTTCATAAATATTGTGTTTGTGCTCTGTCCAATCACTAGTCATTTTACTCGTATTATTTTTATCAATTTGTACAAGTTGTACCTACTATTTGTATTTTTCTTACAATGCTAAAATTATAAATGTAAAATTGTGTCTGTCTGTCTGTTACATTTTCACATTGAACTGCCGCACTCAGAGACGATTATTTATTATTTAACTATAATTAAGTGTAAACTTATGTTTACACTTAATACATTATCTGTCAAACTCTTCATTAAGTTAAAGTTTAATCATCATTAAATGTTTCTGAGCGCGGCCATTATTTACTGAACATGTACATATTTTGGAGTTCCAGGAAATTACAAACAATCATGCAGATGTACGATTACCGCATTATAACCGCATTTTGGCAGAACGAAGTTAAAAGTTGCTTGAAATTACAGATAGAATGAACAAATTTACATACCTGAACTAACATCAGATTGATTTCGTGGGCTTAAACGACATCCCTTAGATAGGTAATTCTTTAATTTTCCTAAAGATGCGAGTATTAATCTGAAAACAACCACATTACCTTTAAACTAGGAGATAATAATTAGTGTCCGACCGAAACTGATTTTTCAGCCGAAACCGAAACCGAACTTTCGGCCTTACTCTCAGTTTCGGCCGAAACCGAAACCGAAACTTGGTAAAACATTTAAAATTACGATTATTTACTGAAATTTATTGATTTTTAACATAAATTACAACTTTTTAAACTAAAGAAAAAGTATCACATTGATTTTTTTATTTTTTGCGACATTTCTTAAAATAAATATTATTAATCTTAGACTCGAATATGTTCCCTAGAAATTTTTTTGTACTATATTCCGTTTTTAATACGATTCCGAGTAGGTGTAAGTAGCAGTTAACACGTTTATAACACTCAATTGCATTTCACCAACATAAAATAAACTCGTTCACAGCAAATCCGATTTTTATTTTCTGAACGCCCAATATTCGACATTTAACTTCGTAAAACACATTTAAATCTTGTCAGTGTAGTGTCATGATAGACCGAAAAACATAGACGAAAAAACTGTTAAGATGACAGTTTTCACAGATGTGTTTGGTTAGCTTGTTTATCGTTTCTTGCTATTTTGTTAATAAAACAGCTTGACAAGGCTCCAAGATGATAAAACATATAAAATAATCGCGTGATGTAACGTAAACTTAGATTAATTAATCGCGATTAAAAGAAGAACGTAAACTCTATTTGAAACAAAACGAGATTTACGTCGCTATATAAACGCGTTCATTGTTCAATGAGAACTTATAGTTTAATAATACGTTGTTATAAGTGTGATTGGTGAAATTCCCCTTAATTTATAGTAACGAAAGATTACCCTAAGAAATAAGAGCAAAAGTTATTTCAAGTAATTTTATTTATGTGCGATTTCACCTAAGAAATAGAACGCGCTTAGTGTACACCAGCGGTCGGCAACCTTTTGGCAGGCAAGGGCCACAAAGTGGCAAAACAAACTAAAGGCGGGCTGCAGGCCTCATACTCGTATTAACCCTAGAAGCTCAGTATACCTACACATAATGAAGGGAAATAAGTTTAGTGTTTCTTATAAAATGACACAAACAGCTACCTTCTTTAGAAGCAATTACTACTGGTAATATTAGAAAACACTGTTTTTGATATGCCATATAACTTATTCATAACACATTCACGGGCCGCAAGAAAGACGTTCGCGGGCCGCATGCGGCCCGCGGGCCGTTTGTTGCCGACCGTTGGTGTACACTAAATCGGTTCTAAACGTATAAACGCGTTTATAGCACCAAATTGATTTCACCAACATAACGTTCACAGCAAATCCGAGTTTTATCTTCAGAACGTCCAATGGTGTACGGTTAAACTTCATAAAAGCCGTTAAAGTCCTGTCAGTGTAGTGTCATGGCGAATCGAAAATCATAGACGAAACAAATGATGCGTTTGTGTAGTTTACATATCGTTTCTTGCTTTTTTGTAGATAAAATAACGTAATTAGACTCCAAAATGATAAAACAATGTAAAATCGTCGCGTGATGTCACTTAAACTTGGATTTATTAATCGTGATTAAAAGAAAATAAAAATAAATAAAATAAAAATTGTTTTATTTCCGAATAGATTTGCAATAAATACTTTCAGAACGTTGATACTACTGGTGCCTACCAGTTTGAAGATTGTGAAATCCATTTGAAAGTTGAAACAAAACGAGATTTACATCCCCGTAGGAACGCGTTTAATAAGAACTGAGTTTTATAAAACGAAGTTGTGTGATTGGTGAAATCCTCCCTTAGATATTTACAATTAATTGCAGTATATTATTTTTATGGGAAACATGGACACGACCGCGATCGAAGTTGAAACGAAATTACTAAGCAAACTTGCAGTTGACGTCACATTTTTTACTAATAATAATGTTACGGATACAGACAGTTGTTTACCTGCGCGCGACAGTAATAGACAATATTATAAAAATAGAAGCACTATCAGAGAAGTTGATTCCTAGGCAGATGACGGACCTAAGTAATTTGTCACGTTAAGTCAAACCCATCCGACCGATCACAGCTAACACTGAATTGACATAAGCCATCCACATGATGTACCTAGGAACTGCCTAGGAATCAATTTCCTGGATGGTACATATAAACACATACCCTAAGAATGGCGGACTAGGTGAGAGGGGTCGTGACAAATACTCCGGATGGAACTGAACAGAGACGTAGTACGGATGGTTCTCAACTACTGCAACTTCCATTCGAGTGCCCGTCTCATCTTTACCGACAAACCGAAGACCAGCCGCCTCGAGTTGCTTGATGTAGTCCGGGTTAACCTCATAACGATGCCTGTGACGTTCTTCTATCACATTCTTTTTGTATAATTGAGCTGTGAATTTAAAGTTTAACGATGGATGAAAGTTCATGGTGGCACACTCCATATGTTCAAGGTAAGATTAATAAAAGTATGACAACAGAACCAAAGTTATAAAGCTCTTAAAAAAGAATAACTTGTAATAATTTTAAATACTAACCAGCACATTAAGAGATAATATGATTTTAGAAAACCAAGTAGGTAAGTAACAAAAACTTTAACTGTTAATTTGACTTCATGACAAAACCTTTATGAAGTAAAAACCATTAGGGTCATAGGTAAAGGTTAAAAGCCAAAAGAGGACATAGTATACATAAAACTTACACATAACACAGGGTTCTAGTATAGTCTTCCTTTTCCCTAACCTCATGGTTCCACCAAGGTTTCCTGGATGATGTTCAGGCATGTCAATCACCAGTTTATCTTCACAGTTAGGATCAGCTTCAGTGGTATTAGCATTCTTTAAGCCCAACACATTTCTAGCGAACTCTATAACCGCAGCTTGGAGCCCTAAGCAAATGCCAAGCATGGGTTTCTGTGTTTCTCTGCACCATTGGCAAGCCTCTATTTTACCCTCCATACCACGCTGGCCAAAACCACCAGGTACTATTACACCACTGAAAACATATTTTCATTTAACATAATGTGTAGTGAGGTTTGGAAATAAGAGACAATTATTAAGGGCCCTATCACACTGGCGATTCATAAGCAGCTGCACAACTAACAAAAGTGATTTGATGGCGGAAAACTCACTGCGAATTCGAATAAACATTGGCGCCTTACCGGTAAGCCAACAATGTGATAAAGCCAGCGATCAATAAAACTTTGTGTGATGTAATAGCTCTGCTATAAAAAGTTTTGTGCTTATAAGTCAAGCCATTTTTGTAAATTAACAGACAGCGACAAAACATTAGACTTTATCGTCAAAGATTAAATTCTAATCACTATGTGATGAACAATGTTCTAATTTCTAGCTAGGGAATGACTACTTAGTACTTACTCGCTTTTGCACAGATCCTGCCAAGCTTTATGGTAGCTCACTGGGTCATCATTCTTGGTCTTTTTCTCCAAATTAACAGCCTCGATGTATGTGAGGTTGAGTTTGCTACCAGACGCTATGCAGGCGTGCTGCAGAGCCTTCGTGACACTAGCATAACTGTCCTCTAACTTTGTATATTTTCCAACGAGAGCTATATTCACTTCCTTACGAAGATTATCGACTCTCTTGGCGAGGTTTCGCCATTTTTGCATGAATCTGGAATACAATAATCATATTTTGTAAAATGTTCTCTAAATTCAGTAAAATTAGCGGAAGGATTTGATACAGTAGTCTCTGTATAACATTTTATCTAAGGAGATACAATATTTTAGTAAGGAACAATAAATTGTATTAAACGAGCTTTGAAACTGCTGAATAGAATTGGCACAAATATAAATTGGACCATTCGGAAGTACTAGACTTCTTAACAATTTCCTTTGCGCGATTCCCTTTTGGGACTTATAAGCAACATCAAATTTTTTACTTGATTTAAATGCAACTTCATTAAATGATAACTAACACTAAGTTCTTTGATAAAACCTATTCATAACCTATAAAACTACATACTTTCCAGGGCGTGGCATAGTCATGTTGAGCTGTAGTCTTTCATTCAAGTATTTAACAACACCTTGTGCCTCCATCAATAGTGGAACATGATAAACTGATGTCAAATCATGAATGCAAATAACCTGAAAAACAAATTATTATTTGATCAATACCAAAAAGTAAACTTTAGATTGTAGCATTTTTTATCTCAGTATTTTGCAAGCAGACATTATGTAATAATAATTGGCAAATAGAAAATTCCACCACCATGGACATAATAAACCATACAAGAGGAAGAAAGAGAACAAGAATATTATGTTACTTTCCAAAACACGCTGTAAGCATTTCATTTTTACATAGATTTCTTGCATTGTATTTGGCAAGGCTCTTCCTTGTTTCCTTATATGCTACAAATAATAACTTTTCGTTTGTAGTCCTAGGGTGTGGCGAATAGGGCAATCACCCGGGACCTTGCTTTTGTAAAGGCCTCGCAGGGCATTTTTTTCATAAGACAAAGGGCCTCGCAAAGACCTTCCACCCGGGGCCTCGCAATGGGTAAGGCCGCCACAGCTTTTCAGTATACTGTCCATACTCACTTGCTCCGGTGCAACATGGCAAAAGTTGGATATTTTCTCCTTGACACTATGGTTGATTGGTTTCTCTGATCGGCACAAAATCAAGTCTGGTGAGAGTCCAAGCCCACGCAGTTCACGCACTGATGACTGTGTTGGCTTAGTTTTTGGTTCTCCAGTAGATTTTGGCTGTAAATTATAAAGAGATTTTGTGAAGTCACCTTTTTATTATAATATCCTTACATATTAACCTTTTTATGCAAAAACTGCTAAAAATACTAAGTCCCAAGGGAGAATAAAGCTTTCTTAACAAAATAAGAACAAATGTTAAAGGGGTATGAAGATTTTTGTATGGAGCCTGGCCGACCAACATGTCCGGCATTTTGATTTTTTTTTAAATCGCATTCACGAATAATTCTTTGAAAAATGGATAGCTAACATCAATACAAACAAAAAATAATCTTGGACAAAACCGCGTAAAGTGTCACATTTCGAAGATATGAGCTGCCAAAGTTTTACCATTGGAAATAAATATTTTCGATATTGCAACTCTAAGACATGGTTAAACCAAGTGATTTCTCGTCTATGAAACAGTAGCCGCTCTGTAACACGCCGTCGCGTGATGACAAAGTGCAATCTAGCTCAAACAATAAATTTATCAACTACATACCTAATGAGAAACTCGCAACGGCGTGTAAAGGCTGATTGATGAACCTACGCTGTGTAGGCCCCGCGCTGGGCCTACACAGCGTAGGGGGGCGTCCCCCGGGTGGCGGATGGGGGGAGGTCGGTAGCACAGACTAGCTAGCTACCCGGCTAAGTCATACTGACTCGCCGACCAACGTAGGATGCTGTCCTCCAGCATTCTGGAGGACAGCATCCTCCGGTCTTCCGTGGGCGGGTTAACACCCACGGAAAAATCACAAGTTCAGAAACCGACTAAGAGAAATAAACGATCTGATCCAAATACCGATGACCCTTGGCGAAGATATACGGACTTTCGATTAGCCTCATGGAATGTACGTTGTCTGTTTGGACCTGGTGCTATCTACCAAGTAAATAAAGAGATGAATAGATATGGCGTAGGTATAGCAGCCCTCCAAGAAGTAAGATGGCCTGGCAAAGGTGAATGTAACATAGATAATACCTCAACTTTGTTTTACGGCGGGATTGAATCTGGATGTCATACACGCGGCACGGGCTTTATAGTTGCAAATAGGCTATTAGGGAACGTGATTCGTTTTGAAGTAATATCTGACAGAATCTCAACTCTTCGTATTAGAAGTAAATTCTTTAACATCTCTTTAATCAACGTCTATGCCCCTACCGAAGTAGCTGACGAGAACGAAAAGGATGAATTTTATGAACTCCTCAACTTAGTTTACGATCAGTTACCAAGGTATGATACAAAAATTATGTTGGGCGATTTTAATGCTAAGATTGGACGGGAGGTTATTTTTGCACCAACCATTGGGATGCATAGCAAACACGAACAATCTAACGACAATGGCCTACGACTAATAAATTTTGCATCATCCAAAAATATTGTTATAAAGAGCACTCTGTTTCCACATAAAGATAAGGGCACTTGGAAATCACCAGATGGAAAAACTGTCAACCAAATCGATCACGTTCTTATAGAAGGAAGACGAAAAAATACTATCCAAGATGTAAGATCCTACCGTGGTGCCGACTGTGATAGCGACCACTACATGTTGGGTATTAAAATAAAAGCTAAAATTACGACATATAAAAATAAAAACTCTCACAACAACTTAGGAATAAATACAGAAAGTCTCAAGAATGATGCTATAAGAAAAACATTTCAAATTGAATTAAAAAACACATTCAGCGATTTAACTGTAGAGGATATTGATGAGGACACAAATATAGATAATATTTGGACAACAACAAGAGATACCATCAAAGAAGTTGCACTAAAAACGCTCGGACGCAAGACCAGGAAAAAAAGGAAAACTTGGTGGAACGAACATTGCGAAAAAATTATTGAAGAAAAAAGGAAATATAAAATGTTGGCAGAACAGAATAGTAAATTTTTAGACGACTTTAAAGAATTAAAATCAGCATCAAGAGCATCATAAGAAGAGCAAAAAGAAATCACCTAGATAGTAAAGTTAGGAATATAAACACCCTGTGGCAAGCAAACGAATCAAGGAAATTCTACCAGGAGCTGAGATCTTTTAATAGTGGCAATCTTATAACAGATATCACGGACATCAAAAATGCTTGGAGCAATTACTATAAACATCTGATGAATTGTCCCCCACCTCATATTGTGTTACCACGCACAACCAGTGACAACCACGCCGAGTTGGAACCTCTATCTTTTAGGGAAGTCCGACAAGCAATTATGAAGATCAAAAATAACAAGGCTCCCGGGATAGACGGCATACCATCTGAAATATGGAAGTATGGGGGAGAGACCATACAGCTAAGATTATTTCACATGATAAGTAAGATCTGGCAAGAAGGGAAACAACCAGAAGAGTGGAACACAGGCGTTATATGTCCGATCCATAAAAAGGTATGTAAGAAGAGGTGCACAAATTATCGCGGAATAGCTCTTTTGCCAACGGCGTACAAGGTCTTATCATATGTGTTGCTTAAAAGGCTAGAACCTCATGCGGAACGAATCATCAGCGATTATCAGTGTGGATTTCGGCAAAACCGCAGCACAATCGATCAGATCTACCTTCTGAAACAACTTATGGAAAAATGTTGGGAATACGCCCAAAGCATACACGCGTTATTTGTCGATTTTAAAAAAGCCTATGACAGCATTGACCGTAATTCGTTATACACGATCTTAAGAGCCCGGGTTACCCTCGAAATTCTCATACATACGTAATACCAAAACCATTTTCTCATACGAAAATATTTAACATGTTTGAGTTATTTTTCAGCTTCAAATAGTAATTACCTAGGTTTCTGTACAAAAATTAATTTCAAAAAATTTAAACATAAAAATTTTTTTTTGTGTATTGCTTCCGCTGTCAGGACACCGGCCACGTGGCTGCCAAGTGCCGGTGCCCGGTGGACCGTAGTCGGACTTGTTTCCGGTGCGGGAAACCGGGACACAAGGCGGCGGAGTGCGGGGCCGCAGAACCAAACTGCGCCCTGTGTGAAGCCGCTGGCAGGGTCGAAAGGGGGCACGTGCTGGGCGGCAGCGGATGTCCGTCTGCAGCGAAAAAGCCGGCCCCCGGAGAAGAGAAGGCTCCGTCCAAAAAGGCTCGACGAAAGCCGAAGCCTAAAGGCGCTGGGGCTCCGCCCGCCTCCGCTGTCATGGAGACGGATGCCTAGACCCGCGGGCGGCGATCGGGGGATGCCGTTCGCATAAAGGGTCCCGAGAAGACAGCCCCCCTATAGCCCGGGGGGCTCTCGGTGAGGTCAGCGGCCAAAGTCGCAAGAAGAGGATGCCGGTTGCGGCTGCGCACGGGAAGGGGCGGAGTTGAAATGCTCTGCAGTACCCGTCCCTCCCGCACTATAGGCGCATGACGGAGGGCTGGGGGGTTTTAGTGGGTAGACCTCTTTAGGGAGTCCCACATACCCCCGCCCCTTCCCCCGGGGGGTGGGGGATACGCAAAGTATTTCCCCTCATAAATAAAAAAAAAAGGTTTCTGTACAAAAATTAACTTCAAAATATTTAAACACTAAAAAAAATTTTGTGTATAATTTTTTTTTTACTAAATTTACTACTAAATATTTAAACACTAAAAAATAGAGTAAAACACAAAAAAATATATACATAAATATTAAATTTACTACAAAATGTTTCAACTCTAAAAAATATTTTTTAGTATTTAAATATTTTGTAGTAAATTTACTATTTATTTATATATTTTTTAGTGTTTTACTCTATTTTTAGTGTTTAAATATTTAGTAGTAAATTTAGTAAAAAAAAAATTATACACAATTTTTTTTTTTGTGTTTAAATATTTTGAAGTTAATTTTTAAGACTTCGGCCAGCGCGGCTGAAGTCTTAGAAAACGAAGCCCTTAAGGTAGGCCTAAGTATAAACCGCGAGAAAACAGAATACCTCCACATTAAACGCTATAAAAATACGCGCACAAAACGAGAAGACCTGAATGTGAGAGGGACTTCTTATAAAGGGACGGACAAATTTAAATACTTACGGTCGTATGAATAAAAACTTAGCGAGGGTTTTTAAGAGCTTTAAAAGCCTGTTGTAAAATTTATTATGAATAAACGTTCTTTAACAGTGCTCTAACGCCTTTTTAAGGTGACAGCTGTCAAAAAATAGCGCGCCTGTTATAAACCTATTTTAAGAACATTTTAGGCATAATCGTTATGAATAAACGTTTGCTAACAGTTGTTTAGGCTCGAAACGTCAAATAGGAGTTCGCAAACTTTAGTGAAGCCTCGGACCTACTTTAAGACCATTTTAAGAGATCGAAATGAACGAAATATCGAGTATTATCGCGATTTCTGACATTATTGCAATTTCTGAAGGAATTTCTAGCCGTCCTCATCGACAAAAAGTATATAAGATAAGAATAAATAGGACGACTTTAGAAAAAAAATAGATTTAAGTACAAAAGAATCAGTACGATACATTAGTGTCTGAAGAACTACAAAAAGATAGGCGAGGCAGCGGCATCACACCTGAACTTTATCCTCATCGAGCCAGTTTTCACTTCGGATGCGTTTTATTTTATCATTTTGCATTTTGGATAATATGTAATGTAGTTTGTTTAAAAATAAATTGAAGGCCTCAATAGTAAACTACACAGAATAAAATAGTATCAACCAATCGAGCCCCGCAGTAAGCACCGGTGGTCGCGACAACAATAGAATACAATAGCATTTCCAAGAATCCCCGATCGAAGGATTAAATTTCGTCATTCTTCTTCTTCTTTTTTTTATTATGGCGGCCTCAGTAGTCAGTGAGTTACCAATGTCAAAGTCTACTTTGCTCTAGCAACCAGGGCTTCATAACGTTATCGAATAACAGAAAAAATATCGTTACGTACCGTTATTTTCATAATGGTAGCCAGATTACGTAATTTTTTTAACGATATCTAGTAAAATAACGTTATATTTACCGTTATTATTATAACGTAATTTTTAGTTATGGCATAACAAAAAAATAACGTTATAATAATAACGGTAAATATAACGTTATTTTCTGGTATCAGGTATGCGATCGTGCACGGTGCACCAAATCTCACTCATATTTAAAATGTAATAAGCGTTCTCTGTGAAAATACAAAGAAAAAAATACACCTTAAAAGCGTGATTACGTTTAGAAAATTTTCCCGCCTGTCATGACTTTCTTGACGGACTATAACGTTATCAAAGAACATATATTTTCCGTTATAAATCCTATATAACGTTATAACATTTACCGTTATTAAATACATTTATAACGTTATTTCTAGTATCGGTTAAATTTTCATAACGTTATCTATGCCCTTGAAGCAATAACGTTATGAAAAAATAACGTTATTTGAAGCCCTGCTAGCAACTAGCAAGACGTAATTTATGAAATCCATAAAGTATATTATTTTTTGGAACTGAGTTCCTTTTCGCGCGTTGCAAAACCCCTTTTTATTTAATATAATAAATTAGCCCCCTCTAGGCCGAAAAAAAAACGACACTTTTCTATTAGTACCTGCATGTTAGGGGCAGAGGGCGTTGCGCGTTGATAGTATTCCTGTGCGGCAATAGATGGCGTTTTTAAACATTTTTTTAAAAGTATATTAAGTACAGATTTTTTTAGCGTTTAGATTAGAAAGCGTTTATTCATATGGAGTGTTATAAGACGGTTTTTAACTTTAGCGAATATTTAAGTTAGAAAACTGTTAAAACCTTCACTAAGATTTTTTTTCCTACCACCGTTAGGCTGCACCATTACCGACACCAACACGAGACAGGAGGAAATAAACATCCGCATCCAAAACACCTTACGATGCAGCGCGGCACTTCATGAAGTGTTAGCGTCCAATCTTCTAAGTAGAAAAAGTAAGATCGCCATTTACAAGTCTGTAATAAGACCAATACTAATGTACGGATGCGAGACCTGGACGCTCACACTCGATGAAGAGAATAAACTACTGGTAGCCGAAAGAAAAATCCTTTGCAAGATCTTGGGCCCGGTGAAGACAGACGACGGAGGAACTAGAATCCGAAACAACGCCGAAGTTGAAGACCTCATGGCTGAGCCCAATATTATTGGCGTAACAAAAGCCCAGCGACTCCGATGGCTCGGTCATGTTGCAAGAATGGGAGAGGATCGTGCCACTAAAAAGGCGTTCCTTGGGCGTCTGCTCGGGCGAAGACCTGTCAGCCGCCCACGGTACCGGTGGCTAGATGTCGTGAAGTCGGACTTGCGCGATCTTCAAGTCACAGAGTGGCAAGAAACTGCGCAAGACCGCGACAAGTGGCGCAAACTCGTGTCGGAGGCCAAGATCCACTTTGGGTCGCTGAGCCATCGTAGTAAATAAGTATTGATGTTAGCTATCCATTTTTCAAAGAATTATTTGTGAATGCGATTTATAAAAAAATCAAAATGGCGGACAAGTAGGTCGGCCAAAATCTTCATACCTCTTAAGAGACCGTATACGAAATTTTGCAGATGAATATGAAGTTGCTAAGGTTCGCTACCGAAATATTATTTGGTTTTTTCCCCTTATAAGATTTAAAAATATATTACATATTATTAGATTTAAAAATATATTTAAGCGCGGACTGCCGATTCGAGCCTTGCGGCGAGTAATATAATGTGAGATTTAGGTTGTTTTGAATCGTGTTTTTTGGCACAATTAGTTTTTTTTTTTTTTTTTCTAGTTGGATAGAATTTTATCTATAGATTATTTCTGTCGTTTTCTTTTTATGAATTACAGCTCCAAGTTGCCGAAATTAACAGCAATTCTTTGCCCATTTTCTCTAAAAATTTGCCAAGTTACATATTTTTTTACTCAACTATTTCATATTAAAGTGGTAAAAAGTAATTCCAACATTGTATATACGACTTTCTCAACAGTACATTGTATTTTTTTCATACCGTTAAGAGTTAAGACGTCAATACAATCCATAAACAGGTGATATTCTAAGCCTTTTACAGCAAAAATCACAAAACTGTTGCGGGTTTGAGTTGGATTATTTAAAAATACTTTTAAAAAAAACTAGCTCCAACATTAGATTAAAATTGAAATGATCTTAGATGTTGTGCATTAAAACTTATAGAAATACTGTATTTTAACTGTTAAATCACGTCTATTAAATCAGCGAAATCGGCAAATTTCGTATACGGACTCTTAAGCATGACAATGAAATAGAAAGAACATATATGCAAAAATGAAGTTATGGCAACTAGATATTTGGTAAATATACACAAATGCACAATATTGCGTGCACTTTATCCACTATATTCATTAATTAATTACAATTTAAACACGACCGGTTTCGAAATAAATCATCATCAGGTGTACTTCATGTCGGTTAATATAGTGGAAAAAGTGCATGCAATATTGTGTTTCATTTGTGTATAAAATGAATTTCCATCAAGAACAGACAGTGCAATCAATTACACATATTTGGTAAATATTATGTCTATTTTAATTTATCAGAAATCAGCCTTCAAGTCTTAAAGAGAGAATCTTTAACTTATTATCAAATTGTTATTTAACCATATTTAATATATTATAATCTTACCACTGGCACTAGCGACACATGGGCGCAACAGAAATTCTCCCTCTTCACACGAAACTGAAACTGTCTGAAGGCCTCAACGAAAGACATTCCTTCGATATCTCCAATGGTGCCCCCCAGCTCCACTATACAGACTCGTGGCGGGGTGTTGTCTGCTGTCACTGGTATTGCAGCAACCCTCTGAACCCATTCTTGAATAGCATCGGTGATGTGTGGTATTACTGATAAAAAGAAAACATTTGTGTCAATTCCAGTGCTAAGTTTTTCTTTTTTTGTCTTTGATATTGTGAGAATCCATTCTTAACCTAGAGATAAACTATGATAACATGGCGCGCCCCTCCAAATTACTGTTTCAATGTGTGTAGTCACATCCATATTAGAGTTTGTATGTAGTAAGTATTCAACCAATCAACAAGTACTCGTAATATTTCACTTAATGTCGCTTATTACCAAGATTTGTTGGTCAACTAATCATAACTAGCCAATCGCACAAGACAACACACTTCAAACATTTTGAATTTTGGAGGAGAGCACCATGTTATAGTAGTTTATCTCTATCAACCCCCAAGCGGTCAAATTCAACCACGTAAACAATAGATTTCCGAGATCAAAGGATTAAATTGTATATAATAGTGAGGTTTTTTTGTTACTAAACCAAAGTAAACATTTTATAACATTGTTTATGAATAAAAATAGATCTGTTGAGCTGGCAAAGAGTCAAAAATACATGAACATTACATTACTCTTGTTGAGGAAAATTCAAGGTAACAGTTGCCAATCCTTGATATGGAAGTATTGAGAAATTAAAAAAAAAACGATAAAATGAAAGTACTAAAATAACTATGTGTAAAGAGATTTGAAAAACAATATTGTGGAAATGTACATTTTCACAAAATACTTGGTATGAACTATGAAGTAGGCACATTTCTTGTAACAATAATAAAATTATAGATAGGTAATAAATTTTATTTTTTACCTATATTACATGGTATAATAGTTATGAACGGCAGATAACCTGTCAGTTATCAGTTTTGGTCAAATACTTAACCTCTACCTCATAAAATACAATCACAGGCAGTATAATAATAAGTTTAAGATAACAATCCTGTCTAGTACATTATGCACTTACCTTGGACTGTTTTACCGAGGTAGTCGCCCCTGCGCTCGCGTTCAATGACCTGCTGGTAGATTTTGCCTGTTGTTATGTTGTTATCCCTGTGAAGGGTTATGTCCAGGAACCTCTCGTAGTTACCGAGGTCCAGATCCACCTCACCTCCGTCGTCGAGCACATAAACTTCTCCTGTAAACAGAATTATGCGGCAATGTGATTAAAAAGAATGTGCTCGACACGTTTCATAAAAATAACGTTTCAAGTACGAAATTTACCATGCTCGTAAGGAGAAAAAGTTCCCGCATCGATATTTATGTACGGATCTATTTTAATTGAAGTCACATCGATTCCACAGCTTTTGAGAATTGTGCCAAAAGAACTCGCAATAACACCTTTCCCCACACCACTTATTACTCCTCCAGTAACCAGTATATACTTCATTTCAGGCATCTTGCCAGTTAACAGTATTTAGATTTAAAATACAGATTTTAAGATGCGACGTAGATTTAACTAAAATACGTTGCCCATTTAGGACTTTTAACAAATTGCACACACGTGCGCGCATCAATTTTGCATCAATAATAATCGCAGTGACATTGACATTTGACACTTGGACAGTTACTTGACACTTGACAGTAGCTGTCATTGCAGTGTTTTTTTTTATTATGGCACTTCGGCTATAAAACCATGGCAATGTTCAAGTCAGGGCTTCATAACGTTATCGAATAGCAGAAAAAATATCGTTACGTACCGTTATTTTCATAATGGTAGCCAGATAACGGTATTTAGTAACATAACGTTATGTTTACCGTTATTATTATAACGATATTTTTTCGATATGTATTACGAAAAAATATCTTTATAATAATAACGGCAAATATAACGTTATTTTCTGGTATCAGGTATGCAACATCGACGGGTAGACGCGATCTTTATTCCTTCGTGGACAAAAAGGCCTGCCCCGCCCCGTCGTCTGCAAAACATCCTATTAACCGTTATTAATATAAATTTTTACCGTTATTTCTAGTATCGGGTCATATTTTAAAGAAATGTATGAGAAAATAATAAAACCTTAAAAATCTAATCTGTCGGCTTTCCTGGATCTTATCGTATATGATCACTTGGGAGAAATGTTGTATAATTAGCAATACCAGTGAATGGCGCAATAGAATATGAGAATACAGGTTGTTTTATTTTTTTAATTTTGCTACTTGCTAGTAAGAAGGGAAGGGTTGTATTTCAATATAACGCTAAAACGCCAAAAAATAATTATTATTTTTAACAAAAAATTAAAACCGACTTCCAAGGTAAAAACAATAATAACATCCTTATAATATGAACTAAAAAGTATTAAATAATTTTTCCTATCTCATGGTGCCTTTTTCCGAATTCGGCTAAAACTCAACTATTTCTGT
The DNA here is from genome assembly GCA_905333045.1 of Lysandra bellargus. Classification (NCBI taxonomy): domain Eukaryota; kingdom Metazoa; phylum Arthropoda; class Insecta; order Lepidoptera; family Lycaenidae; genus Lysandra; species Lysandra bellargus. Next base: position 5,353,788 of record HG995323.1, read on the forward strand.
ACTCAATCTTCATAATTTTGAAGTCGGTACCAGATATAGCTGAATCCAGATGCCAGAATATTTGAAACATTTGTAACTGGCACCGACTTCAAAATTATGAAGATTGAGTACAGAAATAGTAATTGAGTTTTAGCCGAATTCGGAAAAAGGCACCATGAGATAGGAAAAATTATTTAATACTTTTTAGTTCATATTATAAGGATGTTATTATTGTTTTTACCTTGGAAGTCGGTTTTAATTTTTTGTTAAAAATAATAATTTCACTCTTTTTAGTTACCTAGTAAAATCATCGCGTACTATACGTAGATTAGGGCCGATTCACACCGAATGGCAGAGGCGAGGCGAGCAGTTTCAGTGTCATATGATTTTAAACTTTATTGTAATACATAGTATCGCTTGAGAAATTGACGCCGCCGGCGGCCGCAAGAGTCCACGAGCATCCACGGGCGGCCGTAGATTTCTCAAGCGATACTATCTATTACAACAATGAAGATAAAATTTAAAATCATATGACACTGAAACTGTTCGCCTCGCCTGCGCCATTCCGGTGTGAATCGGCCCTAATACACCTGTATACTATTCTACGTATCTTATTACAATTTGTTAACAGTCACACTTACAAAATATAATATCAGCTGCAGATAATTTTGAACAATACATTAAAAAAAATCGAAGTGGACACGTGCCAGAGCCGCGCCAAACCGGAATTTTAGCAGCGCGGCAGCGGCGAGGCTTTCATTGTCATATGATTTTAAACTTTATCTTTATTATTGTAATACATAGTATCGCTTGAGAAGTCTACGGCCGCCCGTGGCCGTGATTGGTAAGTGTGACAGCTGTGCACTCTAGCATGTTACTTGTATTATCGAAGCAACTTACTTCTCAGAAGTAATGTCAAATGTGTGCCTTACGCTCTGGAGATAAGGTTGAATATTTTGTTATGTTCAATTTTAGTAACATTGGTGACCCTGACGTGAAAATGATGATGATGATAATGAATATAATTTGTATAGTAGCATATGCTTTCAGTTCTTAAAACAGCGCCTAAACCCCCAAACTTGTATCTAAAAGGAATCCGGAGTTCTCTTAGTATCTTCGGAACCATAGTATACCTTGGTGAAGAATCTTGCGTTTTGGTAGCATATGCTCAGGATGCTTCTCATAAAATCAAAATCACCATATGTTTCCATATAAATTTCGAGGAGTTCCCTCGATTACTCATGGATCCCATCATCAGATCACCACTTTTGTGAACATGGTACTAAATTGGAGTGAAACCTAATACAACAAAACAAAAATTTCGAAAATCGGTTCACAAACGGCGGAGTAGTCGTTGAACATACAAAAAAAAAAAAAAAAATATCCACAGCCGAACATATAACCTCCTCGTTTTTTGGAAGTCGGTTAAAAATATATTAAGTGCGGTGTGCACATAATATTACATTTTTTTATGAAACTTTATTTATATACCAGCTTATTTAGCCATTACACAACTTTAGCTATACCCATAAACTATTTATCATTAGCATAAAGTACTGAGTAGTGAGTTTTTTTTTTTTTTTTTTCTTCTTTTTTGGCAACTTGACACAAAGGATGTGTGTCATGTGTATCAATGGATGTGCCACAGACAAGGTAAAAAGGTAAGGAATATGGCGGGAAAACCATATTCCTCCTATTATAATTTTCATCATCGTTTTCATGTATCGTCAGGTCTAAAGTCTAGTCAAAGTCTAAGTAAAGGTCAATACAGTCAAGGAGTCAAGTCGGTCGATTCAGTAAAGTGGTAGACGCTTTACTGAAACTTTCGATGGAGTTTTGGAGGGAACACAAAATAGCACGTTTCTGGATATTACATCACTTTCCTACACTTGTGCATGAACACGAATATATAATGGTTAATATTCTACCAATATTACACATTAAAAACCCAGCTAACACAATTTTAGGAAAATAATACAAAAACACAACAGCACTCTTTCACATGCCCGCCAAAACTCCCGAGTAGTGAGTTATTTATCAACGTGTATAACATTAATAATCGAAAGAATCGAAATACGCAACCACAGATTACAAGTATGTATATTTTGGAACTAACTTTATTTGAACAAATTTACGCATAAACACAACCTTAAAACCCCTTTTTCCAGTTAAAAAGTAGCCAATGTCCTTTCTCAGGCTTTAGATTAATCGGTGTACAAAATTTCATTACAATCGGTTTTGGCGTGAAAGCAAGACAGACAGTCAGAGATACTTTCGCATTTGTAATATTAGTATAGATTATTATTAATTATTATTAAAGTACACAAGGCCTAAGTGAAATTTTCAGGTGCCTACCTGTTGTCATTATTGATATGGAGCAAAAAAAGCCAAAATCACGTTTGTTGAATGGGAGCCCCCCTTATAATATTATATGTATAAATTTTATTTTGTTTTTAGTATTTGTTGTTGTAGCGGCAACAGATATACCTACACAATCTGTTAAAATTTCAGAAGACAGACAGACAGGCAGACAGATAACGAAGTTTTAGTACCTCCGGGTACGGAACCCTAAAATCCGTGTATGTGCGCCTTTAGATTTCTTTGCCTTTAGATCTGCAAACGTTTATGAAAATAGTGAATGTTAGTTTTGACAGTTGACACTGACAGTTATTACGAGTGCTTGATGCATCGCGTTTATAGTTTTATTTATTTAGATTTGATCTAGAAATCTCTAAAACCCTAAAAATGCCGAAGTATTACTGTGACTACTGTGACACCTATCTAACACACGATTCCCCAAGTGTAAGGAAAACTCATTGCACAGGACGCAAACATAAAGACAATGTGAAGTTTTACTACCAGAAGTGGATGGAAGAACAAGCACAACATCTCATAGACGCTACCACTGCAGCGTTTAAAGCGGGTAAAATCGCGCAGAATCCCTTCGGGAACAAAGGCGCAGCTATACCGCCACCATGGGATCCATCAGTTATGGGTCCGGGTGGACCAAGACCACCTGTGCCTACTCCTGGTGGTCCACCGGGCATGATCCCGCCGCCGGCCATGGGACCTGGCGGGCCGATGGCCCCGCCTATGATGATGGGTCCGCACGGTCCTATGCCTCCGATGATGGGGATGAGACCTCCTATGATGATGGGAATGGGGCCTATGGGTCCGATGGGACCTATGGGACAAATGCGGCCGCCGCTTATGAACGGACCTCCTATGAACAAATAGTGAGTTGAGAAAGTGAATGGACACTTGAGTGCATACATAACATACAATTATTATCAAAATTCTGATAAGTTTTAGACCTAAATAAATAATTTTTATCAAGTACTGTTTTGTTTTTATTATTTATTAATAACTTAGGATTTCAGGATTTCTACCCATTATAAATAGACCCATAAAAACTTTTAAAGTAATTAATATTGTATAAATGAGTAGTCACTGTATATACTTCACTTTCTCCTTATCAATTTTTTGCTATCAAAACTCAGATCACCACCATATTAAATTGTAAGTGATGCAAGGATTAACTCAAAATTTTCTTATATTTGGCCATTGTTTAAATAAGTTACTATAGTATTCACAAAATCCAGTGATAAGTTCTTAGTTAACTGGCATTTATTGTTGTAATAATTTTTGGTTGGTGGCATTATAAACACAAAGTACAGAAAACTTTTATTTATAATCAACTGGTCTGTTACCCCATCGAATCCTCATTTTGAGGTGTTGTGGAGTCATTAAAGCACGGGGAAGTGAGTGCGGAGAATGATATGACAACCAAATCCACAAGTATTAAGACTGCAATGACTATTGGTACTAATCCATTAAAAACCAGCCCATTTTTCATTCTTGATGTTTCACTATATTTGAGTCCCATGAATACATTATATGCAAGAGAGATTTCTATGATGCAACTCAATACAAGTCCATATATAATCACGCACATGGAACAATATTTCTTCTTGATGGCACTAAGTAGAAATATTGCAAAGTAACCATAGACTGTAAATATTGCAATAGGCGCTATTAAAACATGCGAAACATAGCATGAGTGTATAAACTTCTCTAGAGCTAAATCTGCAGTGTTCATTATGAGGATTACTATATAAAGTTTAACTGCATAGGTTTTAGAACTCATCCATAAAGAGTAAAGTATCAATATGTAATCATTTTATTTATTTCATGGGCACACATTTTTGATATTATAATAATTGTCATATTATTAAAGTTGACATCATGTTGACATAAACCACATTTTTTTTTTGCAGAATTTACAATAGATGTGTAAGCAGTTGAGGCTGCACATAATGATGATTATCATTGCCAATCAGGATAGTCGTGCAGTACCTAGGTAAGTACTGCACGACTATCCTGCTTGGCAATTTATATTATGTTTTGCATTGGATATTTAAATATATTTGCGCCGGTTAGTCAGTACCTACTAAAAAGTATACAATACATATACATGAAGTATTTGTATACCAACACAAATCACATATAGGTACTTACCAACAGCTCTATGATACGCGCGATTTTAATAAGCTATTCGGAAATTAGGTTAAGTTATAGGATTTTGTAATAGGAAGAGGAACCAACTACCAACATAAATAAACACGACTCATTACTATCAAGTAGCCACAAATTACTTATATATTTGTAGACAAGTAGCTATCAGATAACACAGTAGCAATAGCATAGCTGAGCAGTGTTGCCAACTGCTAGCCTTGCCGAGTAGCTAGATTATTGTTCAAAAGTTTCTAGATTTCCAGTTTTCGTTCCCCCAATAAGTTGCTAGAAGTAGCTAAATGTAACGGACACTGTTTTGCCAACTGCTACCTCTACCAAGTGGCTAGATTGCTCCTAAAAAGTTGCTAGATTTCCAGTTTTCGGCGTTAGAATATTTAGTAGTCTATAGTAACTTACCTATCTTTTAATTGGTGACAAAAAAATAACCGGCCAAGTGCGAGTCGGACTCGCGCACGAAGGTTTCCGTACCGCTATAGAGCGAAAGTAGGCAAAAATTGTGTTTTTTGTATGAGAGCCCCCTTAAAGCTGTTTTATTTTTATTTTATTAATTATTATGAAAGTACAAATAAAATTAAGGATTTTGTGCAAAGTTCGAGTGCCTATCTGGTGCCTTTATTGACTACAAGCAAAAAGGCCAAAAAAATTACGTCTCTTATATGGGAAATTAAATAATAAAACTTTATTTTATTTTTAGTATTGGTTGATAAAGCGGCAACAGAAATACACAATTTGTAAAAATTTCAGAAGTCTAGCTATAGCGGTTTTTGAGATACAGCCTGAAGACCGACAAACAGACGGACAGACATCGAAGTCTCCGTAATAGGGTCCCGTTTTTACCCTAAAAAAGATATATTTTTACATTCTTTCCTTCGATTCTCGGTAAATAGGTACTTTACGAATCTCGAAAGATGAAAAGTAGCTAGAAAAAGTAGCTAAAAAATCTAGCTGCAACTTTTTTAAAATTGTAGCTGCCTGATACCGAAAAATAGCTAGATCTAACTACAAAGTAGCTAAGTTGGCAACACTGGATGCGAGTTCTTTATGCGCCGGACTTCCCCCACTCAGAGTTGCAAGCAGTGTTGTCACACCGAATTTTCGAAAATCAGTAGATGTCATCTCAAAAATTGGTAGAATTAGGTAGATGTTAGACCCAAAAGTTGGTAGATCTACCACCCTCATATCAGCAAATTTTTTAGAATAAAAAATGCTAGTTTATCCATAGAGAGAGTTTTATTGATAGTGTTTATACATATTTTTATTGAATAACTAGATGTTCCGCGCGTTCGCCCGCCTAATATAGGAATGTAACGGAAACCGTACGTTTTTCCGCAAAAAAAGAAACCAATGTCCTTTCACGTAGTCTATTCTTCATGTGTGCCAAATAACATAAAAATTGCTCCAGTAGTTTCTTAAAATAATAATTTCCTCCGTTTTTTCCAATTTTTCCTGGATTTCTTTGCTTCTATTAGTCTTAGCGTCATAAAATATAACCTATAGCCTTCCTCAATAAATGGTCTATCTAACACCGAAATAATTTTTCAAATCAGACCAGTAGTTCCTGAGATTAGCGCGTTCAAATAATCCCGTTCAAATAATTTCCCCCCGTTTTTTTCACTCTTTCCTCTATTTATTTGCTCCTATTAGTATGTATTAGCGTCATAAAATATAGCCAGCTTTCCTCGATAAATGGGCTAACTAACACTGAAAGATTTTTTCAAATGGGACCAGTAGTTCCTGTGATTAGCGCGTTCAAACAAACAAACTAACAAACTCTTCCACTTTATAATATTAGTCGGACCAGTAGTTCCAGAGATTAGCGCGTACAAACAAACAAACTAACTCTTCTGCTTTATAATATTAGTATAGATTTTAAATGTTTAGCACTCGGCTGATGAAGCAAACCTTCCAGTGTTGACTGCTGAGTGAGTTTCACTGACATGTCTTTAAATTGTTGAGGAGAACAGTCTCTCAACATTTTCACTGCTATAACTTGTCTCACAAAGCAGGGGAAACATTGGGGACTGGTCTCTTTTTTTAGGGTTCCGTACCCAAAGGGTAAAAACGGGACCCTATTCATGAGACTTCGATGTCTGTCCGTCTGTCTGTCTGTCTCCAGGCTGTATCTCAAGAACCGCTGTAGCTAGAGTTCTGAAATTTTCACAGATTGTGTATTTCCGGTGCCGCTATAACAAAAAATAAAAATAAAATTAATATTTAAGGGGGGCTCCCATACAACAAACGTGATTTTTTTGGCCTTTTTGCTCGTAATCAATAATGATAAGAGGTAGGCACTTGAAACTTTTACGAAGGCCTTAAATATATGTGTTATTTAATAATTCATAATAATATTTAAATATAATAAAAAAATGGGGGGCTCCCATACAAAAAACACAATTTTTTATCTATGTTTGCTCTATAACGGTACGGAACCCTTTGTGCGCGAGTTCGACTCAGACTTGGCCGATTATTTATTGTTGCAACATGTTTCCAAAAGACTTCGGGCTCAGGATCAATCTTTTAAATTTTTTGTTACCACTTTTGTAACATTTCGGACCGTTCACAGGCTAATCTGCGTTTCGAAAGTGAGTGAACGGCTCAGAACAGCTGCAGCTCGTTAAATGCTGAAGGAAGTGTTATACCAAGACGATATCAATATACCAAAATGCTGCCCGAGTAGCCTGTAACTTTTATTAATTCAAGTACGTGAACAATGATATTATGTTGAATAACAAGGTAAAAACAATAGTAATATAAACTTTTTAGTATTACATAACTCTTACTCTTGCCAAGATGAGCCAAGCGAAGCGCGCAAGGGCACTACCTACCTTTTATCGAAACGTTTCGTCGTATTTTTGAACCCTCGTAACTTTGGTTTGGATAATGCCAGATACTTGAAATTTTTAGGATATAATGACATGAGTGAAATAATGAAATGTGCAAAGTTTGAATGTCGTAGCTATTATACTTTAGATTTTATAGGAGTCCAAAAACCCACAATTTTCGAACTGACTCACCTATCATCAAAACTGTTAAGGTACTTCCTGAAGTCTGAGAAAGCTGAAATTTGGTATGTAACATACTATTAGTACAGAAACAACAAAAAAATTATCAAACCCAACCTAACCTATATCCGTACACTTTAGAGCAAAATTAGGCCAAAAATTGTGTTTTTTGTATGGGAGCCTCCCCTTTTTTTAATTTTATTTTAATATTATTATTAAATATTAAAGTAGACATATTATTAAGGATTTTGAGAAAAAATCAAGTACCTGCCTGTTGCCATTATTGATATAGAGTAAAATAGGCCAAAAAATCACGTTTGCTGTATGGGAGCCCCCTTTAAATATTGATTTTATTTTGTTTTTAGTATTTTTTTATAGCGGCAACAAATATACATAATCTCTAGCTATTATTCTTGAGTTACAGACTGGAGACAGACAGACAGACAGACGGACAGACGGAAAAACAACTAAGTCTTAGTAATAGGTTCCCGTTTTTACCCTATGGTTACGGAACCTTAAAAAATACGTGTTATCCTTGACAGACCACAGACTCAGAAAAACGACTTGAAACAGTGCTGTGTTTCGTCTGCACTCTATGCCAATACATTATTCCCTATCCCTATTCTCTTCTGCTTATTTCCTTAGCCTATTCCTTCATAAAAATGCCGGAAACGCACTTGCAAGTCTTCTAATATTACAGTGTCCATGGGCGATGGCAGTTGCTTTCCGTCAGGTGACCCGACTGCTTGTTTGCCCCCTAATTTCATAAAAAAGGGAAAGAGAACAGGGGCATAGGGATACCCCTTTTCCCTATTCCCTCAATTAAGCCTTTTCTTTCTGAAAGTATGGCAACTCGGTGACGGTACAGTACTTTCCATCAGGTGATCTGTTTGCTCGTTTGTCCCCTAATTTAATATCAAAGCACTTGCAACTTTTCTAATAATGCGAGTGCACATGCTCGTATGCCCCTTAATTTCATAAAAATGTGTGTGGTAACTCACAAAAAGAAATGAAATCCCACCAAAAAACATTTTCATGTAAAAATGCTGCCAAGATGAGACCATAATAGTTCGTGGTGTCAAAAAGTAATGAGATCTCATGTAGAGCCAAGTTTCAATCAAACCTTACACACTCAGCCCTAAATCTAAAAACCTTAATTTTACACATAAATGGCGGCAAAATACTTGATATAATGTGTCGGCCGCACGAGAAGAATCTAAAAACTCTACACATTAGTCAAAATGGGTGGCCTGGCCATTTTGTTGCGGTTAATATAAAAGTTATTAAGTACAACAAAAGAGTAGTTCAAACTTCAAAGCTCATAGCATGACCAATAACAAAATGGCCAAGCTACCCATTTTGACTAATGTGTAGAGTTTTTAGATTCTTCTCGTCATTAGACCTGATGGAAAGTACTGTACCGTCGCCGAGTTGCCATACTTTCAGAAAGAAAAGGCTTAATTGAGGGAATAGGGAAAAGGGGTATCCCTATGCCCCTGTTCTCTTTCCCTTTTTTATGAAATTAGGGGGCAAACAAGCAGTCGGGTCACCTGACGGAAAGCAACTGCCATCGCCCATGGACACTGTAATATTAGAAGACTTGCAAGTGCGTTTCCGGCATTTTTATGAAGGAATAGGCTAAGGAAATAAGCAGAAGAGAATAGGGATAGGGAATAATGTATTGGCATAGAGTGCAGACGAAACACAGCACTGTTTCAAGTCGTTTTTCTGAGTCTGTGGTCTGTCAAGGATAACACGTATTTTTTAAGGTTCCGTAACCATAGGGTAAAAACGGGAACCTATTACTAAGACTTCGTTGTTTTTCCGTCTGTCCGTCTTTCTGTCTGTCTGTCTCCAGTCTGTAACTCAAGAATAATAGCTAGAGAGTTGAAAATTTCACAGATTATGTATATTTGTTGCCGCTATAAAAAAATACTAAAAACAAAATAAAATCAATATTTAAAGGGGGCTCCCATACAGCAAACGTGATTTTTTGGCCTATTTTACTCTATATCAATAATGGCAACAGGCAGGTACTTGATTTTTTCTCAAAATCCTTAATAATATGTCTACTTTAATATTTAATAATAATATTAAAATAAAATTAAAAAAAGGGGGGGCTCCCATACAAAAAACACAATTTTTGGCCTAATTTTGCTCTAAAGTGTACGGATATAGGTTAGGTTGGGTTTGATATTTTTTTTGTTGTTTCTGTACTAATAGTATGTTACATACCAAATTTCAGCTTTCTCAGACTTCAGGAAGTACCTTAACAGTTTTGATGATATGTGAGTCAGTGCGAAAATTGTGGGTTTTTGGACTCCTATAAAATCTAAAGTATAATAGCTACGACATTCAAACTTTGCACATTTCATTATTTCACTCATGTCATTATATCCTAAAAATTTCAAGTATCTGGCATTATCCAAACCAAAGTTACGAGGGTTCAAAAATACGACGAAACGTTTCGATAAAAGGTAGGTAGTGCCCTTGCGCGCTTCGCTTGGCTCATCTTGGCGGGGTCACTCCCGTGCCCCCAGATTAAAGAGTAAGAGTTATTTAATACTTTTTAGTTCATATTACTATTGTTTTTAACTTGTCATTCAACATAATATCATTGGCGGCACTGGAAATACACAATCTGTGAAAATTTCAGAGCTCTAGCTATAGCGGTTCTTGAGATACAGCCTGGAGACAGACAGACAGACGGACAGACAGACGGACAGACATCGAAGTCTCATGAATAAGGTACCGTTTTTACCCTTTGGGTACGGAACCCTAAAAAAAGAGACCAGTCCCAATGTTTCCCCTGCTTTGTGAGACAAGTTATAGCAGTGCAAATGTTGAGAGACTGTTCTCCTCAACAATTTAAAGACATGTCAGTGAAACTCACTCAGCAGTCAACACTGGAAGGTTTGCTTCATCAGCCGAGTGCTAAACATTTAAAATCTATACTAATATTATAAAGCGGAAGAGTTAGTTTGTTTGTTTGTACGCGCTAATCTCTGGAACTACTGGTCCAACTAATATTATAAAGCGGAAGAGTTTGTTTGTTTGTTTGAACGCGCTAATCTCAGGAACTACTGGTCCCATTTGAAAAAATCTTTCAGTGTTAGTTAGCCCATTTATCGAGGAAGGCTGGCTATATTTTATGACGCTAATACATACTAAAAGGAGCAAATAAATAGAGGAAAGAGTGAAAAAAAACGGGGGGAAATTATTTGAAAGGTATTATTTGAACGCGCTAATCTCAGGAACTGCTGGTCTGATTTGAAAAATTATTTCGGTGTTAGATAGACCATTTATTGAGGAAGGCTATAGGTTATATTTTATGACGCTAAGACTAATAGAAGCAAAGAAATCGAGGAAAAATTGGAAAAAAAACGGAGGAAATTATTATCTTAAGAAACTCCTGGAGCGATTTTTATGTTATTTGGCACACATGAAGAATAGACCACGTGAAATACATACACATACACACATACATAGGTTTCTTTTTTTGCGGAAAAATGTACGGTTTCCGTTACATTCCTATATTAGGCGGGCGGACGCGCGGAACATCTAGTTATTAAATAAAAATATGTATAAACACTATCAATAAAACTCTCTCTATGGATAAACTAGCATTTTTTATCCTAAAAAATTTGCTGATATGAGGGTGGTAGATCTATCAACTTTTGGGTCTAACATCTACCTAATTCTACCAATTTTTGGGATGACGTCTACTGATTTTCGAAAATTCGGTGTGACAACACTGGTTGGTAGATAGGTAGAAGGGAGGTAAAATAGGTAGATCTACCATAAAGTTGGTAGATGTGACAACACTGGTTGCAAGCATTGAAAATATTGTGCCTTGAATATAGTAAGATACCGATGCGCGACTATACTGCTTCTAGTCAGGGCCCCCGTGAGGGCTACTGGCGCCTGTGTGCAAAATAAGGATATTGGCGCCCCTTTAGGCAAAATTTTTTGGGTCCTTGGTTTTGGCGCCCCAAAACATGGTAGCGGGGCCGGGGTATGGTGGCCCTGCTTCTAGTTATCACATTATCGCGCAGGTACCGTACATTTTTCAAAAACGTAAAGACTAAAGAGGTAACCCACAAAATTACTACCTTTCTTGATTATTGACATTAATTTCGTTGCTGTTTCAAGACATGCATTTAACGCTCTTTCTTGGTTTATTAGGGATGCTCTACAGTCTACACAGTGGCGACGCAAGACCTAAATTTTATGACCCAATACCTATATTTTGATTATTGCGAGGCCCCCTGATGGATGATGCAAGAAGACGGATTGTTGAAAGTTTTTTTTGATATTCGTAAATCCTAAAAAAACGCGCTGTCCATGGGGCGCGAGGCCCCTCGGCTGGAACCGCGCGCGCGAGGCCGTGGGCGCTCGCCCACACCGCCCACGCCTAACGCCGCCTCTGGCTCTACATCTTATCCTGTCGGTAGTAGCATCTCCTTACACAGCTACATCAACTCTGATGCTAGAAAAAATCCAATAGGCGTTACGCAGATTTTATTTAGAAAAGTGTATGGATACTACGCTTACAGTATTATGTATCCAACGGTTTATCTCTTGGGAATCTTGGGTTACCAATCTCTAGAGGTTCGACGAGGTGTAGACCAATGACGTAAGAAAAAGAATAGATTACCCCGAACTCCATGCCTTAATTTGCCGCTTTTAAGTGTCTAGTGATAACTATTTGAAACACCGTCCTAGCCTTCAGCCAAAATTAATCGCGCTGCCGAGTGCCGATATGTCGGACTGTCGCGAGAGCTGAGTCCCCGGCTGTACCGAGCATTAGTGTCTAAACCTAAACACACTAGACTGAAGTTACGCGGCGTAAATTCCGCATGATTACGCCCGGTTGCCTGCAATGTATTTTAAATTACCGACGACACACTATTCCGTAATTTACGTCGCGCAACTTCAGCCTAGTGTGTTTAGAGTTTAGACACTAATTAAACTTGCTCAACGCCCTTCTGTCGGCTAATCCTGAGTGTGATGTGTTTGCTCATTGCTGATAAGTGGATGGATGTGAAGAGTAATGCTTAACACAAACCTACGCGTCAGTGGCGGAGCGTCGAGTTGCGTCAAGTTGTCAAATGTGTTTTTTTGTGTACAAAAATAACTGTTTGTGTATTTTTTGTGACAATGTTATCATTAATTATAAGTTAAGATAGTGCTAATAGTTGTAGTTAATTATTGTGGTTGGATTGGGGTAACCGGTTTTAACTTTTAATTCACTTTTATAAATATTAAATCTAGCGTTTATTTATGGGGATATGTGACTGCCGGTGGTTTAATCGCCATTTAAAATAATATGTAGATATAATTTTAGTATGAACTAGCGACCCGCCCCGGCGTCGCACGGGTATAAAATATATAGTCACTGAAAAAATGATTAAAATCGATAGCACAGTATGGTCCCTCACGTGGTTAACTTCTTATCTGTGCCAAATAACATAAAAATTGCTCCAGTAGTTTGCGAGATAACCCCTTTAAAAATTAATTGCCCCCGTTTTTTCCACATTCTTATATTAGTCTTAGCGTGATAAAATATAGCCTATAGCCTTCCTCAATAAATGGGCTATCTAACACTGAAATAATTTTTCAAATCGGACCAGTAGTTCCTGAGATTAGCGCGTTCAAGTTAGCCCTTTCAAATAATTTTCCCCGTTTTTTCTATATTTTCCTTTCCTCTATTTCTTTGCTCCTATTAGTCGTGATAAATGGGCTATCTAAGACTGAAAGAATCATCAAAATCCGTTGCGTAGTTTTAAAGATTAAAGGGAACAAAAGGACATGAGGGAAAAAAGCGACTTTGTTTTATAGTATAGATACCTACCTATAGATATATGGTTTGTTTGCTTGGATAGAATGAAACTGCTGGACCGATTAACATGGGTTACGGGTAAGAAAAAGTAATTTTAACGCTTTTATTTAACACTTTATTTAAATAACTTAAAAAACTTTGAAAATGTTCAAAACACTACTTACATAGTAATTTATTAATAAATACCTAACACTAGTTTGTAACTACAGAGTAAGACTAATCTTAATTTTAAAAACCAAGATTGGCCCAAAAGAGCAACGTAAGCAGAAATATAATATTAAAATACAAATGTATAAAGGTGAGAGGAATGGATTTAATATTTACAATGAATGCCAGCATAAATGGCACACAAATAAGTTAGAAAGGACTAGAATGAAGCTTCTATAAATTTCATTGACCACAATGTATGTACACACGGATAAGATTAGGGAATATAAAGCACCGCTCTAGGTAATATAATTCAATTATTTAAACCATCATAAGGCGGTCTCCAAAGTTGTAGGCGAAATTTTCCCTTTTTCAGGTGACGATCTGCCTTTGGACATGGAATTCGATGTCGGAGACTTAAACGAAGTTAATCTAGGAGGAGAAGGCTCTGGTGGACTATTAAAAAACTCTGCACGCTTCGCTTGTATTATTTCAGATCGGGACAATCTGGTTTTCGGATAATCTGCACCAAGAGGAAACACCCCCTGCTCAATAGAACCGGAGGAATCACGATCTTGCTTTAAATTTAGTTCGGTTATGGGAATAAGATTTCTTCTTGCGCCAAAATGTTGATTCGTCACTATAGGAACTGTTTTATTCGGTGGGCTATCGGGATTCGTATCACATTTTTCACCGGAACTATTCGATTCTTCTTCGTTGTTCGCTTCGGGTATCGGAGTGGACAATACATCGGATCGTGGGCTAGCGAATCGCCACTGAGACTTGGGTGAAAGTAGAATTTTGGTTGAGTTCTTATGCTCCTTTACTAAAGCATTGGCTCTACCGGGTGACAGGGGCTGGTTATTTGTTTTCATGATTTTTCTGTGAGCGTATGTTTTTGGCGATCCGCTCAAATCGAGAATGTTAACGTGGGACTTGTTGCTCGGAGGTGTCACTGGTACTTGTGCTTTTTCTTTCGACAATTTCAGTTGTTCTACAGCTGATAATTTATTTGTTTTCGGTTGCACATTCATCGTATTGAGCTTGACACTATGTTGTAGGAGTAGCCTTTTAAAATCAAGTCTGGAAGTCTGAGGCAAGGGGCCGAAGCGATCGGCGCAAGTGGTTTCCTGCTTCTGCAAGCCAATATTATTAGTTGGCGACATACAAACGCCTTGTCTATCGGTGTGTAGCCAATTTATTTTATTTCTAGCGTCTCCCAAATAGCCTGTTTCAGGATGACGTTGGGTGCCCTTGTTGTATACAGATGTCTCAGATGTCACCGGTGATAGGCTTCTGATGGACATCGAAGGAGATTCTGCTCTTTCTGGAGTTTCCTTAATATTTAACTTCTTTTTGCTTTTATGTATCACTGCGTATAACTCTTCATTGGTCATAGTGGATTTGACAGGCGAGAGAAGCTTCGAAGTTAAATCTACCACATTCTCTTTGTTAGTTGGTGTCGAGGATTTGAAAGTTGTAGCCGTCCTTGGATCTATGGGGGATATTTTAATAGATTCGTCAGTCTTTCGTGCGACGTTGCGATCTGGTTCGGTGAGGTTATAATTGCTATTTTGGTATATCGGGAGCTGTTGAACTTGTTCGAAAGTGGTTCTCTTTGGAAGCGTCCAAAACTTTGGTTGTGAATTTTGTAGCGTATCCGTAGTGCTACGATGATTAAGTGTGCCATGTTTCCCTCTCTGTGTGGTATAATAGCGCTCTTGATAGGAATTTGCAGCATTATATTCAGGTCTATTTGGAACTTGGACTAGTTCTTGAGTTTTGATTAGCACGCCTCTGTCAGCACTGGAATGTCGATAGTCTGAAAATTATAAAGGTCAGTTAATACTTGGCAATTTAGTCTTCATTTTGCTGATTTTGCTCCTACACCTAATTAGTTTGATTTGTAGGTACTTGCAGTATTTGTTAGTTGTGTGTATCATTTATTGTTACTCTACTCAGATCATTAACTGCTAGAACTACATTGCGAGCTGCAAGTATTTTGCGGTGTATATTGTGTAGTACATATCTTTAAAAAACTCTTCCTACACCTGCGAGTAGGTAAGTTGATATTTGAAATTGTTACAAATTATAACAACTAGTTGCTCTACATATTATAACAAGAGATTAGAATCAGGAAAGAATTTTTTAAAGGTCACTCAAGCAAGAAAACAATTCCATGATAATATAGCAGATAAATAAATAATTAAATTTATACAAAACAAGAATGCTTCATAGTTGCAAACATGCGATGTGATATAAAAAAAAAACGATTTTAATCCATACATTTTACATCGATAAACGGTACATAATATAATTTCAAGTGCATGGTATTATACTCTTTGTTAAGTACAACTTACAATATTTATTTCACTTAAGTGTTTAATATAAACATGATTATGAATTAGGTAATTATAATTAATTACTTAAAATGTTAGATGTTACATATCCACCACAAACTAAATTTGAGAAAAGGTTAGTATACCAAGCAGACATGCCAAAAAGCAACGTAAACTTTACCTTCGAAGGACGTGTAGTTAACAAAGTCGCAACCATTGGAAGCATTCTCGTTCACTGTGCAAAGCGATGTTATGATCAGTGTTTCAAAAGGAAAAAGAAAAACACAAGATATATCTGCACCGCCACTAGTTAATTCTGATTTTTCCCAAAAATTAGCGGTGCTTAGTGCGTCCATTGTGAAGTTTTTAAAAATATTAATTTAAATTAGTGATATCCCTGTAGGTTGTGTATGTACAGGACTGACTCTATTTAGTCTCAGCTGTTGAAGTATCAGCTGCATTATAAAATATTTTTACGATGTCAATCTTTGTTCTATTTAAAGAAATAAACGAAATCGCCGTAAAAATAATTTATAATAGAACTAATGGAATTATAACCTAGAGTGCAAATCGTTAAAGGGTGAAAAGGGTACAATGCAAAGGAGTGAAATTAAATGAAATAAGTGCGTTAATTCACAATACATTTATAATATTATTTACAATAACACATAAAGACAAACAGAATATCACACCATGCACTTACAATTAGAAAACATTAAACCGTTTTAAGCTGTGCACACTGCGGTGAAAAGCCACCATGCAAATCAAAATTTTAACATAAAGTAGATACACCAATAAAATATTCATCAATCTTATTGAATTGTAAACTTTTCTATTAAAACGTATAACTACATTGTCTTAAATATATTAATAAAATGATCAATAATAAAAATTAATTAAAAGTTAATATCAATAAAATCTCTAATCCAAAAAATAAAAATCATGGATATCTTGGAAGACGATTTGTAGTTTGTCAACTACTGGACGGAATTTATTCAACAATATTACAATAAACATATAAAGTAAAAAAATTAAACTTAAGCCTAAAATGCATAAGCGTATCATTAGGCAGGTAACGGGAATACGAAATTGTCCAAAAGGATTTAGTCGTTACCAAATTTCTGTACCATAGTCAGATTCAGATATAGATAATATTCTAGCTCTATGCATAGAACTGTCGCAAGGGACAGTTACTTTAGTTGGTGAGAGAGAGCAAGACATAGGAGAATGGAGCACACAAACATTATCGGGATCAGAATCTAGTATTGCTGATAATACATCTAAAGATGTATCTTTGTTTTCGGGCAACAAAACAACAGTGTGCCGTTTGGATAGCGGAGTAGTCAAGGGACTTAAAGTTAGGGCAGATAATTCAGATTCAAATTTATCTTGGTCACTAAGTTGACACATTTCTTCATTATCCAGTGTACAATCATTTAGATTTTTATTAATATTTCTTTGACTAAATTTTGGAGAAACTGTAGGTGGATAGTTAATCTGTTCTTTAAGTAAATCCGCAGCTATTTCTGCTTGAATCATTTCGAACGAATTTACTTTCTTTGCACTATTACTAAAGCTATCAAGTTTGAGCAATTTCTTAATAGGCATTAACGGGGAATTGGCCTGTTTGTAACTGTCACTTCTCTTAACTTTACTAATTGAAGATTTGTCTAATTTACTTAACGATACATCGCTATTATCAACATTTACATCGTTATCTATCTTATTACTTTTTGTAAACATTTTCATAACATCAGCTACCTTTTTACTACCAACTTGATTTTTTTCTTTAAGTATTATTGGTGATTGGAAATTTGGCACAAAAGGGATGATTTCCTCGTTTAATAGTTTGCTATCATTAAAATCTACTGAACCATTACTATCGTCTTTAACGTGTAACCTTGGGTGATTAGAAATCTTACCTGCGTTATCATCTTTCGTCGGTGATAAGCTGACACCATCTGCGTCGTGTATATTTACATAGGCACCAGATCTGGTCATAGCTTCTACAACCCTAGGAATATCTTGTTTAGTTTTAGTGACTGCAACAGTTGGTGATGCATTTGATATTGGTGTGGTAGTTACAGGTGTAGCCGCAATAATTGTGCTTGGCTTAGGCGGAGGTAAAGAAACGAATTCCGTCGTCATTGGTCCATGTGGTTGTGAGGGTGCTTTAATTATCATTTTTCCTAATTGCGGTGAAGTTGGTTTGCTTGATGAGGGTGACGGTAATTGATTATCTACTTCGTCTACAATTTTTACCACATCTGCATTTTCTCTTTGAATTATTGTAGTTGTGGGGCATATTTCTTGTACAAATGGACCTGGTTCAAAAGTGGTATGAGCTCCTTTCCTTCTCTTTAAAGTGTCGGATGAATAAATAACTTGACCCTCTGAATCTAAAGTAACTTTTGCTCCCTTTCTATGTAGCTCTTCGTAAGTTGCTGTAGATTTTTCGTCAAAACTGTTATCCAAGTTATACTCTTTTGAATCATTTAAATTGTTAGGCAATTCATTTAGTGACACGTATTCAGTTTCTGGAAGCCGTCCAGATAAAACTGCTTGTAAGTTTTTCTTGACTATGTCATTGTTAGCATACGGGGCCCTATTCATGTTAAACTTCTGATTATTATTCTTTACATCGGCTATCGTTACATAATCTCCCGAGTCATAAAAGTCTTCTAACGTCTCTGTTTCTTTAGGCAAGGGTGATTTTTTGTTCGAAAGTTTATTTGGCAAAACTCCCTTCAATTTACACATTAAGTTGTTGAATGGATGAAGCGATGGTTTTAACTGGGATAAAGGTTTGGTTACTTTACTATTTTCGTAAGATTTAATTTCTTTCTGTGTTTCATCACTAGGCACTTCCAATTTCGGTCTACAAGATATTTTATTATTATTATCACAAGTTTTAGAGCTATGAGATTTCTTACTTTCATGACCACGTTGACCATTCTCGCTTTCATCGTCTGAATTTGTTGGTGTTATAACACACATAGAAGGAATTCTAGAACTATTTATAGTTGTCTTAGATCTTATTCTTTCAATTCTGTCGGTACCTTCTAGATCAGAAGATTCAGAAAAGTCTTGTTCTGAAAGGCTATTTTTACCGTGAGCACTAGATACTGAATCTTCTATAGGTGAACTTGACGTATTGTGACCTGAGTCAGGAGAGCTTGTGCCTGTGCTTTTCTTTGCACTTTCTAATTCGGTTTCTGTATGGATTTCAGCAACAGCTGTTATTTCTTTATGATTTCCGACATTACCAGTTATAGTTACGGTAGAAGTAGGTATTTCTGTCGCTTCTATATTAGCAGAGTTATATTTTTCGGCGTATGATCTCATAGCAGTATACCTCAGACTACTAAAAGGTGACTTTGAGAAAGAGGAATTATTACTTCGGTCTAAGCTTGAGCTCGAATTGTTTCCGCGATTTCGGGTCGGTTTTGTTAGAGAGCTTTTACGTTCAGGAACTGTAGGGCCATTAGCTAAAGACCTGTCACTTCCTGCAGCCATAAGAGTAGTGCAAACAGTTCCGGCTGAACTAGTCGTTGTGCTTGTAGATCCTTTACCAAAAAGTTCATACTCATTTTCTGCTGTTTGGCTATTGGAAGAATTAGACAGAGCTAACGTAGTATGCATTGGTGTCCCAGGAGAAACTTCTTCCTCCTTCAATGTTTTTAATCCTGAATCCATATGGAAAGATGTATAATACCCTTCAGTATCACACGAAAATTCTGAACTCGTCTCTAAGTCTTCATGCATATCATGAATAATATCAGGTGTAAGTGTCCCCTCACTTGTGACACTGCCTGATCCTGATGTATTAAGGAACTTTCTTCTGCTAATAATTGAACTTGGAGGGCCATGATGCAAATTCAGAGAGTTATTAGACGTTCCTGCAGAAGTTGTACTTTTTGGCGGTATCGTTGTTGTAGTGATTTCCGAGCCAATGCTTGTTCGCCCTGACTCAGAACTTGCTGACCAGTTTCCGCTAGACGAATGAGGTTCATCTTTACCAATGGCTGAGCGTCTTATTCTTCTTTGAGTGGAAGGCCTTAGCTTGACGTTGACTGTTGCGGTCGTCTGAATAGTAGAAGGCAATCCAATACTTTTTTCAGATGAAGAATAGGAAGCACACCTCTGGTGCGTTCGACGTTCTTCTTCACCTTGCCGCTTTTTCCTCATTGTTACTGTTTCCTGTACTTTCTCCTCTTCCGGCTTAACTGGGGATTTCATCTCTTTATTTTTATCACATTTTGCTGATTCTTTGAAACTATCTCTACTGGCACTCGGCGATCGGCCTATCAGTTTTAATCTATTCTTACCCCATTGTTTTAAGCTATTAAAATGACTTTTCTTCGTGTTAGGGTCTATCGGGCTCTTCTTAAGCAAATCACTAGACCTCGATCTTATAACAGTATTATCTTCAACTTCTTCAGAAGCCACGGCATTTGTTGTATCGCTATGATAAAACAAACCAAGCAAAGCATTAGTCACACGCTAAAGGCTAATTTCTATGACAAAAAAAAAAATCTCCAAAAAATAATGCTTTGTCTTGTAACAGCATTATTGTTCGAAGTCATAATTAATCATGAAGCTCATGAAATAAATGGTACTATTAGTGTTCAAGTGCACAGGTTGGAGGTGCTTGATCTCAGTTATTTACATAACTGGAGGAGCACGATTAGAAACGAGTAATATTAAAGACACAAAAGCACAACGAAATATTATCGACAGGTTAAAAGTGCATGAACGTTTTAATCGACCATTTAAGCTTCCACACTAATGTGCTTTATTGTTGCTAAAGTTAATTCATAAGTATTATGCTAAAGATTACATTATCTATTTTGATTCGAAAAATTTAGAAGGTTTTGTAGCAAACTAACATTTGACATGTAACGTTGGTTACATGAACGAACCATTTACTAAGTTTAACTGCTAGATAGTGTAATCTAATTTTACGGTGCATCTATAAGCTTACCCAGCAATAGCCTCTCTAAGCTCTTTCTGATCAGTGCCGGAAATTGTGTTGCGTCTTTTACCCCGGGGTTTTCTCGTTCGCGTCCGTCTCTTAACCGTATCAGTCTCTCCGGTAATTGTATCTAAGTGTAGCGATTTGCGCGAAGTACACATTCTGTCGAAGAACTTCCCTGAGGTATCAATTGCCACGAGTTCCGGCGGGAACCTGAAAGTCATTAGAAACATGTTTGAGAAACTCACGCAATATAATGATTGGAGTAATTTTAGAAGGAATTAAGGGATATACTTGCTGTATATCAAGGGATTCAGACACTTGTGACGAACCGTATTCAGCAAGTCATTCTTTATCCAGAAGAAATATGAAACAATCTAATCTTTGATGCAAGAAATCTGGTTCAGGGGCCGTACTACGAAACCGTTTTGAGACTCAAACAATCGTACTAGAACGCCGCGTCCTACTCTAACAAACGAAAAATTACGTTGTTAGAGCGGGACGCGGCATTCTCAGCCGATTGTTTGAGTCTCAAAATGGTTTCGTAGTAGGCCTACTGAGTAAAGAATATCGCAAGACCACGAACCAAATTCCTTTACGATGACAAACACTGACCTACTCTTAAACTTACTTGGACGCTATAACTCGGAGTTGTTCTTCGGGGCTGGGCAACCTGTGGTCAATGGGCTCGTCGTCTCCCGACCCACACTCGGAGAGCTCGTCTGGAGTCAGGGTGACGCAGCTCGTGATCCTCATAGAAGCGTCCGGGAGCGCTGTCACATCGCCAATAGCCTCCTTCGACGTCCATTTCCGAAGTTGTTCTACTATAGCAGGCTGGAATGAGATGTTCAATATTTTACATTTTACATTGTGCAGTGTATCTACATAAGAAGATACTACATTGTCTCATGCACACCAGTAGTGGGGGCAGTCTATATAAGTCGTTGTCAAGTAGTCACAGGTTTCAGTTGTATAGTGGCAGTGACAGTGAATAGACGTGCGCTCCGCAAGTGGTACTGGGTGTATTAGTGAGCCAGTGTCCCGAGGATTTCACACAAATATTATAAATGCGAAAGTGTGTCTGTATGTCTGTTACCACTTGACGCCCGATTTTGCTGAAATTTGGCATGGATATACTTTGAGTCCCGGGAAAGGACATGGGATACTTTTTATCCCAGAAAAATGTACGGTTACCGCGCGATAATCGAATTTGTGTTGCGGGCATCATCTAGTAAATAAATATAATATTGTGTAGAATTCCATCTTCTTGAAATAATACGCGATATCAGAAACGGGAAAGTTTTATCTGCCCTCACATAATATTAGGTATCCTGAGAAAGATACTAGGCGAATGAAAACTTTATCAAAACACGATCTAAATGACCATTATCTAAGAAATTATAAAAAAAAATCTTAGAACGGAGAAATATTTAAGCATACAATCAGTTTTCCCACTGAAAATGATTGAGTGTAAATTAGATTTAGGACATGTTTCACCACTTCCTGATAAGTACTGGATAGACTATCCACCACTTAACTTGACAGATAGATTATGGAGAATTTGTCAAATAAGTTGTGGATAGCCCATCCGGCACTTTATCAAGAAGTGGTGAAACAGGCTCTTAATGTTTAAACTTACAATGTGCGTTTCGATCTCCACATCAACTTTGCGGCCGATCCTTCTTCTTTTTGTAGTCAGCACGGGAGTACAAAGAAGATACGGGGAATGTTGTGAGTCTCGTCTCAGCTCGTCGAGTATGGACCGTGATAGGCGATCTGTGGTCGCCTTCTCGTATAGGTTGCGTAAACTCGCTGGCCTGTAACGCATTGTGGTAGTTTTATGCGTCGTTATAAGATTAACGTTGTTCTTTATGGATGGAGCGATGGAAAACAGTTGCGGCTTTAATTGTTCTTTTAACGGTTTTAACATTTACACTTAACTTGATTGAAATGGTTTATGCTTGAAATTATTTTGAATCTCGATATAAATTGCCTCGAATTAAGTAAATTTTGAAACTTTTACTTTTGATTTGAGGTTTAAATTTTTAATTTACCTTGTATCTGGCGTGAATATTCCTTTGAGGAGAGTGTGCGTAGCCGTGTAGTGGACTTTGCGTAGAGCAAAGTCCGACAGGCTGCCCTCCGCTGTAACAACAAACAATTTCAAGTCAATACAGAATAATGCAAATGTGAGGTCTTAGGAAGGATGTTCATGAATTCGAGAGAAGAGTATATAATATATGAAATAAAAATAAATAAATACATAATATATTATATTAAGTCATATAATATTGTATCATGTTTTTCGGAGACAGTCGAGTGTCGACAGATATTTTATCTATCGTTGGATTTATCCACAGGATTTATCACACAGTTGACGGTTGCATACTTGAACGCAACTTGGGTTACTTTTACAATCATTGTTATTCTACTATTCTTTAAACTATCTAGACATTTGGAAAGCTGGGTTGTACTAACCTAATAACACAGTTTCAATAAAGTATAAAGATAATAAATTAGTTGTCTGCCATAAAAATTTGAATTTAGGGGGCGTGACGTGCCGTGACTGAACGAATTTCGATTCCCACCATA
This sequence comes from Lysandra bellargus, assembly GCA_905333045.1. Classification (NCBI taxonomy): domain Eukaryota; kingdom Metazoa; phylum Arthropoda; class Insecta; order Lepidoptera; family Lycaenidae; genus Lysandra; species Lysandra bellargus. The sequence goes on from HG995323.1 coordinate 5,377,200, forward strand.
AAAAACTCAGAAATTGTGATGGATTTACATTCATTTTGATCTCAAACATTTATAAGGACAGCAGTAAAATTTTACGTCTCGTTATTTACTTTGTTTTATTGTTTAAGTACTTAAGATTGGTGTGGCAAGCAACAGCAATGAAGATAAAAATCAATCCTCCCCACTCAATGATCCCCCCCTACTATGTAATAGGTAGGTATATATTGCCTCCCTTTGAGACAAGTAATGGGATAGATTTCGGTCTACGTAGGGGTTGTTCATACAACCTTTATGTGGGCCGAAACTCTACCTCACTCCTCAGCTATAAATGAATTTTTAAACCAAAACAATCCAATGAAATATTCACATTCTCTATCTAACATATCTTGGAATCCACTCTAAACCTTTAGCTATTGGCAATTCAAATAGACTGCACAGTAAACTAGTTTCATATACCAACAGATAGTCAATCGCATAGTATCGGATAGCAATAAGAAAAGTGGGCCCATTGTATCCGTGGCCTTGGCTTGGCGATGGCCTTACGCATCCACGAGGCCAATGCACGCGGCTTCGTGTGTGGGGTATTAACCTGCATTCATGGTAATAGATAACAATTATACCTCCATTCATTTTATCTCTGGGTTATTACGTATCTTAGGAATCGATTGGTGTCATTTGACCTTGCTGTAATTACGATGATAAATAATAATAACGTAGGTACAATTTATGATTTTATGTAGATTGAAGGTTGTGTATAATTGTTCAAAGCCTTGATTTGGAAATTTAATATTTTATCTTCAATCTCAAAAGGGACATTTTTTCATTTCCCTGGCCGCAATTTGGCGAGTACGTCGTAGAATTTTTAACATGTTGTTCATCGACAAAATTGCTTTCGGGTTAGATTAGCTTATGAGTGATCATAAAGCTGAAAGGTAAAGTAGGTTGAGAGATATGTGGCCACATAACCCCAAACAAAGGCCCAAAATGTCCGACGGCCCTCGAAACAATATTGTAATATTCAACGAAACTTCAAAGCCAACTTTATCCCACATTTTCCTGAAAATTAAGTTAGCCAGTTAATTTAATTAATTATTATGTTCTTCCTTACAGGAATGGACTTTGTAAAGTAAATAAGGCTAATTTTATCTCGAATTTCTTACGGAAATATTTAAATTATTATGAATCCTTCGCAGGCAGCCATCTGTATAATGTCAAACATTAACGTGCATTTCGCTTATTGTTAAGATAACGATGCTCATTTATCCTGTTAATGCTGTTTGCCGCAAACACATACGTTGAATATGAAGAGAAATTACGTACATTATCTATGGGAAGAAAGACAAATCCATCACGCATTCCTAGCCCGAAGAGTTTTGGAATGAAATTGATAAAAATGCCTGATAGTACCGCCTACAGACTAAATTCTAAATATGTTTTGTCATGAACTTCAGGTTTTTGTATTTCTAATTGCCAAATAATAGAGCGCTTTTGAAATGGAGTTTTTTTTAACTTAGAATGGATCATAATTTATTTCATCATAAAATCAAGGGTTTTCTCTACGTCTATATTTCCCTGCGAATATTAAAATACACTTACGCGCAAAATTCCGTTCCAGGATATTAAATATTATAGAGCTATTTAAATTAATAAGAGTACCTGTTCAGATTCCTACGCTAATCCGCCTGAGGCAAGGAAAGTCCCTCAGGTCACGACTAAGGGCCCGCAAGGACGAGAGATTGCAGAACTGGTTTATAATTCCATCACAGTCCACACCATTATACCTAAATTGTATTTCAAATAAACTATTTTATAGGGAATTTATAATTGAGTCAAATTTTTACCATGGTTAGAATCTATATACTTACCTAAATTAGAAGAGATCGAGAATCTTAAAAAATCACAGTTATAGAAGAAACAAACAGAATAATACCTCAACCAGCTCGTTCAGCGCGTCCAAAGGAATGAATTATATTTTCCGCCTCTTCATTTACTTTCTTTATTTTTTACTTGTCTTACATTTTGTATCCAACTCTATATCCATACTTCCATCCATACTTAATATTATAAATGCGAAAGTGTGTCTGTCTGTCCATCTGTCTGTCTGTCTGTTTGTTACCTCTTCACGCCCAAACCGCTGAACCGATTTGGCTGAAATTTGGCATGGTGATACCTTGAGTCCCGGGAAAGGACATAGGATACTTTTTATCCCGGAAAAATGTACGGTTCCCGCGCGATAAACTTATTTTGGCGCAACGGAGTTGCGGGCGTCATCTAGTCTCTTAATAATTTACTTCATGCTATCACAGTTACTTTATTACAACACCGCAAATTCTTTATCACACCGCAGTCCTCAGATAAACATTTATAGTGATTGTTTCGGTGATAATTTTTACAAGAAAAGCCATAAAAACTTTATCGTGTATCTTTGGGCGACCGGCGTTAAAAATTTATGGCTCCAACTTGAAAAGATCCGAATCCTTCGCGGAGATTTTAACAAAGATTTATCGTGTGACAATTTCTCGAACAAGTGGAGTGACAGACTCTGATATAACTCAAGAAACAGTTGTAATATAGTGTATCCATATTACCTTATAAGGCTCATGACATAATATATACAGGGTGTAACAAAACTAAGCGATAATAATAATATATTAGGAAGCGTTTGAGTTCATTAAATATTGTGTAGAGTTTAATTTGATGATTTGAATTTAAAGCGCCTGATGATTTGTGATATTGAAAACTTTACTTCTTCAAATTCATAATAAATATTCATAGCGTCCTTTAATTTTTTCTGAATTACTTTCTTAGTTCCCGCTTTTATTTCATGGAATTTAATCAGAGTCGGTCCATCAATATGTATGCGATGTCGTCAGATTGACGTCTTGCAAATGGACGATCGGTCTGAGTCATTCGTCTCCATTGGTGTATTTTTGGACCGGCAATGTAGTGGCAAATGAATTTATTTCAGTAAATATTTCCAATGATTCCCCAATGCCGCGGAGACAGTGCATTTTCTGCTAAAGTCCGTTTTCAATGTATGCGAAACTTTATCTGTGCTTTTAAAATTGAATTTGCTTTTTGGATGCTGGATATGCCGTATTTCAGTAGCATCATATTTTATTCTGATTCAATAAAACAATAAAAAACGGGCTTTGGCCCACCACACATTCCCACCACTGTATCTCCTGTGTCCCAGGATCGACAGCGGTATCCAACCACGAAAACCCTTTGATATGATCTCAGGGAGCCCGAGGGACATGCTAAAGCTGTCTTGGGACCCGCAACGAAATTAATCAGAAGAAAATAGGGGGAGTAGGAAGATTCCAATTTCCCTCCCCATAAAACCTCAATAAAACAATAATCGAATATTGAATTGGGAAAGTATTTTTTTTTATAAGCGAAGGCTTTTTGCAAAAGAACCATTTTGTTAATCAAAAGGAACACTGGTTTTAAACTATGAACTAAAGTTCTCCGAAAACAAAGTATCTTGTGGTAAGTTGCGTGACAGTGACGGAAAGTAACTTTGTTACCGTTTCAGAAGTTTGGCTTCAAGTAAACAACATACATAATTATTCATGAGTCTGAGAGGAAAACTTTTTTAACTTAACATTGAAATCTTCAAGGATTTCTTACTAAAACTCATACAAGTTGTTGACCATAGATAATTTAAATTAGTCAATTGACGATACAATGTGGGTACTTATCAAATAAAATGTAGGTACATTAGAAAATACTATTACCTAAATTACTACAATTTATTTTAAATATTTAAAAATCACGAAAACTCATTTTATAATGAGTTACCTATTAACTGACGTTTATAATATTTTTAATGTTTAAAACAATTATTATTTCTTGATTTAAACTTCGTGGTCGCCCTGCGCACAAAATTAGAAGGCTAACGAACAAAATCACGGGGCCTAAAGTTGTAAAAAAGTCGTAATATAAACCAGAACTCCAAGACTTTATGAAAAATATAAGTATTGTTCAAATACGGCCTCCAATCTTGGAATTAGCCTCTTTCTTGGAAACTTCGCGCTCTACATTTTCCAGAGCTCTAAAAATACGTAATACAATGTCTTTTCAAGGTGTTCCAGTTTGAAAAAATAGTTGCCAGGCATATTCAAACTTTATTTTTTAGGCAAACTTTTACCTAATTTTAGTAATGCCAGCCAAATTCGACGGAGTTTGTGACTTTACAGAAAACAGAATAAACTTTCTTTCGCCATCTTTTTTACCAGACATCGGGAATATGATTGGGTGTCATAAAGGAAGATCTCCCGGCTGAACGAGGTAGTATGCTCATACCGGAGACCATTTTATTGATTTTGGCTGTCGCTAATTATATTCCCTGACTTATAAAACTTCGACAGCGTGATGCAGGATTGTGGCACTACTTGTTCCGCCACAGGACATTAAAAAAGAGGAGGTTAATGTTTCATGTTTTTTTTATGCAATAAGGGGGCAAACGAGCAAACGGGTCACCTGATGGAAAGCAACTTCCGTCGCCCATGCACACTCGCAGCATCAGAAAAGCTGCAGGTGCGTTGCCGGCCTTTTAAGGGGTAATAGGGGAGGGTAGGGAAGGAAATAGGGAAGGGTAGGGAAGGAAATAGGGAAGGGTAGGGAAGGGAAAAGGGTAGGGGATTGGGCCTCCGGTAAACTCACTCACTCGGCGTAACACAGCGCAAGCGCTGTTTCACGCCGGTTTTCTGTGTTCAGCTCATGTTTGATAGTTCAGCCCTGGAGTGCATGCATCAGATATTTATCAATTGTACAACCTGACACTATAGAGTCAGCTTAGTGTGCATTGGCACGACAAAGGTGGTTGTTACGGTGTGTAATTGCGGACCCGGCAGGTGTGAAGGCGCATTTGTCTCGACCACCAACAGCCCTCTATTATAGAAAGTACACTTTCCCAATCAAATTAATCTTAGTTCAATTTTATCAGGCTAATGTTTATAATTTCTAATCGCTCTATGCGTAGTTTGTTTACAATACCTTTATTACTCAATTACTAATAAGAAGCTCCTATGTAAACTCAACATTTGCCATTAGCACAGAATAGATAATAGTGCAATATTAGTATATAGTGCAATAGATTTGAAGTGCCTGCCCGAAATGTGTCAAGTGACAAGCCCCGCCTGCCAACATAATAGAAAAAAAATAGTCAAATTTCTAATTTCCTGTTTAGTACTTAACTAAATTTTAACTTGCTATTTGCTACTAAATTTTGTGTTTACATGCAATAAATAACTTAAAATTAAGTTAAAATTTAGTTAACTACTCATCAACTGAATACGTATAAACCAGCCATAAATGTCATAGTTGAACAATGTCGCCTGTCAAGTGTCTGGCCAATTTATAACGTATTAGACAAGGGCAAAACGTAGATTTATAACGTCTTTAATCTGTATTAAGTAACACTATGTGGATATTGCATTCGTTATTATTAAAACCTTTTTAAGTTGCTAATCCTTCGATCGTGGATTCTTGGAAATCTATTGTTATTCTATTGTGTCTCACTCACCGGTGAGCTTATGGGGCTTGTTAGGTAACCATCCATTCACCTTACTTTTCACTACTTCGTTCGTAGTTTCTTAACGAACTGTTTTTACTTCGTTTACAAAAAAGTGCGCCTTGAAAAATAATACGGGCCCGCATCGTTAAAACTGCAACACCCAGCTATAAATTGTGCTTTATTTATTGTGCTCGTACTCCATACTCTACTGGGTTTATGGGTTCAGTTCTGAAGAGTATAATAAAAGTTATAAGTGGCTCCAATAAAAATTAACAATATTATAATTTGAGGAATTTGAAATGGTCTACCTAATCTTCGAATTTTAATGAGTACGATCTTTTACTTGAAATTAAATGATTTGTTTTGTAGTAGGCTTGCTTGCTTAACTTGCTTTTACTTACAGTAAAACAAAAAGTTTTACTGTAAGTATCTTAAAATTGGGAACACAATTTAAATGTTGCTTATTTCTCAAGTGTATCTTATATGTATAGTACAATTCTATTTCTATTCTGCAAAACAAGCTCGGGAAGTATTTAGAGTTATTCAACAACGCTCCGCGGATAGGTCTTGAATTTATAAGTCTACTAGCTGTCCCGGTGAACTTCGTGTCACTTTAAAACCTTCCCTGGACTTCTACGAACATTTTAAGTCTAAAATTTAGCCCAATCCGTTCAGCCGTTTTCGAGTTTTAGCGCGACTAACACATTAGAAATTCCATTTTTATATATAAGATATAGATTCTTATCTCCTAAAGGTCAACAATCAACATTCTTTCACGTATTTTTTAGATGAGAAAGGAGAATTTTCGCAATAATATTTAGGTCTCTAAAGACCTAAATATTATTGCGAAGCCTAAGCTCTAGCTACTTATTAGAATAGTATTTTTAATTCGGTAACATTTGCAACTTTTTAACCGACTTCCAAAAAACGAGGAGGTTATATGTTCGGCTGTGGATTTTTTTTTTTTTTTTTTTTTTTTGTATGTTCAACGATTACTCCGCCGTTTGTGAACCGATTTTCGAAATTTTTGTTTTGTTGTATTAGGTTTCACTTCAATTTGGTACCATGTTCACAAAAGTGGTGATCTGATGATGGGATCCATGAGTAATCGAGGGAACTCCTCGAAATTTATATGGAAACATATGGTGATTTTGATTTTATGAGAAGCATCCTAAGCATATGCTACCAAAACACAAGATTCTGCACCAAGGTATACTATGGTTCCGAAGATACTAAGAGAACTCCGGATTCCTTTTAGATACAAGTTTGGGGGTTTAGGCGCTGTTTTAAGAACTGAAAGGATATGCTACTATACAAATTATATTCATCATCATCATCATCATTTTTACGTCAGGGTCACCAATGTCACCAAATATGAACATAACAAAATATTCAACCTTATCTCCAGAGCGTAAGGCACACATTTGACATTACTTCTGAGAAGTAAGTTGCTTCGATAATACAAGTAACATGCTAGAGTGCACAGCTGTCACACTTACCAATCACGGCCACGGGCGGCCGTAGACTTCTCAAGCGATACTATGTATTACAATAATAAAGATAAAGTTTAAAATCATATGACAATGAAAGCCTCGCCGCTGCCGCGCTGCTAAAATTCCGGTTTGGCGCGGCTCTGGCACGTGTCCACTTCGATTTTTTTTAATGTATTGTTCAAAATTATCTGCAGCTGATATTATATTTTGTAAGTGTGACTGTTAACAAATTGTAATAAGATACGTAGAATAGTACACAGGTGTATTAGGGCCGATTCACACCGGAATGGCGCTGGCGAGGCGAACAGTTTCAGTGTCATATGATTTTAAACTTTATCTTCATTGTTGTAATAGATAGTATCGCTTGAGAAATCTACGGCCGCCCGTGGACGTTCGTGGCCTATTGCGGCCGCCGGCGGCGTCGACTTCTCAAGCGATACTATGTATTACAATAATGAATATAAAGTTTAAAATCATATGACACTGAAACTGCTCGCCTCGCCTCTGCCATTCGGTGTGAATCGGCCCTAATCTACGTATAGTACGCGATGATTTTACTAGGTAACTAAAAAGAGTGAAATTATTATTTTTAACAAAAAATTAAAACCGACTTCCAAGGTAAAAACAATAATAACATCCTTATAATATGAACTAAAAAGTATTAAATAATTTTTCCTATCTCATGGTGCCTTTTTCCGAATTCGGCTAAAACTCAACTATTTCTGTACTCAATCTTCATAATTTTGAAGTCGGTGCCAGTTACAAATGTTTCAAATATTCTGGCATCTGGATTCAGCTATATCTGGTACCGACTTCAAAATTATGAAGATTGAGTACAGAAATAGTTGAGTTTTAGCCGAATTCGGAAAAAGGCACCATGAGATAGGAAAAATTATTTAATACTTTTTAGTTCATATTATAAGGATGTTATTATTGTTTTTACCTTGGAAGTCGGTTTTAATTTTTTGTTAAAAATAATAATTAAACCTTAAACACAAAATATATACTATGAATCAGCTGAATATAGATGTGATAGTTCGTATACAATTTCTGTTCTTGCATCTAAGACAAGCTACTTTTCTAACGTATCAGACTGGGACAAAACAACTATAAGTATGACGGCCTTATAAGGGTAGCAGGAAGAGATTGTACCGGTTCCAGAACCACGGGTAGTCCGTCATACTCGTAGTAAGGCAAAAACTAACCCCGACTAATTAACTGGACTTCAGAGCCAATAGAGATCCTTTAGGAAAATACGCTTTTTGCGAGTATACAGGGCTGTCACTTGTCAGATTTTAAAGGCCAGGTTCTGCCTGGCCTTTAAGCTCTGCATTGGTAGAAGGATAATAGACACACTTAGACGAGGCGCTGCGGGGAGAGCCGCATTTTCCTATTTTTTGACCGAATGCGCACTCGGTTTTTAAAACATAAAACTTCCGTCACAATGTGTGCTATCCAAAAAAGGTTAAGTCAGATTGAGATAATTAATAATAATAATAATAATAATGTTTATTTTTCTCTCCACAATATCAGTTTATATATTTTATAATATTAAATTATTAACAATACAGTACACATATTTTGTTGGGAGACCGGCGTCTTAAACTAAGCAGTTTCCTGCTTGTATTTCAAGTCACCAGGCCTCCAACCCTCGAGTACTCTAATGAATGTCAACAGATTAACATGATTAGGTAAATTATAATGACATGCGACATTTTATTCTAATTTCAACAATAACAATATTACTTTAAAATATATTAATACAATACAAGTAAATAAATAAATTATACAATACAAGTCACAAAGAAGTCCAAAGTCTTTTAAAACCGTAAGGAAAACATCTAATTTTCCGGATAACTAAGTCCGAGTCCATCTTATACGTGGACCCTCGGCAGCCCTACGTGCAAGACCTGTTATGCGGAAAAACGCAGCCTTATTAGCATTCTTGAGTGATAACATTGTAAGGCCCCCATCACATTAAGCCAAAGGACTTACGTATAGCCATAAATTTCGCTAAACAAAAGAGGATTCCGGGATGACTTGTAAAATGAAATTTGCGGTTTTTGTGGACGGGATTTCTACAAATCATCGTTTCAATCAGTACCAGTAATGTTCGGTGAGATTATAAAACAAAATAGATGACGCCCGCAACTCCGTTTCGCCAAATTTCGTTTATCGCTCGGGAACCGTACATTTTTCTGCATTTTGGTCATTTTATGCGTTGATTCATCTATACATATTATATAAAACAAAGTCGCTTTTTTCCCTCATGTCCCTTTGTTCCCTTTAATCTTTAAAACTATGCAACGGATTTTGATGATTCTTTCAGTGTTGGATAGCCCATTTATCGAGGAAGGCTATAATTTATCACCCTAAGAATAATAGGAGCGAAGAAATAGAGGAAAATGTGGAAAAAACGGGGAAAATTATTTGAAAGGGCTAACTTGAACTATTTGAGCTATTTGACCGAGCTTCGATAAAACACGAATAAAAAGACATTTTCTAAAAATGATTCCTAGCTAGATCGATTTATCGCCCCCGAAAACCCCTATATACTAAATTTCACGAAAATCGTTGGAGCCGATTCCGAGATTCCAATAAATATATTTATATATATACAAGAATTGCTCGTTTAAAGATATAAGATAATACTGGTTCGATTTGAAAAATTCTTTCAGTTTTAGATAGCCCATTTATTGAGGAAGGCTAGGATATATTTTATCATGCTACGACTAATAGGAGAGTGGAAAAAACGGGGAAAATTATTAGAAAGGGCCTTATCTCGCGAACTACTGGAGCAATTTTTATGTTATTTGGCACAGATAAGAAGTAGACCACGTGAAGGATCATAGGCTATCGATTTTAATCATTTTTTTCAGTGCCTATATATTTTATACCCGTGCGACGCCGGGTGGGTCGCTAGTCTATATATACAATATACATGGAGGTGGGAAAATGCCTAAGCATTTTGGGCATTTATAGGCGTTAACCCTGGATGGATGAATGTCAAGGTGTTTAGGCATCAGCTATGGACTAACAATGCGATAAGGCTATATGAACGTGGGCGGGAGCGTTGCTGGTAAAGGAGAACTGTCAAAAATGACGTTTTTGTATGATGGCAGCGTTAGTTCGTTTTTTCGCTACGTTCATATAAAGCCTTGTCGAGCTGTAAACAAATGCCCACAATTATTAACATGTTAGAATGTTACCATGAATGAAATTTATATACCCAAGAATACACCGAACCTCTATAGCAATTTTCCGTTTCAACATAACGTTTGCAGGTTAAAATGTATGCGAAACAGGAAGATGTCAGTGACCGCATACAATTCGACGCGCTATCCGCGAGTTGAAGTAAAATTGATTTAAATGCGGGCAATCACATACGAGGCGGGTTCCGTGAAATTCTTATGTGCAATATGAATGTGTGCTAACTAGGAAGAACTGGAAAACTAGGATTCTAGAGTTTTAACGTCGAATAGTAGTTGTATGCATCTTGATTAACGTTGATTTACTGCTTTGGTGAATTAGGATTTTAGAGTTTTCAAGTCTGAATAGTGCTCAGACGATAATATACATTAATGCATCTTGATTAAAGTTAAGTTGGGGCTCCGGAAAATTAGGATTTTAGAGTTTTAACGTTTGAATAGCGATAATATAATATGAAGTTACATTAATGCATCTTGATTAAAGTTAAGTTGGTGCAATGGAAAACTATGAACTAGGTACGGTTTTAAAGTCTGAATAGCGAAGATTTTGGAGCCTTCAATTCTAAAAAGTACTCGAAATATAATATAAAATACTACATTAATTACATCTTACTTAATGTTTGAGTTACTGCTCTGGAAAACTAGGATTTAAGAATTGTAAATCATTGATACTTAAACAACATACATCCCTAGTAATTAATACTTTAAAACCTAGGATTTTAGAATTTTTAGAGTCTGACTCTGCAGAAAGTTATATAAATGCATCTTAGAGCATTCCGTGCTTTAAAATATTAGGGCTCGACTATAAGAAATGAGGGGTTTATTGCCCGGATGAAATTTATCTTCATTTGGTTGAATGCGAAAGTTTGTTGAAAAGGGATGGTCTATAAATAAGGAAGTTTGCGATGAACAATCGAGGCTGGGGTGATCATTGGCGTGGCTGATAATATCGGAGGCTCGTTAGGGCCCTATAAAATACAACCACAACGCTAGACGAAGACATTTTGCAGGTAATTGCCAACATGGGTGAGGATTTTGAAACCTTTAAAGCGAGGCAATGGTTACCCAAAACATATTCTTGAGATTTAAAAGTTTAAAACGTCGAGGCATCCAATGCAATTCCTAAAGATGTTCGTGAAATTTCAATGCTATCCGCAGAATTCGTTTGTATTGGCATGCACTGCTCCTTACCTACTTAATTTATTTTACGTTTGTATATAAAATCCTTTGTTAGTCGCAATGTCGTTGGGTCTTAAATTCGTTTATCCATTTAAATTTTTTGTCGCTTAAAAACAAAAGTTCAAAGACTCGAAGTATCTTTTTAGGGTTCCGTAGCCAAAATGGCAAAAAACGGAACCCTTATAGATTCGTCATGTCTGTCTGTCTGTCTGTCTGTCTGTCCGTCCGTATGTCACAGCCACTTTTCTCCGAAACTATAAGAGCTACACTATTGAAACTTGGTAAGTAGATGTAGTCTGTGAACCGCACTAAGATTTTGATACAAAAATGGAAATTTTTTTTAAAAACTTTAGGGGTCCCCAATCCCCATAGGTACAACTGAAACAAAAAAATTTTATCTATGGATATGTCTTCAAAAATCATATTGAGGTTTCTTATATCATTTTTTTCCAATCTGAATAGTTTGCGAGAGAGACTCTTCCAAAGTGGTAAAATGTGTGTCCCCCCTCTAACTTCTAAAGTAGGGGCACGATAATTCTAAAAAAAATATATAATGTACATTACTATAAAAACTACCAATGAAAATTGGTTTGAACGAGATCTATCAAGTAGTTTTTTTTATAAGTCATAAATGATAAACTTTAATTTAACTTTCATTAAATCAACTAAAATATAAAAATAAATCAAAAACCTTTTAATTTTATACAAATGAACCTTATTGCTGCTGCGGAACCCTTCAGTGGCGAGTCCAACTCGCACTCGCCCGGTTTTTTTATTAAATAAGGGGGCAACTAGCAAACGGGTCACCTGATGTTAAGCAACTACCGTCGCCCATGGACACTCGCAACATCAGAAGAGCTGCAGGCGCGTTGCCGGCCTTTTATGAAGGAATACGCTCTCTTCTTGAAGGTTTGCAGGTCGTAAAGGTCTGGAAATACTGCTGGTGACAGTTCGTTCCAGAGTTTTACAGTGCGCAGCAGAAAGTTACGCGAAAAACGCACGGTGGAAGACTGCCAATCATCAAGTGATCAGTATGGTATGTTTTTCACGTGGGACAATGGCGAAAAGTTGCAGTATCTTCATTCATCAAAACCGCTTCAGCGATGCAACCGTGGAGAACTAACAGACGTACACATTTGCTGCTTATTATAATATGGAAATTGAATATAACGACTTCAGACCCTTTAGTACGAAATAACGCGGTACTTAATTTTACACATTTTTTTGCGGATTTTTATTATGAAGATTTGCCGTTAGGTCTTCCTAATTCTAAAGTTAAGCCTATATTTATGAAGGCATTATGTCTTTCGAAGGTATTACGATCACCGAAGCGGCATAAGGTAAAATTACATCGACGTCAACGGCCCGGTGCTTCCATATTGGTTTGCGTACGACTTACGAGGGTAGGGAAGCCAGAAATGTGGGTTCAAGACGAAAAATGTTCGGCCAAACGAGATTTCACAAACTGGTTCCCCGATCAATCTTGCGTGAAAAGATTGCAGGAAATCACTTGTTTGTAAGAAAATTTTATTCGCGGACGTGATCCAATCGCCCAAAAAGTGCCATAATAAAATATGCATTTGCATATTATGCGAATACGTAAATGCTTATAATATAATCCAATGTCTACTCATATATAATAATTAATAAGTAACTTAACATATTTTTTACTTACTTATATAGAAGAAGTAGACCATGGGCACAGTATTACAATTCTTCGGGGGAATTGGGAAATATTGTAATACTGTGACATTGACATACCTAGACTATTTTTCGAAAAATGTACAGTTCCCGCGAAATTTCATATTTAAAATCTAGAAACACATTGAAATTTTCTTTTTACTAGTAAAAGGCAATTTAAAACAAGACAATATCAATAAAGGTTTTCTGTTTATAAAAACAACCACTTTGAAATTGTCTTTTAAGGGTCTATACAGACGGACCGCATTTCAACTGCAATCTAACCGCAAATTGCAGTTCAAGTGCAGTTTGAATGCAGTTGACACGACTGCAATAGAACTGCAAACCAAACGCGCAGTCGGATTGCAGTTCAGTTGCAGTTGGCGTGCAGTCGTGTGAACTGCATACTGACTGCATTCAAACTGCACCATCCCACCCGCCCGCACGCTCCGCTCTCCCGCGCATGAAATCAGTAGCAAAAACAAGGTTAGAGTGATTGGATGTAGTCGTATGCACTTCACACGACTGCACGCCAACTGCAGCTGAACTGCAATCCGACTGCGCGTTTGGTTTGCAGTTCTATTGCAGTCGTGTCAACTGCATTCAAACTGCATTTGAACTGCAATTTGCGGTTGGATTGCAGTTGAAATAAGGTCCGTCTGTATAGACCCTTACTCAATACACGTGGCCTTAAGAAATGAAAAAGAGTACCTTTTATACAAAATTGATTTATGATACAGAAAACAGGAAGTAGTTGCTCCCGGAACGGTTTGTCCTGAAATTGAGACAATTTGTGGGAGTTTATGTGAGGTGACATACGATATACGAGGACGTCGCAATTTTATTTACTGTTTATTTTTATACAGTCGCAGCGTAAAACACAGGTAGGAGACCTGAAACCCTAGCCAAGTCATTTTATTTATTGCTTCTTTATAGAATCGTCGATCCAAATGTATAGAATTGCGTGATAATATTATGAAGTTGACATTCGATTTATGCCACGTCTAAAAACTGCAGTCGGATATCATAGTATCAATGAGGAACTCAAGAGGAACTCAAGAACATTTGACAGACAAACAATTAATTCTTTTTTCAGCTTAGACTTTAGATAAATACCACGCAACGCAGAATGTAAAGGTTGTTCCACTAATGTTTCAATTTTTTTGCTTTCTATATATATTTCAACCAACTCCAAAAAAAGAAAGCTTATATATTCATCTGTACTTAGATGATATTATTTTGAATGGTCAAATGGGTCAATGTTCATATTATCATAAGACTTTTTACAACAATAACTTCAATGATTGTGGACCATATTTCCCTGTCCTATGGAGTGTGAGAAGTGCAGGACGTCTAGGCAAGTATTGAATAACTTGCTCTTATTCTAGAAACAGTAGTAAATTCTGTTTGTATAGCTTTGAACAACATTGAATCGCTATTCAAGACGACATCTGATATATCATATAACACACAGAAGTTAGGTAGGATTCTCGTTTTAAGGAAACTCTATGAAAGCAGGCTGCAGGTGCTAAGTTGCTGTGTGCTTGTTCCTTTAATAAAAAAAACTAGAAATATCAAACTAAAGAGCCAACGCCTAACATCCTAGTCCCTACCGATGTTACAAGTTGCATTGAAGATTAACAGCAGCGATTAACCAATCAAAAAGAGCTATAGAATACAATAATTATATTAAACTCCTTTCAAAAAAACCTTTGAAACCGCCAACCAACCTTTAAAGCCGGGTAAAAAGCCAAAAAGATGCCGCCACATTATACATGTGGCGGTATTTTTTGGCTTTTTTACCCAAAAGCTGATGATGATAAGGATAAGAAAACTATCAGTGGAACCTTTATCTATATTTGTATTTTGTCTTGAGCAGATGAGTAAACAAGATCAAAAACTTTTACATGTTGATGTGATGAGTTGATGACACCGCGTCAGCTTTATGATCCTTTCCTTGACCGCAGATTCTGTGATGTCCATATTTAGAGGACTTCAATCATTGTATAAAAGGAAGTAGTGGTGATAGGACTAATTTGGTAGAGTTTTCAAAAGGTACTGTTTGTTATCCTTATCCTGGGTGTTAGTCAAGTTGCGATATATTGTCGATATCATCAACACTCAACAGTGAAGTAAGGTATCAAATTTTACATGTACTACATTGCGATTTGCAGAATAGAAATTACTGATCCACGTATAGTACTAATCCTTTTGCTACTGTTTTTAACCGACCTCAAAATAGGAGGTTATTAACGTTGAGAAGAGCATTCTTAGACTGTATGATATGGTGTTTCAAAACTAGATATTAAATCATCATCATCATCATCAGCCTATTGCCGTCCACTGCTGAACGTAGGCCTCCCCCAATGAGCGACAACCATCCCGATCTTGGGCAGCCCTCATCCATCCGCTGCCAGATATTAAATAATTATAATTTACTAGCTGTCCCGGTGAACTTCGTGTCACTTTAAAACCTTCCCTGGACTTCTACGAATATTTTAAGACTAAAATCAGCCCAATCCGTTCAACCGTTTTCGAGTTTTAGCGCGACACATTTGAAAATCCATTTTTATTTATAAGATTTAATAAAAGGTTGCCATTTTTCACCAAAAAAGTTTTTTAATCACCAAAGTTGTGAATTTAGAAAATAAACAGATGCGCCGAAGCCCGAAGGTTGGGGACACCGTTATCCAGCCAGCTCCAGGTGTACTCAACCAACAGACAATATATTCCAAGCTACGTCCAGGATAAATATACAGTGCTCTACAAATAAATACGTTAAATTCTGTCCTAGTTGGCGATTTTTTGTAGTTGAAGTATTTTAAATGAATCTAGCGTCATAGGCTCTCGGAATAAAAGTAATTAATCAGTAGATAAACTTATACATATTATTTTCTACTCTATGTTTTCAGTTATATCCTAGCTATTTAGGAAAGCAAAACATAACTTATCTCACCAGCATTTAAGTCGGTGGTTAAACTTTTTAAGATGTTATCAACGTCGACCTCTTATTTTTTCTTTGTTCGTCGAGACAAATTTGGCTGTCGAATTTAATTTGGGTACTGCTTACTATAATACTTTAAATTACAGTGTTCAGCGATATTATCACAAGGGCGATTTTGCTTTGCAATACTCAGAAAAGTCTGCATAAAACGAAATTTTTTGTAGAAAAGTGCGATCGAACTTACTCCTTATTCTAGGAGAACAAAAAGGTCAAGCGTTGCAAAGTGCACTATGCACCTAAAGTTATGTTCAGGCAATACACGCTTTTGGAACAAAGACGAATGCTAAAACCAGCGAAGCACGAGTCGGATGACCAAATCAGCACAGAATATATTATGTATATTAGTACTTGGTTTCAGTTTAAAAATTTAATAATAAATAAGTACATAATATTTTCTATAGAGAACTCCCTGACATGGTTATTATATGATTGTTTTAAATAAGTATGCATAATATGCTTTAATTTGATTTGTAGTCGGAGCTGCAACAGAAACACCAAAATCGTCTGTGAAAATTTCAACTGCTAATTTTTTCTTTATGTAACACTAAAATGTTAAAACTAACTACAGTAGCTATACATGGCCACACCACAAGGTATTTCAGTGTGTTGCTGCCTGCTGGTACATACTCGTATTTTATGATGAAAGATGGTTCGGTATAAAAATCGATATACGGAGATAGATTGAAATTGATAGACTAGCTATTCTGCAGCCTATTTTACAAAAGGAACCAATTAATCTTCTGGGCAGATGATATTATATGCATTATGCATATATTATGTGAAGATATTTAGGCAGAAAAATGTTTATAATTCTCAAAAAAAAAACTTATCATAGAAGAGTTTGTATACGGCAGAGAATCACACATGAGTAAATGATTTTGTTACAACTCAGACAATTATTTTAAACCTTAGCATTTTAATTACAGATATAGAGCATGTCCAGAGTTTTATCACACCTTATGCATCACAGTTTCCATCAAAGGGATTAACAGTGAGTGACCTAATTTCGACGTTCTAAAATATGCTAGGCATTATATAATTCAATATCAAATTAATAATTATTCTCGGTGGGCCAATTTAGCAAAAGGGTATGCCGGGAAGTATCGTGTAAATTACGCGAACGGGTCGTTATAACTAGATCGGACCGATAACTTTTACAACTGATAACCTATTAGAGTGATAAAACTGTGTGTGGTCCGTTCAATTCATCAGAGTATCATCAACATCACTTTCTAAATCAGAAGTATTGTAGCTTGTTCAAATCTAATAGGTACTACCCATATAACTCTACAGAGTTGAGTTTGTTTGAACGCGCTAATCTCACGAACTACTGTACTTTTTGTGTCATTTGACACAGATATACTACACAACAACTTTTTTGCTTGAAAATGTACGCGATTCCAGCAAGATTCCTATTTACGCAGGCGGTGCCACGTCTAGTTTGCTAATAAAAGGCCGAAACACCGATAAATAAACAGAATGTTGTCTGACTTTGGCTCTCAACATATTTTACAACTTATGGAGAGGTCAATACGTCTGGACCTAACCATATTGTATTTCCTCCGAAGGGATTTTTCACCATAAGAGCTAGCAAATACTTAAGATCTGGACGAGTCTTTCCAGGAATTTCATCCTTGATTATGCTTCATTAAAATAATACGTTCGGTCTTTATATGAGATGAAATCGAATAGAACCCAGCTCTGGAGTACCTGAACCTAGTCCATGACGGTACTCTAGAGTAACCATCTGCTACCCAGTAGAACTAGATAGACTTATGCATCTACTATTAACTTTCAAACTACTATAAGTCGTGAACAACAATAAATGCTCAATGTAATATTATGTTAAGGAGGTTAAACGTGCTTCGTGCACACAGAATGTTCGACTTCCTTAAGTTTCTATAGTCGGTTGACATGCGGGCGGCGGGCAGTAACATTTTGGCGACAACAGAATTAGAGAGAATTTTCGGAATTTCCCCAAAGGCTGCTATGTAGAGCGCTTTAGAACTGTCCTATTTTTCGTACATCGTACTGTTAGACGGTCAATTATAAACCTCTTTTTAAAAAAAAGGATTTTATTTAAACACACTTAGTTTAATTCACAATAAGAATTTAGAAATAGACTTTGAAATATAGCCAGGCAAATGCCGCGCGCGGATGTAGAAGGATGGACAGGAACTGAGGTCTCGGGCCGAATGCAGGGATTATATATCAAAATGGAAAGAGTAGTGCTAGGCACTATTATATACTAACCTAGTATATAACAGCCCCCAGGGTTAGGAAGAAACTTATCCCTGAAGGGTTAAGTTTATGGAAGAGAAGAACGGATTTTAGGAAGCGGAATTTCATTCAGGGTTTCAAGTGGAATTTCGTTAAGGGATTCTGGTGGGACATCGGAGAGTTCTTGAGTCTTATTTATTTCGATTTTACGTTTATAAAAGTTTATTCGACATGTGCCTGACTTTACAAATCTACGATAAATTGCGATAAAAATAAAAATTACGATGACACAAATTATTATAATAGTTGAATATGAATAATATTGCCCATATTGAACTATATGAGGTCTGTCAATTATTTCATTTAAATTTTTAACAATATCACGATTAATTTCTACATTCTTATAAATTTTCCTTAGGTCCAAATTAATATCAGATAGGTTTAAAATAGAGACAAATGGTTTTATCTTATTAAACATAACAGAATTACAACAGGTATCATTTAACAAACTAAAATTCATAATTATCGGTTGTATTTTGATTATTTGCGAATTAACAGGTATGAGTTTCAAATCCTTTTTAAAGGCGACACAATTTTCAGGTAAATTGAATATTCCTGTACCAAATAATACTATCTCTGATGTAACAGAGTCTTTGCAGTCTATTGACAATTTTGTAGCATCTGTATTTACATATAAAAATTTGTTGTTTGACAGACGGTGGAAAATATCTACAAACCCAACAAAAAGCTTTGTTTCGCAAATATTCGGCACATACTTTAACGGTTTTGTTATAATTTCTGATTCACAGGTGGGGGATGCTGAGCTAGAATAAACATCAACATCATTACAGATATAATTCGAATAGTATACGGACTTACAACTATTTAAACTATCTAACTTACAATAAAAACTCCTATCTCTACTTAGCGCTATATATTTAGTAGTCGGTACTATTGTGCTATAGGTTTTATTAGCCATTACAACAGGGTATGGAATATTTTGATACAAGTAATAATTCCTTAAGTTCACCAGAGGTATATTTAATACAAATACTAATTTATTATTACTGTAGTAGGAAGCTATTTCGCATATGCTTAGCAGTGTATATATGTTTTCTATGGATAGGGTTACAGGGAGCTGATGATAGCTAGCCAAAAATCTATAATTTTGAACAAGTTCAGTAAATAATTGAGTCGGAGTTATTATAGAGGGATACAAAACATTCGATTTACTAAACATAATTGCGTTAATAATATCTTCTAATTTAAAAGATAACGTTAACAAACTACTCTCTAAAGTATTTAATAATTGATTAAAATTAGACTTTATTACTAAGTTATTTGAAACAGCTGTTAAATTTTGCTGGCCGAGAGTCAGAGCCTGAATGGCCTTATTAATATGTTTTTCGTTGACGCTTATTTTATTTATAATTTCATTTAAAGATGACAGGGTTGAGGTGGTGACCAAAATATTTTGTTTTACCAATTGTGATAATTTAGATTGATCGCGTTCAATAATTTGAATAGCCGAATTATAACGGAGGGCGTCATCCTCGTCCAGAGTGCCGAACAAGTGTTTGGATACTGTGCCAACTGCACCAAACCATGCAGATCTTTTAGATCTAATTTCTATTAAATGAGAAATTGAATCAAAGTCGCGAATGATATCATTCAGTCTGACTGACAACGGTCCCAGTAAGTTATGACATTCGATATCTGCATAGAGAGTACTTTGTTTACAGATTATCTCCAAGCTGCCTATTACACCGTTCAAGTTCTTAATATTTGGTTGTATAAAAGATATATCTATTGGTATTAAGACATTAAGATGTCCATCTATTATTTTGAGTGATCCAATTGGATCGAAATATATTCCAGAAGTATTCATAGATGTATCGATGAATGCTTCCTGTGCAGAGCTTTCAAAACTGTAAAATAATAATAAAATACGTTAAATTTTAAAGTAATAAAAATTGATACTGTAAGTATCACTAATCCTAAGCTAACCGTTATTTTAACTAAGAGTCGCCACGCCATGCTAACTTAACCTCATCATAGTGATGAGTGACGTGTCTTCTATTTATTAATAAAGTAAGACTATTTCTACCATTAATCTTAATTACTCTATATGGACCCTTCCAAATGGGTGAAAGGGCTTTACGCATACGGAGATGATTTTTTAAATAGACATAATCACCTGCATGATAAATAACAGGTCGAGTGCGCGTGTCGTAATAAGTTTTAGAAGCAATTTTAGATCTATTTATACATTCAATAGCTTTGTCTCTAGTGGTTTTCAGGCGGTGCTGAAGCATCCTGATGTAGTCCGAGTAAGTAGCGTCTAGAGCGGGTTCATAGAGAGAGTTGGGAAGGATAGCTTTATGGCCGAAAAGTAATTCATAAGGAGTATAGTTAGTTGTTGAATGTGTGGCCGTGTTATAAGCCAGCATTGCTGTGTATACATACTTAGGCCAGTTATCTTGATTTTCACAAATATAGGATTTCAAATATTCTTTTAATGTCGAATGACTTCTCTCTAGAGCACCTTGTGTTTGTGGGTGATAGGGAGAAGACCACAGTTGCTTAATTTTAAGAAATTTGCAAGTTTCTTTAAACATGTCTGCCGTAAAATTAGTTCCTTGGTCTGTTAGTATAGTTTTTGGAATACCGAATAATGAGATAAAATGTATTAAGCAGTCACTAGTCTCTTCAGCTGTAGTGCTCCGGATAGGGTAAGCAATTGAATATTTAGTTAAATCATCTTGTAGGGTAAGTATATACTTGAGTTTAGCTGTACCGGATTCGGGAAGAGGACCAACAATGTCTAAAGACACTCTTTCAAAGGGAGCAGTGGAGGTTGAAGTTATCTGCATTGGAGCTCTATTTATTTTCCTAAGGGCTTTATTAGTCTGGCAAGAACTGCAATTTTTTACATACTTTTCAATTTCACTTCTCATATTTTTCCAATAGTATTGCTCACGGATCCTATTATACATTCTACTGGAACCAAGATGTCCGGATATTGGTATATCGTGATTTTCACGAAGAATTTTCGGAACTTCAGAAGGACTGGGGTAATAAATTTTATTTCTATAAATATTTATTTGTATTTTCGTGTTATGAAATAAATGAGCAAGCATTGTATAAATTTTAATATATGCATGTTTGTCGAAAGGATTCTTAAAATCTGTAATACTCATTTTGTCAATATGCTCATCTCTTAGTATTAAATGATTTTTAAGGTTACATAGGGACACAAAGATGTCTTTATAAGAACATGTATCAAAGTGATGGACTTTGTAAAATAAGAAATAATACGTTTTATTCAATAAATTGATTTCCTTATAGGTAAATAATTCTTTTTCTGAGTTTATGAATGTTTCGGAGTCTGTATAATTTGAAAGAATTTCTTCTACATACGGATTTGATTCATCAAGATCAAGTGATGTGGGTATTATTATTATTTTGTGTTGACTTTTAATTATGCTATCATTATGTTCGACTATATCAGTATTATATTTCACAGATGACGGAGTTTTCAAGAATTCGGAGTAAGTATTAGAAGAAGAGACTAAAGAAGTATTATTTTCATTTATAATGTCATTTATTTCTGTTTCAGATTCACGAGGTGCTGTCGGAGACCCAACCAACATAGGAGGAGTTGTCAGGATATTGTCTTCGGGAGATATAGGTGGGACATTGTTTTGTCCGCTTGTCGTCGGTTGCGGTTCTAGTGATGGATATATATTATCAAGTAATGGTTCAATGGCTAAGGGATCAGAAGTGTCGAGATTCAAGTCGTCTATGTTTATAAGTTCGTCAGAATGAAAAGACGTAGGCGATACTAAAAGATCCATCAGATCTTTATCTAGGTTATTAGGATCACTCTCAGTAGGATTAGGATACAGTGAATCAGTTTTTTCAGGTTGTACAGGATTTACAGGATATCTAGATAGTGCATCTGCAGCTGAATTAAGTTTTCCTTTTCGATATACAATATCATATTCATACTCTAAAAGTTGAAGACGCCAGCGTTGTAATTTACTACTTGGGTCGGTATGGTTAAATAGCCATTTCAGTGGACGGTGATCTGTGACGATGATAAATTTCCGACCAAACAAGTATGGTCTGAAGGTCTTACAACCCCAGACAATTGCTAATAATTCCTTCTCTGTTGTGCTATAATTGGTTTCACATTTATTTAGGGTTCTTGACGAGTAGGCTATTGGATGATCTTTACCGATAGGACCTTGGGATAGGATAGAGGATATCGCATAATTAGAAGCATCACAGGTAAGGATGAAGGGTTTTGTGAAATCAGGGTAGATAAGGACAGGTGCGGTCAAAAGTTTATTTTTTAAAGTTTCAAACGCTAATTGGTGTTCGTTGGTCCAATTAAAGGGAACATCTTTTTTTAGAAGTGACGTAAGGGGTTTAGAAGTTTTGGAGAAATCAGGGATAAAACGTCTGTAATAGGAAATAAGGCCAAGGAAAGATTTAATATCTTTTACACATTTAGGAATAGGAAATACTTGGACGGATTTAACTTTATTTTCATCTGGCTTAACACCATTTTCTGTTATATGGTGACCTAAATAACCAACCTCTTTTCTCAAAAATTCACATTTATCCGGTTGTAGTTTCAGATTAAAAGAGCGAAGCCTGTCAAAAATAGAGGTTAAATTTTGGATGTGAGTTAGCAAATCTTTTGAATAAATAACAATGTCATCAAGGTAGACAAAACAGCGCTCTCCTTGGAGCCCAGTGAGGACATTATTCATGAGGCGTTGAAAGGTAGCAGGAGCGTTTTTTAGGCCAAATGGCATCCTGGTAAATTCGAAATGGCCTTGTGGGACACTGAATGCGGTTTTACATGCATCGTTTGGTGACATATTAATTTGGTGGAACCCAGATGCTAGATCGAGAGTGGAGAAATATTTAGAATTACCTAACTGGTCCAGTATTTCAACTATGTTAGGAATGGGATAAGTTTCGCCAATTGTTATGTCATTAAGTCGACGGTAATCGATTACGATTCTCCACTTTTTCTGTCCGGAAGCGTCAGTTTTCTTCGGAACAATCCATATTGGAGAGGACCATGGGGATAAGGAAGGTTGGATAATTTTTTGGTTAAGCATTTTTTTGATTTGGGAATTGACTTCTTGCTTATGGATTTCAGGGAATCTGTAGGATTTTACATTTATTGGTTGGTCTGAGGAGGTACGTATCTCGTGTTGGATTGCATCAGTAGAAGTAAGTATATCATTCGGCAAATGGAAAATATCGGAATATTTGGAGCACGTTTCATAAAGGGCGTTGCATTCTTCGTCATTTAAATGTGAGACTCGGAGTAATTTTAAAACTTCATTAGTTCTATTTAAACATTGTGTATTTGAATGATTAATTTGGTAGCATGCATGATCGATTGGGTGTAAAATAAGTCGAAGGTCTGAATTGATTGAAACTGATTCCTCTGAGGTATTGAGTATTGTTAAATTAACCCGATTATTATTTTTTACTCTAACTACGCAATTAGCAACAAATAAATGTTCACTCAAATGTTGGTCTAGGACTAGGCCTTCTTTTAATTCTGGATTTCTCACAGTACACTCTAAGGTGATTTCAGATCTAGGAGGAATTTCATAAACAGGTTCTGAGAATTTTAGTTTTATTTTATTGTTGCTAAGATTTAATATTTGTCTATTGTAATCTATGAAACATTGATATTTGCTGAACAGATCATTTCCGATTATACCGTCATAATGAAGATTGATGTTTTCTACAACATGAAATGTAAAGGGTATTGATTCCCTGCCAAATATCAGATTTATGTCTAGGCTACCTAAGGTAGGAACAGGATCATCAGTGATATCAATACCTTTGAGACTAATATTATTATTTTTTAATTTTAATTTAGATAACGATTCAACAGCAGATTTCCGGAGGAGACAAATTGAAGATCCCGTATCGACAAGAAAGGAAAGCGGTTTATTGGAAACAGAGGTTTGCAACAATATATGAGGTAAGGATATTTTACTAGGTGAACATTGTATTTCATATACTTCACGAATTTTTTCTTTTTCAGGATTCAATGATTTGGATGACTGGACACTTGCTTGGGGCTGATTACCCGTGTGGTCCTTGGATTTGGAAGAATGGACACTTGCTTGGGGCTGGTTACCCTTGTGGTCCTTGGATTTGGAAGAATGGACACTTGCTTGGGGCTGGCTACCCGCGTGGTCCTTGGATTTGGAAGAATGGACGCTTGCTTGGGGCTGATTACCCTTGTGGTCCTTGGATTTGGAAGAATGGACGCTTGCTTGGGGCTGGTTACCCGTGTGGTCCTTGGATTTGGAAGAATGGACACTTGCTTGGGGCTGGTTACCCTTGTGGTCCTTGGATTTGGAAGAATGGACACTTGCTTGGGGCTGGTTACCCGTGTGGTCCTTGGATTTGGAAGAATGGACACTTGCTTGGGGCTGGTTACCCGTGTGGTCCTTGGATTTGGAAGCGGTGTCATTAGTGGATATTGATATTGTTGGTTGATGGTTGGGTCTCACGAGACACCTTCGTGAGCCCACTATTCGTTTAAAGTATCATTTTCAGTATAATTATTTGGGGCATCAAAGCTAGTGGATGGTTGAGATTCGTCATAGTATGCATTGTCATTTTCGACGCAGTTAATACGCGCGGGCCTTGGCTTAAAAGGTTCCTGGTTTGGTCTTTGTGGAGATTGGAAAGTATTAGTTTTAAATCTGTTATTATTAAACTCACGCTTCCTACATTGTTCAATAGTGTGTCCTTGGGTTTTGCAATACCTACAAAATAGACCATGCACATTTTGCTCGTTAAATCTTGGCATTTGAGGCCTAGAAAATTGGTTAGGATAAGAAGGTTTTTGGACATAACGATTAGAGGGAGGTTGACGCTGAGACAAAGGTGATGAATGTGGATTACGCTTATTAAATAAATTTATAATTGCTTCTTCGGATAACGCTTCGTTAATAGCTTGATTTAGGTTAGTAGGACTTTTACTGCGCACTAGGTTAGAAACTTCAGGCTTAAGGCCGATCAAGAATGTGTGCAAAGCTAGGTCTTCCATCGCACTTATTCGACCTTGTAGCTCGCTTTTCTTTTTATTTGATAGGTTAATTTCAGTTAACAATTTTGACAAGCATGTTTCTACGCGTAACGCGAATTTATTGACTGGCTCACTATTTAATTGCCGACATTCTTGTAAGTCAGTTAATAGATGAGCGTAATGTTTTCGCTCTCCAAATTGCTTATTTAGGAAAACACTTAATTGCTCCCATGACTCGAACTCCTTAATGGAGCATGTAGACTCCGCTTTACCTTCAAGTTGTGATAGTATGAATTTAAATAGTACGTGTTTTTGGTCCTCTGTGGCCAGTTTTATGGCATTGTCACAGTTAGATATGAATGAGTTTAACTTTTCCCTTGACCCGTCGAAGGGCTTTATGAATTTGAATAGGATACTAATGTCTAGGTCTACTTTAGAAATTTGGATCTGTGTTTGAGACCTTGTTTTGGGTTGGGTTAATGGTTGCGACAGTGGTTGTGGTTGCTGTGATTGTTGCGGTTGGGGTGAAGACATTTTTAAAGCAAATATTAAATAAAATTTTAAATGAATATTTCGGTGTGATAGACAGCCACGATGCAGCGAAATATACAATGCGCTTATCAGCTAGTTCTTAGAATTGTCTTTAAATGAAAACAACTGCACTCGTAGAGCCCGAAGGATAGTTATTATTTTCTAACACTCACAGTTGGCAGGACACAATGATGAAAATTGTAGAATACAGGAACATCACGATCACGGAGCAGCACAAATAATGCTATTGACAGCAGAATAAACACCAACACTTTTCTTTTCCTTTACTTTTTGGAACACTTTCACTTTTGACTTGATTTTTCACTCAATTTTCAGGATTTTAGAATTCTTTTTACACACACGATTCACGTAAACAGGTTAGGAAGACGGAAGGAGACGTTTTCCACGGATACCCAGTCGGTATCCCGCCGCGTAGCCACCAATGTTAGACGGTCAATTATAAACCTCTTTTTAAAAAAAAGGATTTTATTTAAACACACTTAGTTTAATTCACAATAAGAATTTAGAAATAGACTTTGAAATATAGCCAGGCAAATGCCGCGCGCGGATGTAGAAGGATGGACAGGAACTGAGGTCTCGGGCCGAATGCAGGGATTATATATCAAAATGGAAAGAGTAGTGCTAGGCACTATTATATACTAACCTAGTATATAACAGTACGTAACTTTTTTATTGTAGGTCTCACTGTATTTTTACCTTTTTTGTTAAGTTCTGAACGAAATGTGCTTGGTATTAATTTGCTTGTGGTTGAAGCATGTGGCTTTAAGCTTCACTCAATTATTAAAAAACTTTGTCAATATTTTCAGCATATTTTTAAGCTCTCTATTTCTATTTGTTAAGATAATTTGGGATTACCTACAATCGAATCTAGTTACTAGTAGATACAGCACAGATACGCTAACTGTAGCAACTGTATCAAGTCTGGCCTATGTAAATAGGAACACAAAATAGTGCATTAGCGGTCAGACGTTGAAACGCTTTGAAGTGCCGTTGGCCGGCTTACACACAGATATTTATTTTAGAGGATGCCTCAAACCTCACAGCAGGCTTTTCTTTCATGTTTGAACTCAACAGAGATAGAACTTGACACAGAATTGGTAATTTAATCCTTCAGGCCCCGCGCGAGCACCGGTGATCGCGACAACAATAGAATACAATAGCAATTCCTGGAAATTCCGACTGAAGTAGTAAATATTGGTTGACTGTAAATAAAGGCTTGTGAAGAGTAGTAAATAATGAATTTAAGCAGTGAAATATTTTTCTCTTCTCATTACAGAGCATAAGCGTTTCACGCTTGTAGAACTAGAGCGAACAGAATCACAAGTTCTAAAAATTTGTTATCATCCTGAATGTAACCCACAATGCGGTTTTTCAAAAATTTTCCATGAAAATGTTTGGGCGGTATTTTTTGTCCACAAATTTTTTTTTCTTACGGTAGATCGTAACCAGACCAGAGTTTAGAAACTCTGGTTGGTCTTCTCGTCTGTGGTAGCTCAAACAATAAGCCTTTACGTTCTCAACACCTCGCCTTTTTAACGTCTTCAACGCCTTTAGGTACGTTTAAAGTTATTTTACCTATAATAGGGCCTTATTGCTATTGTCATAAGGATCATTATGTAGCTACAATATAACATAACTGAACAGACTACGTTAAAGCAAATTGAGACAAAAATTTGTTTATCCGTCTGTAAACAGTCGTGCACTTGATATTTAACAGTTCTCGTTTGTCTTTCAAATGCATTGTGTTTGGGAAAGAAAGTATACATTTTAGTTTCTAATTAGAATTTTGAGTAATTTTAAAAAGAAAGTTAACAAGCAAAGAGTCATAATATATTATTAGATAATTGTAATTTGACGAATGCCACAAATAAGAATTTTTGAAGATTTTAATTTGCAATAATTGTGATTAAACACGTATTAAATCATCACTACATAATATACATATTATTATACAAATTTATTCGAATATTCAGACTGTTACAAACCCGAGGAAGTGTGACCTTATTAAAATCTAGTTTTAAGTATTTTTTGTTTTTAATTTCGTAAAAATATGTCGTGGAATCATTTACATAACTTAGATTCTTGCGATATCGCTTAGTAACTTATAAAAAAACACCAAAAAGACATAACGTAGGTATATTCTGTTCTAAATCCTTTTCATCTAAACATAATATGTACGTAAACTGTATGTAATATAAAAAAATAAACTCCGCTAATTAACGTGACTTTACTCTATTCATGCGCAACATAAATGACAATCATAGTTTTCCTTTTGTTTTTAAATTTTTTCCAATTGGTAAAATACTCGTATGAAGTTTAGGGCCTGTTTCGTTACTTCCTGATAAGTGTTTAATAGGCTATCCAACACTTGACAGAGTATAAAGAATCTGTCAAAAAAGTTGTGGATAGCCTATCGGGCACTTTGTCAGGAAGTGGTGAAATAGGCCCTTACTCCTTAGGCCCACTTGCGCAGATCTGAGTTAAAGTTAACTCTGAGTTAAACATCATGTCATATCTGTCACTCACCAAGTGAGTGGTAGAGATGACATGATGTAACTTTAACTTAGATCTGCGCAAGTCCGCCTTAGTGTCTCGCATTCGTCGTATTAAATAGACTTTTACGTCGTAACTTGTAACTAATCTGTGGCATAGATAATAGTAAAAAAAAATAGACCTCGTTTTAACCGCCACATGGTTATTGGTTACGTAACGCACAGGAACTTTTGATATAAACCACATGAATCATGCTCGGTCGAACTAATCAACTGTTTACAACGGTTTAGTTCGACTTTTTGATCCAAAAATAGAAGTGCACGTGCTGTATGAAACGATTTGGCGTAATTTATTACCAATTTGCAGTAGAAATTACGAGGTTTTACGGATCAATCGAACTGCTTTTTCTCAATACTTACCGGCAGGATTAGGGACCGCATTTGGCTTGCGGGACTCTACAACAGTAACCTTGACGACGCACGCAGCTCTGTTGCGCCTAAATTGGTTTATCGTGCGGGAACCGTACTTCATCCGCAACAAAAACTATCCTATGTAGGTACTTTCCCGGGATGCAAAGTATCTTCATACCAAATTTCATTAAGATCGGTTCAGCGGTTTAAGCGTGAAGATGTAACAGCAGACAGACACAGATAATATTAGTATGAATATGCTTGCAGT
Source organism: Lysandra bellargus (assembly GCA_905333045.1). Lineage (NCBI taxonomy): Eukaryota > Metazoa > Arthropoda > Insecta > Lepidoptera > Lycaenidae > Lysandra > Lysandra bellargus. The sequence goes on from HG995323.1 coordinate 5,406,289, forward strand.
AGTAAAGAAGCAGACACTAACTAGGTAGCGTTTAAAAAAAATCCTGCTCAAGTTTTACGTAAAAGGAATAGGAGGAGAGGTCGCGCTCAGTTTAAAAAGTCATTTCATACCGAGCGAAAATCGTTACAATAATAGTATTCCATTAATACATAACAGCTTTGATTGTCAGCCACTTCATAATGAGTGGAATAAAAATTGAGAGCATCTCAAAGTTTTTGTTGGGAACCGTATTGAATTGACATTAAAAAGATCCCAATTCGCACCTGTTAAAGGTTCATATCTAGATTATACACGTTTAGGTTCGGTAGGTGTTATTTTAGTTTTAGTATATAACAACAGATGGCGCTTTTAAAGTAAAATGTATATAATTCTTCTTCACAAATATCATAACTTATATCGCTAGCTGACGGTTTTTCCAGCATCGTATTAGCGACTGACGGTTTTCTTTATTATTTACAAAGTAGAAACATTCACCTGTATAAATTTTGTACGGTATAAAATGACTTTATATTAAAAAAAAATTTACATGTTCAGTAACGCGAATGACGTTGAATCCCCCGTCTGCAATACGGCTGACGGTGATTTTTTGGTTAAACATGACCTCAATAATCATCCATCATAGTTTCATTCGGTATAAAATCACTTTTCGCAACTATTTTTTTTTTACAACTTTGAAATACTCTCAGTTAACATTCCACCACGGGTGCGGCGACTGACGCTGATTATATTGATTGATAAATATTAAGCTACCGCTGGAAAAAAATTTGGTCGGTATGAAATGACTTAGCGAACGCTAGCACTACCTCCCCTACTAGAATTAGAAACCTAGAAAATCTTAAGAGAGAGAAATGTCACTTAACGTAGGAAAGTGACAATTTAATCACTCAATAAAGTAGGGACAGTAATTAAGAGTTATACGCTCATAATAGTCTAAGATCCCACTGCAGAATTGTGCAGGTATCGAGTACACGCTTAAAACCACATTTTTACAAATATTTATGATAAGGAGAACATATTTCCACTGGGGTGCCAGTCCAAATGTGGCCGCAAATATTTTTAAAAAATTTTTGAAAAGTTGAGTTTGCGGGATAAATTGAATTTGAAAGCAAACATCGTTCATTTCATGGCAATGACACACCTATATTATAATAATAAGAGGAAAATTAGCTTCCATTTGATATATAAAAGATATACGTTATGGATGCAAAAATGTATCGGAATGGTACCTGTTCACACCTGGTTACAATAGGGTTGCGGCCGAGTGCCCAACGGCACACCGGATTTTTCTAAATCTCTATACATTTTTTTAAAAATATTTGCGGCCACATTTGGACTGGCACCCCAGTAGAAATATGTTCTCCTTATCATAAATATTTGTAAAAATGTGGTTTTAAGCGTGTACTCGATACCTGCACAGTTCTGCAGTCGTATCTCGTACTATAAGGCTTTATAGAAACCGACCGACAGTTTCATATTAGGGCTTCACGAGTTGAGAAAGTGAATTTTGAATCTGGGTGTTGCGTACCGTTTTTTAAGTGATACTGATCCCGAAAAGGTTATAGTTCTATGAACCCGAAAATGGGTTTCAACAATCGGAATAGTAACATATAGGGCACTGGAACAACAAATCCATACTCTTACTAATATTATAAATGCGCTAGGGTGTTTGTTAACTCTTCACACCCAAACCGCTGAACCTATTTTGCTGAATTTTGTATGTAGACAATTTGAGTTCCGAGAAAGGACATAGAGTACTTTTTATCCCGGAAAAATGTACGGTTATCTAGTAAAATAATACTTAATCTTGGCTTAAATATTCATTTTAAATCTACTAGTACGAGCAGATTTGAATATTTTTTCACTTTAGGAAAAACTGCGCATTACCTTTTCATTCTTACTCGCCAAGATTCGTTAAGTTTCTTTAAAGGCCTTCTCTTTGTTTCTTTTTCTGTGTGTTTTAATAATAACTTTCTCAGTAAGGAATAATAAGGACAGGAACTGGAACACAGGAATAATGAGTAGTTAGCTAAAATAATATGCGCTTTTATTCAGATTCTAAGATTCGCAGTGCAATTTAATTAATTTAATCAATTTATATTAATTTTGTTACAAATTAAAATCCTAATTTCTAACTGTTTCACTCAGGGACAAATATTAATTTCTTAATTGTAATTAAGTAAATGGATTTTTTTAAATTTTGTCTTAAGCCCCATACATTACATTATGTTAAACTCTTCTTTAAATTGAAGTTTAACTATCAGCCTTTGAGTATGCGGCCGTTAAACTAGGTACATAATACATATTATTATTGTGTATTATTTTCCTTGATAAAGTAAGATTATGTAAAACATTTTCTGTTTTACATTGAGAGTGTTAATAATTAAAAAAAACTTAAATATTATATCTTACTATTCAGTATTAACATTATGAATATAATATACATAATAATATGAATACCTTTTTTAAGTTACCCGCAATAAAATTACAATAAGTTACTTTACGAACAGTAATGTTCAGTGTTCAGTCGGGGTCACTTAGCTATTGTCATCTCTGCCACAGAATATATATTAGTAGTACCTACCAACCTCTGCACCTTATCTCTACTTACTAAGCAAAGCACATAATGTATCGACTATGACGGTTTTCAAACGTACGTTTATTTATATACTTTCATATGGCACACAGTAAAGGTTGTTAACCCATTCACGTTACGTTACGGTCTGATAGCCATTCCACCGGACTTCCCACTGTTTTGTCTAATTTGTGGATTCATGATTGTTCGTTTTAGGGTTACCTGTTGCAAATAAAAATGAATAATAACTGTAAAAAATCCTACTGTATTCAGTATTTTCATTGTCACTCTCATCAAACTCATATACTAAACACGAACTTAACGACAAGCTAAAATTATTCATCAAGCCATTTAGGCTGCAGAGTTTTCCAAACTATTATACTAACATACAGTCGGGTAAAGAAAAGTATCCTTATAACAGTTTATAGTACCTAGGTTTTATGTTATGTGTAACATGTATGTTAACGTTAAAACTGTAAAAAGTGATAAGTTTGAGGTGGAGCAGCAAGAACACGCCGAACAAAGCTGCGCCAATTCTAAATTCTTATTGCCAATCCTACAGTGTTTTACTTTGAAAAAACTTCGATTGTCCTTTGGCGAAACATCAAAATGTCTTTTAGAGAACTTGGAATGTCTTCAACGTGGCCAAGTGAGTACCTACTTGAAGAAAGTTTATCCCTTTGACACTTATTGTATTTATCAACTCTGATGCGTGGGAAAATGTACTATCGATTTACTCAAGATGAAAACGGACAGTTTAGTATTGATGATCACATAAATGTACAAGACAACATTAAAAATATTATGCTGAAAATATCTAAGCATACGTCCTTGTCTGCATCGTAAGGGTTCTAGGCTACGCGGTCACCAACTTGATGAAATTTGGTTCTGTATCTATAGTGAGTATACAGCACATTGAGGAAGAACATAGCTTATTGTTGCCATGGGAATGTTCCTGCTAAATTATACAGCAAAGCCGCCAAGAACATCTAGTAAAGTTATGAAAAGGTGATAAAAAGGATCACAAAAATCAAGAAACGTTATGCAAAAATAGAACCTAATGCTATGTGAATTAAATGTTCCGGACAACCAACTGCGACCTTAGTTCTTTAGCGTCTTTTAGTTCAACGGCCCGTAGAAAAAGTCTAGGATGTGTTCCCGTAACTGTTGTTAACATTCTTAACTGTTCCACGTAGATCACAGGCCGTCTCGCCAAAACGGGCAGGAATGAGGTACTTGTATGGCACACGGAGCTGCCCAGTTGGGAGACAGAAACGGGACAGATAAGTTATGACAGTTTCCACACCACATCCATGACACTTAGTGAAAACCACTGTCTTGGATTTTGATCCTTTTGACGAAAAAATACTTCGTAATTTTTGTAGATACAAAATGTTGGCCGCTCCGTTACAACGACATTTTGCGATAACATAATATTTTATCTGTCCTTTGCAAAATCTCTAACGGCCGTTCCCAATATTTGATCTATCTCTGGTTTTGCCCTACTAGAGATAGGAATAGCTCTCATTAGACATTAGAGACATATATTTTATGTCAATTGAATGTCAGCTGCGATCGGTCGTATGTCAAACCAGAGATAGATTGAATATTGGGAACGGCCGTTAAACGATGGAAACTTAAGCAGTTTAATCATGATGAAAAGGTTAAAAAAGACAGACAAATACAAAAATTAGTGTGGATTGCTTAATAATTATTAATTCAGAATACTAGCAACAAAATATCGCAAGCCGTATTCCAAGAAAAGATAAACTATGGAAAGTAAGCAGAAAGAAGATCTTGTTTCCTAAGGTTCTGTTTAACGGGACTCTGGCTAGGGTTACCTTCATTAAAATATAACGACGTCTATGATAAGATTACAGTATCGTACCTTATTTATATGTAACTGTTTTCACTTTTTATTACAAGATTTTTAATTAAGATAGCCAAAATGAAGATATATTTTACAATTCTGCCGTGGTAACAAATAATAATTAAGACGCAAAATATTTTAATTCATGAAATAAGGGACTTGAACAATTAATAATACAAAATACTTCATTCTTCTCTCCACTGTCGAAAACAAATATAATACGGGTAGAGTTTGTGGAAGTATTTTTCCGACAGTAATGGTGTTAGTACAAATAAAAGCAGAGCAAAAGGATGTATTCATCAAAACACTTACTTTATTATGTTACGGAAAAGTTCAACAAAGAGAAAGACAATAATTACAATAACGAATTGCGAAATAGGTTAGACCTAGAGGAACACAATAATTTAAACACGCCGCCTATTTCCATCAGAATTCCGTGATCGCAATAAAGAACAAAACGGGGAATTACCACGACTGGCTAGTAACGTTGGATTGGCCAAGTTTTTACGACGACTTAGATGTTATGATGGATAAATCACGAAAATACGTGATCCACTTTTTATAAGTTTCCTCGGTTATCTACATCGAGATTCTGATGGAATTACTAAACTTGAAACAGCTCGTTTTGAATATTCAGCGATTTAATTTAACTTACACAATAGTCGATGAGAAACGACAATAATTGACTCGAGCAGAAGTAGAAAGGCTATTGTACAGTAAAAGCAATTTAAAACAATATCAATCAATCGTTTAATTTTAAACTAAAAGTGTGTTAAGTACAATTAAATACTCTTAAAAGCTTTCATTAGACAAGAAGCTAAACAAACGATATTTTCTCAATGTTTACCTCGGATTTTCTGTGAGAGTGATTCTTATATCATTGGCATAAAGGCCCTGTTATAGGTAAAATAACTCTAAACGAACTAAAGGAATGACATGGCTGGAGTTGTCAGGTGTCCGAATAAAATCAGACTTCTAAGATATTTTATTATTAGTATTGCGTGTCCGGCAAAGTAGAAAGTTCGATTTTTGTAGAGATTTCAAATTCGCTTTATTTGATATGAAAATCCACCGTCTTATTTGAGTACACGTGATGACGAAACTATTAATATAGGTAAGGTAATAAAAAATACTTAACACTCTTTATCCTGCCAAGGATCTCTATTGATGACTTAAAGTCATCGCCAGAATCCTACAGGGGAATAACGACTCTCAGCAATAAGGAATACAACGTATGAAGACTAAGACTTAACTTAAAGTCTTTAATAGCAGGGTGTCCAGCCATTACAGACAAATATAAATTGATTGATTTGTCCAGCTAATAGGTTTGGTGTCCTGGCAACCCTAGGCACGGCAATAGCATTCCTGGTGAAGTCGCGACAGACTCGCCGGAGCTGTCAATCCGACGCCCCGAGAACGCCGAGACATGGACGTTTCCGGCATTTTACGGTCGCCAGCTATTCACACTTCAAAGTGGACCGACAGAGAATAATGAAAAGGTAAATTAAGTTTAATGCTGATTGTTAGAATATGCTATTACAGAGACTGTTTAAGAACCTCGTAGACTGTAGAGCAGGGGTTCCCAAACTTATTTTGACAAGGGGCGTTATCGCCCACGTCTTTGGAAAAGGCTGCTGTAGAGGAACCATTTGCGACTATAAGGAAACCTAATCGACATACACAATACACAAGTTACTTACAAGTTACAACCTACTCATATTTTATACAATACAAAACCCATTAATAATAATATAATAATAATAATATCTATGGACGCTTCACACCACGTCAGTCTGGCCCCGTGGTAAGTACCTAAAGGACTTGTGTTACAGGTACCAGACAACGGAAATATATATTTAATACTTTTATACTATACATATATTTAAGATTTTTATTAAATCATACACATATTTAATACACATCCAGACCCGGGAACATTGAAAAACTTTTTGTTCCGTCGGCGGGATTCGAACCCGCGACCCCCGGCTTGAGTTACCAACGGGCTCACCACTGAGCCACAGAGGTCGTCATTGGGCCATAATGATTACTTGATTAGTGATCACATGATCACATTAAAATATACATAAAAAAACCCAATACCTATTTCTTCCGTAAAGTAGCTTGAGTTGGACTTGGAAGTCAATGATCGACTTATTACTTTCCATAGAACTTGTGCTTCTGCCGGCAATCAGAGTAAAGCCTACAGCGATGAGAATTTACGTCTATATAGAAAGTGAGTTAGATCAGATCTTTATTGACTATCGTACTAGGTGACTTATAGCTCACGACTAGCTCAGGGCCTCATGTTTCTTGTGTGGTCCGTTTGCTGTGAGAGCTCAATAAAGAATTCACAGAGACCGCTCTATCTGGGAATCTTTATTGTTTGGAGCGCAACACTCAACGCGTGAAGCTACTACACAACGCCACACAAAAACGGTGTGAAGGTTGAAATAATTAGCAAACTTTTACGGCCCAGATGCAAGACTCTCGACCTCAAGCCGAGAGCTCTCCTGACTCAAAAAATCAAACATCGTCCGTCTCTCTTCACACTCACGCCCGTCTTTCATATGCCAGGTAAAAAAGGACGACGCGAAATCATCGCAAAGTTAGTTTTACTCGAATAAAAGACGAACTATAATGATTATGAAAAAAATGTTTTGAGCAAATTTAGGTTTTATCAATGCCTTTTTAGATTTTAAAAAATATTAAAGAAAAGACAGCAAACTTCGAAGATCCAAGCAAAAATGTGTCTAAAACAAGGTTTTTTGTAATAAAGAAACTATCGAGCAATTTTTCAGTAATCGTGTTTTCGTCTTGAGCATTTAATCTTAATGAAATGAAGTTACTTGCGTAAAAAAATCAGTTTTCTAGACCTTACAGATTTTGAGATCTAGGTTTAACTATGTAGTCAAGTTAAGGGTCCCACACATTAACAGTCCGCCTGCAGACTCTGGTCGGCAGGCTGCCTGACAGTCATTAACCGTCGATTCAAAACCTACAAAATCGTCAGGGGAACTGTGAGTCTGTGGTCTTTTCCAATTAACTGCCAGGCGACGGCCTGCCGGCGAACTGTTAATGTGTGGGGCCCTTTAGGGTCAGGTGCGCGCTTGTACCAATTTAGCTGGGAGCTGTTCGCGACGCAACAGAACTGTTTGACCCGTTCTCGAAAGAGAAAATTGTGTTAATATTGGTTCTAAAGCTATGAGTGCTACCTGGTATATCATGTAATTTTTAAATGCGTTTACTGCATTTTTTATTGAAGATTATTTTTTAAAATATACAATAAATCCGATGTCAAGCTTTCTGCCATTTTCTTGGATCACTTAAGCATATTGGGTGGTCTCGCGTGATAGATAGCGATATAGGGCGTTCGTTTTATTTTACTCGGGGCAGTTTTCTATAATATATTTAATATTAGCTAATTATGCTGATTTAGATTATGTCCCGATAAAAATACTCAAAACGTATATTCTGTAAAAGTATTAAAGTTTGGAATCGAGCCTCGGGTAACAATCAAGATTTGGTAAGCAAACATTGGGTTAGGATCGTTCCTAGTAAAATAGATGGAAAACTGTTCGAATTTATGTCGGTTCATGTCAAATAGGAATGCTTTTACGTTCGGAGTGTAACCGATCTTCGGTTATCGTTCTTTCCTATTCCTTATCGCGAATAGCAAAAAAGCTTTTTCGTGTCAAGAGTATGTCGATAGAAGCTTTATTGTTCTGCTTGGACTCACAAAGTCACAAAGGACCCGAGCAAATACCGGCACCTCGCTCGAATTGATTTTAAAACCCTGGAGACTGTAACCTATTTTTACCCTTTTCGATACTTCACCTGGGCAAATCGCTTTTGGATTATTAAATCCAGGCGGCACCCTCCGAGTTCCTTGCATTTCTTGACTCGATTAAATGGTGCGGATGTTCAAAAAGCGTGAGAATGTTTTTAAATATTTACATTTTGTTATTTAGAGCGATTAATGTGTTTATTTTACGGTTTGGTCAATCGTGATAATTATGGAAATGTGCTTTAATTAACTTTAATGACATTTGAGGTACATAATTAGTGCTGGTCGCTAATATTATGCTAAAGTCCGGATGGCAGATTAAATTTTGAGCCAAATAATGCAATCTTCAAAAACACAAAAGTAAAATTTTAAAATGGAAGAATAGGAGCAGGCGAATGCAAATAAAACAGTGAAGCGAACTCTCGGATTAACGAGTCCAAGAGCTGCTAAGTCATCACGCTAAATAAAATATGTGGGAACTAACGTTGAACGATTTATATCGCAGCAGGCAGCGCCGGCAGCTCCTCATTCATTTACGGAATTAATAACGTCACGAGATGCAAATATCTGCATCGGGCCTAATGAGTTTCGGAATATGCAGGCCAAATGAGTTTTGGACCACGTAGAGCGGGTAATTACGAATTCCGCTTTTAGTTTGGTCCACTCCACGGTCCAGCCAAATAAGTTTGAATACTTTGAGCGAGTAATTAGAAATTTTGCCTCAAGATGTTACTAGTCTTGCAGCACCAGGAGCAGCTAGACGTTTCGATTTTAACCTAAATTTAATGAGGAATTCAAATCATGGAACTAAGATGGTTGACCCAATAATGCCCTTTAAGTTAGTAGTCTATTGAAGTTGTCCACGCGGAAATATCGTAACAGTAACGGTACTTTCTGCAAATAAATGATTCATATACTTCCTTTTCTTATGTTTGAGTTCACTTAGTATAACAATTCGTGTACTTATGTAACAAGGAATCAGAGGTGAGGTCGTTTTTTACCTTGAACCATTTTATAGGTCACGTGAACCCATTCACTGCCAGATGGCGTGCTCATTCACTTAACATAAAAACAATGTCGGTACTGAGGAATTTTAATACAGCCTAAGGCCAACCATTGTCGACGGTAATAGAACATACAAGCACAGGATTGATTATCTAACTGAATTGACTAACGATATTTTCCTTTTTTAAATTTTTTTATTTCACAAAATGCAATTTTTTATGTGTTGTTACTAACAATAAACTCGCCAAACTTTTACGTTTGAAGGCGAGAAGCGCTCACTTTACACTTACTACAAAACTTTAGCCGATATCCAAGAAAGGGGGAGGGTCTGTTTGGTTAAATTTTCACTTTTCCAAATACGTTTTCAAAATGAGAAAACACAAAATCACCTGAAAACATAATACAGTTAGATATTTAAATACTCAGAATGAAGAGGAAGTCTGAAAATTTAAATACGGAAGCACTAAAGAGAACAATTAGTGAATCCGAGATGATGCACGAAGTTGAGCAATTGTTCCCGTAGCCCGTAGTGCGGAGAAAGCGGTCAAAAGTCAAGGAGATAATTGTTTGTGCAGGAAATTAAATGCATTACGTAACTGGGACAATCCTCTCAAGAGCCTGAACGCGCCGAATGTAGGAGTAATGAAAACTGGAATGAAACGTGACACATAGGGAGTGGAAAATGTATTGTTTGAGAAATATATTTTTAAAAGTTACCGATTACCGTATCATACTCGCTAGTGGACAATGTAAAGTTATGAGATTATACGAATGTGTAACAAAAGCCATGATAAATTATTAGGAGCCTTCAAATAAAATCTGGATAAATAAAAAACCACTTTTAAGATTCCACAATTAATTTCAAAATACAACAGCAAAACAAAATACAAGCAACCAAGAACCTTTACCAATAGTATATTTAAAGAGATAAGCGAGGGTATTTGTATAGGTTAGCGAGACATTTTAATTGTTTCCTAATCAGCTTATCGGATGCGTCGTAAAGGTGAGGCGCTAACATTTAACCCCTCCGTGCAAGTTTCGTAACAGTTCAATTTACAAGCTTGATCATTTGCTTCAATTGAAGATTGAGACTCTATTTCAAGTTTGCTTGTTAACGTTGTTAAAATCTTTCGTAACGATTACGTAAGTTGCTCTTAAAAGGCTTTTTAAGGGCTTTAGATAAAAGTTATATGGATGGATTGTAATATTGTTTTCGAGGAACCTTCTTTAAAACAGCGGTATCAAATGCTCAGGAAGTTTCAAATTATCACACAAGATTTTAACGATAGCAATCGAACTGCTTTTATTGCACTCGTTTCTAATCCACTTAGTCGCGTTAAAACTAAACAAACACATTAAATCATTCGCCGTAAACAGAACGGTGAACATTATTCTAATTCTAAAAGATATAGCGCTATCGTAAATACAGAGAGTTCCTGTAGCATCCATCAAGTCGTCCGTACACCATCGCAAATTGGAAAACCTTGTACCCCCTGCAGGTAAACTGGTATAGAAGAATCTGAAGTCATTAACACCTGTCTGTATGTTTGCGGGATGTGAATCACGACCTCCAATTTGAATTTCCAAGTTTTGTTTGTCGCAAAGGAAGTGTCCACTTCCTCTACATCTTTTAAATTCGAGAAGTGCATTTTTTTCTTGAAAGTTTTTGATACAGACTAACGTGCTATAATTACTGAGAAAAGATAAAATTTTATGTAACAACGATGTGTTTTTTCTTAGACTAACTACTTTTATGACTATAAAGCCTTTCCATAATAACTGACTCGTGTCAAGATAAAAGTCGAAGTTTATCAGTCTTTTTTATCTGACAGCCCACCGAAACTTAATTTAAGCTACGCACATTTACATCAATCCAGAACGAGTTTAAAAGATGTATTAATTTATTTTCATGCATATAATATTTTAACGTCAAATTCACGTTCGGGAAATTAAAAAGGATGTTTCAATTTTAAGCAACTTTCATATTATTAAGTCGTTAATAGTACCTACAGCTCCACACTTAGCTTTAATGTCCTCAATAACAAGATATCTTTATGAAATAGCTATTAAGAGACTTATGATATGGAGACCCATAAACTGTGCGTATAAACCTGTTTTTACTTTCGCATTAAATACTGTTATGGCGAGAATAATTTAGTTTTACGGTTCCCTGGATGGTTATTGGTTATCCTTGTGCTATGATTGGTTAAGTCTAAGTACTGGTTTAGTCAAACGGGCGATGAAAGCTAAGATACTGTGACTACAGACTATGGAATATGATTGAGACTTCTACAGTTACCCTCGCACACTTAATGAGCTCGTTTTCCTGATATTGGCCCCCCTCGAAGCTGAGTGGCTTGTAGGGATCATTTTCATTTCCAGTTATCTCTGCTTATTAGCCGAAGTACGTTGAGGAATATTGAATGTTGTTAGGGATGTAATCTCTAAAGTTGTTACATTCATTTTTAAAATTATTCCCTGAAGGATGGAAAAAGTTGGTGAATTTTGTCGAAATATTTTATCACTGTTTAGTAACGGGTTTGATCCTTGCTTTGTTCAATACGTAAAACTGTAATGCCGATAAATATACAGTGTGCAGTAGCTGCAAATACTGTCTGAGAACAAATATATCTAAAATTTATGGAAAACGATAGCGCTCTGCCGGTCAAGGTGGTTATTCGCTTCGCCGGGTTAAGAGAGTATGGTAACGGAACGCGTAGTAACCGAACACATGTGTGAACAATGGGTATAATAATATGAGAAGAACTAACTGGAATAATTTTTACTATTCAGCAAATCTATTATTACGAATATACCACCATACTCTATAGAGCGAAATGATATTACAATGATGGGATCACTAGTGGGTCGCTGGTTCTCTTATTTCTGATTCTGATGTAGTGAAGTATTATATTTATTAGTAAAAATTTTAAGGCTTCTAATAATTTTATATCAGGACTCAGGAGTCATAGAGCAAAAAAACTAACTGAATTAATTTCTTATTGAGTAATGGTAGCTCTAAATACCATACTCGGAGACATATTTTAATGACTTCAATTTAATGAAGAGTTTGAAGGCTGATAATGTACGAGGCTTAGTTAATATCTTCATTTTAAATCAGTTAAGTAGATAATATTCGTTTCTGAATGCGGCAGTATTATCCATTCATGTTTATCCTTATTCCAAGTAACTCTTAATTTGAAATGTTCTATCACCATAAATGGTTCCTAAATCCCTGTTAAACAAGTATATCGTGCCTAAGACCATCGTGACTGTACCAAGGCCACACAGACAATATTTATGTTGCCCCGCAAGGTTGGGTTCTGACATAAAGAAACCTGATTTCGCATAACGATAACATTTCTGGCAACATGGTACAAGTTTGGTCTGATGTATTTATTTTTATGTAACTATTAGCAGATAATATAACTATTGTCATAACTCATAAGTCATAACTCATCCCAAATATCTGGTTGTTTCCTTTATAATGTGGAGTTTTTATTTAAACAAATAACTTGATTTAATGCGACTATAGTTCAATAAACTTTGTATTTAGCGATAGCAATGTACAATTTTAATATAATCAATAGGTTCGCATTTGTTTTTGGTCTACTGCCCAACTGTCCCAGATAATAAGAACCGTTAAACATTGCTAATTTTAAAACAATTGTAAAATGCTTGAAGAAACTGTTCTCTTGGCCAAGGAAAGAAACGTTTAAATGTAAAAGAGGAGGTATTAAGTAATTAAAATAGAAATAACATTTCTTACAAGATTTAGAAATAATATTTCTAACTAGATTTTAATATTGTCTTTTGATTTAAAAAACATTGCTACGAACCTATTTAAAATAACAAAACCTGTTTCCCAAAGTAAAGAACGAATAACAATTCAATGTAAAAGACAATAATCATGTTAGCAGCGAAGTCAATCAGTAGAAGTTTCAGTCTGATACACTATGAGAAGACAACGTCTCATAGCGTATCCGCCTTTGATAGTTACGTAGGTAGTTAAACTTGTCCATGGGGTTCGGAACCATAAATTTTCGCATTGTTCTGTAACGCGTTCGGTGTGCATGACAAAGGAACAAGCTCGCCTATCGCTACCATCCGAAATGTTCCGATATATTATACTTGTTTCAGATTATCTAGTATTTACGATGAGAACTATTTCGCTTACAAACGGCTGAACTATTAGATTGGAGTGGGAGAAATAGCTTCAACTCTAGGAAACCACTAACCCTTTAGTGGAATAGCGATAGACAAGCTGATGTAAAGGTCAGATTAATATTAATGGGCCTCATTTTTTACAAGTATACCATTCTCCTAAATAATGAAAAATTACTTTCCTTGTTCGATTGTCAATGAACTGTTTTAGATCTAATTAAACTTATCTTTCTCGCGATGTCATGCCAACGATGAAATTCATTTCTTTCTCATAAATATATAAGATTTTTTATTGCTGTTTGATTGGCAACGCAAGCTGGATCGAAGAAGGGACGAAACTGCAATAATGTTGCATAAAATATTAGAATCGCCCATTTCAATCACTGACATATTAGTCAATTGAAAAAGCGAGGTATTGATAGTGATTTGCGACGGCTGGCAACTAAATATACTTCAATGAGAGCGAGGAACGCCGACGTTGATGGGTTCACAATGGACCTATAAGTTAGATTAATAAACTGTTGACGGGGTTAATGCTACGGTCTTGGCAAGCTCGACTTCATTTTGTTTCATCATCATAAAATTTAGTTGGATGACTCTTGGATTTTTACATGACAGTCCAATTTGTATATTTGTCTACAGATTATACTTAGATTGCTGAACGTGGTCTTATAAAAATGTACGAACACGCACACAAAATCTTTGCAAAAAGTATTGTCATTTACGCTCACGGGATAATCTTGGCTGGGCTTGAGGCCACAATTCATATAATTAAAAACGTAAAGCAAAGAAAAAGGCTAAAACTTTGTCCACGAGGCGGCATCTTCAGAAAGCTAACTGTAATCAAGCTAATGAAGACTTTAGCTTACTTTCATCTTTTCTTTGGTAAAACGTATTTTCTTTATATTTTTGGTTGGTACTACGTAATTACTGGTCGAGATAATATAAATTATATTAGCAAAGAATACTGGAACATTTACATTTTTGATTGAAGCCGCTTTCGAGGTATTCGGTTACGAAAACTATTTCCGTAACGACGATAAAGAACATAAAGAATCCCTCGTTAACAATAAAACAAAGGCACATAAATATTAAAATAGTTTTATCGTGAATTCCCGGAATGCTACCGTTTAAACATCTGCTGTAGAAAAACGGCGCGGCCTTTTACTTTTTAAGATAATTAAAGATTACCATATTAAGATGCCCCACCTGGCATTTTATAATTTTATGTTAATTTCCTTTTCCGAGATCCGATTTAATTAAAAGACTTAACGACTTAATTATACGGTTTTGTTATTAGATTTGCCGACACTGCAGGCTCTAGTGTCAAGAATTTAGATCAGAACCTACTTATTAAACTCTTCCTGTTCGTTAGAGATAACGGAATGTTTTAATTGTACATTACACTGCACGCCTTGTATTCAAGTTGTTTCATTTATCTATACAGTTAGAAGAGGCTTCACCTACCAGGATATATTTTTAACCTATCTTTTTAATCAGTATCAGGATCTTTTTAATTAGGAGAAGAAAAACACAATTAAGAAAAAAACATATTTTCATGATTTTCACAACGTAAAGAGAAAAAGATTCTTCACAATATTTAGACAGGAACTACCTACTGTTAAAGAAGAAGTTAACTTGAATTTAGATGCTATTTTGTATTGCAAATTCGTTTACGGTAACTAAAAGTCACGTTCAAGTCTTGCAAGGCGCACCTAACACAAGTTTTACTCATTCAAGAGAAACTGTTTAGATTCCTGGCCTACTTGTTTTAAGTAGTTACAAACTACAAGTACAAAGTACTGAGTGAGGAAACAGCTAACTTTGATAACGCTTAACCACTTCCAGGGAAGCCAGATTCAGACCAACATTTTAACAAAGTTCTGTATGGGTGGATATTATAATGCCACAATAATTAATTCTGGAGCATAGGTGTCACGCGTTTATAACTCATGCAGAAACTTAAAAGAAATAACCAAGAACCGACAGTACAATCAATCACATAATATATTAAAAGAAATATTAAACGTGAAACTTGAAACAATTTTTTAATTTTAAAATAATAGAACTGGTACAAAAAAGGCTCATTTACTTACTTCATTAACAACATCCACAAGAATACTTAAACATTCACAGCCGGGCATTGTACAACTTTAAGGCTATCTAATTACTATTTCATATATGCAAAGCTCAGGGAAGTTGTTCTACAACATTTCTTAGGAGTTGGCCTCGAGAATGCGGTGCTACTAATTAATATTATTTGAGGAGGCGGAATTGGGAGGATTACGGAAGTTGGAAGCGTAATAAGTTGCGGCGTGAGATACATTACGGTACGAGGATCCTGTAGGTTTAGTATTTACTTAGAGACGGTGGAATGTATTGTAAATAGAGACATTAAAACAGGAATATTTGAAGACTAGAAATTTCAAATAACCAGTATAATAATAATAAAAAATATATAATATAGATACAAAAGGATTAAAAGTTGATAAAAGATGCACGTTTCCATAAATAAGTAAGTAAGCAAATAATAATCGGCCAAGTGCGAGTCGGACTCGCGCACGAAGGGTTCCGTACCGTTATAGAGCGAAAATAAGGAAAGTGTTTTTACTTTTTTTGTATGGCCCCCCTAATTATTTTTTTTCATATTTTAATTTATTAAAGTATACATATTACAATTGAGGATTTTGTGAAAATTTCAAGTGTGGTATATGTTGTCATTAGACATTATGTATTACGAGCCAAAAAGGTAAAAAAATAACGTTTGTTGTATGGGAGCCCCCTTAAATATTAACTTTATTTAGTTTTTAGTATTTGTTGTTATAGCGGCACCAGAAATACATAATCTGTGAAAATTTTAGAAGCCTAGCTATAGCGGTTCTTGAGTTACAGCCTGGAGACAGACAGACAGATGGACAGACAGACGGACAGACATCAAAGTCTCAGTAATAGGGTCCCGTTTTCACCCTTTGGGTACGGAACCCTAAAAATATGGATAAAGTGAATGAAGAAAAAAGCGTTTTAGGAAGTAGGTTCCCAATCAAGTAACTGCTACTTTTATTACTGCTATCAAACTTGGCACAGGATAATTAACAAACCTTTGCAAACATTTCCGCAAACCCCTGCGATGTCAAGACTGAAAATGTACTGATTTAATAGAGTACGAGGACGCGTTTCGTCAATTTTGTATCCAATTTCAAAGGTATGATATTAGGCAGTAATGAAAAGCTGTGCTCCGCCTCGTGATGCGGGATTTATTGGAGGTTGTGTGTATTACGTATTTTTACCTTTGAAGTTTAAGGTAATTGGGTACCGATCGTGTTTACGTTGGTAATTAATCATAACACACAAGACGAGATGAGGTAGGAGGAGAAAGAGGCACATGGGAAATAACTTTTCAGCAAAATTGACGACCCAAGAACTTCAAAGAAATCTGCCGAGTGGCAGGAACGTAGCCAACAGTTTATTCTCTCTTGAATTCAGTTTAAACAGCGCGAATGTTATGTAAAGCTTTTGCAAAACAAGCGCATTTTAGGATGTATAAATCCAGTATATAAAATCAGCGTTTGATTGATCTATAAACACACGTTCGGTATTGGGGCTGTACTAACAATACGTGACTTCATAATCACGGAAGCCGCATCCTGCCCAAACATGCGTGAGATGTGGTGAGATGTTATTGAAGGTTTCCTCTAACACTGTATTATGGCTGTTCAATTGCTGCGGCATTGCCTTATGAACACAATAACGCAGTAAATAGGTACTTTATGGCTTTATGGTGTATTATATTAGGTATTAAAGCTATGCTCTGTTTGTATGCGACGCGATAGGTACCCCTTGTCTAGAATTAAAAAGCTGTGTTCTCTTTATACATATATTTATATGCAACAAGTGAACTCCAAAACTGCCGTCGATCTCTATCTCACACGTACCACACAATATACTCCATCTCTATGTTACACGTACTTTGACGTGAATTCTTGTCTAGCTTGTGTTGCATTTCCTCGTCATCAGGTTCATCAGGTTCCATTTGATCACAAACATGTTCTATTATCTTTAGCCATTAAAACTACCAAACTCTATGTAATGTTATATTTTTTTCAAAAGTTAGAGACTGGCACGATAGAACTAGGGTTGTCGGTTAAAATGTTATTATATTACAGAAACAGCAATTGAAACTAGGCTAATTAACTAACAGAACTCACAATAGTACTACTGTTTACGTTGGATGACATTGAGAGCATTAATTTTAATTAATGTGCTATGAACAGAAGCAAGAATACCGTGCATAATATGACTGTTACAAATTACTGAAGTAAGGTATGATACGTTTTATTGCTACAAGAATTTTATAATTGTGTGGAACATCCCTAAATAGGAAACGGATCATGTAAGGATATCAAATTATATGATAGTCTTTATGAACCTGGTCCAGCTTTCCAAAATTCTTAGCATTATCATTTCTATTATTTTAAGGTGTTGGTGATCAATGATGAAAATAATAACGGAAGAAACGTAAAGCTTATTAAGTCATACTTCCTTTGAGCAATCCAGAATAACTTTAATTCAATTTGGTTTGAAGAGTTAAGGTGTGAGGTACTAGGTTAGGTACTAAATTATGGAGGCAATTTCATACCAGAATACTGCTTCTGTCCAATATCCAATGCAGCTTACGAGTCGGTTCGTGTGAGTTGTAAAATATTTATTAACTGTCTGCGCTATGACGTGATGCTCAGATCAGTCTAGACTTGGCTACACGCTTGCCAGCTTGTTTAATGTCTCGTATCTAACTTGAGCACGCCAAAAAGACGAGTGAGAGGTCATTGTATCCTGCATATTCACGAGATTTATCCAATAACCGCAAGATAATTAACGTCAAATCAATTTGTGCATCCGTTCGATTTTTGAACGCACTTGAATGTGGTTTGAAAATCTGGTCAGTGGTCTCTGGCTGTTTTATCAGGCTGAGGCTTTTTTGAATTGCTGAAGACAAATACATCTACTATCCATTCTATCAAAGCTAACCTTTGCAATATCGTCAATATCGTACTTCTTCACTAGTTACTGCGTTTCTTTATAAGACCCCTTCAACTTAAAGCAGTTTCGCAGGATATGCAAATCGAAACTACAATTTCAAACTGAATATATCGAAAGGTTAAACGGGGCATTAAAGTGAGAGTGACCACTAATGATTAGGAACGTAACTTGTAGTAAATTGAGTGCAATTTAAAATAGATGTGATTAAAGACAGTAATAAAATACGGAAACCAATGAGGAAATTATTGACATAATCACCACTTTCCCCGCAATGAGGCTGAAACCTAAGCGAGCTTCCGCCGATGAAGGTTTTGATATCGAGAGGGAACGTATCAGAGGAAAACATTACTACTGGTTCGGTGGTCATCTTTTTAGGAACTAGATATCGATGTTTTTAGGTCATGTTCTTTGTCTAATTAAGTTACCTTGTTAGGAAACTTTATGTTGTGTAAGTGTGATCCAAATGGAGCAAGATAAAATGAGTACAAATGATGTATCTTTACCATCCTAACCATCAAAAGTGGGAAAAAGCCAATCCATAAGATATCGATCTGTAAAAAAATCCTCTGTATTACTAAGGATATTTTCGAGCAACATAAAGAATTTAAATTGAATTATAGCTATAGACAGGAAATGTTTACGAGGCATGCACAGACCGCAGACTCCTTTCAGTCCGCCGCTGGTCGTGACTAAGCGATGCGCCAGATAAGACGATATTACTCGCACTGTCGGTCTACGATAAAAACTCTAAGCGAGATCAAATTAATCTTAGATTAGTTTTAAATAGGTGCCTTTGATGTTGATCGAAGTCTGTTAGGAGGTACTACAGTAAAAACTAAACATATTTTTCAAATTTTATTGTATTTATTAAGCTTATTATTAGGGGCAAAATAAAATAAGGCTCTTGTTCTTTTAACGATAATTGATACTTCAAGTAGCAAGAACGTATTTTCATTAAGGAGTTTGATGTTGAAGTGAAAACGGGAGTAAATCTTTTTAAGTAGACTTTTATTGGCTGTAGACGCGAGAGGATAAAGGCATTTTCTTAGCATGGCAGTGCAATTTCGCCCAGCAATTATGAAGGGTCAGATACAACTTAATTAAAACGAATTTGTGCTGAAGAGGACGCCATGTTGGAAACATTCATCAAGAAGGAAGCTTGGCATGCTGTCATTTTCAATTTTGTAATTTAATTTGCAAGGGAATTAATGGGAAATTCACTTTCGGTGGAAAATCGAATGCATATTGATATACCTACAGGTATATGAACCTGCTATATATAAATATTATATTATCTTGAATTCATTTACAAAAATTATAATAATTGTAAATCTAATGACATAGCTAATGACATTTGTGGTGAAATTAAACAAACTTTAGATTACATTACCAATCTGAAGAGTAAGCCGCATCTGGCGTTATAATTATTGATGTAGCAGGAATACTTACCTGAAACAAAATACATACAACTAAATGTTATGATTTTACTAGTAATAAAATTGTTACAAATGCAATTAATTTTAACCGTTGTCATAATAATAATTAAATCTCGAATGGCATATAAAATTACTCTTTGATAACAGATATTAATAAAATACACGTTGAGCGGGAAACGTGATAAATGTATAATTGAATTAGTTAATAAATTGGGTCATAACATAAATCCGGGTATTCGGCACGAAACCACAAAGTATCAGAGACCATTATGGTCAATTACAAATAATTGAAAAAACTCACGAGCCATATTGTGAAGTGGTGCGGGGTTTATCTTATGATTTACCGACGCTGTGATCTTTACAAAAACGTGCATTCCTGATTTCCTCATATCAACGGGTTGCAAATTTTTTTAACACTGCTTCGTTATTTGGTAGCTGAAATCTATTTCAAATCCTTTCTAAGTGTATTATTGTCGGTATATGAAACCTTACAATTCTGTATTAATTAAAAACTAAAAATGTTACAAGTGTAAGTAACGAAGCAACGGTCCAGGAAACGTCTGAAAAAATCTGGCAAATGAAAATCGAGTAATCAACCAACCCAGAATTAAACTGACTAACCAACTTAAACTAAACTAGAATTGTCGTAAAGATACCTTTATTCCAGAATTTCCAGGACGTTTCGCATATAACACATAAGACACAAGACGTAATGTATGGTTAACATTGAGTAATGGGTATCTTTATAATAGAGCATACAGAACAAAAAATAAGCACAAGGCCGCATTTTTGCTCAACGGGTGGAGGACTATTATTTTAATGATTCGCCATCAACCAGCATGCTTGGCTTGCCGGCAGTAGCAAATAGCATTATAACAGCTCAATATGATATATAGAATTGACTGAATCTATACCTATACTTTTTTCCCTCATGTCCCTTTGTTCCCTTTAATCTTTAAAACCACACAACGGATTTTGATGATTCTTTCATTGTTAGATAGCCCATTTATCGAGGAAGGTTATAGGCTATATTTTATCACGCTAAGACTAAAAGGAGCGAAGAAATAGAGGAAAATAGGAAAAAACGGGGAAAATTATTTGAAAGGGCTAAATTGAACGCACTAATCTCAGGAACTATTTGGTCCGATTTGAAAAATTCTTTCAGTGTTAGATAGCCCATTTATTGAGGAAGTCTATAGGCAATATTTTATCACGCTACGACTAATAGGAGAAGGTGTAAAAAAAACGGGGCAAATTATTTGAAAGGGCTTGTCTCACGAACTATTGGAGCAATTTTTATGTTATTTGGCACAAATAAGAAGTAGACCACGTGAAGGATCATAGGCTATCGATTTTAATCATTTTTCCAGTGGCTATATATTTTATATACCCGTGCGACGCCGGGGCGGGCCACTAGTAGTTAATAATATAGAGACGTAGAGTCACAACTCACATATACTTTCTACTGGTATTTACGTATTTTATTTTTAAACGACTTCAAAAAAGGTGGTTATCAATTCGACCCGTATGTATGTAATGTAAAGTTGTTTGTTACCACAGTTGTAACCTTCGACAACAGTGGAGCGTTAATGGCTTTACGTGTATGTCCGTGGTATCGCAGTATCGTAGCATCCAATCAGGTGGGACAATTTTGATCTAGTTTTTTCGTTTTAAAAAAATGACATAATCGAGTGTTCTTAGTATTTCTTCATTATCAGCTCGTTCACTGCTGGAACATCTTGGATTTTTTATTTCATAATTCAATCTTAATTTGTACCTTCGCTGTCAAAACTTTCCAATGCAGTTTATAAATAGTTATCCTGGTTATGTTTAGGCACTGAGTTTAGTGTGATCGCAGCCTTAGAATCTATTAAGTGCTTATTACATTGTATAAGTCACTAAAGTAATGATCCGTTATGTTCACCTGTTTCTTATTACTTCATGCAACAGCTGTGCCTGATCGCTGTTTATTAGTTCATTGTCTCCTTTGCTATAAAATAGGGTATCCCTAGTGATTCATGCTTATTTACAAAATGAAATGAAAAATCATTATCAATCATCAATAACCTTACAGTTACAGTTTATAATCGATACTAATATTATAAATGTAAAAGTTAGTGTGTTTGTTACCTTTAACCCATCAAGCCCCGTACGAGCACCGCGACAACAATTATAGAATACAATAGCATTTCCGAGAATCCCCGATCAAAGGATTAAAGTAAAAACCATTGGTGTTATTTGGTTTAGTTTTGTTGTTTCTCGTTTGGCAAGTTTTTTTAATTTAAACTAATCTAATAATAGGTACACTGGATCGTTGAAAAATGTACAGTTTTCTGTGTGAACAAGGATGCGGTTGTAATGTAGAGATCAACTACGATAACATGGCGCGCCCCTCCAAATGACTGTTTCAATGTGTGTAGTCACATCCTTATGAAAGTGTTTGTATGTAGTGAGTATTCAACCAATCACAGTACACGTAATATTTCAGTTAATGTCACTTATTACCAAGATTAATTATTGATGGTCAACTAATCATAACTAGCCTACCGCGCAAGACAACGCACTTCAAACGTTTTGAATTTTGGAGGGGCGCGTCATGTTATCGTAGTTGAATTCTAGTACGTTTATTTTTTATAATTATACTACAACTATCATAAGAAATAACCCAGTTCTCTCATTCTTTTTTAATTTGTATAATTTAATGGAAACAAGAGAAAAGTGCTTGTTAAACAATATCTTTGTTCTATATCATATCAGTAAAACAAAGAAATATTTCATATTTTATTCTCAACAATTTTCCATAAAATTGAGTTTCTATAGAATGATTCTTTAACTTGGTATTTGTTAATCCTTCAGGCCCCGCGCGAGCACCGGTGATCGCGACAACAATAGAATACAATAGCAATTCTTGGAAATTCCGACTGAAGTATTAATTTAAATACTAAAAGCTTCCTCGAGGAACTGGTAGCAACAATTTGAGATAAGTTACCATTTATTATCAGAAAAGTTTAAATACTTACTTTGTATGTTGTTAACATTCACGTAAATAGCTATGAGCATCGCACATTGTTATTCATATTGAAATTCAATTTATATTACTTCTAAACAATTGCGTTTTGCCTAGTGCCTATCACAGGTTCAGAAAATACTAAATAGCCCGGCGAGAAGAACCAGTGTAAGAAACTTTCATGGGGCCTTTTGTCCACCTAC
This sequence comes from Lysandra bellargus, assembly GCA_905333045.1. NCBI lineage: Eukaryota > Metazoa > Arthropoda > Insecta > Lepidoptera > Lycaenidae > Lysandra > Lysandra bellargus. Next base: position 5,429,367 of record HG995323.1, read on the forward strand.
GAAATGTAGTTCCTCCTATCTATTTCAATTTTAAACACAATATATATCATGTTAATCACCGCGTATTGTCGATAGTTCAAAATGACATGAATAGGATCTAATTAAAGGGAGATAAGCGTATCAGTCCAACAGATGTTCCGATCATGTGTGCACGCTGCACGCATTCACAATATAAGTTTATACAGTAGACTATCCGAATCGGGCGTAAACAAACTTAGGCGTGATGAAAAGTTCTACCAGTGCAGTGGTCGATTTTTGACTGAAACCGAAGGCTTTAAGATCTAAAAAACTTTTTCCAGTAGGTATTAATAGTCAGATCAAATGATCAAATTTGGTAATTTGAAAACATAATAATATGTGTACCTATGTAAAATTTCCGGTACCAGTACGTTTTATTTTGAAGTTTATTCTCTAGGAATGAAAGTTCTAGCTTCGGCCGTCATTTTGGCTAAAGAAAAGTTAGAAGTTTTGGTCGGACACTACATTTCGGATTAGTCATTTTGGCTAAAGAAAGGTTAGAAGTTTCGGTCGGACACTATATTTCGGACTTATCCGAAATGTAGTGTTCGACCGAAACTTCTAACCTTTCTTTAGCCAAAATGACGGCCGAAGTATATACTATATAATAGTATTTTATGTATTATCAAATGCATCACATCGCAAAATTTGTGTCTGTTAGCGAGTTCCGACTTCAAAGACACCGAGTTACTCTACTGGATGTATTCATATTGTGTTCCGATCATATGTGCACATTTTGCACGCAGATGTACACAGATTTTGTAACCTTGTTCCTGATAATAATTAGATTATGGTTATTTATAATGTAGGTTAACACAGTTCTTAATGTCTTCGTTGTGTTTTTAAGGCCAAGAACATTATTAAGAAAGTGATACTAGATTTATGTAACACTTAGCTTAAGAATCTTCATAAAAGAAAGCTACTCAATGTAATGAAGAGTTTCACAGATATAATCTATAGGGCTTATGTCAATAGGTATACTTATTATAAAACAAAGTCGCTTTTTTCCCCTCATGTCCCTTTGTTCCCTTTAATCTTTAAAACTACGCAACGGATTTTGATGATTCTTTCAGTGTTAGATAGCCCATTTATTGAGGAAGGTTATAGGCTATATTTTATCACGCTAAGACTAATAGGAGCGAAGAAATAGAGGAAAATGGGGAAAAAACGGGGAAAATTATTTGAAAGGTCTAACTTGAACGCGCTAATCTCAGGAACTACTGGTCCGATTTGAAAAATTTTTTCAGTGTTAGATCGCCCATTTATTGAGGAAGTCTATAGGCAATATTTTATCACGCTAATACTTATAGGAGAATGTGAAATAAACGGGGGAAATTATTTGAAAGTGCTTATCTCGCGAACTACTGGAGCAATTTTTATGTTATTTGGCACAGATAAGAAGTAGACCACGTGAAGGATCATAGGCTATCCATTTTAATCATTTTTTTCAGTGGTTATATATTTTATACCCGTGCGACGCCGGGGCGGGTCGCTAGTAATTAATATAAAATATTTGATATTTGTCTCTGAGTGGACAGCGGCAGTAAAAGACTTGGAATTCACCAAAAGCGATATTAAATTAAAAGACAGACATTAAGTACATATTGAAAAATCTATGAAAGTCGTTTAAGCGATAATTAAATTAATTTTAGGTAATTAGATGCAACATTATAAATAATACAGTCATTTGTATGATAAACGCGAGATAAACGTGATAAAATAACATATTCAAATAAATTAAGAAGTTTGATTAACAATTTCTTAATACTTCAGTCGGAATTTCCAGGAATTGCTATTGTATTCTATTGTTGTCGCGATCACCGGTGCTCGCGCGGGGCCTGAAGGATTTGCACCATCGAATGAAATTAATTATTAAATATATATTACTGCTAAAATAATATCATTACTATTAAAAATTTATGTAACTTACCTAAAATATTTTGTATTCAGTGAAATACCAGCATGACACTAAAAATATATGAAATGTAACATTAAACATTACTACTGATGTTAAATTACATTATTAATTGCATACAAGTTAATTAAAATCTCGTTTCCTGCCCGTTTCGAATGCGTGAAATTAATTTTCTTGCGGAACGTATCCACTATCTCCCTGAACTTAGTAGACGAGATTTATGCACTAAGTTTGTATTTCCTAAACTCATTGGGATTGGTACTACTAGTTTAATAGGTACTATTAATTCTAACCTTTTTACAGCTTGGCAAAAAAGAGTCTGATGCGGTGACAGCTGAAACTAAGAATTTTTATTTATGACAACACTACATTACTTGTTAATTGTGTCATTAATTGTGTCAAAAGCGAAGCGTAGGGTTGCCTATATTTAAAGAAAAGCGCCCTCATTTAATCCACACTCTTTTTTGCCAAGCTTTACTTCTACTTTACTAGTATGGTGTTTGTATTAATCGCTAAGCTACGTAGAAACTGACCTCATTAGTCATAAATTCCCAAAACGATTGATTATATCTAAAATTGAACAAAAGAAATAGTTCATCAACGACAACGGCCTAAATATTTTGAAACTTCCTTTAATTTAAATGCCAATACAACCACAGTTATACTACTTAGTTTTAAACTCTCAAGATCATTCATCATCTCAATTTTAAAGTCAATTATAAACGAGAAAGGTGTGATAACATCTCGGTCGTGACAATTCACTAATTTGCATTTATAGTGCAATGTGGCAATAGTATGTAAATTTCTTCTACGGATACAGGTTTTTGTTTGAGCTAACGGTAAAGAGTGTAAGGTTTTGGTGTTAGACAAATATGGTGGGAGTTGGTCATATGAAGACGTACTCAGAATATGATTCGTTGTACGCACAATATAGTAATTGTAAGTCACCAAGTCAATAATTTTCTTGGCAAACATAAAAAGCTATTTATTACTCCATATTTAAAATATAAGTGCCAAAGTATGTTGATCTGAGTGTCTGTCTGTCTGTTACCTCTTGATTCCCAAACCGCTGAACCGATTTTGTTGAAATTTGGTATGGAGATTCTTTGAGGCCCTAGAAAGGATATTTTTATCCTGGAAAATTGTAAACACAATTAATCGTACAAAAATGAAGCAGAAACCAAAAAAAGTATTCAACATAAATAAGCAGAAAGACCCGTAATTATATGCAACTACATATTCAAGAGCTTAAAAAATGTTTAGCGTCAAATTATTCGGTCTAAGAATTTAATTATAATGTTTATTTAGGGGGTGCTCCAAACATCTGTTGTGTGGTCGGTGATAACTCTGCTAAGCCGCCCCAATGGCATTAGTCATTAAATTGTGATTATACGTGGGGGGCAGTGCTTAATTTACCATGTCAAATGTAATCACACCGAGGCACGTGCCATCCTTTATCCCACTTCTGATTCTCTGAATCGCCATGACGCTGAGTTTAAAGTGTGCACATGTGAAAAGAACTTAAAGTTAAAATACATCTGTTACGAGATAATTTCAGCGAAATATTGTTTTTTATTGCTCTGCTCTCGAATTCATAATTTTCATTCGAAACTGAATGAAACAAAAAAACGATTTCTTAGCATCTTCGTACACGGTGTGCACAGTGCATATTAATGCTCGTTAAAAAAACCCAAAACTATGTACACTTATTTCATAACTGGAGGCTTTCACACATGATGAGTTTAAACTTTAACATAAAGTTTAACTCTTTCCCAACTCCCAACTCTTTCCCACTCCTTTGGTCACGTTGCGCGTGGGCATAATGCATGCATCATTACCAGTCCATTAAAGTTAATTAAAGCTAACCTTTTCGAATAAATAACATTAGTGGTCGTAAAATGTTTTTTAAAGTAATTGGCCGCTTGGGATCCCCTGTATATCGATAGTGACTTTGAAATTAATACAGAAGGGAAGAGTGTTGTGTTCTGGTAATTGGTAATGGTAATTTGTAAAATTTTAGTTTAATTTAACCTTTTTTTATTTTTAATACATTTACAAGGAATTACCTACATCTCAAATAATTTCTTACATCAATCTGTAATTCAATCTTAAATTATTGTATTATGAAATTAAGTTATGTATTATAATTATTTATTATTGTATATTTTATTATGTTGTTTTGGCACAGTACAATTATTACAAAAAAAAAAAACAGTTTTATTACAACATGGTTAGCCAAAATGTAATGGTGCATGTCAATAAGCTCAACAGAAAGCTTGTCCGCCCCAGCTGTTGGGATAAAAAGTATACAATGAAGCTTCGCCCACTCATGCCACTATCTATTATTCGATCTCTACAGTCTTTTATTCGTGCATATGGGTAAAATTGCGCAACTGTTGCTATTATAATATCATCATTTATTTGGCGAGAGATAAAAAAATTAAGTCAGTTTTTATTGAAATCTAATGATTACGTTAAAATATTCTTCATCCATATTCATAAACACAAATTGAGATATTTATAAAATTAAATTAAGAAATTTGAAAAAAACCCCGCCAAACAACTTTAAAAAGTAATGAAATAATATTTACTGCCTTTGAGTTCAGATAATTCCTAACTTGTGTAAAGTAATATTTTAGTACATAATAATTGTTATCACGGTGTGTCGGGGACCGCCAAGTAAACTACAACATACAACCGCCAAGTCGCTGACTATCTTTTCTACTATGAAATCAAACATCTACATTAGCGGTCCCCCGACACACCTTGACAACAATTATGGACTAAAATATTACTTTACACAAGTTAGGAATTATTTGAACTCAAAGGCAGTAAATATTATTTCATTACTTTTTAAAGTTGTTTGACGGGGGTTTTTTTAAATTTCTTAATTTAATTTTATTTCATACTTTTTAAACTTCTAAAGCTTGGCAAATTTTTAAACTTGTGTTGGCTATAGTGCAGAATAATTCCTAACAACAGAATCATAAGTATTCTCATGATTACCATCTATCAATGTCCTTTTCGATGAGGCTGTTAATATGAGCCCAAACATGAAACCTCCACTTTGGGTTCATACGAAGCTCGGTTCCTATAGAATCCAGGTGATGCTGCAGCAGCAGATGCGTGTAAATATTTACTGTTTGTCTACTTCTTACTCGTTGTCGCAATTAAAATGAGCCCAAACACGAAACCTCTGCTCTAAGTTGGTGAGGAGTTGAATATCCTATTGATTACCAGGTGATGGTGCAGCACCAGGCCAACTTTCCATTATTATGTGTGTATACTTATATTGTATATATTCACAAATGTCACGAACTAGAATGAAATATAAAACCCATCAAATGACTACAAGTTGCTAACGGCCTTTCATGAACCAGATAAACCCTGATTGTCCAGCACTGAGCAGGCTGATGATGATGAACTATAGCTAAGAACACTCCCGAATATGTCAGCTTTCAAACAAAAAAAAAACTAGATCAAAATCGGTCCACCTGTTTAGATGCTACGATGCCACGGACATGAACCAGATAAACCCTGATTGTCCAGCACTGAGCATGCTGATGATGATGAACTATAGCTAAGAACACTCTCGATCATGTCAGCTTTCAAACAAAAAAAAAACTAGATCACAATCGGTCCACCCGTTTGGATGCTACGATGCCACGGACAGATACACACACAGACAAACAGACAGACAGACACGTCAAACTTATAACACCCCTCTTTTTTGGCGGGGGTTAAAATGACGTAGGTGAAGCATACATAAATTATTATCAAGTACCTAGAGCGTAAAAAAGAATCAAGCATAAAGTTTATTTTTGACTAGCTTCTGATTAGCTAGACGTCAATCAGGTTACCAATCCATAACGCCATAGAAAAGATAAACCCTGTCAAAAAATCTCGAGATACATCACACAGGCCATAAAATATAAAATAAGTAACCAACAGACTTACATTCAGAAAGAATAATTAATTACTAATTAACTTTAATTTAGATAAGATTTTGACATACATACTTCATAACTAAAATTTCTAACAAACTCCTCATTTAAAGTTAACTAATCTATACTAATATTATAAATGCGAAAGTATCTCTGTCTGTCTGTCTCGCTTTCACGCCAAAACTACTGAACCAATTGTAATGAAATTTTGTACACAGATAATCTAAAGCCTGAGAAAGGACATAGGCTACTTTTTAACTGGAAAAAGGGGTTGTAAGGGGGTGAAAATGCGTAAATTTGTTCAAATTAAGTTAGTTCCAAAATTCATAATAGATGGCGCTAAGAGTCGCCTACATCTCGCTATCGCTTGCTCATAAGTCTTTCTATAAGAGGTGGCACCATATTGAGTTAAGTTTTTAGAATCTTTCGATTGTTATTCACGTAAAAAAATAACTCACTACTTAGTACTTTATCTATGCAGTGACGTAACCTTAAACCTACCAATGATAAATAGTTTATGAGTAAAGGTAAAGTTGTGTAATGGGGGGCTAAATAAGCTTTAAATTTGGTATTAATAAAGTTTACTTAATTAAAAAAATATATTATGTGCACACTGCACAGTTATTTTTGGGTATTTTGATATTTTAAGGGGTACCAGGGTTTTAATAAAAAGCTTTTAAATTTGACACCAATTTTGTTGACACCGCGCGCTATAAACTGAAGTCCACGCGGACGAAGTCGCGGGAAACAGCTAGTCATTAAATAAACGCAGCCGTTAAACCTTATATCTAATATTATTTCGCGAATGAAATAATAAAGACCAATAACGTAATTAACCTAATTCCAAATAGTTTTTGTACGACCATAAATAACAGTTATCTATGACATAGCACAGATATAGACGAATTATCAAATAAATGAATGAGCTGCTTTGATGAATAAAGTTAAAGAGGCGTTCATAAATTGCGTTAGGCGTTTTTGACCCCCACCCACTGATCTCTATTATACAAGTGCGCTAGATCATTGATTCCCTTTGAAATGACAGCTATTTCTTGTGCCTATTTGAAGCGGAATCAGCGCCCACATTATTGGGGTTGAGAACTAAATCTGACGTAAAAATGACGTTTGAAAGCCGCCATATTGGCGCTGATAGCAGTAGTGAGAGTACTTGGAACTAATACTAGTGACAACCAATAACAACTGTTGTTATTGGTTGTGGTTACGTCAGATTTAGTTCTCAGCCCCCATAATGGGGGCGCTGATTCCGCTTCAAATAGGCACAAAAAGCAAGTCGGTATCATCGATCCAGCGTACTTGTATAATAGAGATCAGTTTCCTAAAGTTGGTGACATAGTGGTATATTTTTCCTCTTGCTTCCCCCACTTTATTTCACGGGAGATATAAAATGTAATAAGTAGTAATAAAATAATAAAAACGCATTACAAATTGTTGTCTAAAACCAATTAAAAATTATAGACGTACTATTGTTGGATTCGTAATTTAACCAGTGAAAATATTAAAACAATGTAAGTATGGGTGAGGCCGCCAATTTTTGCTGATATGACGCAGAAAAATTTTGCGAGAGAAAGAAAATTGGCGAAAATCTACGCTGCTTGTGACGTTGGGGCACCAACATTGTAACGAATTTATTCCTCTACGCTATCATAGCGTTGAGAAATATGACGTTGAAGCACCAAAATGATAGCGTAGAGGCTATCATAGCGTTGAGAAAATCAAACTTATCAAATAATACACAATGTGGTTTTTATTATAGCCCCAAACATGGCCCTTTTGACTACTCACATGATGCATTGATAGTTTTATGTGAAACAATAATACTTACATTTGTGTCACAAAAAAACTTCCTTTGAAAAAACTGTGTACACATTCCGACTGAGGTTCAAATGTGAACTGTCGAGAAAACTGAGCGTTTTACCTTCCCTAACACCCAACGATAACAATAAATCGGTATTTTTGATGACGTTTAAAATGTGGGGTAGAATTGATGTTTCTAACGATTCACTTGATTTTAAAAAGTATATAAAGAAAGTTGTCTTAAAATACTATAAGAATTAGATGAGGTAATAGCCCTTTATATAAGTATTCATAAAATATCCGATTTATCTTCAAATCTGTCATACTTACTGCTACAGCGACAGTTAAAGTGCACCTCTTCCACGGCGGATTGTATATTTTAAGCTATTTTCTTACCTTTTTTATGTTTAATTGTAAATATATTTTTAGACTATTATTGGAACTCAAATAATTCTAATGCATGCTTCAGTACTTTGTTTTCTTCGTTAGAATCAGTTTTCGAGCATAAGATAAACACAATACTTTTTAAAATACAGCAAAAATTGGCGGCCTCGCCCGTATAAAAACCTAACCCGCAAACTACCTTGCGTAATTTGTGGACGCCCTCAGAGGCTATTCTGTTTTCATTCGTCATAAAAGTGATGCATCTGTGATCTGTCCTATTTTACGGTCGGATAATAATTTATTGCATTCAAACGATCCTTTGAACGTGTATTAAAATATAATTATTTTTTATTCATATATCTAATTTTATTGCCGAACAAATTAATGACATAAAATAGAAAATATATAATTGCAAAGGATTTAAACCACATAGCTCGTAAACTTTTACTTATAGCTGTGACATCGAAATATCATATTATGGAAACCGAGTCAAAAATGGTTCCACAAAATGTATACGGTCTATTTAAACGTGCTTATGACAGTACCTGGAGCCATATCTGAGATGATGTATTAAAGTGAGTGTTCAAACTTTAAATCTATGGAGAAAAGTCCTTAAAATTCGAATACAAAAAATTGCCTCGACAGTTTCGTTTCGAAGCTAAATCAAATAAAGCACACTGAGCAAACATCTGCAGGCCCGAGGCGGGAAAATCCAGCGTTCTAGAAAATTCTCCTCCAATACGTCAGGTTATTTTCTACATGGTTACATCTGTGATTCTATATTATATTTCATCAACGATAAGTAGCTTAGTATAAAATATGAGCCTAGACATCTTGGCCCATTTTGGTCAAAACAGTTTAATTTTAAGTGACTTCAAAAATAGGAGGAGAATCTTGTTAGGTTGTATAATATTTTTATTTTTATCACCTGGAACCATAAAAAATTTAATTTTTTGTGTAACCTAATTTACTCGACCAGTAAATAACAAAAGAAAAACCTTTCATACTGATGCTCAGAAACAAATATCTTACGGGCAACTATTACTAAGTTTTTCCTCAATTAGGCTTAACTCGGCCGTTAAATGAGTAAACGAGGCACTAAACGGATCATATCGCTCGAAAAACACACAAACTTTCGTAGTTTCAGTATCCAGAGAAGTCGCATATCTCAAGTGTTATGACGACTTCTTGGCGGAGTGGAAACTGATACATAAATATGCAGTCCAACAAGATTTGTTAAACTTTACTTCGCATTTTGGTTGTGGAAATTTGGAAAAATTGGGCACATATCAGCTATCATTAAGTCTGCAAAGTTCGGTGAACAGGTCAGACCTAAAACCAAAAAGAAGGGTCCTGAATCCTGATTAACATTTTCTGTTAAGAATTATAACACAATATTAATGAAATAGAATAAGTTATTTTCAAGGAGTCTTAGGGCCTGTGTCACCACTCACTGATATGTGCTGGATAGGCTATCCGCTATAGGATAGATACTAGATAGAGTATGGAGTATCTGTCGGATAAGTTGTGGATAGCTTATCCGGCACTTATCAGGAAGTGGTGAAACAGGCACTTAGTTCTGCAAGTGAGAAGAAACACGTAAGCAGAATCTAGAGAAGATACGATAAGGTAGTGAAGCAGACGAAGTTGCAAGGACTAGGTTTGCGGAAGTGTCATACGCCATTTATAGTATTGGCGGGGTTTATGAACTCGAGCATAATTTAGCGACAGGACACGTGGCAAATCCCTCATGATGGCAGACGAGCAGGTTTGTTGATCCCTGTGAGATTATTTTGAGCGAGACAAAAATACGCAACGAATTTGCTAATTACTTTGATGCGGGAATGTTTGTCAAGTTTTTTTTAATTCACACGAAACGAGATTAGCTAATGACTTTATATCCGTAGATAGTACAAAAACAACTGGTATAGACGAAATTTATCTATTAACAAATCCACAAAATTAAAAAGAAACTATGAGCCAAAAAATTGGTAACGTCCAAATGTTATATAATATTATTATCTACTTTGATTTCGACTAGATAATAAAATTAATATGTAGTAGAAATCTGTGAGTGGTAACATATTGTCCCTTGTTCTATATTATGTCTTTAATTGATGTTAGCAAATCCCGTTTAGCCGCTTTTCTCCATTGGAAACAAGCCGCTAAGCTCCCACCCTCTGTTTACCATCTAATCACATTATTTGTATTATCAGTTGGATTACGTGATAACAAATACGTTGTGATAGTACAATTAAAAGTGTATTTATGTTAAGCGTGCCAAGCCTGTGCAATATGTTCTGACTTTACGAGATAAAATCTTTTGTAATACTGTCCCAGTGATTTATATGGTGCGGACTGCGGTTGCAGCTACCTATTCAGATTAGATGGCGTATATTGGGATTGAGTTAATAACTAAATAGAAAGCAACAGGCATAGGAATCATTTGTTACATATTCCATGCAAAAATTTAACAGATAAATGCAAATGTTTGGAGTGAAATCTATTTCAAATTTCAGGACAACTTTGCACATCCAAACTCCAAGCCACAACTCTGCATAAACGGGATTTGGATTACAGAGTCGAGTCGAGTGAAACGAGATTACAGAGTCGAGGTTTGGAGGTTTGCATAATATACATGCATTACTAATGTCAGGGGTCAGCTCACGCCGAAACAAGAATGCAGCAATACATTTTGGACTGCAAAAACTGATAGCAAAATTTGAAGTCGCGCCTCGTATTGTCTTGTTCAAAGTAATTTCATCCTGTGTCTCATGTCTTGTTTCAATATAGACCCACCATATTTGTAGGCGACTTAAGAATCAAGCGATGCAGATGTAGAGCCGCCACAATTGAGATTGGACTAACTACTAAGTAATACTTGTTAGCTGCTATAATTGAGATCGGACTAAGTAGTACGTGGTAGTACTTGTAAAGCTCGGTCTAAACAGTGGACGGAAAGCGGCCATGAGGTTACCGTAATGACCTGTCGGCAACATCGGCAATTAAACGTAATCCGCAACCTCGATACTGCAATATCCTGGACGCTCACCCACTGTTGGATATTAGAATTGAAGACGCAAGTGGATGAAGTCGATAACTGACATTTTATAACATAAGACAATTTTATTTATAACATTTATAATATAACATAACCTTGTAACTAACCTACTTCATGATCTGGCTAATATATCTAGCTAAACATAAAATACACATTTCTTTGATTTCAAATCGTTTTCCCGGTCCTCCTCTGTCTAGCCTCTGTTTATGCAAAAAGCGAACATTTTCAAATTGTTAGTTACTTTATCCACTTGAGTCGTAAATTGTAAAGGCTAAGGCGAACAGGGTACAAATTTACAGCCAATTCGAATATTTTCATTTTGAATTCGAGTCGCCGCAGGTCGCTTGGTAAGTAAATCGTTTCTACCAAGCAAACTATGAACATTGGCATTTGGTGTTTACTGTAGCCGCAAGTACTATCAGTGATATTAACTCAAAGGCGTTCTATCTATGAATCAATGAATGATATTATGTGACGGTAAAATTAATGCAATATTTATATTTTAAGTTTCGTATATTACTTTTCAGTCTTTTTAACTAATATTTATAACTTCAACATCATTTACAAAGTCTTTTACTTTGCCATTCAAATTTCCAACATTTCTCCGTATTTCATCGGAGCTCTATTCTCCAATATCCATATATTACAAAGGTAAATCATCTTTCTCTCAATCTTGAATTATTTTTAACAAAAAATTAAAACCGACTTCCAAGGTAAAACATAATAACATCCTTATAATATGAACTAAAAAGTATTAAATAATTATTCCTATCTAATAGTGCCTTTTTCCGAATTCGGCTAACACTCAACTATTTCTGTACTCAATCTTCATCATTTTGAAGTCGGTACCAGATGAATCTTCTGTTCTCTGACAGAATATTTGAAACTTTTGGAACTGGCACCGACTTCAAAATTATGAAGATTGAGTACAGAAATAGATGAGTTTTAGCCGAATTCGGAAAAAGGCACCATTAGATAGGAATAATTATTTAATACTTTTTAGTTCATATTATAAAGATGTTATTATTGTTTTACCTTGGAAGTCGGTTTTAATTGTTTGTTAAAAATAATAATTTCACTCTTTTTAGTTACCTAGTAAGCAAACGCGTACTATACGTGGAATGGTACACCTGTATATTATTCTACGTATCTTATTACAGTCACACTTACAAAATATTATAATATCAGTTGCAGCCTGCAGATAATTTTAAACAATACATTTAAAAAAATCGAAGTGAACACGTGTGACGTGCTAAGTAGCCGGTCACCGGACTAGTTTCAATAGGCTGGCACTCGCTCGACTTGTCGCACACGCAGCGCACATAGTAGGTACCTCCGTGAGTAATTTGTATTCTGTGCATAGTACCCGGCCCGCGCTCGCGCCGCCGCGCCGCTTGCTTGACAGCCCTGGCAGATATGCGATGCGATGCGTTATTATACTATGAACGCTAAACGCAATGCAAAAGGTTGAAATTAGGTTGTTTTCCAGAATATCTCGGCGAAGTGAAACAGAATGTTACATTATCGAAGCAACTTTAACTTCTCAGGAGTAATGTCAAATGTGTGCCTTATGCCCTAGAGATAAGGTTGTATTTGGTGACATTGTTGACCCTGACGTGGTAATGATGATTATGATGATGATGATGATGATGATTAATGTAATTTGCATAGTAGCATATGCTTTCAGTTCTTAAAACAGCGCCTAAACTCCCAAACTTGTATCTATAAGGAACCCGGAGTTCTCTTAGTAGCTTCGGAACCATAGTATAACTCGATGCAAAATCTTGCGTTTTGGTAGCATATGCTTAGGATGCTTCTCATAAAACCAAAATCACCATATGTTTCCATATAAATTTCGAGGAGTTCCCTCGATTACTCATGGATCCCATCATCAGGTCACCACTTTTGTGAACATGGTACCAAATTGGAGTGAAACCTAATACAACAAAACAAAAATTTCGAAAATCGGTTCACAAACGGCGGAGTAATCGTTGAACATACAAAAAAAAAAATCCACAGCCGAACATATAACCTCGTTTTTTGGAAGTCGGTTAAAAATAGTCGCTCCCCACAATCGTATCGTTGAGTTGATATAATGGTCAGCGGAGCGCAATAAAAAATGTTCTCAAATATGATTAACTTCATCGCGAATAAGATCAATCGCTTTAGCATGAATATCGCTACTTACTATTCACGGCAAAGAGGTAACGAGCTTGAAAATTGCCTTTAAAATGTTTCTTTAGATTCAGTTCCTGTTAAGTTCTTTTTGACGTCGTTAAAGCGAACTCATTCACGAAATTCTTCGACATTTATTTTTCTCGCTCTCCTTGACTTACATTTATGATTACAAATTACAGATTGTCATTATAACCACTTAAATTAATTCAAGTCTTAAATCAGTGGCGGTTGTAAAGTATATTGTGCATTTAATGTGCGGTGCTTATTTCTTTAGCTCTGCACGATCTATTTGTAGGTATATCGCATTTCAAAGGTTAAGGACCAGGAGTTTTAAAGGACGAGAAATGGACGTATTTTATTTCAACCACCTGTGTTTTTATTAACATGCCTTGCAATAATATTATGTGCATAAACAATTGCTGTTGAAGTCAAACAAAAACATTGCCCAGTAGGGCCAAGTGCTACAGGTATAATTCGTAACAATAATAGAATGGTCAAGACGATTAAATCAACTAAGTTACGATTTGATGAGGCAGCAAAAGCTGAAACATTACCTACAATCAATAGAATTTCTTGACACAGAAAACTTTCCAGTAACAGAAAAATCGAAATCTAGTAAAAAAACTATAAGTAGAATCAGTTCGCGCATAAACCATGCATCCGCTTCCGTATGTAAAAATATTTTCGGCTCGCAAACTTTATGCTTCCCCGCGCTATTTACTTTCTAGAATTGCGGTAAATTCGTACCTTTCCTAGAATTCCAATAAGGATAAAATTGAGGCGAGAGACGGCGCGGCGAGATTTTGAAAGTATTTCGGTGGCATGTGCTCGACGTTTCAAGAGTAAGATCAATAAACGCAGTATCTGGTTTTTATAACCTACAGCTCGATGAGATTAAACGATACACAACCTCGACAGAAATAAACTTTATTACATGTTATTATTTTGGGCTGGCTGCAACTAATTCGTCATGAGTCCCAAGACTCCCAAGGTTGACGAGTGTACTTATTTGATACGTATTTAGTGTTGGTGTTTCCTTAATTGAACGTGAAGAAAAACTATAGAAATATAAACGTTGGCATTACCACAGAATACATATGCATTACATACAACTAAGAAAAATCTCGCTCTCTTCTCATTTTCAGTAAAAATTCAATTCTTTTTCCACTGTTAAGGCGTTATATTGAAAAAACTGTCCTTTTTGACGTAATACTATAGACCCTCAGAAATGTTACAAATCTGGTAATGAGATATACATATCTTCATAGCCTTATCTAGGTTTGAGAAGAACTAGAAACACGATTAATGTATTTTGCCTCGATACATTTAATTTTCGAAATGACCTCTTAAAAATACGAAATTTGAAGATTATTTTTAAACGAAAATAGATGTATTGTAGGAAATTAGTCTAATCTATAGACACCTTTGCAACTCAAAATCGTATAGAAGCATTTTGCTTAAATGCTCCTAGTTATTTTTTAAATGATTATAATTACGTTTTTTCGCATGTTTTCCGAGCGAGCCGATAGCTTCTGGCCGCAGCGTATTCACGACTTTATTATCATACAAATTAAGTATAAAAATGCCCTTGCGGTAAAATTACTTTCGATATAGCGCCTTAAGGCGGGCATAAACCCCAATTTGTTATTCCGTGACCTTTACCTAGTTCCAATATAATAACGAAATGTAAAAAATATGAGATATAAAGCACAATATTTAAAAGACTTTAAACCATAAACATTTTTAGTAAACGTAATACTTTGGCTGTAATTAATTTACAAACTCACCTCCGACAAAAATCTAATTCATCGAAATATAAGTATTAATTAGGATAGTTATACATTTAATATGAATAAATTGTTAGTAAATCTATATTAAAATATCCTGAACCGAACAATTTTGTTTCTTAATATTTATTTTCAAAGATATTTTAAAAAAACATGAAAAATAGAGAAGATCCGCCCCTAGTAACTGCAGTTTTATGCTAAGCTAAAACGAATCTTATTGCGATGCGTTTACGCTTGGTCTTTGGTTGTGTGCAAGGTTATCGTTTTGGATTGAGATTGATCCCTGCCTTAAGGCGAAAACAGCTGCTAATTCGACATCTTTGTGCAGTTTTCTAGACATATTTATTTCATTGATTGGCACAAAAAAATATGTGATTTTTGAATATATTTGGAAAAGCTTGTTTAATTTAAATAATAAAATAATGTACTCCTACTGGATGAAAAAAAAAAATACCAAAGTCACATCTTTCAGGAACTTTAACAGTTCTAACCAAAGTAATAATACAATCTATGCTTTAAAAATTTGTTTATTTGATACCTTTTACAAAAGTCCAAAGATTGCCAGATTTAATTTTCGGTTCTGACATCTAGATTTCCCATAATATTTATTTTTTCCTCTAACAAACGAAAAATGTATCCACGCTACCGAATGAACACTTCACATCTCTGTCTCTCTGGCATGAAAATCGACAGTGGTGAGAGAGTGATGCGAGATCAAGGTCATTGGCAGTTGTCAGCGTCTTAAATGTTAATTACAACGTCAAAGATTTTTTTGCTGACAAAACGTTTACATTTTAACAACATCGAAGACTGACACAATATTTATCTCTCTCATCATTACCTAAACAACAATTTATAATACAGTGTGTTTAAAAATATAAGAATGGGGGAAGTTTAAGGCGTGTGTAACTTCATTCACACCCGCCACGTGTCTTTATCACCTCTAAGTTCTAACACGGGTACAGCTATTTCTGGTACGTCGTCGGATTATTGTTTATGTAATGACGCTTAAAAGGTCCTTTAACAACAAAATAAGATAACTAAAGAGGATAAAAATAATCAAAAATGTCTGTGACGGTGTCATTTGCAAACAGTATCCCTTAAAACGACACGGCTGCTTACAAAATATATTATGTAAATGTAATATTAGAAGGAGAGCATAAGAAAAAAGCTTAATGCATTATGTAAAAGCGAAATCACAGCAGAAAATAGAAATCATAATTGGAGTTAACTCATTCAAGATCTTCTCAAGTAGCAATCGTCTATCCTGTAATTGATGGACTGAAAACAGAGGTAGGAATACTCGAAGTTGAATTTAAGTTTTGAACTCTGCGCGACCAGGAAAAGGAAACTTAAATTACGGCTTGATTTATTTTTGTTACATCAAACTTGTAGCAACTCGGGGAGGAACTCTCGATAAGGCTACGAATGTATATTCGTATTTGCATCAGGAAAAACCAATATCCGAATATTATTAAACTTATAAATAGCTTTCTAAAGTCGCTCGCTTGTTCCTCAATTTTTCTTTTAATGTTAACTTGGAAACTGCCATAGTTAGTTTGTGCTAGAAGAAAGTAATACGATAACACTTATAATTAATTATGACAGTATAGAAATTAGCTTCACGAGTCACGACTCAAGTCGTAATATCACTAGTTCTTTTTAATCCCTTGTAAACTTATCGCGTTTATCGTTTGCATGTACAAGCGTATCGTACTCGACGACGTTAGCGAGTTTTCCAGCAAAAATGTTGATTAGACTCGTATTAGCAATAATGAATGCAAGCGCATTAGCATTTCTTATCCCACTTCTGCGTTGATGGATACCCTGTCATCGTCTGCTTCATTTGCGTTGTCTTTCATACCTCGGCGACTCTCGTTTACATAACGTTGATCACATTATGCTAACGACTTGTTGCAGTCTAAAATTATTTTACAGGGCGTCACTTCTCCAATCATGAATTAGTAAATGAAATCTCTAATCTATAGAATCCCCGGCTGGGAAGGAGTCAATTAAAAGTGTAATAAATCAATTATTTGATAGTGTCGATAAACCTACAGATCGTGTGGGAGGCGGACGGGGCATCTCTGAATGAGGAGTAATCGCCCACTCGGTAACAGTAAACAAACCTGACCCACCTCGTGGTTATGTAACACTCGGGAATGTACATGCACTAGAGGTAGATTGTGGAATGAATAATGAACGTTATTTTTTAAAGTCACGACTTAAAGCTTGTCGCTGTGAAGGGACAAATTGGGAGTGCACGTGCCCTTTTAAGCGACAAAATTAGAAAATAATGGCTGTCAGATTTGAGACCTACATGCGGACGGAAAACAAAAGGTTTCCAGGGCCCTCGACTGCTAAGCCGGTAGAAAGTTAAATTAATCATATTTTGGGGTTTGTCAAATAAAAGGGTTCCACTCTTTCTTCCTATTTACTTTAATGCTTAAAAAAGAGAAGTTTTAAATACTTTTTGATCATAAACCATATACCAATTATATTTTATAGGTATAATCATATCCACTCCACTCACAACTACCTACTTACAACTTTTAACTGATAAATAAATAAATGGCTTAGCAATATTTAAATAAGGGCTACTCCTGTTTTATGGTAATTTCTCAGAATAATTTCTTCATCGACTTCCACACATCACGTTTATTTATTCCCAGGAAGTTTGCGTTGGAAATGTTGTGATTGAAATAAAGGCACCTAGCCTTGAAAACTCGTCCAGAATGAATCGAAGCGAGATGGGAGCGCAGATTACGAGTTATGAGGCGTAGTAATGACGTAAAAGCGTTTAAATATCTCCAGGCGGTATATCGCCACTCACGAGCTGGCTTCGTGGATACAATATTGCGTGTATTATATGATGAGCATAATCATTAAGACGTGCTTGAAAATTTATTAGAGGACTGCAAAGGATGCAGTCTTGATTAAGATGGACGTTCAGTTGCTAAGGTCTGAAATGTACTTCAACGGAACATTAATCTCATCGTCCGAGGATCATTGGCCTTACTACCTAAAGCAATTTATAATTAATGATCGACTAGAACTATTAAGCGTAGTAATTATTACCTTGTGCAATAAATGGCGAAAATAACAGTAATTAGATAATTGCAATACAAAATATATCTGATAGCTGGGATAAGATACCGTTTCCAGATTACGTCTGATCTATATCAACACGCGTTGTACAAGTCCCGCTCCGCTTTCTAATATTACAATGCCATATGATGGAGATAAGGCTGATGAAGTCAATATAATTGCAAGTCATATTGTATCTCCTAACGCGCCATGTTTCTTCCGTAACTTTATAAAGATTGATCGTCGGGGCAAAGAGGATTACTTCGGCTTCATACTCCTGAATGTTACATAAAACAACTTAAGAGATCACATACCCTTAGATATTTCGTTGTTAGACTGTCCTTTTTGTGTCAAAACTATTTTTAATTTTTCTGTATTTCACGATTTAATGCATTCGACGAGACTCTACCGCAAAATGTGTAAAAACATATTTTGAGCTAGAGTCTCGTCTAATGCCCTTATATCTTTCTCGTTAGTAAATTTAATTTATGATCTTTATACATTTATTGAGTCAAAACTACTTCTTTTTTTAGAGTGATTCTTAATTGCAAGTTATCAAAAAGCTATAAACCGTAACATGTTATAGTCATTAAATAATTTTGCAAAAAAATACCGTGCAGTAAAATCCGTTTAAGTCTTTATTACGAAATACTTTTAAATGATACCCTAAAAAGGTTTTATAACCTTAAAATCATGTCCTGTGTCATTCACACTTAATTTATGGTCTTCACTCTTTTATAAGCGGAATGTAGAGTCCCCAATATTTTTGAAATGTAAAATTTATAAAATACTTTTTTAAGAAAATGTACTTCTTTGTGAATCTCTCTCTATGTAATTTAACTTATTAGGATTTATAAAAGTAATCGAGAAAACTTTCAAAGTAATAAAATGGACATTAAAGGAATGAAGCATAATAAAACACCAATGGAAAAGGAAGTGCGAAAGCCACAAAGTGTAAAGCTACAAAAATGCTGCCATTTTTGAGAGACATTAATTTAACAAATGTGCAATAAGCGGTTTTAGACCTCACGGACACTGTTCCATCAGTGAAACGTGCTACCTTTCCGGGCATTTTATTACTCGTTAAGTACGTGAGTGGAGTAAGAAAGTATTTAATTAGTCATCATAAAGAAAGCCTGCGCATCGTATGGCGGTTAATAGTTAAATTGCTGGAGCCGACGAAAGTGAATCGTAATTAAAAATATAATTACATTCCATTCATTTGAGTTTTATAGTTATATAGATGATTAAAGACTAATACCCGTTCGAAGTTTTCGATTAATAGTCGATAATAGACGTTTATTAGATACAGTAACTAATATCAGGTAATAACACTAATAAAACACACTTTTTCTTGCACTTTATCCACTATATTAAGATATTATTATAACTTTTTAACAAATTACATATCTTAATATAGTGGATAAAGTGCAAGAAAAAGTGTGTTTTATTAGTGTTCAACATGAATTTCCACCAAGAACCGTCAGTACAATCAATTACATCAGGTAATAACATTCTTTATCTTTTTGAATTTGTTTACTTTCTTCAAAGTTATTTTACCCATTAGGTTTGGTAAAGTATTTTATTATCTGTTAGTTTTAGTTATCATGTCAAGATTAAGGATATTCAAGATCACAAGCTAGTGGTCTGTGGTTCTACAGTTAAAGAGGAGCATTTTATGTACAGCTATTAGACTGCGTTCCGGACACATTCCGCTTAATAAATTCGCTTTTATGATGAGCAAGGTTGTTTCACCGCTTTGTTCTGAATGTGGCGTCTTAGAAGATGTGTTACATATTATGGCGGAGTGAGTTCGGAACGAAGATATTCGACACGAAATGTCACTAATTACTGGAGATTTTAAAACAACTTGGAGAGTGTAACATTGTTTTGGCATTTCCTCTCTCTGACACAGCTAAAACACTGTATAAAATTGTGATTACTGGTTTTCGTCGTCGTCCAATTGTATAATACTTTATAAATTATGTAGTTTATGTAGATGGTCTAACGGAGTGGCGTAGTTTGTAAGAACAGACACTCCTTAAATAAAGATTAAAAAAAATATGTTTGCTAGACAATCTTGATTTTATTTGATAGATTAGGAAAGTAGAATAATAAACTTTCTACTAAGCGCTAGCCTATATTTGTGAGTATCACCATCTTGAAAAAAGGCCAAGAATTCTCCGAGCTTTAATCTAATCTTGTACTAACATTGTGAAGATAAGATATGCTGAAGACATAAGGTCGTTGAAGGAAATAAGAGGAGTATTCAATCATGCACAGCACGAGCATTGTCCATTACTTGCTTGAATCAACAACTGATTGATATTCCTACATAGTACATGTATGTCTGTAATACGTTTCTTTGTCGGCCGATGTTCAATTTGAGTCCCTTGAGCTGGATCATGTTTTGTATTCTTTGTATTGTTTAACTCGATCATACATACGTCCTATGTATTTATTTATGTAATTGTGTTGGCAACTGCTAGAACCAATCGAGTATTTGTACGATTCCTAATTGGAATCTACTTTAGATTATGTTTCCAACAATACGACGTGATTTGCTAAGATTAGACTGAATTTTCGGCTGAATTCCTTGCATGTCTACATGTCTTATGATAATGTTATGATGGCGTAATCTATCATTTACGTACGGGAACATGTTCAGCAATATCCTTGTAAAGAACACAACTAAACACGACGATAATAACGTCCGACGGCCCGGGGTAAACAATATTTGTAGTAAGGACGAGCGAAACGAAGGCCGAGGTGTCAAGTGTCGGACACAAAGAAGTAAACGAAACGCTGACTGAGTGTTTGCTTTCACTGTCCATACTCCATGCCGCGCTCGAAACCTAACACCCACGCTTGTTGTCGACCCGAATTAGGTCGATTACACACTTCTTATATGGCTGTTGCCTGTGAGGCTAGGTGTACATAACCCAAAAGAAATACATGATCTGGATATTGGTACTTTGGCTGTGAATTTGTAATTTTATAGGAATTGTTTTAAAAACTGCAGCAATTTCAACGAAAGAAATGTGTTAAATTTTGCCAGAGCGCCAGTGTTTTTACATATTCTCGCGAATGTTTCTAAACAATGCGTGTGGTGCATAGGGTTGGCAAATAAACGAGATACAATCTACAAGCCTATTCGTTCTTAAAATCTAATATTTTTAGAAGAAATCTTCAGAAACATGGTAACAGTAGATTCAGAAAACTTTTAAATCTGAATTTTCACCCCATTGTATGTGTCTGAAGTGCACTAAAGATAAAAATACTACAGATGTATCTATATCTATCCACTTATTGCAGAAAGGAATACGCTGGCTTTGAACATTGAGATTGTGAGATCACACCGAGACAAAATGTTGAGAACTCTTGAGAGATTGTGAGTTCTGGTAACCCTAAGTGCAACTAAGATGTAGGGTTGTTTATTCTCAACTCAAGGGTCCTGCCCACTCCCTTCTTCCCACGACGCATTGTACGTGATCAAACCTTATTTACATCACAATACTAGTTTTGGCCGTAAGCCATATCCTCACAGATAAAACTGAATTCAGTCGAAAATGTAGGTTCTACGGCGACATAATATTTTCCAATGTCTTTTTGCAATTCGTTTCAACAAAAAATATTAATTTCAGCGTGGAATCGCGATTCATTTGTTTTGTGATTCACATTACCATAATATTAGACTGCTTTCAATATTGTAACATGTTGCCTGTCATTTGCGAGGAAAAACTTCGTTCATCTGATGCGAAAATGAAGATTAGCGTTTCGAGGTTATCGTACTTGTAATGCTCCGAGTAATCAATCATCGAGATTCACTCGCGATACGCTAAATTTGGCAATTGAAGTTTAAGGTTACGCACGTAGCTTTACCCACGTACACGATTCCATGAACTTGATTAAATACACGACTGGATAATTAATTTACATACCTCACGTTTAAATACGGCAAGAATTTCTTCGACACTTTTAAAAGGACGAGCCCAAAAATTATTAACTCAAACCAAGTAATGCCTCCTAGACCTTTTATCTGTTCCAATAATAGAGAAGGCAAGAGATGCTAAAGCTGCGATCTTGCAACAGTCAATTTTGGCACGGACAAACGATCTTTGGTTTTCACAAATCCCTTTTAACCTATTTTCCTAATTCAGTTTCTCAAACCCTTTAACCTACTTTGGAGTTTGGTTATAGATTGCTCTATCTTGCGATTCTCGTAAAGCCGCATTGTTTATCAAGATAATACGCTCGCAAATAAAATTATTATGACAAAAACAAACAAGCCGGTGGCTAGATGTGATATCGTGTGTCGCAGTGATCGGCCTGAATCGATATCAGTTATCGCCTGTTTGACTTATGATTATGCGTCCGCGCACGACAAATGTTTGGTTGCATTATCGTTCAGCATAAAAAATGTTTGGTTGTCGTGTGTCGAGAACATTAATCGTAGGTTTATATCAAACAATTTGAACGGGGAATTCAATTCCAATGGTTCGTGTGCGGCGGAGCGCGGCGATGGTCACAACAGTCCTATATTTATTTCCATTTTTTACCTTGCCTAAAAAAGTTAAAATTTCGAAGCTACAGTTTGAAAATATTTTTGGACCTTTTTTTTTCAAAAGGATGACCGCTTTTATTGTCCCTAGTTAGATGTGAAATTGACATTGGTTTATAAGTACCTACAACCAATTTTCTAAGCATGGATACTTCTTAACCTTTCTTACGTATTAAAGTATAGCACAATCGCCGTTATAAAGTGTCTAATTATAGGCCTATTATTCTCCGGCACCTCATTATATCGCCGTTAGTTCTGCAAAAACTGCATGTGTGGACGTGTGTCGCTCTCGGTTCACTGGTCGCAGGTGCGCTAACGGACAATGCCGGGGGGACGCCAGTCGCCACTGTCGCCCATATTGAAGACCGTTAAATATTTGAATTGCATTTCTAAGGTTACGAATTTGCACCCTACGAAGTCACTTACCGTCTTCTTCAATATGACTTTAATATCCACTTTTACAACGCCATAAGCATTTCAATTACTCATTTGACTTTTAAATTACCTGATATGATCTATGGTTATGCGTTTATGAGCATGGCCTCGTATTTTTTGTTTGGAAATATTAGTATTGTGCTTAATAGTCAATAAAAGAGCTAAATAACGGTAGTGATGATTGCCCGACGTTCTTAGGCTCAATTTTATAGAAGTCGATATAACTCCTATTGAATCCTTTTTATAAGCAAGTGAGTGATTTCGCGTCGGGGCAAGTCAGGTAAACCCATGTTGAAATCGATTACAATTGCCTGTCTGCCACAATAAACCTCCACGTAAGCCGATAGGGTGGCTCACCCTTCATAAAACTCGTTTTATGGCTTTTAATAATTTTAGTAAGCTGCACTGATTGTGCGGCAGCTGCCAGGCAAAGATTAACGGTCAGATGTTTTACGTATTCATGTAATTTGTATCTTTTTATCCGATGTGCTTAGAATTTAGTGCTGTGTGCTTAGAATATGCATTGTGGGACATCACAGCGTAAACCACTGCGGCTGCTAAACAACCTCAAAACACATATTTTTTAAGTCATTCACTTTTCTACTAGTTACAATGAAGCGACTTTCAGCAACTGGTATATTAAAAAGTTTTCTTGATATTGAAATATAAATTAATGAAAGCTGACTGGTAATTTTAAGGCGCAGCGCAGACGACACGCACTTGCGCTGCGCCTTAAAGTTTCAGAAATTATCCCTGCCACGTGCCAAAGAGCATTGTTTCGCAATAAAATATGTTTGAATTCTAAAACATTGGCATTTGTGAAAGCCTCTTTACCGACAAAATAGTTTGCAGAATAAGTAAATAAGCGTTTAAGTATGCCCATTGTATTGCCATACTCATAAATTGAACGAACAAAAACATTTAATGCATCCGTATTTCGTGCGACAAAAAATTCAAAAGGATTGCCATAAATTGCTCCACTGAATGAGCAAAGTTTCCGCCCATAAATGGGCAATATGGTTACGTCTGCCGAAACCAGTAACGGCAGGTTCCGTGGTGACAGGGTTCGTTAACCGCAGCGGCAACCACGAATATATCACGAAGCTCTGGGGAATGCTGCCTTAATAGACTAGCTATGTCACATTGCATTATTATTCTAGGTACAATATCGGGCAGGACCAAAGCTTTGATTGCAAATTGACGGCTTAATTTCCAATACTGGTGCTGAACATTGATAGCTTGTAACTTACAGATGATAACTAAACGCATTGCACCGAATGGACAAAATGAGGGCCTAAACAAGTGACATACGCTTCGAAAACGATGACAAAATTCGTTATCAAAATGTATGCGGTTTGACATAAGTTATCGCTAAATTAGTGACTACTAAAGTCAAATCCATACATTAGCATTACATAGCCCTCTGAATAGACAATAATATAACTTCCTCTCCACAAGAGTAAAAGGAAGTGCCACGCAGTTCTTTTGCCGAATGCTTTAAATTGTGTAACAGATCACCAAGTCAATAGGTACAGCCATTACGGAACAAAAGCCGAAAAACTCAGCAGGAGACTTCGATTTTGTGGTCCGCTCTTTATACTTTCGGGAGCCATTAAACAGCAGGCATTTCAGATTTACTTCTATAGCTTTGGACAACTACGCGACAACTAAATACTAAAACTTTATAATTTTAGGAAAATAAGGAAAAATTCAAAATGAATTCCCATTTTGCAACCTAACAAGAAGTAACAAGGAAATAGTACACAAAATAAGAGATTTTGTAATTAAAATTAGGGTGGATGACACACGAGCGAAAAGCAAAGTTTGAAATAAGAAGCAGGTGCTGGAAATCAATTCATTATAATTTACAAGTAGTATCACAGGTCTCCTCGTGCAAGAATCCAGATAATAAATCTATTGACTGTGTGACCGGGCCCGAACTTGTGACGTTGATGTATAATGCTAGACAAACTGCTTATTAGGATTCTAACATTCATTCTAATGCCTTTTCTATCGATGTATTTCGAACATTAATTTAATTCTTATTGCTCTTTTGAGCCATTACTTGAATAAACACTTGCATAATGGGCAATTGCACTGTTATTCTTTTAAGCTACGTTCCCAAGGATCGATTTTCTTTAGTTTTTTGCAGTTGTACGCACATTTTCTTCTTTTATTTAACGTAAGAAAATATTTACGCCCTCAAGTAAAACCCATTATAGAATGTTCAAGAAAGCTAAATTAAAAGTCAGCCAGTTCACTTAGCTTCCCGTTTTCCTGTTTCTCTAATGGAAAATTTATTAACCTGATGTAAAAATGTACAGCAGACAAAAAGGAAATTCTGGAACGTTTGCTTCATTATATTTGGTCGATTGAAAGCATCAGCGCTTTTTGCGATATCATCATCATTTTATCGTCGTTTGCCCGTGGGTCCTTCTTTAGTACTTGATCACATGAACTAAACATTTAGTTATTTTGGTCCAAGCCTCGAAACTCGTCACAAATTTCGCGTGGCATTTACTTTGGGCAGTCAATTTAATAAAATATATTGGTAACTCTAACGAAATGTCTATTACTAGTAGGTATATCTATGCTTATTGCTGGAGTTTCTAAGCGACGTTTGTATAGGTATTATTTGGAGCATTTATAGAATTCTGCGTATATCTTAAGCCTCGATTCGTTTGCACTTTGTACATTACGAAATTGTTGTTTCGCCAGATAGACAAATAACCTATTACGCGTTTCAAACATAATATAAATCATTCCTTCACTATATTGCTATCTGTATATTATACAATGTTTCAAGTCTTTATAAAGGATCTATCCATGTCTTTATTTCTTACATTTTAACAACGCTGAACCAATTAGCGTAACTAACAATCTGAGAACTAATTTCAAGGATTGGACACACTCGTGTTCTGACATAAAATAGTCATAAAGTTAATCTCTGTAAAGAACCTGTTGTTACTTGTTTTGCTGATGACTTTTAAGATGCCTTTTCTGATTAGATAGCTATAGCTACTTTTAAAATTAGGTATTATTACTGTCATAGTATTGTCGCCGACATATTTTTTACCGTGTGCATAGTGTGTCGTGTTATTAACGATACCTACTGCACGATAGCATTATCGCTGATACAACATGGCGCATTGTGACATGAAATCATGCAAACGTATTTACCGACATGTCATTTTAAACCAAACTGCATTTTTGTTTTTCATAATTAACCAGATGCGTTCAGATAAGGTTTCACGCGAGTTGCTGATTGAACTTATTAGAATTCGAATTATTAACTGTTGAATGAACAAACTAATGAGACAGAAGTTATTTGGTATTTTGGAGATGTAAACACGATGGACTCAAAATTAAACGAACAAAAAGTTGTATTGATCAATAAAAGCGGTCACAGGACTCATAGGTCACCAGTAAGCTGACTTATGACAGCAATTGGCATTGATTATTGTGGAATATACCCCAATAAAAGGTCTTAATCATCGCATAATTAGTATTGGTCGTAGGGTTATCGAGAAAACAGACATGTCAACAGACACAAATTGTCTGCCGCCTCGTATCAATAAGACGTTTGATGTCTCCAAAACATTACAAACTGTTTAAAAGGTATAAAATAATTTTTAAATAATAACAAAGCCATTGTGTTCTTATAAATTTTCTGATACGGACGGACGCGATAACCTAAAAAATACAACAATATTTTTATCAGCACGGCGCGGCGTAAGAACATACCTTTTGATAATTGCATGAAGTAAGAAAGTTATTATATTTATCACTTTATCAAATTCCGGAATACATATGTGTATTTTCAATTACTAACGTAAGTACTGAACTATAGTATAAAATTTTACAATACATATTACTTATATTCAAGTATGCTACAGAATCTTAATACATATTTTAAAGATTCTACGAACTCCCAAAGTAACAAACAATAGGACGATCTATTAAACATTTCATTTTTATCGGCCTAAGGACGGGATATCCTCCTTGCAAAGTG
Source organism: Lysandra bellargus (assembly GCA_905333045.1). Taxonomy (NCBI): domain Eukaryota; kingdom Metazoa; phylum Arthropoda; class Insecta; order Lepidoptera; family Lycaenidae; genus Lysandra; species Lysandra bellargus. Next base: position 5,456,564 of record HG995323.1, read on the forward strand.
CATATAAATGTCAAAAGTTGCAAGAACATTGAAACGAGTTTCCTTACCGTCTCAACTTCCGTACCGTATGGGGTCCAGCGCAGTTTCTCAATGGGGGGCAGGACTTTATGAGTCTACTAGCTTTGCGCGCGGATCTGCTCGTAAACACCACCGGAAGACTTTACTTTTCGGCATAAGAAGTAGCTCATGTTAATTCAGAGTCTAAAATACTAATAGTCAGGGAGCCCAAGAACATTTTTTTTTATTACTATCAAGCTAATTTTTGTGAGTAGCTTCATTTTGATAAGACAAACAACATTTTTTATCTGCGAAAAATCTTGAAAGTGGTAGCTAACAGAGAAGGATTTCATGCTTTGATTTGATGGTCCTAAAATATGGATTGTTCTATTTGTAGGACAATGTTACTCTTAAATTATATAACTATAATTAACCTACCAATATACAAAAAATCAGCTGGTTGGGGTTCTGTAGAACAATCCACATTTCTATCTCTGTTAGCTACCACCTCAGAACAAATAAAAACTGCTACCACTTTCAAGATTTTTCGCAAACAAAAATGTTGTTTGTTTTATCAAAATGAAGCTCTCACCAAAATTAGCTTGATAGTAATCAAAAAATTTGTTCTAGGGCTCCCTGACTATAACTATACTAATAATCTTAAACTCTTTAAATCTTTTTAGTAGTTTTTGTATGAATAACAAATGAAAAACAGCTGTACAAACATTCGACTTAATTATATCAGTGTAATGCGATAGAATTATTAAAGTATCATTTCGAGAACCTCTAATTTTTATAAAAGGAACCACCCAATCATACATTAGAATTTAGAAGCGTCTTTTCCTAATGGACTATTCGATGCGACAAATCTAAACTATTAAGAATTAGTAGTTGTGAACAACAAACAACAAAATCCCCACTCGGCAGTCGTAATTATAAATCTTTTATCGTAAGCAATTAAACAACATTCCCATGTCTAATAACGTCATTGCTTGAATAAAAACTTGAGACGTGGCACACATGCTCTATTAATGGTTCTGGTAAAAAAATAACGCGGTTCCTGTACTTGCGAGGAGTGATTTATATTTTAGATATATTTTTAAGGCGAGGGCGCGACAAAATGTGATTTTCAGGAACATTACCTAAAACACCTTCGTGTAAAATCGTTTATTTCTTCTCTAATTGAGTCTTGCATTGTGGGTAGTTGTAAGCTCTTCGTTCTAAGCAAAACACATAAGGAAGACATCATCAATATTAGAAATCTATATTGCTCAAGCATCTGAACCAGATGGGTTCGCTATCTAGCTGGCTAGATCTATCGCAAGGAAATATTATAGGTTTGTAATAGGACACTTAAATGGCTTATGTAACATAAATTATTGTCTGCATTACGTGCTCTTGGCTAGTATTACCAGATACATATCGTTATGCACTAAGCATATCGGTTTATGTGTTGCACATACCAATACGTTAGATTATTTTAATTTTATGACTACTCACTACTGTAATAAAAACCGAAGAATCTAATTAATAAGTAGGAACAAAGCTACGTTGTAATGAGTAGAACTTAGAATCCAATTAATTTTATTATAGAAGCCACAGAGTTGCTAGGGAATGTCAACTCTGTTGCTCACAGAGAACATTGCGAACTGCGAAGTAATATTACTTGCCTCAAAAGTCAAAACTAATTGGTTTCACTGAAATCAAGTTTTGCTCATTTCTGATAACTAATAAGGAAGGTATTGAACTTTAGATCGATATAGAGGAATAAGGTAACATTTTCACATCGAAATTAAATTTAAAAAAGCCATAGTTAAGAAGACCTTAAAATAAGTCAGTGTGTTAGAAAAATTACAATAGTGTCGGAAATAACGCAGAAAGTGGCAGGATGCAATTATTATACGCCAGTATAGGTGCGTGTCATTGATTGAAAGCGACAAAGGTAGGTTCACACAAAGCGCAGAGCATCGCAGGGTATCTCGAACAATCGCTGCGCGTGCGGCCCGGGACTTTTTGTCCCAAAAGCATTGAATAATCAACCGTTCTGACCATTGTTCCGATAAAACGTACGTTTCCTCGCGGACAATAGCATACATGACCCCATGCTGAGAAATAAGTAATGAAAATGCACCTATATTGACATTTTTAAGCATTTCAACCCCTTTTTTCGAGTGTCTAAAGTCTAGATCCTTCAAAATATCGTAAATGGAAATACGATGCCACTCTTTTAGCGATTACACTTAACTACACCTCGTATTCGGGCGATATTATCTCATAAAATTGGGAAAGTAATATTTCGTGACTCCTTATATTTCACTTCTGAGTCATGCTGATCCTCTTACAAAATAATTGCGAAGGTGGGTTGTATAGCGTGGGACAGACTGCCCTATGCTTTAAGACGTGGAGAAACAGTCATTTCTCTACTTTTAATTTCACTATTAAAGTGTTTAATCTTAGCCTTGAATATAGATAGTGGAGAGTCTAAACTTTAGACCTTTTAAATAGGAGCTTATATTATGTATTTAAATCACTATTTTCATACTGCTATACTCAAGTATTTCAATCTTAATTTCAGTTGGAGCGATTAATGAAGAGATGACAACATGTGAACACTATTCTCATCAATAACAAACATCGCGTCACTATGATGGATCGATTTTGATGTAGTCACTTCCCGTGGTTGGGGGGACAAAAGGCGACTTCCTTCCGATCAGCTGCCGCCTGCACCCCTGAAGGGCTTCACTCACCTTTACACTCACGTGCTCAAGAAACTCAACTTATAATTTAACGACGGATCAAATTACCTAAATAATAGAGTACGGAGAATATTATTTATGACACCTTTTGTTGACGCATAATTTCGTGGGAATCAAGAAACAAAAACTCAAACGTTTAATTAATTGTGAACTGTATGTAGATTTAGATAGTAACGTGAATTATTTAAATTACAGAGTATATTTAGAGTAAGAAAAATGCAAGAAATACAGCAAAGTCAACTGTATCAAATCAAGTAATTAATTTGTATGTCAGCTTGGCATTTAATGGTTCTAAATTAAATTGTATTGTCAAACCATGTTATTACGCTACATTGTATTCACCGCAACATGAGGGCAAGATTAATGTTGTCGTGTTGTTGGCGAACAAATTTCCGAAATTATGTGTGCAATAGAGCTTGTGATGTACGCCCCATTGCACATCTAATTGGACGTGATGCTTCTGCGAACTTAACAATAACTTGTGGATATTAAAGTCGACTCAAAATCGATCATATTGGATATAAAAATAGTGTTTGTAATTTAGAATTAATAGCCAATACTTGGTTGATGGTTCAACACTCCGAATGGAAAAGAAGAACCCAAGTTCTTTATTGATAAAGTTTCTAGTTTTAGCTCATGTCATGACTCATGGAGTCTAAATGCAATATTGAAAACATAAATACATATATTCAACTTGAACATGAGCCCATTCAGGTTTTAAAATAAGAGATCCAGGAACCTTGAACCTCAGGGAACATCCGTGTCCTAAGCCATAAAACTGTCGAGACTTCATCGAGGACTTTTATGTGTTTTTAGAAGTTTGGTATGTGATACATTCCGGCAACCAGTCTGGCACCGGTCTCGACTCTCGACTTAGGCGTGTATAATTAGCGTGGGCTTTTAAGGGTCATTGTCATAGACTACGCTTAAACATAGATCAGAAACCATTACTTCATGTTTTACCATTGATTTAATTTGAATTGTAATGCACTATAGATAGAATTGAATTTATAATACCGACTACGCCCATGAATAATGCTGATATAGACTGGAAAAAACAATCTAATGGAATTTATTCAATCCTTTAAGTAGTACCGATTGAAATAAATTTCAGTGTCGAAGTTTTATCGACTTTAATGGAGTACCGGAGGTTATTGTAGAGTTTCACTGTGATTAAATGAGAGAGAATGAGTTTCTAATGTTTTGGTATACGTATGTATGAGAATTTCGAGAGTAACCCGGGCTCTTAATTAATGCAATGCGTCAATTAATTTTGTTTGAGGAATTTTGAAGTCAAGTAAGTGTGCACTGGTAGCAAAAATAACTATATTTTAATCAAGATAAGAAACTAGGTTAGTGGCAATAAAGCTCCTGCTATAAAGATATGGGAAACGTTATCAAGCTCCATGAGAAATGCAGTAAATAAAAACATCTTAATACTGGTTGTGGAAATGTATTGACTTAATTGCACTATCGACATTAATAGAAAAACAGTGATCTTTTAGTAATAGTTGATTGATCCTAATAATGAGACATTAAATCATGAGAAGTAATTAATTGAGTATGCCATTTAAAAATTTGGTTTGCAAGAAATAGCTGCTAATAAATCATTTTGTCAGCATAGAAAGATTTTGTTAGCAATAATTAAAATCAGGCTGCAATTCGTGTTCTGTAAATAATCATGACAATGGTCGGCAATTTAAACATAAACTGGCAGCGAGTTTTATTATGTATCTGCAAAATAAACAGTCACTCGGCAGAATAATTACTCGGTCAGCAAGATTATACATCCGGTCAGCAGAGAAAACGTTTCAGTATTTTATTTCATTTCATTATTAATAAAAATACTTAACAGAAGGCCTACTTACCACGGTTACCGAAGCGGGGGGCCGGGGGGATGCAGCCCCCCCAAAAGGGGGCTCGGGGGGCTCAGCCCCCCGCCAAAACAAAAACAAACACAATCCAGAAAGTCCAAAAGTAGGTTAGGTTAGAACTTAGACCACAACACAGAGGGAGCCGAGCGAGCGTAGCGAGCGTGCTGCGGCAGTAGCCGGCGACCGTTACAAAACAAAAGGGGGGCTCGGGGGGCCCCCCGCCAAAACAAAAACAAACACAATCCAATTTTAATGATTTTTTTGCTTATTCTCTGAGTGCTTACCAAAATTTAATTAGGTATAGGCCATTCATTGCAGCTTTGATAATTACTCGGCTGTCAAAAAAATATTACTGCTGTTCAGAATGATATATATTGCAGACTGATTTATAAATATTTGCTGAACACAAGTTGCTGTCCAATTATCAATTTTAGCTTACCAATTACATATTTCTGCTCACAAATATACCAATATTTTGCTAACCGTTTAAATAACACCCTTAAATTATTAGGTCGTTAACATAGGTTTCTGCAATTTCCTTCCATTTAAATTACTATGACCTTAGACTCCAACGCAAAGAGGCCGATTATGAGATGAAATGACCAATAAGTGAATAAGATGCCGTAACTGGTTGGACGAGAGTTATTTGCCAGGCAAAAGACAACCTTGTAGTTACGGTATGTATTCTTTCATAGACACATCTTTAATTTTACATTTTTTATTTCATTTCTTACATGTACATTGTACATATAATAAGCCATAATGGCCATTCATATACTTTGTTTGATCCTATCTTTTTCAAATTTTATCCATTTGTGATAAAACTTTTTGTCATTAACAGTTGTCTGAATTACCCAGTCTATAAATTATTTTAAGTAATGAGTTTAAAAGGTTTTAGCAATGAACCTATTCTTCCATCTACCGTCATAAAATTTGCATTTACAAGTAGGATAATAATTGCTATATGGAACTCTTTTGGCTTCCCTGTGGTCTGACAAACAAGGGTTTTATTACGCGTCAACTGCGCAAATTGTACCCTCTACCTGACAGGCTTCGTTCTGGGAACCGATGGGACGAAAAAATCTTCCCTTGTCCCCATAATCGGTAAGAGGGGATCTCGAGTGCCGTTTTTGTCTTACATTCTATGTTGTAGTGATAATAAAGACCTTAAGATCAGGCAACGTAGAAATTTGGCCTTGGGTACTTTTGAAATTGCACTTTAGACAGCTATAATCTACAGGAAATCTGCGCACTTATAAGTTACGTATTAAAGATTTTTAACGATTAGAACAACCTTTATTGATTTCACCTTAGGTTGGTGGACGATGGTGGATCTTAGGACCTGGCCGTAGTGATGACATTTTCGACGTCGCTTTTTACAGTGTAAAACGTTTTTCAACCATAACGAAGTCTGTAATTTTCGATGACGTCAAAACTACCGGCCCATAAAGCACAAGGTCATTGCAAAAATTATTTGAAAATAGCCTTGGCTTTTTGTTAAAGAATCATGTTGCTAAATATCTTCTTTAAAAGGAAGTTACAAAAACCAGTACTCCGTTTACTAGTACAACTTCAATATAATATTATCTTTTAACGACTCGGAAAAATTTATATATATATATATATATATTTGCACTTTTGTGAAATTTATATTTATGCAAAGGAAGCAGCAAGTTTCGGGATATTATTTCCTTTGAAGTCAACCTTGAATATTATATTATGAAGTTTCAAATAGCCAATTGGAGTTAAAATGGGAACTTTATTCTATGATTATCACGTTAATGGTAGAGCACTTCGCAACTTTTATGACACATAACCAACTCAGGTCGTGTAGGCGTTTATTAGACAAAATGATGTTGGACACTTAAATATTCAAATGGTGCCAAGTGTTCCTCAAAGGTTGTTTCAGAAGCAGACTGGATTCACCACCCAAGTATTGGCACAAAGATATAAACTTACAAACAGCAGCACAGATACCATATTTCCTCTCAATCGCCTATAACTCTAGACCAGTGGTCCCCAACCTTTTTTTATGCGGGCCACAAACAGGGCGAAGTGCCATCGCGGGTGCAACCAATTTGACCCTCCATTAAGAACTGTGATGAGTTAATATGTGAATACTGGTTATTGCGAAACTTTTACAAAATAACTTGTCTATATTTAAAAATAGCATAAAACAAAGAAACTATGTAACTAGATAAAAGTAATTATAGTAATAAGTACTAGAAATTATTAACCATTTCTAAGATCGCGGGCGCAACATCAAAATTCTCAAATCTCTTAAAGGTGAATGAAATCGTAATTCTCTAACAAATTTTAAATTTTTCGATATGGAATATATAATTATACAAGTAAGTTTGTAATAAAACTGCACTAAATTGTAGTTTTTTTTAAATTTTCAGTTGTTTATTGGCCTGACAAAATTAATCGTCTAAATCACTAAAAACGATTGAATAGTGTAATTTATACAAAATATTTCGACGTATTGTTGTATAACTATACACAACTAAACATTAATTTGAAATATTTGCTATTTTAATTTAAAAATATGGGAAAAACATCGCGTCCCTTAGATGATATTGCTTAAAAACGCTATAAATTATTCGAGTTCCATTTTTTACCGATAAAAGTTGTTTTGTTACTAGATACACATCTTCTTACGTATATTCCAATTGAAAAATGTAAATAATGCCGCATTTTAAGAATTCTCGTTAAGGGGGCCGTCTGTAGCGGAATGTACCTTTACGCTATTTTGCCGGTGGGCGTGAATTTCGAAATTGTTTAACATCACGCGGGCCACAAATAAAGTCCCGGCGGGCCGCGGGTTGGGGATAGCGGCTCTAGACCTTAGAGGCGCGGAAAAAATGACTAAATTAAAGAATCTAGGAAGTGATTATCTAGTTCTAGTTATTATTGCTCTGCGGTAACATAATTATAGTGCGGTCAATGCAAAAAACAAGCGTTGGAAATGCACAGTTAGATGTCTACTTGAAGTTCTCGGCGGTGCTTTCTTCGGTATTCGCACATTGAGTAATCCGTTAGGTTTATACTCGGGTTACCTGGACTTGCCTCATACGTATTTAATAGCTTGCAAAACTACACCACGAGGAAGGCAGTATTGGGGGCGTAAAGTGACACCCGGGACTGTGGCGTTAGGTGATCACTTGATCACTAACTCGGTTTCGATTACGCATAATATTAAGTTCCCATAATGCTGTTTTTATGTGACTTATGCCATCTTATGCTTATGCTCGAAAGAGTAAGTTTAAACTTCTGGTCATTTCTAGTTTGCTTTTGTCAATTTGGTTCTTCATCGTCATTCTCGTCCAGTTGAGTGACTAGAGCAGGGGTCACCAATTAATTTTGCTCGGGGTCCATTTAAAAAAATGAAATGACCTTCGCGGTCCACACCATCCAGTAAGACTTTAGGAGTCGAACTGTACTAGTTTCTCATAATTTTGTAACGAGCATGTCATGTAAATATTTAGTAAGCAGTATTAAATAGGTGGCACAAATTTATACCACAACCTTTTACCAAACTAGCTTCACTAATAGCTTTATTTATGTCACATTTTACATTAGTTACGAGCACTAAATGAATATTACTTTCCCATAAATTTATATAAGTGCTTATTTATGATCTTTTAAGTCCCTTATCATGTTTGGTAGACCCGTATCGACCTATAAGATTATGACCGACATCTGTAATGTGTACCAGACAAGTGGCATTATGGAGTCAGCTCCGGAGCATTAAATACATTGAAACAGCATTAAGGTGCCTCCCTCGGGATTAAGATATTAAGATTGACGTGCAAGAAAACATTTTAAAATATCAAAAGTCTAAGAGGAACGGTGTTCTTTGTTTGTAGTACTTAGGTTTTTTTTGTCTATTTTGTTCCTGGCGCCTGTTTTATGACGTAATAAAGTTTACATGCATAAAATATAGTATTCAGTATTCTAATGATCACTTTATGAGAACAAATTTTAGATAGGTACATAACTTTGAGCACACGCTTATGATTGATGATTTAATGAAGTATAATAATAGATAATATGAAAGCATATTTAAATTACTAAATAGCAGAAAACGTGATATAGGTAGACAAAAACTTAAGTATCTAAGTTTTGGTCGAAAACAACACAGGAATCACAGGAAAATGGATATGGAAGTGACAAAACATTCTTCCAATCACATTTTCTATATTAATGGCGTCAGGATTTATCGTCGACGATGCGGGTCACGGAAACCATCATTTACTTCCACACCAACTAGTATCATGGTGATTTGTACAGTCATTTCCTATCGTATCTTCTATGTGATGATAAATATTATAATAATGTTACTTATTTAAATCAAATCCTATGCCAATTTTTAAGGATTACGCTTACTTATTGGAATAAGGAACTTTCGAAATTGAAATTGGTTCTGAGTTCTGACTTCTGAAAGTTTTATGAGAAAACACTTTCCCGATTTTCAGAGCATTTCGTTCGTCACTTCAAGAGTTGATGTGAGATAATGACGAGCAACACAAATAAACCAAAATCACCTAAGAATCAGTAAGCCGGCGTTTCCGTTTGTTTTGAATGAGTAAACAAAACGCGTAGTAAAATACTTCGGAGTTCGGAGACAAATGGAATAAGGTCGCGCTGTGTGTTGAGTGCAGTCTGTGTGTGCGTGAGTTTTGCCACTGCCGTGTGACAAAAGGGTGAATGGACCTTTCTTAGACAAAAGATAAATGTGCTTAGTCAAATGTTTGGGCATCTTATTATACTCGGTTTCGACTGCCTTTGAGAGACGACGAGCTGATGTCACTAGCAAAGTGTGATGATTAATGAGGATTATAGTCGTCGTAGTGCCAAATGCTATTTATAATAGGTACTTAGAAGTTACAGAACTTTCAAAGGTATTCCGAAGTTAAAGAACGCTGAGCAAACAAAAAAACTTTCGAATTTATTGTAGTCAAAATTTGAGTTATTTTAACTAAAACTTTAAGTATAGTTGTTTTGACAAAGCATCTTTAAGAGCCCGTATACGAAATTTTGGCGATTTTGCCGAAATTGCAAAGGTTCGCTACAGAAATATTATTAGGTTTTTTCCCCTTATTAGACTAAAAAATATATATATATTAATTATTAGATTTAAAATATATTTAAGCGCGGAAAGCCGACTCGAACTTGCGGCGAGAAATATAATGTAAGATTTAGGTTGTTTTAAATTGTGTTTTTTTTTCTTTTTTCTTGAATTGGATAGAATTTTATCTACTTATAGATTATTACTGTCGTTTTCTTTTTATGAATTACAGCTCCAAGTTGCCGAAATTAACAGCAATTCTTTGCCCATTTTCTCTAAAATTTTGCCGAGTTGCATATTTTTTTACTCAACTATTTCATATTAAAGTGGTAAAAAGTAATTCCAACATTTTATAGACGACTTTCTCAACAGTACGTTGTATTTTTTTCATACCGTTAAGACGTCAATACAATCCATAAACAGGTGATATTCTAAACCTTTTACAGCAAAAATCACAAAACTGTCGCGGGTTTGAGTTGGATTATTTAAAAATACTTAAAAAAATAAAAAATCTAGCTCCAACAGTAGATTAAAATTGAAATGATCTTACATGTTGTGCATTAAAACTTATAGAAATACTGTATTTTAACTGTTAAATCATGTCTGTAAAATCAGCGAAATCGGCAAATTTCGTATACGGACCCTTAACTTTTCCGACACTTCTGTCTTCAGTTGAACAATTTGTTTTAGAAATCAACAGGGACTTTTTCGAGAAACTCTCAATTTGAATCAATTATCTTGGCAATTATAATTTTTACAGCGCCCCAGTTTTCTACAAAGAAAGCTGATAAGTTTTATCGGTCAGCAAACTCGGTAATTGCGTAAGTTGCCAGGTTACCTTGTTTCTCCCAATTAGGAGACGCCAAGCCTTATCCTGAAGATTATTTCAAGACGTGACGGTAAATACTCGATAGCCAACCATGTCAAGCTTTCAAAGTCGTCCACTTCCTTAGTCGCCAATTATTCAGAATTCGGTACAGTTTTCTCAATGTTGTTTTCTGTTTTATTAATATTAGATAACCAGCTGCAGTTAGCGCTGCGAAAAATAGCTGCTACATGCTTATTTGAATTTAGCTATGACGTTAACATACCCAACAAAATTAATTATTCAACACAGCCGTGCAATTGATAAAGATTCGATCTAATTGAATCTGTCATGCCAGAGAATCTATCGGTGCAATAAACATCGTAATATAAATTAACATGTAAGGTTGTTAATACGCCAATTTGCGGTGAAAAATTAGTGTGGACGATAGTACAGGCGCCTCTATAAATTACAACATTCAGGTTATCACAGGTGAAAGGTTCCAGGGCTTACATTCCATTATTCAGTACTGTTTCGACACATTGTTTACTTCATCGCCGCTTATGGTACACTCCGGTACTTTAATAGTTCCCACTTGCAGTATTAATTATCGATCGAAAATCTTTCAAAGTTCAGAATCGATGCGATTGTATTTGGAAGAAGAAGAGGTCGTAAATTCTGCGTTGTAAAAAATATAAAGATAGGTTTTATATACCCGAGTTTTTAAAAGAAAACACTAACTTAAAATTTAAATCAAAAGCAAAAACCTCACTAGCAATTTGTTTTGTGCAACAAACACTATCAGCTTACATGGTGTCTAGCATTAGGCGTAACCCTTTTAAGCCTGATCATCAATAAAATCAAGAGTCGCCATTTGAAGCTTTTAGCACTTATCTAGCACTAGAAACAGTGCGTGAGGCGCATCGTTATCATCGCTCTTGAAATTATCTCGAGACAAGACGTTTTTATGGGCTACATTGGAATCTGGGTGTTTTTTCCCATTGCCTTTTGAACGCCCAAACAGGTTTTTAGATAGCGCTTGTAATGCATCAAGCTGGAGGTTTTTGTAGGCGGCGTGCTTTAGGGCAAAACGTAATGAAGTAAAGCGGTTTAAATCTATTCTCATAACATTGAGTGGACTTTCATGAATCTTTGAGTGCACTGTGCAGTATTAATATTTAGCTTAGTATGGGAAGATCAAAGACTGTAGATAAGACCTGTAAAGGCAGCATGGAATACGAAATTATTAAACTTATCTACCTGTTAAAAGATCTAGCTTCTGTATTGTTTTCGGTATTTAGTATGTTTACATAAGTATGTGGGAACTGAGAAGTTATTTCTGCCTGGAATCTAGATGATATGGATAGAATGTAGGTAATTACGAAATACTAAGTGGTGTCTTGAGCAATGTAGCATTTGTATCGCGGCTATCGCGGCGTTGTAATAATACGCTACCAAAATTAGCGCGTTTTGCAAGTCAGAACAATTTGCGATCGTGATGCCGGTCGGCTGTAATTTCTGTGGTAATTTGAATGTCATCATCAGAGGCTGTTGCAAATTCCCTTGCTTTTTCAAAGTCACGCTTATAATTAGGAGCAATTTTAAATTTGAAACCAAATTAAGTTAAAATAAATCGACGCATCATTTTAATAAAACAGTAAAGAGGTACTTACGGACTGGTACTTTCTTCGGGTCATATTTTTCGACGATGTCATTGATCTTCTCGATCTTAGTCCTGGCGAGTTTAGATCTCTCGGAGATTCCCTCGAGCTGCGTCGTCAGCTCGCTGAAGATGTCCTCCGCTAGGAGCACGAGCGAGGCCAGCTGGCGGAGAGCATTGCTCAGGGTGCAGTTAGTTACGGCCTGCAGCTCCTCGTCCGTGACCTTGGGCCTTCCATTCTCGTCTCGCAAACTCGTTCGCGAGAGAAACTTCGGATCCACAACGCGCTGCACGAAAGGCATCTCAAATGCAGTTCCTATGAATCCCGAACTTATTCACCCATTCCTTTTGCCGCGAATTAAACGTATTCCGTCATCCATTCAACACACCACACAAAAAACGTCAGGTAACCGCCACTTCAAATTAACCGACATCCCGGCAAGTATTCGAACACTTTTTACATTACTCTGAATTAAAATGAAGTTTTATATACAGTATCATTGATAAAACACAACTTTTGTTTCGATTTACTACGTTAAAAAGTTTGTTTGAAACTTTTCGTTTTCACGATATCCCGCCATTTTTAACGGCACACTCCGTCTATCACACCACGAACGCAGCACCAGGCTGAATGAAAACGTGCGCGGTGCGGCCAGCAACCGGCGAGCTTGTAAAGGGATGCCATACTACAAAATTATTGTACCGTGATCTTAGTTGTATTATTATCTTTGAGAAAAAGTAATAAATTGTTATTTTAATTAGTTTTATTTATTTATTCAAAAATATATTTATTATTTATTGCTGTTACGCTGTTACTTTATATTTGTTACATTTTGAGATAGTAATTTTAAAAAATATTGTTAAATAAACGTTATAACGCCATCTATTGGTTAGTTATGCAACCATGTTGAGCAAGAGCCTTTAAAACGATGCCATAGATCTGTTATAGGTGGCGCTTTTTACAAGTCAGCTGTAGTCTCGTCGTTTTTGCATTTCAAATATAGATGGCGTATTCTAGGATTAACATTTTAATTTTAAATAAGCGAAATACCCTGGATTCTGGAAGCATCCTGGAAGCGATATTTCGAACTTTTTACTTTTTAAACTTTTTAAATAATTACTGTTATTATGATCTATTGCTTATCAAAATTTTTATTGCTTATCAAAAAAGGTGTAAATATTCTAACTGCATTATTTGATAATAGTCTAAGATCCCACTGCAAAATTGTGCAGGTATCGAGTACACGCTTAAAACCACATTTTTATAAATATTTATGATAAGGAGAACATAATATTTCTACTGGGGTGCCAGTCCAAATGTGGCCGCAAATATTTTTAAAAAATTTTTGAAAAATTGAGTTTGCGGGATAAAATGTAATCATCAGGTATTGAAAGCAAACATCGTTTATTTCATGGCAATGAGTATAGAGATTTAGAAAAATGCCGTTGGGCACCCGGCAGCAACCTTATAATAGTAACCAGGTGTGAACATCTGGCCGCAAATAAGGGGTGCCGGCTGTCAAAGATGGCAAAGTATCGAAGGTTGAGGGAAAGGGAGCTAGCGCGAAACATTACGGGATAGTGATAGTACATCATGTTAGTGTACTTAAACATCGGTTCAAATAATAGTAATAATCGGCCAAGTGCGAGTCGGGCTCGCGCACGAAGGGTTCCGTACTATTTTTGTGTAGTGTAGTGAGCAAAATTAGGCCAACATTTGTGTTTTTTGTATGGAAGCCGCCCTAATATTTTAATTTTATTTAATCTTATTATTAGTAATTAAATTGCACATTTAATTGAAGATTTCGTGAAATTTTAAGTTCTTTTCATCTGTTGCCATTATCGACATAGAGCGAAAAAGGCCAAAAAATCACGTTTATGTATTCAAATGTATTTATTGCCATAATGTTATAGTTATTGAATATAGTTAATATAAATTTGAACATACATTTTATTTTGTTTTTAGTATTTGTTGTTATAGCGGCAACATATTATTATAAATTACATAATCTGTGAAAATGTCAACTCTCTAGCTATTACCATTCTTTAGTTACATCCTTGAGCTTGGAGACATACAGACAGACGGACAGACGGACAGACAACGAAGTTTTATAAGTAATAGGGTCCCGTTTTTGCCCTTTGGGTACAGAACCCTAAAAACGATCAAATAAATTAATACTCTACAAGAATTTAAAAGTTTATTCAAGTGTTAGGTAAATTGTTTCATAAAGATTAAATATTCATAATATTGTGTACTGGCGACCCGCCCCGGCTTCGCACGGGTATAAAATATATTATAGCCTATGTCACTCACTGAAGAAATGATTAAAATCGATTCAGTAGTTTTTAATTACATAATATTATTATATTCATTACTACTCGCCCGCATTGATCGGTACCGCCACAAAAGCTACGTCCCGCAATTTTAGAATCTGTAATATTTTAGAAAATATATAAATCGTTTGCCGTAAGGGCCATATAGATCTACATTAAATCAATAATGTATTTAATAAAGTATTTAATTTAATAAGTATTATTGCCGTATTGGTTAAAACTGCTTCGAAAATTAACCATTTAGCCAAGTTAAAAGTAAATGACAAAGTGACAAAAATATGTAATCGTGGGATATCCATAAGAGATAGACATATATCATCGCGGAGTTTTCTGTAGACCTTTTCATAGTGTACAATACTTAGGCCCAATTACACCAAATACTGTTAAAGTTTTTTTTGTTTGTTTGAACCGATGTTTAAGTACACTAACATGATGTACTATCACCATCCCGTAATGTTTCGCGCTAGCTCCCTTTCCCGAAGTTTGATGATGACAAAGTATCGAAGATGGCAAAGTATCGAAGGTTGACTTCGATACTTTGCCATCTTTGACAGCCGGCACCCCTTATTTGCGGCCAGATTTAATTGGGCACACCTATATTATGATAATAAGAGGAAAATAAGCTTCCATTTGATATATAAATGATCAATATACGTTATGGGTGCAAAAATGTATCGGAATGGTACCTGTTCACACCTGGTTACAATAGGGTTGCGGCCGGGTGCCCAACGGCACACCGAATTTTTCTAAATCTCTATACTCATTGCCATGAAATGAACGATGTTTGCTTTCAATACCTGATGATTACATTTTATCCCGCAAACTCAACTTTTCAAAAAAATTTTAAAAGTATTTGCGGCCACATTTGGACTGGCACCCCAGTAGAAATATGTTCTCTTTATCATAAATATTTGTAAAAATGTGGTTTTAAGTGTGTACTCGATACCTGCACAGTTCTGCAGTCGTATCTCGTACTCTTACTCCATTGGATCTAAAATTAGACTTTCATAAAATATCGACGTAGGGGAAAAATAAAAGACATTTTGCACAAAAAATATTGTTTTTAACAAAGCGCCTCGTATACTAAAATATTTACGATATATTCCCATGCAAGTATATACTTTATGCTTTGCACATAACACTTATAGCGACGACACGTAGTTATTATCATGTACCATCAGAGAAATTGATCTTGAATAGGCAGACCGCAGAAGAGATCTACAGACTACACAATTTGGTCGCGTTATAAGACTATCCTGCAGCATTGCAGGGCTTGATCATAGCTTGGCTAGACGTAGTCCCTGCCCGACCAAATAAGTAAGTCCACCGTCTGCCTAAGAATCTATTCTTTGGTAATACAATACAATAGTAAGTTCTACACTAACATACTTAAGTCAACTTCAAAACACTTCTTAGCGGCCTAGAGTTCTGTAAAATGCGCAAAAGATGGTCCGAAGTTTGAAATATTATCTTACTTCTTAGCGTATTTTTGTACTGCAATTAATTCTGATATAACATTGAGCTAATTTTACGTTAGAATATGAATATTATATTGTAGACATATGAAATACTAGATCATGTAAGTATATGAGATATTAGAAATATTTGATTAATTAAATAAAAATCTAACTGTGGTTCTTTTTTCAATCGACAAATATCTTTTTACCGGCAATCTTTCATACAATACCTATCCGATACTATGTTACTTGAAGGAATTTAGTTAAGGGCGAATGCGAGATATATAATTTTGCAGTTGTGTTTTTAAATGGCTTACAAAATTACAAATATCGCAATTGTGGCGCAAACAGCGCTTCTATCAAAAACCTTCGATAGATGTAATGAATGCGTACCCACTAAATTTAACTAAGTATTATTACGGTAGACTTGCTATTTTACCGTTTATTTACCTATTTTTATACGAGTACATAGACGACGTTAACCATTTTGTTTGTTACTTAACATTTACCTACCATTTTGCTTCACAACAACGAAACCTAAAGTTTAAGGTGACGCCGCGTTAAAGTAAGAAACCGTGTTGGATATGTTTTAGATTGCTTGTTTTCTATGAGAGGCCGGGCCGGCCTCTCATAGAAAACAAGCAATGGAACAGCAAAAAATGGAAAGGGCATAAGCAACAAAATGGTTTTTGTCGCGTAATTTAAAAACCATAAATACATTTCATATAAGCTATGCACATATTAAAGTGTATGCTTCAACCAATTTATGTACAAATTTTGGAACCTTAAATCACTCTCCTCTGTTGGAAAAATAGGAATCCCTTTTTTTACAGAGGTCTTTTCGATTGATAATTCTGTGTTATAAAAGTTGTCCAATCGTGTTATGCTATGGGCAATTCAAAGACAAAGACATGATGAATACTGACAATGAACTTTAGTTTCTTAGCTTTAGTCATTGCTGAGAAAAATCGGCATCGCTACAGCCAAATTATCAAGGCGTCGCCTTAAACAGCAAGACGACCGTCTAAGTGCCAAATTGCAGAGGCCAGGTCAAGTACACGGTTAATAATAATTATAAGATGGCTACACGGACAATCCTAAACCACAAGGCGACAATTATAGCATGAATAGTATTCACATTGTAAGACTGTTCAATATATTTACATAAAATATAATGCGCGGATACAAAATCATCAACGCTTAAGCTTTTAACAAGATTTGATTTTTGGGATTAATGGGATGGGACATAATAAAACTTGGGTCTCCGGTGTATGTGCATTGTGCAATGTGCAGTCACCACGCTTAGATGCTCAACATCGAAAAGTTAATAAAAAAAACAAAACTTAGATTTACAGGCAACTTCAATTGTTTCAACTACGTGGGAGAGCCATGCTTCGGCACGAATGGGCCGGCTCGACCGGAGAAATACCACGTTCTCACAGAAAACCGGCGTGAAACAGCGCTTGCGCTGTGTTTCGCCGAGTGAGTGAGTTTACCGGAGGCCCAATCCCCTACCCTATTCCCTTCCCTCCCCTATTCCCTTTCCTTCTCATCCCTACCCTCCCCTCCCATATTATCCTATTCCCTTTTAAAAGGCCGGTAACGCACCTGCAGCTCTTCTGATGCTGCGAGTGTCCATGGGCGACGGTAGTTGCTTACCATCAGGTGATCCGTTTGCTCATTTGCCCCCTTATTTCATAAAAAAACTACTATAACTAACTTACTAAAACCTAAGCGTTAAACGGCTATTAACTTCTTAAGGCTATATTGGAGTAGATATTATTTAATATACAATACTAAGCTAGCAGCTATAACACATAAGCCAGGAGGTCTTATTATGAAAGAAATTGATTTATAGGCAGATAGCGGACCTACTTGGACCTACTTACTAAATTGGTCGGATTACACTTGACAGATAATGACTAACTTTGATTTGACATAAAGCGACCAAATAACGAAGGTCCTGTCTTTGAATCAATTTCTTTGACGACTCTCCAAATTAACAAGACCTAGGTACACTAGTAGACACTATTAGTTCTAACACTAAGCATACATCGCACTTACATTAATGGCAGTACAATATTATGTATATTTCCTAAAATTATTGTAATAAGTAACTCTGCCTTTTCTAGAAAATCTTCAAAAGTTATCTACTGTATAGTATTTACTTACAGAATATTTGAGATTATGAAGTAGATTGAATATTGATTTTATTTTAATTTAAATGAAAACTTGAAAGTTTTTAGCCTATTTCAAAAATTTGAATACGATATATTATGTAAGTATAGTACTATAATAACAAAATAACTAAATGCACATAATTTTGAAGATTTTGCTGTTTTAACTCAACAGTCAGTTCGCCAGACATTATGTAAAAACTGAAAGTTTGCCTGCGTATGACCTCTACTATTATCTATACTCTATAGAGTTAGAGGTAAGAATGACCAGCAACTAGGGAGTTTCACTCGCGCAGTTACTTTAGGAGCTACCCAGTTCTGATTCGAAGGTCTACCTGATCTTGGATAGTGAGTGAAGCTCAATTTTTTATTTTATTTTCTTCGGGATAAATGTAGGAATCTCATATTTCTTAATCTTCTCTTTGCCGGACATATTTTACAGATGCTCTCCACTGTCGTCTGTCAGAGTAGACGCGACCGAAGCGCGAAGCTCCATAGTTGCTGGTCGTTTTTACCCCTAAAGGGATCATTTACAGAAAAATTTTCAGCTTTTATCAAATGACCAAAGTCAGATTGTCGCTGCCTCTTGGGTAACAACTAACAAGTAAACTTAATTAAGTTTATTTTAATTAAATTTACTGCTAATTAAGTTTATTGTTAATTAACAGGATTTTTTAAAAACTAACTTCAAAACATAAACCAACTTTTAACACATTAACTTCTTGTTTTTATGGTTCTATATAAAATTATGGGTAAGTACATTTATCATGGTACATGCACTGGAGTGCCTATAATCATAGTATTTAATACTTTAACCTCACTATTTGCTTTCATGTTTATATTATTATGTTTACAGTGTACTAAGTGTGAGTTTTTGCGACATCTCACCGTGAGGAAATCAATCATAATTTGTGCGGCCAACAGCGTCGGCTTCCAACGGCTTTAGGCAACTAAGTGAGCTATTTCAATACCAATATTTCCCACAGTGAGAAGTGACAAAAACTTCCACGCGTACTCATCATTGTATTAGCCTAGAGAGAATATTCGAAGTAAGAAAGCTTCGTTAGATGGGGCAAGAGGCTCTATGAGTAATGTGTGCAAAAGCTGTGGTATATCGGGATGACAAACTATTATGTGAACTTTATTATTATGTAGACAAAATATTATAAAATATATGCAAAAATCAGTCAAGTCTTATTTTTACAATTTTATGGGATTAATTAAAAGAGTAGGTATGTTTAACCCTCTCTTGACCGAAAAGGCCCATTTTGCCCCAACTAACACCAAGCGAATCGTTAGATGTTTAACAAAATCATAATTATAATAATTATGCTACTTTAATAAGGAATACCTACAACGTCTAGTATACAATAACAACAATACAATACAATCTGTACAACAAGATTTTATACATACATACGTATGTATAAAATCTTGCACTTTATCATAATCACAAAATTATCATTGCAAGCTTGCATACTTCTAAATAGGGAATATCCCGCAAAGGTCGGAGCAGAGGGCGCCACTAGCACATACAGTTAACAATCCGATCAAAATAGTACATGTTGCACTCGTCATATCAGAATAATGACAGAAACGTTGTCAACCGTCGAACAAAACTGTTTGTTTATAGTAGGGGAGGCGAAGAGGGGATTTCGGGAGTAGCTCAAGCATATCAGATTAAGCTTGTATAGGCTTCCGACATGTGTCTAGATATCATGGTATAAAAATCAGATTTGTCACGTGTTGGGTTAAAAAAAATTTTTTTACTATTTAAATGTCATCGGATCTGTCAGACTAAGATAGGGGATGTTCAGTATAACCCAAAGAAGCTTTCATATAAAGCACTGACGATTCAAAGGTTCTGGTAAGCCTGTATATGAAGCTTTATTTTTGTATATTTTAAAATGTACAAAAATGAAGCTTCATAGGAATACTCCTAACTAAGCTTTGCAGATATTTTATTTTGCAATAAACTAAATGATTTAGTCCTTGTTGTCTAAAATACATTTATAATTTACCTAAGCAATTTTCTGAATATATTTTCTTTTACAAAACTTAAAAATGTCTGCAGTTTCTGAACCCACCGCTAAAATAAAAAGCGCTCTTATATTTTTTTATCACTTTTACCTAATGTAAAAAAATACTAGGTCCCCATGACGCTCGAGTGACTACACAAATAGCACCTTCCCCTCCTCTACTATTACTGTCTGTGCTGGTGCTGCTTTTAGCGTGCGGTGCATTGCGGTCTGAATTGACCCTAATTACGCCACACTTATCTCATCAGTGGCATTATGCTATATAGTAGGGGAGGTAGTGCTAGCGTTCGCTAAGTCATTTCATACCGACCAAATTTTTGTCCAGCGGTAGCTTAATATTTATCAATCATATAATCAGCGTCAGTCGCCGCACCCATGGTGGAATGTTAACTGAGAGTATTTCAAAGTTGTGAAAAAAATAGTTGCGAAAAGTGATTTTATACCGAATGAAACTTTGATGGATGATTCTTGAGGTCATGTTTAACCAAAAAATCACCGTCAGCCGTATTGCAGACGGGGGATTCAACGTCAGTCGCGTTACTGAACATGTAAAAATTTTTTGAATATAAAGTCATTTTATACCGTACAAAATTTATACAGGTGAATGTTTCTACTTTGTAAATAATAAAGAAAACCGCCAGTCGCTAATACGATGGTGGAAAAACCGTCAGCCAGCGATATAACTTATGATATTTGTGAAGAAGAATTATATACATTTTACTTTAAAAGCGCCATCTGTTGTTATATACTAAAACTAAAATAACACTTACCGAACCTAAACGTGTATAATCTAGATATGAACCTTTATTAGGTGCGAATTGGGATATTTTTAATGTCAATTCAATACGATTCCCAAGAACAAATTTGAGATGCTCTCAATTTTTATTCCACCCATTATGAAGTGGCTGACAATCAAAGCTGTTATGTATTAGTGGAATACTATTATTGTAAAGATTTTCGCTCGGTATGAAATTACTTTTTAAACTGAGCGCGACCTCCCCTACTAATACTAGCAGTACAACGCACGTCGGATTACGACGTTTCTAGCACTGGCCACTATACTGGGTTTTATTTCAGAACTTACACATTTTATTCAAATAAAATATGTTAGCTAAGCTATTTTATTAAATGCATGCAGGCATAATCCTGCTTAATTTTCAACGAGAATATTATAGACCTACCTATATAAATATATTACAATACATAATATTATAACCCCATACTATTAGGTCTTTACGCTGCGTATATTATTCAAAGAGTCTTCTGTCATGCATTGTTAATATTATGCTTTGTATAAAATATATACGCTGCGTAAGACACAGACTTTGTATAAATGTACGCTGCGTAAACCTTAAATTAGTAAGAGATATTTCAATGTCTACAGGTAAATATTACTATTAACATCGCAGATTAGGTTCCATTTTTCAATAATTTTAATGGTGTAAGCTGTTCAATGATATTTTATGAGGAATTTTCAGATAGCCCGACATTCGATCATCAATGTGAGCTGTCTGAAAGGAGTCTTAAAATGTTTACAGGTTTCTTTTAGCCTCTTCCCGAGATCTCCTACCATATTCAACAATGAGGAAAACCCAATGTTAATAACTACTTTTTCCTGAAAAAAGTCCATAAGTGGGAAAGTTATAGGGGGCAAGCGTGTATAGACAACTTCAGTTTTTATTCCGATAAAAGTTTAGCTTATTATGGTAGTATGAAACATTCTATCTGCACTACAAACTGCTAGGTAAACATTGAACACAACTGGCATTTCATTATAATGCACAATCTTATACGAGAATTATCTACAGCAGTAAATAACAAAAGCCTGATTATAGTCTTAGTAAATGCACTTATTTTAATGAAAACGGCTCTTGAATATGTTTAACATTAGATATGATTTATGAATACATTCATATTGTTACATAGAATAGCGTTTAATTTAACGGGATGCTTAAGATTATTTTAGTACCTACTTATCCATTTAAAAAGTAAAAATCTCTTATTAACTGCTAAAAATAGAGTAGGCACGCAGTTCTAACACCAAGTTACAAAGTAATCAAAAACTAACATGATTACAATATATTTCACAGTTGGCGAACCAAAAACAACAAATGTACTGATGTTCTCATTATTTAAATCTTATATTAAGCCACGACTATAATATTGTTTCTAATTTTAAAACGTTTTGGCGTTATTAATTCCTACTATAATATATTTTTGATTATAACGTTGATCAGGTAATACATCTTATACTAAGTTTTCCTTTACAACACATTGCCTAGTATTTAACAATTATTATTATTAATGATAATATTTAAACTATACATAAAATGTAGGTATATGTATAACAGGTTAATAGTGATATGGGTGGAGTATTAAAATGACTAAGAATAATTATAAATTACAATAGTCAATATATTTTGTTAGGTATTATAAGTCAAATGCAAACCGCCAAAAGAAAATATTGGCAGGTTTTCCATCTCTCCTCCTCACATTAATTTAAAACTTGCGTAGAAGAGAGACAGAAAATATCAATATTCTTTTGCACGACCATAAGCTAAATGTTCCTCTTTAGATATGTGAAGTTTTGGTACAAAATAAAATCACAGAAACAATCTTGAATCACAGAAATAATCTTTGGGACGAGTACCTACAACTTAAAACTACACTTACACTAGAAAAGTCCAATAAAATTCCGATGAATTTAGCGCAAATAAACGATGTACTCGCCACAATCGTCGCTACACTAACCACTGCTCATCTACTAACGCAAAATTGCTAGAAGCAAATAAACTCCTTCCTAAGCACTGAAATATTATTCATAATCCAGTCAAGTATATTTGGCTACTGCAGAAGTGCTACAAGAAAAGGTATCATTACCACACCTATATGTATCTATATTTGTATATTTTAGGACCTAGAAAGCTAGTGGTTCGTTGGATAGACAATAAAATTATTGTTGAACATTCTGTTTTTTGTCCACCCAGTAGTTATAAAGAAACAAAAAGCTGAGGTTTTACTTTCTTAAATACATGACTGGATTATGAATTTAGCTACAGCTAATACGAACTATAGATCCCTTTTGTTGTTAACATCATTACTTCTTCCCAAGGTCATTTCTTGATCTTCAGCTTCTTTTCTGCCTTCTCATGGGCCTAGTTTCACCATGCTTTTGCACCAAAATTCTTCCATTTCCTCTTATTTCTGGGTTTCCATTTCTGTTCCAATTTACATTTTCTTACAGTCACTCTTCCATTATACTAAATTATTCACTTCTAAGTAGTTACTCTTTCTCTATTCCAATTTGTTCATTTCCTAATAAATGTTCTTTTTCTTTATCTGTTCCAAGCTTATCATATCCTTTTAGTTATTCTTTCTCTATTCCAAGTGGTTCATTTTCGAATAGTTGTTCTTTTGCTTTATCTGTTCCAAGCTTATCATATCCTTACAGTTGTTCTTCATTTCAAGTGGTTCATTTCCTAATAGATGTTCTTTTGCTTTATCTGTTCCAAGTTTATACAGTTGTTCTTTCTTCATTCCAAGTGGTTCATTTCCTAATAGTTGTTGTTTTGCGTTTTCTTCTCCGAGTGGTTCTAGCGACGCCTGAACGAGGCCCTCGTCTAGTTGCGCACCCCTCGCTAGGGGTCGACCTCGTGGCAGACCTCCATGTAGTCAGGGTCGTGCATAATGTCCTTAATCATGTCCTTCAGCATCGTATACCTCGGGAACATCGGATATATCTTCGAAGACACGTACTCGGACTGAAATGGAAATATCATTATTATTATATACGTCATAGTTCTTATCATCATTGATCGTAAAGTCTTCATTGAAGAGAGTTAGATTTAGAAGTAAGAGAGTATTTTTATTCGGTAAAGTTTTCTGTTTACTTTTCCTTCTTAATGGATGTTATATAATTTAGTCTAAATACAGTGGCTAATAATTACAGTGTGATTCAGTGGCCTATATTATTATTTATAAAAAATTATTAAAACACGAATGATACAATTTTATATTCATCAAATCAAGCTCTCAATTGCGTATAGTTTTTGACTTCACGCAGCATACCAGCGTACAGCAAAATTGATTACAACATCCGATTCTTACTTCTACTTTAATGACGTAATTATTTTATTTTGTTAAGCGTAAGACAAAGCTTCATGATTCACTATCGTGACCAAAGTCATAATAAATATTAGAAGTATCTTAGCATCAGAAGCTCTTTAATTAGACACGAAATCGCTTATTTCCTAGATTTTTATCGCGCCTGATAATGTTGACATAAATGCTATAAACATGGAATAAATAAATGCTAATGGGTATGAATTTATGGCGTCTGGTAGATAAATTGTCTTTTACGATAGCGGGGAAATATTATACCGAGATACGCAGAGAATATTATATGGTTAATAAAGGTAACGAGGTAAACAAGAGTCTAGCACTAAAGGAATTCAGGTTTATTATGGGACTGAAAATTAGGTTTCCTAAAGTTATTCGAAGGCAAATTCTGAAATCCTTGAACAGTAAAAGGATTCAGGCTAATAAATTAGAGCACGATTAAAAATGAATGAAAATGAGATTCGAAGTCATAGCACCTCCATCGTGGGTATCGCGGATACAATATATTTTCAATTGCTATGCGGCAGCCGGCTGCCGCTTGGGGATTGATGGATTAAAGGCTTTGATTAAAGGTATGTGATTCTCATGTAACATAATACAACATGAAATTTCATTACGCGTATACGGCATAACATAACATCTCATTATTTGATGTTATTTGCCAGATGTGAGTATAATTGCTGCTTGCTGCTTCTTTATCCAGAAGTTATAGAGCAGTTACGTCTTAATTATTTGTGAGATAATGTAAGGTTTTGATATAACACACTCTTGCTATTAAATTAAAATTATCATTTATGTGTACGTCCTCTCTGTAAATAAAATTGCCTTAATTGTTGTAATTTTGCACAACAAGTTTTTAATTATTAGCTGCATTAGACAAACTTCAGTGAAGGCTTTGTTTTACGTTGTAATAGTAAATAGTTTTGATAATTTTAAGTGCAGCCTTTTATATTTCCGGTCAGGCTATTCCATTTTAATTATTTTCATTTATTAGGAAAACATACAATGCTAAAGTGACAGAAAAAATGTCTTTACCATGTTTTTACAATTAGTATAATTTTCGTAACATACATGCATAGAGGCTTACCTTCAGTTCTCTGATGAGGTTCCGCAGACCGGTATACTTCTTCAGCAGTCGGTACAGGTCATTCGTCATCTGCGTGTTTTCTGTTTCTATCTGCGATGTGGTCATATCTGAAATTTATTGGCCAAATTATTATATTTATTAAGTATGCTGAAATATTTAAATGATGTATTATTTCACAAAACATTACCCTTAGTATTAACTTAGTAAGATTTAAATTTTTTCAGTTTTCAGGCCAAATCTAAACACTTTAATTTGCTTTACATGGCTGACGTCATAACCAATTTTGTCTGTGACAATATACGCAAGCAAGGATAATAACGAGAGCGAAATCTGATTTTCTTGATTCTAACGTAAAAACTATTTAAACTTTATCCTGCTTTCTTCAGCACGACAATTTTCTTTGTCTTTGTGTCAAGTGCGGGTTGTTAAATGTAATCGATATTTAAGGCAGTAAAACCAAATTAGACGGAACGAGTGGAAACCACGAACACTGGGAATCTAATTAAAGGAAGTTGGGAAGCGAGAAGTTAGGAGGTGAGAAGTCTGGAAGTCGAGACGTGAGAAGTGAGAACTATCCTCTGGGATCTGGCTTTCGGCCAAGATATAATATTATTTTATTGTAATGGAGCTGTCTTAATTAAACGTTACATGTAAAATTGTAATGTAAGTACGTGTGATATGTGTAACTACACTTTGTTTTTAAAGTTATGTTCGTGGAAATAACAGGAAATTAGTTCTTATTTCGTAGCGTAATTTTTTTCGAGCTTTTTGATAGATAGTTTCTGTAGAATTCTCGTGTCACAATTTGACTAGCCAAACTTTTGAATAATTTTGTTAGTCTCGCTAAAACTCGAAAACGGCTATACGGATTTGCCAAATTTTTTTCTTGGGCAAATCTTTAGATAAATATTGTTTATACAATGAGAAAATTTAGGAGTTAAAGTAAAAGAAAGTTTAGGGATCATCTAGATTCTAGTCTATAATATAGGTTTAATTACGTTACCTATATTGTATTGTTGAATTCGGATACAATTTGGATTAGTATTATTTGCTTTGATCATTACCGAATGATTAATGAGAAGACTTATGTGGAAATTGAAAGGATTACAAACGATACCATTAATTGAAATGATGAAATCCGCATTGAATGTTTAACATTATTATATTGTATATATTATTACGTCATTATAATATTTAAGTACTAAATTGAGTGATTGAATGATTGTCTTTATTTTCCTGGCTATTTAGATTAAGAAGTAAGGATCTACTACCTATTTTCTATTATTCACTGTTTGAATTTAATCGGCAAATTGTTAACGTTGGAAAAATCGGGCTCAAAACCTTGTGAGATGGATGAAATGTTATTCTTAAATACACAGAACATTAATCAATATTACTTCTGTAAATGAGGTTATCGTCGTTTATGTTGCCATTAAATTTGAAGATGTCAGTACTAGAGACTTTAATGGCTGGTCGTAAAATTATTACCATTTAACAGGTGCTTTTAAGTCTGGAGTGCAGTATTTGCATAAAATATTTAGCATTTACAGGTGGCTTTTTGGTTAACAAAACGTTTAAATAATCATACATCGCCCTTCTTTAGTGATTATTCAGAAAAGTGGCACGTTGATAAGGCAGGATTCGCCATCCCTGGCCTTTGCTTTCTAATTAAGTACTTTCATGAGAAATCAAACCTACACAAAAGTTTTTCACTACTAACCAAATTATTTACATGTTACCAAGCCTACAATAGTTGTGGACTCCCATTTTTGTCAGGGCCAACGTAGACCCCCGTCTAGTCTCGCGTGAAGCCCTGGGGTTCCACCTGGATCACTTTGGGAATTACTGCTATATAGGTACGCTCGCTTTGAAAGCCCACCATGGACAGCAGTTTGTCACGACCCTAGTTGACAGCTGTAGACACCTGTTGGCAAAAGGATGTTAAAAACTCTCATTATCTGCAAGTATGTAAAAGCCACTCACCATTTAATCGTTCTATTCGCTCCTTCCTGTCCGCCGCTTCCTCGGCCAGCTTGGCCGAGGTCTTGACCCCCTCACCGGACTTGTGCGTCTTCTCCATTATGGCGCAGGCTCGTAGCACGAACGCCGGCACGGTCTCCGCCTTCTCCTGCTTGGGGATCTCCACCAGCGACCAGTACTGCGTCTCCAGGCGGATGACGTCCTGGAATTGGTGGTGGAAATGAGATTAGATCTTACCCGCCGAAATGCGCCGTAATTATCCGGAAATCATTTTTTGGACGAAGTTTCTTTATCGCGCGTTGCAAAAGAGGGTTAGACGGAAAAAAACTAGTCGCACGCATACAAACACCGTGCCGAAGTTCGGCAACGTCGCGCTGTGCCGGCCGGAGTTAGGTTATTTCGTTACGGAATTTCTTGATTCGGTCGTCGCGCTCAAAGCCCGCGATAAAAGCTATGTAAAAGCTTAAAAGTTAAAACCTCTTGTCCTTTAAAGGGGTGACACACGTACGAACTTAAAGTAGGTACGCGGGTTTTCAGTTCGCGAACTTACTCGGCTCGTGTCGGTGACACACGAGAATCGCTCACACTGGATTACCATGCCCCCAGGCTCGCGGCTCGCGGCGCTCGGCACGCGGCTCGCGACTCGCGGCTCTTTGCTGACACCCAGGCGATTAAGATCGTCGAGCCATAAGTCCGCGTACTTACTCGCGTGTCTGTCACCCCCTCTACGGAACTAATAAAGTATCATCAGCTTATGCGTAACTAGATCCAAAGAGACAGATCGAAAGACATACAAACTTTTGTAATCGTAGTACATTATAATATAAATATGGACACACCCACGACCAAATGATTTGGAATCTTTGAATTGACCTTTAATATTAAACCAAATGTGTTCTGATTTTTCGTAATGTCTATGAACTTTTTCGTAATCGGTCCTAAAATTTAAACTGGAATTGGTTACTCGTGTATCGTATTAAATTTAAATGTCTTTGGGCTAGTTTTATTTTTGCGGATAAGATATTTAAAAAATAATATCGTCAGATAAATAGATTTTCATTAACGTATAGAATATATTCTTCATATTGCAACACTATTGGTTTTTCATTAACGTATATAATATATTCTTCACATTATATTATTGTTAGCTATAAACCTCAATGCAGCTTATATTTTCATTACATTATCAAGCTGGAGCAAAGTGTTTTGCAGCGAGGGCGCATTGTACGTGTCGCATCATAATTTCCCGTGCATGCATATCAAATGGTTTTATCTACTAACATATGAGAGGTATGATTTATTATCATCACCTGTAAATTTCCTAAATCATACCACACTATACTTCGCTTCCATAATACACCATACTGTAGTTTAGTTAATCGTAACGTATCGTATCGTAACGTATCGTATCGTAATAAACTGCTTTCAAAATGTAGAGATTAGATCACCAGTTTTATATAAAAGTAACTAATAACTAGACGGATTATCATGAAAAACAAAATGTATTATGATCGGAGACCCCACGGTAAAATGTATGAATTCCGCACGTTTTAAACACGACGTAAAAACCAACGAGTTACATTTCTGGAATTAACCCATCAAGCCCCGTACGAGCACCGGTGATAACGACAACAATAGAATACAATAGCATTTCCGAGAATCCCCGATCGAAGGAGACTAAAGTGAAAACGAAACAGCTGAGCGATAAAATATACATCGGCGGTAAAGAAGTTTTCATTTCAAAAATAAATAGTTAACAATTCGATTCAATTCATCTGGTCTCAGACCAGTTATTGAATTCCCCACTATTCATGCCTATCTACTACCGTGTGCATACCTAGAGAATACTTGAAATATAATAACATTAGTCGAAATACAGTCCGTGCGGCTTGGCTCACGGGGGTGCAATCATGTCTTCCCGGATAACTTGGCTAACTTCCAGTCCGATAGACTAATCCCTAGACACTACTAACTGCTTTTTACTACCTAATTCTTTGGGATGTATTTAAAATTCACAGATAAGCTGCACTTTTATAGGTATACTAGCTGTCAGTGGCGAGGGGTGAATATTTTGAGAAGGGAAGCCGGAGTAAAAAATCTACTTACCAATTTTGGTAATTTATAATTGAATGACATGCTTTTAATTTTCAAAACTAAGTTTGGAAAACAAAGTTTCCTTCGACAACAAAATATAATCTGTCAGACAGCAGTCTTTCTGAATTAATGCCATATTTTCCGAACTACACGATTACGTCGTACGACTCACAATTCACAAGTCACAATATAAATTAATTTAATTCACGACACTCTTCTAAGTTCTAACGCTAAAACAAAATTTAAATTCGACAAAACAAAACAAACGACATGTTGTTTACAAACACACTATCCGCCATATTAATATGTCAATCTAAAAACCAGCAAAATAAAAATGTATTACGCGCCTGTCATATTTAGTACCGCTAAAGGCATTCTTAATAAAGTCGTATTACAAAAAATCCTACCAAAATAAAATGTATTACGCGCCAGCAAAAGTATAATGTCGCTACATTCATTCTTAAATTCGAATCATAACAATTTTACTTCATGACTCATCTATCTCGCTTGCACTTGTGCGTTGCTAATTAACCTTTCTCCGTAATAACTCGTCGGGCATCGAGTTATTTCCAAGTATATATCGCGCGTGCTAGAACGAGACAGAACATGACGACCAGTTCACAGGAATGAAAAGGACAGATGCTTACTATGAACTGTCGTTGTATGGAGAAATAAGCCGCTAATCCTGCGGCTTATTTGATTCTCTGCGCCCGCACATTGCATTGCCTTTTAAAATTTGTAGGCGATAGTTATTAATTCAAACTATGTATTTCAAGTGAGAGAAAAATTTATTGCATATAACATTGTGAATTCAAAGTTTTTTAAGTAGGTATGTAAAATATTTATTAGATAAATATGTCGTTGGCCCGTATATTCGATTTTTCTAAGCCCTAAGGGAAGCCGATGGGAATCGGGTTATATGGACGCTTCGCCACTGCTAGCTGTTCCGGCAAAAGTTGTTTTGCCCATTTTGCCCATATTATTTTACACCATGGCAACACTATCCCGTCGCACAAACAATAGTCACCGTCAGTCTCGAGTTGTAATAATTTACTATTATTTATTCAACAAATGCACTTATCAATATAAAAAGTAGATGTTGTCCGATTCTCAACCCTAGCCGATATGCTCGCTAAGATTCAGAGGAGTTCAATTACGCACACCGTGACATGAGAATTTTATATATTAGAAGTTGTAACTCTGGGATGTTTGTTAGATGTGGGTGATATGGCTAACGAGCAAACGGGTCATCTGATGGAAAGTAACTACCCATGAACACTCGCAACATTAAAAGAGTTGCAGGCCTTTTAATAGGGAATACCCTCCCTTCTTGAATACTTGCAGTATATTATTAATTATAGTAAAGTTTGCGTATGGTCAGGTTTAAGTTATATATCTGAAATTGCAATTACGTTTACATTTGCGAGCGTACTAATTTGGGTGATCTTGTATGAAGAATCTACTATCTGCACTGAGTCTACCCTATATTATTTTTATTGTTATCTTATGCCAGTATTTGCCTGCTAGGGAAACCTTGTATCAATTATGTCTGTCACTTCGTATTCAACGTATAGTTTAGGATGACAGTCACTTAAGGTCAAATTTTGTAACTCAGTTAAAATACACTATTATTATTTTCAAATCTGTCGCAATGCCTTTAGTATAGTAGTTAAATGTTAATGGAAAGTTCACTGAATAAACACTTAATGAAGTAATAATAAAGTGCATATTTTATTTCAATCACTGCGTATTTTATATGAAAGAAAATGATCTGATGATGTCTAAAAATAGAAAAAAATGCATCTCAACCTGCAAATGGCTAATATGATATTATGCGGTATTTACTGTGTGTATGTAAGGCAATAATATTCATGCAACTATTGTGCACAAGATAAATGGTTTTGAAATTAAGGCTAATCGACAGTATTGTGTTACACCTACTTTCGCTGTAGCATCATTAACTTTTGTCTTCTAACGGGAAATCAAATACAATGAGAATTCGCGAAAATCAAGGCTAGTAGAACTGTAAACACTATAAACGACAAACGTAAATACTAATGCAAAAATGTGTCTATTTCTCCTGTCTGCCTGTATGTTACTTCTTTATGTTTGATGCTTAAACCCATTTAAGATAAATGTTGTATCATTCGGTTCGATTTTCTGCCTTCGATTTTTTTTCCTCCGAAGGCAGATCACTGTATCGCTGACGTCAGTACGAGCCTATTGTGACTCCTTCGCATTAGAGTAGTTACCAAGTCAATGCTGCTCATTAATTAAACGATATGCTTGCGGTTGGTGCCACGAATTTCCTCTGTGGATGAGTATTCGTAGCGGATAAGGTGCCTATTTCTGCTCTGTAGTAGAGTAGGACAGTCCAGGAGAAGGTATATAGGTATCTCATTCTCCTCGCAGAATCTGCAAGCCGTAATGCTACGCCTATTCTGTTAAGGTGCTTGTTGAGTTTACAGTGTTCAGTTAGGCTTCTGGTAAGGATTCTTATTTGGTTCCTAGTTCCTACCCATGGTGAGTACTAATTTACCGACAGTTTTTGTTAAATGCCTTCGTTGCCTCGTCGTATCAAAGAACTGTTAGATGCCACAAACCTAAAAACTATATAATGAATTCGCGAGCGATCTCTGTGCTCTCTCTAGAGGTCAAAGCCAGTGCTATTACTATTCTATTGCCTCTAACCTATAGTCTTGATCAAGATGTTTGTTGGGCAACGAGTGATACCCGAAGCAGCGTCGTGATGTGTCATCCGTGATTGCCATGCCCTTATTTACTCCATCATTGGTGTACTAAAATGTAGATCCTTCTATATTACGACTACTGGCTAGACTAGAATCTAGATCAGTGGTACCTTTTTTTTATACGGGCCGCAAACACGTTTTGGTCTTGGTGGCCACAATAAATTCAATCAAATGTTTAGGGTTAACAAATAACGTTCTTCAAAATCAGCGACTTAAATGTAGACAAATCTCGACTTTCACGAATAAGTACTCTGCACTATTCTGTATTCCCAGAAGCGGACGATTTTCAAGATTGAAAAGTTCAGAATTTAAATTACAATATTTTTATGTCTCCTTGTCACTTTTCAATCTTGAAAATCGTCCGCTTCTGGGAATACAGGGCCTTAACTTCACGCGGGCCACAGATGAAATCCCATCGCCACATGCGGCCCGCAGGTTGGGTATGGCTGATCTAGATTATTGTTAGGTTCAAAATACACTGTTTTGTTTCATACTGTAATAGATGAAAACCAACATAGTTAAGTTTTCTATTAGGCACCAATTTAAACGTAAAATATTATTTACGCGACAATAAAAACATGTAATAGCATAATATAATCATAATATTGTAGAAATTCAATGTTGTCCCAACTCCCAGGGTCTTCAACCACTCATTTTTAGGAGTTCCCGCAAACTATTTAGAATTTGATGTTTTGTTAAGTAATTACTAATTTTAGTGTGCAAACTACCTTGTTGTTTAGTTTCATATCAACGTTATTCTATGAATACAATTTGATACATCTTTGCACTTTATGTTTTATAATAATAGTCTATTGTAATATTTGCATAATGATTGAAGCTTATTCTAATAGTTCAAATAATGAGCTTTGTCATTATGGGCATTATGTTCACATAGTTATTATATTGAGCAGATTTAAATAATATTCTAGAGATTGCCCATAACTTTGTTGCTTAGACATTCAATTATCGCGTAGGAATCAATTTAAATATCTCAAAATGTCATCCTAAGGGTTGATTCAGACCGCAACTTTGAAAAGCCTTTGGTTCAATTTATACCGCCACGGAATGGAACAGAATGGAAGCGTCAATTTCGCTCCATGCCAAGAAATTGGCACCGGAGAATTCTCGAGAATTCCGCGGAAGACGCGCGTCCAATTTTTTGGTTCGTATTTTAATTATTTGTGTTATAATTTATAGTTATAATTAATAAGTATTGTCAATAAAAAATTCATCGTGCTAAGTACAGTTTCGTTGCAAAAAGTCGCTTCCACTCCATTCCGTGGCGGTACAAATTGAGCCTTAAAACGCCGATATTATTAATAAAGAAACATTTTCTTTGAACTGGCCAAAATAAGGAAACTTGTTGAACTCCACAATTGATAAATGGAGCAGGGAGGAGGTACGGCACCTCATATGAATTCAGGATCCATGTTTGTATGGTTTAATTTATAGACTGATGTAGGGTTGACACCGTCTTGTTTTTCCAGGGACACGTCCTACTTTTTGTCCTGGGATTTGGTTGGGAAGTTTAAAAAAAGTCACGCTGTCACTACAAAGTTTATTTCATTATAAAAACTAGTTGTAAGAATAACTCGTATTATTTTATTAAATACTAGCTGTTGCCCGCGACTTCGTTCGCGTTAGCATAGTAGATCACATCTCAAGTATTATCACAAAATACATAATTAGTAGGTACCTTACGTTTTATGTATTGTACAAAAAAATTAAATATTCAATCTACAGAATTGACTTTTCTACGATTTTATTATATAAAGACTAGCTGTCCCGGCAAACGTTGCTTTGCCATAATATAAAGTATTTCGCCCATATTATTTTTTTGAAGTGACTAAATAAGTATGTCGCCATGGCAACGTCGATCGCTATCTCGTCGCACAAACAATGGTCGCCGTCAGTCTCAGGTTGTAATAATTTACTATTATTTATTCAACAAATGCACTTGTCAAATTAAAAAGTACCCAGTAGCCGATTCTCAGACCTACTGAATATGCATATAAAATTTGGTAAAAATCAGTAAAGCCGTTTCGGAGGAGTTCGTGGACTAACATTGTGACACGAGAATTTTATATATAAGATGTTCCGCGCGGCTTCGCTTGCGTAATTTAGGAATTGCACGCAACCGTACATTTTTCCGCAAAAAATAGCCTATGTCCCTTCACGTGGCTTATTCTTCATGTTTGCCAAATAACATAAAAATTGCTCCAGTAGTTCTTAAGATAATAAGCAATAAGCAATTTCATATAATTTCCCCCATTTTTTCAACATTTTCCTATATTTCTTCGCTCCTATTAGTCTTAGCGTGATAAAGTATAGCCTATAGCCTTTCTTGATAAATGAACTATCTAGCACTGTGAGAATTTTTCAAATCGGACCAGTAGTTCCTGAGATTAGCGCGTTCAAATAAGCCCTTTCATATAATTTCCCCCGTTTTCCCCACATTTTCCTCTATTTCTTCGCTTTTATTAGTTTAAGCTTAATAAAATATAGCCTATAACCTTCCTCGATAAATGGGATATCTAACACTGAAAGAGTTTTTGAAATCGCACCAGTAGTTCCTGAGATTAGCGCGTTCAAATAAGCCCTTTCATATAATTTCCCCCATTTTTTCCACATTTTCCTCTATTTCTTCGCTCCTATTAGTCTTAGCGTGATAAAATATAGCCTATAGCCTTCCTCGATAAATGGGCTATCCAACAGTCAAAGAATTTTTCAAATCGGACCACTTCCTGAGATTAGCGCGTTCAAACAAACAAACAAACTCTGCAGAATTATAATATTAATATAGATACGAGGTACCTACTGTGGGAATAATGTGCGTGGCGGCCAAAGGAAGATCATCCGACCGAGCGAGGTGGTATGCTCGATCAGGCCGAAGCCCACGTAATACTTTTGAGCTGTCGTATATATACCGACGCGCTTAGAAAACTTCGATAGCGCGATGCAGGAATTAGGCTTGATGACTAATTTTTTTTCTTATTGGTAATTGCAAGACCCTTAAAAAATAGAAACATCGTTGAAAGAATGACTCTGATAGCTTAAAAATTCACCAAGATATGACAGTTCAAACATCTCATAAAATAGACCCGCCCGAAATGCTCCATACAAAGTGCTACGAAAGACTGACGTCACTCTTTCGTAGTTTGTACGGATCGGGAGAGAATTTTGTTCGATAGGTATATTAAATATTGCGTTTATGAAAGTGGTTTCATAACAAAAGTTGCTTTTAATTGCATAAGTTATCGAATGGTATACAAATATTAAAGTATAATTCACACAGAGCCAGTACTGGCAGCCAATAAGACTGGCAGCCAGTATTGGCTTGGTATATGCCGCGTGTGAACAGTTTGGCCTGGCTTGAAAAACTGTTCACACGCGGCATATTACCAAGCCAATACTGGCTGCCAGTGCCAGTGTAAATTATACTTAAGAAATTGAATAGAAAAAAAAATCGACTTGATTGTCCAACTTTGAAGGCGCATAACAAAAAAAAATTACAAATGCTATCGAGCTAAAATTTTGGGAACACTTATTTTTTACCGTGATTTATTTATTTTATTAACAAAATTTGCTAATCTTTGACCTTGTCATCATCCCTATTGTGGGTACCGCCACATCACTCCCCCCCGAAGACCGGAGGTCGAATCTTGAAGTCTTGTCGCTTGAGTCGCCAGTGCCAGAGAGTTCCAGTGAGTCGGAACTGTAAGCTGCTGCACGGGATCCAGTGAGTCGGATAAGCTGCCGTGCGGGGCCGATGCTTGTGCTGACCAGGAGAGATTTGCTCTGCTTGCTGACCGGTCGGTGTAGTGAGAAAGCCCGATGATGCCGATGCGGAGTCGCCCAGACCGCGGTACATTGCGGCTAGTGGACGATGTACCCGATGAGGCGATGCTGGCTGGCGCGGTGCAGAGGGGCGAGGAGTGATGATGATGAAGGAGGCGTGTTCTGTCGAGGGTCACCAATGTGGGGATAATGTGCGTGGCGGCCAAAGGAAGATCTTCCGACCGAGCTAGGTGGTATGCTCGGTCAAGCCGAAGCCCACGTGATACTTTTGAGGTGTCGTATATATACCGACGCGCTTAGAAAACTTCGATAGCGCGATGCAGGAATGTTAGGCGAATTGTGGGTACCGCCACAGTACAATGTTAAAAGATTAATATTTTAGTAAATTTAGTTCCAAAAGAAATTGTTCTAGTTTTCCAACTGCTAATCTTGGTTTTTAGGGTTCCGTACCCAAAGGGTAAAAACGGGACCCTATTACTGAGACTTCAATGTCTGTCCGTCTGTCTGTCTGTCTCCCAATAACGGCTATAGCTAAACTTCTGAAATTTTCACAGATTGTGTATATCTGTTGCCGCTATAACAACAAATATACCGCTGCCGCTAAAAAACAAAATAAAATAAATATTTAAGGGGGGCTGCCAAACAATAAACTAGATTTTTTTGGCATTTTTTGCTCGATATCAATAATGGCAACAAATTGGCACTTGAAATGTTCACAAAGTACTTAAATATACATGTTCTTTAATAATTAATAATAATATTTAAACAAAATGAAAATTAAAGGGGGGCACCCATACAAAAAAAAAACACAATTTTTGACTAACTTTTGCTCTATAGCGGTACGGAACTTTTCGCGCGCGAGTTCAACTCGCACTTGGCCGATTTTTTAAATTGGAGTTTGGCAACCCTATCTAGAGGTCACGTTTGGGGTGTTTGGGGAGACTGGGACCCCGACGTTCAACACTCGTACGTGTCTCAGTCGCTAATGTTATACAGATAATATACCGGCAAAAAGAAAATATAAATATTTTGTGACCACATGAACCTTTTCTTGGAATGTAAAAAACCATCACACGTATGCAAGACAATAAACTTTTCAGTCAACTGCTGGAAAATGTTTGTAAGTTGTAACCGTACATTTTGATGTGATAAAAATTTGCAAGTCTTTCAAACTAGTGATTTACTATTTAATAGCCACTTCAAGAAGTCGTCGCGTTTGGAAAATGTAGGATCATTGAGAGTGTCAAGGAAAAAAAACTTTATTTGGTGAACCAATAAAAGCGCTATCAGAGAAGTTGATTCACAGACAGATGGTGAACCTATGTAATTTTGTAGCGCTATGTCAAAAACAGTCATCAGCCGGCCTAAGATGCGCAAACGAGAAAATCTCGAGATATCTCACTCTCGTCGATAACGACTAATAATGTCCAAATCATTTTTTGACATTACGTCGATAGATTTTGACGACAGATCTACACGAGAAAAAAAATATGTCATGTTAGGGTCAATACATAAAGTTAATATACCTATCGGAATAGAGCAACAATCTCGAGCTGTCAAACGAAACCAAAATTGGTTTTCATCTGTGTGAAAAATATGTGTACGTATACACTTACACAAGCATGATTGAACGTGAATTCTATGAGATTAAATTGTGAACGTGCGGCACGTGCCGACTGAACGTCAAAAAAAGAGTGCTGCTGTCATGTATCACACGTCTCTTTTTACCACGCAGTGTTACTGATAGTGGCATCTCACTTGCTATTGCTCTATTCCGCTAGGTATGAGTGCGTCCACATTTGTATCATTTGCGCGATCAGATCTCCGTCGCGATCATCGCGCCGTATCATGATCGCTAGTGTGGACGCAAAATGATACGCGTATCATGATACAAAGTATCATGATACGCGTATCATTTTGATCGCGACGGAGATCTGATCGGAGATCTGATCGCGCAAATGATACAAATGTGGACGCACGCTATATTAACTATATGGGTCAATATAGATGAAGAGAAACGCCATCAAACATCGAGAAAACGTGTCGACAAAATTTTCTCGTTGGCGTATGCTAGATGGGCAGATCACAACTAATATAGAATTAAACATAACCCGACCTAATGACGTAGGTCCGTCATCGGCATATGAATCAATTTCTTCGATAGTACTTTAATAATCGGCCAAGTGCAAGTCGGACTCGCGCACGAATGGTTCCGTACCGTTATAGAACAGAAATATGCCCAAAATTGTGTTTTTTGTATAGGAGCCCCCCTTAAAATTTTATATTTAAATATTATGATCAATAATGAAAGTACACATATAATTAAGGCTGTTTTGAAAATTTCAAGTGCCTACCTGTTGTCATCATTGATACCAACCAAAAAATGTTTGAAAAATCACGTTTCTTGTATGGAACCCCCCTTAAATATTTAATTTATTTTGTTTTCACTATTTGTTGTTATAGCGGCAACAGAAATACGTAATCTGTAAAAATTTCAACTCTCTAGCTATTACCGTTCTTGAGTTACAGCCTGGAGACAGGCGGACAGACGGACAGACATCGAAGTCTCAGTAATAGGGTCCCGTTTTTACCCTTTGGGTACGGAACCCTAAAAACAATCAAAAACATTTCAAAATCAAGTCTTACCAAATTGGCACCTAAGGGCCGGGACACAAAAACACGGCACGGCGCCGTACGGTGCCGCGCCGTGAGAATTCACGGCGCGCGTCGTAAAAAACTACGGCACGGCGGCGTGCGGCGTCGTACGACGTCGTGCCGTAGAAACTCATCTTGAATTTCTATATGATTTTCTACGGCGCCACGCCGTACGACGCCGCACGGCGCCGTGCCGTAGTTTTTTACGACGCGCGCCGTGAATTCTCACGGCGCGGCACCGTACGGCGCCGTACGACGCCGCACGACGCCGTACGGCGCCGTGCCGTGTTTTTGTGTCCCGGCCCTAAGTAGGTACTCACTTTCAAACAGGATATCAAATAATTTGATGTAACCCAAGACAGGAAATGTATTAAACTTTACAGGGAAAGGAAGTTTTAATTGCGAGAGCTGAGTGATGAGTAAACTGGGGAAGGGCTCGGATGTCGCAACTCTCAGACGAAAATTAAATGTAAAATTGAATCAAGTTCAAGCCGCTAAAATTGAGATTACTCAGGGTCAGTTCACTACATTGTGACATGACGAGGCGACATCTCGCCGGGCTAGTTCCCGAACCGGTGGTAGGCAACACGTAGGACTTTCTTTTTTATAAGGGGGCAAACGAGCAAACGGGTCACCTGATGGTAAGCAACTACCGTCGCCCATGGACACTTGCAACATCAGAAGAGCTGCAGGTGCGTTGCTGATCTTTTAAGAGGGAATACGCTCTTTTCTTGAAAGTTTGCAGGTCGTATAGGTCCGGAAATATTGCTGGTGACAGTTCGTTCCAGAGTTTTACAGTGCGCGGCAGAAAGTTACGCGAAAAACGCACTGTGGAAGACTGCCACTCATCAAGGTGATGAGGATGGTATGTATTTCGCGTGGGACGATGGCGAAAAGTTGCAGATGGTATGATTCCGAACAATTCCTCAGAGCACTCCCCGTGATACAACGATAGAGGACGCAGAGTGAAGCTACATCTCGGCTTAATTCCAAGGGGTCCCAGCTGTTTGAAACACTATGGCAGTCAACAATTCGAGCGGCCCTTCGTTGGATACGATCCAGAGGGAGCAGTTGGTATTTTGGCGCCCCTGCCCAGAGATGAGAACAATATTCCATATGAGGCCGAACCTGCGCCTTGTAGAGTTATAGGCGTTGGTCCGGACTGAAGTACTGTCTCGCTCTGTTAAGAACACCAAGCTTCTTCGAGGCTAATTTGGCCTTACCCTCTAGAATCTAGATGATATCGGAACTGGACTTCGCTCGATATGTTGACGCCAAGTATCTCAATGCTAGGGGAGATGGTTTAAGATGATGGATGGAAAGGAGATGGTTCTGAAAGTATTTGTTTTAGATTTATTCCGAAATAAAACTATTTTTAATATTTTTTATAAAAAAAATTTTTGACGATTACAATGCATTCTAAAAATATGAGCCATTCAAAATTGGAACATTTGGTTCAACACCGTAGGTATCAAACCTGTTGATTCGATGTGCAATGTGCATCTTCTTGCTTAAAAAATAAATTTTAGTTTTGAATGGATAATTTTACTCGAATCATGAGGTTCGTCACGTTGAAATGCCAACTGACCCTAGGCTGGTGGTCACAGAATACATATTAGTAACAAGTACTGCGGGGTACTAAAAAGTTGGTCACATTTAGCAATGCCTCTCAATCAATTCAGCAAATGAACTGTCAAAACTGTGAAACTGACGATTTTTTAAAAAAAGGAATCATATTATGATTCTTATGACTCTCTAAAGTCCTATATTAGCCCCGCTGTGTCAATAACAGCTGTTGATTCGTATTAATGTAATTGGTAAATGGTAACATAGGCTGTATTTTTTTTTATTTACTTTTGATTATGAATATTATTGTTGTTGTGGTTATTCTTAAATTCGCTCATAAAGTTATTATGGCCATGTTGTTATGGCTTGGCTATGAAATTCTAATATTCTTAACAATAGGAGCATTACTAATCACAAATTATTATTAGTTGAAAACCGTTTAAAATACCAAGGTTAAATCACAATATAAATTCATATAAGTAGTAGCATTAAGCATAGCCTTGAAATAAAACTCTTTCAACGGAGGAACAAAATATTAGGATAGAAATTTCGTCTAAAATCATGCTAATGTGTGCGTACGCAAATTTTTTTTGTCTAGTTAAATTATTTTTATTTTTAAGGTAAATATACGTAAGTAAACATACAAAATTTTTAAAACTGTCAAAAGCAATTTGTTTTCACAATTAGGAAGCTAAATAGTAACAAAATATTTCATCAATCATCAACTTCTTAATTACTAATAGAAGGTTGCTGGTCGCGTTCAACCTCCAACAAACAAGTAAGTACTAGAAAGTAGAAACATTTGTTATTGATAATAATTTTTTTTTTTATTTTTTTTTATTTTTTTTATCTATGGACGCTTCACACCACGTCAGTCTGGCCCCGTGCTAAGTACCTGAAGGACTTGTGTTACAGGTACCAGACAACGGAAATATATTTAATACTTTCATACTATACATATATTTAAGATTTTTATTATATGATACACATATTTAATACACATCCATGACCCAGGAACTTTATAAACTTTTTGTTCCGTCGGCGGGACTCGAACCCGCGACCTCCGGCTTGAGCTACCAACGCGCTCACCACTGCGCCACGGCGGCGTCGTATTAATTATGCACAAATCTTCATACTTGTAATAATTATTACAAATCATCATAGTCTAGTCCCAATCAAAAATATGCCGTAGACAAAGTATCCATAATATGCAGTAGTTTACTGCATATTACATATACTGTGGCTTAACGATGATTTGAGATTTCAGTGGCAACTGGAGGTGGCCAATAAAAGCCGCAACGTGACCTGGGTTCCGCAGCCAATTGATTTACCATTTTGCTAGCGAAAATTAGGAGTTATAAGAAATACGTGCCGAGAACATTCCTAATGGAATATGATCTTTTATAACTTTACCAACAATAGCTATAGACTATAGACTGTAATGCTCAAGTAATTTGTTGAAAACAAAATAAGTAGGTGAGCAAAAGATTTGAACCCAAATTGTATTAAACTTTATTAATAAGTTATGTATTTAGAAAGTCTAATACATAATCTAATACACTTTTTCCCGCAAAACTTCTGAACAAATAATTCAGAGCATTTAATATAGGATTAGAATAGTCGACTGAGTCTGGATTAACGCATTGATTAGCCGTGGGAGACTAATACTGTTTACTAGTTTTAGCCCTAGGAAATAGCCACTATACAAAATTCTTTATGAACCTTCTTATTTCATCTGGACAAAATTAATTCTGAACGATCAGTTCGGCAATTAAATTTAAATTACACGGGCCACACGCGACAGCCACAAACGCCGTTTTAAGCTAGTCTACTGTCGTAAAGTGAATCGTTGTAACGTGTGGCGGCCACCGGCTTAAAAAATATGTGAAAACTACAGGAAATATGCCGGTGGCGGCGTTTTGTGGTTGTGGCCGGTGGCCCGTGTGCGGGAGCCCTAAAACGATATTGTCCAATCAGCGTCGCGTCTTATAGCGTTTTCGGCAGGCAGGGCAGGCCGAATGGATACGGAAATAGCCGAACAAAACCGATGATCCACAAATGACGTGGACTTAGTGTTAGTGCAATACGTACTTAGTTTATGTTCCTATTTTAAACTTCGGCTATTTTCGTATCCGTTCGGCCCGCCCTGCCTGCCCTGCCCCGGGGCAGTTCTAGATCAAAGAGAATATAATCACTTGTTCTAGATACGGTATGGAAAACGCTATGTATTAGACAGACAAATGACAGCTGTCACTGATAATCAAAAATATTGTCAATCCTTATATTTTTTAATTTGTCTCTACCACAAGCAAACGATTAACAGCTCGGCAATTAAATTTAAATTAGGAACGCTTAAAACGATATTGTCCAATCAGCGTCGCGCTAAGTTAGACGAATGACAGCTGTCAATGGTAATCAGGGGCGCCGGAGAGGGCGGAGGCCGGTTAAATTGGCGTGAATTTTGAGAACACAATACTCGTCAGTCGTGCCTTAATTAACAGGACTTCGCGTTAGCTGTTCTTGTACTGTGGAAGGTTTAAAGTTGAAAGGCGTTTTAAGGTTTTACAAGGTGTATATTTTCGTTAGGCCATGATGGATAAATTGATGGAATTCTTTATTTATCCCTTTGCAATAGCTGTTGACCGTAAAAACTCAGGAACGAACTGTCACCAGCAGTATTTCCGAACCAACACGACCTGCAAACCTTCAAAAAGAGAGCGTATATTACCTCCTAAAAGGCCGGCAACGCACCTGTGTGCGAGTGTCTAGTGTCCATGGGCGACGGTAGTTGCTTTCGATGTGGAAAATGTCGGTGACCCGTTTGCTCTTTTGCCCCATTATTTTATTTAAAAAAAAGCTGACAGCTCATGAAAATGTCCCAGAGTATATTAATGCTCTATGTTATTGAAATCCCAACCATGAACAAGATAGGGCTTCCCTGTATTATAAGAGAATCAGCATCTCGCTGGTTGGTACACTAGATGTTCTGTTATGGCGAATGAGGTCGCGAGCAAATATAATAGAACAATAATCGCGATTATGAGAGGCAAACCATGCATACCACCTGGTCAGCTGCTTCCAAAGTGTAGCGGATGGCCGGGCATCGCGAAACGCAAATGTTATTTAACAAAGAATTATTGAGCTTTGTAAAGTAGTGAAATTAACTAAGTTGCGTACTGACTCCTAACTAGCTATTAATGTTGAATATTACTTTTTTCTTTATTTCTTTTAAACCAGCGGACCCCATGGCATAGGCCACAGTCAGACAGGCATTGTCCTGTTTTTAAAACTATGAAGTGAAACTGTAAAAAGTGGTAAGTCTGAT
This sequence comes from Lysandra bellargus, assembly GCA_905333045.1. Lineage (NCBI taxonomy): Eukaryota > Metazoa > Arthropoda > Insecta > Lepidoptera > Lycaenidae > Lysandra > Lysandra bellargus. The sequence continues at coordinate 5,500,108 of HG995323.1, forward strand.
CAAATTCGCACCACACTCGAGTCCAGTGTCTACGGTGCTCGCCGAGTGTACAAAGACAGGAAAAGCTGGCGCTATATCAATAAGAGGAAGGCATGGAAGGAAGAGGTCAGGCCTCTTAGACATAAAGAACACGAGGAGCAGGAGGAAAATTGAAAGTGAGGAGAGGAAAAACTCGATCTATATCAAAAAGAGGAAGGCATGGAAGGAGCAAGAGGGAATTTGAAAGCGAGCCATAGGGTTCCAGATTGGGAACTCCTGATCTAGCCTACTGGAGCGGAACGACATAAATGATTTGATACAATTAGCATCCCGTTGACATCTGTTAGCGGCTCACGTATACTGAATAATTAATACGTTCGTTCATTACGATACCCATCATTCATCAAAGTAATTTATGGCAGATTGCCATGAAAATCAGCCTTATGCGGTTGGTTTTAAGGATATATCAGAGGCAAAACAACTGGTCACACGCAAAAATATAATTCTACACGTGTAAGTTGTCCAAACATCGTCACAATTAGACCGCGTAGAGTAGCTTCGTTAGTATTCGTGTCATTGTTAACTTCAAATTATGATTCAGATAAAACTTCTTACGTAATACCAGGAGTCATTCTGGATTGTTGGAAAAACCATCACGTAAAGCGTTTAAAAAAGGTATATTAAGTTCACACAGGTATGTAAAGTGTATTTGTGTCGGTAAATTAGTTTAAATCCGATTTTAATGAATTTCTTTGCGTTAATAAATGCAAAGTTCAAATCATTTTGACCTTGTTCTTTCAATGCCTTTAACTCTTTTCGCAATGTTTGTGTATGCCATCATTATCATTACCTGCACTCATTACTTTAACATTTCCGAAGGCACATATTGAAACCGATTGCAACTCGTTTATTTAAAAAAAGTGTTACCTATCTCTTTACATTATCACTCGATTCTTGGTTTGTAAAAGTCTTTGGTGTGATTTCAGTGGTACCCAACGGTCTAGCTTAAGTCTTGGACCCGCAACGCAATAAATTAGAAAAAAGTTAGATAGTAGTAGATCTTCCAATGTCGCCCTTACCTTGATCACTATTTCCTACTCCTCCTAACTTCTTCTGATTAAATTCGTTGCGGGACCCAAGACAGCTTTAGTATGTCCCTCGGGCATCCCTGAGATCATATCAAAGGGTTGTCGTGGTTGGATACCGCTGTCGATCCTGGCGACACAGGAGGTACAGTGGTGGGAATGTGTGGTGGGCCAAAGCTCGTTTAATTTTTTTTTATTAAACAAGGGGGCAAACGAGCAAACGGGTCACCTGATGGCAAGCAACTACCGTCGCCCATGGACACTCGCAACATCAGAATAGCTGCAGGTGCGTTGCCGGCCTTTTAATACTTCAGTCGGAATTTCCAGGAATTGCTATTGTATTCTATTGTTGTCGCGATCACTGGTGCTCGCGCGGGGCCTGAAGGATTAAGAGGGAATACGTTCTTTTCTTAAAGGTTTGCAGGTCGTATAGGTCCGGAAATACTGCTGGTGATAGTTTGTTCCAGAGTTTTACAGTGCGTGGCAGAAAGTTACGCGAAAAACGCACTGTGGAAGACTGCCACTCATCAAGGTGATGAGGATGGTATGTTTTTCGCGTGGGACGATGGCGAAAAGTTGCAGGTGGTATGATTCCGAACAACTCCTCAGAGCACTCCCCGTGATACAACCGACAGAGGATGCAGAGCTACATCTCGGCGTAATTCCAAGGGGTCCAAGCTGTTTGAAACACTATGGCAGTCAACAATTCGAGCGGCCCTTCGTTGGATACGAAAAATACCTTTATCATGGCCTTGAGCAGCGCGTATCTGGTGAAGACGTTCCTCTCGGCCTTGGACTCGTTGTAGCGCGTCATGAGGGTGACCAGCGCCTTCTTGGCCGTGTCGTAGTTCTCGTCCAGCCGGAGCCGCACAGCGCGCAGCCGCTCGTTCGTCTCTATCACCTCTTCCTTGGTCTGCCCGCCTGGAATTACAAGAAGTTAGAAAGAATTTTCTATAAGAATCTTTTAAGATTTTGACTAAAAGTGGGTTAGCAATTTTTAGAGAAAACTGTCTTAGTTTTTTTTTTATTAAATAAGGGGGCAAATGAGCAAACGGGTCACCTGATGGTAAGCAACTACCGTCGCCCATGGACACTCGCAACATCAGAAGAGCTGCAGGTGCGTTGCCGGCCTTTTAAGAGGGAATACGCTCTTTTCTTGAAGGTTTGCAGGTCGTATAGGTCCGGAAAAACTGCTGGTGACAGTTCATTCCAGAGTTTTACAGTGCGCGGTAGAAAGTTACGCGAAAAACGCACTGTGGAAGACTGCCACTCATCAAGGCGATGAGGATGGTATGTTTTTCGCGTGGGACGATGGCGAAAAGTTGCAGGTGGTATGATTCCGAACAATTCCTCAGAGCACTCCCCGTGATACAACCGATAGAGGATGCAGAGTGAAGCTACATCTTGGCGTAATTCCAAGGGGTTAAAGCTGTTTGAAACACTATGACAGTCAACAATTCGAGCGGCCCTTCGTTGGATACGATCCAGAGGGAGCAGTTGGTATTTTGGCGCCCCTGCCCAGAGATGAGAACAATATTCCATATAAGATCGAACCTGCGCCTTGTAGAGTTGTAGGCGTTGGTCCGGACTGAAGTACTGTCTCGCTCTGTTAAGAACACCAAGCTTTTTCGAGGCTAATTTGGCCTTACCCTCTAGATGATATCGGAATTGGACTTCGCTCGATATGTCGACGCCAAGTATCTCAATGCTAGGGGAGATGGTTAAAGATGTGCCCTCTAAACGAGGACATACGACCATTGGTGACTTTTTAGTGGTGAACGCGCAGACTTGTGTCTTGGCGGGGTTGAATTGGACCAAGTTGCGACTACTCCATTCAGAGACCTTCTCCAATGAATTCTCCACCTTAGACACAAGTTCGTTTCACATTTTGCCGAGAAATATTGGGGGAGCCGGTATATACAACATCACCTGTACTGTCATCCGCATAGCAATGAATGCCGCTGGTCTGCAACATGTCATAGATATGCAGTAAGAATAGAGTAGGCGATAGCACACTGCCATGAGGGACACCAGCATCAACAGACTGAGTTTCCGAGCATTCGCCGTCTACTACGACCTTTATGTTTCTGTCTGCTAAGAAACCAGTGACCCACTTACATAATTTCTCAGGCAGCCCGTATGATGGAAGCTTTGAAAGCAGCGCTTTATGCCAAACCCGATCAAAGGCCTTCGCAATGTCCAAACTAACAGCCAATGCCTCTCCCTTCGACTCAATTGCCTGCGCTCAAGCGCTCAAATCTCTTGCCAATTCTATTGACGTGCTGTTGCTTTGCCCGAGTAATCTCTTTCTTGAGGGACCTAGAGGCAAGGTTGTACTCCTTTTTATATGTGCTGGTATTTAAATCCCGAGCAGACATCGCGTTGGCCCAGGATTGGTAAGCCTCCTGCTTCCGGCGAGAAGCTTTTTTGGGGGATGAACCAAACCAGGGACGAAATCTGCCGCCATTGGCACCACAGAGGACGGAATGAAAAGTTCCATCCCCTGCATCACCACATCGGCAACAGAGTTGGCAGTGTTGTCGGGATCATCCGGCGAGAAGCACACGTGCAAGGATAGGATGCAAAAAACGACCGCATCCCACCCAGTCTGCCGACTTGTAGTGCCACACACGACGGTAAATACCGTTAACTAACAGCACGCTGTCTTAACACCGTCGTAAGTGGCACAGAACTCCTGACAAGGCAATGATCCGATGAACCAAGTGGTGCGGTTACGAATATTTGGTAGCCGTCAGGATTTGAAGCCAGCAGGAGGTCCAGCAAGGAAGGATTCTGACCATCCACATCTGGAATTCGCGTAGGCGTAGTAACCAGGTGTGTCAAGTCGTTCGCAAGGGCAAAGTTGCAGACAGATCTCCCCGCATGATCAGTTTTACTGGAATTGAGCCAGTCGGCGTGGTGAGCATTAAAGTCGCCAAGCATTATGATCTCTGTGGATGGGATCTGCTGCTGCACAAAATCTGAAGCAGCTTGCAGGTGCTCCAAGAGTCGGTCCGTCTCGGGGTCACTTATGGGACCTATATAGGCATGCATAGACGCGAGGGTGGTCGTCGGAATCTATGCGGAGCCATAAGATGGACAGGTCCATGACCTCAAGATTGCTGAAGCGGCGAGAGCAGATATCATCTCTGATATACACACACACTCCAGCTTTGGGTAGAAAGGAGTGCTCGAGATAATACTCTGGGTGAGAAAGGTATGATGTGTCTCTCGGAGATGATAGTTGATTAGATCGATGATTAGTTTGTGACTTTAAGCGTACTGGGATTTATGGATGGCGTATTATGGATGGATTACACTTGATTGACGATTCTATTAACAAACTTACTTGTTTTTTAAGTAAAACTTACTTGAGGTGCCCTCGTCCTTGACATCCTGGACGATGCGACGAACGCTCTGAGTGAACTTGCCCACTAAGTTGGTGCTAGCTGAAACAAGAAGAAACAAAATAGGTAAATTTTTAGAAATATCATATTGACCGAAAAGATTTGTTCCTTTGTTTGCATTAAGTAAGCAAAATATGCCGGACTCATTTTGATACATCCAATTAAGTACATAATTATTAGTCGATTTTATTCATATTTTATGGTTTTAGAACTTTGCAAAGTATATGATTTTCTGAGATTCCTTTTCAAATTTTGTCATAAATGCGAACAAAACAAATAGTCAAATAATGACTGTAGTGGCTCTGAAGACACAAAAGCTAAAAGTAATCCGTAGGCTACTTTTTAACCCAACGTGTTTTCGTTGCAAACAAGAATGTAAGCTCCAACATTGTGGTTGCATCCAGTCCACAAAACAAAGTTATAACGTCGTAACACGGATATGCACTCTAGTGACTGAGCCCTCAACCACCCATTAACTATTGAGAGCGGCTCAACTATGTCCACACAGATTAGTCTTCGTCACTTGTGTTTGCGATCGTAGACCGCTGATGAAAATGTCTCTGTGCTCTATATTGGTGCTCTATCTATTCTAAACTAAAAGACACCCATAATTCCTTTGGATCGAAATTCGTTTATCGCACGGGAACCGTACATTTTACCCAACAAAATATCCCAAGTATGTTCTCGTCTTTCAAAGTATCTCCAGACCAAAAATCTAAATGGATTCAGCCGTTTTAGCGTGAAGTGGGTATATTTTCTGACAAGAGAGATGATCCCTGCGTCGGATGGGCACGCAAAAAGTCGTCAGGTGCATCGTGGGTGCATCTTTCGCTAGTCGTGTCGGTCTTCCGTCTCACTAGGTTATAGTCGTGTGCGTACAAGACAAAAAAACGAGGAATACGGCTTTTGCTGAACCAAAGATTTTCTTTGGTAGAATTGATCTTTATAACCCTAAGATGGGTTTACGATGTGGAGCCACCTGAATATCTCATGCAGGCTGGGGGGGGGGGGGGTTAGCTTTAACAAGGTATGAGGTCAATAACTGCGTAGGATTTAGGTATATAGTCGAGTTTGGTATCATTTTCGATTGAATCAAATGTTTAAATGCCAATTTTGTAATAATATTTAGATAAAAGATAGTGAAAATAAAATGAAATAAAAAAATCAGAATATATGATTTTCAACCAACGAAAACGCTGTTGACAGGGCTTAATTAATATAAGGAGGCTGATAGCCGCATTATTCTGCATACCAAAGACATGGTGATGAATGGAGCAATAAACATATTAATAATACTAGACGTTCCGCGCGGCTTCGTCCGCGTAAATCTGAAATTTCACGGAAACTGCATATTTTTCACAAATGAATAACCCATGTCTCACGTAGTCTACTATATATTCGTGTCAAATAACATAAAAATTGCTCCAGTAGTCTGTGAGATATTAGCCCTTTCAAATAATTTTCCCCGTTTTTTTACATTTTCCTCTGTGTCTTTGCTCTTATTGGTCTTAGCGTAATAAATATAGCTTATAGCCTTCCTCAATAAATAGGCTATCAAACACTGAAAGATTTTTCAAATCGGGCAAGTAGTACTTGAGATTAGTGCGTTCAAACAAACAAACTAACCAACAAACTCTTCAGCTTTATTTTCACATTTTCCTCTGTTTCTTTGCTCCTATTGGTTTTAGCGTGATAAAATATAGGCTATAGCCTTCCTCGATAATTAGGCTACCAAACACTGAAAGATTCTTTCAAATCGGATGAGTAGCTCCCGAGATTAGCGCATTCAAACAAACAAACTCTTCAGCTTTATAATATTACTAGACGTTCCGCGCTGCTTCGCCCGCGTAAATTAGATGTCTCACAGTCAAATTAGTCCACAATAAATGGCCTATGATCCTTCAAGTTTCTACTTTTTATCTGTGCCAAAAATTACTCAAGTAGTTCGTGAAATAAGCCCTTTCAAATAATTTCCCCCGTTTTTTCCACATTTTCCTCTATTTCTTCGCTTATATTAAGTCTTAGCGTAATAAAATATAGCCTATAGCCTTCCTTGCTAAATGGGCTATCTAACACTGAAATAATTTTTCAAATCGGACGAGTAATTATTGACTCATACTAAGATTAGCGCGTTTAAATAATGATTCTTCTTCTTCTTCTTTTTACGTTGTTTAACATCTTTATTGTGCAAATATGAGTCCTAAAATGAATTAAGCATTCTTAAGTCATCCGAATATGGTACCGAACTTGGAATATTACCATAATTAATGCCTCTATACAGATTGAGACTCTACTTTCCTCCAGAGCAGAAGCTGCTAAAATTAAAAAAAAATTACATCAAAAATCGCGACGGCTCCACATTTTAAATCCATCCTTGGGCTATAAGGACCAATCCTACCAAAGGAAATCTTTGGTTCAGCAAAAGCCGTATAATTTACCGTACACACGCAACTATTATGACTTATGACTTATGAGAGTAAAATGAAAACAAAGTGCCTTTCTTTTCCTTTTAGCTGGCCAGGGGTTGTGCCAAAATGTATTCGTTTTAGTTTCGTTATATAATTGCCGATGAAAATGTATGGAATTGACATAAGCGTTCGTTAATATAATAATATCTATTAATAATATCTATGGACGCTTCACACCACGTCAGTCTGGTCCCGTGCTAAGTACCTAAAGGACTTGTGTTACAGGTACCAGACAACGGAAATATATTTAATACTTTTATTCTATACATATATTTAAGATTTTTATTATATTATACACATTTAATACACATCCAGACCCGGGAACATTGAAAACTTTTTGTTCCGTCGGCGGGATTCGAACCCGCGACCCCCGGCTCGAGCTACCAACGCGCTCACCACTGAGCCACAGAGGTCGTCAAAAATAATATGACGTTGACGTTCGACTCGTCTTATGTCAATTCCATACATTTTGATCGGCGATTCTATAACGAAGCGAAAACGAAAATGTTTCGGCCTGGTGTCATTGAAACCGGTCACCATCTCTGAAACCGCTGGAGGAGGCATATAAAATTATCTACTTATATCTATGTAAATAGTATGAATGACTAATGTTTAACAGAGTCTAAACCGTTGGAATATGAGTTTAATACTTTACGATCGGCTAATAAAACGACTAATTTATTAGCCATAATATTTAAGAGTATCATTTATCTAATATATCTATTTTAATATGCCTAATGACATTCCGGGAATGAGCGGAATAATAATTTTACAACGTACTTAGTTTCAGTACGTATTTGACTTAAAATGTTGTTTTATGAAGCCAAAATAATACATCTTAAATGCTGAAATAATACTTAGACGTCATCTTAGAAATTCTACTATAATTTGTTTTGATACGTTTGTCAAAGGCTTCGAAAATACATTTCGCAATATAAAAACTATCTCAATGGTTAACGAACCAAGCGGACCTCGGTGGAGCCAAATTGCTGAACAAAGTTTTTCAATCTACAATATTTAATATTAAAAATAAATAAAATTATATAAATACAATATTTCATAGAGAATAAATAACGAATGGACTTTCAGTGATACTTTGACTGGCAAATTAGAGATTAAAATTATCAAATTACGAAAAAAAAGCAATCACGGATTTATTTTAAATCAAAATTAGATAACGTGTGTAACATTATTTATGTCTGTAGAGCTACACCTGTAATTTAGAATAGGTAGTAGGATTTACCTTTATTATACAACTGTAGGTATATTTTCAACATTCGTTTCATTCAGTCAGCTTAACAGACGAGTCACGTTTATTTAGCGCTTTTATCTAACATTTTTTCAGCCTGAGTGACTAACACTCACTATCACACGAGTAAAGCATCTTATCCGACCAAGTCTTATTAGAAAAAGTGACAATCTTACCAAACAGAATTGTCCGAATTAAAAAAATATCAACATTTTGTAGTTCTAAATTATACAAAAACAAAAAACTACAAAATTATTATACACGCTATACATTCATGTTTCAATTTGTTATTGTAATTACGATGTTAATATTCATCGGTACGAAATAACATATTTGTTGCTGCTTGTTTAAATTGTTCACGTTATTAACATGCATTATCTTATATATAAAATTCTCGTGTCACAATGTTAGTCCACGAACTCCTCCGAAACGGCTTTATTGATTTTTACCAAATTTTATATGCATATTCAGTAGGTCTGAGAATCGGCTACTCGGTACTTTATATATCTATAAGTGCATTTGTTGAATAAATAATAGTAAATTGTTACAACCTGAGACTGACGGCGAACATTGTGCGACGGGATAGCGATCGACGTTGCCATGGTGACATACTTATTTAGTCACTTCAATAAATTAATATGGCAAATATATTATGGCAAAGCAACGTTTGCCGGGACAGCTAGTTTAATATAATAAAATTATGTTCATAAATTTATTAGTTTTATTACGAATAACAAAAACTATTTATTTATTTTATTATTCGTAGACTGTACATTATTATTCAATGTTGAAACGTATTAATTTTAACCGAAGTTATAAAATACATCAAATACCTACTATCGTAAGTACAGCCTACAACTTACAAGTAATGTTGTTATTTAATAGTAAACTATTTAGTATTTACTATTTAATAATCTGTGCCTTTAATACGGAGAAGCGAAGCGCTTTTCTTATTCCTGACGTTTTTGTTGCTTTTCAGCCGCCGAGGTCGTGGATGGTCTGAGGTGAGTACTGAGTGGTGAGTGGTGACAGATGTCACTTGCTGTTAGAGATAAAGTTTTTAAACTACCCGACGATTCATAAATTATTTTTTGTGTCCCGAAGTACACCAAAGACACAGGTTAGACCTACGAATAATATAACCTAAGGAAACGTAACTCCCATACTAATACAGTTTTAAATTTGGTTCCATTCGAACTGTCATGTAACGTCAGCCTTTATACCGCTCAAGGTCACCTAAATATTGCAAATGTATGAAAAGTGAACCTAAGGTACACTTTTTTGACAAGTATTTTTGAGCATGTTTTTTGGCGGAGTTACTCTTCCTTAGTTTTTATTATTCGTAGGGTTAGACGGTCAAATTTTTGTCTATCTGATCCATCAATCTGATTGACGGAATATTGATGGTTATAAAAAGTTCATATTAAAAATACGATCAGTCCATCAATCCGTTTGTTAGCCGTTCAAATTTTCGTCAATCTCTACCGATTGATGAAAATTTGACCGTCTAACCTGTGTGAAACGAAAACATCCGCAAGTTTATTTAACATTATGAATATTTGAGCAAACCTTAGAAATCATTAAGCCTACAGGTATTTAAAAATCTTTAGTGTCAGTTTATACCAAAATGCGACGCTGCATTTAAAGTTTCCTGACATCTTCACTCATAAATAACTGTTAACTTAACCCTCGTAGTTAGTACTTCATAGCATAACATTTCTAATCAAGATTTCAAGCTTAGTCTGAATTTCAGGTTATTTGTTAGCGAGTTCGACGGCGTCGCTTGTTCAGACGGCGGGGGAAATGGAATATCTCGTACTAAGGAACTTCTCTCAAATCTCATGCTGTAGAGATACATTGATTCGTGAGAAAGAAATTATGAAGGAGGCTAAATGTTATTGTTCTTTACATTCATCAGCTTTTTTGTTTCCGCAGCCTGTTCGAAAAAAATCGCTTGAGTTAATATAATAACTTTTTTTTTTTTATTTTTTTTTTAATGAAATAAGGGGGCAAACGAGCAAACGGGTCACCTGATGGAAAGCAACTTCCGTCGCCCATGGACACTCGCAGCATCAGAAGAGTTGCAGGTGCGTTGCCGGCCTTTTAAGTATTAGAGGGAATAGGGTAATAGGGGAGGGTAGGGAAGGGAATAGGGTAGGGGATTGGGCCTCCGGTAAACTCACTCACTCGGCGAAACACAGCGCAAGCGCTGTTTCACGCCGGTTTTCTGTGAGAACATGGTATTTCTCCGGTCAAGCCGGCCCATTCGTGCCGAAGCATGGCTCTCCCACGTATGAATTGTCTTGATTAGGAAAAAAAGTGTGTCAGCTCCGACGCACGACTGGAGTTTACTCCTTAAGTACGAGTATCTAACCATACGCAAAAAGAGTTTATTCAACTGAAAAAAGATTAATATTATATGAAATCAGATGTTCCGGCAATATTATCTACACCCCTTTCTGCCATAGTTATTTCAAAATATGTTTTTCTCAATTCTAAGGCCAGAATCGAATACTTAGAGGAGAAAAATCCAGGAAGATCAAGCCGAAGAAACTCATATCCAGGACAAATAGTTGCCGAGTTACAAGCATTCAAACTTTGACATTGACAGCTCGGCAACTGTCAAACGTCGAACAAAAGCGGCCATAAATCAGCTTCCAATAGGCCTAGAGCAGGGGTCACCAATTAGTTTCGCTCGGGGTCCGTTTTAAGACATGAAATGACCTTCGCGGTCCATACATTTTATATATTTTATAAAAAAATAAATAAACAAAGGTAATTACGGAAATTACAAAGGTATTTATTTAGATATCAATGAGAAAAGTAACCATTTTTGTAGCTAATTATATCTCTGAAGTTCGGAGTGAAATATTGGTGCAAGCTATAGATATTGGCATTAAAACCTATAATAGAGATGTCCTAAGCTGAACGAAGATTATCTTCGAAGTTCGAACGTGCTTGGTCCGCAAACAATGGGTTGGCGGTCCGGATGCGGACCGCGGTCCGCCATTTGGTGACCCCTGGCCTAGAGGAACAGGGTTTCTTCTAACATCAAAGGCAACACCTCGGATACCCCCTCCCTGAATTTGAATTAGATGAGAGACATCATTTTTTCTCTATTCTAAGGCCAGAATCAAATAGAGGAGAAAAATCCAGGAAGATCAAGCCGAAGAAACCCATATCCAGGACAAATAGTTGCCGAGTTACAAGCATTCAAACTTTGACATTGACAGCTCGGCAGCTGTCGAACGTCTTACTAAAGTAGCCATAACTCCGCTCCCAATAGGCCTAGAGGAACGGGGTTTCTTCTAACATCAAAGGCAACACCTCGGCTACCCTCTCCCTGAATTTGAAATAATTATAATAATATATAATTATTATATTATTTTATATAATATTATAATATAATTATACTATATAATTATATTATTATTATTATTATATAATATTATATTCCGATAGGTATATTTAACCTTTATGGTCTTAATACACTCACAGCCAAATTAGAAAGTTTCCGTCGTCCAAAAACGTGACACATTTTCGTTATTTGATAGTAGGTTTTACCCCTCGGATTTTTCTCACACCGGGCGCCTTATATATGAAAATCGACCAAAAATATAATAACTAGATAACGTCATAATGCCCGCACATCTGGTTCGCTAAAGTCCATTTATCGCGCGGTAACCGTACATTTTTACGGGATAAAAATAATCCTATGTCCTCTCCGGGGACTCAAAGTATCTCCATACCAAAATTTCAGCAAATTCGGTTTAGAGGTTAGGGCGCAAGGTTGTTACCTCTTTGCGCCCTAATGCGAAAGTGCGTCTATACAAGATGTTTGCGTAAACACCGTTGTCCTCGAAACCATCAAATGAGCCCGTCAAAATGAACAACTTTTTCTATGAAAACAATGCTGGGAATTTAAAAAAATCTGTCTTCATACCCATACAAATTGCCGATCCGGGCATCCGGGGTATGAAGACGGCATTTTTTTTCAGTTCCCAGCATTGTTCTCATAGAAAAAGTTGTTCATTTTGACGGGGTCATTTGATGGTTTCAAGAATAACGGTGTTTACACTAAGACACTGTACATATATATACAAAAGAATAATATTATTATGACCCAGTAATGAAACCTATTATGCAGAGGCCACTGACCTCACATGGTAAGCTGTTATCATCTCACTGCTAATATAAAAAAAAAATGTAAGACATTTTTCCACAAGGATTAAAAAAAAGTATTTTTTAAATAAAGATGCAAAAGAATAAAATATAAAAACGTGAATTGGAGTATTTAATAATTCAGATTCGGTTACACTCCAAAAATCTATGTCGTAGGTTTAGGTTCGGTTAGCAATTTAGTTTTAGTTGGATGAAAAACTAGTTTTCCAATTTGAAAACTATCTAAAATGTATTTTATATCGGATTTTACATTTAAATATTTTTTATACTTACTCGGAAGCATTGAAAATTCTAACCAGCTTATCACGACCTAGATATAATTGTAGTAAACACTTTACTCCTTCGGTGTAAAAAGTAGCGTACGTGTTAATGAAAGAAAAAAACAAATATTACTTTATTCCAACGCCTTAACAAGGTTTTGTAATTATCATCATTTTTCAGTAGTCTTCAGATATGTTATTATTTAGCAATAAATAAAATAAAGATGACCCCACTTCAACTTATACGGTTATTATTTTAATAATACCTACTAAATATACTACTTGATTTTTAAAATATAACATTAGGGGGCAAACTAGCAAACGAGTCACCACACTCACGAAAACATTAACTACCGTCCATGGGCGTACCCAGGATTTCAGCTAGGGGGGAGGGGGATTAACATGAGCTGCAACCCCCCCCCCACCCCCCCGCTGAAATCCTAGGTACAGGTATATGAACCAAGATGGTCAATTTACTTTTATATCTGACTTAAGGCAAGGCTGTCCCTAAAATTTGCAGGCCCGATGTCCGTCCGGCGTCCGCGTCAGTGCGAATATCGTAAAGGACATTAAAATAACATTCATATCAGCGCGCCTTGTACAGTGGCGGTTACGACGCTCGCCGCGTCCAAATAGGAGAAAATTATACATTTTATTTTATTATTAACCGAAATATTTATTAAAAACTGTTCGGTTATTTCCTTAGAACAATCAAAAAGCTATCATTTTTGTAAAAAAACATGTCATTGAAAATTACGAGATGTTCGCATTTGAAGTGTATTTTTAACCGACTTCCAAAAAACGAGGAGGTTATATGTTCGGCTGTGGATTTTTTTTTTTTTTTTTTTTTTTTATTTTTGTATGTTCAACGATTACTCCGCCGTTTGTGAACCGATTTTCGAAATTTTTGTTTTGTTGTATTAGGTTTCACTCCAATTTGGTACCATGTTCACAAAAGTGGTGACCTGATGATGGGATCTATGAGTAATCGAGGGAACTCCTCGAAATTTATATGGAAACATATGGTGATTTTGGTTTTATGTGAAGCGTACTAAGAATATGCTACCAAAAAGTCAAATATTGGGTCAAGGTATACCATGGTTTCGAAGATGCTGAGAGAACTCCTGACTCCTTATAGATACACGTTTGGGAGTTTCGGCGTTGTTTTAAGAACAGAAGGCATATGCTACTATGCAATTTATATTCATCATCATAATCATCATCATCATCATCATCATCATCGTCATCATCATCATTACCACGTCGTGTTAAGGTCACCAATGTCTCATGGCACAGACTAGATAATAGTACAAGGCATAGGTATGGATATACTAATAATAATTATTATGTTCTTACTGTATAACAACACCTGTTTATTTAATACATGACGGCGGTCGGCGCCGTAGAGGCGACGGCGTCGCCGCCGCGCGGCGCATGGCGGCAGACGACAGATCGAATCCTTTACTAACTACTTTATATACAGATCGAATACTTTATTAACTACTTTATAAAATTTAAATAGACAAATAGAATTGAAATAAAGTTATTTTAAAAAGAGCATTTAAACAAAACAAAGTCATTGAGTCTTTTTAATTAGTTATACTTATTAATCGATAGATGGCGCACTAAGTATCGATTTGAATTCTTTATTACAAGAACAGCTGTCAATAATTATGATAATATTAAATATTATGAGTAGCTACGCTACATCCTATGCAAGTTTATACAATTTTTTATCTGATAGATCCTTCGATCGTGGAAAAACGAGACACAATAGCCTTTCTATTGTTATCGCAATCGCCGGTGACCGCTTGGGGCTTGAAGCATTAAAATTGTTAAATTACTTAGCACAATATGTTCACTTCACTGATAATATATTATTTTGTGAGTGTGAGTTGTGACTCTTAACAAATTGTAATAAGATACTTAGGTAAAATATACGCGAAGGTTTATCTACTAGTGTAGCTAAAAAGAGTGAAATTATTATTATTTTTAACAAAAAATTAAAACCGACTTCCAAGGTAAAAACAATAATAACATTAATATGAACTAAAAAGTATTAAATAATTTCTACTATCTAATAGTGCCTTTTTCCGAATTCGGCTAAACCTCAACTATTTCTGTACTCAATCTTCATAATTTTGAAGTCGGTGCCAGTTCCAAAAGTTTCAAATATCTGAAGTTTCAGCTATCTGGTACCGACTTCAAAATTATGAAGATTGAGTACAGAAATAGTTGAGGTTTAGCCGAATTCGGAAAAAGGCACTATTAGATAGTAGAAATTATTTAATACTTTTTAGTTCATATTAATGTTATTATTGTTTTTACCTTGGAAGTCGGTTTTAATTTTTTGTTAAAAATAATAATAATTATGGTTGATATTCAAGATTTTCTTACAGAATTACCATGCCATTTTTCAATATTATTAATTATTATGTTCGGTTATTTTTTTACTTTGTTATCCTTTTTGAGTCTACATTAATTTTGGTGTAAGAGAAACTGGCCTGGCCTTAAGAGACATTTTGTTTCCAACACTTCATTTTACGCAGAGTAGATAACATGTTTTGAATTCCCACTTTCCAGGAAAATTGACATTTATTTTAGCTTCTAGGGGGGGCAGGGGGGGCAGCTTGTCAATCGCGGCTTTGTATAGAAAATGTCAAGTTTTGACAGGGAGTCAATGACCGCTATTGCCATGTTTCGCCGAGTACAGCATAGTAAATTGACTTCATACAGTAACATTTCAGATCCAGTACCTTGTAAAATGACTTCTTACATTCCATATGAAAATCTGAATAAACAGGTAGAGTATGAAGTTTAAAGAGAAATATTAAAATTGTGAACTACAAGCCAACATTTGCCCGGCAGAGTGGCTGCACAGCAAATATTTCGAGCGATCTGTTTGCCGACAAAAGTTTACACCAGTATCATTTCGAGTGGATGTTTCATACTCGAGTATAGTGATGTTAAATTTGATACTCAAAGCTTTGACAGCTTCCATGTTCAAATTTAGGTTCAACCGATAGGTTTTCAGTTTTCACGCCCTCAAACCCCCTCCAACATGAAAACATACCGTAATAATAGTATTTTAAAAAGATATTTTAAAAAGATTATTTTAAAAAGATAAGACTGACTTTAAAATTGTACGTAACTGAGAGTTAATAATATTTCCTCTCTCAAAAACTACAGAAGCGATTTTGATGAAACTTACATCATAATAATTCATACCCTAAGTTGAACAATACCTAGTGCAACCAAAATTATTATTTTTTAACAAAAAATTAAAACCGACTTCCAAGGTAAAAACAATAGTAATATGAACTAAAAAGTATTAAATAACTCTTACTCTTTAATAGCACTCCTTTTTCAGAATTCGTCTAAATATCAACTATTCCTGTACATATACTACAGTCTTCATTACTTTGAAGTCGGTACCAGCTAATTTAATCGTGAGTTCAGTAATGTCAGAATATCTGAAACTTTTGGGACTGGTACCGACTTCAAAGTAATGAAGACTGTAGTATATGTACAGAAATAGTTGATATTTAGACGAATTCTGAAAAAGGCGTGCTATTAAAGAGTAAGAGTTATTTAATACTTTTTAGTTCATATTACTATTGTTTTTACCTTGGAAGTCGGTTTTAATTTTTTGTTAAAAAATAATAATTTCACTCTTTTTAGTTAAGTATCTATAAAATTAGGCTTTATGCGTAAAACCCCAATACGAATGTTAACTATTCACATTATGTTACTGTAAGCGAAATTGTGGTAAATGCTTGCAGTTATAGCGATGCTGCAATTTCCGAAATTTTATCTTTAAAGGTTCAGGAGTTCTGTTCAGTGCCTTTGCACCAAGAGACACCTTCGTATGAAATTTCTCTTATTCGTAACATATGTTTAACTTACTAGAAACAACATTTCAACCACTATCAGTGTTTTGATAAAATTCAAGGATTTTCCTCGATTGCTCATAGATCCCATCATCCCATCCCATCACTTTCGTAATTGTTATACAAAATTAAGATTACATCCTATACAACAACACGATAATTTTGAAAATCAGTCTACAAACAGCAAAATCATCATCAAAAACATCTGCTTCGATGCAAAATATCACGAAAAGTACCAATAATTGGGTCATAGTGTGATGACTCATGGTATAATTGTGGTTGTGATGATGATGATTAATCAAATTGATGTATTAGCTTATGCTTTCAGTTGTTTAAACAACATCGAAATCCCCGAACCTGTACCTATAAGCATTCAAAAGTTCTGTACGATACCTTCGGATCCAGGGTATAACCTGGTGCGAAGTCTTACTTTTTGGTAGCATTTACCTCGAATGCTTCAGAAAAAATTGAAATCACTATATGTTTCCATACAAATTTCAAGGAGTCCCCTCGATTCCTCAAGGATCCCATCATCAGATCACCACTTTTGTGAACATACCACCGTACCAAATTCAAGTTAAACCCTATAGAACACAAAAAGATTTTTGAAAATCGGACCACAAACGGCTGAGTAATCGTTGAACATAAAATAAAAATAAAAAAATACATACAGCCGAACATATTACCTCCTCCTTTTTGGAAGTCGGTCAAAAAAGAAATGCGATTTACCTCCAAAAATATAAACTTTAATCGTCAATATAGGTAATTATTAATTTCAATTATATTCATAAGTACATTCTCTCATACAGCATACTGTAATAATTCATTTCATTTACAACTGCAATACTGCAATCAAATATTAATACGAATAAAGTGAAATATGAGACGAATAACGATACAATTGAGCTTTTACGTTCCCTGAGCTTAAAACTTCAGTAATTTCGAGTAAATTCATTTACAGATACATTAAGTTCATTTTCGGAAATATTTTAATATAACCTATATTGAAATGTAGAATCTAAAGGGTTGAATAGGAGGCTCTTTCAATTGAATAATTTGATATATTTGCTGTATATTGTTTCAAACTGTTATTAGTTCTTTTAATTGTTATTAACATAGTGTTTAGAATAAAATTCACTAGAAACATCTGATTAATCCTTCCCTACAAGACAGTGGCGAGGGGTGAATATTTTGAGAAGGGAAGCCGGAGTAAAAAATCTACTTACCAATTTTGGTAATTTATAATTGAATGACATGCTTTGAATTTTCAAAACTAAGTTTGGAAAACAAAGTTTCCTTCGACAACAAAATATAATCTGTCAGACAGCAGTCTTTCTGAATTAATGCCATATTTTCCGAACTACACGATTACGTCGTACGACTCACAATTCACAAGTCACAATATAAATTAATTTAATTCACGACACTCTTCTAAGTTCTAACGCTAAAACAAAATTTAAATTCGACAAAACAAAACAAACGACATGTTGTTTACAAACACACTATCCGCCATATTAATATGTCAATCTAAAAACCAGCAAAATAAAAATGTATTACGCGCCTGTCATATTTAGTACCGCTAAAGGCATTCTTAATAAAGTCGTATTACAAAAAATCCTACCAAAATAAAATGTATTACGCGCCAGCAAAAGTATAATGTCGCTACATTCATTCTTAAATTCGAATCATAACAATTTTACTTCATGACTCATCTATCTCGCTTGCACTTGTGCGTTGCTAATTAACCTTTCTCCGTAATAACTCGTCGGGCATCGAGTTATTTCCAAGTATATATCGCGCGTGCTAGAACGAGACAGAACATGACGACCAGTTCACAGGAATGAAAAGGACAGATGCTTACTATGAACTGTCGTTGTATGGAGAAATAAGCCGCTAATCCTGCGGCTTATTTGATTCTCTGCGCCCGCACATTGCATTGCCTTTTAAAATTTGTAGGCGATAGTTATTAATTCAAACTAACACTGTACAAGATAATATTTAATAAATGTGGCTGGGCGAAAGTGTGGATGTCTGTCTGTTGCCTCTTCACGCTGAAGCTACTGGTCCGATTTTGATGAATCTTCGTATTCAAATACATTATACATTGGGTTTCAGCTATAGTTCTTACTTTTTGTCCCGAAAAATAAACGGTTCCCGCGCGATAAAAGTACATCGGCGCAACGGAGTTGCGGGCAACATCTACAATAGTTATAATTATTATAAACAACAGCAGCCGTAATACATGGTTTTTGCACAAAATTCATACATGTCAGAGACAATACCACGAAAGCAATACACTTTGCCGTCATATGCATATTCTACAATCGTCAAAAACTGCATGGGGAACCATATGACATATCTACCCCCTCACATAAGTATCATATTATTTAAAAAATTAAAAAATAAATCGAAATTTTATTGAAACAATTTACAAGCGTTGTGTTCTACAAACGATGTACTTTTAATTTTCTCACCCAGGAAGTTCTTTTGTTGGGTTTTTATTTAAGTCTGCTCGCTTCATCTTGTTGTACGCAATAGTTCCTCATTGTTTCAGTTTTCCTTTAATTAATTTAATTACTCCTCATTACTTTCAGTTAATGATAATTAAGTAATTCTACAGGACAATACTCTTCGACGTTTATAAAAGATAATTAATATTCTATATTACCTAATTATCTTTCTAATAAAGATTTTATATAAGTAAGTAATTTACCATTTTTCCAACTTTTATACTTACATCAAAAGACAAAAACAGAAATTTTATACCATTTATGCACATGAATACACCAATAATAGCATGGTCCTTGGGTCACATAGTCCAGAATTATTTTCAAATATTCTCCTTCAATAATTTCTCGTAGAAGCAACAATGTAGACTCATCTTAGCAAACGCGGTTTACGAGTGAGTTTACAGCTCGAGTTGGAGTTTAACCGGAGTTTAACTGTGTAATCTCGCGGTTAAAGTGTTTACAAATAAATTCCCCACAAAATGCAGAGAGAATAAGTTTTTAAAGTGTTCGCTTAGCAAGATTTTATCGCGGAGATAAAAGAGATTGTTTCGCCGCGAAATGTAGAGATGTAAAGTAATAAAGTATGCAAACGAGAAATTTAAATTCATTTTGGTTTTTAATTTAGAAGTAGATTCTTTCTACACAATAAAAATTATTTATGCATAATCTATACTTATAAAATTACATGTCCTGACTGACTGAATGATTCATCATCGCTGAGCAAAAACTGTTAGAGCTACAGCCACGAAATTTGGTGAGTAGGGTTATTTTATTATGTAGACAGCCACTAAGGAAGGAATCTTGAAAATTTTAACCCGAAGGGGGTGAAATAAGGGTTGAAAATTTGTATGGAAGTCCGTCATTTCTTTAGTTAGAAACATGAAACTTTTTTTTGGGCTACTGAATAAAAATAAATAGATACGTATTTAAGTGTTTTTGGAAATTCTACCCCCAAAGGGGTGAAATTGGGGTTGAAAGTTTGAATGAAAGTCCGTCATTTCTTGAGTTAGAAACATGAAACTTCATTTTTGGGCTACTGATTAAAAATAAATAGATATGTCTTTAAGCGTTTTTGGAAATTCCACTCCCAAAGGGGTGAAATTCGGGTTGAACGTTTGAATGAAAATCCGTCACTTCCTAAGTTAGAAACATGAAACTTTATTTTTGGGCTACTGATTAAAAATAAATAGATACGTATTTAAGTGTTTATGGAAATTCTACCCCCAAGGGGGTGAAATTAGGGTTGTAAGTCTGAATGAAAATCCGTCACTTCCTGAGTTAGAAACATGAAACTTTATTTTTGGGCTACTGATTAAAAATAAATAGATACGTCTAAAGACGTATCTATTTATTTTTAAACGCTATAAATAGCGTTTTTGGAAATTCTACCCCCAAAGGGGTGAAATTGGGGTTGAAAGTTTGTATGAAACTATGTCAATTTTAAACCTATCGGTCTGAAACTTTGCATGCATAAAATTACTGTAACGTAGGCGTTTCCTGAAAAAGGATTTTAAAAATGTTTACCACCAAGGGATTAAAATAAGAGATGAAATTTTGCATGAAACTTTGTCAATTTTAAGCCGATCGGGCTGAGACTGTGTATGCATAAAGTTACTGTGACGTAGGGATCCTCTCAGAAAGGAATTTAATAAATTCCATCCGTAAGGGGATGAAATAGGGGATGAAAGTTTTTTTTTAATGCAATAAGGGGGCAAACGAGCAAACAGGTCACCTGATGGTAAGCAACTTCCGTCGCCCATGGACACTCGCAGCATCAGAAGAGCTGCAAGTGCGTTGCCGGCCTTTTAGGGGGTAATAGGGGAGGGTAGAGAAGGAAATAGGGTAGGGTAGGGAAGGGAAAAGGGTAGGAGATTGGGCCTCCGGTAAACTCACTCACTCGGCGAAACACAGCGCAAGCGCTGTTTCATGTCGGTTTTCTGTGAGGATGTGGTATTTCTCCGGTCGAGCCGGCCCATTCGTGCCGAAGCATGGCTCTCCCACGTCAAAACTTTTTCACGTTTTTAGACATTTTCTTAGACTTTCGACTGATTGAACTGAAATTATTAAAGATTTGAGCTTCTATGATGAAAACGTGCACTTTAATAGGATATTGGTAAATTCAACCCCCATGAGGATAAAATAAGGATATGATGGAGGGCGTAATTGTATTACTTTGAACCTATTGGAACAAATAAATTAAGACGAACAAATAATTGAGTATTTTGCAGTCATATATTAGTGTTGAGTTTCTATAATTCTCTATGTTTAGAAACAAAGTTATAAATTAAAAGTGAAATTATTGTAACCTAAACAAAACATACGGTTTTCGAGTGACATTTGATTAATATGCACTTGCCATATGTCAACTGTCAAGTGCGGTTCTTGAGGTACAGCCTGGATATGGACAGACGGACAGACTGATATTTTATCTTTGTGAATGGGTCCCGTTTTTACCCTTTGATTAAGGGACCTTATAAAGAAGAAAATTATCCATCTCCGTTATTAACTGCTAACGCGGACAAAGTCGCGGGCAACAGCTTTTTGGGCTACTGATTAAAAATGAATGGATACGTATTTAAGTGTTTCTGGAAATTCTACCCCCAAGGGGTGAAATTATGGTTGAAAGTTTGAATGAAAGTCCGTCATTACTTAAGTTAGAAACATGAAAGTTTATTGACGTTTGCGTTTGACGTTTGCTTAAATAGGGTCCCGTTTTTACTCTTTGTATAAGGATCCGCAAAAAGGGGAAAACTATATATCTTTGTTATTATACTATGTTAACGCGGACGAAGTCGCGGGCAACAGCTAGTATTATACAATAGAAATAAAACAAAGCAGACCAGGGGTTCCCAAACTGCGCCGCGGCGCCCTGGGGCCGGCCGTAGACAAAGTCCCTTACGTTAAAAACGATGACGAAATTCGTTATCAAAATGTATGGTATTTGACATTAGTCTTCGCAAGCGAAATGTCATTTAGCGATGACTTATGTCAAACCGCATGCATTTTGATAGCGAATTTTGTCATCGGTTTTAACGAAAGATACTTTGTCTAAGGGGGCCGGTGCGCCGTGGAAAGGCAAGAGGGGCGCCGTGAGTCAATCCTCCATCATTATCCATAACCACTATTATAAAATAAAATTATACTTAATTTAAATTATACAAAGCAGACAGATGATTAAATATTTGTTAATTATTATTTACTTGCTTAACCTAACTATAATCATTAAAGGTGTTTATTTATATTGTATATTTTTGAATAGCTAGGTAAAGTAGGGCGCCGTGACAAAATATTGACTTGTAAGTGCGCCGCAGGCTGAAAAAGATTGGGAACCCCTGAAGTAGATATCTATACTAATATTATAAATGCGAAAGTATCTATCTCTGTCTGTCTGTCTCGCTTTCACGCCTAAACTACCGAACCGATTGTAATGAAATTTTGTACACAGATAGTCTAAAGGCTGAGAAAGGACATAGGCTACTTTTTAACTGGAAAAAATAGTTGTAAGAGGGTGAAAATGCGTAAATTTGTTCAAATTGTGTTAGTTACAAAAATTCATAATAGATGGCGCCGTACCGTCTCCTACATCGCGATGACGCTTGCTCAAATGTCTTTCTATAAGAGGTGGTATCATCTTACATTAAGTTCTCGATTTTTTCGATTGTTGTTTCTTTGTTACGTTATTAAATAACTTAGTACTTTAATCTATACAGTGACGTAACCTTAAATCTATCAATGATAAATAGTTTATGGGTAAAGTTGTGTAATTGGGGGGCTAATGCCCGTTTTCACAAACAACACCTAAAATTTAGGTGTCCCTTAAGCCAATATAAGGGGCACCTAACGCAAGTTTTGTTTTCACCAACGTTTAAGTGACACCTAAACCATTATAATTTAGGGGATGAATTGACAAGCCCGTAACTCTTAGGCGACGTACATTTTGAATAAAACAACCTAATACGCGATTCATCCGTCAAACCATTAGGTGACCCTTATAATTTAGGGGATCAATTGACGACCCCGTAAGACTTAGGTGACGTATGTGGCGACGACGACGACGTTAGATGACGGTTGCCTTGACAATGAATCTGTTATCGAATGGCCGTCTGATATTTTACTTGTAAAATAGCAAGCTCCCATAAATATCTTCACATTTATCACAAACCTTCCTCTTTAATCACTCTATCTATTAAAGAAAACCGCAATTAAAGGGAACAAAGGGACATGAGGACAGAAAAAGCGACTTTGTTTTGTACTATGTAGTGATATACGTCACCTAAGAGTTACGGGGTTGTCAATTCATCCCCTAAATTATTGAAACAAAACCGACGTTAGGTGCCCCTTATATTGGCTTAAGGGACACCTAAATTCTAGGTGATATTGGTGAAAACGGGCATTAATATACTTTATTTGGCATAAATAAAGTTTAATATTAAAAAATTAAATAAGTTATCACTGCACAGCTGTTTTTGGGTGTTTTGATTTAATGGGTACTAGGGTTTTTTTTATAAAAGCTTAATTTGACACCAATTTTGTTGACATCGCGCGCTATAAACAAGTCCACGCGGACGAAGTCGCGGGCAACAGCTAGTGTAATATACATCGCGTCGTCCATGGTCTCTTTGTAAGTTCCTGTAATAACAGTCATTGACAAAAATACCTTTTTATTGTATTTAACGGATATCTTTTCCATACTATATTTTTAATTACTTAGTAGTATAATTAATAAATGTGAAAGTGACTGTATATTCTATCCGTCTGCCTGATACCTTTCCACCCGTAAGCCGCCAAACTGCTTTGGATAAAGATAGGTACTTTGTGCTCTGCAACTTTATGTACAGTTTTCCGTTGGTCCGTCAAAATCTACGGTTACCGCCCTAATTTTACGTGCAAACTAAATTGCAGGAAACCTCTGGAAACGAATAAAAATATGTCATCGTACCCGACTATGGTAAAAGAGAATAAATCGTCAACATTTTTTGACGAGCTGAAAATTTTTAATTAACAGCAGAGGGCAAACGTACAAAATATTAAAAGTGCATCCAGCTTTAACGTTTTCCTTTGAGTGTACTCCCGTTGTCGCCGTTCGATTGCTGTCGTTGTTTTTGACAGACTCGCAGCTACTTAGCTAAACAACTGTCACAGATATTCAGCTTGGAGAAGTTACAGATCGACGTTTCAAATGTACAAGTTTAAATTCACTCGAAAACTTGTTTTTACAGCATGGAAGTCATGAGTTCTTGACGGAAAAAAAAAGTATATAATATTTTAAAATAGGTTGGTTACTTACACTTTTAGAATACACTTTTACACTTTTAGAACCACTGGAAGAAATAGGAAATATACGCAAAGGTCGGAGCAGAGGGCGCCACTTAAAACCAAACTTAAAACAAATAATCCGAACAAAATCCTACATGTTGCAAACTTCATATCAGAATAATGACAGCGATTGACAGAAACGTTTTCAAACGTCGAACAAAACTTTTTGTTTACTGTCTAGGCGCTGTCTCAAGTGTGAAAACATTGACGTACTCTATCAGACTATAATATTCTATTATAAGCACATTATATAGAAATTAATATTGAACTAACTAACCTAACCCTCCATAATCTTCGGCTAATCTAAGTTTAGGGTTATGACGGTATACTCAAATGTAATCTGCCGTGATAGCTAAACGCTCAGATGTAATTACACAAATAACAAGATGGCCGCTCTCGAATTGTGCTCAAACGAAATGGGCCGTGGCGAGATTGAATTTGCGTCTCCTAGTGAAGTGTCTAATCGGAAAACTGTTTTAAAACCACTGTTTTCTCGATATGTTAAGATTTAAAAATAAATCTGGGTTTTGTTGCTTATTTTCATGGCATCCGCCACTGATTACACCAAACAGCGCCGATAATTTGAGCTTTCGGGACTTTAGGGACGAGTTCTGGGCTGACGTATCATTTTTACCCCTCTCAAAAAATGCGTAACGCTGCTAAAGAAGTTTTCACTTAAAAAAAAGTTGTAGGCCTTTAAAGAACTGTGTCCCACTGGTTAAGAAGTCCTGATGTTGTTAAAGCTAAAAATATATACTTAGTGACTACTAATTAATCGATGCCCGCAACTCCGTTGCGCCAAAACTCGTTTATCGCGCGGGAACTGTACATTTTTCCGGGACAAAAAGTATCCTATGTCCTTTCTCGAGACTAAAAGTATCTCCATGCCAAATTTCAGCGAAATCGGTTCAGCGGTTTGAGCGTTAAGAGGTAACAGACAGACACACTTTCGCATTTATAATATTAGTATGGATAGGTACTCTTTTTATTACACTCATCTACATAAATTAAGTACTGATGAAAGAAAATACCAACATTAAGAAGTCAACTTGGACAAATACCCTAAAAAACCATCTAGTTGATTTTGCGAGCTCTTTTATCCATTACATATTTTTGTAAATTGACTCTCTTTGCTAAGTAAAATATTTTTATACTTATTCAACACTATTTTTTTTTAAAGCACGGAGAGACGTGAAAACGGAGTTCTTAAAATAAATAGAACGACCAATTCGATAATTTTTGAGAACATTGGTCAGCGTGGTGTATTAGCTCTCCAGCGTATTAATTTTTTGTTCATTTGTTCATTTGTTCACAAGGAACTACTTGCTTTTATTTTCGGAGTCACTCAGAACCTAGGAAGTTTCGTTATTTAAAATTATGGTTTTTATTGCAATTACAGTTACATTATATCATAGTAATTTTAATTGACTATTATCTAAATACGAAAATATAAAATGTCATTAAGTGCATTCTTCTGATACAATTATTTCTCATTTTGGTTCTCTTTATGGTTGGTTTGGTTTTTGCAATCGAAATTTTAGCACGAAAAAGGATCCTGTGTTTTATAGCTTTGTTGTTTTGTAATAATATTTATAAATATAATAATTATTATCATGAGTATAATAAACAAAAATAGAAAATTTAAAACGTGGAAATAGTAATGTTGAGATACGGTAAATTACGGATTCTACATTTTTCTTTATAAAATACCTAGAATTTATTTAATTATTGAGACATAAATCAATATCAAAGTTCCCGTCGTCGACATCAATAGGAGAATTCCAAATATTCCATAATTCATTGATCATTGTAAACTAATGTAATGTAATTGCTGCAATTATTGCTTATTGCTTTGAAGATGTACCGATATGTGTGTGGAATGTGGCTTGACATTGACAATGCTCATGCCGAATAGCAAATTCTAATATGTTATAAATTACCCGTGAGATTACTTACACGAGCAATTACAATATCAGTAATCCGATAAAATTATAAATGCGAAGATGTCTGTTACTTCTTAACGGATAAGTCTGAGAAAGAAAACCTTTTTTTCATAACCTTTAATGATGGTTTACCACCCTTTTTAGGATTCCGTAGTCAACAAGGAACCCTTATAGTTTCGGTCTGTCCGTCTAGTCTGTCCGTCTATCTGCCTGTCTGTCCGTGGTTTTGCTCAGAGACTATATATAGGACCTACAAAGCTGTAATTTGGCAAGAATGCACATATTAATGCTGCCGACAAAATGGTACATAAAATCTTAAAAAAATTTTTTTTATAGTACCTCCCCTACACATCAAGCAGGGATGAATTTTTTTTTCTCACCTCCGGGCGGAAAGCGTCAACTTTCTTCCCGCTGCGCTTGTTGCTGTTTTCCGCCTCCGTCGTTGAGAAAAATCGTTTTCGCGTCCCCCCCCTATCGTCTGAGGTGTCGTAGTTTTTTTTTTAATATTACGAGTATTCATAGATCATTTTCCGACTTAGGGATCCGTTTGTGAAATATTAAGTTTTAAAGTGGAAAAAATCGTTAGAGTCCAGTGTTTAGAGTCTTCTAACTATGCACATTTTTTTTCAAGATTTAGCATTGGAAAACACTAATTAATCCTTTTACCTCCGATTTAACAGCAAAATAACGCAGATGTAATTGTTGTAAAGCTATCATCTAGAGTATTTTTCACTTTCTATTGTAGCTTATCTCCTGTTTTCACGCTGTGTGTACTAAAAGCCTACAAACTAGCAGACATTATGTGAAGACAATGAAAACATCCCCCGACTAGCTCCAAAGTATGTTTAGTCCGTTTCTCGGTTTCTTGGCCAAATTGAGTGAGCTCCTAATAAAATTTTCTTTCCGTTGTTAGTCTTAAAAGTTTGTTGGAACGTGACTGAGGGCTCTATTCGTTTTGTAGTCGTGATTAACAAGTTCACTGATCTTCCTGACTAGATTAAACTTATTTTGTATTTGCTGAGGAGAATTCTTTTTAGACGTTGCCAGCGGCTTCGCGAAGACATAATTTATCGCGCTGTATGTTTTTTTTTTCATTAAAATTAAATAATTTAAAGCGCATATTATAAAAAACTGCTGTAATATGTCTCGTTTCGGGAGTCAGGACCCATTGTTCTATATCAAAGGATTTTAAAATTGATTCAGTTGTTTAAGCGTGAAGAACTAACAGACAAAAATTATTTTGCATTTGCAATATTAAATAGTATTGATAAAAGAAGATTCTTGAATGTTCATAATATTATCGTGGCGAAAACTATTAAGTTAATTCCTAGTTTAAGAACTCAGAGTTTTAAGCTGAAAATATGGGTCCGAGAGTAGCTGAATTGTAGAGCCTAGGTAGCTTTTCATTTTTATTGTAAATTGTAATATTAATATCTACATTTATAGTAGGTATGATTTAAAAAAACATGTTTTCAATACAAAGCTCATCAGTCAGATTCTTCCAAAGTCTGACTAATACAACGGGTAAATAATATAATTAAGCTCAAAATTCTCCATCGTTAAAAAGGTTCATTGTTAAAAACGTTAAAAATAGAAGTCATAAATCACGTAGAAAACGTAAGTGACCGTGAAGAAATAGGTCTCTATTAGCTGCACCGTAATTGCTTTGTACGATCCCCCATGACGCGGACGGGCCGCCAGAGATTTATCGATGTTGCCAGAACAAAAATAATAATTGGCTTTCTGTTTGGTTATTGTTGTCGAAAATACTAATAGATTTTTTGAATTTTTGTTATATAAAGTTTTCATCCTTTTAGGTCATATTTTGATTCTTTAATTCCAGCTTGAAACCGCTAATCTTTAGCCTTCGTAGCAAGCTCGTAGCAAGTATCTAACATGCATATTTTGAAATAAAATTCGACATTAAAAAATTATTTTACTTTGATATTAAGGGCTTCGTTACAAGTAGCTATGAGCTTGCTGATTTTCATAAATTTCTAATCTTTTCAGCTATAGCTGATTTTGAGCCCAAAAATCTTGCTTTCGTAGCAAGTTGCTACGATCTTGTTTGGAATTAATGTACCTTGCTAATGTTGTTAATTATTAAGATGAAACCGGCTAGTTTAGTCGTTTGGGCTACAACTTGCTTCGAATTATTGTTATAAAACTTTTAATCCAAAATCAAGAAAATTCTCCCTGTCGAAGTTGCATTTTGATAAATTTTCAACCCAAAATCAGGTCAAAAATTTTTCAATGTTCAAAAAACTTTTACAAGTTATGAATCAAAAAGTTGTTTCTTTTGACGTTATAAATTTGGTTAAATGCGTTATCGCTGTACAAACTTGGTAAGTTAAATACAAACGGCTAATGAAATTTAGGAAGACATTTGCATTTAAATTAAGGCCCACTTAGTACGTTGAACTTTGCATTAAACAAACCTTCGCCACGACCGCTTAAAACATTCTGATGCTTCTAGAATTGAGAGAAAATTAAATAATTCGCCTTTTCGTCTTCTCCGGCAACAGTCAATTAATTTTGAAGAGCAAAAGTAACCATACCAGCAAGCAAAATGCTTTAAAGAACTGCGTTAAGCAAACAATTTTTCACGCAAAATATTTCATACTATGCTCTTTTTTTAACCGACTTCCAAAAAACGAGGAGGTTATATGTTCGGCTGTGGATATTTTTTTTTTTTTTTTTTTTTTTTTTTTTTTTTTTTTGTATGTTCAACGATTACTCCGCCGTTTGTGAACCGATTTTCGAAATTTTTGTTTTGTTGTATTAGGTTTTACTCCAATTTGGTACCATGTTCACAAAAGTGGTGACCTGATGATGGGATCCATGAGTAATCGAGGGAACTCCTCGAAATTTATATGGAAACATATGGTGATTTTGGTTTTATGTGAAGTGTACTAAGAATATGCTACCAAAAAGTCAAATATTGGGTCAAAGTATACCATGGTTTCGAAGATGCTGAGAGAACTCCTGACTCCTTATAGATACACGTTCGGGAGTTTCGGCGTTGTTTTAAGAACAGAAAGCATATGCTACTATGCAATTCATATTCATCATCATAATCATCATCATCATCATCATCAATCATCACCAATGTCTCATGGCACAGAATTAATAATAGTACAAGGCATAGGTATGGGTATACTAATAATAATAATTATGTACTGTATAACAACACCTGTTTGTTTAATACATGGCGGTCGGCGCCGCAGAGGCGACGGCGTCGCCGCGCCGCCGCGCCGCCGCGCCGCCGCGCCGCGTGGCGCGTGGCGGCAGACAACAGATCGAATACTTTACTAATTACTTTATAAAATTTAAATACACAAATAGAATTAAAATAAAGTTATTTTAAAAAGAGCATTTACACAAAACAAAGTCATTAAGTGTCTTTTTAATCAGTTATACTTATTAATCGATAGATGGCGCACTAAGTATCGATTTGAATTCTTGATTAAGCGCTTATTCCACTTATCCTAGCTAGGAAGTCCTAGCTAGGGTCCTAAAAAATTTAGTCAAGTGGAATAACATTTAGAAGCTAGGATCCTAGCTAGGATCCTAAATCGGAAAAAATTTAGTCAAGTGGAATGACATTTAGAAAGCTAGGATCCTAGCTAGGACTTCCTAGCTAGGATAAGTGGAATAAGCGCTTTACAAGAACAGAGCTGTCAATAATTATGATAATATTAAATATTATGAGTAGCTACGCTACATCCTATGCAAGTTTATACAATTTTTTATCTGATAGATCCTTCGATCGTGGAAAAACGAGACACAATAGCCTTTCTATTGTTATCTCAATCGCCGGTGACCGCTTGGGGCTTGAAGCATTAAAATTGTTAAATTACTTAGCACAATCTGTTCACTTCACTGATAATATATGATTTTGTGAGTGTGAGTTGTGACTCTTGACAAATTGTAATAAGATACGTAAAATATACGCGAAGGTTTACCTACTAGTGTAACTAAAAAGAGTGAAATTATTATTATTTTTAACAAAAAATTAAAACCGACTTCCAAGGTAAAAGCAATAATAACATTAATATGAACTAAAAAGTATTAAATAATTTTTACTATCTAATGGTGCCTTTTTCCGAATTCGGCTAAACCTCAACTATTTCTGTATTCAATCTTCATAATTTTGAAGTCGGTGCCAGTTCCAAAAGTTTCAAATATTCTGTCAGAGGACTGAAGATTCAGCTATCTGGTACCGACTTCAAAATAATGAAGATTGAGTACAGAAATAGTTGAGGTTTAGCCGAATTCGGAAAAAGGCACCATTAGATAGTAAAAATTATTTAATACTTTTTAGTTCATATTAATGTTATTATTGCTTTTACCTTGGAAGTCGGTTTTAATTTTTTGTTAAAAATAATAATTTAAAGCAAGATGCTTTAAAGAACTGCGTCAAGCAAACAATTTTTCGCGCAAAATATTTCATATTATGCTCATTTTTAAAGTCAAGTTCTAGCCCATCAAGCCCCATAAGCTCACCGGTGAGCGAGACACAATAGACTAACAATAGATTTCCAAGAATACACGATCGAAGGACTATTTAACTAGTCCGTACTCAAGATGCATCTCGGTCTCAAGACACGGTTCAGGCTCTGTGATTGGTTGGCTGTCAAAATTTCCAATCACAGAGCCGAACCGCGTCTTGAGACCGAGATGCATCTTGAGTACTGACTATTTATAGCGGCCTAGGACTCGAAAGTTGCTTCGATCGTAAGCTGTCTCGCTCGCAAAAATGTTCATTATGCAAAGCAAAGCGCCAACAATCTCAATAGTTTTCGGGGAATTCGTCTAACATACATAATAGATTAATTAATAACTAACCAACATAAGTTTACATAATTTAAATTTTAAAACAAGTTGAGAAGGAACGCACCAATTACCAAACGACTAGCAATTTCTCGTAGCAATAAAATTTTCAATCTCAGCTCTAAGCAGGCTGTAAAGCTTGATAGAAGCCTGTATTGCTCATAAAGAAACATTGGCCTAGAATACCTGACAACACACTATATGAGATCAAATAAATGACTGTGCTAAAAACGCTCTCGGAAGGAATCCCACTTATTTTTCTTGTTGTCTGATAAAATAATATAATAGTCAGAGCTACGTGCTTCTCTTTCATGTTTCGAGAGAGATTAATGAGTATCGACTCTAACGTAGGCTATGTAATGAATTCATTCGAATGTAAGTACTTGTAATTTTTTGCTGAAAATATAGATCTATTTTTGTCTCATCATGCTCTTCGTGTACTATTAGAATTTATATAGTAGCAACTAGCAGGATAGATAGGATTATTGAGCAAAAAAATCTTATATCGTATGCAATTTTCGATACGGGAAATGGATATTATGTACCTACTTACCTATGTAATTTGTAGCAATTACTAATTTAAGATTATGTATTTCCTATTTCATCATTTTCATGAAACAATCTTAGTCATAAGATAGGTTAAAGCGTTATCAAGTTTCCAGAACAATTTTCCATGCTTAGTCCAGTTTATGAGTCCATGTGCATGGTGACGTCATTCTGACGCCACTTTTGATCATATTGGTGATAACAATTATTATGATTATTGATCAATAACCTTAGTCATAAACGGTTTATGACGTCACACAGTCATACTGTCACAGCTCTACTTATGACTGAGGTATATAATTAGGCGAGATCATGTTTGTTCATAATATATCAAACATCCAATACAATAATTAAATTAGGTGTGCGATATAGTTTAATGTTCGCGGTAAAACTCTGCCAAAACAAGAGATCACCAGCAGTGACTTAGCATGCCATTTTTATCTACACCCGAAAATTTCCACAACAGGACCGTGGTCGTGGACCTAGTGGTTGTCTCTCCAAAAATCATTTTGAGCGATATTCTAAACTTCTAGTCTATACAAATATTACTCAGATTCAACAACAAACATACAAATAAACAAGCAATAAGTTATATTATTTATATTTTGTGTTATACATTATAACTAGTAACTTTGGTTCAAACGTTAACACCGAAACGGTTAAAGTTTGAATTCACTTGCAAATTGTACAAGGTATACTGGAAGTTGTAACGAACCAACTTGTGCCATTGAAGAATTTGAAGTTTAAAAGTTGAAGACTTGAAGATTTGCACGTAGGTATCTCAAACGTCTTTCTATGGCTAGTAACCTAGGATGGCGAGCAGCACCGTGTGTAATATTACACGAACCATTTGCAGCTACTTTTAACCCTCTCATAATTCAGAAACTATTTCACTGTGAGATAACTACATGCTCTAAATTTCATAAGCACACCTCAAACGGTTATTAGGATATTAACGTCCGAAAATTTACATTTTTATCACTGACTGACTGACTGACCTATAGATCAAAATTCTAACCCACTTCCAGATGACCTAGAAGGCTGAAATTTGGAATCCAGCTCGGTAATAATTGTGTGAAAGCGTAGGGAAAAATCAGAAAACAAAAAAAAACGGTCAAGTGCGAGTCGGACAGAGCGAAACTAGGCAAAAATTGTGTTTTTTGTATGGAGACCCTCCCTTAAATATTTTTTTTTTTACTTTTATTATAAATTATGAAAATAAAAATATAATTAGAGAGTTTGTGAAATTTTCAAGTATCTACCAGCTGCCATTATTGATTTTGAGCAAAAAAGGCCAAAAAATCACATTTATTGTATGGGAGCTCCCCGTAAATATTTTATTTGTGAAGTGAAAAAACTTTAGGAAATTAATAGAAGGTGACTTTATGAAGTATGTCTGTCTGTTACCTCTTCACGCCCAAATGAGAGGTTTTCTTATTTTTAATCTCCACCAGACGGCGCGACGATAGACACTTCTAGATTTTCTATTGGTTCCCCACCGATCTGAAATTATCTGCAGGTTGGCATCACGGATACATATTGGTAGTGTTTCTAAAAAATATCAGTGTACTGTCAGGTGTGGCATAAATCAAAATATCTTAAACCTAAGCGATCATTGGCCTAAGCGATTATGCCAGTATACTGGTAACTGTTTAGGAACACGCAAATTGTCAAACTGAAAACTGACAACTGAAAGAGTTTTGGCGCGCATGTCATGGGCATGTCAGTTTCAAAATTCTTCTACTTTTTATTGTTGGTGTGGTTTTTATTATTTTTTCCCAAATTGCGTTATTTGGGTCTTTGATGTTCATTATTGGTAAAATATTAGCCATGAAATACCCGTTATCTTGCATAAGTGCAGGTAAGATGTTGTCAAAACCAAAATGTATAATTCCTGTGACATTTGTGTGAATATCGGTAAATAGGGCTATTTCTTTCGTGAGTTATAACTAAAACATCGTTGTAATAACTTTGTTAACCTAGTCATTGGAATATTATGGCGTCTTCTTCAAATTGAAATGTATCAAGTTTCACATTCTTTTGCCCAGTTTTGTAGCAATTATTGATGGTATTCCCTGGTTAGTGGTGTTCCTAACGGCTATATTTTCAGAGCGCGCTAAATGCTAGACGCTACATTTTTCAAACGCGCTATTTTTGACGCTACGTTATAACGAATAAAATCTCGATTCGTTCAAGCGCGCTAGTTTTGACGCTACGTTATAACGAATTTCAAGCGCGCTAGTTTTGACGCTACGTTATAACGAATTTCAAGCGCGCTAGTTTTGATGCTACGTTATAACGAATTTCAAGCGCGCTAGTTTTGACGCTACGTTATAACTTATAACAGTTAAAACGAATGAAATCTCAATTCTTTCAAGCGCGCTAATTTTGACGCTACGTTATAACGAATGATATGTTATAACGATCGATTGGACACGTTGTAAAGTTACCGACGTTATTGAATTCTTTCGCTAATAATAATAATTATAACGCGGTAGGTGAGTTAATATAATATAACCTGTTTGTAAGATAACTTAGAATAATATAATCGTTTGAAGGCATTATTATTTATTTGGTTAATTTTATTACGTTTGAAATATTTAAATTAAAATGATACAATATAATTGTATAATAATATTATATTGAAATTGAAAGGAATCGCTTTATATAAGTACTTACAATTCTTTTTTTTATAAGTTATTTAAATGGTTTTTAATTATTTTTTTTTATTTTTTGGTAATATACTTAAATTATTTTTAGATCTTTTTTAACATTTCATTTACTTACATTTAAAAATATAATAACGTATCCAGATTTAGAAAAAATACATTCACATGGAACGGAAGTTACCATTATATTACAGTACAGTGCTCTTCGGAGCAGGGATTATAAAACATTATAATTTACCTATGCACGCAACGCAACACTGAAAAAATTATGACAGCCGAATTCACCCGATTTGGGCCCGAACGATACGGCAACGAACCAACGAAAGTCGCGACTCGCGCGCGATCGGCAGCGCGAGCGGCGCCGCGCTAGGTCAGTGACCGCGCGATACGTTATAACGTAGCGTCTTGTGCCTAGTTTTATAGCGCGCGCTATTCGTTGCGAAGAAATAGCGCGCTACTTTTTTCAGCTATACGTTATATTAACCACCACTATCCCTGGTATTACCGATAGTTGTCTACCCATACGCCATCTAGTTACTAAAATGGAAACTGTTTGACAATCAAATTAAAAAGTTAAGAAAATCCCTCATTGCTTGTACCGATTCTTCTTAAATTTGGTATGTTGGTATGGTAGTTTGAGCCCCGGGAATAGAAATAGAATTCTTTTAATACGTCTGTCCGTCTTTCCGTCTGTCTGTCCGTCTGTCCGTCTGTCCGTCTGTCTGTCTGTCTGTCTGTCTGTCTGTCTGTCTGTCTGTCCGTCTGTCCGTCCGCCCGTCCGCCCGTCCGTCCGTCTGTCCATCCGTCCGTCCGTATGTCTGTCTGTTTGTTAGACAGCTATAATAATAGCTACTTTACTTCCGCACAATAAGCTGTACCCTATAGTTAATGGTTGGAAATACACTTTGTTATACCGTATTATTCCAATGCCTCCTGATGGTAGCTGCTTTTTCCATTCGCTTGAATTTTCTTTGTTTTATTCGTCTGATATTCAACAAGGCTTAGGGGCTATTTCCCCGCTTCCTGATTAGTTTCAGATAGGCTATTCACAACTTATCTGACAGATAAAGGATTTTTCAGTTAAGTTTCAGATAGGCTACCCACAATTTGTCTACTGTCTACCCTTGCTCGGAAAGTTTTCTTTACAAAAAGTAATGATATCCCACCAAAAACATAAAATATGTAAAAATGGAAAGCCAAGTTCCATACAAACATCATTCTTGTCTATGGACTTCACCGTAAAAAGGATGAAGATCTAAATGAGTGCCAAGTTCCATGGAAAATCGAAATATGTATGTATAGAAACCAAATAACGTTATGAACAAATAAAAGTCTATTTCTTTGCTTTATTGAATATCTATAACAATTAATGTTACTTAAATAATATTAGATCTTAAACTAGATTAGATTTGACTTGGCTAGTTTTCACCACAATTAAAATGTTGAGTGTGTATGAATGAATGAAAACAGTGATGTAATGAAAACTGGATGGATGGGATAAAGGATGAAGATCTAAATGAGTGCCAAGTTCCATGGAAAATCGAAATATGTATAGGAACCAAATAACATTATGAACAAATATAATAAAACTGTAGAAATGAAGATTCTGTACATTAAAGATATTCAAAAAATAATAAGCGGAGGGTGGTCACTACATCGCTATAGAAGCCAAAAATGTGGTCAGTTTTTTTGTCTGTCTGTCTGTCTGTCTGTCTGTATGTTTGTTCCACTATCACACGAAAACTACTGATCCGATTTGAATGCGGTTTTCGCAGATATATTTGTCTTCTTCCAACTTAACATCTGGTGTACAAAAAAATTCCTCCCACCCCTCTAAAGGGACGAAAGAGGGGTTCAGATTTTGTATAAGACTTTTGCTTTAACACGAAAACTACTCATCCGATTTGAATGCGGTTTTCGCAGATATATTTGTCTTCTTCCAAATTAACATGTGGTGTATAAAAAAATCCCCCCACCCCTCTAAAGGGACGAAAGAGGGGGTCAGATTTTGTATAAGACTTTTGCTTTAACACGAAAACTACTGATCCGATTTGAATGCGGTTTTCGTAGATATATTTGTCTTCTTCCAACTTAACATGTGGTGTATAAAATTTTCCCCCCACCCCTCTAAAGAGACCAAAGAGGGGGTCAGATTTTGTATCAAACTTTTTTCTTTAATGGACTTACTTCATAATATTATTAACTGTTTTTCCAACTTAACATCTGGTGTATAAAATTTTCCCCCCACAACAAACAACAAACAACGTTTGCCGGGACAGCTAGTGAACAAATAATAGAGTCTATTTCTTTGCTTTATTGAATATCTATAACAATTAATGTTATTTAAATAATGTGAGATCTTAAACTAGATTAGATCTAACTTGGCCAGTTTTCATTACATCAGTCATTTCATAAAGTTATTGAACATTTTAAGTCTGGTGAAAATTGAAATGCAAAGCGAGTAATTCTCGAAAATAAGTTCATCACCAAATTTACGTGATTTTTCTACACTGGTCAACGCGGAATAATGAGTAACCTTTTTACAATGTGAAAAACGAATTTTCAGCACGCAACGCGTGAAAAACATTTCATTACAGTCCCATTAATAATAATAAAATTATAATTAGATGAACAAAATAATATTATAAAGGTGAACAAAATAATATATACTTAGGTACTATTATTATTTATGTGATTTATCCAAATTCATAACGTAGAAGGAAGGTGGATCTAGATGTTATAACTTATTATTGCTTACTAATATTATAAATTCTTAAGTGTATCTCTCTGTTTGTTAAGGCGACGCCTTGATAATTTGGCTGTAGCGATGCCGATTTTTCTCAGCAATGACTAAAGCTAAGAAACTAAAGTTCATTGTCAGTATTCATCATGTCTTTGTCTTTGAATTGCCCATAGCATAACACGATTAGACAACTTTTATAACACAGAATTATCAATCGAAAAGACCTCTGTAAAAAAAGGGATTCCTATTTTTTCAACAGAGGAGAGTGATTTAAGGTTCCAAAATTTGTACATAAATTGGTTGAAGCATACACTTTAATATGTGCATAGCTTATATGAAATGTATTTATGGTTTTTAAATTACGCGACAAAAACCATTTTGTCGCTTACGCCCTTTCCATTTTTTGCTGTTCCATTGCTTGTTTTCTATGAGAGGCCGGCCCGGCCGCTCATAGAAAACAAGCAATCTAAAACATATCCAACACGGTTTCTTACTTTAACGCGGCGTCACCTTAACAGGTGAACCGATTAAGATAAAATTTGGAATGGAAATCATACTTTGAAAAACGGAAAAATTAACTCTATCTCCAGATTACACAATTAATAAACGCTTAGAATTAAAACCGGCCAAATGCGTGTCAGGCCACGCGCAATATAGGGTTCCGTAGTATCACTAGTAACTAACTAACACTAACAACATCATCTCAGTTACTTATCAAAGGAAGTTGAACGAACAGTTCCTTTATACTTCGCCGAATACATTTTTTAGTTGATTGACTATTACTCAATAACTTATGAAGTCTTCTTAGCCGTGATAGTTATCTTTTAAATTCGGCATATTGTTTACTACTCTCGCGAATTTTTTCACATTTCCAGAAGCCACCGTTTAGCTGGTAGAAGGGCCCCGACACTGGACTCTAACGATTTTTTCCACTTTACAACTTAATATTTCACAAACGGACCCCTAAATCGGAAAATGATCAATAAATACTCATAATATTTTTAAAAAATCTATCCAACGACACCCCACACGATGGGGTGGACGCGAAAAAAATATTCATCCCCACTTGAAGTGTAGGGAAGGTACCATACAATTTTTTTTTAAGATTTCCTGTACCATTTTGTCGGCATCATTAATATGTGCATTCTTGCCAAATAACAGCTTTGTAGGTCTTATAATCTCTGAGCGAAACCGCGGACAAACAGACAGACAGACGGACAGACCTAAAGTATAAGAGTTCCTTGTTGACTACGGAACCCTAAAAAGGTGATTTATATTTTATACACATAGAATAGCTGATGAAGAATACATAATTTTAGCTATACAACAAGCTATAGTCAGTATATCCAGATTGCAATGATCATAAGTACATATAATATTGTATAGTGTCGTAAGTTGTAATGTATTTAGCAGTTATTGTAAAGTAATTACTACTACAGTTATTAGCGAAACAGAATATAATATCAGCTTTAAGCTTACTAGCAACACTAGCATAATCAGCAAACGCGAGATTAGCAAACAAATTATGTCCGACATAACATTTCGTACTAAAAGCGGTCCAATGTGAGGATTCTACTATATAATGCAACATTAGTAGAACTTCCGTCCCTGTCCAGTCTATAAAATATAGCAAAAGCAATACGTCAAACGAGCGTCAAATAACTTTAAGGGGCTGTTTCAGCACTCACTGATAAGTGCCAAATAGACTATCCACAACTTATCTGACAGATAGAGTCTAGACTATCCGGCACTATTTTTAATAAGGGGCAATCAAGCGAACAGGTCACCTGATGAAAAGCAACTACCGTCGTCCATGCACACTTGCAACATTGAAATAGCTGCAGGTGCAGGAGGTCTTAAAAAGCCGACAACGCGGCCTTTTAAGAGAGAATACGCTCTCTTCTTAAAAGTTTGCAGCTCATATTGGTCCTGAAATACTGCTGGTACTTATCAGTAACAGGCCCTTATTGCCGCACTCAGAGACATTTAGGGCCTGGTTTCACCACTTCCTGATAAAGTGTCGGATAGGCTATCAACAACTTTTTTGACAGATCCTCCATACTCTATCTCTCTATTTAAGTGGTTTATAGCCTATCCGGCACATAATATCAGCAAGTGGTGAAACAGGCTCTTAATTATGTTTAAACTTCAATTTAATGACTAGTTTGACATATAATTCCTATGTCAAAATCTTCATTAAATTACAGCTAAGTTATTATATTCTTATCTGAGTGCGGCAGTTAGACTCTTAATCGATCAGAATATTATTTAATTACTATATTTAGAAATCAGAACGTGTTTGACGTTGATTTGACATTTTATGAGAACACCATAATATTTTTTTGTTTGATAGAAAACAGACTGGATCGAAGAAAGATCGAATGTTGCAAAAGTAGAATTTGAGTACATTTTCGGTAAACGATTAATGTAAAGAGGATAATGATGGAGGAACTTCCTTTTTATTCAATTTAGTTATTAAGCGGTATCTTAAGACCTATTGACTTCTACTTTATAGGTTTAATCGGTCAATAATTTAGTGAACGACGAAGCATAAATTAATATGGGACAGAGCAATGGTTTCACAAAAAATAATCATGCAAAAGCGAGTATGTGTTAACTGTTGAGAGAATTAACCGGATGCTTAAGAGATTTAAGCACCACTAACCAAAAACGCAACTTGCAGATCCTAGCACCACTTGTACTGAATTGACAGACTTCAACTGCGTGAGATGTTTTGCAAATCTGTAAAATCCATACAAATTTAGAAATGCATCTACGGGTCGCGTTGCGGCTGATGTGACCCAGGTGTAATAGGGCTTTACACATGCAGCTATACATTGAAGATGTGTATTGTCTATTGATATAGATAAGCATTGTACACCTTTATTATAGCTGACGTATGTTGACACCTGACGATTTCTATGGAAAGATGTATATTCTTCCTACATTTTTTCGATTTTCAGATTTCTATGTCAGGAGTCTTTACATTATAGCTCCCATATGTGAAGCATTTTATCATGCCTATATACCATCACATCGGTCTGCTTCTTTATTTATAAAATAAACCATAATTTTATAAGTAAATCAAATAATATTGTGAATCATATTCAAATTGATTATCATCAATATTATGATCTAATGTGCTAATGAACAGCGATGATCTTGAACTCCGCTAACACCACTTAGCCTCGCCTGTCACTCACCCAGACGCCCTTTCAAAACATTTGTATTGTTGTCTAGCTTCGTTATATTGTGGTTTCCTACATTAATGTCAACTGTCATCGTAATATTATAATTATAATAATTTTTGTGACTTGAGAATTTGAAGAATTAGACTTTTCTAGAATCCTCAAACACTCTTTAATGTTTCAAACAAATAAGTTCAATAATAATTTATAGCTTGAAATCATCTGCATCTAACTCATAACATATTTTTGGATTAAATTGTGTCTAAATTTAATTTTACCATATGGTGGTTCTACAATGCTGAAGACCGACTGATGTTGATATACAATTGAGTTATTGAAATCAGAAATATTTTTGGGTGGGGTTAAAAATGACTCTAATGTTCGGATTAAAAGAAGGCTTGCAATTTTGTATTAATTACACAATCGAAGGTCAAATATTATTTATCGAGTATTATCAAAACACTTTTTATTAAGTATTATCAAATATACTTATTGAGTTTCTCCACTTGTACGTTTAACCCATTTTTCCCAAAACAAACACTAGATTTAAGTGGATTGTATAAAAACCGTTATTTGAAATGTTGTTTGAACAAACTAAGCAATCTGCGCAGTTTTAAATAACCTAATAATTGTAAAATTTTAGCGCCTCGTGAAGGTTAAATTATTGAGTGGTTTTAGTGTAATGCCATTTTGCGCCATATTGCCATAGTGATAAGGATGAGACACAGCTGGTATGTGGGCTACTTTACATGTAACAATATATTATTATAAGTTAAACGCAGATTCCAGATCGAGCTCGCGATATCAAATATGCGAAATATGAAATTGGAAATCATTCCCAAAGTGTTAAACATTCCAGTAACTACTTAGAGCTTCAGAAAACAATGTTAATAATTTCTTAGACTTAGCATATTCAATGAAAAATCGTAGTCACCAATAAAATTAAAATTTAAAATGTAGGGTCTATTAAACAACGCCATGTAAGTCGTAAGCTCATCCGTAAGTTTTTGCAGCTCGACAGAAGAAAAATATTCGTAAACTATTCTTCACTTTTCTGTCTATAAAATACAACTGCAATGTTATTACGTTAGACGGTAGCACAAACACAAACAGTAAACAAAAAGTTTT
Source organism: Lysandra bellargus (assembly GCA_905333045.1). Classification (NCBI taxonomy): domain Eukaryota; kingdom Metazoa; phylum Arthropoda; class Insecta; order Lepidoptera; family Lycaenidae; genus Lysandra; species Lysandra bellargus. Next base: position 5,541,504 of record HG995323.1, read on the forward strand.
GTGCAACATGATTTTGGTCGGATTATTTACTGTTAGTGCTAGTAGAGCCCTCTGCTTCAACTCCGACTCCGACTTTTGCATAATATTCCCTTTTGTTGATCCATAAGGGCCTAATCCACAGACATAGATCAAGATAGATACCGCAAGTCGCTCCATTTGTATAAAAACGAGCGTGCCACTTTTTTACTACCGGCTGTGACGTGCCGATGATAAGAAACGCGTCGTTTCTATTTAAATTTCTACAGCTCAATACGGCACTTTTAGACATTTAGACATTTTTAAAATTCCGATTGACGTCCGATTTCGGAATCGGACGTCAACTGACTGCGATCGGAGCAGACTAAAGAAAAGACTTTCGAAAGACGAGCATTGCTCGTCGTTTGGGGACGCGATATGGCACGCGAAGTACATACACATGCGGTATCTATCTTGATCTATGTTTGTGGCCTAATCACACCTACCAAGTAGAGTCTGGTGCAGTGGTCCCCAACCTTTTTTCGCGTCTTGGTGTCGCGGGCCGCAACAAAAAAAAATTTAGGGTTACAAAATAACATTCTTCAAGATTAACGATTTAAAGTGGAAAAAATCTAACGACTATCACGTAGACTACGTTATTTTTCCGGTGGGCGTGAATTTCAAAATGGTTTAACATCACGCGGGCCACAAATAAAGTCCCGGCGGGCCGCGGGTTGGGGATAGCGGGTTTAGTGTCATCAGTGGGCAGTGGCGAGATTGGCCGAGAGCACTGTCTCGCCCACTGTCTGTGGTCTCGCCACTCTACTCGGTAAGTGTTATGGCCCTGGCTGGCCCTTAGGGATGAGCGTAGCCCAAAATTGCCACAATTCATTAGCCAAATTAAATTGTGTATTACAGAATAAAGATTTACGACACAGTTTATCTTCTGAGAACATCCACACAGCGGTTACTAAACATCTGTAACAATCGACCCCATTTCTCATTGTTTACTGTTTTGCTTGCATCTAACATAGTAAGCAAATTATTTGAAGGTCAAAGCTGTAATTGCCAGTGGGAGATGTTGAGAATGTTGATGGTACTGGTTGCATTTTGCATTCGATTATTTTGTTAGCGAATAAAATGTATGGGATATGACATATTACGCGCGTGGCTAAATTTGTACTAATAATAATAGCTCCCACACCGGTTTCGGTGACGATAACCGATTTCGTTAAAACCAGACCAGCTACGCAGGAGTGATTTTATAGTGCCCAAGTGTGTGCGCAGTACACAAGAGCACTCTCTATTCCTTTACTCTCATAACCCAGTGGGACGGACGACCACGACAGGCGAGTAGGTACTAATATTCTGTGGCTAAATGATATAATAGACATGGCACTTCCATTTCAAATCCCGACCAATTAATACAATTACAAATTCTTGAGTCTTAAATAGCAAGAGACTCAAGTTATTATAATTATTATTAACAACGATCTTAATTAGTTAAAAAGAGTAGAGTTAAAAAAGGAATTAAAAACATTTCTACACACTAACAAAAGAATGCAAAACACATAATAAAAATAGTACACATCATCCGTCTAGACTCTAGACATTCAGTCATCTGCCTATTTCAGATAATTACGTCAGGGTGGTATCTCATAAATCTTATTCAAGTTGGCCTCATCAATCGGCCTTTATTAAATTAGGGTTCCTTAAAACAGAACCAGAGCATTCAATTATGTTACGAGAAAATTGGGTTGATATTATGATCACAGTGCGCATTGCAGAAGTAAAAAAAATTTTTTTTTCAGTCACAACTAAAGCTGTAAAAAAATGCGGGTTGCACTCCGGGAGTGCCGGCAGAAGTGAAAACTTGATTATTAACGTTGTGCATTATTTTTTTAACCCATTTCTTATGAAAATCAATTTAAAAAAAATAATAAAAAAACGATCGTTTTAATTAATTAATCGAAACCCTTACAATCGATTAAAAAATATCGACAATCGAAAAAAAAGCTGCTGTCAGACAGACTGTCAGACACTTCTCGCGACAGTTGTCTTGCAGGTGGAAACGCGGCCTTAATCAGCGCGTCTGCTAAAGAACTCATTTCCCCGACTGTACATTTCTGCTTAGCCTACCTATTTTAAAATAAAATAAAAATACTTTCGATGAATTTTTTAATCACAACCAAGTAATTCAAGACAGAAATTAAAAATCTGTCAAATACGTGAAATACCCTATTCTTTCTAGAATATGCATAAAATTACTAAATATTTCTGTGAAGAAATCCATACAAATGATATTACGCCCTCAAAGTGTTAAATCAATTTTGATTTTGCAGGAAAATCATTCCAACCACGATTTAAAACATCAATCATAACAGAATATCAGCACAACTAATACCGTTTACTGTACAGTGCTCCCAAAGTGATAATGCGCATAGAAGTTTTCGAAATTATTCGGCTACCGGTCGTATTTGAAGAGCGACGGTAGACGATATAGCATTTTCTAATAGGGATGATGAGAAGGTCAAAAATTAGCGAATTTTGTTAATAAAATGAAGAAATCACGGTAAAAAAATAAGTGTTCCCAAAATTTCAGTTCGATAGCATTTGTATTTTTTTTGTTATGCGCCTTCAAAGTTGGATAATCAAGTCGAATTTTTTTTCAATTAAATTTTTTAATATTTGTATACCATTCGATAACTTATGCAATTAAAAGCAACTTTTGTTATGAAACCACTTTCATAAACGCAATATTTAATATACCTATCGAACAAAGTTCTCTCCCGATCCGTACAAACTACGAAAGAGTGACGTCAGTCTTTCGTAGCACTTTTGTATAGAGCGTTTCGGGCAGGTCTATTTTATGAGATGTTTGAATTGTCATTTCTTGGTGAATTTTTAAGCTATCAGAGTCATTCTTTCAGCGATGTTTCTATTTTTTAAAGATCTTTCAATTACCAGTAAGATAAAAAATTAGTCATCAAGCCTATTGCATTGCGTTTAAGATACATGTATTAGTCAAAGTTCGTCGTGATATACCTGTAGCTTTTGTAACACGGTCATTATTCACGGTCATTCATGCGCATTATTAATTTTGGAGTACTGTACTCTGTATATACTGTTGCGGGCAAAATCTAGTGTTTTAACAGACAATCTAGATTCTAGAAGAATGTAATAAGCTCAAAAATGTCTGCAAAATGATGAATAGCCTTTAATAAGTGCATGAAACGCGCTCGCCGAAGCTCGGCCATTGTAATTTGACGTGCAATGAATCATGTCCATCCGAACATACATCAGGATTCAGGAGATTGTTCTATTCTCCTTGTAATATTATTTTTTATATTTTTGAGTATAAACCGAGGACGATCTATCCCGTTCCGAGACTTTCCCCAACGAATATAATCCTAAATATAAGCAACTCTTAGTATGGAATATAGTAATTTTCTACTTGGAAAAAAAAAACTGTTGCTTCATACAAACGCATAGCTTTTCTATCTGCTACTTTAAGCCTTAGCCATTATAATTAACAAACTAAATACTAATACAGGCTTCATTGAAATAGATTGGTTCTGCCAGGTCCGACTCGCGCTTGGCCGTTTTCTCCAGACACATGTTACAGCGATTTATCTCCACGTGAAGTGCCAGTCTCAATTCAAAAGCCATTCACGTTTCAGACTCCATTTTTTGTTCAATTGCTTTCAGTTTGTTTTAATTAAAATATTTTAAACGTATGCGATAATTGGTACAGTTCAAAGAGAAACACCACCATGATTCTAGTAATTTAATGCTGCATTGATGCAGCTTTGTCGCTTGTACCAGTCTGTTTCCAATCAAACTACAATCTGATTTTCTCATAAAATTTCAAATCAACGTCAAACGCGTTGTGAGTTGTGACTTGTCACTGGTTAAAACTCAAAAGTGTCGAAAGCCAGTCGTTTGTTTCTCGTATATGAGAAAACTAAATTGCTGTTTGATAGGAAGCGAACTGGATCACATAAGGACTATATTTCACCGGGCCATCATGGGGAAAACCAGTCGCAGTTACCAACAATAGTATATTGTAAAGAGATAGGGAGCAACACTATTTTATAGAGCTGTCATTTTGTTGCTAGCGGCGACGGTTCCGCCGCCAAGGGGTACCGGTGAAATCCAGCCCTAAGATGCTGCATTGATGTTGCATTAAACTAGTGGAATCGGGGTCCAGATATTTATGTCAACTGTGTGCAGCACAGTTGACCGATCGAATGAAGTACACAGAAAATGCGCTTAAACTGCTTAAAGTTTTCCTTTGCGTTCATATTGCGCTGATTTAAAGACTGCGGTTTATTTTAATCGCTCTTGTTTAATCTCATTTGATTTTAATATAACATCTGCAAAGAAAGTTTTAAATGACGCCCGCAACTCCGTTGCGCCAAAACTCGTTTATCGCGCGGGAACCGTACAGTTTTACAGGAAAAAAAATATCTTTAGTCCTTTCCCGGGACTCACAGTATTTCCATGCCAAATCGGTCCAGCGGTTTGGACATGAAGAGGTAACAGACAGACAGACACACTTATAATATTAGTATGATATTAATTATTACGGATTTAATTAAATATTATTAGAGTCACATAATAATTTTATTTCCTGTAGGCTGTACGTTATGTATATCTTACGCTCAAAGACCGAAATCGCTCAATGAGCGAAAAAAATATTATTTCAACTTCCAACTTCCAAGGTTAAAACAATATTAATAGCATCCTTATAATTAATAATATGAACTAAAAAGTATTAAATAATTTTTCCTATCTAATATGTAGTGCCTTTTCCCGAATTCGGCTAAGCATCAACTATTTCTGTACTCAATCTTCATCATTTTGAAGTTTCAGTTTTTTCAGTTTCATTGTTTCATTGTTCAGTTCAGCATTTTTAATATAGATTTAGTAACAATTTATTCAAATAAAATGTATATTATTATTCTAGTTAATACTTATATTTCGATGACAAAGATATTTGTCGGAGGTGAGTTTGTAAATTAATTACAGCGAAAGTATTATGTTTTATTAAAATGTTTTTGGTTTAGAACCTTTTAAATATTGTGCTTTATATCTCATATTTTTCCACATTGCCTATATTGAATCGCTCCTCGCCTTAAGTCGGCAGATTGATACCCAGGACTTCAGCTAATTAATAATAAAAAGCCGGCTCCAGCTGCGTGCTCCTCACTAATGTCTATTTATCAACTATTTATAAAATGATTGGCTACCATACAACAATATCAATAACATGTACGGTGCCAGAGGGTTCAATTCAAAAGCGTTAAACATGTTTAATAATTATAGCTCTGTTGTTAAGAAATATTCGGTGAAAAAGTATTTGTTTCATGACAACATAATTACAAGATCAAACACAGTGTGTAATTAGGAGAGTATTTGAGTACAAGACTACAACTCGGAGGCGCAATGTGTGTACTGTGTATACTGTGTATATGTGTATACTGTGTACTGTGTATACTGTGTATATGTGTATACTGTGTACTGTGTATACTGTGTATATGTGTATACTGTGTACTGTGTATACTGTGTATATGTGTATACTGTGTACTGTGTATACTGTGTATATGTGTATACTGTGTACTGTGTATACTGTGTATATGTGTATACTGTGTACTGTGTATACTGTGTATATGTGTATACTGTGTACTGTGTATACTGTGTATATGTGTATACTGTGTACTGTGTATACTGTGTATATGTGTATACTGTGTACTGTGTATACTGTGTATATGTGTATACTGTGTACTGTGTATACTGTGTATATGTGTATACTGTGTACTGTGTATACTGTGTATATGTGTATACTGTGTACTGTGTATACTGTGTATATGTGTATACTGTGTACTGTGTATACTGTGTATATGTGTATACTGTGTACTGTGTATACTGTGTATATGTGTATACTGTGTACTGTGTATATGTGTATACTGTGTACTGTGTATACTGTGTATATGTGTATACTGTGTACTGTGTATACTGTGTATATGTGTATACTGTGTACTGTGTATACTGTGTATATGTGTATACTGTGTACTGTGTATACTGTGTATATGTGTATACTGTGTACTGTGTATACTGTGTATATGTGTATACTGTGTACTGTGTATACTGTGTATATGTGTATACTGTGTACTGTGTATACTGTGTATATGTGTATACTGTGTACTGTGTATACTGTGTATATGTGTATACTGTGTACTGTGTATACTGTGTATATGTGTATACTGTGTACTGTGTATACTGTGTATATGTGTATACTGTGTACTGTGTATACTGTGTATATGTGTATACTGTGTACTGTGTATACTGTGTATATGTGTATACTGTGTACTGTGTATACTGTGTATATGTGTATACTGTGTACTGTGTATACTGTGTATATGTGTATACTGTGTACTGTGTATACTGTGTATATGTGTATACTGTGTACTGTGTATACTGTGTATATGTGTATACTGTGTACTGTGTATACTGTGTATATGTGTATACTGTGTACTGTGTATACTGTGTATATGTGTATACTGTGTACTGTGTATACTGTGTATATGTGTATACTGTGTACTGTGTATACTGTGTATATGTGTATACTGTGTACTGTGTATACTGTGTATATGTGTATACTGTGTACTGTGTATACTGTGTATATGTGTATACTGTGTACTGTGTATACTGTGTATATGTGTATACTGTGTACTGTGTATACTGTGTATATGTGTATACTGTGTACTGTGTATACTGTGTATATGTGTATACTGTGTACTGTGTATACTGTGTATATGTGTATACTGTGTACTGTGTATACTGTGTATATGTGTATACTGTGTACTGTGTATACTGTGTATATGTGTATACTGTGTACTGTGTATACTGTGTATATGTGTATACTGTGTACTGTGTATACTGTGTATATGTGTATACTGTGTACTGTGTATACTGTGTATATGTGTATACTGTGTACTGTGTATACTGTGTATATGTGTATACTGTGTACTGTGTATACTGTGTATATGTGTATACTGTGTACTGTGTATACTGTGTATATGTGTATACTGTGTACTGTGTATACTGTGTATATGTGTATACTGTGTACTGTGTATACTGTGTATATGTGTATACTGTGTACTGTGTATACTGTGTATATGTGTATACTGTGTACTGTGTATACTGCGTTATGTGTATACTGGTGTAGAATATTGTACTAGTTGGTGCCCGCAATCACGCGCCAAAATTCGTTTATCGCGAGGGTACCGTAAATTTTTCCGGGACTCAAGTCTCAAAGTATCTGCGTACCAGATTTTAGCAAAATCAGTTCAGCGGTTTGGGCGTGAAGAGGTAACAGAGAGACAGATACAATTTGGCATTTGTAATATTAAGTACTATGGAAGTATGGCTATTATGAATTGTAGAGAATATATAGAAAGTACTTATCCCTATGACGCTGCCCATTTATAAAGGAAAATAACAACAATGATGATTGCGGAATAAACAAATATCAGTTAACCTATTTAAAAACAAGAACAATTGTTATCACCGTGGCCATAAAAATAAACTGTTCTTTTGTAAAACGTTTCTTAAAATTCTCAACTCACCGAGAGGCGTATAAAATGACAACTTTCCACAGAAGTTTTTCTTGGAAATGGAATACTATTGTCAAGAAAAATGTTTCATATTTTCTGGCATTGAAATAATAATTAACAGGTGCCAGTTTTTCCTAATTACAGCTTTTTGGGCTGAGCCTTACTGTACTTTTAAGCGATGATAACAAGAGCCTGAATAGGTAAACGTTACTGATGGAAATCTTAAAAGAAATGGTCTAATACTTTAATATACCTTTACAATAAATACTAATATTTGCATAAAAATTTCGTCTCCTTATTTGGACCAACTTTATATTCCATTCCTACTTGAACGTGGTTCGAATTAGTTTTAAGATATTTTCCTGTACCTAATACCTCCCAAAATATATGTCTGAATCAGATAAATATTTTAATTCTGATACAGATTTTGGAAATTTGAAAATGATTGTATTTTTGCATAAATGGAGAATTTAGGGCCGGAAAATTATTTCAAACATTGATTAATGTTTTATATTAAAACCATTTTCCCGGTATTTGTATTAATGGTTAGCCAGATATCTTAGCTAGATGATGAAGTAGGTAAATTACAAGGATTGTTCAAATTATACTGGGGAAAAATAAGTGATTGTCCTTAAGTTATAAAATCTTAGTTAACCACCTTATCCACTCATGTCCTCAAATATTTCCTGTGGCTATTGAGTCACAGAATTTACGGCTTGTAAGCACACAGTATATCGGGAAGTCGCCATATTTTTTGCGGCTTTGGCGGTAATCGTATGCAAACAGTGTTGACATCACACAGTAAACTCAAGGACAAAACAAAGGCAAGGTCTCCGTCAAAGATTGTGAAATAGAACGACCTACTGTTTATAGAGTAAATATGGAAGAACCATGCTTCGGCATTACGGGCTCGCAGAATACCGGCGTAAAACACGGCTTGTGTTTTGCCTAATTCAAGACGTAGTCGACTCTTAAAGGTTGCGAGGACTAATAAACGCACACTAGAAAAGATCAATTATGTAAATACTATGAATTTCGAATAAGTACCTAAAGGTACGAAACGGTTAAATTGCAACCTTTTCATGAAATTCTATGAAGCATCCAAACGCTTGTGGCGGTACCCACAATTCGCTTAACATTCCTGCATCGCGCTATCGAAGTTTTCTAAGCGCGTTGGTATATACTTATACGACAGCTGAAATGTATCACGAGGGCTTCGGCCTGACGGAGCATATAACACCTCGCTCGGTAGGAACATCTTCCTTTGGCCACCACGTATATCCCACATGCTCAATAAATGGGAGAGAATGAAATGCACTTAATGTGTCAACATGTACAATGTACTATCAAAGAAGTTGATTCCTATGCAGATGGCGGACCTAAGTAATTTGGTCGCGTTACGTCAAACCCAGCCGACCGATCACACCTAACATTGAATTGACATAAGCCGACCACATGACTGATCCGCCATCTGCATAAGAATCAGTTTCCCTGATAGTACATATGTATTATCTTAAGAAATAAAATTTTATATGAAAATCATCAATTACAATGTTAAAGATATCCTTTAAATATTACATGGGTTTTTACTTTTTAGCAAAGTTGCTCTTACTATAAGAGCTGTAGTAATTATTAGTTCTTCTTTTTTTTAATTTGCTCTTTGGTGTGCTCGGTTTGTGTTACGTCATCAGCGGCTATTTTTGATGATACCATATGTATGGAACATAACACCATGGACCAGACGCACCAAAACCAACAACATTCATTTACACATATGGAGCCAGTAATAAAATGTTGGCATTTAATATGAAGCTTTGATCGCGGATACTAATTGGATAGTCATAATATCATGGTTAATGGTTATGCGTTAAAGTCGTTTGTGTTCCTTTCTATATCTACTTATATTATAAATGCGAAAGTTTGTGAGTGTGTATGTTTGTTACTTCTTCACGTCTAAACGGCAGAAGTGACTTGGATGGAATTTGGTTGGAATTAGATGACATCCTGGAATAAGGCCGCGTTTCCACTGACGCGGAGCGGAGCTTAGCGGTGCCGAATTGACCAATCACCATGCTCGAAATCTTCGCTGTCATTCCGCTGGAATAGCACGATTGGTCAATTCGGGCACCGCTAAGCTCCGCTCCGCTTCAGTGGAAACGCACCCTAACACGTCATAAACTACATTTGCCTGCGGAAAAACATCTTATCGGAAATCATACTAACTAATTTAATTTTACTTTTAAGCTGTGGGTAGCATCGCGCTAGCACAAGGCTCTAGTTTTTTCATAATAATATGATACATTACACGCACTTGGCCTGTTTTTAAACAAGACAACTTGAGAAGTTCTATAACGCACTTGCTTACTGCTTTTATGTTGCGGGTGTCAACGGTAGTTGCTTTTCATCAAGTTAGTTCTTTGCCCATTGCCATCTATACTAATATAAATGAGAAAGTATCTCTGTCTGTCTGTCTGTCTATCTGTCTGTCTGTCTCGCTTTCACGCCAAAACTACTGAACCGATTGTAATGAAATTTTGTACACAGATAGTCTAAAGCCTGAGAAAGGACATAGGCTACTTTTTAGCTGGAATTATTTTTAACAAAAAATTAAAACCGACTTCCAAGGTAAAAACAATATTAATAGCATCCTTATAATATGAACTAAAAAGTATTAAATAATTTTTCCTATCTAATATGTAGTGCCTTTTCCCGAATTCGGCTAAACTTCAACTATTTCTGTACTCAATCTTCATCATTTTGAAGTCGGTACCAGATATAGCTGAATCTTTATTTCTTTGACAGAAAATTTGAAACTTTTGGAACTGGCACCGACTTCAAAATTATGAAGATTGAGTACAGAAATAGTTGAAGTTTAGCCGAATTCGGGAAAAGGCACTACATATTAGATAGGAAAAATTATTTAATACTTTTTAGTTCATATTATAAGGATGCTATTAATATTGTTTTTACCTTGGAAGTCGGTTTTAATTTTTTGTTAAAAATAATAATTTCACTCTTTTTAGTTACCTAGTAGGTAAACTGTTAGTGCCAATTCAAATTGTATAAAAAATAGTTTCATATTGTCTTCACTAGATGTCACTGTGACGCTCCTGTGTCGCGCTATCGCTTGTACGTAGAAGTTTTATATAGGTAGTTGTAACTTGTAACGGATCTTCGTTGTGTTGTTGAAAGTTTGTAAGCAACTGACGTCTGACAACTCAACAGTGAGCTTGGTGTAAGCAGTGAGCATTGAATTGACAACATAAATCATAATATTGAGTGGTAATTGATCTCGTATAATTGTTATTAAAGGTGAACGCAGATTTGGCCGCACCGCACGCACCGCAGTCGCCGCATTCGCAATTCTTCATATTATTATGAAGTTGCGAAGACTGCGGCGCGGGTAGGTAGGTATGCGAGCTTGCCTATAACTTCATATAAAGAATTCCGAATGCGGCGACTGCGGTGCGTGCGGTGCGGCCAAATCTGCGTTCACCTTAAGTTGACCTCCGTCATAGTCCGCGAATTTATAAGTGGTCGTCGGTGGTACTGCGTATATTCTACGTATCTTATTACAATTTGTTAAGACTGATATGAGTCATACGGCATACCCCAAGGCCTAAATATCAGGTAGATAGATAAATTTAAACAATACATTTAAAAAGATCTAAGCTAACACGTGCTGCAAAATGCTCGCAGCGCGGCATCACAATAGACATAACTACCAGTACTTCGACTGCTATGAGACTGACGAGTATTAATATCTGTCGTTTCTTTCGTGTTTCGCCAGGATAAGTTAAAGGCTGGCGCGCTGGCTGGTATAATTTAATTTTAAAAATAAGATTTTTAAAATTAAATTATACCAGCATTGAAATTGAATTGAAATTGAATTCTGACAGTTTTCTTTGCATGTGCCAAAATATAAACAACTAAATTTGTAGGTTACGACCCTAGCGACGACTTTTGTCATAATACGTCAAACTTAAAAAAATTACATCAGTTCTAAGTCGGCATACTCTATCATTCTGTCTACTCTGGCGGCATGCCGCATGCCCTGACATTCCAGTTAGAACTTGAATACGATGTTTACGTACGCGTCGCCGCGCGCCGCCGCGCGCCGCGCGGCGACGCCGTTGCCTCTGCGGCGCCGACCGCCGTGTATATTAAACAGCCTATAATAATTGGTGTTGTTATGTACATAATTATTATTATTGTATCCATACCTATGCCTTGTACTATTATCTATTTTGTGCCATGAGACATTGGTGACCTTAACACGACGTGGTAATGATGATGATGACGATGATGATGATGATGAATTTGAATTGCATGGTAGCATATGCTTTTTGTTCTTAAAACAACGCCGAAACTCCCAAACGTGTATCTATAAAGAGTCAGGAGTTCTCTCAGCATCTTCGAAACCATGGTATACCTTGACCCAATATTTGACTTTTTGGTAGCATATTCTTAGTACACTTCACATAAAACCAAAATCACCATATGTTTCCATATAAATTTCGAGGAGTTCCCTCGATTACTCCTGGATCCCATCATCAGGTCACCACTTTTGTGAACATGGTACCAAATTGGAGTGAAACCTAATACAACAAAATAAAAATTTCGAAAATCGGTTCACAAACGGCGGAGTAATCGTTGAACATACAAAAATAAAAAAAAATAAAAAAAATAAAAAAAAAATATCCACAGCCGAACATATAACCTCCTCGTTTTTTGGAAGTCGGTTAAAAAGGGGTTGTAAGGGGGTGAAAATGCGTAAATTTGTTAAAAATAAGTTCCAAAAATTCATAATAGATGACGCTTTGAGTCGCCTACATCGCGCTATCGCTTGCTCATAAGTCTTTCTATAAGTGATGGTACCATGTTAAGACATGTTTTTCGATTCTTTCGATTGTTATAAGTACACGTTAATAAATAACTCACTACTCACTACTCAGTACTTTATCTATGTACATGTAGTGACGTAACCTTAAACATACCAATGATAAACTATAGTAAAGCTAAAGTTGTGTAATGGGGGACTAAATAAGCTTTAAATTTGGTACTTACAAATAAAGTTTGATTAAAAAAAATGAAACATTATGTGCACACTGCACAGCTGCTGTTTTTGGGTATTTTGATTTAAGGGGTACCAGGGTTTTAAAAAGCTTTTAAATTTGACACCAATTTTATTGACACCGCGCGCTATAAACTGAAGTCCACGCGGACGAAGTCGCGGGCAGCGGCTATTAGTGTCATAAAAGACTTGACCTATTTTATACATGAGTTGACGATTAGACAAACTATATCGATTGTATAATATTATTATGACACATAATATTTTGCTGTTTGTACTTGTGAATCATAATATGTAACATGATAGGCGTGACATTTTAATAGCATCAAAACAAAAATGATTCACTTAATAATCTCTATTACGATTTTTGCTACATAACACTAACTAATTACAAGACTAGACCGCGATTAATTCGTTGACTCGTTTTGTACCCGAAGAAATTGATTCCTAGACAGTTGACAGACCAACGTCGTTTATGTGAATTCAATGTTAGCTGTGATCAGTCGGATCTGGGGGCACGGCAGTGCCCCAGCCAAGCTCTTTAGCAAACGGCCGTACCATACTTTTCTCGAAGCGGTTCGCGGCTATTCCACACCCTCCTTATCTTCGATGTTAACAAAGCTAGAGATTTAGAATTTCGATGACTAGGAGCAAGTATTATAAAACTAGCTTAACCTTCAAATTACATTATATTCTGATTAATAGTTTACTAGTTACGGATGGTCAAAGTTACTACGTTTTGTCACTGACTGACAGATCATCAAAATTCTAAGGTACTTCTAGCAGACTTAGAACCTTGAAATTTGGTACCCGAATAGGTTTTTATTCACAATGAAAGAAAAATTATGAAAGCGGCCAAGTTCGAGTCGGACTGGCGTAGATAGGGTTCTGAACCGTAAATTTGTATGGGAGCCCCCCTTATATAAAAGGTTTATTTAATTTTTATGATTTATTATTAAAGTTGAAATACAATTGAGTATTTTCTGAAATTTCTAAAAACCTTACTGTTACTATTATGAAGATAGAGCAAAAAAAGCAAAAAAAATCGTGTTTGTTGTACGAGACCCGCCATTCCTAAATTATTTTATTTTAATAGGACTACTCTTCTTTATAGCGACAAAAAAAAATACTTATTTTGTGAAAAATTCAACTATCTAGCTATTGCGGTTCTCAAGATCAAGTTTTAATATGGTAGAATAGTTTTAACGTAACCTGAAAAGAAAAAACCTTAAAAAAAGAAATGAAATCCCACCAAAATATTAAATGTAAAAGGAGCCAAGCAAAATATTGCATAGCTATGCAATACTTCTATCGTAAAAAGTTTTCAGATTACATTCAAGACAAGAATTCAACTTATTTTGTAATTGAAATCAACATTCAGTGAATGTATCAATAGTTTTCTTTATTTTAAAATTATTATAGTGGCTTGGCAATGAGCACTAGAGAAATAATCAGCGACTAATTGAATTTATATGGGTACCTGCATCGACCAGATGCGTCGTTACGATAAACTAAAAAAACACTTTACGCTTGCCGTCTGTGTATGAACTCCTCTAAATATGCAGTTTTATATTTGTTTCTATTGTGCTCATTGCCAAGCCACTATAATAATTTTAAAATTAAGAAAACTATTGATACATTCACTGAATGTTGATTTCAATCACAAAATAAGTTGAAGGCTTGGCTTGAATGTAATCTGAAAACTTCTTACGATAGAAGTATTGCATAGCTATGCAATATTTTGCTTGGCTCCTTTTACATTTAATGTTTTGGTGGGATGAGTTTAACTTCACGCGATTTTTATTACTTATTAGGTCCGCCATCTGCCTAGGAAAGAGGAATCAACTTCTCTCGTACCTTTGGATAATCGCGCAATATGCGCGAAAAACTGTACTACGTGATAAGCCCTTTCCCTGGGCTTGTATAGAGTTCTATTTAAGCGGGATAGCGGTTAAGTTTGACCACATATTTCACGTACTTTCGTTTTTATATTATTAGTAAAGATAAGTAAATAATTTAGTAACGAAACAATTTAAACAACATTTTTAAACGTAATTCATTATTCACAGACATTATTTAAAGGCAGGAAGCGAGGAATTCCAGTCTATACATTAAACAGAGTCATTACAAGTTTGGCGTCGTAATGCAACAAGTTCAGAAGTTTTGGCCGCGGGCCAGATCAATTGCATTTCATACAAAAAGTTAGGCCGGGTTTAATGTTCATATGAAATTGTTCGTGTTACAGAGCAATGCTCGTGTGATGTGGAAAAGAGCATTTTTATAAAGATTCAGAGAAAAGTTTTTTTATAGAAAAAAGATGTTTAACGTTCAGTTTCTGAGGTATTTGCCACAAGTTAATACATTCAACATTGTGTTGATGTTGGTTAATATTTTGACACAATGCCTAAGCGGGGAGTGGATCACCAGTGGTTTTAGTCGGTAGATCTTACGGGGCCCACATACCCCGGCCAATGTACCCAGTCCGCCGGGGATGCGCAAAGCATTTATAAAAAGCAATCAAAAGTACAGATTGTTTTTAAAATTAGCCAAACAAAAGCGTTACTGAAAAAAATTCGCTCAGAAAACCTGCAGAACTCGGGCATAATATAACAACTTTAGAAATTCACATTTCGCTATTAATGCATCACATTTACCATGTCACGCAGCATTTCATCTTGAGGCCGTGTATCCGAACCTTAGGCCTTAGATATGAGCCTCATAACCTGCCGTAATTAGTAAGCAATTAACGAGTTATATTTAACAACATTCTAATAGGTAATGGAAATTCTTGCTAGTAAAACGAGAATTCAAGGTAAAAAAATACTGTCAGGCACTACCTTGTGTTATTACTAATAATTAGTATTATTATTACATAATTGCAATTAAATACTACGATCGGAAGCAAAACATTAATTCAAGGCAAAACTTGGGTCTGGTAGACCGTAAAAGGGATTCAAAATATTCAACGAAGAGAGAGGGTGCAAGCCAAATGCAAGCCAAATTAAGTATCCGAAAAGTATGTAGATGATTAATAAAATATCTTCTAATATATAAAATTCTCGAGTCACAATTTTAGATAGCGTACTCCTCCGAAACGGCTTTACTGATTTAAACCAAATTTTATATGCATATTCAGTGGGTCTGAGAATCGGCTACTGGGTACTTTTTATATTGATATATGTGTATTTGTTGAGTAAATAATAGTAAATTATTACAACTCGAGACTGACCATTGTTTGTGCGACGGTATAGCGTTGCCATGTCACTTATTTAGTCACTTCAATAGTATAATATGAGTGAAATACTTAATATGGCAACACAACATTTGCCGGGACATAATAATACTCGTAGAAAAAATTGAAATAGCATGACGCTTTTAGTTTCGGTTTCGGTGACCCCTATAAATGATGTATGCGCTGGGAGAGCTGCAGAACTTCTTCGATAGAGTTTCCATGGCTCTTCTACGTGCGGAAGTCTGCTAAACACAGGGATTTTAATTGGAAAATATTCCACACATCCTAACCAGCAGGCTTAGTATAACAACATTAGAAATGGGAGAGAATGGACATACTCACATATTTTAGTGACAAAATGGCTGATTTCCTTTGTCAATCTGTCACTTTGTCTATTTTTCCGTAGAAAGAAACCGTTTCTATGATGTCTATGCTAAGCCAGCAGGAATCTTTTCGAAGACTTCCCCTGTGCCAACAATAAAAAGTTATAAGAATGGTACATAGTTATAATGCACCTAGTAATTATATATTTAACCATGCAAAAAGACGGAATTCAGCTTGCATCAAACCGAGACAAAATCAAACCTTGGGGATGAGAATAAAATCGATATGCAAATGAACAATTGTGCAGAATTTACTTGATCAGATAACCCATTGTCTGCATCTCCAGGGAATTGAAGACTATTGCGTTCTGTATGCCATATGCGTCTCACTTTTCAATGTCAATTTTAGGGTTCCTTAGTTCAGTCTAGACAGTATCCAAAAGCCAGGTCATTGAGGAAAATAAGAGTTTTGAAACATATAACACTATACGACACTCTATGTAGAGTTAGAATATAGTTTTCCATAAATTCCAATATTCAATATCTTTAATAACTAATTGGTCTAGGTCTACGTTACCCAGCATACCTATTAGTAGGGGAGGTCGCGCTCAGTTTAAAAATTCATTTCATACCGAGCGAAAACCGTTACAATAATAGTATTCCATTAATACATAACAGCTTTGATCGTCAGCCACTTCATAATGGGTGGAATAAAAATTGAGAGCATCTCAAAGTTGTTGTTGGGAATCGTATTGTATTGACATTAAAAAGATCCCATTCGCATCCAATAAAGGTTCATATCTAGATTATACACGTTTAGGTTCGGTAGGTGTTATTTTAGTTTTAGTATATAACAACAGATGGTGCTTTTAAAGTAAAATGTATATAATTCTTCTTCACAAATATTGACTATCGAATTAATTACTTAAAAATGCTATGTGAGGTCATTTTATGGTTAATTCAAACGAAAATCGCCGTCAGCTGAATGTTCGCAGGTGGAAATGTCGTCTACGCGACGCCCTAGGATACATTGAGCGCGAAGTAGGGCTATATTGGTCATAACTTATATCGTTGGCTGATGGTTTTTCCACCATCGTATTAGCGACTGACGGTTTTCTTTATTATTTACAAAGTAGAAACATTCACCTGTATAAATTTTGTACGGTATAAAATGACTTTATATTCAAAAATTTTTTACATGTTTAGTAACGCGACTGACGTTGAATCCCCCGTCTGCAATACGGCTGACGGTGATTTTTTGGTTAAACTTGAGGTTCTTGAGGTCATCTCAAGAATCATCCATCAAAGTTTCATTCGGTATAAAATCACTTTTCGCAATAATTTTTTTTACAACTTTGAAATGCTCTCAGTTAACATTCCACCACGCGTGTGGCGACTGACGCTGATTATATTGATTGATAAATATTAAGCTACCGCTGGACAAAAATTTATATGTACTTAGCAAACGCTAGCACTACCTCCCCTACTATATGAATAATTCAAATACATTCAGTTATGCCATTGTTATTCACTCAATGATTTAACTTTTAAGATAAATCAGCTCGATCAATAATTTTCAATTACATGCGCCGTGAATTGCGTCAAGGCATTTTCCAATGACTCCCTTAGATTAAGGTGTGTCTTATCTTATGAAGTCATGACTAAGTTCCAGCTAGACCTTTGTGGTTCAGTGGTTTAGACTCGTGACTCTGGGTTTGATTCCCGCCTTGGAGAAGCGTTGTTTCCAAGCTTGGTTAGGATAATGTGGGATTATCGCCACGTGGTGGTTGGTGGCCTGACAAAAAAGATGATTCATGCGTCGGATTGACATGTGCTTGATGTTTCGCCAGTCATATTCATCCCACTTGTTTATTTACGAGAGTAAAAGAGATATCGATTTTGGCATTAAGTCCCGAAAAAAAAGAATAGTTTTTATCCTGAAAATGTGTGGCTTACGTGATAATGGCGCATCGAAGTCGTGGACAACGTGAAGTAGTCAATAAACCATTTCAAGAGAAACTTCTACGCAACGATATCAAAGTACTTATATACGACGTATGCCGTCAAAACTGTAGCAATGTTTTTGCATGCAAAATGTGTATCGAGAAAATATTGTCGTCCTATTTGTCTTACAGTAATAGCATATACTTACTACTTTCTCTTTCGCTCATTTTACGCTTCGCTTTGATTTTTCTCTTAAAATGGAAGACAATGATTTAAATATTAATAAAATATTAGTAATTACGTTTGAAATATTAAACCTTTGGCTTTATTTGTATTCCTAGTGTTGTTACTGCACTGTCGGAAGGCACACGACGGCATTCTAGAGCGAAATGTATCGAAAAACAACACGGTAATCAATGAATTAAACACGTCCGGCTGCCACCGCGTCCTAAGGCACACTGCTCTCAGATGAGTGAGCTCACTCATTTCGAGGGTGACACATTTTCGCGCTGACGATTGTATGGAATGCCTTTTATAACGTTCTAATTCTATGCTTCTACGTATTGTAATATCATAATAACGTAAATTAAACTTTAAAATTTTTATTTAAACCATCAGTAAATCTTGCTTTATAGACTCAGAAAATAATTTCAATTGATCACTACACCAAAATTACTAACTAAGAAGAATATTAGTGTTACAATATAGCCTTGATTCACATTCAGTTTCCAATATCTCCCAACTTCAGTAATCCTGTCAATACAGCCTAATTCAGCCGACCGGTTTAATCAAATCCCCTTTGCTAACTTAGTAATTTATTGACAAGCACACCCAATTTCTAAGTCTATGTCTCTACTATATATACATAATAATAATAATAATAATTAATTAATGCAAAAGTGTGTCTGTCTGTTGATTCATTTTGCCTAAACCCCTGAGCTATCATGATGTTTGTCATGATACTTTGAGTCCCGGGAAATGACAAAGGAAAGTTTTAATAGGTACCGGAAATATGTAAGGTTCCCGTGACAATTTCGGCGCAACGAAAATGAAGGCTATAATAATATTATTTTATTCTAGAAGTATTAAAAGCGCCTGGCTCTTTATTGCAAGGGTACGTGTTATTGGAGTTTATTAGAGTTTACTCCTTAAGAATCGATTTTCATATATAAGGCGCCCGGTATGAGAAAAATCCGAGGGGTAAAACCTACTAACAAGTAACAAAAAAATGTGTCACGTTTTTGGTGCGCACCTTTAGTGCGCAACTTTCTAATTTGGCTGTGAGTGTATTAAGACCATAAAGGTAATATACCTATCGGAATATTATATTATATTATATTATTATATAATTATATTATTATATTATTATATAATATTATATTCCGATAGGTATATTAACTTTTTGATTAAGACGTACATATGGTATGCTGTATAAGCGACTATACCTATATACTATATGTTATTGGGCTTGTGGCGGTACCCACAATTCGCCTAACAATCCTGCATCGCGCTATCGAAGTTTCGGAGAACGGCAAGATATATACAACGTCTGAAATGACGTCAGTGGGCTTCGGCCTGGCCGAGCATGCTATCTCTCTCGGTCGGAAGATCTTCCTTTTCGGCCGCCACTAACAACGTTAAATTGGTGACCACTGACCACCGACAAGAACACGCATCCTTCTGGACATCAATCATCATCAACACTCCCCGCCCCTCCGCACCACGTCAGCAGACATCAAGCATAAACGGGTCGCCTCAACCATAAGCCGCGTTGGAGGTCCGCGCCGGTCGAACCCGTGTCTGGCTTGAACGGGGCAGCCATAGGCTACAACGACCGGTCAGCAAGCAGAGCACGGGGTCCCTCTCCTGGTCATTGCACGCGTAGCTTCGGCCTACACCTGACAACACAAGCGCATTGAAGAATACCACAGGTCTTCGGGGGGAGTGATGTGGCGGTACCCACAATTCGCCTAACAATCCTGCATCGCGCTATCGAAGTTTCGGAGAACGGTAAGATAAATACAACGTCTGAAATGACGTCAGTGAGCTTCGGCCTGACCGAGCATGCTATCTCTCTCGGTCGGAAGATCTTCCTTTTCCGCCGCCATTCACAACGTTAAAGGCTTGTATGTTTCTATCAGTGTCGATGTATTTATATTGCTATTTTTGTTATAAATATCAATAATTAATATTGTTATTGTGAAGTTATAATTTTTATCATTATACTGGCTAAAGTGAACTAAAAGTATTTTGAAATAACTATGGCAGAAAGGGGTGTCGATAATATTGCCGGAACATCTGATTTCATATGATATTAATCTTTTTTCAGTTGAATAAACTCTTTTGGCGTATGGTTAGATACTCGTACTTAAGGAGTAAACTCCAGCCGTGCGTTGGAGCTGACACACTTTTTTTTCAATTGGTATTTGGTCGCATATATATATTGGTAGCATATTATCTAGGGCTACTTTATACTTATATACCTAAGTAACAATTATATGGATGTTAAAAACGCATTTAATTCCGTAGACAGGGTCGCCATGTTGACACAGATAAAAACTAAAGCCCCCACGATTCTGCCTTTCATGCTACAGTGCTACCAAGAACCCACTAAACTTATTTACCGGAACCATTTAATTCAATCTGAAGTTGGCTGTCAACAGGGCGACCCTCTAGGTCCAGCAATTTTCAGCTTAGCTATTCACCCGGTCATCGAACTCCTAAATTCCAAATTCAACGTATGGTACCTAGATGACGGGACTCTCGCCAGTGACCCATCTACAGTTCTTTCAGATTTTCAGACCCTGATTCGCGAATTCAAAATTATAGGTCTAGATCTGAACCTGGGAAAGTGTGAGCTCTTCGTCCCTGATGATTGCGAGAATAGAAACGAAATAATATCCAATTTTAAGGCAGTCGCCCCAGAATTATCGGTGACTGAGAAGAGTTCACTTTTTCTCTTAGGTTCACCTATTCTAGCCGATTCGTTTCCGGACTATATAAATGAAAAAATTCAAAATTTTAGTGAAAGTTTAGACCGTCTTCTGCAAATCAACAGTCACATGGCATTTACTTTGATTCGGCATTGTTTATTCGTTCCCAAATTTACGTATGTTTTGCGGTGTTGTCAGCTCTGGAAGTTTCCACAACTTCTCCATAGCTTAGATGACACCCTAAAACATACGCTCTCCACAATTTTAAACATCAAATTTGATGAACGTTCCTGGACCCAAGCAACGCTACCCATAAGGTTCGGTGGCCTGGGAATACGGAAAACTTTTGACGTAGCATTACCGGCGTTCTTGTTCTCAGTTCACGAAAATCGACAAGTAATAGCCAAAATTTTAGAGCCCTCATCTTGCCCAATAGACATTCCCTTTGCGGACGAGGCCAAGGACGCCTGGGATATTGCTAGTGCCGGCAGCGAGGTCCCCGTGAACACATCATATGTGAACACACATTCATAGAGGCTCTGGGACGGGCCCGTCTGCGAACTGGTGCGTATAAACTCTTAAACACGTCTACCAGCATCGCAGAACGGGCTCGCTTTTTGGCCGTGGAGAGGTGAGAGTCGGGAGCTTGGCTGCAGGCACTACCATCCAAAAACACAGGAACATTGCTGGACCGAAATATATTCCGCCTAGCCACTGCTCTGCGTCTTGGTGCTCCCCACGTCGTCCCCCATCAATGTGTTTGCGGCACGCACGTAGATAGCTACGGTCATCACGGGTTGTGCTGCTCGCGAAGCGCTGGACGCTTCTCTCGACATCACAGCCTAATCGACCTCATTCGTCGGGCTCTTGTCACTGCCGGCGTGCCAGCGATACTGGAGCCCTCCGGTTTGGTTCGCGACGATGGCAAGAGACCCGATGGAATGACCCTGGTTCCCTGGAATGTGGGACGGGCCCTTGTGTGGGACGCTACTTGTGTCGACATACTCGCCCCGTCTCATGTTCAGGGCACTTCGAGCTGTGCGGGCGCTGCCGCAAACCAAGCAGAGAACCTCAAGCGGCGCAAATATGAGAACCTCGGCGGAGATCTCATATTTGAACCGTTTGGGGTAGAAACCCTAGGCGCATGGGGTCCGGGGGCACATAAGCTTTTTAGCGAAATATCTAAGAGGCTTATTGAAGCCACCCGAGACCCCAGAGCCGGGAGCTACCTAGCACAGCGAATAGTAATTGCAATTCAACGTGGCAATGCTGTCAGCTTGCTGGGCACTCTGCCAGATGGGGACGACCTGCAGGGCAATCGCGCTAAATTTTATCAACTTGACGTTGATCGACTTTTGGAACGATTCGGTATCGCGCTAACGTTTTGACAGCCAGTTGCGACGTAACTGAACCTCAGCCGAAGCGCAAACGCTGTCAAAACAAAAAGTTGATACAATGCTACTTCTACTCGCACGTTTCTGAAACGTTTCTTAATTTGGTGTGTTAAATTGACGAAAATCGATGGAAAAATATAACATAAGCTATAATCAAATTATAATATAAGCTTACGTTTTACTTCAAAGCTGTAAAATAACACTACGGATTATTTTAGTTTGTTATAAAGTGAATTGAATTTTGACATTACTAATTACTTCTTTACGTAAATGTTTTCTACTTTTGTCACAAGTCACAACTCACAAGTCACTATTCAACACTTATACATATGGCGTGTGTAAAATACATATTATAGTAAAACAATACTATGAATTCAACTACGTAAATTAAAACTCCAAGTAATAATCATTCACACTCATAAGTTCTACCAACATAACTTCACCCGTGTCATATTCATCCATAAGTAAATATAAACAATTTGTCAATTGACCAATTAACACATCGGAAAAAATTTGTTCATATTTAAGCCAATCAAAACTAAATCAGAAGGGCGCTGATTGGTCCGCTGCAATGTCTGTCTAAAGGTCAAACGTTGCGCTCCGTTCGAGTTCCATCTGAGGTTGAGTTACGGTTGAAACGTTAGCACGTCTACTGAAATTTGTTCAGACGCAGCGGAACCGAACCGTAACTGAACCACAACCAAAGCAGATGTGAACCTGCAGGGCAATCGCGCTAAATTTTATCAACTGAACCGCAAATGAAACTCGGACGTTGATCGACTTTTAGAACGATTCGGTATCGCGCTAACGTTTTGACAGCCAGTTGCGACGTAACTGAACCTCAGCCGAAGCGCAAACGCTGTCAAAACAAAAAGTTGATACAATGCTACTTCTACTCGCACGTTTCTGAAACGTTTCTTAATTTGGTGTGTTAAATTGACGAAAATCGATGGAAAAATATAACATAAGCTATAATCAAATTATAATATAAGCTTATGTTTTACTTCAAAGCTGTAAAATAACACTACGGATTATTTTAGTTTGTTATAAAGTGAACTGAATTTTGACATTACTAATTACTTCTTTACGTAAATGTTTTCTACTTTTGTCACAAGTCACAACTCACAAGTCACTATTCAACACTTATACATATGGCGTGTGTAAAATACATATTATAGTAAAACAATACTATGAATTGAACTACGTAAATTAAAACTCCAAGTAATAATCATTCACACTCATAAGTTCTACCAACATAACTTCACCCGTGTCATATTCATCCATAAGTAAATATAAACAATTTGTCAATTGACCAATTAACACATCGGAAAAAATTTGTTCATATTTAAGCCAATCAAAACTAAATCAGAAGGGCGCTGATTGGTCCGCTGCAATGTCTGTCTAAAGGTCAAACGTTGCGCTCCGTTCGAGTTCCATCTGAGGTTGAGTTACGGTTGAAACGTTAGCACGTCTACTGAAATTTGTTCAGACGCAGCGGAACCGAACCGTAACTGAACCACAACCAAAGCAGATGTGAACCTGAATTGAAACGTTTAAAAATAACGCGATTGCCCTGCAGGGAAAGTTTTTCTTTTTATAATTTTATATTCTAAGTTTGTATATATTTGCATATTTTATTTTAGTTTGTATTTTTAGTAACGAATTTGTAATTTTAAGTTTATAAACACTTAATTAAATTAATTGTATTTTTGTATCTTTAGCTTAGTGCAAAATAAAATATCTGCGAAGCTTAGTTAGGATTATAGGCTATGTTACAATTATTAAAACGAATACAACCAAGACTTCATAAAACTTTTTAAATCCCGCCATATTCGGACACGAGCCTGTAAAATGTCGCCAAAAGTCCATTACCATACACGTCGGGAGGCTAACACGTTTTTTTCAGTCCGCAGTCTACGTCCAATTTCGTATGCAATATCCCTTGCTTTAGTTACGGCTTTATTACATGCTTTCACATTTTTAGAGAAGTTTTCACGTCATTTTTTGAAATTTTGAACTAAATCTCGTGATAAATAATATACTGTCTAGACTCTAGAGTCTAGAGATACCAGTGGTAAGCACCAGTTGCAGTATAGTAGTATCAACATTCTGGCAGCATTTTCTTACAATCTATTCAGAAATAAAACATTTTTTTTTTTTTTATAAGAGAGTAGAGTCTACTATTGAAAATATAACAAAACGTTTGTTCAAAAATAAAGACACGGAGATTTGAGGCAGCCAAAAAACATTACGATGTTACTATTCTTTACTAATTAGTAATTACGAAGATTTTCTTACCACCAAAGGGCCAAAATTAAGCTCCAAGTATTATGGAAGAACAAGCTGCCAGATATGTAAATAAAATTATTATTTTTAACAAAAAATTAAAACCGACTTCCAAGGTAAAAACAATAATAACATCCTTATAATATGAACTAAAAAGTATTAAATAATTTTTCCTATCTCATGGTGCCTTTTTCCGAATACGGCTAAAACTCAACTATTTCTGTACTCAATCTTCATAATTTTGAAGTCGGTACCAGATATAGCTGAATCCAGATGCCAGAATATTTGAAACATTTGTAACTGGCACCGACTTCAAAATTATGAAGATTGAGTACAGAAATAGTTGAGTTTTAGCCGAATTCGGAAAAAGGCACCATGAGATAGGAAAAATTATTTAATACTTTTTAGTTCATATTATAAGGATGTTATTATTGTTTTTACCTTGGAAGTCGGTTTTAATTTTTTGTTAAAAATAATAATTTCACTCTTTTTAGTTACCTAGTAAAATCATCGCGTACTATACGTAGATTAGGGCCGATTCACACCGAATGGCAGAGGCGAGGCGAGCAGTTTCAGTGTCATATGATTTTAAACTTTATTGTAATACATAGTATCGCTTGAGAAATTGACGCCGCCGGCGGCCGCAAGAGTCCACGAGCATCCACGGGCGGCCGTAGATTTCTCAAGCGATACTATCTATTACAACAATGAAGATAAAGTTTAAAATCATATGACACTGAAACTGTTCGCCTCGCCTGCGCCATTCCGGTGTGAATCGGCCCTAATACACCTGTATACTATTCTACGTATCTTATTACAATTTGTTAACAGTCACACTTACAAAATATAATATCAGCTGCAGATAATTTTGAACAATACATTAAAAAAAATCGAAGTGGACACGTGCCAGAGCCGCGCCAAACCGGAATTTTAGCAGCGCGGCAACGGCGAGGCTTTCATTGTCATATGATTTTAAACTTTATCTTTATTATTGTAATACACAGTATCGCTTGAGAAGTCTACGGCCGCCCGTGGCCGTGATTGGTAAGTGTGACAGCTGTGCACTCTAGCATGTTACTTGTATTATCGAAGCAACTTACTTCTCAGAAGTAATGTCAAATGTGTGCCTTACGCTCTGGAGATAAGGTTGAATATTTTGTTATGTTCAATTTTGGTGACATTGGTGACCCTGACGTGAAAATGATGATGATGATGATGAATATAATTTGTATAGTAGCATATGCTTTCAGTTCTTAAAACAGCGCCTAAACCCCCAAACTTGTATCTAAAAGGAATCCGGAGTTCTCTTAGTATCTTCGGAACCATAGTATACCTTGGTGCAGAATCTTGTGTTTTGGTAGCATATGCTTAGGATGCTTCTCATAAAATCAAAATCACCATATGTTTCGATATACATTTCGAGGAGTTCCCTCGATTACTCATGGATCCCATCATCAAATCACCACTTTTGTGAACATGGTACCAAATTGGAGTGAAACCTAATACAACAAAACAAAAATTTCGAAAATCGGTTCACAAACGGCGGAGTTATCGTTGAACATACAAAATTAAAAAAAAAAAAAAAAAAAAATATCCACAGCCGAACATATAACCTCCTCGTTTTTTGGAAGTCGGTTAATAAGCAAAATTTCTTTTTTTAATAAAAGCATATAATTAAATACATAACTCCATTGCATAATAATTGAAAAGAAAATTACTTTCAAAAGTTTCCCGGCAACTTTGCTCAAAATATATTATTGGCCTTCGCGAAAACATTGCACAGAGCTCTTTCAGTGTAAACATTTTTCCAATTTCCTTCCTTTATCAAAACCAATAAGGTTAAATTTAGATTGTGAACTCATAGCAAATGTTAAGGTTAGTTTGTATCGGTGAATGAATAGTAAATAGCCGTGGGCGGAAAAAACGTTATAGTTAGTAAAAATATGATTAATTTTATAATGAAATTTGAGATTTACTCAGTAACCACTGTTGATCCTGGCGACACAGGAGTTGCAGTGGTGGGAATGTGTGGTGGGCAAATGCCCGTTTAAAAAAGTAACCTCTGCGTGTAGATAATATTATGAAAATATTATTAATTTAATAGAGCCTTTTAGACAGCTTGACTAACTTTATTTACTGTAGGTAATTAGATATTTCGTAGGGACCGTCCGTCTGTCTAAGGTAATTAGATATAAGGGTAATATTATATGTTTGCTTATTTAATACTAATAATTATAAACAGGAAATTTATTTGTTTGCATGAATATGCTCCTAAAATTATGGCACGAAGTCTCTTATTACTTAAAAAAATACAATTTTTAAAGGAAGAATGCGAGTCTCTTCAATTTTTCATTACAATTTGTCACGCAATATGTTTTCGACAGGTGGTTCGCTTCAACACCTTGCACGGTATTGAAATTTAAATTGCCAAGCAAAAAGTTACCTTAAAGCATTTCCGTTTTAAATAATTAAAAACTTGATGCGCAAAATTACGTACATCATGGACCACCTTGGAGTCGTCACTCGATCTTATATTTTGCTTCCGGCGTTTTCTAACCGACCTTCAAAAAAGAGGAGTATTTAGCTGGCTGTAACAAAAATAAGCGATAAATGATAATTACTTTAGAGTTTAGACTTTAGAGTGTGCATGAGTCCCATGTATAGAGTTTACGCCTCCATGGTCTAGTGGTAGAGAGCGCGGCTCTTGACTCGGAGGTCGTGGGTTCGATTCTCGCGTTGAAAACATGTTACTTCCAAGTTTGGCTAGGACAATGCAGGCTGATCACCTGATAGTCTGACAAGTATGAAAATTCATGCGTCGGATGGGCATGTAAAAAGTCGGTCCTGCGCCTGATCTCTCGCCGGTCGTGTCGGTAGTCCGTCCCACTGGGTTATGAGAGTAAAGGAATAGAGAGTGCTCTTGTGTACTGCGCACACACTTGGGCCTTATAAAATTACTCCTGCGTAGCTGGCCTGGTTTTCAATGAAAACGGCCACCGTCACCGAAACCGGTGTGGGAGCTATTATTATTGTTATTATTACTGAAAGAGCAAATTTTTTTAAATCTTTTGTATAGGGCTATAGGCAAACAGCTCATGACGCGACGTTGGGGCGCTTGCCTATACAAATCACAAAAAAAATGGTATTGTAGTTGTCTGTGTAAGTAGCACTTTCACAGACAACTTTATAATAGGGACACGTCCACACTGTTTAGCCTAAAGTAGGTATTATCACTTAGTTTTGTTACACACTGTATATTTTTAATTTAATGTATACATTGGGTGAATATTTATTTTATTTTAAAGCCTTGCAACTTTTGTTTTTTCAGCAGCTATCATTTTTTGTGGCAGCAAAAATGTGTTTATAATCATCTTTCATTCTTTCCTCCCACCTATAAACATGCTTTTCAGTTCTGAGAAATGTTTTTAAACAATTAAAGATTATAAATAGACTGAAACTAACCAGAACATAATACGCCTGTAATTTTGCCTGGTATTTTTGCTAGTTGGAAATACCATTTTCAAATAATATTTGGCATCGTTTCCACTTTTCCGTGAAAAATCTTGGCGTATGATTGATTGGATGAAAGTAAGTTTATATTCAAAACTCATTATGTAGTGAGAGCCTTGAAACGTGTCGGAACTTCACAGAATTTTTGCGTGATAATATATAAGTTGTCTCACGGCTCTGACTACAGGATTCGGCATCTGCTTCAAGGCCCGTTTTTTAGTCAGTACTCAAGATGCACCTCGGTCTCGAGACACGTTTCAGGCTCTGTGAAGTCTGTGATTGGTTAGCTGTCAAAATTTGGACCAATCACAGAGCCGAACCGCGTCTTGAGACCGGGTCGCATCTTAAGTACTGACCAAAAATACGGGTCCCAATCTGTTAATTTACAAGGCCGAGGTCAGTTTGAATGGAGTATATATACACTTACAAATGTAGTGCTAAATATGTAAACTTGATGAAGTGCAGACACTGTTAATACGTACCTGTAACAAACAAACGATTCGTTAATAAACTATTTTTGAAACTGAAACTGGGTTCATGATTTCATCGCAATTCGCATCCGTTTTAACTTGTCAGTCTCTTTCATCCTTCCCAACTATTCAATATTTTTTTCGAACAATAGAAGATAAATTACTCGAACACTTATCAAAAGAAATCAAATCCATACTAATATTATGAATGCGAAAGTGTGTCTGTCTGTCTGTCCGTCTGTCTGTCTGTCTTTCTGTATGTCTGTCTGTCTGTTACCTCTTCACGCCCAAACCGCTGAACCTATTTTTCTGAAATTTGGTATGGAGATAGTTTCTTTATGGTATGGAGTTAGTTAGTCCCGGGAAAGGACATAGGATACTGTTTATCCCGGAAAAATGTACCCGCGCGATAAACGAATTTTTGCGCAACGGAGTTGCGGGCGTCATCTAGTTATTTATAAATCCAATCAAAAGAAAAGAAACTAGTTGACGAAAATTAATTCCATTAAGTTTAACCTCGGAACTTGCAAGAATTGATTTTTTAATGATCCTTATTCCTTGTATCGCTAACCTAAGGTTTGTGCTACAGGTAAAATAATATACGCATAATATGCACGAGCTATATAATAATTTGCCACTACGAAGTGCGACGTTGTTTGATGGAATATGGGTTTTACCCACCTGAAACTATATTAACTGCCGCACTTAAAAAGATTTGACATACTTTTTCCGAAGAACTATTAACTTCAAGAGTTAAATCATTAAAAGCCTGTTTCACCACTTCCTGATAACGTGCCGGATAGGCTATCCACAACTTTTGACAGATTGTCCATACTCTATACATATCTGTCAAGTTAAGTGGTAGATAGCCTATCCGGCACTTATCAGGAAGTGGTGAAACAGGCCCTAAGTATCCCTGAGTGCGGCTGTAAGAATTTCAGTTAACTATCACATTTGTTGGTCTAACTATCAAATGGCGACACTAACTTGCTAAAGTTATAAGCATTGAATGGATGGCATTAATTGAGACCCTAGCCGGTTCAGAGCTATTTTACCGTTACATAACCTTTGTTCCAACGACATAAGGAACATCAGCAGCACCGGAACACTGAACGGGCCATTAAAACCTTGAAGCACCAAGCTCCCGATTCACTCAATGTCTCTCCTTTTATTATACCTCGTTATTCTATTCCATTAACTTTTGAGTCGGGATTTTAAACTAGTGTTTATTGCAGTTGCCTGGAGAACAACTTTTCAGCTTTTCTTTTGTTTGCGATGTGGTAAATGCCCTTGGTGCTGTTATTAAAGTAGCAAAGGAGCATCAAGATTCAATAATATTTAAAGCCCAGTATATGACTATAGGTATTTTTAATTGTAATTTGACATTTAAATATCAAATAACTAGCGACCCGCCCAGGCGTCGCTCGGGTATAAAATATAAAGCCACTGAAAAAATGACTAAAATCGATAGCCTATGATCCTTCACGTGGTCTACTTCTTATATGTGCCAAATAACATAAAAATTGCTCCAGTAGTTCGCGAGATAAGCCCTTTCAAATAATTTCCCCTGTTTTTTCCACATTCTCCTATTAGTCTTAGCTTGATTTTTCAAATCGGACCAGTAGTTCCTGAGATTAGCGCGCTCAAGTAAGCCCTTTCAAATAATTTTCCCCGTTTTTCTCCATTTTCCTCTATTTCTTCGTTCCTTTTAGTCTTAGCGTGTTAAAATATAGCCTATAACCTTCCTCGATAAATGGGCTATCTAACACTGAAAGAATCATCAAAATCCGTTGCGTAGTTTTAAAGATTAAAGGGAACAAAGGGACATGAGGGGAAAAAAAGCGACTTTGTTTTATAATAAGTATAGATTACCGGGCAATAAAGAATTACAACATCCGATTTACTCGTACGTTTAGACTTTAGATACCTTTAGATCAAAACGAATTAATAAGCTTGTATAACTTGTAAAAACCGGCCAAGTGCGTGTCGGGCCACGCGCAATATAGGGTTCCGTAGTACCTACCGCTAGTTTTTCATAATTTTTGAATGGTCAATGAATGTACTATCAGGGAAGTTGATTCCTATGCAGATGGCGGGCCTAAGTCATGTGGTCGGCTTATGTCAATTCAATGTTAG
Organism: Lysandra bellargus; assembly: GCA_905333045.1. Classification (NCBI taxonomy): domain Eukaryota; kingdom Metazoa; phylum Arthropoda; class Insecta; order Lepidoptera; family Lycaenidae; genus Lysandra; species Lysandra bellargus. The sequence goes on from HG995323.1 coordinate 5,572,380, forward strand.
ATGTGATCGGTCGGCTGGGTTTGACGTAACGCTAGGTACCAAATTACTTAGGTCCGCCATCTGCATAGGAATCAACTTCTCTGATAGTACATTTATAACGTGTTTTACACTACTAACAACATCATTTCAGTTATTACGTTCAAAGGAATGTGAACGAAAAGTTCCTTTATACTTCGCTGAATATTTTTTTTTTTTTAGTTTATCGACTATAACTCAAACACTTATGATGAAGTCTTCTTAGCCGTGATAGTTTTCCTTTTAAATTCAGCATATTTCCTATTCCCGCGAACTTTTTCACATTTCCAGAAGCAACCGTTTGAACCGGCTAGTCCAGTGTCCCTTCTACCAGGTGGTAGAAGGGACACTGGACCCTAACGATTTTTTCCACTTTAAAACTTCATATTTTATAAATCGGAAAATGATCTATGAATACTCGTAATATTTTTAAAAAACCTATCCAATGACACCCCACACGGTCGGGTGGATGCAAAAAAAAACTATTTTTTTAAGAATGTACCTTAGTTATATCCCATTTTGTCGGCATCATTAATATCTGCCTTCATGCCGAATCACAGCGTTGTAGGTTCTATAATCTCTGAATAAAACCACGGGCAGATAGACGGACAGACGGACAGACGTACAGACGGACGGATAGACCGAAACTACAAGGATTCCTTGTTGACTACGGAACCCTAAAAATGAACAAAAACGTTTAACCTGGACAACTAAATCATTTAACAGGTATTTTAACATTGCAATGCTGTGATGATAATAATGATATTACATTATGTAGACAACTACTGTGACACAAGCTGTAAAAAACCAACAATAGACTTCTTTTTGGGAGACGATAATGAAAAAGGAGTGAGTTAGCGTTTCAATTGTTTTGTCAAGGCTTTGCCTAAAATTATTTCACGATGATGCAAGCTGTTACCAGTTACAAACAAATAAAAATAAGCACCCACTTGTATTACATCCTGACTTGAGAGCTTGCCAAAGAAATTAAGTATAATATAATCCTTACTGTACTTAATATTAAAATACAACTATGTGTCTGTCTGTTATCTCTTAACGTTAAACAGCTGAACCGATTCAAATGAAATTTGGTATGGAGAAACTTTGAGACACGGGATAGGACATAGGATAGTTTTTTGCGTGATAAACGAATTTCGAAAACGAAGTTGGGGGCAATATCCAGTAATGTAATAAATGACAGTGATTTGGTTGAATGCAATATTAATGATATAATTTTGTATCCAATAAGCTAGGCTCGCTACAAAGCCTCTACAATATCATTAATTTTGATTTCAGTAGTTCAGAACCACGCTCGAATATGTTAATAACGTATTACATTATGTAATATCGTTAATTTTCATATAAACCGCGCGTTACAAATTTATTAAAATATTAATAATGTCATTAGGGTCAGATGAAACAGGCACTTCATTTATATGGAGCAAAAATATTACCTCCTGAAGTCTCTACAGGAAAAATGTTTGAATATATTATGTTTAAAAAAAATATTAAACAGGTATTCAATAAGATTATAATGAAGTCAGTTGCAAGCTCAATATATTATTATTTTAAAGAGAAGAAAGTTTTAGATAATTCGTCATCGTCAACGTCTTTTCTAACAGTAGGTAATAAATATTTTAACATCTGTATATAGGTAATTTTTAAAAATACAGTAATGATAAATTGCTGCGATCATTTTTTTTTTCGTACACAGAAATTCAGGATGATTTCATTGGGCAAAAAGTGCTTAAACTTTTTTGAGAAATGAAAATATTGAGAATTGAGAAGGCCTTATGATGAACTTGCGATATAAAATAAAGATTGATGTAATATGAACGAAATACGTATATCCAATAAATTAAATAGATATAACAGCATTCAGAGTAAAATTATATTACATATGTATAGCTGTACCACGCTGTACTCAAGGAGTAGTATTTAATGGAATTGCAAGAATAGAAATAAGACAAGAGATTTAAAGATATGCAAGTCGTGCACATGATCGACGTCATGTATTAATAGTCGGGGACATGGGTAACGATAAGGTTCTCGGTACCTACACACATTTCCTATAAAACAAATCGGCGCACACGCATCGAGCAAAGCAAAAGCCGGTGAAGACGAGAGTCGAGACGCCCGTAGTATTTAGTACTAGCCGAGCCGGTAACACGCGAGCACGTACGCGCGGTTTGTGACAAAGTTATAAGTGTGTGAAACGAAACTGACGAAACGATACACAACATTATATCTGCTACACCATCGTTTACAATATCTACAAAATCAAGGTTAGTACAAGTGAACAATGATAGAATAGAAAATGGATCATCAAATCTTAAAATCGACTAAATGTCAACAATTAAATAATTATTGGATGTTGAAGGAAATATTTAAAAAGGAGAAATACGACTTTAATATATTTGGGACCGGTTTGAGCGTATTCACTATCCGACCTTTTCAAATGTTACATTTTAAAATACGCGTCCGCATCATGATGAAAATATTCAATGCCAAAATGCTAGTGGAATTTCTTGAAATGTGATACTAACGAGGAAATAATACCTACATTAAAGTGAAAGGTCAAATATAAGTTCCAAATTGTACTTAAAAAAATTAAGTCAATATAATTACGTCGATGTATTTTCCTTTAACTATATAAAAAACAATGACGTTCACGGGAAAATCAATTAGCCTTGCAAATTTACGTTCACCCACTTAATTTTTATCTTCGTATTACGTCATAGATATACGTATTATAAAAAGGTTTTGTTTATAAACAAACAGTTATTCACGGGCACGCCGCGCCGGACCGGATTGGTCACTGCGGTTGGTGCATTTCGAAACGCCTCAGTCCCAAGAACAGACCGACCTTAAACGATAGCAAGGACTTTTGTCGTTGCCCTAGAATACTTCAGTCATTTTCCCGTTTTCCTATGAACAGTTAGTTGTAGGAAATCATGTTTTTTTTTGGACATATGATTTTTTGCAATGATTCTTTGACGTCTATTGCTGATAATAACAGTTTAGGCTGGTTTTATCGTCAAGCGTTTCGGCAGCGCCGTTGGAGCGCCACGCGTTTGAAGATGTATGGGGGTAGTAGTTGCGTTTCAGAGTCGCGCGCTTGAGCAGCGCCGTTCGTCCGTACGTTTTCTTCGTCTTGGAACGCGCGCGCTCCAACGGCGCTGCCAAACGCTCTACAATAAAACCAGCCTTATAGATAACACATTTTAGGAATTTTGTAGTTCTCGTTGATATTAAACAGACTATTTTATATTGTTTCAGATGAAATCTCTACCCATTCTATTCGGACTAATATTTTGTTTAGTGAGTGTGAGTGGAAGAAATTTAAACGAAAACCTCGGCAATGAGGAGCAAAGTGAAGGTGAATCGGCGCAACCGGCGAGAGACCCGACCGCTAAGCAGTTGATGAGACATCGTCGAAGATCAAGACAATCGTTCTACGATTACAACTACGATTACAAGCGAGACCATAGCAGGCAGCAAGATGAGACTTACAACCAAATAATAAGATTGTTAGATGAAATAGCGTACAACTTGAGAAGACAACCTCCTCCCCCACCTCCCCCGCAGCAGCCCATCTACGTTCCTTACCCTGTGCCATATTACGTACCACAGTACATTGGCTGCAACTCAAACGCCAACAACACGAACATTCCCTCAGGGTTTTTCAATAGGTGGCCCGAAATGGACGACGAGAGACAAAACTTTGGGCTGGTGCCTGCAGAGACTGATACTGGTGACAACGATGGCATCCGACCTATCTCCTTTGACCCCATACCTCCGGCTTCACCTACCGTAAAGCCGCCACCGGTCGAACATGGATCCTCCCAAGCTGGGGTAAGACAAGATAAGATAAATATTCTTTATTGTGCACATGTCATATTTACAATTTAAAAATCAAAAACATTTATAAAACACAATAAAAATTTTTAAACTGAAAATTTTTCGAGTAATTTCGATCCAGGCTGTAGTTAATTTTGTATTACAATATTTCCAACTAAGGAGACGTCAACCGAGACATACTATTCGCAATTTAAGGTCATTATTTTAAATAGCAACGTCTTTTCCAGATGGAAGATAAAAAAACAACCCAAGGGAAGCAGCCAGGTATATGCAAGGCCGCGGTACTAAATTGCTGCAACTTCAAGAGCAACGAAGACCAGCGGTCGTGTTTCTTGAAGCACGACTGTCGCAGGACCTACGAGACTGGTCTCGCCTGCAAGCCTGAGGTTGTGAAGAGAGTCCTTCAGGAGTTCGCGGAGGCTTATGCTCCGGTAACCGAATTTTAGGCAACAGAGTTGAAATTACGTAATCTATCAGTATTTCTAATTCCTTATTGCAGATAAACTGGACCTTGAAACTCGTAAATACGTAGATGTTACATGTAGTCGTGTTTGAAAGAAAATCCTGCGCGAATTGTACATTTTAGCGCGATAAGGAAGCCTATGTCCTTTCTCGTGTTGAACTTCGAACAAACAATATTCGAACATTTTTCCCCTACAAAATATAAGTGCAGATCAAGCTTTAAGAAGTCAATTTTTTCTACATTCTAGGTGACGAATGAAGACCGGATTATTTGGCCTCGCCTAGGTTAAAAGTAACAGTTTTTGGTAGCTATCTGTATCGATTAAGTAAAGACGTCTTGATACTTGATGCCATTATTACTAAACGTTCCTTTATTGTTATCGTAAGACTAACATTAATAATTTAAGTTTAATATTATATTGGTTCAAATTTCACTAACACCTGTTAAAGATGGTCGCTGATTAAATATCATATTATTATTTATTATTATCTCCTCTTTCATGTATTCAATAAGGATGAGAATACAATATGATATTTTGACTAAAGATTAACACCAGCAGGCGTTGGTTAAATTCGAACGACCACTATAACGGATGTAACATGCATAATATGCGTTGAACGCTTTAAAGTTTATTAATTGATTTAATAAATTATAGTAACGAGATTTGTATATCATACAATAATAATTGATGTTTAGGTTCGTTCCACAGTGCCACTGAAATTTTGCAGTTTGTCAGGAGAGAATATTTTGTACATACGCTGGTAACGCGACAAAAACTTCGTATTTGAAAAAAAATATAAAACTGTAATTTTAAAATTAGGTAATTTGTGGTAAAATATGAATTATGTTATTTATTCAAATGATTCTTAAAAAACTAGACAATAGTGCATTTATTTTCAGTTGTATTTGTTAGTTTGGTGACTCACGATAAAGATGTATGTTTAAGATGTCCAAAATATGTAGTTTTGGGAATCATAGTGTCGTACCTACGCAGCTATGTCTTATAATAGGTAAGAATCTAAATTCTTGTGCGTTACTAGTATGTTTCTGTTTATCTATGTCATCTGCGTTTTGGTTTTCATCTGCGTTTCTTAAGTCATAATAGTTTGTTTTTTTTTTATCGTGCGTCACAAACTGTATGTGTTTAGAGTTTAGACTTTAGACACTAGACAAAATATAATGTTGATGATCCTAGTCTGTACTTGTGTAATAACAAATTTTCATATATTTTTTGTTTTAATTATACCATCTATTAATTATTGTTTAATAATCTGATTAACTCTTTCTAGGCTTATGTTTATTGTTCAATGTTAAACTATATGTTGATTTGGGCCTCTATTCTAGTTTGGTCAAAGTAATGTAATAGAAATTGAAAATGAATTAAATATAAGAAGATTCTGTTTTACAAATTCTGATAAGCATTAAATCCGTAGAATTTCTAACACCCGGCACCCTTGTGAAAATTATTTCTTCTTCGATCAAGGGTTTTTTCATTATTAATGTTTATCTGCCAATTTCTGTTTGCAAATTATTTTTACTTTGTTTTTAAATTTTTCTACACAAAGAAACCAACCAACCAACCAACCAAAAACCATACCATACCATACCATAAAACCAACAAAGGACAGAATTATCTGGCATAATTCTGTCCTTTGTTGGTTTTAATGAAGAATATACAAAAATTGTGAAACAGCGTCTGAGGCCGCCGAGTTTTGTAACTTGGCGAATGTTGTATAATTTTCGACACGTAAATCTATCTTTAAATCTTTTAATATAAATATTTTAAAATGTCAATCTAATAAATTTATCATAAATTTTGATGCAACACATAAGAAGATAGGAAGGGTCTAAATTATGTCTCAATAGGTTCCGTTTTATTTACCAGACAACATATTTTTCGATGAAATTTCTAGATTTTTAAAATGTTGGTTCAAAATTGGCTTAAATTCACTATATAATATACGTGATCGATATTCAGGCAAACAAACGGCTACGCTTGTCTACCGAAGATAACGAAAACATCTGTGTTGACTGTAGCGTCAAGGTTTGGCTAAAACTCAGCAAACACACTTTATTCTATAACCATAACCAATTGCTACGTACAATGGACATGAGTAATGAGTTATTTTTGCATTTACGTGGCAACTGATGACATAATTTTACCAATATTAAAAATGCAAAGGGTGTCTATACTCTATCTGTTACCTCTTCTCAATTAAACCGCTGAAACGATTTTGATTGGTATATTATAAATAATATAATACTTTATCTTAGATGGTATGAATATACTTTGTGTCCCAAGGAGGAACGGATTTTGGTGCAACGGCGTTGCGGACGTCATCTAGTAATAAGTTATTTTTGCACTTACGTGGCAAATGTCACGGTCTGTTATAAGTTTTTCTCCATCAAACCTACAGTCAGTGGTTTATACAATTTCCAAATTATTATAATATAGAGGAAAGCCACATTTTGTGACGTCTTGGGACTGATATAGAGGAATGAATACGTGGTAGAAAATTTCTTTGGCCCAAGGAATTCCCCCTAGATCAAAGTATAGGTATTACTAAACGTAAAACTGTTTGGTAGTTTAATAATTATCAAATTCCCAATTATACAACAAAACTTAAATTTAATTACATATTGATTAACTGACTTAATTATAATTATCAACATTTACTATGACTAATAGCTGATCGGTAACAAACAAACAGTCAACTCTGTAAAAAGACACCAAAAGTTAAATTGATAAGACGATTATAAAATAATTGATACAGGAAAAAAGTATTGCTGAACTTGCAATAAAAATGAATTACACTCTTTCATTAATATTAAGTATAGCTTATTCATATTAATATTTAATTAATTTATAGAATGTATTCAAATCTTTCACCTTTTACTAGGTTTTTTGCCGCAGTTTATAGTATTGCAGGCGTAGCTTTCTTTGGAAGTAGAATTTTTTATTTCATTTTGTGCTTTTTCATTAGTCCGTTCTCGGGACACAAAGTATCGCCATACGCAAATTTCAGAAAAATCGGTTAAGTGGTTTGAGCGTGAAGAGGTAACGGATAGACAGACAGATTACTATTTCCTGGTAAGGATAAAACAAGGCTTAAAGAAAGGTTCAATACAAATAGAGGAAAGTTACAGAGCTAGTAATGTAATGAAGGTAAACAGTGTGTGCTCATTATTGAATGGTATTTCCAAGTGATCCATCATTAATGAGGATTCTAAGTTTTTTTTGTTTGCCCCCTTATTTAATAAAATAAAATTTTATTAAATAAGGGGGCAAACGAGCAAACGGGTCACCTGATGGTAAGCAACTACCGTCGCCCATGGACACTCGCAACATCAGAAAAGCTGCAGGTGCGTTGCCGGCCTTTTAAGAGGGAGTACGCTCTTTTCTTGAAGGTTTGCAGGTCGTATACCTATACGAATACGGTCGGAACGGTATACGGTCGTATACCGGAAAAACTGCTGGTGACAGTTCATTCCAGAGTTTTACAGTGCGCGGCAGAGAGTTACGCGAAAAACGCACTGTGGAAGACTGCCACTCATCAAGGTGATGAGGATGGTATGTTTTTCGCGTGGGACGATGGCGAAAAGTTGCAGGTGGTATGATTCCGAACAATTCCTCAGAGCACTCCCGGTGATACAACCGATAGAGTAATTCCAAGGGGTCCAAGCTGTTTGAAACACTATGGCAGTCAACAATTCGAGCGGCCCCTTGTTGGATACGATCCAGAGGGAACAGTTGGTATTTTGGCGCCCCTGCCCAGAGATGAAACAATATTCCATATGAGGTCGAACCTGCGCCTTGTATAGTTGTAGGCGTTGGTCCGGACTGAAGTACTGTCTCGCTCTGTTAAGATCACCAGGCTTCTTCGAGGCTAATTTGGCCTTACCCTCTAGATGATATCGGAACTGGACTTCGCTCGATATGTTGACGCCAAGCATCTCAATGCTAGGGGAGATGGTTAAAGATGTGCCCTCGAAACGAAGAGATACGACCATTGCTGACTTTTTAGTGGTGAACGCGCAGACCTGTGTCTTGGCGGGGTTGAATTGGACCAAGTTACGTCTACCCCATTCAGAGACCTTCTCCAATGAATTCTCCACCTTAGACACAAGTTCGTTTCGACTCTCAGTGACATTTTGCCGAGAAATATTGGGGGAGCTGGTATATACAGCATCACCTGTACTGTCATCCGCATAGCAATGAATGCCGCTGGTCTGCAACATTTCCGAGCATTCGCCGTCAACTACGACCTTTATCTGTTATTATTCTGTCTGCTAAGAAACCAGTGACCCAGTTACATAATTTCTCAGGCAGCCCATATGATGGAAGCTTTGAAAGCAGCGCTTTATGTCAAACCCGATCAAAGGCCTTCGCAATGTCCAAACTAACAGCCAATGCCTCTCCCTTCGACTCAATTGCCTGAGCCCAACGATGAGTCAGGTACGCCAAGAGATCACCAGCCGAGCGACCCTTACGGAACCCGTATTGTTTGTCGCTTAGTTTAATCCCTGGCCGTCCAAGTATCGAAGAAGCTGGCTATTGATAATGGATTTCATTATCTTCGAGAAGAGAGAGGTTATAGCGATTGGTCTGTAGTTGGAAGGATTTGAGCGATCACCGTTTTTGGGGATCGGGTGCACCAAGGCTGTCTTCCAGGAAGCCGGGACGATGCGAGTAGAATAGGAGAGCCGAAAAAGATGCGTCAAGACCGGAGCCAACTCTGGAGCACACTTTTTTAACACAATAAGCGGGATTCCGTCAGGCCCACTCGACTTTTGGATATCGAGGGAACGGAGGGCTTTTCGCACTGAGCGCTGATGAAACCGAATATCCGACATGATGCTCGTGCATCGCGGTATGGTCGGCGGTTTTTGCCCTCCGTCATCCAGGGTCGAGTTTGACGCAAAGAGCTTGCCCAGAAGATCGGCTTTGTCTTTTGCGTCTTGGGCCAACGACCCATTTCCTACGTGTAGGAATGGTAGGGTTGGCTTGCAGAAATTTCCTTCAATAGCTTTGGCCAGAGACCAGAATGCACGGGTTCCCGAGGGGAGGCGCTCAAGTCTCTTGCCAATTCTATTGACGTGCTGTTGCTTTGCCCGAGTAATCTCTTTCTTGAGGGACCTAGAGGCAAGGTTGTACTCGTTTTTATATGTGCTGGTATTTAAATCCCGAGCAGACACCGCGTTGGCCCAGGATTGGTAAGCCTCCTGCTTCCGGCGAGAAGCTTTTTTGGGGGATGAACCAAACCAGGGACGAAATCTGCCGCCAGTTGGCACCACAGAGGACGGAATGAAAAGTTCCATCCCCTGCATCACATGTCAAGTGCACTTCAACTTATAAACACTTCCATACATAAAACTAGATGACGCCCGCAACTAATAAAAGCTATGATGTAGTTTGTCAGGAACTGCTCAGGAATTGTTGGCAATTCGCAAACATCGAAAATATTCCAATGTGTATTGTTAGCCCAGTGAGGTGAACAACCGCGTGACGTCACACCGTTGGACCGAGACGGTAATAGTGGTCCAGCTTTTTAATTTTATTGTAGCAGAACATATTGGCGTGGGTGGGGGACCTCTAGCCTGTATAATACTTAAATATTTTGATCGTCTCTCTTTCTGAATAAGTCACAAGTTAATTTAAAACACCAAGGATTATTACGATCTACTGCTTATGTAGAATATGTAGAGAGGTTTGGGACCAATTTAATGGAGAAAACCAAAACTTAAAGGACATTTTTTCTCGAGTACTTTCAATAATTAATTATATTTTTGGTAGTATTTCGGCCATAACGTCTTATGCTCATAATATTTATGGTTGATCTAAAGAAAAACCCATTGAAAAACCTATTATTATAATTTATGAATTATAAGTGAAGAAAAGCCGACAGAAATAGGAACTCTAAAGCTGGGTATCCACTAGAGGCAGCCTCATACTGAGCCTGCCACGACACGCGGAAAGCCACTTGAGCTCACGAAAATACCTAAGAGCAGGATCACCCGATAGTAACTGGAAACTTGATTAAAATTATAACAACAATTGATGTGAGTCATGTCAAACGTTGCTGTAATTCACATGAGATATCCATAATATTTGGGCGAGGCCGCCAATTTTGCTGATTTTGCAATTATTTTTCTCCGCCCTTTGTATTTTAAAAAGTATTGTGTTTATCTTATGCTCACAAACTGATTCTAACGAAGAAAACAAAGTACTGAAAAGTACTAAAAATATCATCAAAAATACCGATTTATTATATTTGTGTTCCATTCCGATTCTTGGACAAACGTTTTTAAAACGGCACAAAAAGGCCATAACACCATTGTAGAACGTTTACGTAAAAATATTCTTACCATCAATACCCAAAAAACTAAATACATCCCATTCGCAACACGGACGCCACCCGAGTTGAACTCACACACTATCACCGCACACACGTGCGTGAACCCGTATACTGACCCATGTACATGTGAGCCTTTGGAAATTACGAGCACCACAAAATACCTAGGAGTCATACTTGACCCCAACATCAGCTTCCGTCCGCATGTTGAGGCCCTTACTTCTCGAATAGAAAGTTGATACCAACATTTAGGAATCTAAGAAACGTAGCGGACGAAGGTCTGAGGAGAGTGGTCTACCTCACACTATGCCAACCGTTGCTCACATATTGCATTACAACATGGGGCGGCACATACAAAGACACTATATTACAATTAGAAAGAGCACAACGGGCAATTCTGAAAGTATCCAATAGTCTTCCTTTCCGTTACCCAACCGATTCTCTCTACAAAGAAACAAAAGCTTTAACAGTACGCCAACTCTACATTTCACATACGGTCCTCAAACACCATAACCTCCTTAACTACATCCCATCATCCCTCCGCAATAGACGATATAACCACAATACAACCACGCATCGCTTTCATACAAGATTCACCAATCGTTTCTTTAGTTTGATTGGAAGATATGTTTATAAAAAAAATGATAAAACATTAAACATTTACCCCCTGACGAAGACAGCTTGCAAAAGTAAAATTAATGAATGGCCGCTAACTCTTAACTACGAAAACACGTAAAAACTGATAATCGTACCTGACTAACACACACTCACACACTCCTCACTCACGCACACACACACACACACACACACACACACACACACACACACAAACACACACACACATACAAGCAGTTTTTATAATTTTTTATTATTTTTAAACGATTTTTTATTATTTATTATTATTATTATTATTATCGTTGGGTGTTAGGGAAGGTAAAATCGGGAGGTCGCAACGCTGAGTTTTTACGTATTCTATGGAAAATCTCGTAATATCCGCCATTTCTCGACAATTCACATATTTTGAACCTCAGTCGGGCTGTGTGCACAGTTTTTTCAAAGGAAGTTTTTTTGTGACACAAATGTAAGTATTACTGTTTCACATAAAACTATCAATGCATCATATGAGTAGTCAAAAGGGCCATGTTTGGGGCTATAATATAAACCACATGGTGTATTATTTATAGAGATAAGTTTGATTTTCTCAACGCTATGATAGCATAGAGAAATAAATTCCCTATCATTTTGGTGCTCCAACTTTTTTTTTGCAGCGCCAATTTACTTTTTCTCGCAATATTTTTCTGCGTCATACCAGCAAAAATTGGCGGCCTCACCCATTTAATAATAATAAAAGCGAAAGCTGTCTGTCTGTTACCTCTTAACGTTTAAGGCTTTGAACATATTTTGATGATATTTAGTATGGTAATCCATATTCCATACTAAGGGAAAAGTTTGAGTTCCGACTTCCGAGAAATTACATTGGATACTTCTTATCCCGGAAAAGTTTTCCGCGCGATAAGCCGAGTAGCGGGCGTCATCTAGTTCTGATATATTTAAAATTGTTCAGCGTTATTTATTTATTAAAGTCAGGCATCCTGGCCCATATTATAAATACCTTATAGACTAACATACATACAAATAAACTAATAACATACATACAAATAAACTAAAACTAACACTAACACTAAACACGTATTGTCTGCGACGTGGGGCGCGACGTGTTCGGAAGTTGTCCTCGGAACCTCCTGTAGACGACTCCAATCGGCCAGAACTCCTCCTTCACGAAGGTTGGTAGATTATTATTATAGTACTCAGTAGTTGTCATTTTCCACCGTCTGTCCTTGCCATTGTACTATCATTGTCAAGCGCTATTTGCATAATACGAGTACCTGTAATGTATATTGTGTACATACCTTTGTATAAGGGTATGGATAGATAATATTATGAATTAAGGAAATATTAATTTTTGCATTGCTTCATAAATAAAATACTTTTTTTTATCCACGACATAATAATTATATTATTTGGCCTTAGTTGGATAAAAAATAAAAATCATGGCTGAAAAATAAAAAAGGCAAGCAGCAGAATGTTATTAAATAATAACAAAGGAGCATTGACCTTAGCTCTTTGTTTGTTTCGTTTATTGTTACATCACTACTGAGAATTTACTAATTAACGAAAATTAGTAATTTATACAATTATTACTCAACGTTGTAAAGACTACAAATATCCTTATGAGATGTAGAGACTAGAGATTATCTATATCTAAACATAATAATATCTCTACTTAGAGATTAATTAAATTTAAAAAGATTAAAGTAATGAAGACTATAGTATGTACAGAAATAGTTGAGATTTAGACAAATTCTGAAAAAGGCACTATTAAAGAGTAAGAGTTATTTAATACTTTTTAGTTCGTATTACTATTGTTTTTATCTTGGAAGTCGGATTCATCGGTCGGAACTCATAGATCCCATCATCAGCTCAGCACTTTCGTAATTGTTATACAAAATTCAGATTATGTTCTATACAACAACACGAGAATTTCGAAAATCGGTCCACAAACAGTGAAATCGTCGTCAAAAACATCTGCTTCGATGCAAAATATCACTAAAAGTACCAATAATTGGGTCATCGTGTGATGACCATGGTATAATTATGGTTGTGATGATGATGATTAATCAAATTGATGTGTTGGCTTATGCTTTCAGTTGTTTAAACAACGCCGAAATCCCCGAACCTGTATCCATAAGCATTCAAAAATTCTGTTCGGTACCTTCGGATCCAGGTTATAACCTGGTGTGAAGTCTTACTTTTTGGTAGCATTTACCTCGAATGCTTCAGAAAAAAGCGAAATCACTATATGTTTCCATACAAATTTCAAGGAGTCCCCTCGATTCCTCAAAGATCCCATCATCAGATCACCACTTTTGTGAACCAAATTCGAGTTAAACCCTATACAACACAAAAAAAATTTTGAAAATCGGACCACAAACGGCTGAGTAATCGTGGAACATACAAAAAAAAAGATACATACAGCCGAACATATTACCTCCTCCTTTTTGGAAGTCGGTCAAAAATTGGAATGGTGTAGAATTATTGCCATTTTTATTATTGAGACTCGTTGATGAAATAGAGTTTAATTGGAATGTCAACCCAGTTAAGGTTTCGCCGAAGTTGTAAGTGAAAATAATTGATATTCACGGATGAGATCACTCTGGCAATTAGTTGAAATATGTAAGGTACTACGTGGTACTACTATGTAGTAAGTATACTACAATGTGTATACCAACGTTATACACAGTAGTATATTGTGTGTGTAGAAGTACTATTTAAAATTAGTATATCTCAAGGAGTGTAGAGTTAAGGAATAGTGAACTTCAATTTTCAAAAGAAATAATTGTCGAGCGAGCTGGGCTCTTGACTCCTATATCATGCGTCAAATTCGATCGCAGAGCACGCAAGCGCCGCGCGGGGAGACATCAGACAAGTGACAACGCAGTCGAAGAAACATTCGAGTTATGAGAATAGGATCCTTCGGCCCACTTTCGCCGATTCAAGTTCAAGTTAACCAAAAGTTTTCTGTCATCAACGCAAGGAACGAGGTTATCTTTAGCAGACTAGTGCATGTGGGCCTAAGTAAACTATACTCGAAACTATCAAAGCCCATTGCCCAAGTTGAATAACCCAACGAACTTTAGAGTATTGAGTCAATAGACATGAGTAATGTATTTAATCTCCTGGTTATCTGGGTACTCGTGTAAACATTCTATCAATGTACTTTAGCATGATACGTCGTTAAAATGTGTAATGACTAATGACGCATCGGAAATCCCAAGCTAAATTCCCTGATCTCACCCGCTCCCGAAATGAAGATTGACACTGTTTATATTTTGTTTGCCTACTTGATAGTGGGTGTGTTGATACACATAATATAATATCATACAGTAGAACAGCTCTGCTTTGTCCTTTATATCAAACTTGCTCCTAAAATATTATTACAATAAGACGCGACGGTACGAATCACGCTGCGCCCGATTCGGGCGAAGTTTGGCATAATAATATCAGAAACGTGTAAAATAATATTATTCTACGTAAAATTATAATCAAAACTCAAAACTCAAACTCAAATTTTTTTATTCAGAATAAATTTTTGCAAATATTTTCTGAAAGTCTACATGATGCCTACCACCGGTTCGGGAACTAACCCGGCGAGAAGAACCGGCGTAAGAAACTCGCAGGGGGCCCACTTTATTTACCAAAAAAAGTGAGAAAAAAATTAATCTTTTAAAATAAAGTTTACAATGCTGTAACTTAAAATTATACAATGTCAACATACATACATAATTGTAAGTCATAAAATAATGTAGAAGTAGCCTTGCAAGCAGCCATCCTACTCCCAAGATGTGCCGTCGTTTATGAAATCATTGACCTTATAATAGGCTTTGGCACACAAACGTTCTTTGACTACTTTTTTAAATTTATTAATGGAAAGATTTTGAACGTTTTCTGGGATTTTATTGTAAAGGCGTACACATTGACCTTTAAAAGATTTACTAACTTTACTAAGTCTGATCACCGGTATTTCTAGTTTATACTTATTTCTAGTGTTTCTTCCGTGACTGTCACTTTTGGTTGTAAATTTACTAAGATTCTTTTTAATCTTAGTAAATTTACAACCTAATATCTGTACTAATTAACAACTTTAATATTATGTGAGTATTTATGTTGTGCTACCAGTTTGGACAATGGAGTTATAACACCATTCGTATCGGCTTCCCTTACTCCATACATTTTGATCCATATTGTACCTGTAGCCTTCGCACGGCGACGAGTATAAATGCGAAAGTGTAGACAAACTGCGCAGATAAACTTAAGGTGCGGCTCCGATCTTTTTTCGTTCCGAAAAATTCTATTAAAATGCCACTTTATGACAGACTATAGTATATGTCATAAAGTAGGCAAGCATATTATTAGAATTTTTAGGACTATAGTCTGTCATAAAGTGGCATTTTAATAGAATTTTTCGGAACGAAAAAAGATCGCAACGGCACCTTAAGTTTATCTCCGCAGTTTGTCTATACTTTCGCATTTCCACTGGTCGCCGTGCTACGGCTACAGGGGTTCCCAAAATTATTTTGTCTACCGCCCACTTTGAAAACAAAATATTATGTTTTAACGCCCCCATAATTTCAATTTAAAATGCATCCAGATGAAATAAATCACCCCCCCAAGCCTCTACACAACGCCCCCCTTCAGACCTTCAGCGCCCACAAGGGGGCGTTATCGCCCACTTTAGGAAAGGCTTATTATACAATCAAAGCCTTAGTCTGAAGAAAAAGTAGCGTTAGCCTGATGTTGATGATAGTACATCTAACCTGTATTTCTTCAGAAAACAACAAAGTTGTTATAGCTAAAAAACATAAAATTTCCATAGCTCTAATATGTATAACGTATTTTTCAGAACTGATAAGAATATAAATGGATAAGGCAATGAAATAAGCGAGTGAGGTAAGCCAGCCAGCATGAACTAACAGCCAGATAACAGTTTATGTTTAGTTTGTTTACCGACTGTAAAATATGGAGCAAAATATTTTCGCACGTTCAAGAACATAATTTTTCGCCTAACTGCTTATCTTATCAGAAATGCAATGTTAAATGTAGCTTATGTAGGTAAACTTGCTCTTTGATAACCTAAAATTTGGTTAATTCAAGGGTAAAAAATGACTAATATATCGCAGTTTGACATTTAAAATAAAAGTAAACACTAAACAGTTATGTTTGCTATACAATAATAATTAATAAAAAAATTACCGATGCAGAACGTATTTTTTTCATGCACACAAACACCGTGACGAAGTCCAACAACGCCGCACTGCTGTGCCGGTCTGAGTGTGGTGTGTTAGGTTTTTTCGTTACGGAAGTTCTTGATTCGGTCGCCGCGCTCAAATCCCGCGACAAAAGCTGCACAATAGCTTAAAAATTATACGTTTTGACCTTTTTATACATTCCTATCAATCTGGTCTAAAATCTAAGAAAACAATAACTATATTTTTATCCGGCTGTAAAAAGGAAATTGTGGCATAGAAATTACATTAAAATATGAATTTCATTAAAATTGAAGTTGATTTATGCATACATTAATGAACAAAAGCTTTAACTTATCTATTATGTAAATCTGCAAGTAAAATCAAGATGGCCGTCAGTTGTATCAGATGATTGATCAGTACAATAAGTACATGACCTTTTTGGTACATTTATATCAGATATAATCAACCTGCAGATCGACTTTGTCAGTGGCCCGCGTGATTATAAACCATTTTGAATTTCTTGCTCATCGGCGAAATAGTTCACGCACACGCCGAGTAAATTTAATAAATAATATGAATGTAACTAAATCGAGTAGTTGAGTCTTTCGTCCTATTAATGTTCGTCCCAGTAGGACGAATGGCTAAAAGCGAATTTTTATTCACTTTCATCCACCGTTTCCCACATCACATCCACCTCGTGATTCGTTCGCAACAATACATAATAAAAGACATGAATAATATGTCCCATTTTCCACAGATTCTTCGCTTTTATATTTGCTATTTTAAAACCCTTGTTTTTTGTAATATTTTTTTTGTTTGTTTTGCACTCCGAGTGCTGGCAGATGTGAAAACGCAGACATGCGTTTTCGCCGCAATCTGTACATAGAATATTATAAAAGTGGGACGAATCGCCGGAGAAAACTAAATTAAAAATTCGCTTCTAGCCTTTCGTCGCACTAGGACAGACATTTCTGGGACGAAAAACTAACCTACTAGGTCTAACTTGTTTTGTCCACAATTAAATCGCAAATAATTTTGAACACCGTTATTTTTTAACCCTTAAATAATTTTAGTTACGCTCCGCGACAGCAAGGTTGAGTACCACTGATTAAGAATGATTCAATTTAGATTTCAGGCACGAGGACTACTTTAACAATGTTGTTATTCAGAGTAGGCACATACAAAACTGATAACTTTTTAACCAACTTCCAAAAACGAGGAGGTTCTATGTTTGGACTTTGGACGTATATTATATTATTTTTATTATAATATTATAACAAATAGATGACGCCCGCAACTCCGTTACGCCAATATTCGTTTATCGCCGAAAACCGTACAGTTTTCGTAATAAATATTATATTATGTTTTTTCCCGTCTTTTGATTTTTGAAGCATTTCCATACCAATATTGTTTCAGCCGTTTACGCGTAGAAAAAAAAACAGACGTCCAAATACGTAGCGTGAACACCAATAATTATCCTTTTCCTATTTAGAAACATTCGTTCGAATCCAAACCTTTTAGTAGATCGTGGTAGGTCCGCTTATCTTTAACTAACATGGATCAATTAATGTAGATGTAATTGTACCTATTACCTCACCGCAATGAGTAAGCGACGTTTGTAAGTCTAATAGGATTATGTAAATGAGGGACGAATGTTAACGAATACAGATTCGCGGTACGCTATCACTTATCAGAGTCAAGGTCGCTTTGATATATATAGAGTTCTATGCAAAAGAAGAAGCGCTGAAAGAACTGCTTTTTTAGGGTTCCGTAAACAAAGGGTAAAAATGGGACCCTATTACTAAGACTTCGTTGTCTGTCTGTCTGTCTGTCTGTCCGTCTGTCCGTCTGTCCGTCCGTCTGTCTGTCTGTCTGACTGTCTGTCTCCAGGCTGTAACTTAAGAACGGTAATAGCTAGAGAGTTAAAATTTTCTGATTATGTACATCTGTTGCCCTGTACTATAATCTACCAAATACTAAAAACAAAATAAAATTAATATTTAAGGGGGCTTAATATTAAGCTAAAATGAATCTTATTGCGATGCGTATACCCTTAGTTTTTGGTTGAGTGCAAGGTTATCGTTTTGGATTGAGATTAATCCCTACCTTAAAGGACGCATAGGTATACACTCAAAAGTATTATCACTTTGTCTTGTTACACCCTGTAGAGTTATTAATTTATATCGAAACTCTATCGACCTTTCATTTTTAAGTGACATTTTAACTGGCAGCTAGTCCTATGCTAGCTTTGTCTACTCTGCCTATGCTGAGCCCGGTTGAAATTTTAATCAAAATTGAACGAAATATACTCAATACCAAATACAAAACACACAAATAACAAGCAGCTAAGACCACTTTCCTTTCCTTAACCAGTACAGCTGGGGTATCCCTCTGACGTCAGAGCCGAGTTAATTGCTTCCTATTAGGGCAAAGCGTATTTTGCGGATCATTGACCCTCGAGAAAGTTAGCCGAATTGTTTTATGACATTCGCATTTATTAAGGCCGAAAGGAGAGCTTTATTCTCTCAATCCGCCAGTTTCATTCGCCTTTCACGTTTATATTTCGCGGAATTGATTTGGAACATGTTTTATAAAAAGCCAGCCAAGTGCGAGTTGAAATAGCAACAAGGGATTTTTTTTGTTTATTGATAAAAAACAGATAGCGAAGTAAATTAGATGTTTTAAGCATTCAATTTTAAGATTTTCATAAAAAAGCTAATTTTGAAGCATTTAATCTTAAATTTTTACTAAGCGGAACTAGGTAGCTAATTAAGTGCTATGTTAACATAGCGCTGTAAATATCAAGTTTAAATGACCTTTACAGCACCTGATCAGATGCTAGCTCCGTGTCTAAGATCAAGGTGCAATAAACAATGATTGAACGTGTGACTCAAAGTCAAAAAGCTAATTGGAAAATCATCAGGCGAATCAACGATTGATGACAACGATAATGACGTCCGTTGTAATATCGTCTATCACCAAGGTTGTCACTCTACTAGGATGAAAAAAACGCTTAGCGACGTAAATCAAGCGATAACATACAATATTATATATTATGCTCACGTGTATGGCACTATGTATTTACAGCAAATTATGCAGCAGCCAGCAACTAATAATAATTAATAATTATTGGGGTGTGTACTGTACTGTCTCTTGTATAGAGTTCACTCTGAAAGTAGCTGCGCTGAAAGAGTAACTTTTTTAACATTTGTATGGGCAAATGGCTGCTACTTTCACAGTGAAATATTAAAGGACACAAAGAAACCCTAAGGCCTAAAGTCACTCTGTTGTTTTGTTACACCTCGTATATATTATGTCTACGTAAAAATATTTTGTGAAATTAATGATTGATAACTTTGAATTAAATTTACATTTTCTACCAACAAACCTTTTAAAGCTACAAAATGATTTGCATCTAATGATGTCAGAATAAATTACGCGCAACATGCGTGCAGTAATTGAAAATTGCATCAGAAAGTCACGTCATCAGGAACACCCCACATCGGAAACCAATCAGTAATTAATAGGGGTTATTTCTGCTATTTCAACTTAACATTAATGCAGCTTTAATCCAGTTTGGTACTACTAATATGTATTCTGTGATCCAGTTCCGAATCTATTAAACACTAAAATAGGACACCAAAATAGGAGTCAAAAAGACGTAGTGGTTCTTGGAGTTCTGCCCCATCATGACGCGTTTGACGTTGACATTCTATGAGAATTGAAAATACTATTCTGTAAACTTGCATCTAGACAGCATCGAAACCATATCGAGGCTGTAACGTTGGATTAAGATACCAGAATCGGCACATAACGAGTTTCAATAATTTCCACGGAAAACGAAGCGAGATCCGGCCGGGAGTATTTTTCTTCCATTCCCAGTTAAAGAAGTAATTACAATACTTATTACCGCGCTCTTACAAAGAATTGTATTACTTTTCAGAAATGGCTGTAAATTAATAAGTTGAATTTATAAAGAGTTTGATTAAGTACCTTAGTTTTTATATTAGTCTTAAATCCGTACTAATATTTACTTATTATAAATGCGAAAGTATGTCTGTTTGTCCGTTACCTCTTCAGTCTTCACGTTCAAACCGCTGAACCAATTTTGCTGTTTGGCACGAAGATACTTTGAGTCCCGAGAAAGGACATAGGATCGTTTTTATCCCGGAAAAATGTACGTTTCCCCCGCGATAAACGAATATTGGCGCAACGGAGTTGCGGACGTCATCTAGTGTTGTATAAAATTCTCATGTCACGGTGTTTGTTACCTAACTCCTCCGGAACGGTTGGACCGATTGTGGTGACATTTTTTGTGGTTATCTGAAAGGTCGGAAAATCGACCAACATATACTTTTCATACCCGAAATAAATCGGAAATAAAAAATGGCAAATCCTTTCGGGTCAGCTAGTAATATTATAAATTGTAATCCATACTATACTATACAGTATACTAATATCATAAATTCGAAAGTGTCTTCACGCTCAAACCGCTGAACCGATTTTGCTGAAACTTAGTATGGAGATACTTTGAGTCCCGGGAAAGGACATAGGATACTTTTTATCTCGGAAAAAATGTACGGTCCCCTTACGATAAGCGAGTTTTGGCGCAACTATCATCTAGTCAATTTGTTTTAGCATCGCTTTAAATCATCGTAGCGTGTCTTCCCACCGATTCTCGACCAAAGGTTCTAAACCCTGATCCATTTAACTATTTTTACAAACACTATTACTTCGACATTTTGCTGGTTGGTGTTGTCAAGCTATTCAGTCACGAACTCAGATCGATCATTAGCTATGCCCACGCTATGCGCCTTCGTCTTCAGTTTTCGCCATCTTTTTTCATTACCTATGTCCACATTAGGCGCTTTCGTCTTCAATTTTCGTCATCTTCTTTCATTCAACTTTCATTTTGGCGCATTCAATAATTGAATGCGCCAATTTTGAAGTTTTGGATACGGTCAGAGGGCATGCGTCGCGGGCATGCCTTACGTTCGCTGTTGACTGCGCTATAACGCATGCCCTTGACGAACAGAAAAAGGCACAGTGTGGACAAAGCTAATCAGATTTCGTTTTGGCGCATTCAATAATTAAATGCGTCAACGAACGCAACGCCAACATTGTCATTTTTGTTTTTTGGATACGGTCAGAGGGCATGCGTCGCGGGCATGCCTGACGTTCGCTGTTAACTGCGCTATAACGCATGCCCTTGACGAACAGAAAAAGGCACCGTGTGGACAAAGCTATTAGGTTGGACTTATTGTGTCGGTCGTGAAGTCCTCGATCGAACATCATCGGTAATCGAGTGATTCGCTGGGTAAATCGTGAATTTTAATCACGAAATAAGCTAAGGATAATCACTGAATCATGATTCCGCTATCACGGCCGCCTTTGTAGTCATTAGTCAAAGTACGAGGTACCTTCGAGAACTTCTTTAGTAATGACGAGTAAAAATGTAAGGCTTCTTACAGACGAACAGCACTTGCCAACGCGGGCAGATAATAAAATAGAATTATTTTTAACAAAAAATTAAAACCGACTTCCAAGGTAAAAACAATAGTAATATGAACTAAAAAGTATTAAATAATTTTTACTCTTTAATAGTGCCTTTTTCAGAATTCGTCTAAATCTCAACTATTTCTGTACTGTATACTACAGGCTTCATTAATTTGAAGTCGGTACCAGCTAATTTAATCGTGAGTTCAGTAATGTCAGATTATCTGAAACTTTTGGGACTGGTACCGACTTCAAAGTAATGAAGATATATAATAATATAATATAATATTTCAACTCTAAAAAATATTTTTTAGTATTTAAATATTTTGTAGTAAATTTACTATTTATTTATATATATTTTTAGTGTTTCAATATTTAGTAGTAAATTTAGTAAAAAAAAATTGTACACAAAAAATTTTTTTTAGTGTTTAAATATTTTGAAGTTAATTTTTGTTCAGGAACCTAGGTAATTACTATTTTAAGCTGAAAAATAACTCAAACATGTTAAATATTTTCGTATAACAAAATGATTTTGGTATTACGTATGTATGAGAATTTCGAGGGTAGCCCGGCCCCTTAACTATTCACATTATGTAAGCGAAATTGTGGTAAATGCTTGCAGTTATCTAAACGATGCTGCAATTTCCATACTTTTATCTTTAAAGATTCTGGAGTTCTGTTCAGTGGCTTTGGACCAAGAGACACCTTCGTATAAGATTTCTCTTATTCGTAACATATGTTTAACTTACTAGAAACGTCATTTTAACCACTATGAGTGTTTTGATAAATTTTAAGGATTTCCCTCGATAGCTCATAGATCCAAACATCAGCTCACCACTTTCGTGATTGTTATACAAAATTAAGATATCCTATACAACAAAACGAGAATTTTGAAAATCGGTCCACAAACAGCGAAATCATTATCAAAAACGTCTGCTTCGATGCAAAATATCACGAAAAGTACCAATAATTGGGTCATGGTGTGATGACCCATGGTATAATTATAATAATAATAATAATAATAATATCTATGGACGCTTCACACCACGTCAGTCTGACCCCGTGCTAAGTACCCGAAGGACTTGTGTTACGGGTACCAGACAACGGAAATATATTTAATACTTTTATACTATACATATATTTAAGATTTTTATTAAATGATACACATAATTAATATACATCCATGACCCAGGAACTTTATAAACTTTTTGTTCCGTCGGTGGGACTCGAACCCGCGACCTCCGGCTTGAGCTAAACGCGCTCACCACTGTGCCACGGAGGTCGTCAAGTATGTCATGTATAGTCAATTATGGTTGTGATGATGATTGTGGCGGTACCCACAATTCGCCTAACATTCCTGCATCGCGCTATCGAAGTTTTCTAAGCGCGTCGGTATATATACGACAGCTGAAATGTATCACGTGGGCTTCGGCCTGACCGGGCATACCACCTGGCTCGGTCGGAAGATCTTCCTTTGGCCTCCACACATTATTCCCACTGTGATGATTAATCAAATTTATGTATTAGCTTATGCTTTCAGTTGTTTAAACAACGCCGAAATCCCCGAACCTGTACGTATAAGCATTTAAAAGTTCTGTTCGGTACCTTCGGATCCAGAGTATAACCTGGTGCGAAGTCTTACTTTTTGGTAGCATTTACCTCGAATGCTTCAGAAAAAATCGAAATCACTATATGTTTCCATACAAATTTCAAGAAGTCCCCTCGATTCCTCAAGGATACCATCATCAGATCACCACTTTTGTGAACATGGTACCAAATTCAAGTTAAACCCTATACAACACAGAAATAATTTTTAAAATCGGACCACAAACGGCTGAGTAATCGTGGAACATACAAAAAAAAAAAAGATACATACAGCCGAACATAATATTACCTCCTTTTTTGGGAGTCGGTCAAAAACTGCAGCCGTTGACGCTACGGTCGACGCGTTGACGACAGCAGAATAATATTATACTTCTTCTGTTGGCAAGTGCCGTTCTTCTGTAAGAACTAAGAAGCTTTGAAGTCACGTCAGGACATGTGACCAATCGAAAATTCTTAAGGAGGTAAGTAGACTGCCTGCGTGGCGAAAAGATAAGAAGCTATAAAATGCCTTCTTTTCACATCGCGGCTACAATGTATAAAATCTTTTTTAGATTTCTTTATACTCTCAAAGTAAAAGGAAGAAGCTGTTTCTTCCTTTTTTTCTGTAGACTAACATCGAGACAGCCACAAGGTCACTAAGAGATAATGAAGTCAACGTTACCACTTGTCCCATGGAAATTGGCAGTTACAAATTTGAGGATAACATGAACATTTTGAGTCATTATTAGTTTAAGTTTCATTTTGTGATTTCCTATGGGTTTTGTTGTGGAAATTAAAAGAATATTACACATTTTTACCACAGTGAAATTCAGAACTTCAAATAAAAACAATACAAAATATAACTTCCCAACATTTACTAGCATCACGTACACAGTAACATTAAAGCGTGTTATAGATACGCATTTACTTTAACTATTTAAATTTAGTATATACAGGCGGTAACCAAACTTGGTGATAATACTTTAGGATGTGTATGTGTCCCCCCCTGTACTGAATAGAGTTCGGTGTGAAAGTAACTGCGCTGAAAGAGTTACTTTTTTTACTTTTGTTCTGGCAAATTCATGGCACTGGGGCGCTTGCCCATACAAAACACAAAAAAAATATATTTGCTCTTTCGGCGCTAATACATAATAAATTGTAAGGGACATAATAAACACACCCTAAAGTAGGTACTTAAATCATTTAGTTTTATTACACCTTGTATAAAGATATCTTGAGATTAAAATAAAATATTGTAGTATAATCGTCGTGACACGTGTGGGCCTCGTACTGCGCTTGTTTTTTTCTCGCAAGTCACAGAGCTGCGGAGCGCGATAGATTTTTCATAATTTTTTGATGACCAGTCAATCAGTCATAAAACTTGTATGAAAAATGCGGTCAAATTTGTGCACGTTTGAAGTGACAACCCTATCAAGAGTCGCTGATCGATCATGAGTCACTCGGAGGCGTGGTGCATACGTCACCAAGTCGGGTTTCCGACGACGCCGGAGATCTTTGAACTTTGAATCTGTCCCCACTTGAATTGCACTTCGAATGAGAGTTGAGACGGTTTGTCTTGATATTGGTGATCTATAACTTGGCACTAGCGACGTAGCAACCAAATTGAAATTATTTTTAACAAAAAAATTAAAACCGACTTCCAAGGTAAAAACAACAGTAATATGAACTAAAAAGTATTAAATAACTCTTACTCTTTAATAGTGCCTTTTTCAGAATTCGTCTAAATCTCAACTATTTCTGTACATACATACATAGTCTTCATTACTTTGAAGTCGGTACCAGCTAATTCGTGTGTTCAGTAATGTCAGAATATCTGAAATGGAACTGGTACCGACTCCAAAGTAATGAAGACTGTAGTATGTACAGAAATAGTTGAGATTTAGACGAATTCTGAAAAAGGCACTATTAAAGAGTAAGAGTTATTTAATACTTTTTAGTTCATATTACTATTGTTTTTACCTTGGAAGTCGGTTTTAATTTTTTTGTTAAAAATAATAATTTCACTCTTTTTAGTTATCTACAAAATAAGGCTTTATGTGTAAATAACCAATACGAATGTTAACTATTCACATTATGTTACATTAAGCGGAATTGTGGTAAATGCTTGCAGTTATCTAAGCGATGCTGTATTTTCTAAACTTTTATCTTTAAAGGTTCAGGAGTTCTGTTCAGTGCCTTTGAAATTTCTCTTACTCGTAACGTATGTTTAAGTTACTAGAGACAACATTTTAACCACTATGAGTGTTTTGAAAAATTTCAAGGATTTCCCTCGATTGCTCATAGATCCCATCATCAGCTCACCACTTTTGTAATTGTTATACAAAATTAAGATTATAGCCTATACAAAAACACAAGAATTTTGATAATCGGTCCACAAACAGCGAAATAATCATCAAAAACATCTGCTTCGATGCAAAATATCACGAAAAGTACCAATAATTGGGTCATAATGTGATGACACATGGTATAATTATGGTCGTGATGATGATGATCAATCAAATTGATGTGTTGGCTTATGCTTTCAGTTCTTTAAACAACGCCGAAATCCCCAAACCTGTATCTATAACGATTCAAAAGTTCTGTGTTAGGTACCTTTGGATCCAGGGTATAATCTGGTGCGAAGTTTTACTTTTTGGTAGTACCTTGAATGCTTCAGAAAAAATTGAAATCACTATATGTTTCCATACAAATTTCAAGGAGTCCCCTCAATTCCTCATGGATCCCATCATCAGATCACCACTTTTGTGAACATGATACCAAATTCGGATTCAATCCCGCACAACAACAAAAGAATCATGAAGGTCCACAGACAGCGAAGTTATGGTTGAACATACAAAAAAAATATATATATACAGACGAACATATAACCTCCTCCTTTTTGGAAGTCGGTTAAAAAATATGTATTATCAACAATATGTTGTGATTGATGGAACAGTCATTAAAAAATTTCAAACGTAATGTAAATTGTAATACAAACATAGCTGGCTTCCATCCAAATGGACGTACGTGGGTACGTTTATTTGATCGTACGTTTTTTGAGTGCAGACCTAAAATTTTTATAATTTCTAGAAAAATCACACACACTATATGTGTATTTAGTGTGTATGATTATAATTTATAAAATGTGAAGTGGGTAGTTTAATTAAAACCAGGCTAGCTAATTAAGTGTAATTTATAGTTTTCTAGCTATTGCCTTACTCCCGTAAGGCGTCACACAACGGGAGTCGGGACTGATGACCGACTGGACTGACGAGATATTAAGAGTTTTGTCGCAGATGTTTGCGATGCGATTCTATGTTATGTGTGGGAGCCCTAAGTCCGACGCATGGATCATCTCTCATCATCATCAGATAATCCAGTATTCAGTATGCCTTGTCTTAACCAAACTTGTGATGGAATTTTACCCCCGACCTCGAAATAATAATTGATAATATTAGTAATAATATTATGTGAATAATAACTGCAATGTGTGTAGCCACAAAATAATACAGTTAATATTTTATAATAATAATTTATCCTAACTCCGTAGTAGAAATAACTGTTTTCCTGTTGTGAGTTTAATACCTAATTAGTAGACTTTCGGTTTCGGTTTCGGTTTCGGCCAGTTTCGGCCCAAAAATCTAGTTTCGGCCTTAGTTTCGGTTTCGGCCAAAATATAGCCGAAACTTTCGGCCCCGCCGAAACTCATGTGTCGTTCGGTAAACTTCGCAGTTAATTAACTCATGCTTGCTTGACAGCGAGGCCCCGGCTCAGTTCGCCACCATCTATTTAATCGTGTGTTGAGATTATATTTTCCACATTATTCCCAAATAAAAAATTAGCACTTCGTTTTATTTTCATTAAATTGTCTAAGCTTATTTTTATTCAAATAATATTATTGAATTTCATTTCTACGACAAACGCAGGGTTATTCAATATACATAACTATTGGCAAATTACGTGCTATTTTAAAAATGTTTCCCAAAAAATTTATATAATAAGATAACAAAAAAAAGGATATGGGCAAACAGCCCATAGATGGTTCCAAATTATATTAGGTATATATCTTGCGAGATTTATCTAGTAAATCATCTCGCCTCACTTTTTCCCTTTAACCACGCGTTTTATTTACATATTTAGAATTAACTTTTAACTATGGAGCATGGACACGCAATCTCCTAGACCGTTCCTACCCTGCTAGAATCTTATTTAGCTCACTTCCCCGTAAGATTCACTCTGCGGCCCTCAGTATATTTTTCAGGTTTAGTAGCAAAACGCCTTCTGGACAATGTTTCTGGAGCAAAAAAATGTGACTTGTCAACTGCAAGTTTGTTTAGTAATTTCGTTGTCCATGTTTCCCATAAAAATAAAATTATACTGCAATTTATTGTTTTTTCAGTAGTACGTCGTTAATGTCTGAGACTGACACCAATCACACAACTTTGTTTTATAAAACTTAGTTCACATTAAACAGGGATTACGGGGATGTAAATCTCGTTTTGTTTCAAATGGATTGCATAATCTTCTCTTAATCACGATTAATAAATCTAAGTTTATGTGATGATTTTACATTGTTTTATCATTCTGGAGTCTAGTTACGTTATTTTATCAATAAAAAAGGGAGAAGCGATACATAAACTACCCAAACGCATCATTTTTTTCGTCTATGATTTTAGATTCGCCATGACACTACAGTCTACACTGAGAGGACTTTAACGGCTTTTATGAAGCTTAACCGTACTACATTGGATGTGCTGAAGATGAAAATCGGATTTGTAATCGGATATAAACGTGTTTATAAGTTTAGAACCGGTTTAGTGTGCGCTAAGCGCGTTCAATTTCTTTAGTGAAGTCGCACCTACTTGGAATCGTATAAAAAGCATACAAAAAAGTAGAAACTTTTTAGGAAACATATTCGAGTCTAAGGGCCAACCCACACGTACCACAACCATACGACATCGCAACGATAAAATGTCGTCGAGCTGTGGTTACGTGTAAATGGTGTCGCTGCAGCATTTTGTGGTTGCGTTGTGGTACCGACAAAATGACGACGGCCAGTGGTTGCGATGTGGTTGCGTCGTGTGCAACTCGACTATTGAATCTCAAACTATACTATAACTAATCAAATCTCGAACTATTGTAGTTCGACTCCGGCTTTTATAGCGGAAACACGTCTTGCCCAAAGTCATGGATTTCGAAGAGGACACTTTATTGTTGCTATCCTTGCTATATGTATTATTGATCAGAAGAAGACGACGGCAATGTCAGACGACGGTTCTTGAGATACAGCCTGGAGACAGACTGACAGTCGGACAGACAGACATCGAAGTCTTAGTAATAGGGTCCCGTTTTATCCAAAGGGTACGGAACCCTAAAAAACATAATAATAATAATTATAATAATAATAATATTATATTCAAAAAATAAACATTAAATAAAAAAATATACGGCAAAGAAAAATGCGAGTAACGAAACGCATTCGTGAGTAGCGTTTCGTACTAGATGGCCTACGGCGGCGTACCCGTTTCTCAGTACCAACTTTTGCTACAGCTCTAATGAATTATGAAAGCACAATATCTACATATAAAAAACCTTGTCTGATGATAGCTACCACTTTCGATACTTTTCGCAAATAAAAATGTTGTTCGTTTTATCAAAATGAAGCTACTCACTTGTTGGCGCTTGATGGTAATGAAATAAAAATTGTTCTAGGGCTCCCAGACTATATTATTTCCACGAGGCGTGGAATTTTTTCTTTCTTTCTCGTTAAAGTTTCGCCCCCGGCCCCCCTGAAGAAATGAATGAAGGGGAGGAGAGCGCGGGGGCGTGTCGTTGCATCGACGCAACGTTGTGGTTGCGATGTGGTTGCGACGTGGTTGCGACGTGGTTGCGATGCGGTCGGTATTTTACAAGTGGTCGACAATGACTGCAAGATGTGGTACGTGTGAATGGTCCAGTTCATTTACAATACGAAATATACGCCCGACCACGTCGTGTGTTTGTCGTGTGGTTGCGGTTGTCGTGTGGTTGTGGTACGTGTGGGTTGGCCCTAAGATTAATAATATTTATTTTTTTAAATGCCACAAAAATTAAAAAGTTCAAAGCGGTACTTTAGTTTAACAAGTTGTAATTTATGTTGAAAATCAATCAATTTCAGTAAATAGTCGTAATTTTGAATGTTTTACCAAGTTTCGGTTTCGGTTTCGGTCGAAACTGAGAGCAAGGCCGAAAGTTCGGTTTCGGTTTCGGCTGAAAAATCAGTTTCGGTCGAACACTACTAATTAGTAATTAGTGATAACGTGAAAACGTATCTAAACATATTTAAATAAAACAAAGTCGCTTTTTTATCCTCATGTCCCTAATCTTTAAAACTACGCAACGGATTTTGATGATTCTTTCAGTGTTAGATTATAGATAGCCTATTTATCGAGGAAGGCTATAGGCTATAGCCGAGCTTTGTGAGGGCTCGTGTCGTCACACCAAGTGACTGACTGATGATAAC
The DNA here is from genome assembly GCA_905333045.1 of Lysandra bellargus. Classification (NCBI taxonomy): domain Eukaryota; kingdom Metazoa; phylum Arthropoda; class Insecta; order Lepidoptera; family Lycaenidae; genus Lysandra; species Lysandra bellargus. The sequence goes on from HG995323.1 coordinate 5,602,461, forward strand.
ATATCTACACATACTACTACTGCACTACTAATTTATCTTCTTCTTTTTGAATATGCATATAAAATTTGGTAAAAATCAGTAAAGCCGTTTCGGAGGAGTTCGCTGACTAACATTGTGACACGAGAATTTTGATGATTCTTTCAGTGTTAGATTATATATTTAAAAATATATAAAATTCTCGTGTCACAATGTTAGTCAGCGAACTCCTCCGAAACGGCTTTACTGATTTTTACCAAATTTTATATGCATATTCAGTAGGTCTGAGAATCGACTACTGACACAGAATATATATGCTACTGGGTACTATATATATAGATAAGTGCATTTGTTGAATAAATAATAGTAAATTATTACAACCTGAGACTGACGGCGACCATTGTTTGTGCGACGGGATAGCGATCTATGTTGCCATGGCGACATACTTATTTAATCACTTCAATAAAATAATATGGGCGAAATAGTTTATATTATGGCAAAGCAACATTTTCCGGGTAAATTACTATGTGCACAAACCAATAGGCGTGCCGCGTGATCCCGATGCGCAAGGTGTTCCTGCGCATCGCGGCCCCCCAAGTAGCTGGGTGGTGTCGGGTCTGCAAAATGTCGATGATCGCTGGTAGAGTTACGGTAGGTTCTATCGTACCCGCAACTCTGCCTTGAGCGATGAGTGGAGCACCATGGGGTTTTAGTGGGTAGACTACGCAGGAGTCTCACATACCCCGGCCGATATCCCCAATTTGCCGGGGATGCCTAAAGCATTTCCCCGTGTTAAAAGAAGGCGTGCTGCGTGATAGCTTTTCCGTAAAGTATACCACAAAATGTTCAGGTTGTAGGATGCGCTTCGCTCGCCCTGACTATGATTGCCATCATCATCGACTATACCACGCATGGAATTAAAATGTTCCTCTACACGTCCGCAATCGCTTGATTGTTTTAGATTATTGGTCCAACGTGGAAAGGACAGAATCAAAGGAAACATAATTTTGCTAGCTCTTCTATACAACGTCACTTCACTGTGTAAAACGGAATACCTACTCAACTCACCATTCTTATGATCAGTCGTGTCACACGTAATGACGTAACAGGTGGGTGTGTCAAATCATCATGATCAGCATCTTGCAATACGGAAAGGACTCGTACCGAAAGAAACATTTGGTTGCTTCTAACGTTACTTCACTGTGGAAAGCGAAATACTCAACTCACTATTCTTATGATCTGTCGTATCATATGTAATAACGTCAGCTGAGGTGGGTGTGTCACATCATCATGATCAGCATCAGCCGTTTGCGATCCGGAAAGGATCGTTTTGGAAATGATCCACACATTAAGGATTTTCCAATGAGTAAGTTTTTATGCGCGGCTGAATGGCACGTTTTCGCGATTGGTGATTCATGTGCAATTCAACACCTGTGCACACTTCTTCGAAAAACTCTGAATTCGCACATTAGCCATATAGCATATTGTAGAGGAAAATATATTATGCATACTACAGGTATTATACATAATAAGCCTTCTGAAATATTTTGTATGCCTTTTTGTTTTAAAAGTCACGCTAGATCATTTAAACAAATTATATTATTACTAGATAATGCCCGCTATTCCGTTGCGCCAAAATTCGCTTATCGCGCGGGAACCGTACCTTTTTCCGGGATAAAAAGTATCCTATGTCCTTTCCCGGGACTCCGGGAAAGTATCTCCATACCAAATTTCAGCAAAATCGATTTAGCGGTTTGGGCGTGAAGAGGTAACAGACAGACAGACAGACACACTTTCGCATTTATAATATTAGTATTGATGATTTAGCTTGTTCATTGTAGTTTACATTTTTGTCCAATAATTTTGCCAACGGTAATGAGATGACGCTATGATGCGTTTTAGTGGACTTTTTTGTTATTTCTAATGCAGCGCCTAAAATAATTAATTATAAGTCGTTAATTGACCGTTTATGTTACTCTTTAACATGTTGAAAGGCTTATCTTATATATAAAATTCTCGTGTCACAATGTTAGTCCACGAACTCCTCCGAAACGGCTTTACTGATTTTTACCAAATTTTATATGCATATTCAGTAGGTCTGAGAATCGGCTACTGGGTACTTTATATATTGATAAGTGCATTTTTTGAATAAATAATAATAAATTATTATAACCTGAGACTGACGGATGCTGACGGCGACCATTGTTTGTGCGACGCGACGCGAACGGGATAGCGACCGACGTTGCCATGGCGACATACTTATTTAGTCAATTCAATAAATTATATGGGCGAAATACTTAATCTTATGGCAAAGCAACGTTTGCCGGGACAGCTAGTAATTTATATAATTAAGATAATCTCAGTTACACACCTTTCAATAGTTACTTCTGGATTTAACACATTTTGATGTGGTTATCAGTTATCAACTTATCACGCAAAGAGAAAAGAAAGCTAATGATCATTAGCTCTCATTCTGCTTTTTTTTAATGAAATAAGGGGGCAAACGAGCAAACGGGTCATCTGATGGAAAGCAACTTCCGTCGCCCATGGACACTCGCAACATCAGAAGAGCTGCAGGTGCGTTGCCGGCCTTTTAAGAGGAAATAGGGTAATAGGGAGGGTAGGGATGGGAAGGGTCAATGCTTGACATTGACAGGAGCGTGGGCGAGAAAAAACAGGTTATTTTGCTATTTTCCTAAAGAAATTTAGCAAGAAAATAATAAAGTAGGATAGAAACAATAATATTACTTATAACAGTGACTTCCAATAAATATCCTTACTAATTTTTTAAATACACTATATTTATAGTGTATCTGTCCTCTTCACGGATCACGGTTAAACGGCTAAGCCGATTTGTATGAAACTCGGTATGCAGATACTTGGAGTCCCGGGAAAGGACATAGAAAAGTTTTTGTTGCGAAAAAATCTACGGTTCCCGCACGACAAAGGAATAATGACGCAAAGGAGTTGCGGGCGTCGTCTACTAAAATAATTATTGCTAAAATATTAGTAACCGATTTCCACTTGACCGTCTAATTTAAATGCACTCTAAATATCGAGGTCGTAATTTCTTATTTTATTTATATTTAAATGTGATTTTTCGCTCAGATGAAACCTTTATAAAGTATGTTGTTTTGCTAGGTAACGGAACAAAAGTTAAAGTACAATTTAAGCTTTTAAGTAGAGAACCCTATTGCGGTTATTGTTAAAATTCAACAGATGCTTTTTATAGGTATTTTTTATCATAATCATCATCAAATTTCTAAAGCTGTTGCTGAAAATTAACGAGTAAATTAACGAGTACTTAGTAGAGTCTATAGTCTATAATTTACTATCTAGAGTCTAGACTACTGTTATAATTTATAAACGATCCAGAAAAAAAATCCTTTGCGAAAAAAAATAATAACCGCAAGTCAAGAAAAAAAGCAAAGTATACCATAAGTACATTTTTCCACTTTAAAACGTTATCTAATATCTATAGGATAACGTTATAATATGCTATGCTCCAATCGCGAAATAGTCGCATCAGAAAAGAGTTAAAAAATACTGATAAAGATCTTTCTAAACCATAGACAATAGAGTAAGGTCATACATTCAACATTCGAAGTTATCTAGGAGACACAGAGCTCGCTATTGACATATTCAAATGTACTCCATAAATATACATGACGTGTACGACTCTGGGTCAGGCTCAGCATAAAATTCATATTCCCCATATATATTATCATAATACCGTAGAAATCCACAGTTGTAAGATTTTTGAGGCGAAATGTTTAATATTTTTATTATTATCTAAGAAAAGACGTTTTTTTAATGAAGAGTTTAACGTGGGAGAGCCATGCTTCGGCACGAATGGGCCGGCTCGACCGGAGAAATACCAAGTTCTCACAGAAAACCGGCGTGAAACAGCGCTTGCGCTGTGTTTCGCCAAATGAGTAAGTTTACCGGAGGCCCAATCCCCTACCCTATTCCCTTCCCTACCCTCCCCTATTCCCTTCCCTTCCCATCCCTACCCTCCCCTATTACCCTATTCCCTCTTAAAAGGCTGGCAACGCACCTGCAGATCTTCTGATACTGCGAGTGTCCATGGGCGACAGAAGTTGTTTTCCATCAGGTGACCCGTTGGCTCGTTTGCCCCCTTATTTAATTTAAAAAAAGTTTTTTTCATAATTAATCTACTACACATAATCAATCAATTAAAAACATCACATGCAGACTACTTTAAAATGTGCAGTTTCCTAGTGAAAATATCTAGCTTTCTAGCTCTTTTTTCTTCTTATAAAATAACGGTAGAAACCAGAGGGCCTAGACAAGTGGCAAGCGTTTTGTTGGCGTTTACGATAATCGCTTGTTGTCTAGTAGGAGGACTACGTCATAGACATTTAATGGAAATACTTAAAACCGTTGCCGAAAACTGATATAAAAAATATAGATAGCAGGGTCAGTTTCCATCTATTCTGCACAAGGACTGAGGTCTGAATCCTGTTATTTTAATATTTGACTGCTCAAAAATAATTTTATGTAAATTGTTTTCGCTTAAAACCAGCATTCTAGTTTTACAATAGAAGAAACTTTAATTTCACAAGCTGAAAATGAGCTGCACCTATTATTATGCAAGAATACAAATGAGTCTGCACACTGGGAGCCGGGTTGGCCATCTCGCCCTTATTTCTAAACCGATAAGGTTGAAAAGACAACAGATACTGGAATGCAAATGTGAATTAACAGGAACATTTAAAATTTGGCAACAGACATTTGTTTCACTGAATATTGTGCTCGTTTGAACAAAAATGTAAAATACACGACTTGCAATCTAATACTCAAATATTTTTAGTTCGGCGGATTTACGTTGCCCTTTGTTGTAACTTGTAACTAACTTTTGCTCTTCCACCTAATTTAAATCCATACTGATATCATAAATACGAAAGTGTGTCTGTATTTTACCTCTTCACGCCCAAACCGCTGAACCGATTTTGTTAAAACTTGCTATGGAGATACTCCTGGGACTTATCACTTAACGTATCTCCATAGGATACTTTTCATCCCGGGAAAATGTACGGTACCGACGTGATTAACGAATTTTGGTTTGATATAAATTATAGTTTTTCTGAAAACAGACAGTAATTTGTTTGAAATTGGTTCAAGGTCTGTATGAAAACGATAGCGAGAAAATGCCAGCCTTAGATTTAGTTCATTATATTATGCAAAAGTATCATACTGTACCCGGCGAAACATGGCGTAGCGGTCATTGACTCCCTGTCAAAAACTTGTAATTTTCTATACAAAGCTGCGATTGACAACATCTGATACTTCATTGTCAATCGCGGTTTATAAAGAAAATGACAACCGCAACGCCAACGAGCAACATATTCAGTGAGACAAAATATTATATCTGTTCCAAACATTGAGATGTCAATGGTTCCAAATGTATCCATATTAGTATGGAATAAATACGCAAAAAATAGGAAAAGATGGATCTTCTGAAAAAGATAATGGAATAGATAAAATTATGCATGCTTTGTATTCCAATATTGCCAATATTGGTAAGTATCACCAAATGTGTATTTGATTTTCTGAGGCCGCTATCGGCTTTCACGAGAAAACCCTTTGGCCTTTTTATAAATTACGTATTTATTCAGAAATCTTTCGATAGTAATAGTAATCTAGGCAACGGGTTTTCAATATCTTAGCAATTTATACTTATTAATTATAAAATTATGATAAATAACGTTGGAAAATGTAAAAAATAAATAAACCATTCCTTTTTTACATAATAATATATTATCACTTGACACTACATTTTACAGCAACAGAAGTAGTGTCCGTTTCCCCACGTGATCAATTATTATTACAGTAATGTAAATATTATTTACATTGTACTGTAATTAAATGGAGATTTTGACATAAGCCCCATACATTTTCTGTCGTTTCACTCGTTGATAACCAACTTTTAAAGTATACGCAAAATGTCTATGATATACATCTAACCTCTAATAAAAATAATAATATTATGATGAGTAATAAAATAAACGTCATCTTTTTATTTTATTACAACTTTATACAACGTTTTTATGTCTACTTACTGTTATTTCAGTAATAAAAAGCGATCTGTATTCTAATGACAAAATTTACTTTTATTACCTGTACGTTTATTATATTTATGTATAGAGTTAACACAGAACATATTAAGTATGTTCTGTGTTAACTATAAATTATATAATAAGTATTTAAGAATTTTAAAGAAGATCTAAAAAATATTATTCATTTGTTATGTTGAAATTTTTAATAATACTACATGCATGTGTGAGTTTAATCTATTCTATATTAAATTCTATTCTATATTTGAATAAAACAATACAATATAATATAAGTTGAAGGTTGAAGGTGTGAATCGTGTAATATCTATAAAGCTTGAAGCTAACCGTATATTTCAAGGCAAGTTAGAATTTAAATTTTAAAGTAAATCTATAAAATCTTTCTGAGATGAAGCAACATACTAAGATGTAGCAAGTAGCAACTAAATTGCAAACACGAATACAACGAGATAATATTATGGGAATGCTATTGTTTACAAATATTGATGCTATTCGACTTATAGTATACAAAATGATACTTTTTTTTTAAATCTATGGACGCACGGGGCCAGACTGACGTTGGGTGAAGCGTCCATGCTTCACCCAACGTCAGTCTGGCCCCGTGCTAAGTGCCTAAAGGACTTGTGTTACAGGTACCAGACAACGGAAATATATTTAATATTTTTATACTATACATATATTTAAAGTTTTTATTATATGATACACATATTTAATACACATCCATGACCCAGGAATTTTTTTTAAACTTTTTGTTCCGTCGGCGGGACTCGAACCCGGGACCTCCGGCTTAAGCTACCAACGCGCTCACCACTGCGCCACGGAGGTCGTCAAAAAATGATACTTAAATTATTTTTTTGTTAGCGATAGCAAAAGAAGTTATAGTCCGTTCAATAGGGAATATTAGGCAAAGGTTACGTAGAGGGCGCTACTAGCACACACAGTAAATAATCCGACCAAAATCCAAGTTGTTGCCAAATCAATCCAAGACAGAAACGTTGTCAAACGTCAAATCAAACTTTTTGTTTACTGTATATGCTGGTGCTGCCTCTAGCGTGAAAATATTGTAGTAATAATATAATTATATTTCTTATATATTATATATTATATTTCTTATATATTCTATTATCTTATATATTATATTTCTTCGCTTCATTCTTCGATATAAGTATAATTACTAACCAGTAGTACCTCTGTATCTGCTAGGCAATCGCGTTTTTTCAGACGTATGTGGGTAGTTGAAAAATTACCCGCACGCTCGATCACTGGACGTTCCGGCATGTCTCATTATTTGTTAACGCGAGGCAACGCGAGCACGAATACTTTGTAACCATGCCAAAGCGCTGCAGCTGGTTATAATTATTATTAAAATGATTGAGTCAGTGTTGGAAGTAACTAAAGTCAGTGTTATTTTATCGTGTAGTAAGAAAATACATGTAAGTACTATTAAATACTTAAATAAACGGCAGGCACCACCGAGGCCTAGACGAGTCAAGTATATTATTAATTGATGTGACATTTTTGGCACTAATGCCTTATATAGCACGAATAAAGGATTAATAAACTTATAAATACTCTTTTTAGCTTACAAAAATAACGTAGTTCAAAACTTACATAATATTTAATGTTAAATCCACGTGTTTGAGGCATTCTTTGGCCATTCTTATGTTTTATTATTTAGCAGAACCACAAAACTCAACAATATCTAGCATAAAATGTTCACTGAAAACCTTTATTAACACTTTTATTACATGAAATATGCAGACCGACTCCTTTGTTATGTCCTACTAAGTAGGACATAACATTACACGCTTTTGACGCTTATACACCGATATAAGGCTCTCTCCTACGGCCGAACCCAATATACGATCCTAGTCCGTTTTTACCAATCGAAGATCGATATTTGAATCCATATTTGTGTTTGAGTGTGCCAATAATGTATCCACAGATTGAAATTACAATCTGTGGTAGCAAGCCATCCATGGGAGGTTCGCTCTATGATTTTGGATAGCCCTCTGTTTGAAAATGACAGTTCGAGTGTATTCATAACCTATCTCAAAGTTTTGACATTTCTTTCGATCGGTTTCCTGATCCAAATCTGCAATCTTAAGAATGTCTCGGTTTTGCTGTTAAAATATGGATTTGTCTATACTCTCAAGTAGTGATAGTAGTCATTTTGAGGATTTCATACTGATTTCGAGTGATGAAGAAGATGTCCCGAGACGCTGTTCACGTAGCAGGGACCGTGGAAGTGGGGTGCAGAGGGGGTCAAATGCAACCCCCCCCCCCCCCCCCAAATCAAATGGATTTCAACTTTTATTATTGAAATGGAGATTGGAGATCGATCCGAGATTGATTTCAATCTATGGATTAGGATCGAATATTGGGTTCGGCCGCTAGTCTATATTATCTCAATGACTTAATCCGATCAAATGACGTATGTTATGTCAAACTCATCCGACAGTTCATGACTAATTATTGAATTGACTTAATCCGACCAAATGACGTAGGTCCGTCTATGAATCAATTTCTTCGATGGCACAATAGCTTCGCAATCATGGTTATCCATCATGCCCAGAAATGAAGAGGGGCATTAAAACACATTTATTTACGATCCTATCTCCAAACCTTGAGTGTTCTTCGTTTGTATGTTCCTGGATTTTATAGACTCTAATAATAACTTCAGCCGATTGTGATTCAGCGTTGCGTTTAGAAACGTAAACGTCAGCTAGTAATTTATAGTTTATAAATAAATTAATAGCTGACGCCACATTCGCGCGAGAACCGTACAATTTTCCGGTATATAAAGTATCCTATGTCCTTTCCCAGAACTAAAAACTTATCTCCATACCAAAGTTCAGCAAAATTGATTCAGCCGATTGAGCGTGACTTGGTTTCAGACAGACACACTTTCGCATATTTTATAATATGTATATTATGTATTTACTATTTATTTTATTTCGGATATTTCTGGATTTCCTCCGGATATAGCGACGACATTAACATGGTCCCTTCGGCGTCGTTACAACCGAAATATACTGTATTAGTGTGGACATCTTCCGTTGATAATATACAGACACCGGCGAAGCAAGCATGGCTATTGGCTATCCATCATAGTTCAAAATATAATATTATCCTCAAGACGTCATGTGGCACAAAACTGTGTTACTAGCCGAGGTACATCCATCATTTATATCCATAGGTCGCTGGTTCATATCCGGCTCGAAGGACCAAAAATATCTGTAGTGTTTCTATAGATAGATAGGGATGGAATGAAACAACCAAACCCAACGAGTGCTGTTCTTACACTGATTTATTAAATAAAATGTTACAACGTTAATAAATGTAATTTGCTGACACAAAGTTCTCATTCAGCAGTTAACCTAATACATAATAATTATTGTACTTTGTACAGTTACAATACTCAACATTCATTATCTCTTGAGGCCGAAACCGCTGAACCGATTTTGCTGAAATTTTTATGAAGATACTTTGAGTCCCGACTCCCGGGAAAGGACATAGGATACTTTTTTCTCGGAAAAATGTACAGTTCTTGCGCGATAAACGAATTTTGGCGCAACGGATTTACGGGATTACGGGAGTAATCTAGTTAAGTAATTATAATATAGATACAAGTAAGGGTCAGCGCACATTGCATCGTGACGAGGCGATGTAATGCAAATTACGAAATGAGCCACTGAACGCTGTAATCTCACGAACTACAACACAGAATATTATTATATTATTTGGCTTAGATGTAGAGTAGACAAAGGGAAAGGACGTATGCTACGTTTGCGTTTTGTTACGTTTAGAAAATTTCCTAAGATTGCGAGCAGAGCGGCGCGTGAATCATCTACACCAGCTATTCTCAAAGTGTGCTCCGCGGAGCCCTAGGGACAGGGGCTCGGCAAAAGTCTTGTAGTGGCTCCGCAAGCGATTCACAAATTGTTTTAAGAAATAACACAACACAACACTAACATAGAGACTATTTATTCAGAGACAAAAAATTTATCTTTTTGGAGCTCCGTCAAAAATGTCACTTCTGAAAAGGGTTCCTCCACCAAAGAAGTGTGAAAATCGCTGGTCTAGACTACAGTGAATAATGAGACCGAATTCGTAAGTAGAACATTTTTTCTTGACTAACACACATTGAGCATAAAGTGGAATACGTTGAATTGAAAGGAAAGCGAACTAGTTGCGAACTGGTCGCGACTCGCGGGGAAAGTTGCGCGACAATGTGCGACACGTTGTTGGAGGACTTTGTTAAAGGAGCTATACTCATTCAATTCGCAGAAGAAAGTAGTTGTATACAAGTCGGCGAGTAGTTGGTCTTTCGTCCCATACATTTTTGTTACAGTGGGACGAATGGCTAGAAGCGAAATATTAATTTAATTTTTGAGCTTTTGTTCTCCATTATAGTTAAGTATATTCTTTGAATACTTACGGTCTACTGTATGGAAATAATATATAATTAAAGTTATGATTATTATCTCCTAATTCAAGCAAACTATTTAATACATGTGAACAGCTATGTAGAGCAACTAGGTAGAGTTAATGAATTCTTCATCATATTTGATTATATACATACATTGATCCAAACACAATGTTTAGAATATAGATTTATAGATCTCATATTTTGTCAAGTAAATCTCCCAAATGCGAATTGGATTCCTTCCGGTGAAAAACCTTTTCAGTAGCCATTACCAGTCAAATATGTGGATTGTAAATAAATTAGTTTTCCAGTCCATTGTAATAAAATAGATTTTGAAAGGTAAGATCATATTAAGATGTATTTCCGATCTTCGACCCAAGCGACCGCGACAGACAACTAAATTAAATGACAGTACTTTATGACCTAGCTTAGGTTATAGGTTTCATTTTGCTATGCCAATATAAATAGCAATATAAAATATAAAGCAGCGGGGGCAAGGGTCGCCAGACCAATTTCGCTAGAAAATGAAACCTTAAGTGATAAATAACAATACAAGCTTATTTATTAGCATTACATCTGTTTAGAACCCATAGTCATATTATACAATACTCATGGGTTTCCAATGGTCGTCTATAATAAGAAATCCCGTAGTCCACGTTAAGATAAGTCTTATGAAATTACAACCTCCATTTATTTTATAATTGTTAACAAATATTAATACTGTTACGTATCGGGTTTTGGTAAAGCCTTTTTAACCGACTTAAAAAAAGGAGGTTATCGATTCGACGCGTATGTATGGTAATATTTCCAGAACTGCCCAGTTTTTGTATATGTTAATCTATAACAGCTTCTGAACAAATGTGCCAAATTTTAAAAGTGTATGTATATATGTTTTTATGTTTGTGCACGCATATCTCCGGAACTACAGGTTCGATCTAAATGATTCTTTTTTTATTGTACTAGGTATTGTTCAACTTAGGTAATACTGCAAGTTTCATTAAAATCGGTTCAGTAGTTTTTGAGATAGGGAATTTTTATTCTCAATTACGTACAATTTTTAAGTCGGTTTTATCTTTTTAAAATACAGTTATTACGTTTATGGTTTTAATCTTTAAGAATTTATTTTCAGACAAAAGATTGAATAGTTACCTAATAAAACAAGTTAGTTTGATGTGAAAGATATACTTAATTAAATAATTTTATGCAAAAATAGTACAAGCAATTTTAAGTTAAACATATTAGGTATATCATGGCCAGAATATTAAAACAACATTTCAAGTCTTATGTTAATATTTTAAACAATGCTTTGAAATAATAGGCAGAGGAATAAGTCAACCCAAACAAGCAATTAAAGAAACCTAGTTAATCGCAAACAAAGCCACAGAAATACAAAATTTTAAAACTCTAATCTCAAGCGGTCTTCTAAGAAATTATCAGACAAGGCTATAGCAATTGTGAGCCATTGTGATAGATATGTTTATTAAAGGGGTAAGTTGGTTGTCAATTCCACGTGGTCGCTCCAACCCTTAAACTGACAAGAAGACGCGTCATATACGCGATTCGTAATTCGTATAGTATGGCAGTTATAACTTATAAGTGGGGAGCCGCGCGCGCGCCGCCAGTTCACCATCTAATCTTGATAGGGACGACTGTTTGTTGGATCGCGAAGGTAAACAATGGATAAAGTCTACGTCCGATAGCTAAACAGTGATCTAGTCAATTGTGAAAGTGACAAAAACAGTGAATTAAGGTGAGGAAAGATACCATTCAATCCAATAAGTGTTATTTTCGAATGTGTTGTGATAATATTGCAATAAAATATGACGGTTAATTGCCAAACACAAAAAATTTGTAACCCAAAATAAACGCGAATTAATATTACCGAGTATTGAAACCAAGAAGATACTGCACATTTTTGTTAGAAAACCTGTTTAAAGTAAGGAAAATGCTGAAGGCCATTAATATCTTAGGTCACATCACTCCTTAATTGACACCTCTATAATATAAACAGTAATATTTACTACTAGATGACGCGAACAACTCCGTGGCGCCAAAAGTCTTTTATTGCGTGAGAACGGTATATTTTTCCGTGATGAAAAGTATCCTATGTCCTTTCCCGGGACTCAAAGCATCGCCATGCCATATTTCAGCGAAATCGGTTCAGCGGTTTGAGCGTTAAGAGGTAACAGACAGATACACTTTCGCATTTATAATATTAGTATGGATTAGGGTCAGTCGCACTGACACGGAAATGTCAAGATAACGCTCCAAAATTAAGCTGTGAAGATACACATTTTATTGCAGCATTTCTAATTTTAAACTGTTGTTCTGTTTATAAAATTGCAACGCTGCGTCATGTCTCGTTTCGGTGGAAAATAACCCTTGTCTGGTACTAATTATAGTCCCAGTGTAATTGAACTTAAATGACCAGTTTGCCGAGAGGCGAGATAAATTTTGCTCGTGTAGAGCTTTTATTGATTTTTTTTCTTCGACAACCTTCGTATTTTCGATTCGATAAGGCTCCAAATCAGCTTAACATCTAACAGGCATTTGGCATCACGTAGATATACAAGCATAGACAATGATGTTCTATTAAGTGACTTCCCACGATAAAACAAAATAAGGTTAGTAGATGAAAACAAACAACAACTTCTCTGTTATAATTATTTTTTACATCGTGGTAAAAAGGTTTTGAGAGGGCGTATTAAGCAAATATGATAATAAGCCTCAAACTGTTTAATTTTTTAAACATAGATACAGGTACTATATTTGCAAGGGTCTGTATAAGAGAAAACTCGATATCTTAAAAATTTCTCGATATAATATCACAAAGATGCATCTAATTTTTTCAATTTATTTCCGAAACGATGCATTCAACTGAGTCAATACATAATGTAAAACTATTCTATTATCGAGGGACTGTACTAGCGGATTTTGTAAATTTTGTATTATATTTATCGAGCTATTACGAAAAACTATCTACTTTGGCGCTAAATCCGCTTCGTTCTTATTCACCTGGCATATGAAATATGAATGACGGGCGTAAGAGTATTTTATTTTTTGCTTTATTCGCTTCCTTAATTTCTTTATTTTTGTCTCTAGATGATGAGAAAAACTTTTTTATCTTGCTCTATTCTACAATTAATACTAAGGTTGCTGTATGCTGCAGCCTGCAGACAATAGAGTAGGTAGGACAAGAGAGGTGAATTATTTCTGTCACCTTGATCTTGACAACTATTTTACTCATTACTCATAAGTTAATTACTAATTAAATAGGCCACTTAAATATTTCTGTCAGTATCGAGCAATGCCCTTCCGCTAATATTTATCACAATTATGTATGCAATTAAGTGAACAATTATACGTATTTGTAATACACAGTATTTCTAGGTTATTAAAGTCAATTTTGTCACATAAACTTGAATAAAATAATTTTATTTTTCTCAACCTAGGTGACTTATAATTACTTAATAAACTTCATGAACTATTGGCATTTGTTTATGCTTCCGTAAATAATTGAAGACGTGAGTGGAAGAATCGAACAAGTAACATTTCGTAACATACGGACAATAACTCATTTTTCCTTAATTATTTTAATGAAAGTTGTAACTTATCTACTTCATAACCTAGCTAATATATCTGGCTACACATATAATCCATAGTTTTTCTATTTCAAATAATTTTTCCGGCCCTAAAGCCTCCATTTAAACAAAAAATGGGAAGTTTTTTCTTGTTACTTACCTTATTCTTCCACTCATGTCTTGAATTGTATATTGAAATTGTATACTATATTGGCATACCATTATAGCATACAATGTCAATATACAATACTACTATCGTAATAGTAGCCTCTTTAAAAACATTAATTATTGTATGTAGCAGAATATACCATTATATATCTCCCATAACAATTATAATATTATTATGAGAAGTAAAGTTTACCACTTATATTAATTTATCACAATGCTCTTTATTTGCCTCAGCCTACGTTACTAACCTAGGTAATTATTCAAGTTACAATCTCTCTATATATCACTTTTAATGTACTTCCCACTGACACTTTCATTAATTTGAGATTATTTCTAGATTTTAAAATATACTATTATGCCTAGCGAACATTTCAGCTTTAAAATTCTAGTAGACAAAACTATTCTAGCTCTATCAGTGTCTGATTTTTGTATTTTGCCTCATTCTTCGTGTCTATTTGAGTCAGAGATTAACTACGATAACATGGCGCGCCCCTCCAAAATTCAGAACGTTTGAAGTGCGTTGTCTTGCGCGGTAGGCTAGTTATGATTAGTTGACCAACAAATCTTGGTAATAAGTGACATTAACTGAAATATTACGTGTACTGTGATTGGGTGAATACTTACTACATACAAACTCTTTCATTAGGATATTGTGACTACACACATTGAAACAGTCATTTGGAGGGGCGCGCCATGTTATCGTAGTTGATCTCTACGTAAAATTGAAGAAGCTGTTTAAAATCATGCAATTTTGAGACGAAAGTATAATCTATACATATTATAAAACAAAGTCGCTTTTTTTCCCTCATGTCCCTTTGTTCCCTTTAATCTTTAAAACTACATAACGTATTTTGATGATTCCTTCAGTGTTAGACAGCCCATTTATCGAGGAAGGTTATAGGCTATATTTTATCACGCTAAGACTAATAGGAGCGAAGAAATAGAGGAAAATGTGGAAAAAACGGGGAAATTATTTGAAAAGGAAACAAAAAAAATTTGAAACTTGAACGCGCTAATCTCAAGAACTACTGGTCCGATTTGAACAATTCTTTCAGTGTTAGATAGTCCATTTATTGAGGAAAGCTGTTTGCTATATTTTATCGCGCTAAGACTAATAGGAGAATGTGGAAAAAACGGGGGAAATTATTTGAAAGGGCTTACCTCGCGAACTACTGGAGCAATTTTTATGTTATTTGGCCCAGATAAGAAGTAGACCACGTGAAGGATCATAGGCTATCGATTTTAATCATTTTTTCAGTGGCTATATTATATTTTATTATTTATACCCGTGCGACGCCGGGGCGGGTCGATAGTTGTATAATCCTACTTCGATTCGCTGACAGTCAGTAACCCGTGCCTCAATTAAGAATCAGGAGTTTGTCTGAAATCATAATTCATAAATGTTTTTAGGGTACCCAAAGGTTACAAACGGGACCCAATTACTAAGACTTCACTGTCTGTCTTTCCATCTGTATTTCCGTCTGTCCGTCTCTCTATCTCCAGAGTGTATCTCAAGAACCACGATAGCTAGACTGTTTCAAACGGGGAATGTGTAAACGGGACCCTATCACTATGACTTCGCTATCTGTTTTTCCGAGCTAAACAGTTGAAATTTTTACAAATTAATAAAAAAGTTCTTGCCTGACAAAATGTTGAGTCGTTTCTGTGTTTTGTTGAAATGCAACTGATTATTCGTAACAGTAAAATGATGGATTGCTTTTCATTGAAATCAAAATTCTTAATTTCATGGTACTGAATATGATTGTGTTAACAATTCTGCAATCTAATGCAGGCACTTCACATGGCTATTTGTATTTTCTATTGGCTATTTGTTGTATTTGCCAACATTATTGACGAATACGCAAACAAGCAAATAAAGGCAAATACGACCTTCCACATATGGACGTCAAATACCAAACTTTTACTTGATTTTGTTTACTTGCCTATTTGACTCCTTTGATGTGCGTCAATAACCGACAAAGGTACGGATACGTGTATTTGGTATTGGTCATATTTGTCAAATAGGCAAATAAGGCCAATATTTGTCAATCATACCGTCTGCACATGGTGATTGTTTGGCAAATACATCAAATACGCAAATACAAATAGCCATGTTATGTGAAGTGCCTCCATAACATACAATAATATCAATTTGTTACACATGATTGTTTTATTTTATACTCTTTTATACCGTCTTAAATTTATTTTACTTATACAGTTTATAAATATCATCAACAAGAAAAATCTTATAGTGTCCTACGCTGAGTACCATAAAAAACAGTTGGGGTAAAAGATAAGTAGCTATATTATATACATTATACATACCGAATCTACCTAATATTAAGTAAATTAATATTCTTACATACTATTTTGTAGCTAGTTACGGATGCTATCTACCGTTAAAAATGTTGCATACTTGAATAAAATAATATTACAGAGTACCTAATATACAAGCCCGGGACACGTAAATTTTGTTCTTCGGAGGGTGCGTGGATGACAATTGTCACGGGAGTTAGCAAAACAGCTGTTACTCAAAATTAAACTAGCAATCTATACTAATATTATAAATGCGAAAGTGTGTCTGTCTGTCTGTCTGTGACCTCTTCACGCCCAAACCGCAGAACCGCATTTGCTGAAATTTTCCACGTTGACGACGTCGCGACGTGGAGATGTGGACAGGCCCTAAATGATGCTTGGATGACATTGACAAGAGGGCGGGTAAAGCTGCCTCTCAAGCACTGACCTCCATTGTATATTGCAGGTGCACTTTACGAGATGGCAAAATTACCTTTATTTCTTTCTTGAGAAATATCCTCTAGTCCATTGAAATGTTACATTTGCTTTGCATTTATTAGAGGACGCAATTTTATTTTTGGAATATGTTGGGGGGCTCAATAGAAGCTTAACCTCAAGTTTGTAGGGTCGCCACTCTTGTCCCCCGGCCGCCATCTTGAAAAAAAGAGTGACAACACTATTTTCGTGATATTGCGGCGGTACCCACAATTCGCCTAACATTCCTGCATCGCGCTATCGAAGTTTTCTAAGCGCGTCAGTATATTTATACGACAGCTGAAACGTATCACGTGGGCTTCGGCCTGACCCGGCATACCACCTCGCTCGGTCGGAAGATCTTCCTTTGGCCTCCACACATTATTCCCACATTGGTGACACCCGACAGAACACGCCTCCTTCATCATCATCACTTCCCGCCCCTCCGCACCGCGCCAGCCAGCATCGCCTCATCGGGTACCTCGTCCACTAGCCGCAATGTACCGCGGCCTGGGCGACTCCGCATCGGCATCATCTGGCTTTCTCACTACACCGACCGGTCAGCAAGCAGAGCACATCTCTCCTGGTCAGCACGTAGCATCGGCCCGGGGCCCCACACGGCAGCTTATCCGACTCACTGTATCCCGTGCAGCAGCTTATAGTTCCGACTCACTGGGACTCACTGCAACAGTTCCGACTCACTGGAACTCACTGGCACTGGCGACTCAAGCGACAAGACTTCAAGATTCGACCTCCGGTCTTCGGGGGGAGTGATGTGGCGGTACCCACAATTCGCCTAACATTCCTGCATCGCGCTATCGAAGTTTTCTAAGCGCGTCAGTAAATATACGACAGCTGAAATGTATCACGTGGGCTTCGGCCTGACCGGGCATACCACCTAGCTCGGTCGGAAGATCTTCCTTTGGCCTACCACACATTATTCCCACAATATCTCGGAAACTATTCGTCAAACGTCTTACAAAAAATTTGTAGGAACATAATTTGTTGTAAATTATTTTGCCTACAAATATGCTTATATAACTTTTTACCCTAAATTAAAAATTTAAAAAGTTACAAGCAAAAAAGTGAGAAAAATTTTGAAAAGGTTTATTATCACTCTTTAACTTTGTTTAACACATTTTACAAAAAAAATACCTTAGACCAACCTTGTAGATGATCTTTTGAGAAAAAGATCCACCGATCCCATGAAATTAATTTTCTGCAGATACAAATAAAACTGTGGAACCATGTGTGGCTGCAGAAAAGCAGGCCTGAAATGCTTTATAGTATAGTAGGCATGTGCAGATTAGTATAGTAGGCATACTATAATATATTTTGCATATATTTATGTAGTGTAGTAGGCATACTGTAGACTGTGGCTGCAGAAAACAAGCCTGAAAAGCTTTACAGAATAGTAGGCATACTGTAGAGAATTTTAGGTCTGCTTTTCTGCAGCCACACATGCTTTCACAGTTTCCTTTGCATCTGCAGAAAATTAATTTCATGAGATCGGGGGGGGATTGAGGGGGATTGGGGAATATTTTTCTCAAAAGATCATTAACAAGGTTGTTCTAAGGTATTTTTTTTTTGTAAAATGTATTAAACAAAGTTAAAGAGCGATAATAAGCCTTTAAAAAAAATTGACACTTTTTTGCTTATAACTTTTTAAATTTTTAATTTAGAGTTAAAAGTTATATAAACATATTTGTAGGCAAAATAATTTGCAACAGATTATGTTTTCACAATTTTTTTGTAAGACGTATAGTTTCCGAGATATCACGAAATAGTGTTGTCACCCCTTTTTTCAAGATGGCGGCCGGGGGACAAGAGTGGCGACCCCACAAACTTGAGGTTAAGCTTCTATTGACCCCCCCAACATATTCCAAAAATAAAATTGCGTCCTCTAATAAATGCAATATTCGGTCCTAAAATTGTAACATTTCAATGGACTACTCTTCAATCTTGTTAGGCAGGTCTAGGACCTAGGTATAATCAAAATGACAAGACGAGACGGGACATAGCTCTTCATACAATTTTTGACATTTTATGACTATAATGTTTAGGGCTTCAATTCGCCATTTGGACTAAAATATATAATACGCGGTAATAATATAATTAAATATTGTACGTCATGACAGTCATGATAAGTTACGTATGAGCATTATGAATTAGGTATATATTAGCGTTATTTTTTACGATAAAAATAAACAACGGGAAAACCCATGTTAGTTAAATAATAAAATATTAATAATATTGATGTGCTTTAATAAACGTGATGAAGATGTACGAATCCGGATTCCGGACCTAACTAAGCCTAAGGATAATATTTTATTAACAATAGAAAAACCTTATGAACATTAAATATTTTATGTGATGTTGCAATATGCTTTAGATATCCAACCTTGGTATACAAACTATACATTGCTTTATGTTGTTGATAAGTAATGTTAACTAAGCTTAGAAAATATTAAATGTAAGGTAATGTAGCAATATTCCCGTTTAGTAATTATAGCACTTCTGGTAGGGTTCAAAATTCAGGATGTTGTCAAGGCGTTTCTGTTTGTACCCGCCTATCCTAAAAGAAGGATTAGGTTATTTCAATTATTTGACAAAAAAATCTTCATGTTCTTTACATCCAAGCCTTTTTTAAGGAGGGAAAAAGCAATAAGCCTATAGGACTTGTCGG
Source organism: Lysandra bellargus (assembly GCA_905333045.1). Classification (NCBI taxonomy): domain Eukaryota; kingdom Metazoa; phylum Arthropoda; class Insecta; order Lepidoptera; family Lycaenidae; genus Lysandra; species Lysandra bellargus. The sequence continues at coordinate 5,622,165 of HG995323.1, forward strand.
AATAAGATTGAGAGGGATCATTAGATTCGTCTTAGTTGTACGATTGGCAGTTCACCAAAATAGAGCAATTTAAAAAACTGTTTTCAACAAAATTAAATCGATTATTTGAAACTAAAGTTCTAGCCGCATTGACAGTAACATATAATATGTAGTACTATATCATATAGATGAAGGCATTTAACGGTAATATAGTAGACATATAACGGTGAGGATGACCGGTCGTCGTTATCTTTAGGTATAACAACCACAATCAGGTTTTAACAAGGCTAACGGGTCTACAATTTCTTTTTTTCTTCTGCGAAGCATTTTTATTGCCTTGAAAATAAAGTGATGAAATTAATATCGTATATTTTAAGTATTGTCAATCGTTCTAATATCTTTTATTTCTGCAGTATTTTATTTTTAGCCCATAAGAAAAAAGAAACTAAGATTGATCTTAACAATGGATGGCTTCTACGTTATCAATCGTACTACGTTGTTGTTATAAATAGTACTAGCTATATGACCGAGCTTCGCTCGGTATTCAAAAAATTCAATAAACACACATAAAATGACATTTTATGAAAATGATTCCTAGCTAGATCGATTTATCGCCCCCGAAACCTCCTATATACTAAATTTCATGAAAATCGTTGGAGCCGATTCCGAGATACCAATTATATATATATATATATATATATATACATATATATTAATATAAGATAAGATTTTGAACGTCACAACGTTTTGATAAAATAATAATCGTTGATCATCGAGGCTCCCGCAAAAAACGTCCATCTTAAAATGACACGTTAACCGCAAACTATATTTCACAGTTGACGCGTAAATTGGGAAAACCGCGAATCTAATCATATATTTTGATCGACCTTGCTATGTCCTTGATCTGACAGGCAGTTTGTTGCTCTCCTACACATCTTATAAATAATGACAGTCATGTTCAACCTTTAATTAATTACATCAACAGTAAGATTGTGTATCATCCATATCTAGACCAAAGTGGTTTAAATTTTGCCTCTATTATTATTTGATTTCAAGTATCAAAGTAATTGATTATTATGACTCGCCTAAGTTTTATTTCATAGAGATGACTGACGAATGATGATGTTTCATGTCTTACTCTACATTTTAAGTGGCTTTTAGATTTTTTGGTGCTTCCTTCTAATGTTTGTTTGGCATGACGTGGGTGCTGGAACATACATTATGTTTTTTATACAAACATAAATTTGCGTTGCCTCTTCAAATCAAACTTCAAATCCAACAGACACGGATAGTTTTAATTAGATTTGCGTCATACAAACCTAATCATAATAATATATTATGAACGCAACATTTTGTAGTTTGAAGTAGGTATATTTTGATTTAGATATTATATCTTTCGAATGAGAGAAAGTAAACTTGTATATTTAATATGTAAATAAAAACCGCGTGGATAGCGTGTGCATGAGTCAAGAAGACAAAAAAAATAAACAAGATCTGAATCATACAAGTATGCATACAGTAGGCTGATAACCAGCTTAATGGTTGTCTCAATTAGGTGATAACTGAGATACCAGTAGTAATTTAATAGCCCACTCAGTTATAATCATCCATACAACATAAGCGTTAGTAGCCCATAAAATGTCGGTTTTGATAGCAGTAAAAGCTGGTTTACATTATTCCAATCCTTTTCATCATATCATATCAGCCTGTATTCGTCCACTGCTGGACATAGGCCTCTCTCAATGAACGCCAACATGACCGATCTCCTGCTACGCGCATCCAACATGGACCCGCAACTAATCGGGTAATCCTAATCGCGCTAATCTTTTTCATAGTAATCAAATCCAGTGCTGGATTGCTACTGGCATCATGTAAGCCCGCTATAATGTCCCGCTTCTTAAGTTTTTTTGACAGTTGAGTTTATTCTATCCACTAGAGTCAAGCCACAGTCAAAATTCGTTTATCACACTGGAACCGTACATTTTCTGGAATCAAAAGTATCCTATGTCCTTTTCCGGGACTCAAATTAAGCTAAATCGGTTCAGCAGTTTGAGAATGAAGAGGTAACAGACAGACACATTTTCGTATTTATGGATTTACGTTTTTTGACTGGATTGCGTCAAAACGTAAACCGAACATAAGCGCTAGAGCAAGTTCGACAAATCTCAGAAACTAAACTAAATGAAGTATAATAATATAAAATAGTTTTATTATCATTCACAAATATAAGAATAACTGAAAACAGTGAATCAATCCATACTAATATTATAAATGCAAAAGTGTGTCTGTCTGTCTGTCTGTCTGTCCGCGTCTTTTTTATTTTATTTTTTTGTATAATTTTGTATGGAGATACTTTGAGTCCGGGGAAAGGACATAGGATACTTTTTATCCCGACAATATTATTTGTAACTACTGTGACACCCGCAAATCCGTTGCGCCAAAATTAGATTATCGCGCGGGGACCCTACATTTTAGGGATGAAAAGTATCCTATGTCCTTTCCCGGGGCTCAAGATATCTCCATTCCACAGCAAAATCGGTTCAGCGGTTTTAGCATAAAGAGGTAACAGACAAACAGACACACTTTCGCATTTATAATTATTAGTACTTACTTATGGATGTTTCTTTTTTATTATTACAATAATTTAAGCGCAAGATATTAGCCACACCAATGAGTTTCTAACTAAAATACTAGAGTAACAACGTCTTACAAAAGATTATCAGAAATGCGTAACCACTTGATACAAAAGATAATGTCAATTCATAATGTTATTATGTCATTATGTAGGTCAGATATGCCTGCAGGCATCTTCGAAGTGGCAACGCGTTGCTGCCGTAAACTGCCAATCTAGTTATGGCGCATTTTCACTGGTCGATAGGGTCCGCATGCGGGGTGCGGGAGATTTCTAAAATGCATGCCACGACCGATCAAAATGCGCCATTAGTTGTCATAGACTCCCCGTACTGGCGCATTTTCACTGGTCGATAGGGCCCGCATGCGGGGTGCGGGAGATTTCTAAAATGCATGCCACGACCAATCAAAATGCGCCATTAGTTGTCATAGACTCCCCGTATGCTGTATACCGCACGAGTTAACGACTAATGAAAATGCGGCCCTATGCTGTATGCCGCACGAGTTAATGACTAATGAAAATGCGCCCTTACGTTAGTAATATAGAATATCATTGAGCCACAAGCAAAATAGTACCATCAAATGCAATATGCATACCAAATAACCAGGTAAGCCTTGAAGAGTTTTTTTTGCCTTCAATCAAAACATTAAAGTTATCTTCGCGCAAATCGCGATATACAGCGATATTGTTCTAAATTCTATTGTTAAGTATTTGATGATGTCAGTACGTGTTTTATAGACAATGGTGATTCACAGCTAATATGCTACTTCAAAGGATCGATAGACATCTATGTTTGAATGAAATTTGAATCGTAGCTTCATTTGTACTAGATTCATGTCAGTTAGTTTTTTAGCAATAGATGTTATCGCACGAAAACCGTACGTTTTGCTGGTATAAATACTATCCCATGTCCTTTTTTAGTCAAAGCATCTTCAAACATCAAAATCGGTTCACTGGTTTAAGCGTAACAGACAGCCAGACACTATTATTATTAGTACTTATAGATAATATTATGGATGACGTTTACTCTTTACATTTGCTACGACTCTTATAAATATTTAAGAACAGCTCATTCAGTAATCTTTTCGTATCTGTATCTGTATGTACCTAATGTCTAATTTACCTTAAATTTATGACTCAAACAAGTTTTTAATCAATTATTAAATTCCTCTATTTTTATAAAGTTCATACGAGCCATCGCATTATGTGGCCATTGGCCATTCTGATGTTGTTACAGACCACACTCACGACCGGTTATATGATCCCTTCGGAATGCTGCTATTTTGACCGTTGGTACATCATCATCATTGTCATTATCATCGCTATCATCAACTTCATAATTTTCATCATTGTTATCATCAATATCATAACCTTCGTCATCATTACATATTTGTTTACTTGGTTTTGAATATTATGTCAATATGATTTTTTTTTCACCTCTACCATTTCTAGTCCGTATATTACATTTAGATAAAATAGATCAATTTGCAAGTAGAACTAACATCCTAGATTAGTTATTCCGCGTACTGACCAAGCGAGCCGCCTCGCGAGTCGCGAGGCAGCCTCGGACATTTGCCGCGGTAAGCATGCCGCGCGAGGCGGCTTCGGTCTATATTTTTCTAAGGCGGGTCCACACCAAGCGAGCAGCTATTGTTTAACCTTTCTAAAATGAACTTTTGATTATTATTATTTGAGTAATAATATCAAAAGGTTACCAAAAGTGGTTGCACTTTATATCTCTAACTCCGATCAAAAGCGTAACGTACTTTATTGTTATTATTTTTAATAACAATAAACCGTGATTAAGTAATAAATAATAATATTGTGATATCTGATAAAGAATCCCCTTTACTCTGATAATGATTGTTTTGCGTGATTCATACCTCCTTGAACTTCAAGCAACATAGTAATTAAGTTGTAGTAAACTGTAGATTTAATTTAGATAACTAATTGTAATATTTAAACAGTCGTTGCTGATATAACACGTAAAAATAAGCAAAAATATTGGGGACCTACAAAACAGGCTGTACTTAGTGCATGGACCAGTGTACTAGATTGGAGCTTTAATATTAAAAATGTGTTATAACTTATGAGTACATAATAACTTTTGAAATAAATGAATTGAAAATGAAATCTGAAAAGATTTCATGCAAGAAATCAAAGAAAGAAATAAAAATATTATTAATATACAATTTTTAGATACAAGTAAACAAAAGTAACACGATATCTAATGACATTATCCTCCTTTTCCGCGTCTACTTCTTCTCCACAAAGGTCACGGGCAATCAAGTCTGGTTTTTTGAAAACTAGATCGTTGAACTGGATCGAAAATCAGCTACTGAATAAATGACGATCTACATATTATATGTTAGGTATATGATAATAATATCAGCATAGCAGCTCAATAGGGAACGTACACATCAAAGATAATGCGATACTGGTATCGCCAATCCGAAACTTGTAGATACAATTGACATTGATATGTGACATGCTGCGAGTTACGACATTTAAGGACAGACAGTACGAGCAGCTGAAGTGACAATAGGCAGCTACTGCGCCTGTGTACTTGCACGAGAGCAGCTCGACTCGCCTCCCTGGGTCAAACCATGCACGCTGCTGACGTCGCAGTCAGCAGCGTACATGATGTGACCCAGAAAACAACAACAGAAAAGAAAAAATGTACTCACACCCGAGCAACTGCCTCACACGCACGATGCGGACACACGGTGCGAGTAACCTCAGTAACTGACTAGGCCAGACAGTGGTGTGACACCGTGTGAGTATATTCATGGGGGTCCGCGGCGTCACGTCTGGACCATACATAAATGCTAAATGCTAATGTCTCGTAATCGCTACGCCAACGTGCGGTGAGCCGCGGTGATCGAGACCGAATGAACCCTTTTTTTTTGCTGTTAATTTTATGGGCTCCGTGAAAAATGTGCTTAATTTCTTAGGGATCTGTGGCTGAATAAGGTTGAAAAACACGGCTCTAAAGAAATTAACATACCTACTGTAACACACTTAAAAGTTACTTTTATCCAACATTTTATATTTTATGTCTGCAGTTTGTAGCCGTCAACAAGTGTAAATTTTGCCTGTCCCCACGTCAGATGAAAATAGCTTATTTTCGTAGCTCTCCCCAATATTGCCCGATTAGAATGTCACAGTGTGACTTTAGGGGAGGGGCTGGCCTCCTCATTGTTTATCTCCAAACCAATTAGCAACAGACTAGTTATAGCCACGATTAAACTACCATGGTCTTAACCAGACCAGTAGCTTAGAACCTTTCGAAAAAAAAAAAATTGCGTGCCAATAATTGATAATTATTATCATTGTATGGGATTAACAAAGGTTAACATACGACAAAAACTAGTGATGATTGCTCTCATGTTGGAATTTTCTATTGAATGAATGAAAATTATCATTTGTCACCAATTAAATAATATGAGATAATGAATAATGGTCCCCATACATAGTTTTCAATGGCTATTTTTTCTTAAGCCAACTCCATTCCGAGTTAAATTAAATTAACCCTTTGTTATCATGACTTTTCTTTCTAAATTGTTTCTTAAGTGTGGTCAAACCTTAAGCTACTCGCACGTCTATCTTAGTTTGATATTATAACTCAAGACCATCTTAAGACGTTGAGAGCGTATCAACTAAGATTGATATTGAGTAGGAGTTTGAGAGCGGTTACTGACTCTATTAACCAACACGATTTTACTTTGATTACGAAACCCTCAAACCATAATGAGCCTGCAATGCAATTACAATATCACGAATGCAACAAAAAATACGTGATACTCTGAGCACATCGCTCACAAGAAACAATAGCGGTTTGGGCCAATTAAAATCATCTGTTCACATTAAGTATAGTTGCCAAAAACAGTGATGTTGATGTCATGTTGTTGAATATTGATGTTATCTTTGTTGTAAGACTAGACGCTAACAATTCAATTGTTTTACCTGCTGAGTGCGAATTGGAATCACGCTTGAACGGTTCAGTGCAAAAAAGCTAAAAAAACTATATACATAAAACTCAAAGGTGACTGACTGACATGGTGATCTATCAACGCACAGCCCAAACCACTGGACTGATCGGGCTGAAATTTGGCATTCAGGTAGATGTTATGACGTAGGCATCCGCTAAGAAAAGATTTTGATCAATTCTACCTCCAAGGGGTTAAAATAGGGGGTCAAAGTTTGTACATAATAATACTTATTAACGCGAGCGAAGCCGCGGGCAAAAGCTCGTGTTTTATCACTACTACACTCAGAGACCAATATAAAGTACTTGACTCTAATGAAATGAAAATTTTGACATACGCTCCATACATCAACTTGCAAACTCTTCGTTTCTGAGTGCGACAGTTAGACCTAGACACAGTTTAGAAACTACAATTTCTAAGGGAGATCGCAGACGGCAGACTTTTTGTGTGATCGAGTCTGCGGCGCACATACATTCTGCATGGCCGCGCCCGGCGCGGCGCGCCCTGCAGAATGTATGTGCGCCGCAGACTCGATCACATAAGAAGTGTGCCGTCTGCGATCTCCCTTAGAAGCATCTAAAAAGCTTTAATACAAAAGTCCCTATTTTTTTTAATCGATCAAGACTTATTTTAAAGCACATCTTATGTGCTTTAAAATAAGTATTTCTATGCCCTAGGAGTTTATTCACTAGCGCTTTTGCAATCAAAAACGTAAAGCCAATTTAAGAAACAGTTAATCAATCAACAACGCCTATTGAAAAGCTCTAGTCGAAAAAACCTCAGAAACTGGCCATGGAAAAAACTAAAATGTCTCAACTTTCATTACCGGCCATCAAGTGTATTAACCTCGATTTTCGATAGCCCAAGTACCGATGACGTAGTTCTAATTGTCTCGAAGACAAAAGCGAACGTAGAAAACTTTACATGTACGTTGTACGTTTTGCCTCGCGCATTGTCTTCATTGTTTTCTAGACTTATGCCCGTAATACATATTCTCCCTGAAAGTATTGTTACAACTTTACTTATTATGTTTTTCACCGTTGTTTAGTATAACATTTTATGTAGAGTTGAATTACTTCCAAATATCTCTCCATTTCTGGTCTAGGTTCTCAAATTATGTTATTTATCGTTCCATTCTTTTCATTTCAGATGTTGAAGAGACTGTTCCTATTATTGGGCGTGCTATGCATCCACAAGATTTGCGGGCTCGAGGAGAGCGTACCGAAAGCGGGAGACGAGCCAAAACTCGACAATGAGCCTTACGGAGTCACAGACGCTATCAAAACGACCAAAGAGCTCATCGAAGGTCAGAGACAAAAAAGGTTTTATGATTACTTGTACGTGGGCTACAACACGGGCTCGTCCGCGTTCAGCTCGCTCATCCCGACCTACCCCCACCACGACATACACAGCACCGTCCCCAATGACCAGAAACGACTGAACGACATACTCAAGAGATTGGAGCACATCGCGGACCTCACCAGAGTGTACCACGCACCTCCCACTCCCCGCAGACCGCAGCTCCCCATCTTCATCCCCTTCCCCGTCCCGCAGGGATGCACATGTCCTCCGGCGAAACCCGAAGCACCGGCCACCAAGACCCCACCAGGCACCAAGCCCCCGCCGACCTACCTCCCCCCCGACACCAAGCCCCCAGAGACGGGAACGACTATGCCCGACCTCGGCAACAGGTCCGGCGAGGGAGACTCGTCAACGAAACCTAATGTTTCAGATGACGACTACGACGACGGAGTTAGGCCGATTAGCTTTGACCCTATTCCTCCCAAGGGGCCGCAGAGCGTGGTGCCGCCTCCGGTGGAGCACGGCAGCTTCCAGGCCGGTCTGGACCCGGAGCCTCCTGGGTTAAGTGGGCCCCCGCCCCCCCTATCGGCCGGTAGACCGCAAGCAGCTTCAAGACCACTGGCAGTTGCGGCTCCCCCGCAGGTCGATGCTCCGCCTTCTCCTCCCACCGTCTGCGACGGGGCCATCCTCACCTGCTGCCATCGTCAGGAGGTGACCTACGACTGCTTCGCAAACGAAGGATGCGGGGAGCTGGAGTACGAAAATCCCTGCGACGCCAAAGTCCTTCTAAACATTGTGAATAAATTCCGAACGCATTTCAAGGCGCGCGGCTGAAACTTACTTATAATTATTTAAACACTTGTATAATATATTATTGGAGAGAATAAATGTATTGAAGTGTGCTTAAATGTAAATAGTACCTTGCAATATTATAATCTACAAAGCATTTAACATAATATTATTCATTTATGATTTATGGAAATTAAGTGAGCATACTGTACTTATAGAGTATGAATCTTGGTATTGGTTTGACAGACTTAGCTTTTGATTGACTCTTGAATCATCATCAACACAAAAATATATTTTGTGTAACAAAAAACTCAGAAACCGACCACGAGTAAATAAGGTGACATTGATAATAATAATAAATGATCAAACAAACTTACCAAGTGAAGTTCGATCAATGTTATAATATGAGTCGCTTCATTCGTATTATCATTTATTTGAATGTTACAAGGTGATACCTGTGTAGTTCCTATAATGAAACCTACCGAAAATAATATTACGTAAAGAATGAAATATTTGTGAAATAACTTTATTTGTTTGATAACTTAAACCTTTTTATAGTCTTTAAAAAGTTAATCTGAAATATTTAGGGATAAGGTAATTAAGTGCTAATGTTGAGTTCATTTGTTTTTAAATTTCCTTGGAGATTATATTTATTAAGCAACTAGCTGTCCCGGTGAACTTCGTGTCACTTTAAAACCTTCCCTGGACTTCTACGAATATTTTAAGACCAAAATCAGCCCAATCCGTTCAGCCGTTTTCGAGCTTTAGCGAGACTAACACATTTGAAAATCCATTTTTATATACATAGAATACTTACTTTAATTAATTAGGCCAAGCAAAGAATACTTTGTATGAGTACCTTCCAAGCAAATAAAGTTAGTCAAATAAAAAGTTACATTGGTTTAATTTTTGATAAAACTCATAATATTATAAAATATAAATTAAGCTGAATAAAACATTGTGTTATTAGCGTAGTAAGAAAATATACAAGTACAACATCTACACTTATTAAAAACGAAGTCGCTTTTTTTTCCCTCATGTCCCTTTGTTCCCTTTAATCTTTAAAACTACGCAACAGATTTTGATGATTCTTTCAGTGTTAGATAGCCCATTTATCGAGGATGGTTATAGGCTATATTTTATCACGCTAAGACTAATAGGAGCGAAGAAATAGAGAAAAATGTGGAAAAAACGGGGAAAATTATTTGAAACTTACACGCGCTAATCTCAGGAACTACTGGTCCGATTTAAAAAATTCTTTCAATGTTAGATAGCCCATTTATTGAGGAAAGCTATAGGCTATATTTTATCACGCTAAGACTAATAGGAGAATGTGGAAAAAACGGGGGAAATTATTTGAAAGGGTTTATCTCGCGAACTACTGGAGCGATTTTTATGTTATTTGGCACAGATAAGAAGTAGATCACGTGAAGGATCATAGGCTATCGATTTTGATCATTTTTTCAGTGGCTATATATTTTATACCCGTGCGACGCCGGGGCGGGTCGCTAGTAATATTATAAAAATCATTGCTTTACAGATGTAGACTGTATTGCAAAAAAAAAATTTCAAGTAAGTACTAAATATGAGTATATGTAATAAAATGTTATGAAAGTTATTTTATTATGATAATTGACAAACCTATTTTTAACAACATTGCTGATAATATTTTAATTCAGTGCACCCATCCTGCGTCTGCACTCAATTACGTCAAAATAATTATTTTCTTATCACTTACTTATCGCAGAATTTGAGTCACTATTATTAAAAATAAACTACAAAAAAGGCCTATCATTATATTCTTTGTTTCATTTATTTAATTATTATACCTAAAATATTCATATGACAAGACGTTATATATAGACCAGCACAAGTCGGCGCATGAGTACCGGAAACTATTCCACCTCCATTTTTTTATGCGATCCTCTTCAAATTGCCCTCCTGATGATATAAATGCATGTTGCCATGGTGCAACCCGGTGCCATATTGTTTAAACAATTGCAAGGAATTTTTATTTTTTAACCGGACATTTTTTTTTTATATTCTTTATTGAAATACCAATAAAAAAGGTCCTATGAGTTTTCACGATAAAGTTAATATTTTTAAAGATATGAATTTTAAGGTTCGAAAAATTTCAAATTTGGGTACTTTTGACCCATGAAAAATATATTTAAAAAAGAATAATGTCTAAGTTACATATTTTTTGACCGACTTCCAAAAAGGAGGAGGTAATACGTTCGGCTGTATCTTTTTTTTTTTTTTGTATGTTCAACGATTACTCAGCTGTTTGTGGTCCAATTTTCAAAATTCTTTTTGTGTTCTATAGGGTTTAACTCGAATTTGGTACCATGTTCACAAAAGTGGTGATCTGATGATGGGATCCTTGAGGAATCGAGAGAACTCCTTGAAATTTGTATGAAAACATATAGTGATTTTGATTTTATGAGAAGCATCCTAAGCATATGCTACCAAAACGCAAGATTCTGCACCAAGGTATACTATGGTTCCGAAGATACTAAGAGAACTCCGGATTCCTTATAGATACATGTTTGGGGGTTTAGGCTCTGTTTTAAGAACTGAAAGCATATGCTACTATACAAATTACATTCATCATCATCATCATTACCACGTCAGGATCACCAATGTCACCAAAATTGAACATAACAAAATATTCAACCTTATCTCCAGAGCGTAAGGCACACGTTTGACATTACTTCTGAGAAGTAAGTTGCTTCGATAATACAAGTAGCATGCTAGAGTGCACAGCTGTCAGTTGTCACACTTACCAATCGCGGCCACGGGCAGCCGTAGACTTCTCAAGCGATACTATGTATTACAATAATAAAGATAAAGTTTAAAATCATATGACACTGAAAGCCTCGCCGCTGCTAAAATTCCGGTTTGGCGCGGCCCTAGCTCGTGTCCATTTCGATTTTTTTTATTAATGTATTGTTTAAAATTATCTGCAGCTGATATTATATTTTGTAAGTGTGACTGTTAACAAATTGTAATAAGATATATAGTATACAGGTGTATTAGGGCCGATTCACACCGGAATGGCGGAGGCGAGGCGAGCAGTTTCAGTGTCATATGATTTTAAACTTTATCTTCATTGTTGTAATACCTATGTATTTATATCGCTTGAGAAATCTACGGCCGCCCGTGGACGCTCGTGGCCTCTTGCGGCCGCCGGCGGCGTCGATTTCTCAAGCGATACTATGTATTACAATAATGAAGATAAAGTTTAAAATCATATGACACTGAAACTGCTCGCCTCGCCTCTGCCATTCGGTGTGAATCGGCCCTAATCTACGTATAGTACGCGATTATTTTACTAGGTAACTAAAAGTCGGTGCCCGTTACAAATGTTTCAAATATTCTGGCATCTGGATTCAGCTATATCTGGCACCGACTTCAAAATTATGAAGATTGAGTACAGAAATAGTTGAGTTTTAGCCGAATTCGGAAAAAGGCACCATGAGATAGGAAAAATTATTTAATACTTTTTAGTTCATATTATGAGGATGTTATTATTGTTTTTACCTTGGAAGTCAGTTTTAATTTTTTGTTAAAAATAATTGGCCTTTTTTGCTCGTAATCAATAATAATAACAGCTAGGCACTTGAAAATTTCACAAAATCCTTAATTATATTTGTACTTTAATAATTAATAATAAAATTAAAATAAAGTAAATGCTTATCCCGTAAATGCTTATCCCATATAAAAAAAACACAAATTTTTGTCTACTTTTGCTAAGATAAAAAAGATATAAACAATGAAATTTTTTTAAATCTCTACTGACGATATTATTAACTATTGTATAGACTATAGAGAATTTAAAAATATATATTACTTAGACATTACTATTTTTTAAATATATTTTTCATGGCTCGAATGTACCCAAACTTGAGATTTTTCGAACCTTTAAAAATTCATATCTTTAAAAATATTAACTTTATCGTGAAAACTCATAGGACCTTTTTTATTGGTATTTCAATAAAGAATATAGAAAAAAAATCCGGTTAAAAAATAACAATTCCTTGTAATTGTTTAAACAATGTTTGTTTAAACAATATGGCACCGGGCTGCACAATGGCAACATGCATTTATATCATCAGGAGGGCAATTTGAAAAGGATCGCATAAAAAAATTGAGGTGGAATAGTTTCCGGTACTCATGCGCCGACTCGTGCTAGTCTAATAATATTATAATGTGTCTTGACAGTTGGCATACAAAATATAATAATCTAACACAGTCTCGTTTTCAAACTCTAATCCTCCGAGATGAGCCAAGCGAAGCGCAAGGGCAGTGTACCCTTTTCTCAAAGAGTTTCATCGTTTTTTGAACCCTCATAGAGTTGGTTTCCGATGTACCAGATAGTTTTAAATATTCTCAGGATATGATATCAATAGTAGACTTATTAAACATACAACGTCTCAATTAAACAGCTCTTATACTTAAGATTTTATTGATATCTAAAATACACCGATTTCGTCACTGACACACTGACACAGTGATGATCATCAAAATGTTTGGCTACTTCCTGAAGTGCTAGAAAGCTGAAATTTGGTATGTGATCTCAGTTTAACAACCAACAAAAAATTAATTCATAAACTTGTTACTTTCTCCGCCCCACCCACCCCCCATCTCCCCTATTTTAGGGGATGGGGGCGAAATTAACAAGTTTTCAAAAAGTTTGGCGGTTTTTATTAGATTTTTACCAGTTTTATGAATTAGGATATAATAAGATTTTACATGCTACTGCAGTATGCAGGCAGTAACTAAAAAACCTTTCAATAAGTACTTACAAGAACCAACTTACAAAAAGAACTGAAATCCTACATTTCTTGTAAAATGTTGCCGAGATGACCACATGGTTTACCCTGTGAAAAACAGTGCATGTTTACATTGCATTGTTCCACTAACAATCCAGCACTAGTATAGATTACTGGATTAAAATTATGTAAGATTTATACATAGCAAAAAATATTAGATTATTTTGTTATAATTGATAATTGATCCGTTATAGAACAAAATTAAAAAAATATTTAAATTAATTATATATTTTGAGTGCCTTTGCGGAAACAATAGAAACACATGAAACGTAGCTATGAAATTAATTACAGGCGCATTATTAATATCTACATTATTACTGTTTACGAGAACAGCATAGTACCTATTGCTGTAATGTAAAGCAAGCTTAGCTTTAAAGAGTAAACATCTATTTTAAAAATCTCTAGCAAGATGTAAAGCACTGGAACAATATTTTTTACCTTAATAAGAAACTCTATCGTAAAACTTAAATAAGTATACATATTAATTTGAAATTTCTCTTTCTTTTTCCGATTTTATATTCTCTACATTTTACAAAAAGTAGCTCAGATCTTCAACTCGAAGGATTCTAATGCTATTTTCAGTAACAGATATAAAAGTTAGGAACATAATAATATAGAAATAAGTAAGTAAGTACTTACTACTAAATATCACCTGTAGACCAGATGTCTAAAGAAATCAACAAGAGAATTACCACTGAATAGAAAAAAATTGGGCTCTAAAAGAAATAATGAAGAGTAAAAACTGGGTATGAAAAAAAAGAAAAAACTTTTGATATTTGCATTCTCCCTTGCATTACATAATATGGATGTGAAACCTGGGCGCACACTAAGTAACACAGAGATAATGTCAAAAAGCCATGGAGAGAAGCATGCTAGGGGTAAAATTAAAACATAAAATTAATAACATTAACATACATACTACGGCGTGTTGATCAACTCAAATGCAGGTCCATATGCTTCGATTTAAAAACGAAAAAACCGGCCAACCAATGTCGGGCCACGCGCAATATAGGGTTCCGTAGTACCGATAGTTTTTTTTATAATTTTTGTATGGTCGATGAATGTACAATTTATAACATGTTTTACACTACTAACAATATCATCTCAGTTACTTTCAAAGGAATTTTAACGAAAAATTCCTTTATACTTCGCCGAATACATTTTTTTTAGTTGATCGATTATTACTCAATAACTTATGAAGTCTTCTTAGCCGTGATAGTTTTCCTTTTAAATTCAGCATATTTCCTACTCCCATGAATTTTTTCACATTTCCAGAAGCAACCGTTTAGACTTTAGCTGGTAGAAGGGGAGGGGACACTGGACTCTAACGATTTTTTCCACTTTAAAACTTAATATTTCACAAACGTATCCCTAAATCGGAAAATGATCTGTCAATACTCATAATATTTTTAAAAAACCTATCCAACGACACCCCACACGATGGGGTGGACGCGAAAAAAAAATCATCCCCACTTGATGTGTATTGTACCATATAAAAAAAAATTAAGAATTCGTGTACCATTTTGTCGGCATCATTAATATGTGCATTCATGCCAAATTACAGCTTTGTAGGTCCTATAGTCTCTGAGCAAAACCGAGGACAGACAGACAGACAGACGGACAGACGGACGGACAGACCGAAACTATAAGGGTTCCTTGTTGACTACGGAACCCTAACCCTAAAAATGGAGTAAACAGGTAACAACCTGGATCCCGAGAGACGGTTTTAGGAGCCGAGGCCGTAAGGCCTAAAGCTAACCTTGGACCCGCTTTGGCGAATTACATCCGATAGAAAGCAATGGAAGGATAGGAGGCCACTTGCCGTACAAGACACACCGACCTTCGCGATATATTGTTATATTTTATAAATAGTGTTAAATTATGAATAACCTACACTTGTAGCTGGTCTGGAAATAAAGGTTTTATTTATTTGTTTAACTACTAAATAAACAAAACATTGCATCCATGGAAAAGGAACAAGGCGCTATCAAAAATAGGTTTATTTTCCCCTGACAGAGTTAAATCAATAAACTTGGAAAATACATTATGAATTTAATAGAAATTTATTAACATTACAAAAATAATTCACTCAAATCCGTGCAAAGTTCCCAAATATGAAAAAAAATTGTTACATTATTACGATTTCCAGTTTTGTCTCAGACGGCGCGCGTTCGTGAGGTCAAACGCACGCTTACTCCTTTAGTTTAAAGTTTAATTTATTATTAGTTTAGCTATATGATAAGTGAAAGTGTACATATCAAGTAAGTATAATATATTTATTTTGTCATAATTATAATCAATCACGACCACAACTCTTTTATTATCTATCTTAGTTATCTTTAAATTTGGACATTAAAAATGAATTAAAAACGTGTTTTTATAGCTGGTACTATTCAATTAAATAATAGTATTAATTACTTATGAATAAATCAGTAATTTCATATTAATTTAACGATATGGTTATTGGTTAGGTTAAGTTCCATAATATGATAAACGTTGTCCGTTGGAAAACCCATCTGACTCAGTGAGATCATAATATTATTTTATGAAAGCGATAACAATAAACATAGTTTAATCATAGTTTATAACAGCATGTTACTAATATGTTACTCAAAGTTGTTCTTACGTTGTAGACAAACTAAACAATACAAATTCATGTATTACGATAAGGAAAAACCGGACAGAATTTTGATAACCTTTAAATCCTTTAAGATAATTGTTTCAAATGGTCGTTTGAGTAAATTGCATACCGTATTTAACTCTATAATATTATATGCCTACATTGCGTATAACTATATTTCCTATATAAGGTTATATACTATTTAGAAAAAATATATTTATGAAATACTATGTTATAAGTTATAAGTTTTAACTTTTATTATTTCATACGAACGTAATTTATTATGATGATGCTGTGTGACACACTGCAAAACTCTGTGATTTCAGATCGTTTGACTCTACAATATTATAATAATATCATGAATATGCATTATATAATTATTTATTTATTTGTTTCTTTATGGCTCATTCACCTAATTTCTTTTAAATATGTTTCCTCTACCTGTGGTTGCCTGGAAGAAATTACTAATTAGTAATAAGGCCGCCATTGTATTATACTTCTGTTTTATGTTTTTCTTTTTTTATATTGTAAATATGTGTGCACAATAAAGAATATTTATCTTATCTTAATGTTATCTCTCCGTCTCTATCTACAGCTAGATCTGTCTCTTTCAGGCATGACGTATCTGAGACTGATGACACTGTTAGCTGTACTGGCGCATGCGACCCTCGCACGTGACCTAGGGTCACCCGCGACGATTAAGACGCCGGCCCAACTGAGCTACGAGGAACTGGTCTACATATACCAGACCAGACATGGTTACCAGGCAGCCAAGCCGAAGACTTTAACGCCTTGCGCCCGCGCCATATTGGGCTGCTGCAAGAACAATGAAATCAACAGCCACTGCTCTGAGTTGCTGAAGTGTGGTGCCCACTTTTTCGATGATAATCCGTGCGATGATAAATTCATTCTGGACGCACTGAACGCGGCGAAAATATTCTATGAACAGTTCAAATAGCCAGCTAAATATCAGCAAAGTTAAGCTCGATACATGTAATTGTTTGTACTGTCGTTTCTGGGTGGAAATTCATCATATTAAACACTAATAAAATAGTTTTTCGAGCACTTAAAAAAGAGTGCACGAAAATTGTGTTTTATTAGTAAGCTCGATATCCAGGAGTTGTTGCAGACGCTACCTTCCCGTTTGAGTATGAGAATAGGAATGTTTCAAAACTGATCGAGCTGCAACTTTGTTGATATATCGAATTTGGTTAGATTTAGTTCGGAGTGGACTGCGAATCGAACTATTCGAGGAACGAGAATTGGACTCCTGCAAATATTGCTGCCAGTGACGAAATCCTAGTGTTGTGCCATACTAATAGTGTCACAATTGTAAATAAATTAGATATAATTTAAATATATGAAAAGTAGTCTACCTTGACATTGATTTATTCTTTTTATTGTGAATATTTTTATTTTAAATATTTCATTCGAATTTTGAGAAAAAAAAACAAGTCAAGCTTGCACTTGTACAAAAGTGTAAGTATAAATCAAGCATGTTCTTTAAAAAATTGAGAACGACCAAAATGAAGCATAGTAATATTTTTTATCGTAAGAGTACCCAACTTTTTTTTCAACTTTTTATGAAAAATTCTTGACACAGGGGCGCTTTCTCATACAAATAACAAAAGAATTTGGTCCTTTCAACGCTGCTACTTTCACAGTGAACTCTATACAGGGGACACAATATACACCCTAAAGTATTATCACTTAGTTTTGTTTCACCCTGTATAGTGTATGCGTTTACAATTGGCACGAAAATTACATAAGGTAGAGTAAAGAAGGAAGTGAAAGGGATGTAGAGATCATTATATAACAATCCGATCGTAATAATTTTACCTCGGAGTTAAAAGGTCCTTATGTCGCCAGCATAAGGGTTCTGACTCCTGCTGAAGATAAAATAAATGTGTCCTGTTGAAGGTAATAATTATAAATAAATGTGAATAGAATAAATTAAACTTTGAAATAACATATTATTGTGTCGTTCCTTCCTACTCTTGGTTTCGAAAAAAATATCACCTAAACTAAAAACTCGTCAGAGGTGAATTTTCTAGAAAGAAATCGACGAACAATTTGGTATTTCCAATTTTAATATATTAGTTTTACATTTCCATATTTTAAAGATTCGATTTTAAAATTTTCAATTAATTTAAGACTTACATAAAATGTCCAGCCCCTATACTATATCAACTAAAATTTTTAAGAGATGTGATTGAAAGCTTTGTATTATGATTAACAATAATAAAGGTTATAATGATATTATGTTGTCAATATCATTGTAATAAGCAATAAGCGTCGATTTTAGCCAAAGTCGATTTCGCATTGGCCAAAAATCGTCCGTTTATCGGACACTAAAAATAACGACAAAAAAGGTAGTACTATAAAATCATTTCACACAACTTACAAAGCTTTTTACAAAACATAAAAAGTCTGTGAGGCGGCAGAAGATTCAATTTGAGAGAAAATATGTTGCTAACAATGCTATGAAATTCGTCGCTTCGTAAAAAGCTTTGAAATTTGTTACGATGTCTCTATTTTATTCTTCTGACTGAAGGATTGTAACTCTAGACCAGGGGTTCCCAAACTTATTTTGTCTACTGCCCACTTTGAGAGCAAATTATGTTTCAACGCCCCCTTTGTTTCAATTTAAAATGCATCCAGATGAAATAAATCACCCTCAAGCCTCTACACAACGCCCAAATTTTTTTCTGGGTCCCACACCGCACCCCTTTAGATCTTCAGCGTCCACAGAGGGGCGTTATCGCCCACTTTGGGAAGGACTGCTCTAGACTCTAGTAATTCTACAATGCAAGTGTATACAAAAATAAAATAATTATATTATAGTAAAATTAGGACTCATTAAATTGTAAATTAAAGACCATTAACCATATTCATAACTTTAAACAATCTGGTTTATTTATAAATAGGCTCAATATTTGATGCCAATATACTAAAGTCTACCAAAAGAAACTGTACTCACTTCTCTACTTAATAAAAAGTTAATAAAAAGTAAATGTATATTGTGTAGAGATTTCGGAAATTATTTCCTTATAACTATGACTTCACCCACTCTACATCCAACATTAGAAGGTTGTACATATGACGTTATACGGGCACATTATATGAAAACAAAAGTAATATCAAAATAATAAATAATTATATTATTAATTACTAGGCTTCACCCGCGTAAATTAGGAATTTCACGGAAACCGTACATTTTTCCACACAAAAATAGGCTATATCGCTTCACGTGGTCTTCTCCTACATCTGTGCCAAATAACATAAAAATTGCTCCAGTAGTTCGATAGATAAGCCCTTTCAAATAATTTCTCCCGATTTTTCCACACTCTCCTCTGTTTCTTCGGTTCTATTAATAATCTTATAGTGATAAAATCCATACTAATATTATAAATGCGAAAGTGTGCTTGTCTGTTTGTCTGTCTGTCTGTTACCTCTTCACGTCCAAACAGATGAAACGATTTTGCTGAAATTTGGTATGGAGATACCTAGACTCCCGGGAAAGGACATAGGATACTTTTCATCCCGGAAAAATTTACGGTTCCCGCGCGATAAACTAATTTTGGCGCAACGGAGTTGCGGGCATCATCTAGTATAGAATAAAGCCTTTCTCGATAAATGAGCTATCTAACACTGAAAGAATTAATCAAATCGGACCAGTACTCCTGAAATTTGCGCGTTCAAACAAACAAACTCTTCCGCTTTATAATATTAGTATAGATTGATTTTATCAATCAAACTATAATATTTTGAACTTAATAAGCTCAAAATAATATCAAAATGTTTTTCTACCTGCTCGTACACTTCAGTGAAAATTCGGTTTAAAACACGCAGTTTTCTCTCGACAAATTAAATTTCCCGTCGCGAAATAAAAGAACTAGGATGGATCGAAAATAATTTAATTTGTAAGATTCGGGTCATCGGTTTTGTCGCATTACGAATTTTGGAATAATTGTTGCGAGAAGAGAATATTGGAATCAAATGAAAGATGGTAAGGTATTTAGAAATTGCTTGAATTTCAGGAAATAAACCTAACTATCCAGTCACGTTATACAATTTAAGAATATAGTGGTCGCATTACAATAAATCCGACATGGACGAAATTTTTAAGGCGCTATATTGAAAAAACTCCTTTTTGACGTAATACTATAGGACCCTCAGAAATGTTACAAATCTGGTAATGAGATATACATATTTTCATAGCCTTATCTAGGTTTGAGAAGAACTAGAAACACGATTAATGTATTTTGCCTCGATACATTTAATTTTCGAAATGACCTCTTAAAAATACGAAATTTGAAGATTATTTTTAAACGAAAATAGATGTACTGTAGGAAATTAGTCTAATTGATAGACACCTTTGCAACTCAAAATCGTGTAGAAGCATTTTACTTAAATGCTCCTAGTTATTTTTTAAATGATTATAATTACGTTTTTTCGCATGTTTTCCGAGTGAGCCGATAGCTTCTGGCCGCAGCGTATTCACGACTTTATAGTCATACAAATTAAGTATAAAATTGCCCTTGCGGTAAAATTACTTTCGATATAGCGCCTTAAGAGATCGGAGCATAGGAAAACAAACATCAATAGTCATAGATGCTATAAGAAATTAATAATAATTTATTCTTACATGAGTCATACAAAACTGACTTTTATTTAGTACTTACTCAAAAAGATACACACTGGAAAAAAATGAGTTAGAGCAGGGGTTCCCAATCTTTTTCAGCCTGCGGCGCAGTTGCACGTCACAATACTTTGTCACCGCGCCCTACTACCTAGCTATTAGAAAAACATACATAAATAAACACCTTTTACTGGTTATAGTTACGTTATGCAGGTAAATAATAATAAACAAATAGTTAATCGTGCCTGCTTCACCTAATTAATATATTTTGGATATTGATCAACTCACGGCGGCGCGGCGCCCCTCTTGCCTTTCCACGGCGCACCAGGACGCCGCGGCGCACAGTTTGGGAACCCCTGAGTTAGAGGATAAAGGATTGTAAAAACTTGCCGCCCGCGGTGTTGTGCTGGTGGTTCCAATTTTAAATTGTATTTGCATCGTCACGTCGCAAAGTGAACTGAGCCTTATGTCTAGTATAGTGACTGACCTAAGTGAACTGACTCTGAGACAGTCTGCCATCGAAGTATTTCGAGGTACGTGAATCGGTCCCTTGAATCCTTAAGCCAGGAAATCGTAATATAATTTTTGGGATAATCCTACCTAGCCGTCCCTTTACGTTAGTTATAAATTAAAGCGGCGCGTGTCCTTAATATATTACACTCGTAATATATTTACATTGCCAGCTTTTAATGCCGCGTAAGAAATATGTTTCCCCTTCCCGAGTAACCCGTAACACTAATACGTTTTTGACGACCGGATAACTCCAAGATTGTACTTCTATATACTAATAAAGAGGAAAGATTTGTTTGTTTGGTTCTGAAGTTACTGGATAGAATTTGATATGGTTCAGGTTGACTACGGAAGGACATTAGCTACTCCGCGTGAAAGGGTTCAATGCTTGAGAGCCTTGAAGAAAGAATAACTGACGTTATTATTTTTAACAAAAAATTAAAACCGACTTCCAAGGTAAAAACAATAATAACATCCTTATAATATGAACTAAAAAGTATTAAATAATTTTTCCTATCTCATGGTGCCTTTTTCCGAATTCGGCTAAAACTCAACTACTTCTGTACTCAATCTTCATAATCTTGAAGTCGGTACCAGATATAGCTGAATCCAGATGCCAGAATATTTGAAGCATTTGTAACTGGCACCGACTTCAAAATTATGAAGATTGAGTACAGAAATAGTTGAGTTTTAGCCGAATTCGGAAAAAGGCACCATGAGATAGGAAAAATTATTTAATACTTTTTAGGTCATATTATAAGGATGTTATTATTGTTTTTACCTTGGAAGTCGGTTTTAATTTTTTGTTAAAAATAATAATTTCACTCTTTTTAGTTACCTAGTAAAATCATCGCGTACTATACGTAGATTAGGGCCGATTCACACCGAATGGCAGAGGCGAGGCGAGGCCGCTGCAGTTATCGTCTCAGACGGGTCCAGCGGCCCAGCACAAAGCGGAGGAGAAGGCACGTACGGGTTTTAGTGGGTAGAGCTGCGGCCAACTTACCATCTTCTCGGCCGTAGCGAGTCCCACATACCCCGGTGGTCCTTCCCCAGTGCCGCCGGGCATGCTTAAGCGCATTTCCCGTCTTGAAAAAAAAAAAAAAAAAAAAAAAAAAAAAGAGGCGAGGCGAGCAGTTTCAGTGTCATATGATTTTAAACTTTATTGTAATACATAGTATCGCTTGAGAAATTGACGCCGCCGGCGGCCGCAAGAGTCCACGAGCATCCACGGGCGGCCGTAGATTTCTCAAGCGATACTATCTATTACAACCATGAAGATAAAGTTTAAAATCATATGACACTGAAACTGTTCGCCTCGCCTGCGCCATTCCGGTGTGAATCGGCCCTAATACACCTGTATACTATTCTACGTATCTTATTACAATTTGTTAACAGTCACACTTACAAAATATAATATCAGCTGCAGATAATTTTGAACAATACATTTAAAAAAATCGAAGTGGACACGTGCCAGAGCCGCGCCAAACCAGAATTTTAGCAGTGCGGCAGCGGCGAGGCTTTCATTGTCATATGATTTTAAACTTTATCTTTATTATTGTAATACATAGTATCGCTTGAGAAGTCTACGGCCGCCCGTGGCCGTGATTGGTAAGTGTGACAGCTGTGCACTCTAGCATGTTACTTGTATTATCGAAGCAACTTACTTCTCAGAAGTAATGTCAAATGTGTGCCTTACGCTCTGGAGATAAGGTTGAATATTTTGTTATGTTCAATTTTGGTGATATTGGTGACCCTGACGTGAAAATGATGATGATGATGATGAATATAATTTGTATAGTAGCATATGCTTTCAGTTCTTAAAACAGCGCCTAAGCCCCCAAACTTGTATCTAAAAGGAATCCGGAGTTCTCTTAGTATCTTCGGAACCATAGTATACCTTGGTGAAGAATCTTGCGTTTTGGTAGCATATGCTCAGGATGCTTCTCATAAAATCAAAATCACCATATGTTTCCATATAAATTTCGAGGAGTTCCCTCGATTACTCATGGATCCCATCATCAGATCACCACTTTTGTGAACATGGTACCAAATTGGAGTGAAACCTAATACAACAAAACAAAAATTTCGAAAATCGGTTCACAAACGGCGGAGTAATCGTTGAACATACAAAAAAAAAAAAAAAAAAAAATATATATATATATATATATATATATATCCACAGCCGAACATATAACCTCCTCGTTTTTTGGAAGTCGGTTAAAAATTGAATGTTATAGAATATAGCTGATAGAGTAGAGACTCTACCTACAACAATTAATTTTGTCAGTTAGTCAACGTTAAAACCGCTAAACTTATTTAGATATTTGTGTGGAAGAAAATTGGACATATGGAAAACGCAAAGAAATGACAGATTTCTTCCCGTTTTCCACGAAAAGTTAGAGATAAACTACGATAAGATGGCGCGCCCCTCCAAAATTCAAAACGTTTGAAGTGCGTTGTCAAAACGTTTGAAGTGCGTTGTCAAAACGTTTGAAGTGCGTTGTCTTGCGCGGTCGGCTAGTTATGATTAGCTGACCAACAAATCTTGGTAATAAGTGACATATTACGAGTACTGGTTGATTGGTTGAATACTTACTACATACAAACTCTTTCATAAGGATGTGACTACACACATTGAAACAGTAATTTGGAGGGGCGCGCCATGATATTGTAGTTTATCTCTACTGCACGAAGTTGCAATATCTTACGTACCATCTAGGAAATTGATTACTAGGCAGTTCACGGACCTACGTCATTTGGTCGGCTTACGTCAATTCAGTGTTAGTGATTAGCTGCTGTGATCGGTCTGATCGGTTTGACTTGACGCGACCAAATTACTTAGGTCCGCCGTTTGCCGAGGAATCAACTTCTCTGATAGTACATATTACCATAATAAATGCCAGTGTCATGTATTAAATATGGGGAGAAAAAAAATTTCGTATGACGTTTCTCTCAGTGAAATTGACTACGTGACAAAACTCTAGACCCCCACCCCCACTTGTGACCGAGCGTAGTGTTTTGAAGACCCTCCCCTCCCCCCTAAATGGGTCACGTAGTATGGGTATGTTCCCTAATTTAAATAACTTAATAACATTCTTAAGAAAAGTTTTATTTTTATTCACGTTTATTTACTACTTAAGTGTAATAAAATAAAGATTTTGATATACGCCTCATAGGCCATGGTCCATATATTGTCATTAGTCGGTCTAACTTTTCATTTAATTACAGTTAAGCGTCAGTTAATTAGTGAACGAATTAAGGAATAAAATTAATGAAATAAGCTTTAATAATTCATATTTTATCTCTCGCGAGGGTTGACAGCTTGAACAGAGCTTTTAATATCGGGCGTTTAGCTTCGATTATGACTCTGAACTTTGGTGAAAAAATTAATATTGATACCGAACAAGTGGGGGACGTGACAAATATTTTTTGTTCAGGCTTCGGAATACTGAAGTCTTTGTTTTTAATTTTTATCGTCATCAATCAGTATTGTCTGTGAAATTCTTTATCTATTGCATAGCTTTTATTGCGGCGTGCGTTGTTGTCAGACTTCGGCACAGTGTATGTGTGCGTCCGATTAGACATATCATCATAATATGCGAATTATTATTGCAAACAGATCGTTATTTACAACTGGAATAAGCTCATTTTCTTCTTGTGTTGTAAATAAAGTTTATTTCGTTACTCATTTTATAATGTATCGCATCGCCTCATCATGTTTTAATGTAGGTATGTCTGCCATACTCACAAACAAATCGATGGCCCCAACGAATAAACGTGCAAGAACTCTTACCCAAAAAAATTTTTTTTTTATTTTTCGTTTGCATGGACTATGATACACCTATGTAATTTTTTTTTTTTTTTTTGACTTAAAATAACGATTTTATAGCAATGTAAATCTTTATTGTACGGAAAAAATAATAACATGTATCACATTAATAATAAAACATGCGCTTATTGCAGATTATTTGTTTATTTGAGTTCACCAGAATATACGTGTTAAAACAATCTGGCGCCCGTGTCTATCTTGTATTTTGGGTTATAACTCTTGCACGATTATTCGTGTAAAAATGCAAGCGACTTCTACCACTAATGCCTCACTGCAGATGGCGAAACTTTGAATATCACAGCTATTCTATTATCTTTTACTAACTTCTCTTGTCTGTTCTGCTTTTGTAAAGGTTATTAGAAGAGCTATTGTAAAGTTTATCGCAAAAGCTGCTGGTGAGTTGCCGGTCTTTTTAAGAGGGAATACGCTCTCTCCTTGAAGGTTTGCATATCGTATAGGTCCGTAAATACTGATGGTGATAGTTCATTCCAAATTTTACAGTGCGTGGCAGAAAGTTACACAAAAAAAGCACGGTGGAAGACTGCCACTCATCAAGGTTATGAGGATGGTCTATTTTTAACGTGGAACGATGGCGAAAAGTTGCAGGAGGCATGATTCCGAACAATTTCTCAGAGCACTCCCCGTGATACAACTGATTGAGGATGCAGAGTGAAGCTATTTACATCTCGGCGTAATTCTAAGGGGTCCAGCCTGTTTGAAACACTATGGCAGTAGACAATTCAAGCGGCCCTTTGTTGGATACGATCCCTTTGGATCGTGGGTAGGGATTTGTTGGTATTTTGGGGTCCCTGCCCAGATATGAGAACAGTATTCCATAATATGAGGCCGAACCTGCACCTTGTAAAGTTGCAGGCATTGGTCCAGACTGAAATACTGTCTCGTCCTGTTAAGAACAGAATCAGAAAAGTATCGTCTACCCCATTCAGAGACTTTCTCCTGTGAATTCTCTATTTTAGATATAAGTTCGTTTCAACTCTCGATGACATTTAGCCAAGAAATATGGTGGAAGCCGGTAGATAGGGCATCACCTGTACTATCATCCGTATAGCAATAAATGCCATTGGAATGTATCATGTCATTGATCTGCCAAAAAACTTATGACCTATTTGCATAAATTCTCGGGAAGCCCATATTATGATGGAAGCTTTGTTAGTAGCGCTTTGAGCCAAACCCGATCAAAAGCCTTCGCAATGTCCAAACTAACAGCCAATGCCTCTGCACTCAATCACCTGAGCCCAACGATGAGTTTGGTACGCCAAGAGATAACCAGCCAAGCGACCCATACTGTTTGTCGTGTTTGTCACTTTGTAATGTCTGGCCGCCCAAGTATCGAAAGAGCTGATAATGGATTCCATTATCTTCGAGATGACGGAGGTTTTAGCAATTGGTCTGTAGTTGGAAGGATTTGAGCGGTCACCTTGTTTTGGGAATCGAGTACACTAATGCTGTCTTCTAAGAAGCTGGGACAATGCCAGAAAAGTAGGAGAACTAAAAACGACGCGTTAAGACCGGAGCCAACTCTGGAACTCATTTTTCAACACAATAGGAGGGATTCCGTCAGGCCCACTCGACTTTTGGATGTAACCTAATGATGGATGGCTGATGTAACCTAATGATGAATGGCTGATGTAACCTAATATCCGACATGATGCAGGATCGTGGTATGGTCAGCGGTTTTTATCCCAAGGTCATCAAGGGTCGAGTTTGACGCAAGGAGCTTACCCAGAAGATCGTCTTTGTATTTTGCGTCGTGAGCCAACGACCCATTTCCTACTTGTAGGGATGGTAGGATGGCTTTCAAAAATACCCTTCAATAGCTTAGGCCAGAAACCAGAATTCACGGGTTCCCAAAGAAAGGCACTCGAGTGTCTCACCGATACTATTGACGTGCTGTTACTTTGCCCGATTGATCTCTCTCTTGAAGGATCTATAAGCAAGGTCGTACTCCATTTTATATGTATGTGTCCACGCATAGACGCGAGGTAGGTCAATGTTTACCAACAACAACAATAGCTCAACAATATTTTTTACTGAACTGTCAACAAGAAAATATTAGCTAACTAGACATTCCATGCGGCCTCGCCCGCATAAATGAGAAATTTTACGGAAACCGTACATTTTCCCGCAAAAAATAGCCTATGTTCTTTTACATCATGGTCTACTCTACATCTGTGCCAAATTACTTAAAAATTCATCCAGTAGATCGCGAGATAAGTGCCTTCAAATAATTTTCCCGGTTTTTTCTACATTTTCCTATGTTTCTTCGCTTCTATTCGTGTTAGAGTGATAATTTATAGTTCCTCGATAAATGAACCATCTAACGATAATTTTTCAAATCGGACCAGTAGTTCCTGAGATTGGTACGTTTAAACAAACAAACTCTTCTACTTTATAATATTAGCATAGATTTACATTTTTATACCATACACTAATAAGATCGTATTACATAAATAATGAATCAACTTCTTAACACTACGGGCTTTTATCTTTACAAACATGTAAAAGCAACAAAATATACAAGAATAAGCGTGTAAATGACCAGACCATGGCTTAGGAGGATAAAATATACGTGGAATAGCCATGCAACATTTCACTGCACTTGTTAAAACTTCATTTAAGACACGAATAAACGTGCATTGATACAATAGTGTTAACAAGTCACATTTTATTCACTAGAATAATAATTTAATATGGTTTTTCTGAAATATGTAGTAAACATATGTAGTTATTATTTAATGTATACTTGTAATTTCACATGTAGTTAATATTTGATTTTTAATAAATATATGAGCTGAAAGATATTTTTTTTTTACCTTTAATTTGATTTACATTATATTTTTCTATATATTATGTAGTCAAAGTTATGTGGTTCCAAACGTTTTTTTGTCTTCCTGAAAAGTTGTCTTTTTTCGATTGCACGTTTCTTCGTTGGGGCCATCGAAATATTAAATAGTTAACTATATAATTAAATGACGATTTTGACATAAGCCCCATACATCATCATTTGTTAATGTTTTCATTAAATTGAAGTTTAATGATCATTAAAATATGTATGTGAATGCGGCCTTAAGTGCATTAACGAGTATTATTAACCTCAAGGCTTTCCGGTGTAATGTGATGCTGCACTGATGACGTCATAGCTCACGAAACTTTAAATTGATCAACATGTCATATTGCTTAAAATTATATATATTTTAAGGAAAGAGGTATCAGAAGTGAAACTAAGAAGCCTAATATTACAAAAGTCTTTTATTAAATGCGATTACAATTCTACAAGCCTTTAACGTTGTTCGTGGCGGCCGAAAAGGAAGATCTTCCGACCGAGAGAGATAGCATGCTCGGTCAGGCCGAAGCCCACTGACGTCATTTCAGACGTTGTATATATCTTGCCGTTCTCCGAAACTTCGATAGCGCGATGCAGGATTGTTAGGCGAATTGTGGGTACCGCCACATCACTCCCCCCCGAAGACCTGTGGTATTCTTCAATGCGCTTGTGTTGTCAGGTGTGGGCCGAAGCTACGCGTGCAATGACCAGGAGAGGGACCCCGTGCTCTGCTTGCTGACCGGTCGTTGTAGCCTATGGCTGCCCCGTTCAAGCCAGACACGGGTTCGACCGGCGCGGACCTCCAACGCGGCTTATGGTCGAGGCGACCCGGTTATGCTTGATGTCTGCTGACGTGGTGCGGAGGGGCGGGGAGTGTTGATGATGATTGATGTCCATGATGAAGGATGCGTGTTGTTGTCGGTGGTCACCAATTTAACGTTGTTAGTGGCGGCCGAAAAGGAAGATCTTCCGACCGAGAGAGATAGCATGCTCGGTCAGGCCGAAGCCCACTGACGTCATTTCAGACGTTGTATATATCTTGCCGTTCTCCGAAACTTCGATAGCGCGATGCAGGATTGTTAGGCGAATTGTGGGTACCGCCACAAGCCTAAACTAATGCACCAAATCTGAGCTCGCGCACGCGAACACGTCTATCCCGCACCGAGTCCCTATGACGCTGGCCGCCGCAACCGAAGCCCGACGACACCTGCCTCGGCTCTCCTTACACGGCCTCTCCTGACGGAAGAACGTTCTCGTTCTCCTGTGGTACGACTTCTGACGACTTTTGGGCTCCATCGCTCGACATACTAGGTGTCGGCTCCAGGACTCCCATGAGTTTAGAATCGTCTTGTTCTGCGTCTATATGGAAAATAAAGCTAAAATATCCAAGATAGGATCGTGAGGTCTGCTCACTTAACAGAATCTTTTAGGGATGCAACCTTGAGGTCTGCTCATATTATGCAGTGACTGAGAGGTCTGCTCTCAACTGTATCACTGAGAGGCTTCCTCCCTCATTTATAACAACGTTCATATCAAAAGTGTTAGATTTACTCATTCACGAAATGCACTTGTGAGGTCTGCTCACTTTAAGCAACTGTGAGATCTGCCCACATGATATACAACTATGAGGTCTGCTCTTTTAACACATCTATCATGAGGTCTGCTCATGCAACACAACTGTTAGGTATGTTCATATAAGACAATTATGAGGTCTGCTCATTTAACACAACTATGAGATCTACTCATAATATAATACAACTGTGAGGTCTGCTCACATAATACAACTGTGAGGTCTGCTCACATAATTCATCTGTGAGGTCTGCTCACATAATACATCTGTGAGTGCATGGACAATTATGCGAAATCAACACAAAATACGTTTTAACTCACTTTCAAAGAAAGCCAGACATGAATCCGGGGTCCACTCTCCTTTCCACAACACCATGGACTCTGCCGCTGCTTGAGTTAGTTTTCCATAGGAACCGCCAACAAGCTGTAGCTCGTATCTCCCTTGAGGCAGAGCTTTCATCACGCGGTAAGGACCTCGCATACCAGAATCAAGTTTCCCTGTTGACTGTGCTTTCTTGATAACAAATACTAGCGAATCTAGTCCAAACACATGAGGCAAACGTCTATTTTTATTAACCAGAGTGTCCTGGTATTTTTTATTTTGATTCAAGCGCTCCGAGGCGCGTTGTTTCCTCATAGTGTTCATGGCTTGTTTGTTAGGGTTTAAGCCTTCTATCGCTATATCACGAACAAGGTTTCTAATGACTGGTGTAACAGCTTCCGTCCCAATAAGGAGGCTGAGAGGTGAGTATTGAGTTGTCTTCTGCTTTGTTATGTTTAATACCAGTTGTAACCTCCAAAGTACACTGGACCATTCTTCTTGACGGTAATTAGAATGGATGCGGATCATGTTTAATAAAGTGCGACAGTAACGCTCAACTTGGCCATTAGACTGGTGCATTTCAGGCGTAATAAGGTGGACATCACTGCCAATTTCATTTGTCCATTGTAAAAATTCGGAGCTTTGAAACATTCGGCCTCGATCAGCGACAATTAATTTAGGAGAACCGAATAATGAAATGGCATTTAAAAAGTGACGCTTCAACTCGCTCGCATCCTGCCTTATCATTGGATACAAAAGGCAAAATTTTGTAAAAGCGTCCACAATTATTAGGACATAGCGATGCCCATTTGATTCGGGAAGTGGACCTAATGCATCAGCATGTACAACAGTAAAGGGACAATCTGGTTTCTCCCAAGAATGAATAGGTTGAAGTGGTGCACGAGGTAATTTCTTTTGTGACATGCACACAATACAATGAGAAATATATTTTTGGACAAATGGCCTCAGACCAGGAAACCAAAAATGTTTTATTATGAGATCAAGGGTTTTGTCTACACCACAATGATCGTGCTCATCGTGGAATACACGGAGTAAGCTTAATCGATGACCCTTTGGAATGAAACACAACAGACGTGGCTGCTCGCCAGCTGGTGTAAAATTGTAATATAGAAGGTCATTTCTTTTGACGTAATGTTTAGGGTCTAATTTTCCATCATTTAATTTTTCGATTAGAATCTGTGTTTCCTCGTCTGCAGCTTGCGCTATTTGAGCCCAACTTCGAGGCTTCTGAATTTGGACTACGTTTACAGGATTTCGGCTTAAATAATCAGCATGAGACATAGCACTACCTTTGCGGTATTCAAGAGTAAAATCAAAATCCTGCAAATAAATCCACCATCTGGCAACCCTAGGCATTAAATCTTTCTTTTTTTGTGTTAATTTAAGAGCATTGCAATCAGTGACAACTTTAAAATGTACGCCAATCAGATAATGCCTGAAATTTTGCAATGCCTTGACGACTGCCATAGTCTCTAATTCATACGAATGGTAGTTTGATTCGGCACCTTGTGTTAGTCTACTAAAATAAGCTACTACCCTCTTATGTACAACGTTATGAATTTGAAGCAAAACAGCCCCGTAACCGATCGCGCTTGCGTCTGTGTGTACTTCAATGGGCAATGCTGGATCATAAATAGCAAGTACGGGCTCATTAATTAAACACTCAATTATACTTTTCCTAGCTGCTTCTTGTTCAGGTCCCCAATCGAAT
This sequence comes from Lysandra bellargus, assembly GCA_905333045.1. Classification (NCBI taxonomy): domain Eukaryota; kingdom Metazoa; phylum Arthropoda; class Insecta; order Lepidoptera; family Lycaenidae; genus Lysandra; species Lysandra bellargus. The sequence continues at coordinate 5,653,763 of HG995323.1, forward strand.
GTTATGCCTTTCTTTGTGAGGTGTGCAATGCAAGCTATTTTAGATGCAAAACCGGCAATGTACTTTCGAAAGTACCCAGCCAAACCCAAAAACTGACGTATTTGTTTTACATTTTTTGGTATAGGAGCTTCAACTAGGGCTTTTACTTTGTGTGGGCTTGGTCTTACTTGACCCTGACTGATAGAACGACCCAAATACTCAATTTCAGTTGATAAAAAAGAACATTTACTCAAATTAAGAGAAAATCCAGCTTCAGTCAAAGTTTTGAGTACCTTGTGTAAAGTTTTAAAACCCTCGTTTTCGGAATTACTTAGAATTAGGACGTCATCAATATAAACAAGGACTTTACCGGAATCAATGAGGTTCCGAAGAGTATTTGAAATAATACGTTGGTATACCACTGGTGCATTTGCCAAACCATAAGGCATTTTTAAATACTCATAATGTCCTTCCGGCGTAACAAAAGCTGTGAGTGGAATCGACTCTTTTTCCATTGGAATCTGGTGAAATCCTGTTGCCATATCAAGGCTCGTAAAAAACTTATGACGACCTAAGCGATCAATGTGATCATCTATTAAAGGCAATGGAAAACGATCTTTGACTGTGATTTCATTTAATTTTCTAAAATCTACGCACATACGGTCTTTACCGTTCTTTTTCTTTACAAGGAGGATAGGACTAGAATATTCAGATTCAGATTCTCGTATAATGCCTTTATCTAACAAGTCTTTCACAATTTCACGAACGCGTAAATTTTCAGATTGCGAAAGACGGTACGGTCTATAATTAACAGGGGTATTGCTGTTAAGTTTAATAGACATACTTCCGGTTTTTACAGTAGAGCTGGCTGTTCCCGTGATAAAAAAGTTAGAGAATTCGTCTATAATAACCAGCAATTTCTTTAACGCGTTGTCAACAAGTTTTGTATTTATTGACGTTCTGTAGTCGCAATTAATAGTGAAAACATAATCGTGCTTGCTACTGTTGCGCGTGATACGTTGTCGTTCTCGGGTTCGTACATATGTAATGTCGTCACGGTTTAGAACATCAGTACCTATTATGACCGGAGTGTTCATATACTCCGATGCTACTACAAAGAGATCAACTTCTAGGGTGATATCGTCAAATTCTATGGGTAAGGTTACGTAACTGGTGGACTCTATTTCTTGACTTCCAATGCCTTTTAAAACTCTAAATGCGGCTTTACATGAGCATTTAAAGTGTTTTATTAGTGATGAGGAAATAAGTGATATAGAAGAACCACTGTCGATTAAAATATCCACAGGAATGCCCTGTATTACTGCAACTACGATGTCTACACTTTTAGGAAAGTCTTTCATTTCATGACAGAAATTCACGTTGTTTTTATTACGAGATTCGGATCTTATTTTAGCGAAGCAAGTATCTACTTTATGGCCTGGTTTCTTACAAAAAGAACAGAGTTCTGCTCTAAATTGAGCCATCGTTTGAGTACTGGATACTTGAGTCGCCATAGGGAAGTTATCACTATTTGAATTAGGTTTCGCTCTCTTATAACAGTTAGCTAAAACGTGTCCAGGTTGTCCACACGAAAAACACAAATTGTTGTCAAATCGGCGTTTCCTCGCAATGTTGGTGCGTTTTTCTTTAAATTTACGATTCCGTTTGAATAAATCTGGCTGAACCTGATTTGTTGTCGAAGTACTGAAGCTATTTTTAATGTAAATCGAAAAGAACTTTACTAGATCACTTGGTAATAAACTGGCATTAGTTGCAGCTGCTCTGATTTGTGGGTCAGTAATACCACGAATAATTATGGCGGAGATTAACTCCTCGCTCAAGCCTGCCACTATACGTAAACGAAGTAGTGAGCGACGCGCGTAGTCCGCGTAAGTTGAATATTGATCTGAGCTGGTACTCATTACTTCAAACAATATATCAGCTACGTTTACGTTTTTCGGACACAGAGGCTTGAACTCCCTTTTAAAATTGCTCCAACTACGATCATTTGTGACCCAATCATTGAGCCATGTTCGAGCATCACCTTTCAAACAATTACCGATTCTAGAAAAACATTCGTTATCACTCCAATTATTAATCGTTTTGGCCCGGTCAACCTCTTGACACCAAACTTCAATGTTATGAAGAGATGGGTCGAAGCTAGAAATATAATACGGCTGATTAGACCGTACAGCAGTATTAATTGAACGTAACGCGTCACCCAAAGCGTTTGTCAGTATTTGTTCCGATGACGTAGACGCACTACTCGCGGGCTGTACTTGTGGTTGAAGTGGTTGAACGCTCGGTACCGTTACCGCGCCTATTTTATTACACCCGCTTGACTGGCAATGATAATCACTCGTGGATTCATTTTTTCGGGGTGGGGTACCGGGTGGTGTATATGTGTCCCGCGTTACACGAATATCGTCCCTACTTTTTATGACCGGAATATTAGAAGACGGTATCTTAGACAAACTATTTTCGCTGTTAAATTCGTGACCATCGTCGTTTAAACGCGTTAAAATAGCACCCAACATATCTCGTAGCGAATCAACGTTACGAACCCTATCTGCGCTACGAACGCTACGAGTCGTAGACGGTGAGCGAAGTCTACGAGAAGAACAACGATCTCTTTCATGCGAACGACAACGAGACCGACATCTACTTCGAGTTCGGGGAATTCCGCGCGACCGCCGACGCTGCGAGCTCGGATTACTAGCCGACATGACCGATAACGCGTCTCGGTGCCACGAAATAATATAACAAAGGATTGCGTAATAGTCCACCTTTTGTTACTACGCACTAAATTTTACTCACTAGTTTAACAAGTCACTAAAATCACAGTTGTCAGGAATGTCACTAATTTAACACTTTCACAGATCAAAAATCTAACATCCGTATAAAACTTAGATGGCACTAAACGTACTAAGGCCGTGAGATTTTTCTTTCATAATCCCACTTCTGATTTAAGGAAAGAGGTATCAGAAGTGAAACTAAGAAGCCTAATATTACAAAAGTCTTTTATTAAATGCGATTACAATTCTACAAGCCTAAACTAATGCACCAAATCTGAGCTCGCGCACGCGAACACGTCTATCCCGCACCGAGTCCCTATGACGCTGGCCGCCGCAACCGAAGCCCGACGACACCTGCCTCGGCTCTCCTTACAATATATATTTTATTTTCAATTCAATTTTTGATTTTCAAATGTGTTAGTAGCGCTAAAAGTCGAAAACAGCTGAACGGATGGGGCTGATTATAGTCTTAAAATATTTGTAGGAGTCCAGGGAAGGTTTTAAAGTGACACGAAGTTCACCGGGACAGCTAGTCTTATATATAATAACAAAAAATTAAAACCGACTTCCAAGGTAAAAACAATAATAACATCCTTATAATATGAACTAAAAAGTATTAAATAATTTTTCCTATCTCATGGTGCCTTTTTCCGAATTCGGCTAAAACTCAACTATTTCTGTACTCAATCTTCATAATTTTGAAGTCGGTGCCAGTTACAAATGTTTCAAATATTCTGGCATCTGGATTCAGCTATATCTGGTACCGACTTCAAAATTATGAAGATTAAGTACAGAAATAGTTGAGTTTTAGCCGAATTCGGAAAAAGGCACCATGAGATAGGAAAAATTATTTAATACTTTTTAGTTCATATTATAAGGATGTTATTATTGTTTTTACCTTGGAAGTCGGTTTTAATTTTTTGTTAAAAATAATAATTTCACTCTTTTTAGTTACCTAGTAAAATAATCGCGTACTATACGTAGATTAGGGCCGATTCACACCGAATGGCAGAGGCGAGGCGAGCCGTTTCAGTGTCATATGATTTTAAACTTTATCTTCATTATTCTAATACATAGTATCGCTTGAGAAATCGACGCTGCCGGCGGCCGCAAGAGGCGACGAGCGTCCACGGGCGGCCGTAGATTTCTCAAGCATTCATTCTATTACAACAATGAAGATAAAGTTTAAAATCATATGACACTGAAACTGCTCGCCTCGCCTCCGCCATTCCGGTGTGAATCGGCCCTAATACACCTGTATACTATTCTACGTATCTTATTACAATTTGTTAACAGTCACACTCACAAAATATTGTTACGGATACGGGCAGTTGTTTACGTGTTACGAATACGGGCAGTTGTTTACCTGCGCGCGACAGTTGCGCGTACCTTCTAGAAAAGCCCGGCCCTTGTTTATGTGATTGCGTGTTTACGTAAACAATCCAAAATAGAACGCTCCAGAAGCCGACGCGGGCCATATAAAAGGTAAACAAGCCGACAGTCAACTCAGTTCGATCCGAGCGATCATCAAGGCGACTTCAAAGTGAGACAAGTGATCAATAGTGAGTGATTGTGATAGTGAACCGACAACTCGGCTACGACCTAGGACAGTGATAGTGCTAAGTGATTTGGATCTAGTACTTAGTGTTTGGACTTAGTGATTTGTGTGAGCTAGTGTTTGTGAATAAAGTCTTCAAGAGAGTCACCAGGTCTTTCTCTCCGAATCCTCGAACCCTAGCACGTAACAACTGGTGTCAGAAGTGGGATATAAGTGTGGAGGCCAAAGGAAGATCTTCCGACCGAGCGAGGTGGTATGCCCGGTCAGGCCGAAGCCCAGTGTTACGGATACGGGCAGTTGTTTACGTGTTACGAATACGGGCAGTTGTTTACCTGCGCGCGACAGTTGCGCGTACCTTCTAGAAAAGCCCGACCCTTGTTTATGTGATTGCGTGTTTACGTAAACAATCCAAAATAGAACGCTCCAGAAGCCGACGCGGGCCATATAAAAGGTAAACAAGCCGACAGTCAACTCAGTTCGATCCGAGCGATTATCAAGGCGACTTCAAAGTGAGACAAGTGATCAATAGTGAGTGATTGTGATAGTGAACCGACAACTCGGCTACGACCTAGGACAGTGATAGTACTAAGTACTAGATCCAAATCACTTAGCACTATCACTGTCCTAGGTCGTAGCCGAGTTGTCGGTTCACTATCACAATCACTCACTATTGATCACTTGTCTTACTTTGAAGTCGCCTTGATGATCGCTCGGATCGAACTGAGTTGACTGTCGGCTTGTTTACCTTTTATATGGCCCGCGTCGGCTTCTGGAGCGTTCTATTTTGGATTGTTTACGTAAACACGCAATCACATAAACAAGGGTCGGGCTTTTCTAGAAGGTACGCGCAACTGTCGCGCGCAGGTAAACAACTACCCGTATTCGTAACACGTAAACAACTGCCCGTATCCGTAACACTACTCCCCTCTTAGAGATGCTCGTCCCGAGCATCGTTGTTACTGCCATGATAACGCGCCAAACGGTCTATGTGTACCACTTTGAATGTGCCTCTTGGTGGCTTTTGAATCCTGTAAGTCACATCATTCAATCGGGTAACCACTTTATATGGGCCGTCCCACTTGGTCTGCAACTTTGGAGATTTCCCTTTTCGGCGAGTTGGGTTATGTTCGCCATACCAAACCAGGAAGCTACAACAGTTGCTTCTAAGCTAGTCGAAGAAGTGATATCTCGCTTTGGTGTACCTCTCGAAATCCATTCCGATCAGGGCAGGAACTTCGAATCGCAGGTCTTCCAGGAAGTGTGCAGAATTTTGGGAATGCATAAGACGAGGACCACCGCGTACCATCCACAGTCTGATGGAATGGTTGAGAGATTTAATCAGACTCTAGAGAGGCATTTGGCGAAATTGGTAGATGACAGACAAAAGGATTGGGACAAGTATATACCACTCTTCCTTCTCTCGTACCGTACCGCCGAGCATGAGAGCATAAAAGCTACCCCGGCATTTGTCAATTACGGTAGAGAACTACGAATACCAATAGACCTCTTGACAGGAGCGTCACCGGGGGAACCAAAGACCGTACAAGACTATGTCTGCGATTTAAGGGAAAAGATGCACTACATACACGCCATGGTTCGGGAAAATGGGTTACAGTCAAGTGAGAACATGAAGACCAGATACGACCGGAAAGCGAACACGAGCGGCTTCGAAGAAGGGTCACTGGTATGGCTGCATAACCCAACTCGCCGAAAAGGGAAATCTCCAAAGTTGCAGACCAAGTGGGACGGCCCATATAAAGTGGTTACCCGATTGAATGATGTGACTTACAGGATTCAAAAGCCACCAAGAGGCACATTCAAAGTGGTACACATAGACCGTTTGGCGCGTTATCATGGCAGTAACAACGATGCTCGGGACGAGCATCTCTAAGAGGGGAGTAGTGTTACGGATACGGGCAGTTGTTTACGTGTTACGAATACGGGCAGTTGTTTACCTGCGCGCGACAGTTGCGCGTACCTTCTAGAAAAGCCCGACCCTTGTTTATGTGATTGCGTGTTTACGTAAACAATCCAAAATAGAACGCTCCAGAAGCCGACGCGGGCCATATAAAAGGTAAACAAGCCGACAGTCAACTCAGTTCGATCCGAGCGATCATCAAGGCGACTTCAAAGTGAGACAAGTGATCAATAGTGAGTGATTGTGATAGTGAACCGACAACTCGGCTACGACCTAGGACAGTGATAGTGCTAAGTGATTTGGATCTAGTACTTAGTGTTTGGACTTAGTGATTTGTGTGAGCTAGTGTTTGTGAATAAAGTCTTCAAGAGAGTCACCAGGTCTTTCTCTCCGAATCCTCGAACCCTAGCACGTAACAATATAATATCAGCTGCAGATAATTTTAAACAATACATTAAAAAAAAAAACAAAGTGGACACGTGCTAGGGCCGCGCCAAATCGGAATTTTATTATTATAATACATAGTATCGCTTGTGAAGTCTACGGCCGCCCGTGGCCGCGATTGGTAAGTGTGACAGCTGTGCACTCTAGCATGTTACTTGTATTATCGAAGCAACTTACTTCTCAGAAGTAACGTCAAATGTGTGCCTTACGCTCTGGAGATAAGGTTGAATATTTTGTTATGTTTAATTTTGGTGACATTGGTGACCCTGACGTGGTAATGATGATGATGATGATAAATGTAATTTGTATAGTAGCATATGCTTTCAGTTCTTAGAACAGCACCTAAACCCCCAAACTTGTATCTATAAGGAATCCGGAGTTCTCTTAGTATCTTCGGAACCATAGTATACCTTGGTGCAGAATCTTACGTTTTGGTAGCATATTCTTAGGATGCTTCTCATAAAGCCAAAATCACCATATGTTTCCATATAAATTTCGAAGAGTTCCCTCGATTACTCATGGATCCCATCATCAGGTCACCACTTTTGTGAACATGGTACTAAATTGGAGTGAAACCTAATACAACAAAACAAAAATTTCGAAAATCGGTTCACAAACGGCGGAGTATTCGTTGAACATACAAAAAAATAAAAATAAAAATATCCACAGCCGAACATATAACCTCCTCGTTTTTTGGAAGTCGGTTAAAAATGGAATTTCTAATGTGTTAATCGCGCTAAAACTCGAAAATGGCTGAACACATTGGGCTGATTTGAAGTCCAAGGAAGGTTTTAAAGTGACACGAAGTTCACCGGGACATAAAATCTATTTTTTTAATTCGAATAATTTTTCGATCCCTAAAGCCTCTATGCAAAAAAATATTTTTTTAAGTTCAATTTTGTTAGTTTCATCCACAATTACCTCTTCAATCATGAACATTTATTTTGCATTGTGTTGTTATTGTCATCCACGTGCCGAAACATCCTTGTGTGGTTAACGGTGATTTTCCCTCAACATTCCATTTCCAGTTAACACGATAAACGGGAATACCACTTTGCGTTTGTGAGCAAATCAATCATAGAGTCGCAGGAAATGAATAATTCGATTCATCTTATTCGCTCTATCAAGCTTTATTTTATTGAAATATCATCTATACTAATATCATAAGTGCATAAGTGTGTCTGTCTGTCTCTCCGTCCGTCTGTCTATTTGTTACCTCTTGTACAATTTGTACATTATCGTTAGAGGGGTAAATTAAACACAGAATACTGTATCACTAAACACTTTACTATCGGCTGCGGCTATGGAGCAAGTGGCCGACAGCTCTCACGTCTGGCGACCATATTGTCATAGCCTCACGCTGATTGGTAGTAGGCGGCCATCTTTATTTATCAATACACTACACCTCTTCACGTCCAAACCACTGAACCGATTTTGTTGAGATTTGGTATGGAGATACTTTTGATCCCGGTCGGTTAACGCGCGATAAACGAATATTAGCGCAACGGGGTTGAGGGCTTGATGATTTATTTTTTACTAAAGGAGCCTTCACACAACAAAACAATTTTTATCTCTTTTACAAAATCAGTAACAATTTCCATAAAAAGAGGAGGTTCGTTCGGCTGTATATATTTTAATTGTTACCGCGGAACCCATTTTGGGATCCCCTGGATAGAATGAACGGCAAACAGGGTCCTGTGAGAGCGCTAAATCTCCACTATGATGGAGCGGATGCACGTTGACACTACAAGATAGATCGCAACCGAAATTGCTCCGCCGAGACTTGCTGGTTTCAATTTCGGTTAATGTTATTTACGACTTTTACGAGTGTTCGACTTAAAAATTAAGGCCCGTATAAATAGTCAGTACTTAAGATGCGACCAGCAGACCGATTCTGTATCGCACATTTGTGAGTTAATCACTGAGTTAGTAAGCAGAATGGAGGAGTGAGCAACGGAAAGTGTCACTTTTGTATTCATACACGGTACAGAATCGGCCAGCCGGTCTCAAGACGCGGTTCGGCTCTGTAAATCCAAATCGGTCCAAATTTTGACAGCTAACCAATCACAGAGCCTGAACCGTGTCTTGAGACCGAGATGCATCTTGAGTACTGACTATTCATACCAGCCTTAGGGCGGGTTGCACCAAAGGCATTGTTATAGTTAAGGTTAAGGTTATCGTCAAAATATATATCGTCCATTATTGATTTTAAGTAGGGTTTCACCCTAACGGCCGGGACACAAAAACGATTCCCATTCCGATGTCGTGCCGTGGGAATCCACGACGCGCGTCTTGGATTCCCACGACACGGCGCCGCGTAGGCACGGCACGGCACGCCGTACGACGTCGTGCCGTGTTTTTGTGTCCCGACCCTAAGAGTAGATTGCACCAACTTACTTTAACTATAACAAAATGTCAAATGAGCTGTCAAATAACAATGGTTAAAATGACGCCATATTTAACGATACCCGTAACCAATCAATTTGGTCGGTTATTGTTAATGTTAAATTTGACAAAAGGCTCACAGTGTTGTCAGAAATATTTGTTCCGTCGGATAATTCATTTTGTATACTGTCAACCCCATTAACTTTAACTGTAGTCATTGTTATTGCTAAAATGACCTTAACTGTAACTATAACAACGCCTGTGGTGCAAGTTGCAACCCACTTCCTCGCATATATTATAACGTGTACTATTGTATCATTGCTATAGTCCACGCGGAACTAGTTGGCCGCTCTGCCCGTATACTCACATACCGGCAGAGCGGCCAACTAGTTCCGCGCGGACTATAAATACTTTTGTCTACCTAAATGTAAAGCACTTTTGTTAATGTTTAGAATTCTAATTGTGGAAACGTGTTAATAGTGCTTAGATATTAATCAGCTTTAATTTTTAATTTAATTTTATCACTGTATGTTTCCCGTTCAAATAAAAAATAAAATAAAATATCTCTGGTAGAAACGCAGCCTTAGTTTGTAAAAGGCTTTAGAAGCTATTGTCAAGTTAATGAATTTACTCGTTACATTATAATACCTAAGGGCCGCATTCAGCTTTATTGTAATGTGGATTTAGACCTAAACTCCATAAATTTTCTGTCAAACTCTTCATTAAATCCATACTTCCATAGCTACTTCCATACTTCCATACTAATATTATAAATGCGAAAGTGTGTCTGTCTGCGCCCAAACCACCGAACCGATTTTTCTGAAATTTGGTATGGACATACTTTGAGTCCCGGGAAAGGATATAGGATACTTTTTATCCCGAAAAAATGTACGGTTCCGGCACGATAAACAAGTTTTGGCGCAACGGAAAATTATTATATTGTGACGGCGGCAGTGGATAATGAATTTTCAATATTATAATAATGTTTTGATGCGAGCAACATTTTTGCGAGTACACAAAGCCGTTAAGATAGAGGGCGCTGAACAAGTTCACATCGTCTCCGTGCATTTCTGATAAAATAAATTAAAATAGTCTCTAAATATAAAGTAGTGTGATATAATTGTGTATATTATACCTCGACTCGTGTGTGGTAGTGTTATTAAAGTGATCAATGCGAAGATGAACAATAAAAGTCATCTAAACTATCTGTGACTACAAACCGAGATTAAACTGTTAATACGTCTCTAACAGCTGATTAAAAGTGTTTTGTGATCTACATATGAACTGTGAGTTATTATAACAGCTAAAAACATCGTATATTTATGAACATTAACAATAAATCAATAAGTGATCTTAGAACAAAGAAACTACATCAATAAATTTGAACAGTCAGCTGACCAATTACATCCATTGAACCCAAACCGAAAAATAAGTTAAACGCTATTGGTCGGTCGGGTCAATGAACTCTTCACGTCATCAAGCCTGCTAGCCGAAAGGAACATACGAGTTACGACAAACTGTTTACCTATACTTAGGCATATGGTTCGAGTCCCACGACAGATTTATATTAGAAAAATTACCAGCATACTACATCACTTGAGTTATATTTGGGTGGATTATTCATAAAATATGTGTTATTATGTAAAATGAATATTATATTGTATATCATCTAAAAAGGAATAATAAATAGTGATATAAACAATTCAAACTAGTATATGACTAGTAAATTCGTACGGTCTCTAAATGCCGATATTGGCGTATTGAGTAAACTATCGAATAGTGAAACGAGAAATCCGTGGTTCAAATCCTAGATGTATTAAGTACTTTTTTCGGTTTGACAACACATTGTAACAAGAAATTTTTAGCAACATCATTACATTATGGATAGTAATAATATTACATTTAGACGACGCATGCTACAAAAAGCAATTTCAGAGTCAGACATTAATATGTCTGTCGACACGATATTATCGTCAACAATTAACATGGATACATCAGCCCGGAGTCTGCCTTGCCAGGATGTCGATAATATGGATGTTTCTATTTTGATGGATTTGAAAAAAGAAGTACAGGATTTAAAGGACGAGTTAATTATAGCCAACGAAGAAATATCAAACTTAAATTTAGAAATTACTTCTTTAAAAAAGACATTACAGGATAAGGAAAAAAAGAACGAAATACTAGTGAAAATACTCAGTGACCACAAAATTCAACATACAACGCCATCTAGAATAACTGTTCAAAAAACTCCAAACAGAAACGTATCTATGATTAATATTGATGATTGCTCTACACCTATAAATAGAAAAAAACGAGTTATTAGAACTGGAGTTAGCGAGAAATGCATAACAAAACAGCTGTCGAACCAATCATTGCAACTTGTACAAAATAAAGTCACGATCCAACCGAAAGATGGCGCTACCAGTCCAAAAAAATCTGAAATATTAATAGTCGGAACTCAACAGATATCGGGCATAGCTGCGGAATTAAAACGTTCAAGAGACGGTACCACATATAAAAATTTCTCCGTGTCCTCCATTATTAAGCCATTTGCATCTTCTGAACATTTCGTGAACTCTTGCAACATAAAGGACTGTTCCGGAAATTACCTGGTTCTATGTATTGGCGAAAACGACAAAAATCCTTATAGGCTTATAATCAACCTCGTCTCAATTTTAATTCGCTTTAAAAATACTAACATAATCATTATAAATGTAAATAGTAATAAGTACCTGAACGAAAATATGTTAAATAATTGTATAAGAAATGTATCTTGTAATTATAACAACTGCTACTTTATAGATTATACAAAACTAGACATAAATCATATTTACAGTAAGAAAGGGTATTTAAAAGAAATTATAAAATGTATTAATAAGACAGTTGATGTGCAATATTATTATAACAAATTTTTACCATTTTATTCTCATAACAAAGTATATACAAATAACAAAACGGAAATCATAAAAGAGCACCTTGCGAAAAAAGGAACTATATTGTATTATTTTCCCGTAATAAATAAAAATAATGTAAAAAAGGAATCTGAAGAAAAGGTACAACACTTTTTTCGAAAAACAGATAATAAATAATGATAATTACTACTTACTTCACCAAAATATAGCAGGGTTAATTAATAAGCAAGATCAACTAGAGATATGTATAAATGAGTTTTTAGAGAAAAATAGGCCACTATCAATATTATGCTTCTCTGAAACATTTGTAAAATCGGGAGAAGAAACATTAATCCAATTAAAACAATATTATGTAGGTTCTTCTTTTTCCAGGGCAAATGACAAAAGGGGTGGGGTCTGTATATTGGTGAATAAAAATCTTTCTAGTGAACCAATCAAATTATGCCAGGAAATTTCAATTGAATTAAATTTTGAGTGTTGTGGAGTATTTATACCTTTATATCAATGTATTATAATTTGTATATACAGAATACCAAATTCAAATGTATCGATTTTATTTGAAAAACTAGACTACTTACTGCATAGACTGCTTCTAAATTTGAATAAGAGAATAATAATAGTTGGCGATTTTAATATAGATCGATTAAAAAATGACGAAAAAACTAAAAAACTAAATGCTATATTAGATAACTACAATTTGTGTTCATACATAAATGTGCCTACTCGAAAAAATTCATCTATTGACCATATATATAGCAATATAGAAGGAGCAATCGGTGAGGTTCACTACCTTCATCTTTCAGACCATGATACGGCTCAAACCCTTTGTTTCATAGGTAAACCCGAAAAAAAAGTTAATTACTGGTATACTGAACGAAGAGATTATAGTAAAGAAAATATAAATAAATTTAATGAATGTTTATCTAAACTGTCTTGGATGGAAGTATATAGTGAATCAAACTGTAATAACGCATTTAAAAACTTTCACGAAATGTTTATGTTATTCTATGACTTGTGTTTTCCTTTTATAAGAGTAAAGATAAAATCTGATAATACGTCACCTAAATGGATAACGTCAGGAATTAAAATCTCATCACGTAACAAAAGAAAACTTAAATACCAATATTATAAGAATAAGACTATCGAACAAAAATATATGTATATGAAGTACACAAAAATTTTTAAAAAATGTATCTTGTCTTCAAAAAGATATATAAATAGTACATATATAAATAAGTCACGAAATAAATGCAAGGCAACTTGGAACATAATAAAAAATAAAAACAACAACGCTAGTAACAACAATGACATAAATAAAATAAATATAAACGGTATAGGGGTAACTGATGCTTGGAAAATTGCCGATCATTTTAATGAAAACTTTTTAAATGATAATGATGACACAAAACAAAACATTAATAACAATGACATGGGTTCTGTCGGCAATACAATGTTCCTGAATCCAGTATCATTGGACGAAGTACAAAGAACCATAAATAATCTAAAAAATACCAATGCTGTAGGTTTTGACTCAGTATCAACACATATAGTAAAAAACTGTGCTAAGAATATTTGTGAAGTAATAACCTATCTTATAAATCTTTCGTTTGAGGAAGGCACTTTTCCTGAGCTACTTAAGTTAGCAATAGTCAAACCACTACATAAAAAAGGTGATCGGACTGATCCAAACAACTACAGACCGATTACTCTTGTGCCAATATTTTCCAAAATATTCGAAAAATTAATGTATAAAAGAATTAGTAATTTTTTAGACAAACATAATATAATAACAACAGAACAATGTGGTTTCCAAAAAAATAAAACCACAACACTCGCTACTTTTCGTTTGATTAAGGACATTCTAACACATATTGATAACAAAAAACAAGTGTCTGCGATATTATTTGACCTATCAAAAGCTTTTGACTGCGTGAATCATAAAATACTATTAGACAAATGTGAACGCTATGGTATAAGAGGTAAACCTCTTGAATGGATTGCCAGTTTTCTGAAAAACCGTAAGCAGTGCGTTGAAATTACTCGTATTATGAAAAAAGAGTTAAAAAAAATCAGATCACGCGTAAAATTGAATAAGAAAGGCGTTCCACAAGGTAGCCTTCTAGGACCGCTACTATTTATAATATATATTAATGATTTACCTAAAATTTTGAAATATAAGTGTACACTATTTGCTGATGACATATCCATAGTTATTCCTAACAATAGAGAAAATACAAATTATGAGAATGAACTTATAAATATACTCAAACTAGTGAAAAAATGGCTCGACAAAAATGGTCTTAAATTAAATTTAAGTAAAACAAAAATAATACAATTCTATAACAAAAAAAATAAAAAACCAGCATTAAAAATAGAGTATGACAATCAACGTATAGAAGAGGTAAATGAAATTAAATTTTTAGGAATGATGCTAGACAGCTATTGTGATTGGAAAGCTCACGCTGATTTAATAACCAAAAAAATAAATAAATTTGTATATGCTATTAAATCTATAAAAAAAACTGTTAATAGAGCAGCTGCTTTAACAGCTTATCATGGGTACGTGGGCTCTCTGCTTAGGTACGGCATATTAATTTGGGGTAACACCACAGACATTAGCAGGATATTTATATCACAAAAGAAATGTGTAAGAGCTATACGCGGGGCCGGACCGCTAGAAACATGTAAGCCTCTTTTTAGTGAATATAAAATTTTAACTGTCACAGATTTATATATACTTGAGTGTTGTATTTTCATAAAAAAACAAATGGAACTGTTTCCAAAAGTTGATGAAAATAGAAAATATTTATCTAGGGACCCATCTAAGCTGAAGGTACCACTTAGTCACAGTTCTCTATTTCAAAAAAATTGTTACTATATGGCAATAAAAATTTATAACAACATTCCAAGAGACATAAGAGAGACACAATCAATAAATGCATTTAGAAATAAGTTAAAACTATGGCTTCTGACTAAAAGTTATTATAATTTAAACGAGTTTTTTGACTAATTATGTATAACAGTATTTAATATGACTATGGTGCGACATTATAATATATATAATTCAATAAATTTATATTTCTCATATTTATCTAATCCTAACTTTACATATTATTATCTGAATTTTGACATATTACCCAATTCTATTTTGACATTATATTAAAATGTCGTATTTAAAATAATTCTTATTTTGTTTTTAAAATTAATTCTTAATGTATTTGATATGATTATTTTTTTTGTATAATGAGGAAAATTTAATATTAATTTTTAATAATTAAAAATAAATTTCACACACCATTGTAATGGTAGAATGTAAGCACTGGACACTGGACTGTAACATCTTGTAATACTACTTCATTCTGTAAAAAAAAAAAAAACTTAAAAAACCTCACTTCAACAAGGGTCAAATTCTAAAAACACTTATCCCGCGCGTATATTATATTTCCCAAATACACGGCTGTGACAAACCGTAAAACAACGATTAGCGACGCAGCTGTTGCCAGTTTCATCGGAAACATATTTTGTGCTGCGCTTATACTAATAGTGATATTTGTATCTTCTACACAAATTAAAGCGAAAACCACTCCTTTATTATTCAAATCTCAGAAAATTTTGGCAAGCGGTTAGTAGTTAGCCATATAGTTAGTTTTCCTTTAAGAAGTACACAACCTCTTAGATCGGATTTTATAAAACAAGGGAGTAAAACGGGGTTTGGAAGATTGAAAAATGTATCAACGCAGGTAAAGCCACGCGCTACAGCTAGCAGCAGTTATAGTTTTATAGAGGTAGTTCCGTCGAAAAATCTACAGTGTGAAAGTTGCTGTATTTATTACTGTGCGTATTTCCGCATTTTAACTAAGTATCATTTATACAGGCTGTAACAAAAAAAATACTTTAGGGTTCCTTGTAGAGAGTTCACTCTGAAAGTAGCAGCGCTGAAAGACCATTTTTTTCACTTTTGTATGGGCATTGGGCAAGCGCCATAGTGTCACGAGTTTCCCAATACAAACGTGGAAAAAATTGGTTTTTCAGCGCTGCTACTTTCACAGTGAACTCTATGTCAGGAACACATACACGCCATAAAGTATTATCATTTTGTTTTGTTACATCCTGTATAGGATCTTCGCTTATTGACTGAAACATAACTAATACCTAGAACAGACCATCTTACCCGACTGACAATATTCATGAATTTCTCATGAATTCAGCGATATTATTACAATATAGGAAACCATATTAATAAAGTCGATATTTCTATTGAATTACACTTCCTTTTGAACCATTTCAATAAGACGTATTGAGATGTATCGCAACAGATTCCTGCACGAGATCAGAATAGGGCTGTCATCTCGAGGATTTCTCATCGAAAATCATCGTCTGTCCATATGGACGCAACGTGACAAGGCGACTTTTAAATAAGCCATTAAAAACTGAACTTTACTCACTACACAAGAAGATACACATTGAATTGACAGACTTACTCTGGCTGTTTGGATGTCTATTCCAGTTTTAAATGACACTTTTAAATTAATGCATTGACGTATCACGTTGCAATGTGAATTGACCGTAAAGAAGCATTAAATAGCTGTCATTAGCTATGTCCACATTGAGAGCTTTCGTCTCCAATTTTCGACATCTTCTTTCATTCAATTTTCATTTTGGCGCATTCAATAATTGAATGCGTCAAAGAACGCAACGCCAACTGTCATTTTCAATAACAAAGCGAACGTTTTAGACGGTCAGAGGGCATGCGTCGCGGGCATGCCTCACGTTCGCTTTTAACTGCGCTATAACGCATGCCCTTGACGAACAGAAAAAAGCACAGTGTGGACAAAGCTATTGGGATGCTATCATTACGCTTTTGGCCAAGTTGTTACATAGGCAGCTATTATTTTATTCTTGTGGCTTTTAATTGCGTCTTATAACAAAAAATTGAGGAGACAACCCTGGTTCAGACGTATTCATGGGGCCAAATTGGATAAGCCGTATTTTTGCCAGCCAATTTTAAAGGGAATTGCTTTTTAATCCTTTCAGTTTAGCTTAATGATACAAGTTTAATTCTTAATCTGATGCCAAATGACCTTTATTCTTAAACGCGTTATCGATTCGATACGTATACAGTAGGAAAATAAATATTTGGCAATTTATCAGTCGTTCTTGTATTTGCTTCAAGCGATACAGATAATAGGTATCTGGTATACATGGCAAAAGTAACAATCAGTCTCTTATTGTGCTCTTAACTATACGCGATCCCAGGGAACATGAAAAAAATTTGATAATTAGGTATTATATTATAATAATTAATGTGAGTATTTTATTTCGACAGCTTGTTCCAATTATGTGTCAGTAGACTCATCAGACATGAAAAACTGCACATTATTAGTCCCAGGCATTTTGAGTAGTTATCAGGCTCTGTAGGTACTAGGCCGAATATTATGTTGCGATAAAATAATAAAATATGATGATGGGCAAAAATGTGTGTGCTCTGGTATAGGGCTCAACAGGAATGGATTGTATATTTTTAGGAAGGTATACCCATGTACATTAATGACCAATAGGGCGCTTGTCAAGATTCGTTTTACTTTTTGACTAAAGCCATGTTAAAAGTGACATCAGCGCCCATACATTTCATGCTGATAACATCACGTTACATTATAGCACGATTATTTTTAGGGTTCTGTAGTCAACAAGAAACCCTTATATTATAGTTTCGGTCTATCCGTCCGTCCGTCCGTCTGTCCGTCTGTCCATCTATCCGTCCGTCTGTCTGTCCGTCCGTCTGTCTATCCGCGTTTTTCTCAGAGACTATAGGACTTACAAAGCTGTAATTCAGCACGAATGCACATATTAATGACGCCGACAAAATGGTGTATAAGATCTTTAAAATATATATTTCTTAAGGTACCTTATACCCTTATTATATGGGTATAGGTTTTTAAAAAATATTATGAGTAGATAGTTATTTATAAATCATTTTCCGATTTAGGGAACCATTTGTGGAATATGAAGTTTTAGGCTGCCTTCACATTAAGTCGCAAGCCGCGCTTTTTTTAATAATGCTCTTATCCCTGATTTTAAGTTGAGGGATTTATGTTCTTATTACAATTTATACACTTATACAGTCTTATGTCTACACACGTCTTATCTTCTATTTATATTTTCTGTTCTGTCATGCCTGCTCCGCCGTCCCAAGGGTGAGCAGTATGAGAGAGGGATTAAACTACTACTGTGAGCGTAAATCTAAGGTGTACTGTCTAAGACAAGACATTCGTAACCTTTCTAAGCGCAAATAAATCTTACCACATAGACGACAAAAACTACGTCGGTAACGCGCGCCGGCCCTGTACGTTGACTGTGCATTATTTCAAAAAGTACAGTTGCTAGGGGCTGGGCATGGGCTGGGCGCTATAACTTTCTTACCTACTCACTAAGAGCTATCTAATGGTATATATTTTATCTCTGTTGAGACTTATACCAAAATGCCCATGATCCTTTATTAAATCAGATACAAATACTTTGAACTCACATAATAATAAATTTAATAAGTATTATGATGTCAAGTTTGAATTATTATCTTACTTCTTCTGGATTTACATAGTATCGCAAAATTACCACATTAAAAAAATAGATTTAAAGCTATCTATTCCACGGTATGTCTACGATCATTTATATTATATTATGTAGTGTCTACTAAGCGCGACCCGGTAGAGATAAGGTGCCCGTCCCCTATTTCCTGTATCAAGTTATCGATGGGGATAGTGTTAGTTCAGAAGGGCCTGATCGAGTTCACACCTTTGTATTAAAAGTCGATAATAATATTCGATTGTACATAATTTATTGCTATCGAATACAAAGTAATCGATTCAATGATCGATTACTTTGTATTCGATAGCAATAAAAGTTGGTACAATTAAAGAAATTACAATTTTACTTTACTTTCAATTCAACGTCGAAAGCAAAAATCATTATATTATTTACTAGCGATCCGCCACGGCGTCGCACGGGTATAAAATATATATAGCCACTGAAAAAATGATTAAAATCGATAGCCTATGATTCTTCACGTAGTCTACTTCTTATATGTGCCAAATAACATAAAAATTGCTGCAGTAGTTCGCGAGATAAGCCCTTTCAAATGATTTCCCCCGTTTTTTCCACATTCTCCTATTAATCTTAGCGTGATAAAATATAGCCTTCCTCAATAAATGGGCTATCTAACACTGAAATAATTTTTCAAATAGGACCAGTAGTTCCTAAGATTAGCGCATTCAAGTTAGCTCTTTCAAATAATTTTATCCGTTTTTTCAACATTTTCCTCTATTCCTTCGCTCCTATTAGTCTTAGCGTGATAAAATGTAGCCTACTAGATGACGCCCGCAATTCCGTTACGCCAAAATTCGTTAATCGCGCGGGAACCGTACATTTTCCAAGACAAAAAGTATCCTATGTCCTTTCCCGGGACTCAAAGTATCTCCATGCCAAATTTCAGCCAAATTGGTTTAGCGGTTTGGGCGTGAAGAGGTAACAGACAGACATACTTTCGCATTTATAATATTAGTATGGATTATAGCCTTCCTCGATAAATGGGCTATCTAACACTGAAAGAGTCATCAAAATCCGTTGCGTAGTTTTAAAGATTAAAGGGAACAAAGGGACATGAGGGAAAAAAAGCGACTTTGTTTTATAATAATATGTACAGATTCTATAAGCAGCTTCGGTATCATTATATGTAATCGAATTGTTCTTCAATCGTTTTCAGGCTTCAAGGTCCGTGGAAAAATATAGTGTCCTAGATTCTTATGCAAAATTCTAACGCTGCGTGGATAGCAATACAAAACAAAAATACGTTGCATATTATGGTAACCATATCACATGTTATGTTCATGTATGCTGTTGTTGGAATTTCCAAGTTTTTTGTAGAGTATTTGTATATGTTTTTTTCAGCTGTTTACAAAGTAAATGCAATGATATTATTGCTATTGTAAAAGGAGCTGACTTCTTATTATATGGCGGTGGTTCTCCTATCGTACGAAAGTAAGCGTGACTTTAGATAAGAAAGAACTATGGAGTATCGCATGCTTGAAAAGCTTGTTTTTGTGTAGCACGAGTTTGATAAAAAGGAAACACAAAACGTTTCTGAGGTTCTTTGACAGGAGTTGATCTTTGCAACAGTGCAGCGTTAGTGATTGATTAATGATTAACTAGCTATTTGACCGAGATTTGCTCGGTAAGTATTCGATAAAACACAAATAAAATGTCATTTTCTAAAAATGATTCCTAGCTAGATATCGCCTCCGAAACCTAAATAATATACTAAATTTCATGAAAATCATTAAAGCCGATTACAAGATTCCAATTATATATATGTTACGCTCAAAGACCGAAATCGCTCGATGAGCGAAAAAAAGGCTCACAACGCGTTGTGGTCACAGTCAAACGGCCACGACGCGTTCTGGCAATCGCAAAAAGTCCATAACGCGAAATTCGTGTTGTGGCTGATATGCTATTCGTTTTTTCTTGATCTGTTCTTGATTGATTAATTGTCCATAAGTATGGAAGATTATATTTGAATTACCACGCGTACTACAAAATATTTTTTATTATATATATTTCAAAGTGTTTGTTATTGTTTTTTTATATAAGGTAATCTGATCTTAATAAATAATAAGTATTTAGTTTTTTTATTTATTTTTATATATAATTTAAATATAATACTACTAGTTGATGCCCGCAACTATGTTGCGCCAGACAGACAGACAGTAATAAAAATAGTACGGATAGTATAATGGAAGTATGGATATTTTATAAATAATAATGATAAACACGTTATGCAGTGATTTAGTAAAAGAAAAAATATTTTGTACCTAGTACACGTGGTATTGAACGTTGAACTTGGCTTGAATGTGATCTGAAAACTTTTTACGACAGAAGTATTGAATTGAATAGCTATGCAATATTTTGCTTGGCTCCTTTTATATTTCATGTTTTGGTGGGATAAACATTAGTAAAACGTGTTCATAACATTTTGTGATCAGTAATTTCGGTTTATCTAAAATAGTTTTTTGCACATTTACTTTTAGTATTAAGATAAGCTATACAGACGTCGGAGAACGCTCAAGTATGAGCATTATCGTATAATTTTACGTGAATCCTGAATAGACGAAATAAAGATACATACTGAGAATATCTTTGCGAAAACTCTACTGGTTGAGTGCATAAAGTGTTTTTGGAATAAAATTTATCTGATAAAGAGAATTGACAATGATATTTACGTAATGTAATGGAAGGTTATACTTAAAAAGATGATGAAAAGGAATTATAGTAATTTTTTTTGTAGATATAAAATAATTTATCCTGAATGACATACCATGGTATCAACACAGCCTAAACCAGAGATCGTAGACACTTCAAAGGGTGTTATTCCTTTGGGGTAGACATACGATAAAAAGGAATTTCCAAATTCCACCCGTAAAGTTTATATTCTTTGCAGAATTGCAAAAACATTATTTGTTGCAATTTATGAAAGATCATAATATTTTGTCCGAGAATTAATTGTTTAAATAGCTTTAAAGTATCTACAAGAACTGTACAGATGCCTACGAAAATTGTACATGTAGCTACGAGAACTATACAGGTCGCTACGAAGACCGTATAGGTTGCTACGAGAGCTGTACTGGTTGCTACGAAAACTGTACCGGTTGCTACGAGAACTGTATAGTTTGCTACAAACTGTACACGTGCCAACGAAAAATTTAAATGTAGATCATATGTAATGTATGTGTAGTATAAAACTCGTATATTTGTTCAGTATCTATATCTTCTTCTCTTATATATAAAAATGGATTTTCAAATGTGTTAGTCGCGCTAAAACTCGAAAACGGTTGAACGGATTGGGCTGATTTTAGTCTTAAAATATTCGTAGAAGTCCAGGGGAGGTTTTAAAGTGACACGAAGTTCATCGGGACAGCTAGTCTTCTTATATATAAAAATGGATTTTCAAATGTGTTAGTTGCGCTAAAACTCGAAAACGGCTGAACGGATTGGGCTGATTTTAGGCTTAAAATATTCGTAGAAGACTAGGGAAGGTTTTATAGTGATAGGACGTTCACCGGGATAGCTAGTACTTTATAAATGTGCAAAGTCAGATTTAAATGAGATTTCGATTGTATTTAAAATTTCGAATTCGCATTAGCTGGATCACCTACTGGATATAAAAATAACAATACTTATTATAAAATATAGATATCTATATTATTATGTTTCTATAATAATATGTGGTTATTATACCCAGCGGAGTCGTCGAATTTCATAAAATGGCATTTTCATGGCCACAGGTTGACGGTTTGTTACGAAATATATTAATATTAAAATGGAATTTAGATATTTTCTATACAAGTCTTACCATCGTTATGAAAAAAACCAGCCAAGTGCGAGTTGGACTCGCCCATGAAGGGTTCCGCAGCAGCAATAAGGCTTATTTCTATAAAATTAAAAGGTTTTTGATTTATTTTTATATTTCAGTTGATTTAATGAAAGTTAAATTAAGGTTTACCATTTATGACGTATAAAAAAACTACTTGCTAGATCTCGTTCAAACTAATTTTCGTTGAATCGAATTTTTATAGCAATGCACATCATATATATTTTTTAGAATTATTATGCCCCCACTTTAGAAGTTAAACTATTCAGGTTAGAAACCTCAATATGATTTTAAAGAACTATCCATAGATACCCCACACGCATAGGTTAGATGAAATTTGTTTTTTGTGTACCTATGGGGACCCCTAAAATTTTTAATAATTTTCCCATTTTTGTATTAAAATCTTTATGCAGTTCACAGACTACATTTACTTACCAAGTTTCAATAATATAGCTCTAATAGTTTCGGAGAAAAGTGGCTGTGACATACGGACGGACAGACAGACAGACATGAAGAATCTATAAGGGTTCCGTTTTTTGCCATTTGGCTACGGAACCCTAAAAAGGTTCGTAGTAAAGAGATCCTGTTGTATGTAAAGAATTAAAAAAAAACCGACAAGTTCGGACGACAAGATCTTAATACACCGTGGCTTCGAATTTGAGAATTTTAATTCTCAATAAAATCTTAGCTCATCTGTTACTATTTTGCACCTTAAAAAATACCAAAGGATTGTTAATTGCTAATTAATTCCTGGTTATCGTTGATCAAAAACAAAATTTTAAACTTTGACTACTCAGAGTGATCAAAACTGATATCATAAGTTTTGCGCCTTGCCTTAGCCTATCGCTAAGCTAGGCCAAAGTTTTGAATCATTTTAGTAAAAATAGTACTTACATTTCTGCGAGTCAGTCTTGTGTGGCGACTTCTTGTCGCGGCCCATGGCTGCGCGGGGGCGGGCGCGGGGGGCGGGCGAGTACTATCGGCCGCGCCGCGCGCCGAGCGCCACCGTGTTCTCGTGGTTATGCCAGATGCCTGTAACAACAAATACTGTTAATGTTTTTTAAACAGAGCAGGAGCCAGACAAACACTGTAAAACTCTGTCACCAGTAGTATTTCCGGACCAATACGACCTGCAAACCTTCAAGAAGAGAGCGTATTCCCTCTTAAAAGGCCGGCAACGCAGCGGGGCTAAAATGGTCGCTTTGAAGAATCATGACATGAATCATAATATGATTCATTTTTCTAAAATCGCAAAATGCAACTCTGCTTACAATTCATTTCTGTATTTTTGTACTGATTTGATATTTGTCAGTTTGACAGTTTTGACAATTCATTTGCTGAATTGATTGAGAGGAATAGGCTACTTGACCTATATTCAATTTCATTGAACAAATGCATATTTCTAGTAGAACTTGGCCTAGTTAATCGTATTTCACCCTTATCATCAAATAAAAACTTATGATTGATATATAAAGTCGATTTGAAAATATGATTTTATGAAAATAGGATTTGTACTGACGAAAACGCTTTTGCGGTACTTCCGATTTGGATGTGACGTCATCCTCATAGTAATTTAATATCTTTTATTTATCGCGCTCGTTATATGTAAGTTTATTTGTACATAAATATTAAGAATAAGCCTAGAAAGATTTTTAAAATATATTTTCTTAAATAATTCAAATAAAACATCAGTTTTATATATTATCTCCATTTATTGTAGACAGGAAATGAAATGGCCAAAACTTTTCTCCAAAAGTTTTCAACATTACAAATGATTTCTAATTTCTTATTTAATTATTTTATAATTTTGGGCACTTTTAGACTCGTACATTTATCAAATTAAAATTTTTTCAATAAAGAGAGTTTAAAATACAAAACGTATGACGTCACACTATGGCGGGCAGTGTTTTCGGCGCCATATAAAAGGCATGTTTTTCAATCAATATTTTAATGGGTTTCTACTGTGTAAAATAATGAAATATTAGTTTTTTTTTTGTGAAAATGAATGATTAAGAAGCGACTAGCATGAAGAAAAAAAATAGGTCAAGTAGCCTATTGCTAAATGTGACCATTTTAGCCCCGCTGCTCTTCTAATGTTGCGAGTGTCCATGGGCGACCGTAGTTGCTTTCCATCAGGTGACCCGTTTGCTGGTTTGCCCCCTTATTTTATTTAAAAAATAAACATTTCTTTTAAGGCGAGACCGCGCTAGGCGACGCCAGGTTCGGACTTAGGTGACGGCCAAATATTATTTGTATGAACTATGAAATCGTACGCACTAAACGGCAACGGCAATTAATTTACGTAGTGTCTAAAATTGCAGTCTCGCTGTATACAGTATCTTAATATTCTCATCTCATACGAGCGTGAGCTTAATTTTGCAGACAGCTTCGTAAAAATATTGTCTACGGAAACTAATGCTAATTCTTCTAGTTCACAAAATATCATAATACGACTCTAATTCAACACAAATTCAAAAATCCTGTACAAATTTTCTTACACGGCAGCTAGTAGACGAGAAATTAAAATGATATTAAGAGTCCGTATACGAAATTTTGTCGATTTTACCGAAATTGCAAAGGTTCGCTACAGAAATATTATTAGGTTTTTTCCTCTTATTATACTAAAAAAATATATATTAATTATTAGATTTAAAATATATTTAAGCGCGGAAAGCCGACTCGAACTTGCGGCGAGAAATATAATGTGAGATTTAGGTTGTTTTGAATCGTGTTTTTTTGGCACAATTTGTTTTTTTTTTCCTTTTTTCTCGAATTGGATAGAATTTTATCTATAGATTATTTCTGTCGTTTTCTTTTTATGAATTGTAGCTCCAAGTTGCCGAAATTAACAGCAATTCTTTGCCCATTTTCTCTAAAATTTGCAGAGTTACATATTTTTTTACTCAACTATTTCATATTAAAGTGGTAAAAAGTAATTCCAACATTTTATAGACGACTTTCTCAACAGTACATTGTATTTTTTTCATACCGTTAAGACGTCAATACAATCCATAAACAGGTGATATTCTAAACCTTTTACAGCAAAAATCACAAAACTGTCGCGGGTTTGAGTTGGATTATTTAAAAATACTTAAAAAAATAAAAAATCTAGCTCCAACACTAGATTATAATTGAAATGATCTTACATGTTGTGCATTAAAACTTATAGAAATACTGTATTTTAACTGTTAAATCACGTCTGTAAAATCAGCGAAATCGGCAAATTTCGTATACGGACCCTTAACACTGCTGCTTCTAATAAATAATTCATCATAGTAGAACTTAGTTCCAATTATGTCCCAACACGAGGACACAATTAGTACAGGTTCAGTGTTCACAGGGTCTGATATTAGTCTCCCGCCAGGCGCTCACTGGAGCGGGAGAATTCATTAACCTTCCGGAAAAACGATCAAAGTGATTAACCCATTAAGGCTAGTGGCGGAAGCGGTAGCGAGAGCGGGAGCGGGAGCGACAGCGGGTTTAAAGATACGGATAATCAAAGGCAGCACTGTATTTTTGTTGTTAAGAGCCCGGGCTACCCTCGAAATTCTCATACATACGTAATACCAAAATCATTTTCTCATATGAAAATATTTAACATGTTTGAGTTATTTTTCAGCTTAAAATAGTAGTTACCTAGGTTCCTGTACAAAAATTAACTTCAAAATATTTAAACACTAAAAAATTTTTTTTGTGTATAATTTTTTTTTACTAAAGTTACTACTAAATATTTAAACACTAAAAATAGAGTAAAACACAAAAAAAAAATATAAATAAATATTTAATTTACTACAAAATATTTCAACTCTAAAAAATATTTTTTAGTATTTAAATATTTTGTAGTAAATTTACTATTTATTTATATATTTTTTAGTGTTTTACTCTATTTTTTTGTGTTTAAATATTTAGTAGTAAATTTAGTAAAAAAAAATTATACACAAAAATATCTTTTTTTAGTTTTTAAATATTTTGAAGTTAATTTTTATTCAGGAACCTAGGTAATTACTATTTTAAGCTGAAAAATAACTCAAACATGTTAAATATTTTCGTATGACAAAATGATTTTGGTATTACGTATGTATGAGAATTTCGAGGGTAGCCCGGCCCCTTAAGTATGTAAGATAATTTGAATTTTATTTTCATTGCAAATAAACATACTCTTCTAAATTAAATAAAGTTAAACATCCAATTATTGTCACTTTAAGAAATTCATAAATTGATCGGGAGGTTGGTTTACAGGCTAGGCCTAGTTTAGGCACTGCAGGTCTCCCTAATATCCTGTGATCTACGTAGCAATTGTAAATTTTGACTTTGTGGTGAGAAAAGTTAAACTATGATTAACTATTTATTAAAGTACAGCAAGTCCTTATTATTGGTACTTTACAATAATTTTTTAAGCTAAGGTGCAGATTAGAGGATGATTGCCGACGATTGATAACCCAATCGCCATGTATACCCTACCAAGTCATACTATTAAGGGCAACTTGGAATTTTATTTAAAATCAATTCAAACAAAAAATCAAATCTTTCCTCTTTATAATATTAGTGTACAAAATACAATATCTACTTAGTCTATACACTATAGCTGTTTATACACAGTAGCTAGTGCTACTAATGTACAGTTAAACCACAGACATAGATCAAGATAGATACCGCATGTCGCTCCTTTTGTATGAAAGCAAGCGTGTCACTTTTTTTTCCTACCACTGCACTGTGACGTATTGGTGATAAGAAACGTGTCCATTATCAAGGCCAACGTTTCTATTTGAATGTCTACAGCTCAATACGGCACTTTTAGGCATTTAGGCATTTTTAAAATTCCCAGTCCCATTCTGATAGCAGACTAAAGAACTGACTTTCGAAAGACGAGCATTTCTCGTCGTTTGGGAACGCGATATGGCACGCGAAGTACATCAGCGTTGCCAGACGTCTCGATTTTGGCGAGACGTCCCAATTTTTTCATCAAAATTAAATGTCCCGCGCGGGACAGGCTCAGACCCGCTTTTCGGGGAAAGCCCGAACGTACGTGCAGCGTGCTGAGAAAGAAAGGTGCGTAATGAATATGAGAGTGGGAGGTAGAGGGGTGGATTTTCTTTGGTTACTTTAGTATCTCTTGTCACATAAACGTTATTTTAACGCAAATAAAAAGATAAAAATTCAAAAAACTTTTGAATTAATACCTTTTTATACTTTGTCCCGCTTTTGACTGAAGAATCCCTTTTTTTACCACTCAAACGCAACGCTGAAGTACATACACATGTGGTATCTATCTTAATTTATGTCTGTGAGTCAAATTAATTAAATATTATTTCGGCGTCTGTCTGGCTCCACTTTGATTATTGAGATAGTTTCAAATTAATTAAAGTTAGGGATTCATAAGTTCGCAATTGCCCGGGCTATGTATCATTAGTAAACATCTTAAGTGTAGTTTGTGACCACTTTCTAGGGTCCACCAGTCTATGTTTAAACGAGACAATCCATACTAATATTATAAATACGTGTCTGTCTGTCTGTTACCTCTTCACGCATAAACCGCTGAACCGATTTTGCTACGCATGGGAGGTACTTTGAGCCCCGGGATAAGACATAGGATACTTTTTGTCCCGGAAAAATGTACAAGTCCCGCGCGATAAACGAGTTTTGGCGCAACAGAGTTACGGGCGTCATCTAGTCTGGTATAATAACTTTTTCATAATTATGGTTTTGTATGCATCGTTATTTCAAATAACAACGAACGATCTAGTTAAGCAGATTCTCATAACAGCCCAGTCAACAAAGTAGTTGTAGAATGTGTGAGCGGGAACCTAAGCAATTTCTGCAGGAACTTATTCAGGGTGGTTAAGGACAAAACATACTAAAAGTCCTGAAGTCTAGGAGGTGAGCCGGAGGGAGGGAGGGGCGACAAAGGTCAACATTTTTTGTTTTTCGTCAATAACTAAAAAAATATGCGTTGTAGCAAAAATATTCTATGACGACCATGAAGCTTATTAAATTCTCTATAAATTAGGTTCAGTGCAGTTTTTCCAAATTCTTATCCGTTTTCGAGCTACACGCTCAGGAATAGTAAAAATTAACAAAAGCTTTATTTTAAACTAGACGTACCGCGCGGCTTCGCCCGCGTAAATTAGACATTTCACAGACAAATTAGTCCACAAAAATTTAGCCAATAGCCTTTTTCGATAAATGGGCTATCTAACCTGTTATTAGCGCGTTCAAAAAAGCTCTTTCAAATAATTTTCCCCGTTTTTTCTACATTTTCCTCTATTTCTTCGCTCCTATTAGTATTATCGTAATAAAATATAGCTTATAAACTTTCTCGATAAATGGGCTATCTAAAACTGAAAGAATTTTTCAAATCAGACCAGTAGTTCCTGAGATTAGCGCGTTCAAATAAACCCTTTCAAATAATTTCCTCCCATTTTTTCCACATTTTTCTCTATTTATTCGCTCCTATTAGTCTTAGCGTGATAAAATATAGCCTATAGCCTTCCTCGATAAATGAGCTATCTAACACTGAAAGAATTTTTCAAATCGGACCAGTAGTTCCTGAGATTAGCGCGTTCAAGCAAACAAACTCTTCCGCTTTATAATATTAGTATAGATCAGGGGTAACCAAATGGCGGACCGCGGTCCGCATCCGGACCGCCGACTCATTGTGTGCGGACCAAGCATATTCGAAGATGAACTTCGTTAAAAATTAATTTCGGTCTCGACATACTGAGGAACAAAAATTTACACTTTTCTCATTGATACAACAGAGCGAGACAGTACTTCAGTCTGGACCAACGCCTACAACTCTACAAGGCGCAGGTTCGGCCTCATATGGAATATTGTTTTCATCTCTGGGCAGGGGCGCCAAAATACCAACTGCTCCCTCTGGATCGTATCCAATGAAGGGCCGCTCGAATTGTTGACTGCCATAGTGTTTCAAACAACTTGGACCCCTTGGAATTACGCCGAGATGTAGCTTCACTCTGCAACCTCTATCGGTTGTATCACGGGGAGTGCTCTGAGGAGTTGTTCGGAATCATACCACCTGCAACTTTTCGCCATCGTCCCACGCGAAAAATATACCATCCTCATCACCTTGATGAGTGACAGTCTTCCACAGTGCGTTTTTCGCGTAACTTTCTGCCGCGCACTGTAAAACTCTGGAATGAACTGTCACCAGCAGTATTTCCGGACCTATACGACCTGCAAACCTTCAAGAAAAGAGCGTATTCCCTCTTAAAAGGCCGGCAACGCACCTGCAGCTCTTCTGATGTTGCGAGTGTCCATGGGCGACGGTAGTTGCTTACCATCAGGTGAGGATTAAATAAAAAAACATTACTGGTAAAGATAAAAAAGCTATCCCAATTTTCAGCACATTTTCAGCAGCAAAATAGCACAGTATCAAGTATAAATTTCAGTAGAACGTATAAATATCGTACGGGGATAATTGCTTTACCAATTCAGTCAGTTGATAACGTTCTTATTGTTCTATCACATAATTGCTTGGTTCTTTCCTTTGTCGCTTGTTTTAATTGATCTATGTTGTTTTGACCAAAACAAACGTTTTATTAATCGTTTGTTTTGGTAAATTTAGTCGTAAATTGTGGTAAAATCAGCACAATTACCTTCAGTCCTTATACAACAAAACACGACGTTTTGCTACCTCTAATTTCTAAAAAACCCATTAGGAGACTTTAGAGATAATTGATGGTGAATTACTCCTGAGTAGCTGGCATGTTTAAAATAGTAACATTTAAAATCATGTCCCAAGCACTACAGTAAGTATTTGAAGAGATGGTCACCTACTCTCTAAAAATACTATACAAATCATTAACAACGGATGCAAATACCTTGTTTCTTTGCTTATACTCAATTTTTCATTACACATCGTATATCGCGCGTGTATCGAGGCGCCTTACAGTAATGTACTTTATCACCCTACCTACTATGTAGCTATATTACTGTGTACTCAAGCGTGTACCTCAACGTCAGCTCGGGGCAGCTAGCCAATTAATTCCGATAAGTAGGGCTTAGCCAAATAAACCCTTATTAGTTTTGCTCTCCACTGACGGCCTTAAGGTATTTCTTGAAGGTATTATGGTGCATGTCAAGCTTATGGTTAGGACGGTAAGGTTTAAGCTATGGTTTAAGCCCGGCCGCACATTATCCGAATTTCTGATCAGAAAAATTCTGATGCCCGGCCCGGCCCCGCTTATACATTTTGACACGTCAGAATTCTGATAGTATGCGGAGTCCACGACAAAATGTATGAACAGAGTGCGTTCCGACGGGCGTCCGTATTTTTCTGATCAGAAATTTCGGATAATATGAAGCCGGGCTTAAACCTTACCGTCCTAGCCATAAGCTTGACATGCACCATAATACCTTCAGGAAACACCTTAACTTGTTGGTGACTGTACTTAGAAGAGGTTTGTGATAGACTGTGCCTTCAAGCTTATGCAAAAGTGTAATAAAAAATAAAAAGCTATTTTAAATAAAAAGCTAATATTTTTTTTTGATAAAACTTCAATATTAGATACGTCTGCATAAGATTAACTTAATTTTAATAACTTTTAGTTATTCGAAGGTTTTAACAAAAGCGAACGAGTCAAATAAAAATGTCTTAAATATCTTTATCCTGTTTAATCCTACACAAAATACACTTTTTTACGTACTTCATAATAACTTGTGCACTTAATTACCCTTTCCATCTATCCACATAATTATAACTGGAAGACATATAAAATTGCATATTATATAACAAAGGTAATAAACAGTAACAAAATAAATTTACCGAGGCCCGTCACAGCTTGGCTCGGCGCCAGAAGATACGGAAAGGATTTACCTCGCGATAAGATACGACACCGTCAATGTACACTTTATTACCTTTAAACGTTTGTTTCTGATTTAAATTAGAAGTAATATGGAATTTGTTTCAAAATGTAGCTAGGGTCAATTCAACGTCTGATAGAGCTGCGGTAGGTTCTATCGTACTGCCTTAAGGGGCCGGGGCACCCTCGAAATTCTCATACATACGTAACACCAAAATCATTTTCTCATACGAAAATATTTAACATATTGTTTGAGTTATTTTTCAGCTTAAAATAGTAATTACCTAGGTTCCTGCACAATTTTTTTACAAAATATTTAAATAAGTACTTGTGTTTGTGTTTAAATATACTTATTTTTTAGTATTTAAATATTTTGTAGTAAATTTACTACTTATTTATTTATATATTTTTTAGTGTTTAAATAATATTTAGTAGTAAATTTACTTAAAAATATTTAAACACTAAAAAAATTTTTTAGTGTTTAAATATTTTGTACAAAAATTTTGTGCAGGGACCAAGGTAATTACTATTTTAAGATGAAAAATAACTCAAACATGTTAAATATTTTCATATGACAAAATGATTTTGGTATTACGTATGTATGAGAATTTCGAGGGTAACCCGGCGTCATAAGGGACGACGTAGCACTATGGGGTTGTGGGAAATAATGCGTAGAGGCCAAAGGAAGATCTTCCGACCGAGCGAGGTGGTATGCTCGGTCAGGCCGAAGCCCGCGTGATACAATTCAGCTGTCGTATATATACCGACGCGCTTAGAAAACTTCGATATCGCGATGCAGGAATGTTAGGCGAATTGTACCGCTACATCACTCCCCCCCGAAGACCGGAGGTCGAATCTTGAAGTCTTGTCGCTTGAGTCGCCAGTGCCATTGAGTTCCAGTGAGTCGGAACTGTTGCAGTGAGTCCCAGTGAGTCGGAACTGTAAGCTGCTGCACGGGATCCAGTGAGTCGGATAAGCTGCCGTGCGGGGCCGATGCTACGTGCTGACCAGGAGAGATGTGCTCTGCTTGCTGACCGGTCGGTGTAGTGAGAAAGCCCGATGATGCCGATGCGGAGTCGCCCAGGCCGCGGTACGTTGCGGCTAGTGGACGATGTACCCGATGAGGCGATGCTGGCTGGCGCGGTGCGGAGGGGCGGGGAGTGATGATGATGAAGGAGGCGTGTTCTGTCGAGGGTCACCAATGTGGGAATAATGCGTGGCGACGCTAAAGGAAGATCTTCCGACCGAGCGAGGTGGTATGCTCGGTCAGGCCGAAGCCCGCGTGATACAATTCAGCTGTCGTATATATACCGACGCGCTTAGAAAACTTCGATATCGCGATGCAGGAATGTTAGGCGAATTGTACCGCTACAGGGTTTTAGTGTGTACCTAGTCCCTACTGGAGAGTCTCATGTACCCCGGCCGATATCCCCAATCCACCGGGAATGTGTAAAGTCATCCAATTAAGCCCCACGTAAAGAAAAAGGGCTTATAATGCAGTCACAACTAGAATATGACTACGAATGGTTTCAACGCAAAAAGATATGCTATGACTTTTTCCAAATTCAAACAATAGGAGGAATTGGAACATGATATTAAAATACATTTTCGCATTTGTAAAGCCTATTCGTTCGCTATACGCCTACTCATAATAATTCATATGGTTTATGCAATAAAAAATATTATTTTACCACAACAATTTGGCCCCGCTAAAAGAAACCCCGTTCGAAAATTGCCACAGATATTTATTATAAGATATTGCATCTTCAAGAATGTTATCAAAATACCGAGTTTGGAATTCTTGCGAGCAATCTTGCTTCAATGTGCTAGAGTCTAGACGACGCGCGCCTGTCTACGAAGATTCCAATACGATGCATATACAACTTTCCAACCCCCCCCCCCCTCCACCCACCACAAGCTCGACGGAAATTTAAAGTGCAAATAGAATATTTAAAAACACTTTGATCTGCTAGTCGCTACATGTAACCGCTGATGTGTGTAATAATTATTATTACTGCTCTAAGTTTCGTAGCGCTCTGGTAGTAATCCCGTTAAAACTAATGCATTTGGGTGAAATAAAACGCATATTTTTAGTGTTAGTATGTACCTTTTTCGCTAAACGTTAATGTGTTATATTAATATGTAACGCCGTCGAGCAAAATGATTATATTATTATGAATTTAATTTTCGTAGCACTCTCGTAGCAATGTCGTAACTCGTAGCCATTGCATTTGGGGGAGAGAAAATATGATGAGTTGGCCTGTCAGGTCTACTTACTCTTGGGCGTTTTTCAATTTAAAATAAAAGCGTGGGCATTTTGCCGTTCTCCTACTTAGGACTGTAAAAGCTGAAAGGAGGTACGTAAAATATAAAGTACACATTAGTGTCACACTTTTCAGTATTCTTTACATAAAACTCAGGATTCTCATGAAACATTTTACTAAAAAAGCATTATTTTATCCTTTAAAAGTTACTCAATGGTTATTACCGTGGAATTATTGCGAGTAAATAGTCGAGTACAATAAAAACATTTGAAACAACGAAAATGTGCAAAGATCGCCAAGAAGCAACAGTAAAACCGAGCGGCGGAAAATGATAATATACCTACATTGCCGGCGTTAAAACTTACTCCGGCAATGTGATAGCGGGTTATAGGTCCAGAGGGAAGCTGTTCTTTTATTGTTAAAGCTATTTACGATCGGTGCGGCATAAATTGATGCCTTAGAGCCTCTGTACGCTTGAGTTACTTCGCTTGTGGGCAAAATAGAACGTGATTTTTATTGTAAGTCGACCGGCAAACATTGTTTTGCCACGTACGGTGTGGGAGGCTTCTGCATTGAGCCTGAAGCCGTTGTCAAGAAGACGTTGTTTGTACCGATCAAAAACTTGGATAAGCGCGATTCAGATTTGTGCGCCGTTTGTTATGATGCAATGCTATTTCGAGAATTAAAACTAGATGTCGGCTGATTCTCAAACCCACACAATACAGTCGGAGGAGTTAAGCAATCAACAGCATGACACTAGAATTTTATTAAAAGACATATAACACTGTACACGGCGAAACACGGAAGGTGGCGGTCATTGACTCCCTGACAAAACTTGTCATTTTCTGTATAAACCGCGACTGACAATGAAGTGAGATGTTGTCAATCGCGGCTTTGTATAGAAAATGACAAGTTTTGTAGATGTTGCCCCGCGCCTTTAACAAACTTTATGCAGAAATTCATAAATCGCAAGAAAGAGTTTTTGCAATGAAAACTGGTTAATTGCTATTTTCAATAGCTTGTGTAAGATCATCCGTAAAAGTTTGACCAGCCAACTTAAAACGGCCACGGAAACTAATTAAAGTTCACAGCTTTAGTCCGACTACCAAGTAGCTACATCAACTATTGTATAGCTTAGCTGGATTATACACTAACCCCATTGATTATAAAGCTAATTAGCAATATAGCAATTATTTCAAACACATTTCAATGCTGTTTTTGCTTACTTATAAAGATCTAGATGACGCCCGCAACTCCGTTGCGCCAAAACTTGTTTATCGCGCGGAAACCGTACATTTTTTTCGGGATAACAAGTATCCTACGTCATTTCCCGGGACTCAAAGTATCTCCATACCAAATTTCAGCAAAATCGGTTCAATGGTTTGAGCGTGAAGAGGTAACGGACAGACAGACAGATATACAGATAGACAGACAGACACACTTTCGCATCTATAATATTAGTATGGATATGGAAGTATGGATATTTCGAGAATTACAAATAAGAATTTACTTGCAGTTGCTATTTTGTATTCCGTACAAAAATACTTCAATTTAATGACGAGCGAAATAATTATATTAATTGTAAGCAATTTAAGCTTGCGATAAAAGCATTAAAACGAGCAACATTCAGTAATTCCGCTCATATTGGGGTAATTCATTAGTTAGGTAATTTTTCGGTCGGTCGACTCTCGTAGTTATTACCGCTCTGGCCGTGGAAGTCTAGTGCACCTAGACTAGGTACGCCGGAAACACTATGCGCCAGTTTAATTTAGAGTGTAGCTTTTCATTAAAAATTAATTTAGCATTTCGTTTAGTTTTGCAAAACGTAGTTAATTGCACTAGTTCAATATATAAGACGTAGTTTATACGTGGGACAGCCATGCTTCGGCACGAATGGGCCGGCTCGACCGGAGAAATACCACGGGCTCACAGAAAACCGGCGTGAAACAGCGCTTGCGCTATGTTTCGCCGAGTGAGTGAGTTTACCGGTCGAGGCTAAATCCCCTACGCTTTTTCCTTACCTACCCTCCCCTATTTCCTTCCCTACCCTCCCCTATTCCCTTCCCTACCCTCCCCTATTACCCTTTTCCCTCTTAAAATGGCGGCAACGCACCTGCAGCTCTTCCGATGCTGCGAGTGTCCCTGGGCGACGGAAGTTGCTTTCCACCAGGTGACCCGTTGCTCGTTTGCCCCCTTATTTAATTTTAAAAAAATCAAATATTAGTAGATAAGATGTTTCTTGTGAAAATTATACCGGAACCGTTTCAAGTTCTTTCCTAAAAAATTGCTTATTGACCTTCCACGTTTGGTCCTACTTTATATCGGCCTTTAATCCAAATAATCCAAAAAGTTTGCCTATTTGTATATAGTTTTCTTATAAACTATGTTTTATTATTCTGATGTATTATATTATAGTGATTAAAATTTGGTAACCAATTAAAGTTAAAATACTCAGTAGTTTTAAATTAATGTTTAGCGATTATTTTAATATCTTTGAGTTCAGCCGTTAGACAATTTTAAGCAATTTTACTCTTAAACGCATGAAATATTCACTTCCTTTCACTTACACTACACAAACTTCTATTCGAGACACACAAACAAAGCATGTCGCAAATTTATCTCTTCACACCAAGTTGGGTTTGGATTGTACTGGAAGTTTATGGTGGACCAACAACTTGCGCCACATCGATCACTGTTATCTCAATCCCACAGACACTCCATGCTTAGTTAACTCACTATATTATAGATACTAGGGCCTGTTTCACCACTTCCTGATAAGTGCTGGATAGGCTATCCACAACTTTTTTTGAGAGATGAAGTATGGAGTATCTGTCAGATAAGTTGTAGCTAGCCTATCCGGCACTTTATTGAGTTGGGGTGGGGAGCAAAGCCCGGAAGTCGTTCAATCAAACGGCGGAGTAATCGTTGAACATAAAAAATAAAAAAAATTAAACACAACGACGCGATACCATTTTGTAATAAGCAACATTTTCAGGAGGGGGAGGGGGGATTTGAAACAGGCCCTTAGGGTCAACACAGACGGACCGCATTTCAACTGCAATCCAACTGCAAATTGCAGTTTAAGTGCAGTTTGAATGCAGTTGACACGACTGCAATACGACTGCAATAGAACTGCAAATCAAACGCGCAGTCGGATTGCAGTTCAGTTGCAGTCGGCGTGCAGTCGTGTGAACTGTTTGGTTGGCAGTTCTATTGCAGTCGTGTCAACTGCATTCAAACTGCAATTGAACTGCAATTTGCGGTTGGATTGCAGTTGAAATGCGGTCCGTCTGTGTAGACCCTTAATCTTAGAGTGTAGGGCTAAAAAATCAAAAATAGGATATAATATTATATGATTACTGCAATGTTATCACTTATCACGCTAGATGGCAGCACAGACAGTAAACAAAAAGCTTTTTTCGATGTTTGACAACGTTCTGTCAATATTCTGATATCATGACGTGTGGAACATGTCGGATTTTGGTCGGATCATTTACTCTGCTCCGACATCAGCTTCATAACATTCCGTGTTAGATAACCCCCCCCCCCCCTCCCCTGAAAGAAATTGTACAGAAATCTTCTTGTAGGTATAGGCAACGCGGCAGCGAATTCTTTTTAAATGCTAATCTTCACTTTATATCCTATTGAATATTGTAATTCGAATCCTATCTGCAATTCTATAAAGGATTTATTGGGTTAGTAATGAAACGATTCTGGCCGTTGTATTGCATTTGTATACTTCAGGAGATTTGAAACAATCAAAGGAATAAGCTCCTTACAATAATTCTACTCGAAATTGATTAGCATTTAAGAATAATAAAAACAAAATTCCAAATGTCCGGACTTAGGTAACCAATATTGTTGTGATGGTCAGCTTTCTACAAGTAAATTTTGAGTCCATAATAAGTATTTCTTGCAGCCGGCGCTTTCGTGCCAAAGCATAGCTACCTAGAGGCCATTAAAATGCTATCTTTATTTTATAGTGAATCCCAATTAAAACTATAATTTGTTCCGTAAACGATGATAGTTAAAATACACACAGTTTGAACGCGGGTTGTGGCGGGATTCGTGTTTGTAATTACAGACGCCGACCGCAGACACCATCATTACTACAGTTTTAAACTGTTTAAAATATAAATCATGTTAGGCGTTTGATATTTACACCTCCTTCTAGAGATGGATGGCATAATATTTGGCACTTGCACTTGTCTGATAGTCACTTGAAACCCAAGCTTTATCAATAAGGTAATAACATTTTAAGCTATTTCCAAGAATTTAATAGTATGTATTTAATAGTAAGTAAAAAGACAACGCAATAAAGACACTGCTATGGAGATTGGAGAGACTACATTGCTACGTTACGTTGCATTGCGGTTGCACAGTGCACACTTTAATGCACATTGCACATAATATTGTTATTATGCCACACAGTATTATAAACGACGGACAGCAAATACACTGACTACCGTGTTCGATGTTGATGACTGCAGGCGCGAATGGAATAAAGGACGCTCCAACGGCTTAAAGCATTTACGAACCAATTTAATCAAATTTGAGATCTGGGTGATAAATCCAACTCGGCCTACAGTAAACAGTACACAAACAATCCCGATCACTCCGCCCATAAACAAAGGATATGGCAGCAGAAATAAAGACATTTATATTAACTTTTAAATAAAGCTTTATCCTCAGTTCGTTAAACGCGATTGGTTCTGGTGGGCTCGGATAAAATCCATTTATTAAACTTTACTGAGCCAATATAAATTTTTATAGCGTTGTCAATAAACAGCCAACCCTCAGGGAACTTTATTTCTATGCGCAGATTTACGGACGAAGCGACACTTTTGACAGGTTCGATTTTTATCGCTAGCTTTTAAATCTGGCTAGATTTTTTAATGGTGAGGCAAAATCAATTCTGAAGGGTCAATCTACTTCAATCTAGACTGAAATTAACAAATTAAGGCGCAATTTAGTGATTATATTACTGTACTCGACGAAACATGGCGGTAGCGGTCATTGACTCCCTGTCAAAAACTTGTCGTTTTTTATACAAAGCTGCGATTGACAACATCTGACACTTGATTGTCAATCGCGGTTTATATAGAAAATGACAGGGAGTCAATGACCGCTACCGCCATGTTTCGCCGAGTACAGTATAGTACTGTGAAACGCCGAGCGGCCCGCTTGATATTTTTGTATTCACATCGTCGCGTCGCATTCCTTTACAAAATTCCTCGGAAAGCGGTAGCAAAATTTGGGCTAAAGTCTAAACAATCTACAACAACAAAAGAAGCGCAATTATAAAGAAAATGGCTGTCGCCGTGAATACATTTGAAACAAAACGCAATCAAAAGTATGATACTTGTCCTTTTGTGACTTGGGAACTACTTTGTGTAATAAAGGGCGGCACTTTACTGTAAAGGGTTTGGGGGCAGAGCTCACTTACGGCTAACTAGGGTTACCAAGTGTTTAGGCCGAGAGACCGGATAAATCACCTAGTTTAGACTCGACTGACGAGGTCTGGCAGGTGAAATAAGCAAACTAGTACAAAAATATTATGGAAAAATACAACGACACGATACTACCGCTATTATTCGGACAGTCGATACGGGACAGTAAAAAAAACTGAGTCCAGCTTTGTCCTAGCTCATGGCGACCCTACCAGCGGCTTGGGAATAACGTATTTGTAGAGCCTTAAAGATGAATTATACATCTTACGGCTTATGAATTTTATACATTTTGTTAGATTTTTTCCCCTTCCTGTTTTAATGGGACCAAAGCATAAATCAAAGAGGACCGAAGCTTTCTGAAATAAAAACACGGTCAGATTAGTCCAGTTTATTTAAATATGACAAGAAACATTTCCAAGACATTAAACCGTTCAAATCGGCAGGACATGCTGACATCTTCAAGTCTATCCACCGCGGAGGATACTCTTTTGACACCAGAACTCCTTCCCTCAATTGCTTCGTAGTTTGATAAACAAAACTGATTTTAGCTAGCATTTCCTCGGACTGATCTCTCCATTTTTGAAAAATTAGTTTACCTCCAATCGGCGTCTTTTCTATTTGGTCTGGAAGCGTAAACTTTTCGATGTCCAGTGCATCTACCAGTGATTGTATATTCGTATCGTGTCCCACCATGAGTACAAGTATTTTGTCACTCAATAGTGTATCAAAAATATAATCGAGCAATACTTTCGCTGCCAGTCGAGCTAAATAAGGACCATGGGAAAAAACGTTTATACTCGCTCGTGTTATTTTTCCCAACACTCGTTCCAAACTCTCAAAATCGCCAACACTTTCCATCGCAAAACCCTCGTAATAAGCCATAAGATATGCGTCGACTATTTCATTTCCATATTTCAGAGGCCCTATCAATTCTGGTTCCTTGCCAATTTCATAAAAAATTTTGTCACTCGAATTCGCGAAACTGCAAATTCGATACTCCCGGCAAATGGATGCATCGCTTATATTTACCAGTTTATCCAATTCCACATACGCACCTTTTAAATCGAGTTTGTTTAAATTCTTTTTCATTTCCTCCGCAACGAGATCCTTCGTTTGGAGTGGAGTGTTTCTGTAACTGGTATTGAAAACTGGGTCCATTTGGTCTGGATCAATACTATGAACTTTGACATCGCAATTAGGAAACGCGCCGTCCACGAAAGCTTTAGCCGTTTCTCTGGTCCTTTGTAGTGTGTTAGCGTAAACATAAATAGAATCATCACTCGGGCAGTTCGGTACCAGTTCGTTCTTTTTGAGCCAGTTGCCAATATATTCACCCATATGTTTTTCTAAAGCCGCTCCTTTGGGTTGTCAACTGTCCAGTGTATGTTGACGCCGGCCAAATATCAACGAGCTCCTTCAAGTTATTATCAGTCACCGGCTCTCGAATGTTATGGCGACTGAATATCAGCGCCTTCTCCAATTTCAAATTGTACACACCGCACACACACAAACACAGTATTGTCAATTTAAGCGCCATTTTGCGACTGAAAGAAGCACAAGGCATCACAGCTAGGACATCCTTTCTCTTTTACGACAGCTCGTCAATTGGTACATTCAGATTACTGATACTTATTCAGGACACGGTATTTTGGTAAGCGTGTTCTATCGTCAGTGGAAGCAGAGGCACTGTCATATGACACAAGTGTAGCCTACATAATAAACGTTATAAGTTATAACAAAAGGTGACCTTCGCTAATTAGAAAGTAAATATTAATTTGACATTTGTTTACAAAGCGGCAATGTGATTGTAATATTTTGTGACGGTAACATTCTGACGGTGCACTGCTGTACAACAGCTTTTCTAGCTGGAATTTCTAAACCAGCCTTTGCAACCTAATGCCTAAATGATAGAGCAGTATAAAAGATTTATCCGTCCTCGGCAACATAGACATTTAAATGTTTCATTGGGCGTTTGGGATCAGAACTGATGGCTTGGCTGTGGCGGCGCCAGCACATTACTTAGTGGTTTTGTTCCAACCACTGTCGAATACACGTTCGTTAATCGTTGATACCTTTATGGGTCCGCTTTTAAGAGCCCGTATTCTCTTTTCTACTGCTCTCTTCACACTCACGCCCGTCTTTCATATGCCAGGTGAAAAAGGACGATTGCCAAGTTAGCGGGCAGATAGAGGTTTTCTGTGTTTTTAAGGGTTTTTTATATTAAAGTGGTAAGAAGTAATTCCAACATTTTATAGACGACTTTCTCAACAGTGCATTGTATTTTTTTCATACCGTTAAGACGTCAATACAATCCATAAAAAGGTGATATTCTAAACCTTTTACAGCAAAAATCACAAAACTGTCGCGGGTTTGAGTTGGATTATTTAAAGATACTTTAAAAAAATAAAAAATCTAGCTCCAACACTATATTATAATTGAAATGATCTTACATGTTGTGCATTAAAACTTATAGAAATACTCTATTTTAACTGTTAAATCACGTCTGTAAAATCAGCGAAATCGACAAATTTCGTATACGGACCCTTAAATCGTTGAATTTGTTGCTGTAAAAGTTTGTCGTCTATATTTGTTGAAACCAGAGTAAGAAATTTTTAACTTCGCAGTTCGTACGCGTGTTACAATGTAAACACCCTAAGATAAACACGTTATATTAACTAAGGGTTTCCCCCCTATTTTCCTATGCCGCCGCAAAAACCAGTTTCTTAGAAGCTGGTTTTGACAGAAATCTTTACAATACCATACTT
The DNA here is from genome assembly GCA_905333045.1 of Lysandra bellargus. NCBI lineage: Eukaryota > Metazoa > Arthropoda > Insecta > Lepidoptera > Lycaenidae > Lysandra > Lysandra bellargus. Next base: position 5,695,475 of record HG995323.1, read on the forward strand.
TTCCACACTGTGCCTTTTTTATTCATCAAGGGCATGCGTCATAGCGCAGCCAACAGCGTACGTGAGGCATGCCCGCGACGCATGCGCTCTGACCGTATCCAAAACTTTCGCTTAGTTCTATTTTTTCTGGAATTTCTTATGACCAAATAAGCCGCACATATTCCACCCAGTAAAACGTTCTCGTCGCACATTTTACAAAGTTGACAGACACTGCAACTGAACAAAAATGACAATGTTGGCGTTACGTTCGTTAACGCATTCAATTATTGAAAGCGCCAAACGAAAGTTGTGCAAAGAAGATGATGAAAATTGAAGACGCAAGCGCATAGTGTGGACATAGCTATTGGTTAACGCAAGGCCCTGCATTAAAATTAATTTTAATGCCACTTTCTGGTAACTTGCCCTTTAACCGTGACTCTAAAATAATACTTAAAATTAGTGCTAGTCTAAATTTATAATAAGCCTATAAAAACATAAACATGGACAGACTCCGTTTAAAAAACCTCAAAAATCGAGCATTTTATAGTTAAACTAGCTGTCCCGGCAAACGTTTCTTTGCCATATAAAGTATTAATTTCGCCCGTATTATTTTATTGAAGTGACTAAATAAATATGTCACCATGGCAACGTCGATCGCTATCCCGTCTCACAAACAATGGTCGTCGTCAGTCTCGAGTTGTAATAATTTACTATTATTTATTCAACAAATGCACTTATCAATATAATAAGTAACCAGTAGCCGATTCTCAGACCTACTGAATATGCATATAAAATTTGCTAAAAATCAGTAAAGCCATTTCGGAGGAGTTCGTGGACTAACATTGTGACACGAGAATTTTATATATAAGACTAGCTGACCCGACAGACGTTGTCCTGTCTTAACGATGATTATTAAATTCGAATTGGTATAATTAAGAGAACAATAGAATAAAATGTATTATCTCCATGCCTTTAATCAAAATAGATTAAATAGTTTAAGCGAAAATCAGTTTATTGTGCGGGAACCGTACATTTTCCGGGACAAAAAGTATCCCTTGTCCTTTCCCGAGACTCAAAGTATCTCCATACCAAATTTTATCAAAATCTATTGAATAGCTTACGCGCAAATCACAAAAGTATATTGTGCAGTAACCGTACATTTTTCCGGGACAAGATGTATCCTATGTTCTTTTTCGGGACTCAAAGTATCTCTCCACCAGTTTTCAGCCAATTCGGTTCATTCGTTCTTGAGTTATAAGTAGTGTAACTAACACCACTTTCTTTTATATATATAGATAACATTTGACTTGATTTGTATTTTGTAGTTTCATTAGGTTTTATTTTATTTAGTTGTGTTGTTTTTATTTGAGACGCAAAGACTTAAAAACGGCTGTCTTGCATTAGGCAATAATTATAATATTATTAAGTTGAAATGTTATTGTGCCTCTTACTCACCTAATTAATGTGATATTTGTATTAAGTAAAGAGCTAAACGTCCATACAAATTAGTTGTAAGTATAATATACTATAAGTAGCTGTCCCGGCAAACGTTGTTTTGCCATATAAATAATTTTTGGTATGAAAAATAGATGTTGGCCGATTCTCAGACCCACTCAATATGCTCACAAAATTTCATGAGAATCGGTCAAGCCGTTTCGGAGGAGTTCGATTACGCACCCCGTGACACGAGAATTTTATATATTAGATGGGTCATCAAATTTTTGTATGCGCAATTCTATTTGACTAGAGATGTGCCGATCATGACTTTGGCCGACTAGTCGACTAGCCGATTAGTCGGCTGCAAAGAAGCCGACTAATCGGCGACGAAACCCTTCACGCCCAAGCTGCTGAACCGATTTTCCTGAGATTTGGTATAGAGATACCCGTGTCCCGGTAAATGACGTAGTATACTTTTTATCCCGGAATTTATGGTTCCCGTACAACGGAGTTACGGAGGTTATTTTGTAATATTGTACCTCCATGAAATTACCACATAAAATATCCAAAGTATGTGTACACAAAGTACGCGTAAATTGTAAAAGTTGAAAATTTTATAGCACACCATTAATGTTTAGTAGGGCATTTAAAACTGGGGTGAAGTGAAACGAGCTCGTGATGCTATCGCGGGGAAAATATCAAGCTGCATGCTGCAAAAGGGCATAAGGTATGATAGCAATTTAGTTCTGCTTTATCATATTCATAAGCTAAACATGTTTGAGTAACATGAGGAGGCGATTTATGTGAATGAATCATTAATCATCGCCTTGTTGTGTGGCAGTCTTCCACCGTGCGTTTTTTGCTAACTAGAACGAACTGTCGCCAGCAGTATTTCCGGACCAACACGACCTACAAACCTTCAAGTTCATCTTCTCGCATAAGAGAAGAGCCTCTTCTCGCTGAAAAGGTCGTCAACGCACCTGCAACTCTTCTGATGTTGCGACTTGCGAGTGTCAATGGGCGACGGTAGTTGCTTCCCATCGTGCGACCCGTTTGCTTGTTTGTAATTTTATAAAAAAATGTATGGAAAATTCGCCTCAACAGTTTAAAGATTGAAAGGACTTGAATAAGTTAATCTTTTTCGTAATTTAAATACCTGAAACATAAAATAACATCCAAGGGCTTCATATAAAATTGCGTACCCCTGCTTTTAAATTCACCCAATTAGGGACGCTCGCAAAAAGTATTTACATAATGGCATTAATTTAATTCCATATTTAAATTGTGTAAAGCGGACTATAAATAATTAGCCTGGCAGCCTGCAGGCTGGGGCGACGTGTCAGGCTGCAGCGGAATTAATTTACTGGGACCTTCCAGGCCGTAAGCTGATTATACGCGATACACTGTAAGTAGTAAATACTGGGGTAATTATAAAATTTGTGTATAAAGTATCCATTCTTATTATATTTTGGGATGGAATAAGATTGGACAACGTGATGACACACTGCCTGCTTTAAACTATTGTATAAATAATATGTGTATTTAATAAAGAATTTGAATTGTAACATGAAAGCAAATGAAATTTTCACTATACGCGGTAACAATATATTATTGTTACGTCTAGGGTTCGTTGGATTCGGAGAGAAAGGCCTGGCGACTCTCTTGAAGACTTTATTCACTGACACTAGCTCACACAAATCACTAAGTCCAAACACTAAGCACTAGATCCAAATCACTGAGCACTATCACTGTCCTAGGTCGTAGCCGGGTCGTAGATTCACTATCACTTACTATTGATCACTTGTTTTCACTTCGAAGTCGCCTCGAAGATCGCTCCGATAAAACTGAACTACGGTCCGCCCACCTGCGCCTATTTATATGGGCGAGTCGAATTCTAGAAGGTTCCTTGCTCGATTCACGTAAACACGTAAACAAATAAACAAGTAAACAAGGGTCGGAAATTTCTAGGAGGCTCGAGCATGTACCACCTAGCGCCATCTAGTTTCGAGTAGGGGATTTATGTGTAGTGTGTCCCCTAGCTTTGCCGGTTCGACACTAGATGGCTCTGTGTGTCCTTATTCGTAACATTATCTTGCTATGATAAGACTATCCTTTCCAATTCCCAAAGGCTTTTTATAACGCTCTCCTTGTAGACTGTAGAGTTGTTTGTACAAATTGTATTTTGGGCAGACAGACGTACTTTTCACATTAATGCGAATTGACCCTAATTAGGGTCAATTCAGACCGCAACGCGACGAGACGAGGCGAGGCGCAGCGCGGCAAAAATTTGTATGGATTTGACAGATGCATTTCTGGATTTATATGGATTTGATAGATTCGCAAGACGTCTCACGCTCACGAAACTTGTCAAATCCATACAAATTTATGCCGCGCCGCGCCTCGCCTCGTCTCGTTGCGATCCGAATCGACTCTTAGTTTTATAATTGCCAAAGGGAGTCTTAATTTGGTTGAGAAACTAGTCCCGGGAAAGGGACCTAGGATAGTGTTGAGTCTGCCAAAACACACTTGCGAAAGCAACCTGAAGGGAAAGCTTTTGTTCCGATGAATAGAAAACGTAATTATGAGAGATTTGAGGTAAATTAATTCAAATATTATTCAGTTATAAGTTGAGTTAGGTTTTCATAAATTGTTTAAGATAATAAACACCCAGTGTATTAACACTATACTTCTGATGACGAACGAGATGTAAGCAGGTGTCTTCCAGAGGCGTATCGTGCCTTGCCCCACATAAAATTTTGTTTGGGGCCCTTAGAAAGGTTTTCCTTTCTTGACTTTTGTCAATTAAAAATTTGAAATGAATACTTTTGCTTGCGCACGTTGGGGGCCCCTGTAGCCCGGCGGCCCCTCAGTAGCTACGCCCCTGATGTCTTCGCTCTCGTGTATAGTCATTAGCGTTATTACAGTCATCTGTCAGCTACCAGAATTACACGTATCGAACTTAAGCTGAATTAATGTTAGGGATTAGAAAGCTATCAATGTTCTCTTGTAGAATGTAACTATACCACTCCTGCAACGGTTATTTTTAGCTTGGAGTAAATATATAATACTTACTAACATTAATAACGAAAGTATGAAACTCCTCACGATTAAGCCGTTAAACCGTTTTTGATTTAAATTTTCTATCGAGATACTTTCTTTTCAGGGAAAGCATAAATGATAAAGGATAGTATTTTTTGTTACGGTCTGTATGTACCGCTCCCTCACAATATAACAAGTAACTTTATAATATAAAAACTAGTTGACGCTCGCAACTCTGCTGCAGCGTCAAAATTCGTTTATTGCCATCTACGAATAATAGGAAACAATATAACTCCCATACTGTATAGTGGAGTTCCCAGAGCGTAAAAATCGTGCAAGCCTCCGATTTTTAACCGACTTCCAAAAAACGAAGAGGTTATATGTTCGGCTGTGGATATATATATTTTTTCTGTATGTTCAACGATTACTCCGCCGTTTGTGAACCGATTTTCGAAATTTTTGTTTTGTTGTATTAGGTTTCACTCCAATTTGGTACCATGTTCACAAAAGTGGTGACCTGATGATGGGATCCATGAGTAATCGAGGGAACTCCTCGAAATTTATATGGAAACATATAGTGATTTCGATTTTTTTTGAAGCATTTGAGGTAAATGCTACCAAAAAGTAAGACTTCGCACCAGGAATCCCCTGAATCCGAAGGTACCGAACAGAACTTTTGAATGCTTATAGGTACAGGTTCAGGGATTTCGCTGTTGTTGCAACTGGAAGCATACAAAAAAAAAGGATACATACAGCCGAACATATTACCTCCTCCTTTTTGGAAGTCGGTCAATAAGTTTGGGAGTTTAGGCGCTGTTTTAAGAACTGAAAGCATATGCTACTATGCAAATTACATTCATCATTATCATCATTACCACGTTACCAAATACGACCACTAAATTCAACCTTATCTCCAGAGCATAAGGCACATATTTGACATTACTTCTGAGAAATTAAAGTTGCTTCGATAGTGTAATATTCTGTCTCACTTCGCCGAGATATTCTGGAAAACAACCTAATTTCAACCTTTTGCATTGCGTTTAGCGTTCATAGCGGTCTCGCATATCTGCCAGGGCTGTCAAGCGAGCGGCGCGGCGGCGCGGGCGCGCGGGTTGGGTACAATGTGCACTGCGTCGTGCGACAAGTCGAGCGAATGCCAGCCTATTGAAACTAGTCTGGTGACCGGCTACTTAGCACGTCACACGTGTTCACTTCGATTTTTTTATTGTATTGTTTAAAATTATCTGCAGGCTGCAGCTGACATTATATTTTGTAAGTGTGACTGTAATAAGATACGTAGAATAATATACAGGTGTATTATTCTACGTATAGTACGCGATGGTTTACTCTGGTAACTAAAAAGAGTAAAATTATTTTTTTTGACAAAAATTAAAACCGACTTCCAAGGAAAAACAATAATAACATCCTTATAATATGAACTAAAAAGTATTAAATAATTATTCCTATCTAATAGTACCTTTTTCCGAATTCGGCTAAAACTCAACTATTTCTGTACTCAACCTTCATAATTTTGAAGTCGGTGCCAGTTCCAAAAGTTTCAAATATTCTGTCAGAGAACTGAAGATTCATCTGGTACCGACTTCAAAATGATGAAGATTGAGTACAGAAATAGTTGAGTTTTAGCCGAATTCGGAAAAAGGTACTGTTAGATAGGAATAATTATTTAATACTTTTTAGTTCATATTATAAGGATGTTATTATTGTTTTTACCTTGGAAGTCGGTTTTAATTTTTGTTAAAAATAATAATTGCAATAGTGAATGAAAATTGAAAAGAAAAAAAGGAATGTGTAGCTGATAACATAAATGATAAAGTTTACCTATTGAAAAGTTGTGCTTTTGATTTTTAAATTATTCTCCACTTCAAGTAAACTCATAAACTGTAAAATTTTGAAGAAAATTGCGTATTTCTTTCTTTTAAATATATAGCAAAATAATAAAATATATTATTATTTTTTTGATTGCTATCGTTGCTTATATTCCAAAGAAATAAAATAAGTTGAAAAAATATATAATTTAGATTTAAAATTAATATTTTTATGTGTAGATGAGCATACCTCCAAATGTGCTTGTTGTGTGCCTCGCCAGATAAATGGCGTTCATATTTTTCTTTGGTTTTAAATAGGAAGTTTAAAATTATTTTTTAGGCCAAAGCCTTCTATTTCTTAATGTGTATAACTTTTTAGCTCTTACTTTATTAAATTTTCTGAAAATGTAGCACAAACTTTTCACGGATTTTTCGAAGAAAATCTGCATTTTATTTCTTTTGGTTAGGTTTTTACAGAATAATTTTATTTTCATTAATTATATTTGCTAAAACATACTTAAAGGAAAAAATACAAATTAGGTTAAGAACTGATATTTTTTGTATTCAGATAAGCAATTTCCAAACATAGGTCGCAGCATGCGTCTTTAGTATGTACGTGAGATTTGTAGCACCTAATTTTTTTTCTGGCTTTAAGTAGGAAGTTTAAATATATTTCAAAGACTAGAAAAGTCTTTCAGTTGTCGATGCATTTAATGTTTTAGCTCTCACTTAAATAAATTGGCAAAAAATATAGAAAAATATTTTCGGTCTATTTTACACATTTTTGGAGACATTTAAACGTTTTTAAGTACTTAAAAGTTATCATTTCTCTAAAATTTAAATACGCACAACAATTAAGTTTAACACACTTCTCGTTACAACCCTGAAATCCACCCAAACCCTTTTATCTTGGTTACCACGAGCGTTAATCTGTAAAAACTTTGCAAAAACCTTATAGTTGTATTAAGCTTAGCAAAGCAAACTTTCTTTTTTAAAAATTGTGTATTTGGTTAATTTTCAAGGTAAAATCGGATAAGATACATTAAATAACAGGAACAAGAAAAAAAAATTTTTCTGGACCGGTTTTATATGGTAAAATATTAATTTTTAATTAAGTAACTAAAAAATTAAAAGCACAAAAATTTTTTTGGTAAACTTTGCAAGTTATAGTGTAAAAAAGAAAATGACACCTCAAAAACAAAAATCCATTCACTATCACAATTTTCGGAGGTTAAAACCTCTGGCGACTCCACTAATAACCGTTTTAAAGGTTCCTTTCGAACTGTCATGTAACGTCAGCCTTTATACCGCTCAAGGCCACCTAAATGTTGCAAATGCATTGAAATGTGTACCAGTACCTAGGTACTGTTACTTGGCGGATTCGAAGAGACTTTTTAAAAAATAAACTTTTATTTAAACTGGAATTATTTTATTCAAAAAACTTAATATTAACTTAAAAAAAAGAAGACCTGCACCCGACGAAGGTCCAATTCGATCTGATGGAAAACACCGCAAAACGAAATAAAGAAATAGCAAAAGTTTGCAATTGCAATTCTATGAAATGCAACTGAAAACTAAGCGTTTTTAATATACATATAATCCCATTTGACTTTCGATATAACAACCCCCCCGTTAAGATCGATCTGATGATCGATCAAAAAGCATCTCAAAGTGATGAGAGATAAAACTGAAATTACTATAAACGCGAGAAATTGGACTTTCGTTTGGAGTATACAAGGAAGTAGCTAACTTATAAACTATTTAATTAATAACACATTTTATTCAAAAATAAGAACTTAACTAACACTGTTACCTAATAAAAACACAAAATTATGAAAAGACAGAAATATTAATATAGAAATTATTATCATTATTAAGTATTAAAATGAATGTTAATTATTATTTATTCAAAATTCAAAATAAAATTATACAGTATTAAAATTTTAAAATTACATTTCATGATCCTTTACAACATTTGTTATGACAACATTCCTTTTTAAAGGAGTCGGCGTACTTACAAAATTTGTTTCTTCTAACATGGAATCATTTTTTACACTGTTGTTATCTTTGAACACCACAAGAGATGTTGGGTGATCGGTACGAGTCTTTGAATTGTGACATTGATTGAAGATTTGAATACAGCAAGGATTTTTCTGAGGAGTAATATTTTTCCGACATTTATATAAGAGATAAAATATGAATAATATACTACTAAATAAACTTAAAGACATGTAATAATTTCCATATATATCAAAATGAGACGGATTTTCTAAATTATACAATTCATCTTCCATTGAGCGAAGATGGATGCTGGCATGAAGTAGAGAATCAAGATTACCAATGTTCTTTAAATTAGAATGTGGGAGTTTAGAAAGAGTTTTATTAATTTTGCTTTGTTCGCAACAATCATCTAATAAAATATTAAAATTGGAGATAACATTTGTAACATTACCGAGCGACGTTTCGTCGACTGCGGTGAACTGCAAGGTTTTATAAAATGATTTACAGTGTTTCGGTAAGGTCAAAATACCAGTACCGAATAAAATTACATCTAAATTAACGTCAGATTTTTCACAGGTAATATGACATTTTCCTGGCTCTGATTGTACAAATATCCAACGGTTAAAACTTAATTTATGAAATACATCTATAGAACCATGAACAATTTTGGCTACACAAGAGTCTGGGAGTTTAGTTACCACTTCAGTCAATAGCGTTGTTTCACACGTAGGATTGGCAACGACTGAGAACAAGTCGGCGAGCACACACACATAACACTTTTCACTTATGAACTTGCACTTGTCAATGTCCCTTAATAGTGAATAGAACATGCGATCACCCGTTACTGCTACATATGAGCTAGTCGGCTCTATTAGAATGTATGTGTCTGGTTTCAATATGTCGTATGGGACAGGTAATGGTATTATATTATAAAGATTATAGGTTTGAGGTAGGACTAAAGGAATGTGAAGGACGAATATTATTTTATTTTGATGATAATAGCAAACTAATTTAGAAATATCGGTTAATTCCTGTATATTTTGTAGCGTTAATGGTATAGGCAAGTCATAATGGCTAGGGAGTTTATTTCTATGCTTATCTAATTCGTTGTATAACTGATAGGGACTGAGTACAGTCGGGTGTAAAATATTAAGTTTCGCAAATAAAATAGCATTATTTATGTCATCAATATCGAATGATGACGTTAGAATTATAGCTTCCAAAGAGTTAGATAAAGAGTTAATTTGAGTTTTTAAAGTAAGCTTATCATTAGTATTTGAAACTGAATCTAATATTTTATGTATTGTTTCCATATTTTCCAAAAGATGCTTTTCATTTAAATTTACTTTTGACATAGAATTATTAAATGATGAAATAGTGGATTGTATGACATGAATATTATCTTTCATAAGATGAGCGAGATGTTTCTCGTCTGTCTGGACACTATTTATTGCCTCTGAATATTTGACAGCATCTTCGGCATCCAATGTACCGAAGATGGTTTTCAAAATAGAACCTCCTAAGTCTATAAGACCTCTTTTAAAACGCTGTTTTGCGTTATCATTTTGAAGCAAATATGAAACCGAAGAAAACTTATTAACATTAATAAGGTGCTGATTTTTCAGCGCCGTGAGTGAGTTTATGCAATCCGACTGTATCTTCGACGACGTAAGAGAATTACAGAATACACTTAATTTTTCTAATAAAAATTCTATCTTATCTAGATTCGGTTGAACATGACTTATATCTAAATATGCTAAGACTTTCCAATCGTTATTAGTAAACTTAACATCTAAGAGCTTATCGAAATAAAGGCCCGGACTACTAATGATAGGCGATACGTAATCTGATATAGCTAGCGGCGACAGCGCGCATCTGAAATAGAACGAAAGGACTTATGTTACGATTATGATATAATTATTACCTATATAGTTACTACTAACTTACTGACCTAGGACACTATGACGTGTCGTCACTTGCCGGTTTTATTTCATCGAAATGATGACGTACGTGCTTACGATTAATTAATAACGTAGCCGTATGATTGCCGTTGAGCTTTATTATTTTATAAGGACCTTTCCACACTGGGGATAAGGCTTTATTTTGTTTATGGTGGCAACGGACATACACCATATCGCCGGCATTATAAATAATAGGCTTTGTTCGTATGTCATAATAATTTTTAGATTTTTCTTTAGACGCTTGAATATTTTGTAGAGCCTTTTGACGGCTATAATAAAGACGATGATTTAATGCTCGAATATAGTCTGTATATGTATTATTATCGAGGACATCTATGCTAGATGGTATGTAGGGCTTAAAACCGAATAAAAGTTCTAGAGGGGAATAACCCGTTGTACTATGCACATTTGAATTATAAGCTATCATGGCGCTCGGGATGTAAAGGTCCCAAGTATTTTGATTTTCGCCTATGTAAGATCTTAAATATTCTTTGAGGGTGGAATGACTCCTTTCGAGAGCTCCACAAGTTTGAGGATGGTATGGTGAAGCGAAAATATGCTTAATACTGAATAGTTTAGCTAATTGTTTAAAGAGATCTGAACAAAAGTTTGTGCCTTGGTCTGAAATTATCATTTTAGGTATTCCCATGTGAGCAATATAATTAACGAGAGTTCTAGCTGTTTCTTCAGCTGAGCATGACTGCATAGGATAAGCCTGTGAAAATTTTGTGAGATCATCCTGTACGGTAAGTAAAAATTTATATTTATATTCATAAGTTTCAGGCAATGGACCGACAAGATCTAAATATATTTTTTCATTAGGCCGCGATGCTGTGGAGGTAATTATCATTGGAGCCCGATTGGTTTGACGTAAGGGCTTATTAATTTGACAGGAGCGACAATTTTTAACATAATCTTCGATGTCTTGCCTCATGTTTTTCCACCAAAATTGAGATTTTATTCTTTCCAGCATACGCGATATACCGGGGTGTCCGGCTACAGGTGAATCATGATTATCTTTTAATATTTGCTTAATTTCACTAGGTGTAGGATATTTTATACAATTATGATAGATATGAATTTTAATACTAGAGTTATGAAAAAGAAACGAAATAATATTATATATTTTTGTAAATGAAAGTTTAGAGAAGGGATCTGTGAAATCTGTTATTGCTATCTCCTTTTCTTCGGAATACCAGTATTTTATCATGTCTCGGTATTCACGAAGGACGTTAAATATATCTTTGTAAGTCATTTCGTCAAAATGATTTAATTTAATAAACAAATGAGTAAATACATGATTATCGTTAGATGTTGAATAATATGAATGAAGTTCGCGTTCAATATTTCGAATATTAGGCACACTAGTAGATGCGTCTATAATTTCGCTGCAATAAGGAATAGAATCGTCTAAATCGACTGATGTAGGATACGCGATTAATTTTATTTTAGTTTTTAATAGGCTTTCGTTATGTTCCTGAATTACGGTGTCAAATGTAACACCGGTTTGTTTTGAGATTTGAAGAAATTGTTCGTAAGTTTCAGATATTGACGGAAGGTTATGAGAGTCGATGTCACTTCCGGGTGACAGTGTAGGATTACATAATAATGAATTATCAGTTGCATTTTCATCTAAGGCGAGTACTGGATAGCGAGATAATGCGTCAGCGTTAGCGTTTAATTTTCCTTTTTTATATACAATTTCATAATCATACTCTTCTAATTTAAGGCGCCATCTAATAAGTCTGGATCCGGGATCTTTGACACTAAACAGCCACACTAAAGGTTTGTGGTCTGTTATTATTTTAAACTTACGGCCATATAGATAGGGACGGAATGTTTTTACACCGAATAAAATCGCTAAGAGTTCTTTCTCTATGGTAGAGTAATTGCCTTCGGCATTATTTAGGGTTCGTGACGCATATGAGATAGGTTTATCTTTGCCTATGTCTCCTTGTGATAATACGGCACCTACCGCGTAATTAGAAGCGTCGGTAGTTAATAAGAAAGGTTGATTGAAATCTGGATATTGAAGTAAAGGTGCTGAAGTTAATTTATCTTTAAGGTTATTAAAAGCTAATTGTTGCGCATGAGACCAATTAAATATTGCATCCTTTTTTAATAGAGATGTCAAAGGTTTTGTGAGTTGTGAAAAGTTATTTATAAATCGTCGATAGTATCCGACTAAGCCTAGGAAGGATTTTATATCTTTTGGATTTTTAGGAGTTGGAAATTGAGTTACGGCCTTGATTTTATCTGGATTTGGACAGACACCTTTGTCTGTGATTATGTGACCTAAATAAGCAACTTCGCGCCTGAGAAACTCACACTTGTCTGGTTGTAATTTTAAGTTAAATTTTCTTAAACGATCAAAGACTAATTTAAGTTTTGAAATATGACTCTGAAGGTCGTGACTATAAATAATAGTATCATCTAAATATATATATGCATGCAACCCCTGAAGACCCGAGAGAACCGTATTCATCAGTCTCTGAAATGTAGCCGGGGCGTTTTTCAGCCCAAAAGGCATTCTAGTGAATTCGTAGTGTCCGGAGACACTTGAATTTGTATTTATAGTGAATCCCGTCTTCGGGGCGTCCTTCGAGCTCATCCTAACTTGGTGAAACCCACTAGACAAGTCGAGGGTGCTGAAATATTTACAATGTCCTAACTGATCTAAAATATCTGTGATGAGAGGTAGCGGATAACTTTCTGATACAGTAACGTCATTTAACTTACGATAGTCTATTACTATTCGCCACTTCTTTTTACCTGAAGCGTCCATCTTCTTAGGGACGACCCATACAGGAGCACTCCAAGGTGAAACAGAAGGACGTATGATATTTTGGTCAAGCATTTTACGAATCTGTGAATCTACCTCTCCTTTATGACATTCTGGGAAACGATACGATTTTACGTGAATAGGAGGCGCGTCTCCTGAATCTATATTATGTTCGATCGCGCTTGTAAATGTAAGAGGTTCACCTTCCATATGAAAAATATCTGTATAATGTGAGCAACATTCTAAAAGACTTTCTTTTTCTTCTTGATTTAAATGTGAGCAGCGAATAAGATCGAGGACTTTTTGGACTCTATCGGAACTAGAATAAGAAATAGAATTTACGGATTGAGACGGAATATTACACGAAGAATTATCTTGTTCAAAAGGGCTTAACTCTACAGAATAATCTTTAATTTCGATAGCTGAGTCGGTAGTATTTAAAATTGAAACATTAAATCTTTTATTTGATTTTATCGTGACAATACTATTAGCAAAATAAACACCATCTTTTAAAGTATGGTCTAATAATAAACCTTGATTGTTCGGATAACGCTCAGGTGTGTAATTAGATACCGCGCACTCGATGACGGCTTCGGAACGAGCTGGAATTATATAAGTTGGCTGGACATAGTTCATATCCATGGTTTGCCCGCAGATATTAATTGTTTTAGAATCGTAATTAATGTTGGCTTTAAAATGACCGAGAAAATCACTACCGATTATACCATCATATTCTAAACTTACATCATCATTAAATATATGAAATTTATAATTATAAATATTATTAGATAAGTAGAAATTAATTTGAGATGTACCTAGAGACTCAGAGCATTGCTCGATATTATTTATTCCTTTTATTTTAATGATTTCGCGAGACAAAATGTATTTATTATTTAAACTAGATTTTTTAATTAGACTTATACTTGCGCCCGTATCAATAAGAAAACGTAAATGACGGACAGAAAATTCAGTTTTTAATTCTATATGAGGCAATGATATTTTTGTTATAAATGATTTTATTTCGTAAATTGGAGTTTGAGATTGAACTTGATTTTCGTTATGAGATTGGACACTTATTTGGGACTGGTTACCCGCGGCTCTGTCCATTGACTTTTGATTTTGGACACATATTTGGGACTGGTTACCCGTGGCTCTGTCCATTGACTTTTGATTTTGGACACATATTTGGGACTGGTTACCCGTGGCTCTGTCCATTGACTTTTGATTTTGGACACGTATTTGGGACTGGTTACCCGTGGCTCTGTCCATTGATTTTTTATTTTGGACACGTATTTGGGACTGGTTACCCGTGGCTCTGTCCATTAAAATATGATTTTGGACACTACTTTGGGGCTGGTTACCCGTGTCTTGGTCCATTGAAAAATGATTTTGGACACTACTTTGGGGCTGGTTACCCGTGTCTTGGTCCATTGATTTTGTATTAAAACAAGTAAATTTATTATTAGATTTAGAATGAATTTGCAATGTGCCTAAATTAGTCGGAAAACGGCGGCACTTTTTCGTAATCCGATCATTTAGTTTAAAGTATTGTCGCCGACATTTTCACAAGAAATTTCATAAGTTGTAGGTGACGGTGGCGACGGCGGCTCGTATGTAATATGATGCGCGTTTGCGGACTTATTGTAATTACCAGAATGATTATTATATGAATTACGATTTTCATTATTATATTTATAAGAATTACGATTTTCATTATTATATTTCCTTCTATAACAATCTTTAATGTCATGACCGTCCTTTTTACAATACCTACAGAAAGCTTGAGAACTGGATTGATTATTATTATTTATATTAAATGACCTTTGGCCTTGAAATTTTGAAAAATCACGAGACTGATTAAAACGCCTATCTTTATAATTACATTCAGATTCCGTATGCCCTGTCCTTCCGCAAGTTTTACACCTAGATTTTGTAATATTAGTTTTATACAAAAGATTTTGAATTTTTTCTTCTTCTAGAGCAATATTAATAGCGTCATTTAGATTTTTAGGACTTCTACATCTAACATTATTACTTAAACGCGAATGTAACCCTAAGGAAAACGAAAATAATGCTAAATCCTCTGTCATAGCAATGCGACCAGAGATATCTTTTTTAAGAGATTCGGAATTATAGATTTCGGATTGTAAATCAGTAAGGCAGCTTTCAATACGCAGGGCAAATTGTGCGACAGGTTCATTTAATTGCTGCTTACATGACTGTAGATCTAGTAATAAATGATTATAATGTTTTCTTTCGCCGAAATTTTGTTTAAGGAAAATTTTTAATTGATTAAAATCTTCAATAACTTTATTCGAACAGGCAATTTGGGCCTTGCCTTCTAGACGCGATAAGATATATTTATTTAACAAATTCTTTTGAGATGGCGATGCTAAATCTAAGGCGTTTTGACAATTAGTTAAAAATGCAGTTAGAGTTTCACGATCTCCTTTATAGGGACTAATAAAATTACATAATACATTAATAGGGAATTGTTCGCTTGCTGGGACTTCTGCCTTTTTATCGACCGACATTTTAAAATTATTTTAATCCTAAATTAGTATATATGTAGATAACTAAAAATATATTGTTAATTTAAGGATAAGAGATTGGTAAGGAATTTGGTAAGTATATTGAACGACACTAATTTAAAATATAGCTGAAATGTAGCAATAACAAATAATATATGTTTTACTCACAGGGACAGGAACACTAGGAACTTGAGCGGCATAGCAGCACGGCGAGCGACAGCAGGCAGCGGCGGCGCGTTTCCAAACGCAACCAACGTCAGGGACAACGAGAGCGACAGCAGAACGGCAGCACGACGACCACGACGGCGGCGAAACAGCAGCAGGAACAATGTCAGGAACGGTGGCAGGAACGGCGGCGGTACGGATTTATCGCGCGCGAGATGTCGGGGTGCAGGGGTACAGGACTGGTCTGCAGGCTTACGACGAAAGGCTTATTGTCGAGACACAGTGTACTTGAGTTTTTACGAAGTTTTTTTTTTTACTCACTCAGTTCTCTTTTCACCTTTCAGTTCTCTTTTCACTTTTCAGTTCAGTTTTCGCGAACCGTTAAGGAATACCAGCGGAACGACGGATTATCACGAATGCTGATATCCCACTTCTGACACCACTGTTACTTGGCGGATTCGAAGAGACTTTTTAAAAAATAAACTTTTATTTAAACTGGAATTATTTTATTCAAAAAACTTAATATTAACTTAAAAAAAAGAAGACCTGCACCCGACGAAGGTCCAATTCGATCTGATGGAAAACACCGCAAAACGAAATAAAGAAATAGCAAAAGTTTGCAATTGCAATTCTATGAAATGCAACTGAAAACTAAGCGTTTTTAATATACATATAATCCCATTTGACTTTCGATATAACAGTACACATTTTTGGCAAATATTGTAGAACATGTTTTTTGACAGAGTTACTTTTCCTTACTTTTTATTATTCGTAGATTGCCATAATATATCCTTTCGCGGAGGTCACGAGTCACGACTCAATGTATCTCCAATCTCCATACCAAATTTTAGTAAAATCAGTTCAGTGGTTTGAACTTAAAGAGTTATCAGACAGACGTCCGTATCCCTCTGTCCTTCCATACTAATATTATAAATATTAGGATGGAAGGACAAAAAATAATCTTCATTAAACATGGTAATTTTACGGCAAACGTCAAACAGCCATCAACGTATTATCTCCAGATTACAGGACTCTTATAATTTTGTTTCAATCTGACTTAGCCCAAATTTCAAAAGTTAACGCTTTAACTTTTACTGGCTTTTAAAGTTAACGCTCTTATTAGTATCATGTTGCCTCTTTCGTTTTTCTTATGAATGAAAGAGAAGACATGATATTTTAACAAGCTAAGCACTAAGTGTCTAAACACACTAAGCTGAATTACGCCGACGTGAATTCCGCCGCGTTTACGCCGCGTATCAAACGCATACAAAATACCGACGGAACGCGACAGACGACACACTATGCCGAAATTCCGTCGTGAGCCGAATTTCCGTCGAGTCGAGTCGAGCGTAAAGTTCGGCAGCGATTCGGCGGTAATGTTTTGTATAGCAACACACTATACGCGACGGAATTATCAAAACCGAACATAGCAAATCCAACCTTAACTCCAAAGCGTTAACGCACACATTACATCTGAGAATTTTGAATACTCACGCGCGCGTTCCGCAACGGAAATTACGCCGCGAAATTTCGGCTCTTCGCGTAATTTATAGTGTGTCGCATCAGACGTAAGCGGCTGAACGTAATTTCGGCCACGTAATTACGCCGGCGTAATTCAGCCTAGTGTGTTTAGACCCTAACAGATGTTGGTGAAACTGGGGCATAAGCACCTTTAATAATTATAAATCCTCACCAAGCGAAGGTTCTAATCTTAACTTTGAAGCGCAAAGTTCTAGGGTTGAGTCGAATTCTATTAGGCAATTAGAGGATCCACTTTCGATCGCGAAAACGAGTTTAAGGGTACTTAGACAACTTGCAGCCGATACTATATCCTTTAATTTTTTTTATATAATTGATTATGGTGACAAAAATCCCAAACATTTTTGTTTTCTATTTTTTTTTTAATGAAATAAGGGGGCAAAGGAGCAAACGGGTCACCTGATGGAAAGCAACTTCCGTCGCCCATGGACACTCGCAGCATTAGAAGAGCTGCAGGTGCGTTGCCGGCTTTTAAGAGGGAATAGGGTAATAGGGGAGGGTAGGGATGGTAAGGGAAGGGAATAGGGGAGGGTAGGGAAGGGAATAGGATAGGGGATTGGGCCTTTTTTTTTTTGATGCGAAGGGGAAACCCTTTATGGGTGCCCCGGGTTGGGGAAGTGCCTCAGCTAAGCTGAAGCACCCCGGGGGTATGTGGGACTCCCGACTTTGCGTTTACCCACTAAAACCACCTGCGGTTTGCCTTCAGCCGTATACGGAGGGATATCCTGGATCTGTCTAACACAGGACTCCCTCCATGACCGGCCGGTCTACCTCACAAGGGAATAGGGGATTGGGCCTCCGGTAAACTCACTCACTCGGCGAAACACAGCGCAAGCGCTGTTTCACGCCGGTTTTCTGTGAGAACGTGGTATCTCTCCGGTCGAGCCGACCCATTCGTGCCGAAGCATAGCTCTCCCACGTATAAAATTTCGTTTCCGAAAATTATCGAATGCAATTTGTCTAAGTACCCTGGAAGGGTTGTTCGAAATGCAAATGAAGGGATCGGGTTTCATAAAAATGCTGCGTAAAACCCAAATATCTTGTTAACGTTAGGAAATCTCACCCAAATCCATGTGTAACTCCAACAAATAGCGAATTTTACTTTGGCGTCGCTTATTCTAAAAACTTTTCTTCGGCTCTAACTCGGATTATTTGTTCAAAATATATACAAAAGCAGGAAAAATGTTTAAATGCAAAAAATTGTCTTGGTGGTACCAAATTCGAATTTCAGAATGTTGTTTGAGTTTTTTAGTAAAACAAAGAGGTAGACGAGCTGCTAGTTTTTTTTTTTCCGTTCCGATATTTATTATTTCCCAAGCACTGTACGGTGTACCTACTTACTACTATCACATAAACTGTTTCATAGGCAGATAGGGGGACCTACGAAATATTTTAGTCAGATTATATTAAACTCAGCTGATAGATCACGACTCGTGTTAGTCGTGATCTATCATGACTGTATAACCCTGCCAAATAATGTAAGTCTGCCATCTGCCTACGAATCAATTTCTCTAATCTTCATTCCAAATTTCAGCAAAATCGGTTCAGCGAAGGGGTAACAGACAGACAGACAGACACACTATCATTATTATAATATTAGTATGGATTGGCTTTGTGAATATAAATTGACAGTCCAAATTGGCCAACAGTCACAACAGGGACAGTGTTGGATTTATTGACGTTTATCTCGACCGCGGGCCCCGCGGGAGGCGTCCCAATCATGCCCGTATTGATGCATGTTCCGCCACTGTTCAACGCAAAATGCTCGTTAAAATAGTGGAGATATAGACGAAATAACTATTTGTTAATTATTATTTTTTAACAAAAAATTGAACCCGACTTCCAATGTAAAAACAATATTCTTAAAATGACCTAAAAAGGATGAAATAATTCTTATTCTTCATGAGTGCCTTTTTCAAAATTCGACTAAATCTCAACGAATTCTGTACTCAATTTTCATTCGTTTGAAGTCGGTACCAGCCCAGAACTGAGATACTTGACATAGAACTTAGCCAGTACCGACTTCAAAAGAATGAAAATTTAGTACAGAATTCGTTGAGCTTTAGTCGAATTTTGAAAAAGGCACTCATGAAGAATAAGAATTATTTCATCCTTTTTAGGTCATTTTAAGAATATTGTTTTTACATTGGAAGTCGGTTTCAATTTTTTGTTAAAAAATAATAATTTTACTCTTTTTAGTGATCTACAAGACAAGGCTTTATGTGTAGATAGCCACTATGAATATTAACTATCCATATTATATTACTGTAAGCTAAATTGTGGTAAATGCTTGCAGTTATCTAAGCGATTCTGCAATTTCGCAACTTTTATCTTTAAAGGTTCAGGAGTTCTGCTCAGTGCCTTTGGACCAAGAGACACCTTCGTATGAAATTTCTTTTAATCGTAGCATATGTTTAAGTTACTAGAAACAACATTTTAACCACTATGAGTGTTTTAATAAATTTCAAGGGTTATTCCCTCGATCACTCATAGATTCCATCACCAGCTCAGCACTTTCGTAATTGGTGTACAAAATTAAGATAATATCCATTTAACAAAATAATAATTTTGAAAATCGGTCCACAAACAGCGAAATAATCATCAAAAACATCTGCTTCGATGCAAAATATCACGAAAAGTACCAATAATTGGGTCATAATGTGATGATGCATGGTATAATTATAGTTGTGATGATGATGATTAATCAAATTGATATATTGGCTTATGCTTTCAGTTGTTTAAACAACGCCGAAATCCCCGAACCTGTATCTATAAGGATTCAAAAGTTCTGTTCGGTACCTTCGGATCCAGGGTATAACCTGGTACAAAATCTTACTTTTTGGTAGTATTTACCTCGAATGCTTCAGAAAAAATTGAAATCACTATATATATTGTTTCCATACCAATTTCAAGGAGTCCCCTCGATTCCTCATGGATCCCATCATCAGATCACCACTTTTGTGAATATATGGTACCAAGTTCGGATTCAACCCTGTACAACAACAAAAGATTCATGAAAATCGGTGCACAAACGGCGAAGTTATGGTTGAACATACAAAAAAAAAATATACAGACGAACATATAACCTCCTCCTTTTTGGAAGTCGGTTAAAAATACGTGTGGCGCTCGGAGATTGTCCACCCGTTTAGAATTAATATGCTAGGTTGCCATAAATGCCACGGATAGTGCTTTATACTGCAGAGCCAGTCCACACGGCGCGTTGCGTCAAGCACCAGCATAGACAGTAAACAAAAAGTTTTGTTCGACCATAGACTAAGGAATGTATAATATATTTTCTCTATGGTTCGACGTTTGACAATTACGTTTCGGTCAATAATATTCCAGGAAAGGTAGGCGGACTAGGTGGTGTTCTTGCGCTTCGCTTAGCTCGTCTTGGCAGGGGCACTGCCGTGCCCCCAGATGAAGTATGCAACATGTCGGATTATGGCTGAATTATTTACTGTATGTGCCGCCCTCTGCTTCAACCTTCATAATATTCTCCTTAAAAAATCTGCGTTCTGGCTCTTTACCCAAATAAAAATCAAGTCGCTGATTTTGTACAATATTATTATGTTGTTTTACTTAATTGATCTCGGACCTTTGCGTAATAGGCACAAAGACTAGGTACACTACATTGTATACATCCTATATCCACCACTTACATACTACATAGTTCCTTGTAGACGATGTTCTACGCTGCAAGCTGCTTCGCATGACCTGCCAATCAGCTTGAAGTTAGCTTCAGCTGACAACAATTATGTATTAAAAGTTTGAATTTCGAATTCACCATTAAGTTAGTGTGCTGTGCTATGCATATTTTTTTAACGGGCAAAAGGCCCACCACACATTCCCACCACTGCAACTCCTGTGTCGCCAGGATCAACAGTGGTAACCAACCACGAAAACACTTTGATATGATCTCAGGGATGCCCGAGGGACAAGCTAAATCTGTCTTGGGACCCGCAACGAAATTAATCAAAAGAAATGTAGGAGGAGTAGGAGATATCCAATTTCCCTCCCCAAGCAAAGCGGGAGACAGCCAAATTGTAAAGACATTGATGTCCGAACAAAAGGGAAAGCACCACGGGAAAAAAAATAAGTTATACTTAATACAATATGCCTACTTCATAAAAAAAATGTCATTTATTTATAATTAGCGACCCGCCCCGGCGTCGCACGGGTATAAAATATATAGCCACTGAAATGTTTAAAATCGATAGCCTATGATCCTTCACGTGGTCTTCTTCTTATCTGTGCTAAATAATATAAAAATTGCTCCAGTAGTTCGCAAGATAAGTCCTTCCAAATAATTTTCCCCATTTTTTCCACATTCTCATATTAGTCTTAGCAAGATAAAATAAAGCCTATATAGCCTTCCTCAATAAATGGGCTATCTAACATTGAAAGAATCATCAAAATCCGTTGCGTGGTTTTAAAGATTAAAGGAAACAAAGGGACATGAGGGAAAAAAAAGCGACTTTGTTTTATAATAAGTATAGATGGCAAACTTGTGTTCGATTGTTTCCAATAGTATTTATGACAAAAACGTTTGAAAGCACGAAAATTCTTTGCGCTGCCTACGAGGTCATCGTAATATACGACTCCAGAGACACATTGGAGGCTGTTTATCAGATCGGTTCTTTCTTCATGCCAGAGACCACACTTTGAGAGTATGTGATGAGCAGTTTGTTCTTGCGGGCTGTCTTCGGTCGAGCACTCGCAAAGAGGAGATGGAACTAACTTGAAACCATGAAGTTTAGCTTTAAAATTGCCGTGACCAGTTAGGAATTGTGCGACGCAATGATCTATTTCTATCCAATGCATGGCGAGTCGTTTACGAACCGAAGGAAAGAAATTGTACAGGTGACGACCTTTGATTAAGTTATCCCACCGATCCTGCCACTCGGATATAAGATTTTGTAGTGTAATGTCTAGTGGTTCAAATAATCTATTCACTTTATTTCTGTCTCTCATGCTTAAGAAATCTGGGGTCGTAATTTTTTTATTATTGTAATATAAAGCCGCTCGGTGCTGTATTTCTAAGTCTACAGGCAAAACACCCGACAGGACAGGAAGTGCTTCAGTACTGACCGTTCTATATGCCTTACATAAGAATATTAATGCGAGACGTTGGCTTTGTAAAAGTTTACGCCGGGCTGCGCCAATCGTAGCCCTATCTGCCCAGACCGGTGAGCCATAGCATATTCTGCCTAAGTACGTGGCTGTATATATAGGTTTTAACGTTTTGAACGAGAGACCCCATGTAGATGTCGATATTTTAGTGAAACTATAGAAATTTATTTTTGCTTTCTCACCCGTTTGTATGATATGTTCTAAGAATGTGAATTTATTTTCCAAAATCAGTCCAAGATAACATAGTGACTGTTTACGTTTGACACTTGTTTCGTTAAGTTTAATGCGAGGAGTTGATATAAGAGAGCCTTTTAAAAGAATTTGATAAGTTTTATGTGCCGCAAATTCCAAACGATTTCTGTGACCCCAACTTGCAATTACGCTTAGGCGCTTGTTAGCTTTGTTCTCTATTTCAGTTCGCGTATTTCCTTCAACAAGGAGGAACCCGTCGTCAGCATAGCCTACCAGATAACAGAGAGGCGGTAAAGGAATATACAGCAAATCGTCAAAACTTAAATTCCAAAGGTATGACGATAGCACCGACCCCTGTGGGCAGCCGCGGGTTAGATCTTTGATATAGATGTAGTAGTGACCGAGTCGTAGTTTAATTACGCCGTAACGGATACGGCCGTGCTATGCATATGCGTACGGTAATAATACCGTCTTAAAAAATATATCTTATATATAAAATTCTCGTGTCACAATGTTAGTTACCGTAGATACTCCGCCGAAACGGCTTTACTGATTTTTACATATAGGCTCCCATACAAGTTACATCAAACGTGATTTTTTGGCCTTTTTTGCTCGATATCAATAATGGCAATTGGCATCATGTAGGCACTTGAAATTTTCACTAAGGCCTCAATTATATTATGTGTACTTTAATAATTAACTAGCTATTTGACCGAGCTTTGCTCGGTATTCGATAAAACACGAATAAAATGACATTTTCTAAAAATGGTTCTTAGCTAGATCGATTTATCGCCCCCGAAACCCCCTATATACTAAATTTCATGAAAATCGTTGGAGATTCCAATCTATACTTATAAAATTACATGTCCTGACTGACTGACTGACTGACTGACTGACTGATTCATCATCGCTGAGCAAAAACTGTTAAAGTTACAGCCACGAAATTTGGTGAGTAGGGTTGTTTTATTAAGTAGACACCCACTAAGGAAGGAATTTTGAAAATTTTACCACGAAGGGGGAAAAATAGGGGTTGAAAGTCTCAATGAAAGTCCGTCATTTCTTAAGTTAGGAACATGAAACTCTATTTTTGGGTTACTGATTATTTTTAATCAGTAACCCAAAAATATTATATTTAAGCGTTTTTGGAAATTCTACCGCCAATGGGATGAAATTGGGGTTGAAAGTTTCAATGGAAGTCTATTATTTCTTGAGTTAGAAACATGAAATTTTATGTTTGGGCTACTGATTAAAAATGATTGGATACATATTTCAGCGTTTTTGAAAGTTCTACCCCCAAGGGGGTGAAATAGGGGTTGAAAGTTTAAATGAAAATATAAGTATACTATGTAAATGCGGACGAAGTCGCGGGCAACAGCTATATATATATATATATATATATATATATATATATATATATGTTACCGCTAGAATGCGGAATACGATAATTTGCACATGAACGAGGTAAACTGCAGGAACTAAGTACCAACCTAACCTAACCTACTTTTGGACTTTCTGGATTGTGTTTGTTTTTGTTGTGTTGAGTTGTTGTGTTCTTTTAATTAATCGAAACCGAATATCGACAATCAAAAAAAAAAACAATCGAATGTTCGATTAATCGATTTCGATGTTACAACACTACTCTCCAACCGTCTTACGGTTTTTCGATCAGCACGAGAATCTGACGCGAATTTCACAGTTTTTACCATCCCACAAAAGTGCTCAACGCCGCTAAAGAAGTTTTCAGTTCAAAAATTAAGGGGGGCTCCCACACAAAACGACACAATTTTTGGCCTATTTTTGCTTTGTAACGGTACGGAACGCTTCGTGCGCGAGTCCGACTCGCACTTGGCCGATTATTTGGTAAGTACGTAATTACTGTAACACTTACCTCGACTCGAACACTCTATAATAATATCACGTAAATTGATTGATTTTGAAGATTTTGTAAGTTTACTCGGTAGATTTGTTCTCTACCAAGTGAATATTTGGTCAATTCTGTTGGACCATATATCTTCTCATAACTTATACATAACTTGTACTATTATCTATTCTGTACCATGTATGTACGTAACGTAGAAGCACTCACAAAGTAATTATCGCTTGCATTAAGCCGCTGATACACCGGCGAGCGGTGAGCGGCGGAACAAAGCGTGTGCCATGACAGTTGTCGATGAACAATTACCCACACGATAGTGTTGCGTGCATCATCATCACTACCACTCGTCGAGAGGTGTAAATATTATTTTCTGAACGCTTTTGTTACTTCTTCACGCTAAAACGGCGCGGCTGGAGCGATTTTGACAGACATGTAAGCTGTCATCCTAAACTAACAGATAGGCTCCATTTTACTACGGAAAAATATTTTACTCACAAGTCACATATTGAGAAAATCGATGATTAGAATTTACTCCGCGGGGCACAGCTAGTAATTCATATTTTATGTCCTGCACAAACTGCAGTTATAAATGTTTACAGGGTTAGAATTTACAACGTGCATCTACAATTTTAATGTAATTTTGTTTCAACTGCACATAACGGCTCCGAGTTCCGACCAAAACTCGCTAAACCATGAATAGAAACTACATAACAAAAAATTAAAACCGACTTCCAAGGTAAAAACAATATTAATAGCATCCTTATAATATGAACTAAAAAGTATTAAATAATTTTTCCTATCTAATATGTAGTGCCTTTTCCCGAATTCGGCTAAACTTCAACTATTTCTGTACTCAATCTTCATCATTTTGAAGTCGGTACCAGATATAGCTGAATCTTTATTTCTTTGACAGAAAATTTGAAACTTTTGGAACTGGCACCGACTTCAAAATTATGAAGATTGAGTACAGAAATAGTTGAAGTTTAGCCGAATTCGGGAAAAGGCACTACATATTAGATAGGAAAAATTATTTAATACTTTTTAGTTCATATTATAAGGATGCTATTAATATTGTTTTTACCTTGGAAGTCGGTTTTAATTTTTTGTTAAAAATAATAATTTCACTCTTTTTAGTTACCTAGCAGGTAAACTGTTAGTGCCAATTCAAATTGT
Source organism: Lysandra bellargus (assembly GCA_905333045.1). Lineage (NCBI taxonomy): Eukaryota > Metazoa > Arthropoda > Insecta > Lepidoptera > Lycaenidae > Lysandra > Lysandra bellargus. The sequence continues at coordinate 5,721,109 of HG995323.1, forward strand.
ATAAAAAATAGTTTCATATTGTCTTCACTAGATGTCACTGAGGCGCTCCTGTGTCGCGCTATCGCTTGTACGTAGAAGTTTTATATAGGTAGTTGTAACTCGTAACAGATCTCTGTCGTGTTGTTGAAAGTTTGAGAGCAACTGACAACTCAACAGTGAGCTTGCCGCTTGGTGTGAGCAGTGAGCATTGAATTGACAACATAAATCATAATATTGAGTGGTGATTGATCTCGTATAATTGTTATTAAAGGTGAACGCAGATTTGGCCGCACCGCACGCACCGCAGTCGCCGCATTCGCAATCTTCATATTATTATGAAGTTGCGAAGACTGCGGCGCGGGTAGGTAGGTATGCGAGCTTGCCTATAACTTCATATAAAGAATTCCGAATGCGGCGACTGCGGTGCGTGCGGTGCGGCCAAATCTGCGTTCACCTTAAGTTGACCTCCGTCATAGTCCGCGAATTTATAAGTGGTCGTCGGTGGTACTGCGTATATTCTACGTATCTTATTACAATTTGTTAAGACTGATATGAGTCATACGGCATACCCCAAGGCCCAAATATCAGGTAGATAGATAAATTTAAACAATACATTTAAAAAGATCTAAGTGAACACGTGCTGCAAAATGCTCGCAGCGCTGCATCACAATAGACATAACTACCAGTACTTCGACTGCTATGAGACTGACGAGTATTAATATCTGTCGTTTCTTTCCTGTTTCGCCAGGATAAGTTAAAGGCTGGCGCGCTGGCTGGTATAATTTAATTTTAAAAATAAGATTTTGAAATTGAATTCTGACAGTTTTCTTTGCATGTGCCAAAATATAAACAACTAAATTTGTAGGTTACGACCCTAGCGACGACTTTTGTCATAATACGTCAAACTTAAAAAAATTACATCAGTTCTAAGTCAGCATACTCTATCATTCTGTCTACTCTGGCGGCATGCCGCATGCCCTGACATTCCAGTTAGAACTTGAATACGATGTTTACGTACGCGTCGCCGCGCGCCGCCGCGCGCCGCGCGGCGACGCCGTTGCCTCTGCGGCGCCGACCGCCGTGTATATTAAACAGCCTATAATAATTGGTGTTGTTATGTACATAATTATTATTATTGTATCCATACCTATGCCTTGTACTATTATCTATTTTGTGCCATGAGACATTGGTGACCTTAACACGACGTGGTAATGATGATGATGACGATGATGATGATGATGAATTTGAATTGCATGGTAGCATATGCTTTCTGTTCTTAAAACAACGCTGAAACTCCCAAACGTGTATCTATAAAGAGTCAGGAGTTCTCTCAGCATCTTCGAAACCATGGTATACCTTGACCCAATATTTGACTTTTTGGTAGCATATTCTTAGTACACTTCACATAAAACCAAAATCACCATATGTTTCCATATAAATTGCGAGGAGTTCCCTCGATTACTCCTGGATCCCATCATCAGGTCACCACTTTTGTGAACATGGTACCAAATTGGAGTGAAACCTAATACAACAAAACAAAAATTTCGAAAATCGCTTCACAAACGGCGGAGTAATCGTTGAACATACAAAAATAAAAAAAAAAATAAAAAAAAATATCCACAGCCGAACATATAACCTCCTCGTTTTTTGGAAGTCGGTTAAAAATCTACATTGCCACTCGGATTTAATTCGCACTAATACATAATAATATTATTAATGTGTTTATGTACATAGTTTACGTGTTAAAAAAATGGGCTGCAATCCAAGAGTGCAGGGTTAAATAAATAAAATAAAATTAGTTTTATTTCTGCAAGTGAATTTCAATCAAATCTTTTCAGAGAGTCTACGTGATGACCTACCACCAGTTCGGGAACTGACCTGGCGAGAAGAACCGGCGTAAGAAACTCGCATATTAAGGAAAATGAAATAGCAATTTCCTCTGTTATGCCACGCCGGCGGCCGGCGGCGGTCTACTGCAGTTTCTCTGCGGCTTTACGAGTTTTTGTTTACCCACATCAAAAAAAGTCTAAAACCAGGCTCAAGGCGTTTTCTCTTAAAAACATGCCGATTGTTAGCATTAAAAGCTACTAGGTACAATAATAATTATCTTATATATAAAATTCTCGTGTCACATTGTTAGTCCACGAACTCCTCCGAAACGGCTTTACTGATTTTTACCAAATTTTATATGCGTATTCAGTAGGTCTGAGAATCGGCTACTGGGTACTTTAAATATTGATAAGTGCATTTGTTGAATAAATAATAGTAAATCGACTGCTCCTAGGTAGACTATCGTAAGCCACAAAATGGCAAATTTCGTTTTTTTGCGAAAATGCATATAATTATGTGAGATCTTTTAGGATCTTCAAGAAAAAATATGAAATTTGAATTATAACTGCCTTTTTCGAAACGTAAACTGTAGTATGTTTCAAACGTCTCCGACGTTATTGATCGTAAGTCCCTCAGCGATAGTCTACGCGGAGAAATAGGGGAGGAGATGCCCGAATTTACACATCGTATGTATCAGTTGCGACTGTCTACGCCGGATAAAGACTAACGTAAACTATAGTTTGTACTACTTACAATAGTTTACATTGGGACTTCTTTTGAAAAATATATTGCAAGTGTAACTTACGATTTTGTTCGTTGGAATTTAAGTTATGATAAATATGGTATAAGTATACAATATTCTACTACGGAAACTATTCGTTTTTATTTATTGTATCTATAACTTACTACGTCCTACTTCGTACTATTCATTAATATACGATATTTTACCGATCTATTTCTTTTATTACAACTATTATTTATGAAATTAGGGGGCAAAAGAGTATCTGATGGGAAGCAAGTAGATAACCCATGGACGCTGGCAACATCAGAAGAGTTGCCAATACGTTTCCAGCTTTTTTAAGAAGGTCGCTCACTTCTTCAGGTTTTCATGTCGTATTTGTCCGGAAATACTGTAGTATTTCCGGACTGCCGTCAATCTGAAACAAACTGCCGTCTGTAGACGGCAGCTTGATTCAGATTTACTGTGAAAGATTCATCAAGATGGTAAATTTTCCCGTGGAACGATGTCAAAATGTTGCAAGAGATGTGACAACGAAGCCCCTCTCCTTGATACAGCAGATAGAAGATGCAGAGCGAAGCCACATCTGGGCATAATTCCAATGATTCTAGCTTATTTTAAACACTATGGCTGGCTACAATCTAAGCGGCCCTTTGTTGGTTCCTATCCAGAGGGAATAGTTGGTATTTTGTCGCCCTTACCCAGATATGAGAACAGTATTCTACGTGACGTTAAATCTTCGCCTTGTAGAGTTATAGGCGTTGCACCGCAAATACTATCTCGTTCTGTTGAGAATACTAAGCTTATTCAAGGCCAACTTGTCTTTACCCGTTTGTCGCCCGGGATTCAAAGTATCCCTATACAGTACGTATATCATAAAAAAACGATTAAGTGATTTAGGCGTGAGGAGGCAATATACACATTGGACAAATAAACGAACACACTTTCGAATTTATGCAAAAGTATGGATATAGATTGTACTTAGTTTATGTAATAGCATGATCTCTTTTTTCTTCCTGAAAGTTTTTCAAGAACTGGTACTAGTATCAGAAGTGATCCTCTTCCTGTAGTCGTATTCCTAATGTCAGAGAGTCGTGATATCCCCTTTATATAACCTTCCTTCTAATGTTAAGCCAGCTTTTCCTATCTTCAGCCACTTGAAAAGCGTCGTAGACATTGGACTCAATAATTGAGGTGCGTATTTGATCGGACTAACGCATAGGACTGCGGCCCCGCAGTCTTTTTCCCTCGGTCTTGCCAACGACTATTTTAATATTGTCTCCTTTCTTTCTGGATATGTGTCCATAATATTCTAAAATACACTTGAGGCATATTGTGGTAAAAAGCCTTGTAAACATAAATTTTAGCTTAGCCAGGATGGACGCGTTGGTAATATCTGCCGTCTGTTGAAGTATGGTGTATACTAAAGGGTGGACAAGTTTTGTCTCACTTTTTAAAGAAAACATTTTGTCACGCAAGGCTTTACGCATTTGATACATAGCACTCTTAGCCATCCTAATTCTTCAACGTGTAAGTATCTGGTTCACAGGAGACATTGTTCGTAATAGTGGACCCATGTGATAGTGATAAAGAAATAATAATATGAAATAATATAATAATATGAAATTAATAATACCTAGCAGTGTTTAAGGTTTTCTAGTTGATGCCCACAACTCCGTAGAGCCAAAAATTCATTTGTCTCGCGGGGACCGTATAGTAAGGACGTAGGATTCTTCCTATCCCGGTTCCCAGGATAAAAATATCCTTTCCCAGGACTCCAAGTATCTTCATACCAAATGTCAGGAAAATCAAAAGATTTTTCTTGTTTGGGTGTAAAGAGAAAATGTATCTCTGTTCGTTAGAACAGAGATACATTTTCGCATTAATAATAATGTTGGTATTGGAGTACAGATTGAGATAAATACTCTTAAGTTATAAAGCTTATCATATCATTTTTTTAAGAAGGTTACAAAATATTATTTATAGTAAAATTGTTGCTACTAAATATTATGATGCTTTGCAAGCCAAAGAGGTTGATTACTTACTATATTTTAGCACTTTTTTGCACATTAACAGTGTAAAGTAATGTCAATGACCTACTGCTAAAATTTATAAAACAATTTTTAAAGCTATTTCACACTTTTGTCAGAAAAGATAATTTATAAATTATTTATTTTCTCAAACATACTATAAATTCGAATTAGGCAATTCCCCTGTAAATTATGATATGTCTTACACACCATAAAAAACATTAATAAAGTTCCCCGTATAGTGTGGTAAGTAAACGTTACGATATTTTACCAAGGACAAATTTCAACGTAAACTGTGGTTAGTGTTAGTTGCAATAATTTTCGGTATAGATTTTTCCAAAAAATAATATCGCAACAACAATTGTAGCTAAACTAAGCATATAATATAGTATCTTATTGCATTAGTTAATACCTAACACTATTGTTGTTGCTCATGTAAAATTTTAGAACAATCGGTTAAAAAATGAAGCCGTGGTTCAAATTTGCAACTTCAAACTCTCCTCCTGTAAAGTTGTCTTTTTGATGTTACGATAGTCTACCTAGGAGCAGTCGAAATTATTACAACCTGAGACTGACGGCGACCATTGTTTGTGCGACGGGATAGCGATCGACGTTGCCATGGCGACATACTTATTAAGTCACTTCAATAAAAATATAATATGGGCGAAATACTTTATATTATTGCAAAGAAACGTTTGCCGGGACAGCTAGTAACTTATATAAGTAAGTACCTACTCATACTAGATGATGGCCGCAACTCGTTAATCGCAGGAGAACCGTAAATTTTCCGGGATGAAAAGTAACATATTGTCAATGCATATTGTCCTTTCCCGGGACTCAAAGTGTCGTCATACCCATTGATGGTCATACCAAATTTCAGCAAAATCGGTTCAGCGGTTTGAGCGTGAAGAGGTAAAAAACATACAAAAAACACAATTTTTGGCCTAATTTTGCTCTATAATGGTACGAAACCCTTCGTGCGCGAGTCCAACTCGCACTTGGCCGATTATTTAGAAATTGATTTGTAAACAATTGTAAGTCTATATCTATATCTATACTTACTTATTATAAAACAAAGTCGCTTTTTTCCCTCATGTCCCTTTGTTCCCTTTAATCTTTAAGACTACGCAACGGATTTCGATGATTCTTTCAGTGTGAGATAGCCCATTTATCGAGGAAGGTTATAGGCTATATTTTATCACGCTAAGACTAATAGGAGCGAAGAAATCGAGGAGAATGTGGAAAAAACGGGGAAAATTATTTGAAAGGGCTTATCTCGCTGCCAATTTTTATGTTATTGCTGGAGCAATTTTTATGTTATTTAGCACAGATAAGAAGTAAACCACGTGAAGGATCATAGGCTATCGATTTTAATATTTTTTTCAGTGGCTATAATATGTCTTTATACCCGTGCGACGCCGGGGCGGGTCGCTAGTATTATATAATTATTATTCTGTTTACTAAAGTTTGATTGGTATTGACACTTCAAACCTCAAAGTAAACTAACTATAACATATCAAGGGTAGCTTTACACCGAACAATTACTGGCAAAAGTCGCTAACTAACCGCGAACAAGCAGAGTCAGTATTGAATTACTAAGTGGTAACTATAACACAACTATTATAATACTTCAAGTTACTACGCAAACAAAATTAACGACAAGAATACAAATCGGGTAAATAACCAACAAAACGCAGATTTTTAAGCTTTTACATACAGTATAGCTTATTATCGAACCGAATCAAGACATTTCGATTTCCGTAACGAAAATAAACCTCACACCCGTCACTTCGACCGGCACAGAGGTGAGGCGTTGCCAATGCCGTGTATCGTCTAACGTTGTTTCAGTTCACCTGATTCGCACGGTGTTTGTGTGCGTGCGACTAGACGTATGCTAATTATAAAAAGTATAAGTTTATAAAAAATGCTATGCAATAGCTTTACCGCGGCAGTCCCCGAGTGGCTCACGTATTTTTTTACAATGAAATATAAATTATGTTCAGTCAGCTTTACCGTATTTAGAACCTTATAAACTCATAATTTGAAAGCTACAAAGTTATAATAAAAATACAGCAATAATTTTCAGCATACCAACATTCCTTTCCCCGTTTTAAAATTTGTGTCTAAAGTAGGTAATACCTACCAATTTATTAAAATTGAAGCATACTTTCAACATCTCCCCATAGTCGTCCAAGACAAAAAAAAAAACGAGAAATACGGCTTTTGCTGAACCAAAGATTTCCTTTGGTAGGATTGATCTTTATATCCCTAAGATGGGTTTACGATGTGGAGCCACCTGAATATTTCATGCAGGTGGGGGCTTTTTAGCTTTAACAAGGTATGAGGTCAATAACTGCGTGGGATTCAGGTATATAGTCGAGTTTGGTATCATTTTCGATTGAATCGAATGTTTGAATGCCAATTTTGGAATAATATTTAGATAAAACATAGTAAAAATAAAATAAAAAATTTAGAATATAATATGACTTCCAACCAACGAAAACGCTGTTGACAGAGCTTAATTAATATAAGGAGGCTGATAGCCGCATTATTCAGCATGCCAAAGACATTGTGATGAATGGAGCAATAAACATATTAATAATACTAGACGTTCCGCGCGGCTTCGTCCGCGTAAATCTGAAATTTCACGGATTCCGTATATTTTTCACAAATGAATAACTCATGTCTCACGTAGTCTACTATAATATATTCCCCATTAAATAATTTTCCCCGTTTTTTTACATTTCATCTGTATCTTTGCTCTTATTAGTCTTAGCGTGATAAAATATAGCTTATAGCCTTCCTCAATAAATAGGCTATCAAACACTGAAAGACTTTTTCAAATCGGGCCAGTAGTTCTTGAGATTAGCGCGTTCAAACAAACAAACTAACCAACAAACTCTTCACCTTTATTTTCACATTTTCCTCTGTATCTTTGCTCCTATTGGTTTTAGCGTGATAAAATATAGGCTATAGCCTTCCTCGATAATTAGGCTATCAAACACTGAAAGATTTTTTAAATTCGGATGAGTAGCTCCTGAGATTAGTGCGTTCAAACGAACAAACTCTTCAGCTTTATAATATTACTAGAAGTTCCGCGCTGCTTCGCCCGCGTAAATTAGATATTTCACAGACAACTTAGTCCAAAATAAATAGCCTATGATCCTTCACGTTCCTACTTTTTATCTGTGCGAAATAACAGAAAAACTACTCCAGTAGTTCGTAAAATAAGCCCTTTCAAATAATTTCCCCCATTTTTTCCACATTTTCCTCTATTTCTTCGCTTATATTAGTCTTAGCGTAATAAAATATAGCCTATAGCCTTCCTTGATAAATGGGCTATCTAACACTGTAAGAATTTTTCAAATCGGACCAGTAATTACTGACTCATACTAAGATTAGCGCGTTCAAATAATGCTTCTTCTTCTTCTTCTTTTTACGTTGTTTAACATCTTTATCGTGCAAATATGAGTCCTAAAATGAATTAAGCATTCTTAAGTCATCCGAATATGGTACCGAACTTGGAATAGTACCATAATTAATGCCTCTATACAGATTGAGACTCTATTTTCCTCCAGAGCAGAAGCTGCTAAAATTTTAAAAAATTAACATCAAAATTCGCGGTGGCTCCACATCTTAAATCCATCCTTGGGCCATAATGACCAGGACTTTGGTTCAGCAATAGCCGTATAATTACCGTACACACGCAACTACCAGTATTAATTACAAATATAACGTTTTAAATTATTTGAATACGACACGACACGACAATAGATATATTATTTCATTAAAGCTACAATATAATTTTTTCTAGATCAATTTTAAACTAAGATAAGTAAAAAAGTGAGATTTTTGTGCGATCTCAGCAACACGTCAAATGGTAACACGTATGGTCAAAGTCGTTTGCTCGGGGGTGGCCAGTAAACACAAGATGACAGTAAGTTACTCTATACTCCACTCGGGCTAGCTTGTCGCTAGCAGTCATTGACTTCCTGTCAAAAACTTGTCATTTTCCTTATAAAACCACGATTGACAATATCTGACACTTCATTGTCAATCGCGGTTTATATGGAAAATGACAAGTTTTTGACAGGGAGTCAATGACCGCTAGCGACAAGCTAGCACGAATGGAGTATAGTTCTACAACATTGGAATTTATATTTTATACATATACTAGCTGTCCCGACAAACGTTTCTTTGCCATATAAAGTAGGTATTTCGCCCGTATTATTTTATTAAAGTGACTAAATAAGTATGTCGCCATGGCAAAGTCGATCGCTATCCCGTCGCACAAACAATGGTCGCCGTCAGTCTCAGGTTGTAATAATTTACTATTATTTATTCAACAAATGCACTTATCAATATATAAAGTACCCAGTAGCCGATTCTCAGACCTACTGAATATGCATATAAAATATGGTAAAAATCAGTAAAGCCGTTTCGGAGGAGTTCGTGGACTAACATTGTAACACGAGAATTTTATATATAAGATGTAATTGCGACACGATGCAAAGTAAAATAAGTCCAGTAGCCCAGATTTTTGACGAAAAAGAATACATTATGAAAAGGTATCGCATGTAAAACTTTTTTCTCATATATTTCATTACGTTTCAGAGCTTTCAATAAAGTTATATCAAAACCATATTATAAGTAAACGCGAAACTCTTTGATGTGCCAGCAACACATGGATAATATCAAAAGAAATCGTAAATGGATGAAACTTTGCACGAATAGTAGATATATTTTTATGATTATTAAGCAACAACAAAGAAGACAACGGGAAGAAGGATAGTTTTTTTGCAGAAAAATGTAAGGGAAACCTTACATTTTTCTTGTGATTTTATGTACAACGGAAGGATTTGGGAAATTAGCCGTGGTATTATTGGTGTGGCATGCCGCATGAGTTAACATTTGCTATTTCCAAGGCAGCAGCTAACTACAAGTGCAAATTTAAGGCGCTATATTGAAAAAAACTGTCCTTTTTGACGTAATAAGTACTATAGGACCCTCAGAAATGTTACAAAACTGGTAATGAGATATACATATCTTCATACCTTATCTAGGTTTGAGAAGAACTAGAAACACGATTAATGTATTTTGCCTCGAGGTCATTTTGAAAATTAAATGTTAATTTTCAAAATGACCTCTTAAAAATACGAAATTTGAAGATTATTTTTAAACGAAAATAGATGTATTGTAGGAAATTAGTCTAATTTATAGACACCTTTGCAAATCAAAATCGTATAGAAGCATTTTGCTTAAATGCTCCTAGTTATTTTTTTAATGAATATAATTACGTTTTTTCGCAAGTTTTCCGAGCGAGCCGATAGCTTCTGGCCGCAGCGTATTCGTGACTTTATAGTCATACAAATCTTACATATAAAAATGGATTTTCAAATGTGTTAGTCGCGCTAAAACTCGAAAACGCCTGAACCGATTGGGCTGATTTTAGTCTTAGAATATTCGTAGAAGTCGAGGGAAGGTTTTAAAGTGACACGAAGTTCACCGGGACAGCTAGTTAAGTATAAAATTGCCCTTGCGGTAAAATTACTTTCGATATAGCGCCTTAAGCGTCAAGAAGTTGGAGAGCTGATTACAAGTTCACAGCGTCAACTGGGAGGAGCAGCAAGTGTCAAATGAGAGCTGTCTACACAATAACAGGCTAACTTTGTTACTGATTAGGGTCAGGAAAACCGAGACGCCGTACGGAATTTTAAGATAGTATTAAGTACTCTAAATCAGAGGTCACCAAATGGCGGACCGCAGTCCGACCGCGTCCGAGCATTTTCGAAGATGAACTTCGTTAAAAATAAATTTCGGTCTCGACTCTCGACTTACTGATGATTAATGAACATCTCCCAGGATTGTCAATAGCTTGCAAGCTGCAACAATTTCACTCTAAACTTCAGAATGTGTAATATAAGCCTTCGTAATTTCCGTAATTACCTTTGCTTATTAAGTAAAAATTTTGTATAAAACATGTGGACTGCGAAGGTCATTTCATTTCTTAAAGTGGACGCAGAGCGAAGCTAATTATTGGTGAACCCTGCTCTAAAAGACGCACTACCTTCTCGAAACAAGTATGCTGCCTCCCCTAGCTAAAATCCTGGGTACGGCCATGATAGTAGGTACCTAACTCTGAGCTGAAATAACCCTTTCATAAAAAACAGCGACATTTCGACATTGATAATGTTCTTACGATCTCTCTAGGGCAGGCATTCCTCAAAGTGTGCTGCACGGTACCTGGGCCTCGGAGAGCAACATATTAGGTAAGTACTTACATTATTTTTATTCAGAAATGTCATCACACAAATTTTTTGGGGGTTCCATTACTTCTTAGAAGGGGTCCGTCGCCAAAAAAGTTTAAGAACTGCTGCTCTAGATGATTCTTTATCTTTGTTTTAAATCCGTCATGCTGTAGAGGCCTTTGTGCGTCCCAAAGAAAAGACCAAACTTGGTGCAGTCGATTTTATACAATACATAATAATATTTAATACAGGCTACATAATAAATTAATAATTATTATTATCTCATAAGACATAAGTCATAACCTCCGGGAAAGTCAAGTAGAAGACAACTAATTAAGCTACAATTAATAATTTTACCTATTAGGAAGAACCATTTCGATTTCGTATTACTTATCGAGGGAATATTTAAAACAGGATAAAGTTAAATATTCTACAATCTACATTATCTCGAGACCGTACTTACCGTAATGTATTTCGAACATAAGACTTAGTTTGCTCAGTATAAATAAGTTTGACTTACCTATCATTCCGCGCGCGGCCGTGAAAAAAACGAATTTGAAAAGTTTTTCACTTAAAAAATAGAACGAAACCAATCAAGCGTCTTTTGTGTTACAAATGAGTTAAAACCGATTACTGAATTGAAGCGTTAAATCTGATCGTGAATCGCGCGAGTTTGGGGGGAGGTTCACTCGCCGAGGATCCTGTAGCGACTGATAATCCGGGTGGCTTTCCCGTTTTCTCGATTTTGCAAATTCTTCCCTTGTGGAGGCTATATTTCGATAGACACCGCCATCTGTCACGTGGTTGTGTAAGCTGTGTTCGCAAAAGCGCCATCTATGATTTAAAGTATGAACTGCGATGCAGAGTTGTCGAGCAGTTAACTAACCATTTTTAATTTCAGTCATTAGATGGCAGCAGTCAATTAGACTAATTTCCTACAATACATCTATTTTTGTTTAAAAATAATCTTCAAATTTCGTGCAAATGCACTGCTGGCTTTTTCATGGGGAATAGGTTCCATGTCATTCCAGAGTCGTAATTACTATGCGCGGTAGAATGCTTTTAGATAACGTTTATTAATTGGATAAATTATTAAGTAATGGTAATAAAATATAATATTATAATTTTCTAAATCTTGTATAGTGTATATGTCGCAGGGAATAGAGGATATCAGGGATTTCACGACATCCCTAGGGATATCACGAACTCCCGCCGAATATTCTTGTTTGTTACGTCTTCTTACTAAAAATATCTAGTGATATGTCATTTTACTAAACTAAATCTAGTGAAACGTCAGAAAAGCAGTTGTACACTAATGAAGCCTCTGGACCCCTGCACTAGTAGAAACTGTATAATTACTGTGATATTTTAAACAAACCATGACCTTACTGTTTTTTTTTGTGCGTTGGGGAAATGCGTTTACGCATCCCCGGCAGTCTGGAGAGGCCTACCGGGGTATGCAGGACTCCCTGGGGGCGGAAGGCCGCGCCCGGGCATACCCACTAAACCCCCAACGGTGTTCCTATTCTTCCGCACGGGATACGCGGAATACACAACCGCGACCCTGCCAGCAGATGCCCCTAAAGGCTTCAGTGCATGGCTGTTAGGCCCACACTGTCACTACGACGCGATGCGCGGAACACTACCGTATTAGCGCATCGCGGCCAACTCGGAGTCTCGGTGATGTTGGGCGACGGCGTCCCCTCGCCGTCACCTCGAGCTCCCCAGCAAGTCGGGACGTCGCGTCGGGGCCATGTCTGACCCTTTGCCTACGCCTTGGCCTCCTCCGAGGGTCGAGTGACTCCGCCTCGCGTCTACGCTCTGACTCCTCTTTCGCTGACATCACCTCCTCGGCAAATGTCGCGATGGCTCTCCAGTAATTTTCGCTGCTCAGCATCGCACGTATGATCGCTGGCAGCGAGATATCATCTCCAATGGCGGCTTGAAGAGCCGCTCTTTGTTCGGTCCATGCGGGAACCATGAATTTACCTAGGTTATTATTATAATTTACTTACTTCATCATCTGGTTAGTAAATATATCTGGCTGTACTACATTAATCTAAACGTCACTACACTACATTATCTAAAGAAACGTTTCTTTGATTTCAAATCATTTATTTATTTTTATTTTATTTATTTTATTAAATAAGGGGGCAAACGAGCAAACGGGTCACCTGGTGGTAAGCAACTACCGTTTCCCATGGACACTCGCAACATTAGAAGAGCTGCAGGTGCGTTGCCGGCCTTTTAAGAGGGAATACGCTCCTTTCTTGAAGGTTTGCAAGTCGTATAGGTCCGGAAATACTGCTGGTGACAGTTCGTTCCAGAGTTTTACAGTTCCGGTTCTGAAGTCTCCATTTATGCAAAAAAAACTAATTTCAAAGTCGTATCAGCTATAAGTTCACGCTAGCCACAGATAAACTGGCGGGCCACAGGTTAAGTATTATTATTATCATAATTAGTATAACTGCAATTAATTAACAGATTTTTCCCGAAGTGGTGGGCCTTTTGCCCGTTTAAAAAAAAAAGATTTTCCGCCCGCGGTGTTCAACGGCCCATTCACTATCCTGCATTGCAGTCCTGCTGCAGTCCGCCGTGCAGGCCTGCAACACCATTCACTATCCTGCGTGCAGTCCGCCGGCTTATGCAGGATAGCGAATGGTGTTGCAGGCCTGCACGGCGGACTGCAGCAGGACTGCAATGCAGGATAGTGAATGGGCCCTTTTAGGCTGCTTGTTCCAATTTTGCAAAGCAATTTTAAAATGCATCGCATCGACTGGTCACCATGGTTACATACCATTGCAATATGAACAGACCCTTACTACTGATTATGTAAACACAGGAATTCCGGAGACTAGACGGGGGAAAATAATATGTACTCTAATGAAAACGGCCACGACGCGTTCTGGCAATCACAAAAAGGCCATAACGCGAAATTCGTGTCGTGGCTAATATGCTCTTCATTTTTCTTGATTTGTTCTTGATTGATTAATCATCCATAGGTATGTATTTGAATTACCACGCGTACTACAAAATATTTTTTCTTTTACTAAATCACTGCATAACGTGCTTGTCATTATATTATTTATAAAATATCCATAGTTCCATACTATCCGTACTAATATTATCTGTCTGTCTGTCTGGTGCAACGTGATGTTGTTTTTTTTAATATATGTATAAGTAAAGTACTTACTTAATCTATCTCAATAAATAAGAAAAATATTGTTGATGTTGATGTCCGCTACTACGTTGCGCCAGACAGACAGAGAGACAGACATTAATAATAATTATTACGGATAGTATAAAACTATGGATATTTTATAAATAATAATGATAAACACGTTATGCAGTGATTTAGTAAAAGAAAAAATATTTTGTAGTACGCGTGGTAATTCAAATATAATCTTCCTAGCTATGGAATGAGCTATGGAAGATTATATTTGAATTAAGTACCAAATTAATATCCGTCCGTATACGAAATTTTGCCGATTTCGCTAATTTAACAGACGTGATTTAACGGTTAAAATACAGTATTTCTATAAGTTTTAATGCACAACATGTAAGATCATTTCAATTATAATCTAATGTTGGAGCTGGTTTTTTTTTTTTTTAAGTATCTTTAAACAATCCAACTCAAACCCGCGACAGTTTTGTGATTTTTGCTGTAAAATGTTTAGAATATCGCCTTTTTATGGATTGTCTTAACAGTATGAAAAAAATACAATGTACTGTTGAGAAAGTCGTCTATACAATGTTGGAATTACTTTTTACCACTTTAATATAAAAAAAACCCTTTAAAAAACAGAAAACCTCTATCTGCCCGCTAACTTGGCGATCGTCCTTTTTCACCTGGCATATGAAAGACGGGCGTGCGTCTGAAGAGAGCAGTAGAAAAGGGAGTACGGGCTCTTAATCAATTAAGAATAAATCAAGAAAAACGAATAGCTTATCAGCCACGACACGAATTTCGCGTCATGGCCTTTTTGCGATTGCCAGAACGCGTCGTGGCCGTTTTCATTAGAGCCACGACGCGAAATTCGCGTCGTGGCTGTTTTAATGTGACCACAACGCGTTGTGAGCTATTTTTTCGCTCACTGAGCGATTTCTGTCTTTAAGCGTAACATATAGGTACATGATACAACGCAGACATAGTACAAAATATAATCCTTATTTATACTTAGATGTAAGATGACGCAGACTTCTAATGGCGGTGAATTTTCCCGCTGTGTGTAATCCTAGCCTTACTTAGGTCTGCTTACATGGATCATCATGGACCTAGGTTAAATCCGGATTTATTTGTCAAAACTCTAAAATCAGTTTATTTATAATCTTGAGATGATTATTTTTTTCTATTGAAATCGCATCTGAATCTAAATTATTTAGGTAAATGCAAAACTTTATGATCATTGAATTTAATTTTTCTTTGTTTTCTTAATTTTGGCATGCAGTAATGACTAATAAGTAGATACTAGCTATTTGACCGAGCTTTGCTCGGTATTCGATAAAACACGAATAAAATGACATTTTCTAAAAATGATTCCTAGCTAGATCGATTTATCGCCCCCGAATACTAAATTTCATGAAAATCGTTGGAGCCGATTCCGAGTTTCCAATTATAATTAAGTATATAAGTATAATACAAAAATTGCTCGTTTAAAGATGTAAGATTACAATTGTAGTAGGAAGACTACATTCAAGAAATAATAAAAAAAAAAGTTTAAAAATCAATTGAGCCAGCAGTAGCAGTAAAAAATTAAAGCTCATTTAAATTAAAAGTGACTGATGATAAAACATCTACTTACTTAAAAATAAAAATTACAATGACCCATCAAGCCCCGTAAGGCCCATATTATGGGCCACGATAACAAAAGATTTTCAGGAATTGGCGATCGACGGATTAAAGCACAATTCACAAATCAATAGGCGTGATAGTGTTTCCGTAAAGTGTATCACAACGTATAAGTTGTGGGATATACTAGGGCTCGCTTCGCTCGCCCTGATTCAATATGGAAGATTTTAATACATTAATATTTTCTCATAAAATGTATGCCTACGCAATTTTCCTGTTTCTCGTAAATTAGCACACTTATACCATGCTTATACCTAATTTACGTACTTAATTTATTCATTGATTTTCATACACACGTATAATTTTGCATACAAATTTCCTCGAATTAGGGGAAAAATATTTCAAGATTACTCTGTATATTCCTTTTTATGCTAATTTTAACATCTAATAATTATTAATTCATGTTTGATATTACCTAAATGGGTGGGTTGCACCAGAGGCGTGGTTAAAGTTAAAGTTATGGTTATAGTTGAGACTTGAGTCTAACTTAACTTTAACCTTAACTTTGACCACGGAATTTGACAGATGGCTGTTGCGTTTATTTTTTTGTTAAAGCTACAGTTACAGTATAAAATATGAACTATCCGTAAAAATCGACAGAAAAAATATTTGTTAAGCAACACTATGAAACATAGTAAATTTTCACGAAAATATTTCGATATAAGTATGAGCGGTTTAATGGTTACCGTTAATTAAGATTTGACAAATTTTTGCACTGTAGTTATGGCTAAAGTTACAGTTATAGTTAAAATAAGTTGGTGCAACCCACCCTAAGTAGTTTCGACCTAAATTAACCGATTCGTTGCCACCTTCATTTTCACGAATTCTTACCACAGGCCAAGCAGTTTGTTCGATGACGCGCCATAAGCGTCATCGGCCCTGCTAAACGATGACGCTCCACGAGCGGCATTGGCCACTGGTATATTCTATTTGCTGAAAAAGACTAGAAATTAAAACTTTTCTTTAATGGGTTCAGTACCCAAAGGGTAAAAACGGGACCCTATTACTACGGCTTTAAAATTTAAACCCTTAACAATTTTCAAAGTCACTTTTTCTGGGGATGCTCAACATCATGTCAGATTATATTTTGTCGTCTTCGTCGTTTATTTCTATTCCCATCCAACAATGACGTTCATGACTGCAGATTTGCAGAACCAACGTCACCTGACTAAAAGGGGTCTGTGCCTTGTGATTTATAACATTTTTGAGGATTTAGGTTTTATGTAATTTTCAACTTGTAAGTTAAGAATAAAATTTTGTAATTTAAGGATTAGGCCCAATTCCACCAACGTCTGTTAGTGTTAAGCTGTTAACACTTAACAGCTTATTCAAGTAGTGTGTTTTCGCGGATTCTGGATCACGATTCTGGGTCCACCAATGGCTGAAATTCAGTGACCAGGCTTCATTAAACATTAGTAGGTTACAAGTAGTTAGGGATTCGCCGGTTCTGGTTCACTGCCTCAATGTAGGGAAAAATGGGTTTTTCGATGACCATTCACCTAAAAAAAAAAAGTTTGGTGTCAAAATAGGGGTTTTCGGCCATCCTCGTTCGATATATGCGATCCATTTTTACGTATTTGCACTATTTCCAAAGTTAGCTTTTGTGTTTACCCCTCATTATCTACTATCTCCACGCTCCATTGTTCCTTCATAATTACAATCGCTACTTATTGCATTGTTATGCTCGCCTCAGTGTCCTATTGTTCGACCTGGCTTATCGCTTACGTCACCTTGCTTTCTTACAAGATTTTAAATAAATATGAATGATAATTAACTAACTAATGAATTATTGCAAATTAAAAGTCATAATTAATTATGTAGGTCACCCAATCATTCGATGGACTTCGTAAACACACGACGACGCGGTGTGCAAGCTGACACGTTTTGCTCGTCAGCGAAATCCAACGAGTCAACGACCGCCGCCACCACGCTCGCTGTCGCCACCCGCATCTCGCGGCTCGCATCGAAGTGCAAGTGTAAACACAAAGCTCGCAACACACAAGCGTGCCCTGCGAGTCGCGAGCCGCGCCGCGAGACGGGTCGCAAGCTCAAGCTTACACTCTCGGCTCGTAGCGCGTCTCGCGGCTTGACTCGCGAAATAATGAAAAAAGCTTTAATTGAAATATATTTAATAAAAAGAAAACACTATTTGTAATTTTCTAAAAGGTTTTTGAAAATAATGAAACAAGCTTTATTAAATTTGAAATTATAAATATAATATTTTGATTGAAACTCATAATATGAGTAACATAATTTAAAACTTTATGTTTTTAAGAAAATCTATTAAATATTATATTTTACAATGTTGTATTACAATGAAACTTTAAAAATTAAACATTCAGTACAATATTTTACATATAAAAGTATAATTAAATCTAGTTTACAAAAGAAAAAAATCATTAGTATAAATTAATATTATTTCATAACAAAGTACAATACTTATGGGCAATGGTTATATACGGAATATGCTATAGGATTAAGAATATAATTAGTTTATAGAATTATCGTATGTTTTTTTGTCATAGGAAAACTTAGTAAATATTATTTTACTTTTTTAAATTTAAAAATGATATGAGGTTTTGCAATCTTATCTGAATATGTCCCAACCATTAAGTTATCCTGCTCTTTTAGCGACTCACAGGAATATTTATTAGTAAAGAATATGAAAGTGTATCTATTGTATGCTTTACCATTAAATGGATGCTAAGGATGACTCAATAATAATTGTGAATAACGTTTATGATATTACGACTTTCCACTGATAAGAAAAAAAACGCTTGATAATATTCCGGGGCAAGTACTCAAAAGATTTATCATAGGATTTGTAAATAACGCAACATAATATTTTAATCATTAGTAAGAATACTTTTAATTTTGAAACTTATGGTATGAATTCATTTTGTATATACAGAGAATATAGACAACAAGTGCCTTCAAAAACTCTACAACCATCCTTCAATGGTATCTAATATGTTCACTTCAACCTATCATACATTATTTTCTGGCACTGGTAGACATTACCTTAATGAAGGAAATGGGATATCAATTGATTCTAGTCTCTCTCAAACGATAAACTGTATTGTATTTGCAGAGTTTGATAATGTTATAGAAAACTAGATAAAAACCGTAATGTAACTGTACTCTGTAGACTATAGAAGCTAAGAAAAGTCACATGTACGATATATTTGAGTTATAATATGTAACGTGGGTGTGTGAGTGCTTACTTAATAGTGTGTGGATATTATGAAATAAAATATTGTACCAAAGTTATGTTTCTTTTATTTATTCATTCATTATTTCATATGTAATACCCCTCTTAGTAAATACATAAAGCATACATTATACGGATAATAATTATTATGTGACATATTATTATACAAGATCCATAAACCAGATTGGTTCTGTGATCTACTTTGGTTTTTGTCTACTTTGGTTCTGTGATCAGTATGGTTTGGTTTGGATCTACTTTGGTTCTGTGATTAGTATGAACACAATAGAGATCTGTAATTATTTGAGAAGAATTTGTGAAGATTTAGACTTAAGAAGATAATCATCTGCCTATATATTAATATAATATGATCAAACCCCTACATACATTTATTAGCAACTTGGACCCTGATAGTAAACCTGGATCCCACTGGATATCCATACACGCTTGGGCGCGCTTCTATGCGATATCACAAGGCTTTTATGGGGAGAAACTGCAGGAGATGGGATTTTAACACGTGGAGATTACAAAATGATTTCACATCAGTTTGTGGAGAGTATAGTTTAATGTATTTGTATTATAAGTTCAATGGGGAAAGTTTAGTAGAGTTTCAAAAGTTATTTAGTAACAACACTTTGTGTAATGATATAATATTGTACAGTATGTTCAATACATGTTTTAATGAAATAAAATACATGTAATGAAAAATTTATCAAGTTTTATTTATTTAAAATCTTGTAATACATTATACATGATTTACACTCGCGCGCGCAATAAATGTTTTAATGAAATAAAATACGTGTAATGAAAAATTTATCAAATTTTATTTATTTAAAATCTTGTAATACATCGACACGTCCTATGCATAACTCACTAAGTGCCAATTGACGAGTTATACGATTGTTTCATTTTCGTAATCTGTGGCCTCGGTTTTATAGGATAGACTATTAAAATAATATTTATTTTTCATTTTAAGCCGCATTTATAATAGCATAAATGTGCATCTTATAATAGTGAGAGCCGCAAATCTAGCTATTTGGTAGACCCGTATTTATGCGCGGGGATAGAGCGAGGAAGAGAGGTGCGGGCGGGAGGGGATCTACCTGTTAGTCAGTTATACCGCGGCGAGTGTAGTGCACAGGCGTAGCGTGTGTTCGTTAGCGAATACGTTGTAATAAGTTGATTTAAAATGAGCTCTGAACGAATGCGCTTTAAAGAAAATTTAAAAAAGGCTTGTGAACGAAAAGAAATGTCGCATAGTGCAAGTTACCACCACGGAACCACGAAAGCAGGTTTTTATTGACTTAAATATTTTAGTTTGTGTTAGTGATTAATTTATTTATTTACATGTCCGTAGCTTAATTCATTTAATGAAGGATTTGTTAATTCTTTGTGGTAATAATAAAATGTGTTTTAATAATTATTTTAATTAGTTGTCAAAACCCAGCGCAAAAGTGTTTAACTTCCGCAGTTAGATCCTTTTGCTTTGGACTTTTAATAATGGATTTTAACTATGTGGTACTTATCTATTTATGCGTTGAATTGACGATTTAAAACTATAATCTAACTACCACTATACGAAATATGCGTTGGGTTGACCGTTCATAACTTAAATCTAACTACCACTACATGAAATATGCGTTGGATTAGTCAAAAATATTTATTTATATCTGCCAATTGCAGAGTTTTTTGAGGGATACGTAATTACATTGAACTCTTTAAGTACCACTACTTCTATCTTATATTGCTTTATATGTATAATAAATTATCAGCTGTAAAGTATTTTTTTTTTTTTACAAAAGTATAATATGATTTTTATAATTAATTCTTTTTTACGTTTTCTATTTTCAGAATCACCTGTACCATATTTTACCGAAGAAGAAAGGACGTACTGGGAAAACAATAATAATATTCTTGAAAGTAGTGATTCCGAGGATTACACAGTACAGGAAAATGAAAACCAAGCTCTTAATGATAATATCTCGACTGAAGATCCTATAACAAATACTTATAACGAGCAACAAATACATACTAAATTGGCTACTAATAGAGACCAGAATCTAATTCTAAATGATTCTACAATAATTGTTAATAACGACCCATTACTATCCTCAAATACTGGTCCAGATTCATGTATTGTCGCTTTAAATAATTTAGACTCTTTCTTGCAATCACCA
The DNA here is from genome assembly GCA_905333045.1 of Lysandra bellargus. Lineage (NCBI taxonomy): Eukaryota > Metazoa > Arthropoda > Insecta > Lepidoptera > Lycaenidae > Lysandra > Lysandra bellargus. The sequence goes on from HG995323.1 coordinate 5,742,169, forward strand.
GTGATGTCATCAAATAATGCCCCAACTTCGTCTATTGCATCTTTACTAGATATAAATGGAATAAATTCTATTCCACCTTCGCCTTTAGATAACGGTACTCCCGGTACTTCTTTATTGTCAATACAAAGCCCTCCGTCTATAACAAGCACTCCCAGATCAAGAATTAATAATAACGTAAACAAGAAAGATAAAGGACCCCCAACTTCGTCTATTGCATCTTTACTAGATATAGATGGAATAAATTCTATTCCACCTTCGCCTTTAGATAACGGTACTCCCGGTACTTCTTTATTGTTAATACAAAGCCCTCCGTCTGTAGCAAGCACTACCAGATCAAGAATTAATAATAACGAAAACAAGAAAGATAAAGGACGAGGTCGTAGAGTCCACAAGGATCAGTGGAAAGATGTCAAAAGAAAACTGAATAGAAATACTGGTAAATGTTACTTCAGTAGAGATGGTACTGAGAGACCAGGTAGAATTATAAAAGCGTTTTGTAATAAATGTAAATTCCACTGTCCGCAAAAGTTTACTGATGAGTTAAGGAAAAAAATATTTGATAGCTTTTGGAGCATCGGTAATAATGTGAGACAGTGGGATTTTATTTCCAAATATTGTAAGAAAATTAACAAGCGTAGAAGAACTACACAACTTCCATCCCGGAGACAGTACACAATCACTTATAGTTTACCCATTGTAGGTTCTCCTGTCGATCCAGTACCTGTGTGCAAAGTCATGTTTTTGAACACGTTAGGCATTGGCGCTGGTATGGTTACAACGGCTTTGAAAAAAATTGAAGATAGTGGTGGTATTATAACAGCTGATGCCAGAGGTGGGCGTAATAATCGCCAATTAGTGATAGATGCTGAAATGATCAAGAGCGTGTGTGATCACGTTAACAATTTTCAACCAGTAGAATCGCACTACGTTCGCAGCCGTACTTCCAAACTGTATTTGGATGAATCACTGTCTTACAGCCGTATGTTTCTTTTATACAAAGAGTGGGTTGTTGACAACAGCTTATACTATAGCAATCCAGCCAAAACTTTACGTCAATATAGGGACATCGTGAATACTAATTTCAACTTAGGTTTTCATGCCCCACGCAAAGATCAGTGTGATGTATGCCACGTCTACAAAAATTTACCAAAACCTGTTCCAGAAACTGAATTCAAAACGTATACTGACCATATAAGAAATAAGGAAATAGCCCGAGAGTTAAAAAATAAATATAAAGAGTTATCCGTTAGAGATAGTGATAAAACACTTACTACTACTTATGATTTTCAAAAAATTCATGGGATACCACATGGACAAGCCAGTATTTTATATTATAAGAGAAAATTGTCAGTTTACAATCTTACTTTTTACAGCCTTGGTAAAAAAGAGGGAACATGTTATGTTTGGGATGAGACGACTGCAAAAAAAGGCGCAACAGAAGTGTCAAGTTGTGTTTATAACTACATTAAAGAACATAATCAAAAAGGGATTATAAATTTCAATTTTTTTAGTGATAATTGCGGAGGTCAGAATAGAAACCGGATCGTATTCTTAGCTTATTTGTATGCAGCAAAACATTTTAATGTAACCATCACCCATACTTTTTTGGAGCGTGGACATACCCAAAACGAAGGGGACTCAGTTCACGCTCTCATCGAAAGATTTGCTAAGAACAAAATGATATATAGTCCAGATGACTGGTATAATATGATTCGATGGGCCAAACAAGATGATAAACCATATCATGTTATTGAAATGCAGAATCCCGATTTTTTAGATTTTAAACAGTTTTTGTCTGGCGCTAATTGGGTCATTAATGCCAAAGGTGAAAAAATGATGTGGTCACAAATTCGACAGCTTCAAGTTTTACCAAATGAGACTGATAGGATTTATTATAAGACTGATTTTTGTAGCCATGAATATGATTGTATTATTTTGTACACCCATCGCCAACTGAACACTAGACGTCGCCGAAAAGAAATCGTTGCTGACGGTGAACAGTGTTCAATATCTAAAGCTTATTTCCACAAGTTTTCAGTACCTAAGAATAAATTTCAGGACTTGAAATATTTGTGTGATCATCAAATAATACCCGTTAAATACCATAATTTCTATCAAAGTTTGGTTCCTGGAGGCGATGATGAAGCTGAATTAAATGAAGACTGATACTGATAGTATGATATTTAGTTTTATCAAAGCCTTATTAATAATAGTTAAAATGCTGTGATACAGTAGTGATTATCTGATATCTTTAGATGATATCTTATTTTTAGTGAGGGAGCCTTAGAACATTTTTTTTTGTGATTACTAACAAGCTAATTTTTTGTGAGTAGCTTAAAAAATCAGCTGGTAAGGGTTCCGTTTTAGGGTACAGAGTCAACCAAGTTTTGTTGATTACAGAACCCTAAAACGGAACCCTAACCAGCTGATTTTTTGTACATTGATAGGTTAATAGCTATATAATTTAAGAGTAACCTTGTCCTACAAATAAAACAATCCATATTTTAGGACCATCAAGTCAAAGTATGAAATCCTTTCTATGTCTGTTAGCTACCACTCTCGAGATTTTTCGAAAATAAAAATGTTCGTCTTATCAAAATGTAGCTACTCACAAAAAAATAGCTTGTTAGTAATCACAAAAAATTTTGTTCTATGGCTCCCGTACTATTAATTTTTCAAAGTTCAAATAGCTCTAAGTCAGATAGAAATTATACACTTTAGGCATAAGATTTTTGATACAATAAAACAAAGTTATTAGATATTATAGGCTTGTAATAACATTTTTAGAATTACTTTTTTGTTTTGTTTTCTTTTGGAAAATAAAGTACAATACCACTCAGTTGTTTTATTGATATTATTAGTAGTAAATGTAAGCACTTAAAGGTAAAAAATACAAATAGTTTTTCTATTGATGTATTCCCAAGTATAACCCATAATGTGCCACTTACTAAAATACGGTTAGAGTTAAGTTACAGTGCATAACCATCTATCAGGCAGTAATTATTATTTTTGTAAATGTTTTTCCCATGTATAACTACGTATGTGGCACATTCACAAAAAAATGGCGCCTGGATTCCAGAGTAAAACTCTTTAAGTGCTGTATTTTATAATCCGAAAGAAATTTAAATAAATTGGATGCAATATTCAAAAATACGTTCAAAAAGAGCCCTAGGTGCTGATTTTCAAGTCATTAGCTACAATATTGAAGATGCTATCGTAATATTAACTTTCATTCGGCTCTCCTGTACAACTTGACTTTTCCAGTTAGTTAGTTATGCATAGGATGTGTCGACATGATCATTTACACTCTCAGCTCGTAGCGCGTCTCGCGGCTCGACTCGCGGCTCACGCGCGCTCCTTTTCTTTGAGTGTACTTTAAATTGTAGAACGTTATGAATATACTAACAAATGCAATTTATTTATTCGTCATCACATGATTTCAAAAGACCTTCAATATATTTTGGTTTCTACAAATTGATTTTATGTGACTTATAAAGTTTGATATATTTAGAGATTATGATAAACATGTTTATTTTATTTTTTGAGTGAAAATTCTATGTTTGATTGATTTGAATTTCAACATTGAACATAATTGAATATTTTTATGAAAATAAAAAAACACATTTTATAATTTTCTAAAAAGTTTTTGAAAATAATTAAACAAGCTTTAATAAATTTGAAATATTTTAAATTAAAAAAAACAAAAAATTTTATAATTTTCTAAGAAGTTTATGAAAATAATGAAACAAGCATTAATAAATTTGAAATAATTTTTTATAAAAAAACACGATTTGTTATTTTCTAAAAGGTTTTTGAAAATAATGAAACAAGCTTTAATAAATTTGAAATATATTAAATAAAAAAAACACGTTTTATAATTTTCTAAAAAGTTTTTGAAAATAATGAAAAAAGCTTTAATTGAAATATATTTAATAAAAAGAAAACACTTTTTGTAATTTTCTAAAAGGTTTTTGAAAATAATGAAACAAGCTTTATTAAATTTGAAATTATAAATATAATATTTTGATTGAAACTCATAATATGAGTAACATAATTTAAAACTTTACGTTTTTAAGAAAATCTTGATTAAATATTATATTTTACAATGTTGTATTACAATGAAACTTTAAAAATTAAACATTCAGTACAATATTTTACGTATAAAAGTATAATTAAATCTAGTTTACAAAAGAAAAAAATCATTAGTATAAATTAATATTATTTCATAACAAAGTACAATACTTATGGGCAATGGTTATATACGGAATATGCTATAGGATTAAGAACATAATTAGTTTATAGAATTATCGTATGTTTTTTTGTTATAGGAATACTTAGTAAATATTATTTTACTTTTTTAAATTTAAAAATGATATGAGGTTTTGCAATCTTATCTGAATATGTCCCAACCATTAAGTTATCCTGCTCTTTTAGCGACTCACAGGAATATTTATTAGTAAAGAATATGAAAGTGTATCTATTGTATGCTTTACCATTAAATGGATGCTAAGGATGACTCAATAATAATTGTGAATAACGTTTATGATATTACGACTTTCCACTGATAAGAAAAAAAACGCTTGATAATATTCCGGGGCAAGTACTCAAAAGATTTATCATAGGATTTGTAAATAACGCAACATAATATTTTAATCATTAGTAAGAATACTTTTAATTTTGAAACTTATGGTATGAATTCATTTTGTATATACAGAGAATATAGACAACAAGTGCCTTCAAAAACTCTACAACCATCCTTCAATGGTATCTAATATGTTCACTTCAACCTATCATACATTATTTTCTGGCACTGGTAGACATTACCTTAATGAAGGAAATGGGATATCAATTGATTCTAGTCTCTCTCAAACGATAAACTGTATTGTATTTGCAGAGTTTGATAATGTTATAGAAAACTAGATAAAAACCGTAATGTAACTGTACTCTGTAGACTATAGAAGCTAAGAAAAGTCACATGTACGATATATTTGAGTTATAATATGTAACGTGGGTGTGTGAGTGCTTACTTAATAGTGTGTGGATATTATGAAATAAAATATTGTACCAAAGTTATGTTTCTTTTATTTATTCATTCATTATTTCATATGTAATACCCCTCTTAGTAAATACATAAAGCATACATTATACGGATAATAATTATTATGTGACATATTATTATACAAGATCCATAAACCAGATTGGTTCTGTGATCTACTTTGGTTTTTGTCTACTTTGGTTCTGTGATCAGTATAGTTTGGTTTGGATCTACTTTGGTTCTGTGATTAGTATGAACACAATAGAGATCTGTAATTATTTGAGAAGAATTTGTGAAGATTTAGACTTAAGAAGATAATCATCTGCCTATATATTAATATAATATGATCAAACCCCTACATACATTTATTAGCAACTTGGACCCTGATAGTAAACCTGGATCCCACTGGATATCCATACACGCTTGGGCGCGCTTCTATGCGATATCACAAGGCTTTTATGGGGAGAAACTGCAGGAGATGGGATTTTAACACGTGGAGATTACAAAATGATTTCACATCAGTTTGTGGAGAGTATAGTTTAATGTATTTGTATTATAAGTTCAATGGGGAAAGTTCAGTAGAGTTTCAAAAGTTATTTAGTAACAACACTTTGTGTAATGATATAATATTGTACAGTATGTTCAATACATGTTTTAATGAAATAAAATACATGTAATGAAAAATTTATCAAGTTTTATTTATTTAAAATCTTGTAATACATGATCATTTACACTCACGCGCGAGCCGCGAGTCGAGCCGCGAGTCGAGCCGCGAGACGCGCTACGAGCCGAGAGTGTAAACTTGAGCTTGCGACCCGTCTCGCGGCGCGGCTCGCGACTCGCAGGGCACGCTTGTGTGTTGCGAGCTTTGTGTTTACACTTGCACTTCGATGCGAGCCGCGAGATGCGGGTGGCGGCAGCGAGCGTGGTGGCGGCGGTCGTTGACTCGTCGGATTTCGCTGACGAGCAAAACGTGTCAGTTTGCACACCGCGTCGTCGTGTGTTTACGAAGTCCATCAAATGATTGGGTGACCTACATAATTAATTATGACTTTTAATTTGCAATAATTCATTAGTTAGTTAATTATCATTCATATTTATTTAAAATCTTGTAAGAAAGCAAGGTGACGTAAGCGATAAGCCAGGTCAAACAATAGGACACTGAGGCGAGCATAACAATGCAATAAGTAGCGATTGTAATTATGAAGGAACAATGGAGCGTGAAGATAGTAGATAATGAGGGGTAAACACAAAAACTAACTTTGGAAATAGTGCAAATACGTAAAAATGGATCGCATATATCGAACGAGGATGGCCGAAAACCCCTATTTTGACACCAAACTTTTTTTTTTAGGTGAATGGTCATCGAAAAACCCATTTTTCCCTACATTGAGGCAGTGAATCAGAACCGGTGAATCCCTTGTGGAATATATGTGAAGGCCAAAGGAAGATCTTCCGATCGAGCGAGGTGGTATGCTCGGTCAGGCCGAAGCCCACGTGATACATTTCAGCTGTCTTATATATACCGCCGCGCTTAGAAAACTTCGATAGCGCGATGCAGGAATGTTAGGCGAATTGTGGGTACCGCCACATCACTCCCCCCCGAAGACCGGAGGTCGAATCTTGAAGTCTTGTCGCTTGAGTCGCCAGTGCCAGTGAGTTCCAGTGAGTCGGAACTGTTGCAGTGAGTCCCAGTGAGTCGGAACTGTAAGCTGCTGCACGGGATCCAGTGAGTCGGATAGCTGCCGTGCGGGGCCGATGCTACGTGCTGACCAGGAGAGATGTGCTCTGCTTGCTGACCGGTCGGTGTAGTGAGAAAGCCCGATGATGCCGATGCGGAGTCGCCCAGGCCGCAGTACATTGCAGCTAGTGGACGAGGTACCCGATGAGGCGATGCTGGCTGGCGCGGTGCGGAGGGGCGGGGAGTGATGATGATGAAGGAGGCGTGTTCTGTCGAGGGTCACCAATGTGGGTATAATGTGCGTAGGCCAAAGGATGATCTTCCGACCGAGCGAGGTGGTATGCTCGGTCAGGCCGAAGCCCACGTGATACATTTCAGCTGTCTTATATATACCGCCGCGCTTAGAAAACTTCGATAGCGCGATGCAGGAATGTTAGGCGAATTGTGGGTACCGCCACACCCTAACTACTTGTAACCTACTAATGTTTAATGAAGCCTGGTCACTGAATTTCAGCAATTGGTGGACCCAGAATCGTGATCCAGAATCCGCGAAAACACACTACTTATTCATATTATGACAAAACGAAAAAGGTAAAGTGATACCTGGCTATTTAGCCGAAACTTTTGCATTTTCGCTTCGTTATAGAATCGCCGATCAAAATGTATGGAATTGACATAAGAAGAGTCGAACGTCTACGTCATAATAACGAACGCTTGTGTCAATTCCATACATTTTCATCGGCGATTCTATAACGAAGCGAAATCGAAAACATTTTGGCACACCCGCCTGGTGATACTAATTTGAGCATCAACCTTAAGGCCGTCCCCCGAGCAAACGACCTTGGCCAAACGGGGAATATGTAGTTTATGATATTGTTGATCTGTTGGCCTAGATTACACGGTCAATATTATCACGATTCTAGTATCACGGGATTCACAAATAGTACTGCGATGCTGCGATTCGGCCTATTACACCATCAATATTATCACGGAATCGTGATAATATTGATGCCTGTAATCTGCGCCATTGGTGTGTGTTTGAAATAAAAGTAATTTGTAAATACTAAGGAGATGCTGAATGTATGCTTGAATTTTAATAAATTGGCTTTACTTTGGAAGCTGATATTATCATGAGTAGGTATAATAAACGAAAATAGAAAATTTAAAACGCGGAAACGATTGTTGAGATACTGAAGATTATTGCTGTATTTTTATTATAACTCTGTAGCTTTCAAATTATAAGTTTATAAGGCTCTAATTTCTAAATGCGGTAAATTACGGATTCTCCGTAGGGAATGCCCTTAAAGCTTGGCGCACACTTTGACGGAGCGTGCCGGGGCGGGTCGGGACTCGGGGCTCAGCGCAGAGTAAAATACGTATATTAGCACACTATTATATTTCTTCGCTTCATTCTTCGATATATAATTATTAACCAGTAGTACCTCTGTATCTGCTAGGCAATCGCGTTTTTCCAAAGACGTATGTGGGTAGTTGAAAAATTACCCGCACGCTCGGTCACTGGACGTTCCGGCATGTCTCATTCTTTGTTAACGCGAGGCAACGCGAGCACAAATACTTAGTAACCATGCCAAAGCGCTACAGCTGGTTATAATTATTATTAAAATGATTGAGTCAGTGTTGGAAGTAACTAAATTCAGCGTTATTTTATCGTGTAATAAGAAAATACATGTAAGTACTATTAAATACTTAAATAAACGGCAGGCACTACCGAAGCCTAGACGAGTCAAGTATATTCAATACTAACCGGCTTGTACTGCGACCGCGTGTCAATAAACGTACAATGTGTTGGGACTGCGAGTCTTTATACACGATCTATAATATTATGTATGCTTTATCTGTTCTATAAATATAATTATAAAACTATATGATTGCCGGATTGGGGGAAACAACTGCAGGTGATTACTGCAATTATTTTAACTAACCGGCACGTACTGCGACTGTGAGTCAATAAGTACAGTGAGTTTGGACCATGAGTCCTTTTACACAATCTATATTCTATAATATGCATCGGAATTGATTGCGGATCTCTGACGATGTTTTACCTATTCTATAAATAGAACTATATTGTTGTCCGATTGGGGGAAATAACTGCAAGTTAATTACTGCAAGTTTAATTATATATTAAGTTATTTTATAAACCGCCATAATGTGTGGATTGACTACGAGTCTCTAAGCACAATTTATATGCATCGGAATTGACTGCGAGTCTCTGACGATGCTTTATCTGTTCTATAAATAGAACTATACGTTGGCCGGTTTGGGGGTTAACAGCGAGTTATTTTATAAACCGCTATAATGTGTGGATTGACTGCGAGTCTCTAAACACAATCCTTACGCATCGGAATTGACCGCGGGTCTCTAAGGATGTTTTATCTAAAAATAAAAGTACAATACTATGTTGGCTGGTTTGAGGGGATTAACTGCGAGTTAATTACAATTTAAAATATATTGATATTTTTCAAATCAACATTATGTATGGATTGACTACGAGTCTCCGACAATGCTTAAAAATAAAAAATTTGCAACTACCGCGCGTTTTTCCCGCGCTCTTTGTTCTATAAATATAACTACATAATTATTATTATTATTATATTAATATCTTTGCTGTTTTATAGAGAATAGCTATTTCGAGCTAATAACTAGATAGACTGCGAGTCTCATCAGTTAACAACCAATGCGCGTCTCGCGCGATCCTTTTGTTCTAAACATAGAATTACGATTATGATTTACTGTCTCTGCCGGTATATAATTATTATTATTAAATAAATGCAAGATTTATACCAATTTTGGGACTCGGGATACACCGCGAGTGTACATAACGAAACTTACTTAATATCTACGTAACTTATAGTTACTACCCTCAATATTTTTTGCAACATTAGTCGATTATAACGAGCTCATCCAATATTTATTTTTTTAGGTCACTAAGACCAGACAATCGGGAAAATATCACTAAAAGTGACCAATATAGGTACGGGACGATCAGGTTACGAATGAACCCGAAGTCTTCCTGAGTACCAGCACTGATAGAACCGGACCAGATCCGGATAGATCCAGGGCTCCTACTGACGTTAGGTGCACCCTCGTAGGATTCGCCAGATTATTGTTTTAAATGATCCCAAAAACGATTAAGAATTATCTACTCTATCATCTATTAACTTCTTATAAAACATTTCTGATAATAAGTGTTGCAGATCGATTCCATTTCGATCGATTATAATCAGTATAGATCTCACCTAACAAAGTCTCGATATGATCAGACTTATCAACAGTATCTGATTTATCTCGATATAAATTATTATCAAACTTATCAGATAATATATTATCAGAAAAGACAACGTCGTAACGGAAACCTATAACACTCAGACTCGATAAGTCTTGTGTCAATATCAGACCGAGATTATTATTGTTTCGTTGGATAATTCCAGTATTTGTTCTCAGAGACAAATTAGTACATCCCATCAATCGGGTACCTTTTGGGCTCTGGCAAACTCTTCCCGCTACCCGTCAAAAAAAGGGGGGGGGGGCAGAGCCGGTTACTGTCGGCTGGCGCCGCTAGTACTGTACCGCTACAATCAACCTCTTTCTAGTTCGAAGAGCGTTGAGATGACTAAACGCTCAACACCGCAGCCTTAGTGCTGACAGTTAATTTTATATATATTTTATTGATGTTACTATTATAATTATTGTGGGCTTTACTTGGGCTTTGGTTTGGAAAAATGTATGGTTGCGTGAAATTCCTAAATTACGCAAGCGAAGCCGTGCGGAACATCTATATATAATAAAATCGTAGGAAAGTCAATTGTATACATTGAATATTTTTGTACAATAAATAATACTTGGGATGTGATTTACTATGCTAGCGCGAACGAAGTCGCGGGCAACAGCTAGTCTAATATATAAAATTCTCATGTCACGGTGTGCGTGGTTGAACTCCTCTGAAACGGCTCGACCGACTTTCGTAAATCTTAGCGAGCTAGGGTTGATAATCGGGCAACATCTACTCTTTTACTTTTATATTAATAAGTGTATTCATTTGTTGAATAAATAATAGTAAATTGTTACAACTCGAGACTGACGGCGACTATTTTTTGTGCGACGGGATAGCAATCATGAACTTTGCCATGGTGACATACTCTTTAGTAGGTATAGTCACTTCAATAAAATAATAATATTATGGGCGAAATACTTCATATGGCAAAACAACGTTTGACGGGACAGCTAGTTATGTTATAATTATATATATTATAAACGACAAGACTTAAATATTTACATATTTTTTGTGGGTTTAATACACCCATGGCACTATTAACAATAAAACGTTAACAAAAAGGGGTCGCCTGAGGCTGAAGAATTGTCGCCTAGAATGCTGATATTATTAAAGCGTGGTTAGTCTAGTCTAGATAAAGCCTACGCCTGGTCTAGTTTCCTTCTTTATATTTTTTGTGAAAAAAAAATGAAATGTAAGCGCATGTGATAGTCTGTATGTCAAGACTTAAGGCTTTTAATCCGTTAAATAAAATCTTTCGATCGACTAGTGGGTTAATAGAAAACAAGAAGTAGGCTCTTAAATCTATTTTTGCTAGATATCCATTTTTGAGTATTGGCTTGAAAGCCTTAAAAGTTAATTTTCCAAATTAACATGTAATTTTGAAATAAACTTACGAAGTGGTTTCAAATTTAAAATAATTCAATAATTGTATTTAAAATATAATACAATATTTTCCGCCGCTTTGTTTGGGGAAAAGAAAATCTTTGAAATAAGGTAACCTGATTTAATTGTTCTATATTATTCCGTTTTTAATAGGCATATATTATTACAAAATATATCTAATATATAAAATTCTCGTGTCACGATGTGCGTGGTTGAACTCCTCTGAAACGGCTCGCCCGATTTTCGTGAATCTTAGCGAGCATATCGGCTATTGTTGAGAATCGGACAATATCTACTCTTCTATCTTTATATTGATGAGTGTATTAATTTGTCGAATAAATAATAGTAAATTGTTACAACTCGAGACAGACGGCGACCATTATTTGTGCGACGGGATAGCAATCATGGACTTTGCCAAGGTGACTTTGCCATACATATTTAGTCACTTCAATAAAATAATAATATGGGCGAAATATTTTATATGGCAAAACAACGTTGCCGGGACAGCTAGTTATGTTATAATAATATATGTATATTAAAAACGTTAACACTTGAATATTTACATATTTGTCGTGGATTTAAAACACCCATGGCACTATTAACCATAAAACGTTAACAAAAAAGGAAAAACAAAAAAGGGGCGCCTGAGGCTGAAGAATTCTCGCCTAGAACACTGATATTGTAAAAGCGTGGTAACTGGTAAGTCTAGTAGTGATAAAGCCTGCGCCTGGTCTAGTTTCCTTCTTTATATTTTTTGTGAAAAAAAATGTTAGCGCATCTGATAGTCTGTACGTCAAGACTTAAGGCTCTTAATTCGTAAATTAAAATCTTTCGATCGACTAGTGAGTTACTAGAAACCAAGAAGTTGGCTCTTAAATCTAATTTTGCTAGATATCAACTTTTAGGTAACGGCTTGGAAGCCTTAAAGGTTAATTTTCCAAATTAACATGTATTTTCGAATTAAACTTACAAAGTGGTTTCAAATTTAAAATAATTCAAAAATTGTATTTAAAATAAAATACAATATTTTCCGCCGCTTTGTTTGGGGAAAAGAAAATCTTTGAATTAAGGTATAGTTTTAAATTATAATAATTTATTGATGTCATGATGTATAATATATTAAGCCAGTGGTCCCCAACCTGTTTTTGTTTTTGGAACGAAGTTCCCTAATTTTTTTACTACTGCGCACTAGCACTACTGCTGCGGTGTTGAGAGTTTAGTCGTCTCAACGCTCTTCGAACTTGAAGGAGGCACAGCGCTAGCGGCGCCAGCCGACGGTTACCAGCTTTCCCCTCCCCCCCCCCCCCCCCCCCCCTTGACGGGAAGCGGGAAGGGATTGCCAGAGCCCAAAAGGTACCCGATGGATTGGGATGTACTAATTTGTCTCTGAGAACAAATACTGGAATTATCCAGCGAAACAATAATAATCTCGGTCTGATATTGATACATTGATAGAAGACTTATCGAGTCTGAGTGTTATAGGTTTTCGTTACGAAGTTGTCTTGTCTGATAATATATTATCTGATAAGTTTGATAATTATTTATTTCTATCGGTGCCGGTACTCAGAATCGAACGTTGGCACCTGGTTTAGGAGTGGGAAAGCTTCGGATTCATTCGTAACCTGATCGACCCGTATATTAGTCACTTTTAGTGATATTTCCCCAATTGTCTGGTCTAAGTGACCTAAAAAATAAATATTGGGATAGCTCGTTATAATCAACTTATTTGTCGATAAAATATGTTACAAAAAACATTGAGGGTAGTAACTATCACGTTACGTAGGATATTAAGTTTCGTTATACACTCGCGGTGTATCGGGATAGAGTCCCAACATTGGTGCACGTTTTATTTAATGATAATAATTATATACCGGCAGACATAGTAAATTATAATCGTAGTTCTATATTTAGAACAAAGGGATCGCGCGGGACGTGCATAGGTTGTTAACTGATGAGACTCACAGTCAATCTAGTTATTAGCTCGAAATAGCTATTCTCTATAAAACGGGAAATATATTAATACAATAATACTAATTATGTAATTCTATTTATAGAACAAAGAGCGCGGGAAAACCCGCGGTAGGGGCTAATTTTTATTTTTACACATTGTCGGAGACTCGTAGTCAATCCATACATTATGTTGATTAAAAAAAATATCAATATATTTTAAATTTAAATATTAATTAACTCGCAGTTAATCCTCTCAAACCAGCCAACATATTACAACATATTTTTAAATAAAGCATCGTCAGAGACCCGCGGTCAATTCCGATGCATATAAATTGTGTTTAGAGACTCGCGGTCAATCCACACATTATGGCGGTTTATAAAATAACTTAATATATTTAAACACTTGTGGTAATTAACTTGCTGTTATTTCCCCCAATCGGGCAAACGTATAGTTCTATTTATAGAATAGGTAAAACATCGTCAGAGATCCGCAATCAATTCCGATGCATATAGAATATAGATTGTGTAAAAGGACTCGCGGTCCAAACACACTGTACTTATTGACTCACAGTCGCAGTACATGCCAGTTAATTAAATAATTGTAGTAATCACCTGCAGTGTTTCCCCCAATCCGGCAAACATATAGTTCTATAATTGTATTTATAGAACAGATAAAGCATACAATATAATATTATAGATCGTGTACAAAGACTCGGAGGACAACACATTGTACGTTTATTGACTCACGGTCGCAGTACAAGCCGGCTAGTATTGAATATAATTGGCCCGTCTAGGCCTCGGTAGTGCCTGCCGTTTATTTAAGTATTTAATAATACTTACATGTATTTTCTTGTTACACGATAAGATAACACTGACTTTAGTTACTTACAACACTGACTCAATCATCTTAATAATAATAACCAGCTGCGCTTTGGCATGGTTGCTAAGTATTCGTGCTCGCGTTGCCTTGCATTAACAAAGAATGAGACACGCCGGAACGTCGAGTAACCGAGCGAACGAGCGGGTAATTTTTGAACTACCCACATACGTCTTTAAAAAAAACGCGATTGCCTAGCAGATAAGCAAAGGTACTACATTTGGTTAATTATATATCGAAGAATGAAGCGAAGAAATATAATTGACGGTCGGGTCGCATGACGCATCGCATTGACGGATTTTAATGCTCACTGTGTCGGAGCGTGCCGAGGTGTGCCGGGGCGGGTTGGCGCACAGCGCATTGACGGATTTTGAATTCAGTGTGCTGCCGGTATCGCAGTGAAGGAAATACGTCGCTTGCTATAGCTAATAGCACACTGACGGGGCGCGGCGGGTCTTGCCAGGCCATGTCACATTGACGGAAATCCGCCGCGCAAAAATCAGCGCCGATGAGCCCCGGCACAGTGAGCGACACGCGCATCCGCATCCATACAAATTCTATGGAGGCGGATTTCTGCGCTGGGCCCCGGCACGCAGCACGCTACAGGGGCCCGGCATAGTTTGCTCACTCCTTAACAGTCGTTATGGTCCGGGTTCCGTAGAACAATTTTTTTTTATTACTATCAAGCTAATTTTTTGTGGCTTCATTTTGATAAGACGAACAACATTTTTATTTGCGAAAAATCCTAGAAGTGGTAGCTAACAGAGATAGAAAGGATTTCATACTTTGATTTGATGGTGGTGGTTGTTCTATTTGTAGGATAATGGTGACATTATCCTACAAATAGAAAAATCCATATTTGAAATCCTTCCCATTTCATTATCATAATATTGTGATTTAATTTTTTATAAGACGTCTCCTAGTGAATTTCTAGAGAGTCCCTTAGTCCGACCAAACTTTGTCATATTATATCAATTTCAGCCATGGAGTCATGGGATTTACAAGTTTATCATAAAATCTTAGGGCATTATAAATGTGTGAGGAGTGTCAAGTGAGGGCTCATTAAGGCGCTATATCGAAAGTAATTTTACCGCAACGGCAATTTTATACTCAATTTGTATGATTATAAAGTCGTGAATACGCTGCGGCCAGAAGCTATCGGCTCGCTCGGAAAACATGCGAAAAAACACAGATAATTATAATCATTTAAAAAATAACTAGGAGCATTTAAGCAAAATGTTTCTACTTATACGATTTTGAGTTGCAAGGGTGTCTATCAATTAGACTAATTTCCTACAATATTGTCGTTTAAAAATAACCTTCAAATTTCGTATTTTTAAGAGCCCCGGTTACCCTCGAAATTCTCATACATACGTAATACCAAAATCATTTTGTCATACGAAAGTATTTAACATGTTTAAGTTATTTTTCAGTTTAAAATAGTAATTACCTAGGTTCCTGAACAAAATTTAACTTCAAAATATTTAAACACTAAAAAAAATGTTTTTGTGTACAAATTTTTTTTACTAAATTTACTACTAAATATTTAAACACTAAAAAATAGATTAAAACACTAAAAATATATAAATAAATAGTAAATGTACTACAACATATTTAAATACTAAAAAATATTTTTTAGAGTTGAAATATGTTGTAGTAAATTTAATATTTATGTATATATTTTTTAGTGTTTTGCTCTATTTTTTAGTGTTTAAGTATTTAGTAGTAAATTTAGTAAAGAAAAAATATAAGTACAAAAAAAAATTTTTTTAGTGTTTAAATATTTTGAAGTTAATTTTTGTTCAGGAACCTAGGTAATTACTATTTTAAGCTGAAAAATAACTCAAACATGTTAAATATTTTCGTATGACAAAATGATTTTGGTACTTATTATGAGAATTTTGAGGGTAACCCGGGCTCTTAAGAGGTCTTTTCGAAAATGAAATGTATCGTGGCAAAATACATTAGTCGTGTTTCCAGTTCTTCTCAAACCTAGATAAGGCTATGAAGATAATATGTATATCTCATTACCAGATTTGTTACATTTCTGAGGGTCCTATAGTATTACGTCAAAAAGGACAGATTTTTCAATATAGCGCCTTAATACGATGTGAAGTGTCGCGCCGAGTAGTAGCGGGCAGCGGCGCGGCGCGGTGTCGGCTGACGGCAAGTGGCGGTGGCGACTGACGGCAAGCAACGGCGGCGACGCGTCGGCGAGTGCGGCGAGATGACGGCCCGCGGTCACACGACGCCACTTTTCTTTCAGCGCCCTCCTCCGCCGCCCCCCCACCGGACCGCTCGCCCGCCCCGCGCGTCCGGCGCCCGCGGAATTCGCACGGCCGGCGCGCCTCGTGCCGTGCCGAGCCCGCGGTTCAGTGTACGTGCGACTGCTCGCTGTCGAGGACGGATTATTGTGCCTCGCGCGCTATACTTATTACGCAGTAGCGAGATTCGCAGACCGCGTGGACTTTGTAAAAAGCCAGTGTTTTCGCTCGAATCGGACTCGTTTCGCCGTCGTTTCTCGAACGATACGTACTCCAGTGATAACAGTTGTCAGTGTGATAAAGTTTGTTGTTGTCCGGGAGTGCTCCGACTCGCCGGGATCGACAGTTCTGGACCTCCGCCGGTCGGGACCGAAACGTTCTCGTTTGCCACGTTACAAGGTTATCGCGCCTCGAGCCCACCGCCGATGAATTGGAAAATAGGCGCGTAGTCGCTCACGTGGTGTGCGCCCCGCCCCCGCCTCGCTCCGCGCTTATATTTAGCGAAAATCACCTCTCGGGAGCGGTCCGACGGCGGACACGTTTCTCCGGCATCTCTGTTTACGAACTCGTAATATACGCCACGCGCTCCCGCCTGGGCTCGGCGGCACCGATAAGGAGGAGCCAGATAACCTCCGAGGATCGCGATCCGCGATCGTCGTTCTAGAAATAGAGGGAAGTCGAGTTCTAGATAATCGCCGATCGAATGCCCCACGTCGCGCGCGCTTAGCGCCGCTGAGCGGCCCGATTAGATTCCGAAAAATTCCACACGTTTGTTTACATAACGAACGGCGGGATGTCGACACAGGGGGGCGGGAGCTTCCACAGCCCGTGGTCCTCGCAGACGGGGCTGGCCGAGTTGGACGGCGCGATGGGCGAGCTGGAGCCCCTGGGAGAGCTGACGGAGGTGGGCTTCGAGCCGCAGACGCGCGCGCGCTCCAACACGTGGCCGCTGCCCCGGCCCGACAACTACATCGACCAAGACGACGGGGGCTCCAAGAAGAGTTCCACGCAGAACCTCTCCGGTAATTATACCCTCGATACTTCCACACCCTCCGTGGCGACCGGGCCGATCAATTCGTGGAGGGATATATCAGATATTCGATATGTTTACAAGCAGCGGCCGCCACTGATAAAAGCCTGTCCTCGATGTTTCGTAAAGGTCGCAAAACAAGTTATCATAATATTCTGCTCGCTCTGTAAATTGTAATATTAAAATTGTTGAAGATAAACGTTTTAATACAAAAAATAATAAATTATCAAAAACTCCCGAGGCAATGAACCAGTGAGGGTTTAAGATAAATAAACAAGGCGAATGTACAAGCTGTGTCGACTAGTATCATGTTAAAAAAATAAAAATATTAAAATACCTACTCAATAAAGAAAACCCAACGATTAATAACTAATTGAAGTACACTATAGCCATGGTATTAAGGAACAAATAACTTATAACAATAATCATCAAGAAGAATGAGCAACAGTTTTAAATAATGGATGTATTCTAAGGAACAATACTAAATTTAACAAAAAAACACAAAAATGCTGGTAAAGAAGTTTTCAAAATTTTAAAGCATAAACCACCATAGTACCTAAACCTGACTTAGTAACTTAAATTCCAACAAGAATTTATTACCATTATTATAAATGCATGCTACAATGATGAACATTAAAATTCAATCCTTAAAACATTAAAACATCTACAGAATGTATCATGGATTTTTGGTACTGTATCATATTCCAAAAATTACCTCTAAAACCTACCTACCTACTCTAAAGTACTGCTTTTTATCTACGTGACTCCAATATCACTACTACACATAATTTTTGGCAATTAAAAAAGACAGATAAGAAACGATAGATTGACGTTACTACACATTTCGATATGAAATTATTTAATATTTTCCTGTTTTAAAACAACATAAGTTTTAATTTTTAATTTTAAATCTTTTACTTTTAAATGTCTAAATACTCCAACAAAACAAGTTGTTAAGTAAGTTAATACAAATGCAATGAATTATACCAATTACTCTATACAGTATACTTACTACATGCCATGCAGCTGCAGTACCTACTATTACACCAAAAATAATGGAATCAGTGGAATCAACTTCGGATAGAAATTTACTAATATTATACCGTCCTTTATGCAGCTTATTATAAAAAATTACATTTGCAGATTTTTGATTTTCATTAAGTATTCATTTTTAACTTTGACATATTCCCTTCATCGCCAATCTCACTGAAGTGACTAAAATTCTAATCCAATTCACTTCTTCTTATTGGATTTGCTGAGCGAAAGTCCGACATTCGACCTTGGCCTCCAGCCTCCTCAGAGCATCGACACCGTTCGCGTTAATACCTACCATCAAGTTAAGGCAATAAATTGCATGTACTCAAAAACTTCCCATCAGATTAGCCAAGCTTACACTTACAGATGGTATCTTTCGAACTGTTAGAGTCTTATCAGAATCGAATAAGATTAATCCTATTTAAAAGGCTGCAGTTTTTTTGCTATAAAGTATTTTCTATCATCAATTTGCTTAAACTCTATAAAATATTATGCTCGACTAACTGTACGCGTTTTGATTCTTGACAACAATAATTCTAAACGCGTTTGAAGGATTTTTTTGAAGTATTTTTTGTTCAAATTTTTGGGGTATTACTTGTAATGTTCAATGTTCACTGCCTTGTCAGTTAAGTCTAGTATCGCAGACATCACAAATAAGTAAATATTTAAAAATTCTTTCCACAATAATACAAGTGCCCAATTACATAATTTTTGTACAGATTTTTCTGAAAGTATAATATTAATATCAATATTAAAATGTTTTTCGTAAAATTGCCAAGAGGATAAATATTAATGTATTGGCAATTTTATCTAAGTCAGGGGTTCCCAATCTTTTTCAGCGTGCGGCGCACTTACAAGTCAATATTTTGTCACGGCGCCCTACTCTACCTATTACAAAAAGATACATAAATAAACACCTTTAATGATTATAGTTAGGATAAGCAAGCAAATAATAATTATTTAATAATCTGCCTGCTTTGTATAATTCATATTAAAATTTTAATTTATAATATTTGTAGTTACGGATAATGATGGAGGATCGACTCGCGGCGCCCCTCTTGCCTTTCCACGGCGCACCAGGGCGCCGCGGCGCACAGTTTGGGAACCCCTGATCTAAGTGATGCTGCGTACTAAGTTCTTATCTATTCGAGGAAAGATAATACCTAATTAACGAATATTGCTCATTGGAAAATCTACAATTACCTTCGTATTTACTTTCAAATACCTCGTATTCGAAAATTGCTTACTAGAAAATTCGATGTTTCGATAAAAGGAATTAATCGATTTTATCCTGGTTATTAAATTTGAATAAAAGGTTTTAGTTACCTACGGGTACTTAGACCTAATTCGAGATTTAAGCAGCACTTAACTTTATCTGTTAATTTGCTGGACTACTTTTTTTTCTTATGGGAATTCTTCATGTATTAAGAGTAAGAGATATTATGGATAGTATGTGGGACTCTCCCGGGATATTTAGTGACAGAATTCTACTACATTTGTTAATTAGAACATAATTTAGCGGATTTTAGCGTTTGTTTTCTTTTAGATGTTTCTACTCCATTTTTCATTTCTTGATTATTCAGCGCAATTAATCCGTTGATCACCAATTCCTGGAAATCTTTTGTTATCGCGGCCCATATGGGCCTTACGGGGCTTGATGGGTTAAGCAATTTTATATGTTAAGTTTTTCGTCCTCAATACATAATAATATATTGCACATTTTTTTCTGTACCCCAGAAAGACTCCAGCGGAGCTAAAATGGTAACATTTAGCAATTCCTCTCAATCAATTCAGCAAATGAATTGTCAAAACTGTCAAACTGACAAATGTCAAATCAGTACAAAAATACAGAAATGAATTGCAAGCAGAGTTGCATTTTGCGATTTTAAAGAATTGAATCATAATAAGATTCATATCATGATTCAACAAAGCGACCATTTTAGCCCCGCAGAGCTTAAACTTGATAAGTACATTAAAATTTGTCAGGGTCTTGATACTATTGTAACTGGGCTTGTCAAAGAATCGAGTATTTTATCTTGTTACAACTTACACATGTTAAAATTTGGTTAAAATAGTCTTTTTCTAACATTCAGTGTAACTTTTTTTAAATAAAATAAGGGGGCAAACGAGCAAACAGGTTTTATAATGTATTATGTACCTACATTGCTCAAGTTGCATACTAAAGAATGCGTCCATGTCAACAAATTCAATATTTCTTGTGACTTAGGAACACTAATAATATTGTTGCACTTTTTATTAGTTCTTAAGTTTTGTATCAAAAAAATCGTCTAAAAATAATAATATGTAATATTTTGGGTAGCATCAATAATATTATTTCGATTGCAATTTTCGTAAAAACACCGGACTTAAGTTTTAATCAAACGTACAATAGTAATTATCTGCTGCAACCAAAAATCGATTCATTTTTGTCGTTAGTAAGCATAAACGATGATATAATATATCTAAACAGCTAGGTACGTCTACTAAAACAATAATATATTCTATATTAATACACTTAGTCAACGGTCAAATATTGGTGTCACAATTTTTGACCGTTATATTATTATTATATTCAATTAACAGACACTTGCCAAGCAGAAAATGTGTGCAGTAAGCAACAAATGTGTAGTGGTAACGTCCTGTTATGAAATTAGAGGCGATTACTTTAATCTACATCATCAACATAATATTGAACAAACGAAATTCTATTAAAGTGACACAAAATATAATAAAAGCATAACCTGTGATATGGGACAATGGTAAGGAAGTTTGAGCTACTGATAATACTTTGATTGTTTAACTCAACTGTTAAACAAAAAAAACAAACAAAATCAGTCCTACTATAGACACACACACAGCAAATCAGCAGCTGTATCAAATTGACTGTGATGAGAGACTGAAAAGAATCAGGGTCAAGAATCAGATTCCATGGCGTCACTTGAACATAATCGATATACACGTTTGATTTTAAAGTGGTTATCGGCATAATAATGCCATCATCAAGCATGCCTCGTGCCTCATACATTATAGCGAGATTTGCATATTGGGAGGTGGGCAGTTCTAGGTGCCATTTTATCTACTTGGAGAAAACTGATTTAAAGTAACACCTAGGTTTATGAGTTTATACATGGGGCACACTAAAAGTTTTGCACTTCTAGCTAATCGGAACTATTTGAGTTTTGTTTGTTATATTTTTTTAAACGTTGCAACCTTCTAAGCATTATAAAAAAAAGACTGGTTGCACTCCGAGAGTGCCGGCAGAAGTGAAAACTTGATTATTAACGTTGTGCATTTTTTTTAACCCATTTTTTATGAAAATCGATTTTTAAAAAATCGTCAATCAAGTTGTTTCGATCAAGTTTCGATCAAGGTTTCGATCAAGGTTTCGATCAAGTTTCGATCAAGTTTCGACCAAGTTTCGATCAAGGTTTCGATCAAGGTTTCGATCAAGTTTCGATCAAGTTTCGATCAAGGTTTCGATCAAGTTTCGATCAAGGTTTCGATCAAATTTCGATCAAGTTTCGATCAAATTTCGATTAAGTTTCGATCAAGTTTCGATCAAGGTTTCGATCAAGGTTTCGATCAAGGTTTCGATCAAGTTTCGATCAAGTTTCGATCAAGTTTCGATCAAGTTTCGATCAAGGTTTCGATCAAGTTTCGATCAATATAATAATATGAGAATTTCGAGGGTAACCCGGGCTCTTAAGAGGTCATTTCGAAAATTAAATGTATCGAGGCAAAATACATTAATCGTGTTTCTAGTTCTTCTCAAACCTAGATAAGGCTATGAAGATATGTATATCTCATTACCAGATTTGTAACATTTCTGAGGGTCCTATAGTATTACGTCAAAAAAGACAGTTTTTTCAATATAGCGCCTTATGAAGAGTCTCGGTACTCGATTCTTCATTATAATTATAACACAGCACCGCTACTCTTCCCGCGCACGGTGGTTATTTACCCAACGCACGGAGTGTTGGGTAAATAACAATAGAATATTATGCATGGAGGCCAAAGGAAGATCTTCCGACCGAGCGAGGTGTTATGCTCGGTCAGGCCGGAGCCCACGTGGTACATTTCAGCTGTGGTATATATTATGTCACCGTAAGATTGTAAACACCGCGAGATTGTAATTTATGACGAAGTAATGGATTGTAAACAAACAGTTTTCTGGTGATTTCACTAAAAAAATTTTTTTTGTGTATAATTTTTTTTTACTAAATTTACTACTAAATATTTAAACACTAAAAAATAGAGTAAAACACTAAAAAATATATAAATAAATATTAAATTTACTACAAAATATTTCAACTAAAAATTTTTTTTTAGTATTTAAATATTTTGTAGTAAATTTACTATTTATTTATATATTTTTAGTGTTTTACTCTATTTTTTAGTGTTTAAATATTTAGCAGTTAATTTAAAGTAGCCCGGCCCCTTAAAAATACGAAATTTGAAGATTATTTTTAAACGAAAATAGATGTATTGTAGGAAATTAGTCTAATTGATAGACAACTTTGCAACTCAAAATCGTATAGAAGCATTTTGTTTAAATGCTCCTAGTTATTTTTTAAATGATTATAATTACGTTTTTTCGCATGTTTTGCGAGCGAGCCGATAGCTTCTGGCCGCAGCGTATTCACGACTTTATATTCATACAAATTAAGTATAAAATTGCCCTTGCGGTAAAATTACTTTCGATATAGCGATGGCGCTATTGGTGAGACAATATTATTATTATGTGCAATATTTATGGAAGTATTGCACACCAGTCACCACCATAATATTGTCTCACCAGTCATGCAGTATTTTGAGAATTCTTATTTGATTTTCGAAGTTTTTTTTGTTTATTTATAATATTATATCCAAAGATCTCCATTCATCTATACTAATATTATAATTGGGAAGAGTTTGTTTGTTTGTTTGTTTGAACGCGCTAATTTCAGGAACTACTGGTCCGATTTGAAAAATTCTTTCAGTGTTGGATAGCCTATTTATCGAGGAAGGCTATAGGCCATATTTTATCACGCTAAGATAAATAAGAGCGAAGAAATAGAGGAAAGTGTGGAAAAAACGGGGGAAAATTATTTGAAATGGCTTATTCGAACGCGCTAATCTCAGGAACTACTGGTTCGATTTGAAAAATTATTTCAGTGTTAGATAGCCTATTTATTGAAAAAGGCTATAGGCTATACTTTATGGTGCTAAAACTAATAGGAGCGAAGAAATAGAGGAAAGTGTGGAAAAAACGGGGAGAAATTATTTGAAAGGGCTCATTTGAACGCGCTAATCTCAGTAACTACTGGTCCGATTTGAAAAATTCTTTCAGTGTTCGATAGCCTATTTATCGAGGAAATCCGCAAAAAAGCCGAAAAAGCTGCGCGGAACATCTATCATATCATAAAAGTATATTGCCCCACACAATATACTATTATTATTTGCGCGTTAACAGCTATTAAATCGATGTACGGGAAGGCTATAGGCTATACTTTATGGCGCTAAAACTAATAGGAGCGAAGAAATAGAGGAAAGTGTGGAAAAAACGGGGAGAAATTATTTGAAAGGGCTCATTTGAACGCGCTAATCTCAGGAACTACTGGTCCAATTTGAAAAATTCTTTCAGTGTTCGATAGCCTATTTATCGAGGAAATCCGCAAAAAAGCCGAAAAAGCTGCGCGGAACATTTATCATATCATAAAAGTATATTGCCCCACACAATATAATTTTATTATTTGCGCGTTAACTATTCAATCGATGTACGGGAACAACTATAAACAGCTAAAGTCCACGCGGACGAAGTCGCGGGCAAAAGCTAGTTTATAGATATCATAATAAACAACATTATTTGTGTTAAAATTAGAATCAAGACAATATTTTTCACACTTTCTTAACGAATCTACTTCTTTTAGTTGCTGCCACTAATTTGGGCTAAAAAGGTAAAAATATCTGCAAGTTTCTATAGTATAGTCATGACTCTATCTATAGTCTGCTATAGAATAGGTACAATATATTGTCTAAGTAAGGTAGTGCTGAGTGCAGCTGACTATTGCATCTACAACAGTTCTGCATAATTACTTATCGATGGTTCTTACCGATGCGATCCAGGTTTATAATATATTTTCTAAGACGCCTATATCATATTTTATACTGTAGGATGTATCTTATTACAATGTTCACAATATCTTTGTATTATATCGATACCGGGACAGTTTAAATTCTTTAAAGACCAACCTGTAATATGCATATTTTTATATACTTTTAATTTTTACCAAAAATATTTTTTTTTATTAATTTAAATTACCTAATTAAATAATTCTTGACTTGCAACAATGCATTTAATATTAAGTTTAAGAAATTCGGAGTTACTAAATTACATTCCGAAATTTTTATTTCATTAAAAGTAACATTAAAATGAGAAATAAAAATGATTTAAAACGGCCGTGACCATTGAGATGTAGCTGTGACCAGATTTTTCAATAAAAATAAAACGATGATACTCCCATTTCCCAATGACGAATGCCAGGCGACACCGTAGTACGACCAACAATCAACATCATTGATCATTTGATGGCTAAAATAATTTGGCATCTTGGACCTTCTCAGCTCGTTTATGAAATTACTAGCTGTCCCGGGAAACGTTGCTTTGCCATAATATATTTGCCATTTTATTTTATTGAAGTGACTAAATAAGTATGTCACCATGGCAACGTCGATCGCTATCCCGATTCCCGTCGCACAAACAATGGTCACCGTCAGTGTCAGGTTGTAATAATTTACTATTATTTATTCAACAAATGCACTTATCAATATATAAAGTACCCAGTAGCCGATTCTCAGACCTACTGAGTATGCAAATAAAATTTGGTAAAAATCAGCCGCAAAGCCGTTTCGGAGGAGTTGGTGGACTAACATTGTGACACGAGAATTTTATATATAAGATAACACATGAAAAGAGGCAAGTTATCAATGTTTAGAACGGTTACTGCAAGACATGGAAGTTAAATGAAATGGTGTAAAACTAGAGCAGTATTAGATAGCGGAAACATAAATAGTGTAAACTCGTAAAAATTGCATTGGACCATCATCAATACGGATTCTTCACGTTGTTGGAGGATCAATAACATTGTAAAAGGGCATAATATTCGTCCTTGTCAATTGTATCGAATTCGACAGTGCATACTGCAGACAGCTGCGCATTCATGATTTCCATTATGGCCAACGTGAAGCGAAGCCATAGGTTGGGCTTTTGGGTTGTTTTTTACAGCAAAATTCTTTTTTTTTTTCAGGCGCGCCTCCGTTGCCAACAGCAGTGACCGCGAAAAAAAACTCCTCCCGCCGAAACGCCTGGGGGAACCTCTCCTATGCCGATCTCATTACTCAAGCCATCACCTCCTCACAAGACAAGAGACTGACGCTATCCCAAATCTACGAGTGGATGGTCCACAATGTGCCATATTTTAAGGACAAGGGTGACAGCAATTCGTCAGCTGGATGGAAGGTAAGAGACTTTAATTGTATTAGAGCAGCGTTTTCAGCATCTAGAACCGAACCAGCGCGGTTCCAAAGAAATGGTTTCTTTCTACGGAAGAATAGACAATTTTTGAATAGAATAGAATATAGATCCAATATCCTTTATAACTTCCGCGAGTTCGAATTTTAAAAGCAAACCTGTAGCTAATGATTTGCAGAGATAATTTTTATGTCTCTATCGATATCTGCCAAAGTTTCCGATCTTGCGCGTTTCTGTAATAGACCTGGATCCCAAAAGGATAAGACATAACTTACTTTCTGATGGATGAAACCATAGGTTCTTGGTAGTCCCTCGTGAACTTAGAATACCTGCGAATTTGTGTAGCTCTAAGTGTGACCCCTGGTCAGGTACCAGGTACCAAAGTGGACAAAAAATGAGTCTTACTTTACTTATTTTCTGATGGCTAATATTTATATATAATTTGTAGATTATTATTCTGAACAAGTATCATGTAGTGTAAGACACTTTTCAATGACCAAAACTATTATCAGACGTTTTGGTCTTTAATATAATAACTTTGTTGCTATTTTTTTTTCAAAGGTGTTAATTTTTATTTTATAAATTAATATAACACCTTAGAAAACAATACGATATTGCAAGAATTTATTTTCTACTAGCTGTTGCCCGCGACTTTGTCCGTGTCAGCATACTGCATAGTATAATAACAAAGATGGATAATTTTCCCCTCTCTCCTTACCCAAAGGGTAAAAACGGGACCCGATATCAAAGACATTTCAGTCTGTCCGTCTGCCTGTCTGTCCATATCCAGACTGCACCTCCCCTTTGTAACAAGTAGTGAATAAGTATGGATACAACTGAGTATTTTTTGGTCATATACCTAGTCAAGTGCCTACCTGTTAGACCCAGATCCCAGAGCGATAACACATATATCAAAGTATATCTGTACCAAATTTTAGCAAAATCGGTTAAGCGGTTTGAGCGTGAAGAGGTTACAGACAGACAGACAGACATTTTTACACATTATGAGTGAGTGAGTGACAGTGAGTATAGCTCCATGTAGAGCTTCACAAATTCGAAGGTATTCTAAGTACATAAGGAACTACTAAGAACCTAAGGTTTCATCCATATATATATAACTATATTCTGTGACCAAATGGAAGAGTAGGTAGCATCAAACAGGAAAAGAAGAGCTAAAGGAAATAGCCCGAAAGGAAATAGATGCCGTAAACGACTAAACGCTTTTAATTTGAAACCAGAGAATTATTCCATTTTGATCGAACTTCATTGTTTATTTCTTACCGTAGTTTTTACTATAGACGCATTTATGAAATCCGATGAAAAAATGTTGAGGGCTTTCTCTGAATTACTTGGCGTTCGGCCATTGGATACACCAAAAAGAATTAGTGGCACGTAGCCATTTACAATTGGTGCTTTAAAATATTAATAATATTTAGTTTTGTGAGGTTTTTACTTTCCACTTTTTGCTGTTTGAGTTGAGTGGAAAAAAAAAACTAAGATACTCAATACTTATTTGTTCATAGTTTACGTTTATAATAATTACTTATTATCGAATAGAATATTTTCGACAAGTATTTAAAAATGTTCTTAGTTTTAGGGCCTGTTTCACCGCTTACTGATAAGGTGCTGGATAGGCTTACTTGACAGATTCTCCATACTCCATCTGTCAAGTTAAGTGGTGGATAGCCTTATCAGGAAGCGGTGAAACAGGCCCTTAAAGTTTCAAATTCTGATAGTAAAACGTCACAAACCCAAAAAAAAAATCGAAACAAAACAATCATGTCTTACTATTACAATGTACGAAATTACGCTAAATTCCTAACCAAATTGAGTAATGAAAGAAAAAAAATCTTGTAGTGACAATAATAAACGTTTATATATAATTTAGGGTTGTTGAGGAAGTGATTATGAGGAAGAGGAGGAGGAAGAGGAATTGTCACGCGCAAATTTAGAGGATGCGGATGAGGAAGCGGATGAGGAATAGGATGATAGGAAATTATAAATACTAGTGGACCCAACCCAAAAGCTTTTGTCCTGTCTGTATATAACAATACACAAAAAATTATTAAAAGGGCATTTTCCAGTGGACCAAATGAATCTAAACCATTCTCGAAACATACACAGTAAAGAATCATCAAAATCGGTCCAGCAGTTAAGGATTATTGTGTGTCTAGTGTAAATTTTTTGTTTCACATTCGATCGTGAACGCGTTTGGCGTTTACTAAGATTTTGTATGGGTTTTGTACAGCGCCACCTGCTCACGGGAGTGAGCCCAGCCCAGTGAGTAATCCCATACATGCTCAATGCCCATACAAAATCTTAGTAAAAGCCAAACGCGTTCACGATCGAATGTGAAACAAAAAACTCGCACTCGGCACACAGTAACATACATAACACACGCACACAAAAAAAAAGATAAGTGAATGATACAATTCTCGCGCTCTGGCGTGTGCGTTGCCATGATTGGATGCGCGACGCGCATGCGCAGTGAAATTCCTCATAAATTCCTCTTAAATTTTGAGGAAGCGATAGCGGAAGAGGATTTTTTTATTTTTATTTATGAGGATGCGGTAACGGTTGAGGAACCCAAAATATTGCGGAACTTCCTCATTATGAGGAAGCGGAAGAGGAATCCTCAGCAACCCTAATATATATTCACGCTACAGACTATAAACAGTGAGAATCGTAAAGTCTCGTACAATTAAAAATAGTCAATCAACAAATGAGTTGATAGCTGGCCGTGCCAACTGGCGTCGCGGATTCTATTTCCGCGTTGTGACCACCTCATTAACTATTGTATAATAAGTACAGTCATATTTTAAAGTTGCCTTTGATTTTATTAAAATTGTTAGTGGGCTTATGATTGTTGTAATCTAAAAGCAATTTTAGGTTTAGAATTTAGATGGTAAGAAATAAGAATCGGTATGTACCTACCTAGATGTAATATTAGACATAGACGCACGATTTTGTCTTGCATGGAAATCTGCTCATAAATTAAGATAATATTTCCATGCTTTAATCGCTTACGGCTTAACTGTCTATGTAGGCACTAGGCACTCCATTTTTTACCATACGTTTCGGAGTACAGGGATAGATGAAACTTAAGTATTAAGTATTTCAATAAGTAAAGATGCCTAATATTAGCATAATATAATATAGATCCAATAACTTCCGCGAGATCGAATTTTAAAAGCAACCCTGTTGCTAATGATTTGCGAATCACGATGCAAAAATGTTAACAACGATCTAACGTCATCGTAATATCAGCTCACTATATTATATACGCCACGCATTTCGATCGTATTGCGCAGTGTCCGATTCCGACTTGACACCGTATTGATAATAGAAACACCACCCTAGGAATTCAGTTCTGAGCAGAATCCATTATTTAGATTTTTTATCTGAATACTTAAGATAAGAATTCGTAGAATGTGAAAAATACGAAGATACAAAATGTGCAGAATTTGATGATTTGATAAATAATAGCAAAGAACTAGTAAATGGTGATTGAACTGATGGTGTTTAAGTGAAATTAAATATAGAATAAAATATTCATTTGCTAAAATATAGTACAGCAATTTGTTATAGTTGTATAGCTTGTCTCACAAATTTTGTCGGCAATGTATAATATGCATTGTAACGGTACTATGAATATTCTGTGCCGTAACTAACATTTATGTACTTTATACATGATATACTGGTGATGTTGCTGATTATGACACTTCGCCCACTCGTCCGAAGGCTGTACGCTCATCCATTGACATTCATTTGCAATTCTAAACTGCTAATGCCTTTAAAAATCCTCCAGCTTATATCGATGACGCTAACGCCGACGATCATCTTTGACTTCGAACTTGGTGACCTTCGTGAAGGTATTCGCGGCATTGATTAATGTTTACGCATACAATACCGATTCAACACTAACCTGACGCGATTATAGTACGTATGGTCTCGCAAGACGGCACAAATTCCCCTGAAACATCTTAACATTGTGTGCTCGAGTAATTAACAACGTGTTAACTTTTTCTAGCACACTTGAATATAAAACGTGCGAGTGGGACAGCTTGTAGTCTTGAGGTGAATGAATTGTAAATAACTGAACACGTGCTTCAACAATTCGTCATTTATATTCTTTGCCACTGCCAAACGAAAATGCGTTTCTTTTTGGATAATGGGAAGACCGTTTTGAGCCCAAAAAGTTATTACTATGTATTTCTGTTATTTAACTTCTGTCAATACACAGAAGTTAACTTTGCACCTTGTTCTTAGCAAACGCTGTAGAAGCAGATGCCTCGTTAATTTTTGCGTGTTACACTTGCTCTTTCATGCAACAATTAGTGCGTTAATCCCGATTCACAAAACTGCAGGTTTAGCGCTTCAAGTGATTTTTAATTTCGCTATAGCCTGTAATACAGCGATTTTTGAGTCTCCTTACGCAATATCCCACTTTTAAGGAGTAAAAGAAAACCGGATATTATGGTAATTCGGTTTAAAAATGCGTATTCCACCTCACTATGCCGTATGGACCTGAATAGCAAATTCGCTACCGTTATACTCTACCGTTACTTGCCTTAGCGAGTTTCATCCTTGCCCATCTTGGACTTATCTTCTAGAAGATTAGTATGATACATCACATATTATATTAACTAAACAAGTTAAGAATAATATTATTACGTTACGACTTACGGAATATAAACACTGAGCAACAGTTCCATATTCTACCAAATCCTGTATGGTTTTTAAGGCGCTATATCGAAAGTAATTTTACCGCAAGGGCAATTTTATACTTAATTTGTATGACTATTAAGTCTATCAATTAGACTAATTTCCTACAATACATCTATTTTCGTTTAAAAATAATCTTCAAATTTCGTATTTTTAAGAGGTCATTTCGAAAATTAAATGTATCGAGGCAAAATACATTAATCGTATTTCTAGTTCTTCTCCTATTCTTCTCAAATCTAGATAAGGCTATGAAGATATGTATATCTCATTACCACACACTTCTGAGGGTCCTATACTATTACGTCAAAAAGGACAGTCTTTTCAATATAGCGCCTTAATGACTTTTTGCACTATTACTTGCGTATCTAAAACTTATTTTCTGGCAAGCTCCGCTTATAATCAGAAAATGATTATTTAATTTTTAATATACGTTTATTTTTTCTATCTGACTGTAAAATTTTGCTGCCCATGGTTCTACATAGGTTATGACTTATGAGGCCTAAAAAATTAACATCTATGATCTAATCAAGCTATTAATTAATGTTAAAATGGCAATAGTGGATAATCAGCAATATTAAATAATTATTATATGAGCCACTAACGGGTTTGTGTCCGTCGAGCATAAAGCATTAATTTTAGATTAACATCAGAATACAATTTACATATTTAACCTCAACTTCCACGTTCGGAGTCATTTCTTAGCGGAAAATTCCAAGTTCTTAATGAGCGAGTGAGGTTGCTTTGATTTACTCTACTTTGACGTTGATAACATCTATTTGCGCTGTCACATTGATAAGGAATCCTTCAACATTCAATGATATTTGATACCTTAAGGTTATTTGATAGCGAATTCATAGATACTAAACGCACTAAGAAGGCATGACGCGCTGTGCATACGCCGTGTGGCTCAGTCTTATTGCAACAAGACAATGCGATGCGATACATTTTGAAATGGGAAATTTAAAATTGGAACAGGCAGCCCAACACTTGCAGTAAGTAAAGTTAAGTATTGGATGGCTCATTTAAAAATCATCGTTACGTAGCATCGCCTTGTCACGCTGTAATGTGAACGATCCTTATGTGACGTAGACTAGTATTGTTTGTAAATAGAGCGGCGTCACCACTTTTTTTAGTTCTAAGTAGGAATTATCAGTTTTTAGCAACAGCCAAAAACTATTAGCTATTTCTGTATTATCTTTTTCATAAGTCTTACTTTTTACATGACTAATGACAATCAATAATGCTGTCAAATAAACCACGTGAGTCGGTGACATTCGATTAATTTGAAAATGTCCTAAAGTACACAGAAGTCCAACTTTCTCAGTCAGACTTGCTTGTCTCGTTATGGCAACGACAACTGGGACAATGTTGCAACTGCAACTTTGTACTTTTATTTTAATTTCATTGCATTGATTTTTTAAATCCATTTTTCTTGGGACTTCGTGGATGAGAAGAAATTACTGTTTTGTAAACATGAGTGCTTGTTTATTGAATGTTTTGCTTACTTAAATAAAAAATTGTAAAATGAGTTGTGTAACACGTTAGAAGATAAACTTAAAAGTTTATCCAATAGCAGCCAAAGAGAATAAAAAATCAAAAATGTATAAGATTATTCAATTCTATGAAATCGTAATATACTTCCTAATAAATGTCACTAATATACTGATATATTTATATAGCGAATTATGCGAGGTAAGTATATACTTGTCTTTGTATGGCATATTGTAAAAGAGTAGTCACATGAAAGACAGCGGATGTTAATTATGTAGGTGGAATAATGTCTACTTTTTAGGATTTTCAAATAAAATATTGAAACGTAGTATGAATAATTATGATTTGGTTTTGAATGCGTATTAGGTTTTATCTTATCGCTGACACTAGCGCCCCCGCGAGTTTTAGGCGTGTTATCTATTACATTCCTCGCAATGTACATCGCGTTTTGATTTAGACATCAACAGCGAGCAATGGACAGCGCGCATGTGATATCAGTCGTCATATGGTTGGTAGGTGTGACCGCTGGCGCGGATCACTGGCCTTAATATTATCGTTTATTCAAACATTATCGACCCAATTGACTCTTAGGAAACTTTTAAGTAGATATTTTGTGTTTTAATTGTTTAAAACATGCTCTTTAACGACACTTATAAATTGGTTGAAAGAAAGAAAGAAAGAAAGAAAATAAATTTATTTGGTAATATTAACACGTTATATTAACACGTTAATATTAACAGGTTGATTAGAACTAAAAGAAGATTCTGGGTAAAAAAGGGAGAATTTTTGGTGAAAAGTATAATTGTATGGTAAAAAAACTATACTTAAATTAAGCAAAAAAAAAAATCGGCCAAGTGCGAGTCGGACTCGCGCACGAAGGGTTCCGTACCGTTGTAGAGCAAAAAATAGGCCAAAATTTGTGTTTTTGTATGGGAGCCCCCCTTAATTTTTTATTTTATTTAAATATTATTATTAATTATTAAAGTACAATTATATTTAAGGCCTTCGTGAAAGTTTCAAGTGCCTACCTGTTACCATTATTGATTACGAGCAAAAAAGGCCAAAAAATCACGTTTGTTGTATGGGAGCCCCCCTTAAATATTAATTTTATTTTTATTTTAGTATTTGTTGTTATAGCGGCACCGGAAATACACAATCTGTGAAAATTTCAGAACTCTAGCTATAGCGGTTCTTGAGATACAGCCTGGAGACAGACAGACAGACGGACATACAGACGGACAGACATCGAAGTCTCATGAATAGGGTCCCGTTTTAACCCTTTGGGTACGGAACCCTAAAAATGGTTAAGGAACTAGTCCGTAATATGTTTAAAAATAGTAGATTAATGTTTTACGCACAATTTAAGACAATGTTTGTAAAATTTGCTTTGAATGTTAATTTCCGCGAATCACGGTGATTAATTAAAAAATGCTTGCAAGCGTTTGGAGTTGTAGATAGGTGCAAAATGAATGTTATAATTACTTTGTTGCCAAAATATTATGCTGATACGAACTGCTACATACATTTTCGTTGATATTATCGATATTTCTCGTTGAATCCGTACCATTCTCTCAGTAGCTTTTCATAATTTATCTATCTACATTGCTATCTACCAAATAAATAGATTACACTAACTCTCCGCACCCCCTTTGCAGCAACTAACTCAATTGTTTTGGTCTCGGCGCCGGCGTCGAAAAGACTCCGCGCGCCTCTGTTATAATTTTATATGCTGTTTTCATATAATTGAGGCAAATTCTATGTTTATTTATAAAACTAAGTCGTCGTTGACCGATAACATCGAGTCACAAGTGTTATTGCTAGATGAAGAAAAAAATGTAATTTGGATAAGAAAATTCCGAACACATTTTTCTGCCCCTGTTCACACAAGCTAAGCTACTTTGGGTCACCGGATTTTATAACTAAGTTTTTACTAAAATACATTTACTTTTCTGGGTGAACAAACTACTTTTAAAAATTAATTACTCATAAATAATTTAATTTATGAAATAACAAATAATGTTGAATGAAAAGTGTTTTGTTTTGCCAAATTCACCTACGGCGTCTTTTAGGTTACGCGCGACCACTGCCGTTACAAAATAGAGCGCGCCCGCTTGAAGGTTAATGCTGGCACGAACTAGCAAATGTTGAAAATCTCAGAACTTATAGTAAGTACCAGAATATTGATGATGATACTTAATTTACTTAATATTTGAAAACCTAAGTGGAAGAACCAGGTAAGTAACAGGCAAAAAATGGCGTTTTTTGCATATAATAAATATGATAGGTTTTAGGGCCGGAAAAATTATTTGAAATAAAAAAAAAAACTGGATTTTATGTGTAGCCAGATACAGATACATACAGCCAAATGATAAAGTATATAGGTTAGTACAGGTCTTTTCAAATTATAACCCGGGTAAAAATGAGTCATTTGCCCTTATATTATTAAATGTTAGTAAATGCGGATCTTCTTATCACGTCTTCATTTAATTTATAAAATTTGCTATATTTTTTTTATTTAAAAAAACACGACTCATATTCTGTGATGCGGTGGATGAAAACAATCAGTAAATATTATAATAATCAAAATAACGAGGCGTGATTGACATTTTTATTAGGTTTTGCCTTAAAAATAACCTCAATTTATGATATAATTATTGTGGTTTTATATGTGACTGAACTATTTAATGCTATTTTAAAGTATGATACAAGCAACCGCAAAATGTATATATGACAGACAGAAGACTTACCGCAGACCGCAGTAGACTAATACATTTTTAGACTACAATTATAAAAACTAGACACAATCTAGGTAGCAAGAAATCTGAGATTAATAGCCTAGATCCTAATGACTGCCCAAACCTAGAACTTTAGAGTGTGATTTTTTCAGTCATGACTTCTTTACGCTCTAGTGTGAAATTTAGATTCTAACTGCCGCACTCAGAGACATTTAAATATGATTACTTAATCATTTTAATGAAGAGTTTGACAGATAATAATGTATGGGGCTTGTGTCAAAATCTTCATTTAATTACATTTAAGTCATGTAATGTAAGCTACCCAGGCTTGCATTTTAACTTAAGGCATTGGACAATCATTATTCCTGAGACATTGGATCATTCCAGCTTCTAGTTTATACGGTTCTGACTTCTGTAAGTATATTCCACTCACTACTTGTTGGTCTTCTCTGGTATTTTTTTATTCACCCAAAGTGTCAAAGGAAGCGTCTAATTAGCCTGGTTTTTAAGATTTCTGTCATCATCAGCTTGTGGCTCGCTTAAAAATATTTTTCTTTAATTTGCTTTAGTATTGAAATAAAGCATACCTTAAGGTACAAGTTGGAAGCCAGCTACATTTTTTCTATGTATTTGTATGAAATACCCTGCGCAGCTAGCGACACGAAGCTAGCGTCACTTTCATAGAAATACATAGAAACAGTATTGTCGCGACGACACGTTCACTGCTGCTTCATGTCGCCCGCTGCCAACCGGCACCTTAATTTGCCTACACGTCGATAAATCAAAAGAATCATAAATAAACGCAAGTCGATAACGAGTTTAGTTTTCACCATAAATTCACCGATACAAGACTTTTGATGTATTCTCTCCCATTCTCTCTCATTCTCTCTCGTCTCTCTCTGCAATACCGACACCACCTTGCCTTGATTGATTTATATGTC
The DNA here is from genome assembly GCA_905333045.1 of Lysandra bellargus. Classification (NCBI taxonomy): domain Eukaryota; kingdom Metazoa; phylum Arthropoda; class Insecta; order Lepidoptera; family Lycaenidae; genus Lysandra; species Lysandra bellargus. The sequence continues at coordinate 5,778,118 of HG995323.1, forward strand.
TTGTTTGTCATAGGATTTATTTGATTTCTTGGCAGCGCCTGTAACCGCCGCGGGATTAATATCGGCCCTATATCTCAGTCATATTTCATCCCGGACCCACGAATTAACATACAAACGTCAATCGTTTTCATGAATAAAAAATATATTGGATTTAGTTGGATGCGGCTGGATGGAGGATAAGCACTGGTGGATATAAAATATATTCCCCGCACTTTACGAAAGGGTAACGCTTATATATTTTACGCTTTAACGATATAATATATCTTATAAGAAAGTGTATATTGATCATACAATATTACATGAATAGGCATGATGACATTTTTTTTTTCTTATTACCTAATAGAAAGACCATTAAAAATAGAAACATCGCTGAAAGAATGACTATGATAGCTTAAAAATTCACCTAGATATTATGACAATTCAAACATCTCATAAAATAGACCTGCCCGAAACGCTCCATACAAAGTGCTACGAAAAAATAACGTCAATCTTTCGTAATCTGTACGCATCGGGAGAGAACTTTGTTCGGTAGGTATATTAAATATTGCGTTTATGAAAGTAGTTTCATAACAAAAGTTGCTTTTAATTGCATAAGTAATTATCTAATTTTATACAAATATTAAGAAATTTAATTGAAAAAAAAAATCGACTTGATTATCCAACTTTGAAGGCGCATAACAAAAGAAATACAAATCCTATCAAGCTGAAATTTTGGGAACACTTCTTTTTTACCGTGATTTCTTTATTTTATTAACAAAATTCGCTAATCTTTGACCTTGTCATCATCCCTATTATTAAAATAATAATGAAATATTTTACATCTTGTATTACAAATTAAACTAGTTAAATCTTGTACCACTGGTGTGGGGTTCTTTATCCCTATCATTCCATTCCTATCTCTAAGAACGCTAAATCCATCCTCCATCATATCATCCACATAGGCGTGCTAACCTAACTTGATGCTTGTTTGACATTTCATTTCTATTTAAACATACACTATTCTATGAATAATATAAATGAATGTGGGAATAAAATTGCCGAATAATTTTATAAAAGAATAAGCAGAAAAATCTTAAATATAATGTACTTATACTATATAATAGTATAAAATATAATTTAATTAAAAAAAAATAGGTATAAAAGTATTTGAAATATATTTCCGTTGTCTGGTACCCGTAATACAAGTCCTTCAGGTACTTAGCACCTTGGGCTAGACTGACGTGGTGTGAAGCGTCCATAGATATTATCATTATTATATAATTAGAGTACCTACCTATGTTTCAGGTGTATGGAGGTTCCATCTAGCCTACTGGGCCAGATAACATAATATAGGTACAAATAAATTTTACATAACTACAGAATAAACCAATCGTTATATACAAAGTCAACCATGAGTCCGTATACGAAATTTTGCCGATTTCGCTCATTTAACAGACGTGATTTAACAGTTAAAATACAGTATTTCTATAAGTTTTAATGCACAACATGTAAGATCATCTCAATTATAATATAGTGTTGGAGCTAGATTTTTTATTTTTTTTTAAGTATCTTTAAATAATCCAACTCAAACCCGCGACAGTTTTGTGATTTTTGTTGTAAAAGGTTTAGAATATCACCTTTTTATGGATTGTACTGACGTCTTAACGGTATGAAAAAATACAATGTACTGTTGAGAAAGTCGTCTATAAAGTGTTGGAATTACTTTTTGCCACTTCAATATTAAAAAAAAACCCTTTAAAAACAGAAAACCTCTATCTGCCCGCTAACTTGGCGATCGTCCTTTTTCACCTGGCATATGAAAGACGGGCGTGAGTGTGAAGAGAGCGGTAGAAATCTCTTTTCTTAAGTCACGTTTAAAATTTTCCACGCACCCATAAATTTTGCCAAGTGTTACGAACAAAATGCGTTTTATTTTAATAATTTCATTCATAATAATATTCAGACTTAATATAAGCGGAAGTAATTATTCAAGTCAAATTCAAGTTAAATGCTAAATCACGGTAATGTTACGAACGCTATGGACTTACATCTAGACACGCGGTAGCGTGTCAAGCCGAGTTCCAGCATAACAGAATGGCGAGCCGCACCGTGTGTAATATTACACGAACCATTTGCAGCTACTTTTGACTCCCTCATAATAAATAATTCAGAAACTATTTCACATAAACGTTTCAAATTCGGCTCATGTAATGATTGCGAGATAAATATATGCTTTAAATTTCATGAGCACAACTCAAACGGTTATTAAGATATTAACACCCGAAAATCTACAATTTTATCACTGACTGACTGACCTATACGAGTAGATCAAAATTCTAACCCACTTCCAGATGACCTAGAAGGCTGAAATTTGGAATCCAGCTCGGTAATTGTGAGTAAGCGTAAGGAAAAATCAGAAAACAAAAAAATCGGTCAAGTACGAGTCGGACAGAGCGAAACTAGGTAAAAATTGTGTTTTTTGTATGGAGACCCCCCTTAAATATTTATTTTATTTTAATTTTATTATGTATTATGAAAGTAAAAATATAATTAAAGATTTTGTGAATATTTCAAGTACCTACCGGCTGCCATTATTGATTTTGAGCAAAAAAGGCCAAAAATCACATTTATTGTATGGGAGCTCCCCGTAAATATTTATTTGTGAAGTGAAAAACTTTAGGAATTGCATAGAAGGTGACTTTATGAAGTGTGTCGATCTGTCTGTTACCTTGTCACGCCCAAACTGGTATGGAGATATAGTTTGAGTCCCGGGAATAGACATATAATTCTTTTAATACGTCTGTCCGTCTGTCCGTCCGTCCGTCCGTCCGTCCGTCCGTCCGTCCGTCCGTCCTTCTGTCTGTCTGTTAGACAGCTATAATAATAGCTACTTCCGCACAATAAGTTGTACCCTATAGTTAATGGTTGGAAATACATGGGGCACACTAAAAGTTTTGCACTTCTAGCTAATTGGAACTATTTGAGTTTTGAATGTTATATTTTTTAAAACTTTGCAACCTTCTTAGCAATATAGAAAAAAATTGGCGGGAAATCATTTGTCAATTATTTTTTATCACACATCAAAGTTCTACGTACGCAACGAAATTGGAATTAAGTCGAAAAGATTTTAGAGCGAAGATTTTTTATGATTTTAAAAGTTCTCTCTCTCCGCAAGACTGTGCTGCTCGTCTTCAAAATGCTTTTGGGAGAGAAGCACCTTGTTTGAGCACCGTGAGTAGATGGTATGCTGAATTTGAAAGAGGTTGAGTTTCTTTACATGACGAATTTCGTAAAAGGCGGCCTTCAACTGCCGGTAACGAAAATAATGTGGCTACAGTTAAGCGGCTAATTGAAGATAACCCGCGGATTACATATGAGACGATAAGAGGACTATTGGGGATTGGTATGAGTCAAATTAAAAAAAAAAACACAAACAATTGCGAGTTCGGAGACTTTGTTGTCGTTGGATCCCTCATGAACTGACAGCGGAGCAGAAGCAGGCTCGCATTGAATGGTGCTCACATATGCTACTGAAGCACGACCACGGACATTCTAATGCTGTTTATGACATTGTCACAGGAGAAGAAACGTGGATTTGTTGTTTTGAACCCGATAAAATGGGTGTTTCAAAATGAGAACAGGCCAACAAAATTGTGGCAGGCGAGAAAACGTTGGTAAGAAAATGATCACGTTTTTTTTCTGAGCTACGGATCCCATCTGTACAATTCCACTCGATATCGATATATAAATATCGACTGATAGATATTCAATAAACCAAAGAAATAGACTATTATTTGTTCATAATGTTATTTGGTTCCTATACATACATATTTCGATTTCCCATGGAGCTTGGCATTCATTTAGATCTCCATCGTTTTTACGGCGAAGTCCATGGACAAGAATAATGTCTGTATGGAACTTGGCTCTCCATTTTTACATTTATGTTTTTGGTGGGATTTTTAATTCAGTAATAGACGAGAAATATAAAATTAATTATTATAATAACTTATCAAAATTTAAAGTGATATTCAAAATAAGTAAGAACGAAACTAATTAATTATAAATTAAATCATTAAAATTTATACCAAGTTCCAAGATTAACGGTAAAGATAATCTATATAATATATTCTTTTAGATATATTATAAAACAAAGTCGCTTTTTGACAAGGACATGAGGGAGTCCCTTTGTTTCCTTTAATCTTTAAAACTACGCAACGGATTTTGATGATTCTTTCAGTGTTAAAGAGCCCATTTATCGACGAAGGCTATAGGCTATATTTTATCACGCTAAGACTAATAAGAGCGAAGAAATAGAGGAAAATGTGGAAAAAACGGGGAAAATTATTTGAAAGGGCTAACTTGAACGCGCTAATCTCAAGAACTACTGGCCCGATTTGAAAAAATATTTCAGTGTTAGATTTATTGAAGAAGGCTATAGGCTATATTTTATCACGCTAAGACTAAAAGGAGAATGTGGAAAAAACGGGGAAAATTATTGGAAGGCTTATCTCGCGAACTACTGGACCACGTGACGGATCATAGGCTATCGATTTTAATCATTTTTTCAGTGGCTATATATTTTATACCCGAGCGACGCCGGGGTGGGTCGCTTACTAGTATTTATATTATATATTTGTATACTTTTTTTAGGGTTCCGTAGCCAAATGGCAAAAAACGGAACCCTTATAGATTCGTCATGTCTGTCTGTCTCTCTGTCTCACTGTCTGTCTGTCTGTCTGTCTGTCTGTCTGTCTGTCTGTCTGTCTGTCTGTATGTCTGTATGTCTGTCTGTCTGTCTGTCTGTCTGTCTGTCTGTCTGTCTGTCTGTCTGTCTGTCTGTCTGTCTGTCTGTCCGTCCGTATGTCACAGCCACTATTCTCCGAAACTAAAAGAGCTATATTATTGAAACTTGGTAAGTAGATGTAGTCTGTGAACTGCATTAAGATTTAGATACAAAAATGGAAAAATTATTAAACATTTTAGGGGTCCCCATAGATACAACTGAAACAAAAAATATTTTTTTTCATCTAACCTATGCGTGTCACGTGTGGGGTATCTATGGATAGGTCTTTAAAAAACATATTGAGGTTTCTAATATCATTTTTTTCTAACCTGAATAGTTTGTGAGAGAGACTCTTCCAAAGTGGTAAAATGTGTATCCCTCTAACTTCTAAAGTAAGGGCATGATAATTCTAAAAAAGATATATGATGTACATTACTATAAAAACTACCAACGAAAATTAGTTTGAACGAGATCTAGCAAGTACCTAGTTTTTTTTATACGTCATAAATAGTAAACCTTAATTTAACTTTCATTAAATCAACTGAAATATAAAAATAAATTAAAAACCTTTTAATTTCATAGAAATAAACCTTATTGCTGCTACGGAACCCTTCATGGGCGAGTCCAACTCGCACTTGGCCGTTTTTTTATGTATTAAAACCTCTGTTACAATTTCAACTAGGTTAAATATAGCACAGTATAAATGACTTACAAGATAGAGATAAACTACGATAACATGGTGCGCCCCTCCAAATTTCAAAACGTTTGAAGTGCGTTGTCTTGCGCGGTCGGCTAGTTATGATTAGTTAACAATAACATAAGAAACAGTGAAATATTACGAGTACTGGTTGATTGGTTAATTGGTATAACTACATACAAACTCTTTCATAAGGATGTGACTACACACATTGAAACAGTAATTTGGAGGGGCGCGCCATGTTATCGTAGTTTATCTCTACTAGTTAAACGGTATATTAAATTTTAATGATACGTGTAACGTAGCATAGACGTACTCAGGTACAATTATGTCTTGAAAAAAACGTCGGTCAAGCAAAAAATTCCACGACGCATCTCATATCTAGTAAAACCGGTTTAAAATTTAAAATACTTGGCTTTTATTATAAGTTGCGACGTAGTTATATTGTAATCTCTTAATATATTCTAGACGAGTATTATAGTATTTATAATAATTATTAGGTACTGGCTTTGGTGTGCGATTTCGTCTGCATAATGTATTCGATAATTTCCACTGCTGGGAAACATATGCGTCTTAAGCAGGGCTCGGAAACCTGGTTAATCTTCACGATCCTGTTCGTAAGGAACGCCATACATTTCCAAAAGAGCGTTTTCATTTCGATTCCGCTCTGAACGGACCGAAATTACTCCTGGTTTTGTTCAAAGAGCATAATGAAACTGCTCCTGCTCAAAATATCGGTTAGAACCGTTCGCGATTATGTTCGCCCCGCCCACTCACACACACCACGACCCTCACCCATTGTCCACACATTCAAAACAAATGGCCTATTGGCTATTAGATGGTGCACTAGAAAGGGATAGAAAATAATATCACTGCACTAGTTACTTTCCGCGAGGAATTAACCAGGTTAATTTCAGAAGCAATACCGCTCCCGTCTCGGTTTCGCTCCGAACGAACACTTATCCAAAAACCTGGTTAAAGAGCGCTTTAACCTGGTTAAAAAAATGCCGGTTCCGAGCCCTGGACCCTTAAGGCAAGTGTTTGCGAAACCTTTTGTCAAATCCTTACAACTTTGCAGTTGAAATTATCGAAGACACAATATGTTGCCGAAGAACCCAGTTTGTTCTTTCTCTTTTTTAGAATACATTCTACAAATTTTCTAAATAGTCCAGTCCCTCTTTATTTCTTCGACGGTCTGCTAGAGGTTCTAGTGCAGTGGTTCCTAACCTTTTTAGAGCTGTTACCCCTATAGCCTGTTAGACAAACTCATTTTTGACCGACTTCCAAAAAGGAGGAGGTAATTATACGTTCGGCTGTATGTATTTTTTATGTATGTTCAACGATTACTCAGTCGTTTGTGGTCCAATTTTCAAATTTCTTTTTGTGTTGTATAGGGTTTAACTCGAATTTGGTACCATGTTCACAAAAGTGGTGATTTGATGATGGGATCCTTGAGGAATCGAAGGGACTCGTTTAAATTTGTATGAAAACATATAGTGATTTTGATGTTTTCTGAAGCATTTGAGGTAAATGCTACCAAAAAGTAAGACTTCGCACCAGGTTATACCCTGGATCCGAAGGTACTGAACAGAACTTTTGAATGCTTAAAGGTACAGGTTCGGGGATATCGGCGTTGTTTAAACAACTGAAAGCCTAAGCCAACACATCAATTTGATTGATCATCATCATTACAACCATAATTATGCCATGGCCATGCCAGACACTGAAGACCATTTCTGTATTTTTATTATAACTCTGTAGCTTTTAAATTATGAGTTTATAAGGCTCTAAATACGGTAAATTACGGATTCTTCGTAAGGGAGGCCCTTAAAGTGCCTTAAACACAAACATATTTTTTTGCCTATTCATCCATTTTAGGTACCACCTCTGTTTCCCCTATAGAATAGCTGTTTTAACGTCGCGGGGTAATACTTCCAGGTTCGGAACCACTGTTCTAGTGAGTAGTGGCTCTACAATGAGTTTCTGAAACGACAAGTGATACAGATTCTACTTGGATTCTACTGTATTCGATGATAAATAAATGAGGAATTTGTGCTAAATCAAACGAAAAATAAATTAGTCTTTGTAGATTTGTGAAATATCAACTTCAAGTTTCCGAAAATGGAAACGAGTTCGGAAATCTTAACAGGGAAAGATCGAGCCAAAATATGGAGGAGAACGAACACGTGTAGTGATTATACCATTATGTATTTTATATTCAAATAAAAAAAAAATCATATTGCAATAGCTTTGGTGTTTACAAAAGAAATATATTATTTAATTATTCTAACTTAAACTTAACACTAATAAAACACACTTTTCTTGCACTTTTTCCACTATATTAAGATAATATTAATATAACTTTTAACAAATTACACGACCCATCACACCTGACGATGATTTATTTCGAAACCGGTCGTGTAATTTGTTAAAAGTTTTAATAATATTTTAATATAGTGGAAAAAGTGCAAGAAAAGTGTGTTTTATTAGTGTTCAACATGAATTTCCACCAAGTACCGACAGTACAATCAATTACATATATTAAACTTAACACTCCACCATCCTGAGAAGTTCAATGTTACACAGTTATTTTAATAGAAAAATATATAAGGATACACGTCATAATTATGTGCTTTTAATATTAAACCCAAAAACTAAACAATGTCTAATAATTACAATATATTACAATTATTCTTGACTAATTCATCAACTTTTTAATTTTGAAATTGCATAGACATAATTAAAGAAATTCAGACAACTACTTCTGCGACGCGATGTTATTATTTTATTGCCCGAAAAATATCACAGACTAATGAACATTCAGAGGCTACACTTTATAATTACCAGAGTTATTGATACGATTATGGGGTCGGGACCTCAATTACAACGCAGAGTCAGTAATTACTCTGATCATAAAATTACAGAGACGATTTCCTAATAACTGCCCATGTATTAGCGTAGCGATAATATTTTAAGTACCTAGGAGAGTAGAGACCAGCCATTATCGCGTCGGTTTAGTAAAGAAAAACTTAAGAGTGCAAACTCAAGCAGCCTGAAAAATCTCTTTCAACCGCTGAAGACCGCTAATCTGCACGGATCTTTTTGATTATTTCTAATTTCTCTATATTTATGTGCATTACCTGTGTATAACGTCTTTATTATTTTAACTAGACGTTCCGCGCGGCTTCGCCCGCGTAAATTAGATACGTCTTATTTCACAGACTTTGCCCACAAAAATAGCCTATGATCCTTCACGTGGTCTACTTTTTAAATATTGTGCCAAATAACAGAAAAATTGCTCCAGTAGTTCGTGAGATAAGCCCTTTGAAATAATTTCCTCCGTTTTTTCCATATTTTCCTCTATTCCTTCGCTTCTATTAGTCTTAGCGTGATAAAATATAGCTTACTAGATGACGCCCGCAACTCCGTTGCGCCAAAAGTCGTTTATCGCGCGGGAACCGTATATTTTTCCGGGATAAAAACTATCCTATGTCCTTTCCCGGGACTCAAAGTATATTCATGCCAAATTTCAGCAAAATTGGTTCAGCGGTTTAAGCGTGAAGAGGTAACAGACAGACAGACAGACAGACACACTTTCGCATTTATAATACTAGTACGGAAGTATGGATAGTATGGATAGCCTTTCTCGACAAATGGGCTAAATAACACTTAAATAATTTTTCAAATCGGACCAGTATTTCCTGAGTTTAGCGCGTCCAAACTAACAAACAAACTCTTCCGCTTTATAATATTAGTATAGACTAAACGTTTCGCGTGGCTTCGCCCACACAAATTAGATGTTTCACAGACAAATTAGTCCACAAAAATAGCCTATGATCCTTCACGTGGTCTATTTCTTATCTGTGCCAAATAATAGAAAAATTGCTCCAGTAGTACGCGAGATGAGCCCTTTCAAATAATTTTCCTCCGTTTTTTCTACCTTTTCCTCTATTAATCTTAGCGTAATAAATTATTATAGCCAATATCCTTTCTCGATTAATGGTCTATCTAACACTGAAAGAATTTTTCAAATCAGACGAGGTGTGCCAAAATGTTTTCGTTTTCGTTTCGTTATAGAATCGCCGATGAAAATGTATAGAATTGACATAAGCGTTCGTTAATATGACGTTGACGTTCGACTCGTCTTATGTCAATCCCATACATTTTGATCGGCGATTCTATAACGAAGCGAAAACGAAAAAGTTTTGGCTAAATGGCCAGGGGGGTGTGCCAAAATGGTTTCATCTTCGCTTCGTTATAGAATCGCCGATGAAAATGTATGGAATTGACATAAGCGTTCGACGTATGACGTTGACGTTCGACTCGTCTTATCGTTATAGAATATAACGAAGCGAAAACGAAAAAGTTTCGGCTAAATGGCCTGTAGTTCCCGAGATCAGCGCGTTAAAATAAGCCCTTTCAAATAATTTCCCCCCGTTTTTTCCACATTTTCCTCTATTTCTTCGTTCCTATTAGTCTTAGCGTGATAAAATATAGCCTATAGCCTTCCTCGATAAATGGACTATCTAACACTGAAAGAATTTTTCAAATTGGAACAGTAGTTCCTCAGGTTAGCGCGTTCAAACAAACAAACAAACAAACTAACTAACAAACTCTTCCGCTTTATAATATTAGTATAGATTAAGACGTGTTTTCACACTATCCGATAATGAAATGGACGCTCTTATTTATAGGACAAATAGGTAAGTATATTAATTCTGAAAAATAACGTAAAAAAATATTTTCTTTTATTAATGTAATAAAATATACTAATAATACTAACATAGGTTAAGTCATGGATTATTACTGACAAATTTACTAATATTTTTTATGGGTTGAAGCCTGAAATAAACATATTTTATTTATTAATGGATCAATTCAGCTACAGTCGCACTCATTACCAGTATCGATTAAAGAGAAAGTTGTCCGATGACATGCAAGTCCGCAGGACGTCGCGTAATTTGGTGATAATGATTCGTGATGGAATACGACGATTTCAACATGCGAGGGAAACCTGGAGAAATGTCACGAAAGATTACATTACTGGCTGGTTAAAAAAAACTTCGTGAACTTGTTCGGAAGAGTTTTTTTACTGGTGCTGGCTGCTGGGCAAAGACCTCTGGAACTTAATGGGCATAGCTACGTGACCTAAAAAAATAGAAAAACCTACATTTCGGTTGTAGGATCTTAAAACTATGTTTCCTGGATACAGTTTCTGAGGATAATATAATTTCTTCAGGTTGCCCAGTAATATCGAAAGGACTTACAACTCACATGGATTTTTATATTACGTCACGTTTATTATAACTTTATAAGTAAAGAAATCACAAAATTGTGTATTTTGGCCGTCATATTTAATTGGAGTGGATTAGGATTTACGATTTTGTCACGACTTGTCTTGTTCCCTCAAAAACGTTGTACACATTCACTTTATCGATATACAGTATTTTATTAAAGTGATGCAATATTATTATTATTTTCATCATTAAATAGAAAGTGATTTTACGACCTACAATTTTTGTTAAAATTAAACAACTTCCTTGAAAACTCTATTTTACGAGTTGCCAAATCCGAGTCCTACCATGTGGTAGAATTTCAATGTTGTAACTTGAGAATGATTATTTAAATGGCAAAATCTGCAAGTATTTTATTGTGACATAATATAACGACAGTGCTATATTTAATTTGGTTACTAAATTTAATACCACCAAACCTTTTACTATATTGTAAGTTCAGCTGTTCCTTTCGTATCACCTTTAATCAAAGTATGAGATACTCATCTGTTGTAGCCTTTATTGACTACCGCATTTTTTATTTTTTTTTAATGAAATAAGGGGCCAAACGAGCAAACGGGTCACCTGATGGAAAGCAACTTCCGTCGCCCATGGACACTCGCAGCATCAGAAGACCTGCAGGTGCGTTGCCGGCCTTTTAAGAGGGAATAGGGTAATAGAGGAGGGGTAGGGACAGGAAGGGAAGGGAATAGGGGAGGGTAGGGAAGGGAATAGGGTAGGGGATTGGGCTTCCGGTAAACTCACTCACTCGGCGAAACACAGCGCAAGCGCTGTTTCACGCCGGTTTTCTGTGAATTTCTCCGGTCAAGCCGGCCCATTCGTGCCGAAGCATGGCTCTCCCACGTCTAAGATCGTAAATAAACACGCCGGAAAAATTAGAGGAACATAACAAAATTTTAAATTTTTTTGAAAATTGTTCCCTGTTTTTTATATATTTACTAGCTGTCCCGGCAAACGTTACTTTGCCATATTATACCTATTTGCCATAATTATTATTTTATTGAAGTGACTAAATAAGTATGTCACCATGGCAACGTCGATTGCTATCCCGTCGCATAAATAATGGTCGCCGTCAGTCTCAGGTTGTAATAATTTACTATTATTTATTCAACAAATGCAAATGCAAATATATAAAGTACCGAGTAGCCGATTCTCAGACCTACTGAATATGCATATAAAATTTGGTAAAAATCAGTAAAGCTGTTTCGGAGGAGTTCGTGGACTAACATTGTGACACGAGAATTTTATATATTTATTTATTTATTTATTTATTCATTTAATTATTGATGATTAAAAAATAAAACTTATATAAATTTAGGGCATAAAAACGTGTAAAATAGAAAAAAATCGGCAAAAATCAAAAATTAGGAAAATCTTTGAAGTTTCAGTAATAAGTTTTTAAGTTAAATTCTCAATTTTTATTAAAGAAATGCTATGTTAAAAGCGTGTAATGCCTTCTATGGATCTCATGAGGGCCTGGATACGCCATTCCATGCTTGCATTTTGATTATCAATCATTTCCTGTGGCATAATATTCTCCTAGACATCCAGTAGCGCCAACTCGAGCTCCTGGACACATTTTGGAGCTGGAGTTTTAACTCGTACCGTTCACCCATTGATGTGCCACACGTATTCAATCGGATCCACATCCGTAGACCGTGCTGGTCCTTCCACCTGGGCTACCCCAGCATCATTTCGGTAATAATGCCCGATTTTTTTTACTCTATGGAAATTGAAGTTACTACCTAAAACTGTGTAAAAGGCACAACGTGCAGTTCCAGGATGTCTGTGCTATAGCCCTGTACTGTTAAAGTACCATCATCAACAATTATCAGCTCTGCGGGCTCCAAATCATATGCCGGGTGACAAACCATTACGGAGCCTGCATCATAGGCCACTGTTTCCGTTAAGTTTGATGGCCTATGGCGTTCCTTTACGATTTATTCACATTTTTTATCGCCTGTCAACAAAATTTACATAGAATTTGCTTCCATCACTGTACAGCACACGATTTCACTCACTTGTAAATTTTTTATGTTCACGCGCAAATCTTAGCTTGGCTCTTTGGTGTCCTATTGCAAGTTTTGGTGCCCTTGCTGGCACTTTTGAATTTTATTTAACTTCTTTGAGTCTTCATCTTATTGTACAATCACTTACACGTAAATCTCGGACCTATTCCGGCAGGTTTCGTGTCTGCATAGCAGTTTGAGGTTGATTTCTTAATAGTTTGTTTCCTTACAAAACGGCCATCCTGAAACAATGTCATCCGATATCTGCCTTATTCTCGTCTCCGGACGTAAGATTCAGTCTTTCTGTAGCGTTGAAAGTTACCATGGACCACGGAAGCCGACACACCTAAGGCCTGACTGACCGAACGGTAGGTGTGACCTTTCTCTATCATGGTTACAGCTCTAGCTGTCGCAGATGCTGGGAAATCACTAATTATGTATCTAAGCAATTTGTTCTTCCAAAAACCAAACACTCAAATGAGCTGAGCATACCTTGCACCCCGCGAAAAACGCCATTCTGATCGGGAACACTTACAACGTTAATAATCGAAAAACACTTATTAGGGCATAATTGCAATAAAAACCTGTCAACTTGCCAGTTTTGTTCAATATTTTATTTCTTAATCCTTCGATCGCGGATTCTTGGAAATCTATCGTTATTCTATTGTTGTCGCGGTCACCGGTGTCCTTATGGGGCTTTATGGTTAATTAATGAGCTTAGTAAAGGATTTCACACAATCCAACCCACTTGAGTTCAAGTTGTGGCCCTTTTTAGGGTTCCGTAGTCAACAAGGAACTCTTATAGTTTCGGTCTGTCCGTCTGTTTGTGTGTCTGTCCGTCTGTCTGTCTGTCCGCGGTTTTTCTCAGAGACTATAGGACCTACAAAGCTGTAATTTGGCATGAATACTCATATTAATTATGACGACAAAATGGTGTATGAAATCTTAAAAATATTTTTTTTATGGTACCTTCCCTACACATTAAGCGGGAATGAATTATTTTTTTTCGCGTTCACCCCATTGTGTGGGGTGTCGTTGGATAGGTTTTTTTTTTTTAAATGTTATGAGTATTCATAGATCATTTTCCTATTTAGGGATCCGTTTGTGAAATATTAAGTTTTAAAGTGGAAAAAATCAAAGCCCAGTGTGCCCCCTTCTACCAGTTAAACGGTTGCTTCTGGAAATGTGAAAAAATTAACGGGAGTAGGAAATATGCTGAAATGTATTTGGCGAAGTATAAAGGAACTTTTCGTTCAAGTTGCTTTGAAAGTAACTAAGATGATGTTGTTAATAGTATAAAACATGTTATAAATGTACGTTCATTGACCATACAAAAATTAAAAAAAACTAGCGGTACTACGGAACTTTATATTGCGCGTGGCCCGACACGCACTTGGCCGGTTACTACCTATGTTCCTTTAATTTTGCCGGCGTGTTTAGTACACTACAGACTACAGAAGATTCTGAGAAGTCGGGAGTTACCGTCTTAGCATTGCATGGTTGTGTTTACAAACAGTGTTTACGTGTACTCGCGCGCTGCAGCCGACGTCACGCGGCGTCACGTCCGCGTCATGACCCCCTCCCCCCTCGCGTCCGCCCGCGCCAATCCTGTTCTATTGCGTCTTAAAAAATAAAATGTTATTGTAGATTGTGTACGCGTCAGTAGACATCAACTACGATAACATGGCGCGACCCTCCAAATGACTGTTTCAATGCGTGCAGTCACATCCTTATGAAAGAGTTTGTATGTAGTAAGTATTCAACCAATCACAGTACACGTAATATTTCAGTTAATGTCACTTATCATCAAAATTTGTTGGTTGACTAGTCATAACTAGCCGACCGCGCAAGACAACGCACATCAAACGTTTTGACAACGCACTTCAAATGTTTTGAATTTTGAAGGGGCGCGCCAAGTTATCGTAGTTGATGTCTACCACGCGACTATTTTAGCGCCATTTCGCGCGCGGTAACATGTTCGAAATTTAAAATTTTCAAGCTGGCGAATATTTCAGGCATGTATAAAAATATAGTAAAGATTTTAATTTAAAATGTTAATGTAACTGGAACATAATTGTTATTTAAACGCGGTACCAAAAATATTTAACACGTTCGCTGCGCTACGAGAACTTATGAATCTCGTTTGTGACTTTCGTCCGGTGCGGAGGTGAATTTGTATGTTTTACTCGTTCCGGCAAATTAGTTTTCTATGCGAGTTTTTCAACTTAGAGTAAGATAATGATTAGGTAATAGAATAATTATTGAATTGCTTAATTTCCCATCGCTATTTTTTATCGATATTTAACCAAAATGTAAATTACGAGATCCAAATGAACTCGCTATTTTTGTTAAATTGCACAATTACGAGGCCCTAAAGTTCTCGTAAATTTCTTTTGAGTTTATCTCAATCATTTTTACTGCTTTCTCCGGGGGGACCACATATACTACAAGATACATTCATTATTAATCGTTTCATATGAATAAAACATGAAATCAGTCAGTTTTCAGAAAAATATTAGGGTTTTAAGGAAGCAACTCGAACGAGATCTAAAAAGTCTCGGTGCGTCATTGCGAAAGGAAAAATTTTAAATACGAATACTTTTCGGTCTCGTAATGCCAATTTGGCAGTTCGTGCAAATTAGCTTACGCAGCGAACGTGTTAAGTAATATAACTCTGACGCACATAAGTACTACAAAATTACAGATAAATAGTTGTTAAAAAAATTCCATGAATTTTTACTATGTTGAATTTGGGTTCGACTTATATAGTTTGGCAATTCTATGCGACTATAATATGATAACGAACATATTCTGCATCTAAAACAATGTAAGAAAAATCCACCAGATATCAGTAACTAGTAAGTCTTTACATATGATTACGATTGTCGTAAAGGATGCGCGGCAAAAATTTCAGTATTATCAGTATAATCATTGAGATCACCTCAGTCGGTTAGCAGTTAAATTTAGAACGATGTGCGAAGTCGTCATTCGATCGCAAGGTCAAGAAACTCCGGATAGGATAAATGGGTGACCTCTGCATCTAAATTGAACATTTGAATATCAGTTAAAAATGGCCGCTCCGTGAATCGTGATACACGCCCACAGAGTCTCTCTCGGACTAAATAAAGCGGAGTAAAAAATCTAGTACTTTTTAAGCAATATGCCTTACGCGTGCGTTCCTTTGATTCAGTCCGTTTTCCAAAGAGGATAATATATATTATTATATACTTAAGAGCCCGGGCTACCCTTGAAATTCTCATACATACGTAATCATTCATTCAAATCATTTTCTCATACGAAAATATTTAACATGTTTGAGTTATTTTTCAGCTTAAAATAGTAATTACCTAGGTTCCTGTACAAAAATTAACTTCAAAATATTGAAACACTAAAAAATATATAAATAAATATTAAATTTACTACAAAATATTTCAACTCTAAAATATATATATATATAATATATATATATATATATATATATATATATATATATATATATATATATATAGGTATATATATTTAGAGAAGGCAGGTCGCTATAGCCCTGACGTCACTGCGACCCATGAGGGTCGGCAGAGGCACTAGAGAATCAGCCCGAACCCAATACTGCTCATAAATTGAACAATGTTCCTGCTCTGTAGTAGAGCAGGACAGTCGAGGAGAAGGTGAATAGGTGTTTCATCCTCGTCCTCACAGAATCTGCAAGTCGTTATGCTACAAATACCCATTCTGTTAAGATGTTTGTTGAGCTTGCAGTGCCCAGTTAGGCTTCTGGTAAGGATTCTTAATTGGTTCCTACCCAAGGTGAGCACTAATTCTGATAGTTTCTTGTTGAAGCCAGGAATTAGTGCCTTGGAGTGTTCAAGGCCAGGGGTCTCAGCCCATTGCTTCCTGCATAGTCTGTGACCTCATTCCTTGAGCACTTGCTTTGTTGGTACTTGGAGTTATACCACAGACTGGTTCCGGGCCATATATGAGACTCTCGGCCCTAAGCTTAGCTAGTTCGTTCGTTAAATATCAATTAGTGTCCAATATATAATAATATTATAATATATTGGACACTAATTGATGTTTAACAAAACTCTGTCCTCACATTTGGCAGCCCGAGATTAGTTGTCATCATATTATGGTTGTCATTGTAAAATTATAACTTTTGATGTAACAGGTTATTAAACAGCTGTAAGTAATATTAATTGCATAAACAATTATTTTCAAAATGTCCCCTGTACCTATTTAGAGTACTAAATTTATAGCAGGATACTGAAACAAGATGGCATAAAATTATAATAAGGAAAATATACCTACGGTGGTAGTTTGTTATATTATTATCGTAATACGACGAAATGCTGCCGGCCTTGGGAGGCGCCGCCAATCCAGGCTCGCCTATTGACAACCTATTATAGTGTACACTGTACACTGTACATAATAAACAGGTACATGTCATAGTTCATACCACTTACTTATGTTGTATAAAACTATAAACTATACTATATTTTGTATAATAAAACAACGATTCTAGTTTAAATTTAATTTATTTTTCTACCTAGTCTAAAAACATCTTTATCAAACCTCTCCCAAAAATGCCTCTACAGCAGCCATCACCTCGGCATCATCCTCAAATTTCTTACCCCTGAGGCGTTCCTTGAGCTGAGGAAACAAATGAAAGTCGCTGGGAACTTAATCTATAGAATAGGGCGGGTGTTCAACCAGTTCGAAGCCTGCTTCTCGAATGGCAGTCATCGCAACTTCGGCTTAAGTTCTTTTTGCTTTTGTTAGTCCGTTAACATTCGCAGTAGCAAACCTTTTTCATATTCATTTTGCTGGTCAAAATGCTTTGTATGATCCCTGTGACCTCAGCTAAATGTCTGACGGTTACTATTCGGTCTGCTAATACGATTTCTTCGTCTTTTTTCACGTTTTCCTCTGTGAGGGACGAGGTTGAGCGTCTCTCGCGATGTTCATCTTCTGTGGATTTTCCTAGCTCAAACTCTTTGCACCACCGTGCCACCGTGGAATATGTAGGAGCAGAGTCTCCTAGTGTCTCCACCAAATCAGCGTGTATCTCTTTGGTAGACATTTTTTTCAAACAAAGGTACTTGATGACGCATCTCATTTCGTTTTTATCCATTTTCGTGTTGTCGCTTCGACTGCTGGTATTCAAATGAATGTAGCTCCTCCAAATGACATCGTATTTATATTTAATTTTTTGCTGAGAAGTCGTGAGGGCCTGAAGAAGTGTTTTTTTTTTAGATTTTTATCTTCTTTAGAAATACCCGTTTATCATTACTTTTTGATCACCGCTAGTATGCAATATTTTTTGACCGAGGTCACTGTCTCAATTCTCTACTCGATATGACTAATAAGAGCCTCTCACTAATCGCAAAGGCCGAGTCTGGAGGGTTTCACGGCTTCGCGTTCGCGCTTCGCGGCTTTCCCCGTCCGGTATTTTTTGGCCCGCGACAAAGGGCTCGCGAAGCGCAAACGCGAACATCATCCACACTCGCATTTATTCGCTGTCGAACACAATGTCAGAGCAGCAGCCACAGTGTCTTCAACGTCCATTTTACTCAAATGCACGAACGTAAATGCGAAGATTGCCAATGTAGAGGGCCGTATATTTTGTTCGCGTCGCGTCGTGTTCACGGCGCGTTGCATCCGATCGCGGCAGCAATTATTTGTGCCGCGAGTGTGGAGCCCGCAAAAGATTCGCCGATCAAAATGTATGGAACTGACATGACACGAGTCGAACGCCAACTTCATATTATAGAACGCATATTAATAATAACAATAATTTAATAAAATGCTTTATTCACACATTATGACAATGCAATTATGCACAGCACACACTAAAGCAAACAACAAGCAATAAACCAAAAGAGAAAAAAAAATGCTTAACTAAAATAAAACAAACAATATCTGAAGAACAACAATAAGTAAAAGCATACAAAAACAAACATCAAAGAAAAATGGCATCATTAGGCAGTGCATTGCATAATGCCGAAAAGGATTTCCACTCTGGTGTATTACCACGGCGCAGAACACTCGCCGCGGTACCTGATCTTCCGTGGTTCCTATACAAGAATACTTAAGTTTAAAACGGTAGCTGCTATTATTGCTGCTATAGCTACAGCACGGATTATAATTATGTCAATTCCATACATTTTAATCGGCGATTCTAAGAAGCGATAAAGAAAATATATAACTATACTAGCTGTCCCGGCAAACGTTGCTTTGCCATAATATAAAGACGTATTTCGCCCATACTATTTTATTGAAGTGACTAAATAAGTATGTCGTCATGGCAACGTCCATCGCTATTCCGTAGCATGTAAACAATGGTCGCCCTATTATTTATTCAACAAATGCACTTATCAATTTAAAAAGTACCCAATAGCCGATTCTCAGACCCACTGAATATGCATATAAAATTTGGTTAAAATCAGTAAAGCCGTTTCGGAGGAGTACGCGGCCTAACATTTGTGACACGAGAATTTTATATACACGGTGCAATTAAACCTTCCTGTCAAATTTTGATATATTGATCCTTGTTAAAAATAAAAATACACGTATTTTTTCTTTTATTGTCACTCAGTACTAAAATGTTGAGATAGCTTCCGAAATTTATCCTAAAAAAACACAACAATTAATGGACATTGGACAGGATGCGTCGGCCGCGCGTGACATGCCCCCGCGCGCGCGCCTCATCCCGCGCAGTGCGCACCCCCTCTCATTGCCCCGCGCCGCGAGTGACCGTTCTGCAATGATTTTAAATGGGATAAAATGTCTTTTTAAAAAAATAGCACCCAATTTTTTCGGTTAAATGGACTCTCCTCATGATACCTAAGCCTTGGAAAAAATTTGGCAGGAAGGTTTAATTGCACCCTGTATAAGATTAGTACCGCTGATTTTTAAATACGTATACGGTATACTAAACGTATTAAAAATCAGTGGTATAGTATAATTTTTAATCAAATAAACTTATAACAAAGGTAATAATATAACAATCACTGAAACATAAATATCAATTACCTAAGTTAAAGGAAAACCGCATACTCGTAATGAACCTGGTAATGATTGTAAAATTTGAGGAAAATGTCAGTTCACTCGTCTGAGTGATGATAGGTGTGTTTACATTTTATCGGCTAAGTCTGGAGTGGATTTATTAGCCATTTAGTTGAAGCGTGTAGCCACAGTAGCGTGAGGTTAGCTGCGGTTGCAATTTTAGAATACCTATGTCTAAAAAATTAAGAAAAGAAAAGATTCGAGAAAAGTATTAAAGGTACAAAGTACACATAAAGGTCAATTCAGACCCGTAGGGCACTACAGCCGCGAAATCGGTTAAAAAGTTCTGTGAATTTAAAACATCTTGGGAACCGGGAATAAAATATTCAAAAAATTATGAAGTTTGATTCTATGTTGTCACTTGCCCCCGTTTCGCCAAAATTCATTTATCACGTGAGAACCGTACATTTTCCAGGGTTAAAAGTATCTCCAAACTCCTGCAAAATCGGTTCAGTGGTTTGGGCGTGAAGAGGTAACAGACCGGCAGACAGACACAATTAGGCCTTAATAATATTAGTATTTTGTATGTAGTAAATAAGTAAATAGCGCCTACTCTACCTAGTGACCCATTTAATTTATCAAACAAAGTTGATAATAGTAAATGAAGGCAATAGTTAATACTAATAGTGTATGCCTTGTATAATAAAACAGCTGGACGCTCATTAGTCCAGCTGTTTTATTAAAGGACACATCGAGACTCGACTTAATATTATGTTCGTGTTATTCTGTAAATAATGTTATATCTATACTAATATTATAAAGCGGAAGAGTTTGTTTGTTTGTTTGTTTGAACGCGCTAATCTCAGGAATAATCTATAGTCTATACTATCTATACTAATATTATAATTGGGAAGAGTTTGTTTGTTTGAACGCGCTAATCTCAGAAACTACTGATCTGATTTGAAAAATTCTTTCAGTGTTAGATAGCCCATTGATTGAGAAAGTCTATAGGCTATATTTTATCACGCTAATACTAATAGAAACAAGAAATAGATGACAATGTGGAAAAAACGGGGGAAATTATATGAAAGGGCTTATTTGAACGCGCTAATCTCAGGAACTACTGGTCCGATTTGATAAATTCTTTCAGTGTTAGATAGCCCATTTATTGAGGAAGGCTTTAGGCTACATTTTATCACGCTAAGACTAATAGGAGCGAAGAAATAGAGGAAAATGTGGAAAAAACGGGGAAATTATATGAAAGGGCTTATTCGAACGTGCTGATCTCAGGAACTACTAGCCCTATTTGAAAAATTCTTTCAGTGTTAGATAGCACATTTATCGATAAATACTATAGGCTATATTTTATCATGCTAAAAACTAATTGGAGTGAATAAATAGAGAAAAAATGTGGAAAAACGGGGGAAATTATATGAAATTGCTTATTATCATAAGAACTACTAGAGCAATTTTTATCTTATTTGGCAAACATGAAGAATAGACTACGTGAAGGGACATAGGCTATTTTTTGCGGAAAAATGTACCTACAGTTGCGTGAAATTCCTAAATTACGCAAGCGAAGCCGTGCGGAACATCTATATATAATAAAATCGTCAAGTCAATTGTGTACATTGAATATTTTTGTACAATAAATAATACTTGGGATGTGATCTACTATACTAACGCGAACGAAGTCGCGGGCAACAGCTAGTAATATTATAAAGCGGAAGTTTGTTAGTTTGTTTGTTTGAACGCGCTAATCTCAGGAACTACTGGTCCGATTTGAAAAATTCTTTCAGTGTTAGATAGCCCATTTATCGAGGAAGGCTATAGGCTTTATAATATTACTAACGACCCGCCCCGGCATCGCACGGGTGTAAAATATATCATAGCCACTGAAAAAATGATTAAAATCGATAGCCTATGATCCTTCACGTGGTCTACCTCTTATCTGTGCCAAATAGCATAAAAATTGCTCCAGTAGTTCGCGAGATAAGCCCTTTCAAATAATTTCCCCCGTCTTTTCCACATTCTCCAATTAGTCTGAGCGTGATAAAATATAGCCTATAGCCTACCTCAATAAATGGGCTACCTAACACTGAAAGAATTTTTCAAATCGGACCAGTAGTTCCTGAGATTAGCGCGTTCAAGTTATCTCTTTCAAATAATTTTCCCCGTTTTTTCCACATTTTCCTCTATTTCTTCGCTCCTATTAGTCTTAGCGTGATAAAATATAGCCTATAACCTTCCTCGATAAATGGGCTATCTAACACAGAAAGAATCATCAAAATCCGTTGCGTAGTTTTAAAGATTAAAGGGAACAAAGGGACATGAGGGAAAAAAGCGACTTTGTTTTATAATAAGTATAGAAGCTAAGATCAATTGGAGCGAAAAAACAGAGAAAAATTTGGAAAAAACGGGGAAAATTATATGAAATTGCTTATTATCTTAAGAACTACTGGATTAATTTTTATGCTATTTGGCACACATGAAGAATAGACCACGTGAAGGGACATAGGCTATTTTTTGCGGAAAAATGTACGGTTTCCGTGAAATTCCTAAATTACGCGGGCGAAGCCGAGCCGAACATCTAGTCTATTTATAAATAAACATAACGCTGTTTTGTATACTTTTGTAAGGGTCAGAAGTCAGAACCCAGAGCTTACCAAGACTTACCCTGACGAAATTAAACCATTTTTTTTGAAAATTTTAAAAAGATGAAAGAACTTTTGCAATGACACGTGTATTTCTCTAATAGTCGTGCGTACAAGACAAAAAACGAGGAATACGGCTTTTGCTGAACCAAAGATTTCCTTTGGTAGGATTGATCTTTATATCCCTAAGATGAGTTTACGATCTGGAGCCACCTGAATATTTCATGCAGGTGGGGGAGGGGGGTTTTTTTAGCTTTAAGGCGCTATATTGAAAAAACTGTCCTTTTTGACGAATTACTATTATAGGACCCTCAGAAATGTTACAAATCTGGTAATGAGATATACATATCTTCATAGCCTTATCTAGGTTTGAGAAGAACTAGAAACACGATTAATGTATTTTGTCTCGATACATTTAATTTTCGAAATGACCTCTTAAAAATACGAAATTTGAAGATTATTTTTAAACTAAAATAGATGTATTGTAGGAAATTAGTCTAATTGATAGACACCTTTGCAACTCAAATTCGTATAGAAGCATTTTGCTATGCTTCTAGTTATTTTTTAAATGATTATAATTGCGTTTTTTCGCATGTTTTCCGAGCGAGCCGATAGCTTCTGGCCGCAGCGTATTCACGACTTTCAAATTAAGTATAAAATTGCCCTTGCGGTAAAATTACTTTCGATAAAGCGCCTTAACAAGGTATGAGGTCAATAACTGCGTGGGATTTAGGTATATAGTCGAGTTTGGTATCATTTTCGATTGAATCGAATGTTTAAATGCCAATTTTGGAATAATATTTAGATAAAAGATAGTAAAAATAAAATACTTAAAATAAAAAAAAAATGAATATATGATTTTCAACCAACGAAAACGCTGTTGAGAGGGCTTATCGCCCGTATGGCCTGCTAAACTCGTTACTGAATATTCACCTTGGCCTGTAAGGGTAGACAAAATTACGGCCGCTGGCGTCCCGCACGGCCTGCTGCACTGAAAAAATCTGTATAAGGCAGTGAGAGTGTTAATCATTACTTAATTTTAATTATTACTTTATTTTAATTATCATTTAATTTTAATTATTTAATTTTATTTAATCCATATTTATTTTTAAACTTTTATTACTAATTTCAACAGATTCGTGTTGATCCGATTTTGATTATGTAAAATATTTTATTATAATTAATTAATTTTTACTTCTATTATTTATTCTTTATTATTCTTTATTTTTATTTATTTTTAAATATTATTTAATTTTAATTATTACTTAATTTTAATTATCATTTAATTTTAATTTCGATGTTACAACACTACTCTCCAACCGTCTTACGGTCTTACGCGTTTTGTATGGTTTTTCGATCAACACGAAAATCTGGCGCGAGTTTCACAGATTTTACCCATCCCACAAAAGTGCTCAACGCCGCTAAAGAAGTTTTCACTTCAAAAAGATGGTACTACAAAATGCAGGCGGAAATTTACTGAATGAGACTAAATTATAATTGTTCGAATAATGCTTAGTAAAAATTTGAATTCTTTTAAAATAATTACATAAATAGTTATAATATTTTATGGTACTTTTATGCATAATAGTTAATTAGCACTGGTTGTTGGCTGGTTGCATACGGTTTTGTAGTGGCCGTGAACTCATGCGCATAATATTACATTTAAATCATTTTACGAGTTAAGGTGGTCCCAGACAGAAGTTATATAACGTTATAAAACATTGTGTAATACGATAATATTTTATAACATTTGTAACACGCGCTACAACATGTCAAAAATAAACGTGTCTTTTGTTATAATTTGTTAAAAAATGTTATACCTACAAAAATGTTATCTAACGTTATATAACTTCTGTCTGTCCTTTAGGGTTTGAACAGAGAACATAACCTCTGATGTCCTCTTAAGTCCGTTCAGAGGACAATTTATATTTAGACCTTCAAGAAGAGAGCGTATTCCCTCTTAAAAGACCGGCAACGCACCTGCAGCTCCTCTAATGTTGTAAGTGTCCACTGTCCATGGGCGACGGTAATTGCTTTCTATCAGGCGACCCGTTTGCTCGTTTGCCGCCTTATTTTATAATTAAAAAAATTAAGTACCGTACTTCCTTATAGACGTCTTATGTAGAGATGGAGGGTAGAAAAATAATTGTATTCTTCTGTCATATTATAATGGACATTTGAAAAGTTTTCGCGCAAGGGACAATAATTTAATTTTTTTAAATGCGAATCCGAAGCCCTCAGGGCTCAGTCTATTTAGGCTCGTCGTTACTCGGATGCAGTTATCGCGTTTATTTTCTCACTTTATACTAGTTGTGACTTGTGACGCATTCCCTGGTCGTTGAACCAACAGCTGCACCGGTATGGTCAGCAGCATTAAACCATCTGCATGATGCTACTATTTTATTTATTTTATAATTTATTGTACATTCGATAATTAAAGACGTGAGTGGAAGAACCAGATAACTAACATTTTATAACATAACGACAATTAAGTATAGTTTTTTTTTTCCTTTTAATTTATATTAACCTTGTAACTTACTTACTTCATCATCTGGCAAATTACTCGCTACACATAAAATCCAATTTTTGATTCCAAATAATTTTTCAGGACCTTAAGCCTCCATTTGTGCTAAAACGGCAATTTTTAACTGTTACTTTCTTGCTTCTTCCACTCATGTCTCCAGTTTACAATTACATATTATCTTGGAAAAACGATACAACTTCTTATTTTTAAAGATTTTTTTATAACATCCAAACTTTTTAATTTTAAAACAAATGCAGCTCGTTCTTTGTTCGATTTAGTCGGTTTCACAGATTATTTACAGCCATTTTGGGTAACTTTGAATTGCGGTTTAACTTTGAAGTTTGAACAATACAATAATCAATAATATTGTATTGTTCAAAGTTAAACCGCAATTCAAAGTTACCCAAAATGAGCGTAAATATTATTTTTTACTTCGTCCGCGTTAGCATAGTATAATAACGGAGATGGATAATTTTCTCCTTTTAAGGTCCCTTACTCAAAGGGTAAAAACGGGACCCGATCACAAATATAAAATATCAGCCTGTCCGTCTGTCCTTATCCAGGCTGTACGTACCTCAAGAACCGCGCTTGAGAGTTGACATTTTCACAAATTATGTAGCATAAGAAAAACAATAACTGTCCCCTTCACGCTCATAAGATAGACCACGCGCGAGAGAGACGGGCAGACTTTTTATGATGCGAATGCAGTACGACGTCACGCCACGCGCTTATTCACAGAAACTACACAAGCGCAATGCAAAAGGGTATATATATTAGTATATAACAAATAGTAAAAATAAAATAAAGTTAATATTTAAAGGAGGCTCGAAGGAGCCCCGCATACTCTTAATCATCGACACTCGAAAACTGTATGTTTAGTTTATGTTATAATAAATTCAGTTTTAATTAATAACTTTGTTCCTAAAAATGACAATTAACAACAACATTAACGATACGACACCAGTTTGTTATAAGCGTTATAGCAACATTTCCAGGGGGGGGCGCATTCCCCCAATTACTGGCCGGGGCGAAGCCCCCCACATGTGATTAAATGACACTTAAGAAGTATTAGATGTTTAGTTTAGGTCAGAATACTTTTAATTAATAACTTAGTTTGTTAGGTACAAACTAAGTTATTAAAAAGGAGGCTTAAAAGTAAACACCATGAACAATACAACAACATTTCCAGCATTGGGGGGGGTATGGAGGGGGCGCAGACCCCCCCCCCCTAGTATGTGCATACTAATCAAATGACACTCCAAAACAGTACGTTTAGTTTAGATTACAATAATTTCACTATTCATTTAAAACTTTGTTTCTAAACATAGAGAATTAAAACTCAACACTAACGACATTTCCAGGAGGGGATGGGGGGGGGAGGGTTTAGGGGTTGAATTTACCAAAATCCTATTAAAGCGAACGTCTTCATCATAGAAGCTTAAATTTTTAATAATTTCAGTTCAGTCGAAAGTCTAAGAAAAAGGCTATGGGCAAAAATGTATGGGCTCCGTCCCCACCTACCAACAGTCATAGAACTGATACCAACATGTTCCTAAAGTGCCCCCTATTTAATTAAAATCCTTTGTTTTAGATAAATCAATGGAAATATATATTAAAAAAAAACAACCATATTACTACTAGACCTTGCCAAGATCTAGTTGAAAATTAAAATGGACCCGCATTTTGTCTAATATTTCATTTGGAGGTGGGCATTAGCGGCTGTAACATAGTTACAACTTCTGCCGCCCCCACCGTGCATATTATTTATTGTATTCTGTGTTTTTATTTGAATAAATATTTTTTATCATTGTTTTCTATACTTATTCAAATATAGAAAGAAGGTGTAACAAAACTAAGTGATAATACTTTAGGTGATGTATGTGTTCCTGTAATAAAGTTCACTGTAAAAGTAGCAGCGCTGAAAGCACCGCTGTTTTTTTACTTATAAAATAAGGGGACAAACGAGCAATCGGGTCACCTGATGGAAAGCAACTTTCGTCGACCATGGACACCCGCAACATCAAAAGAGGTGCCGGTGCGTTGCCAGTCTTTTAAGAGGGAATACGAAAATAGGGTAGGGGAGGATAAAGAAGGGAATAGAGTAGGGTATTAGGCCTTCGGGCTCCGGTAAACTCACTTACTCGGCGAAACACAGCGCAAGCGCTGTTACACACCGGCTTTCTGTAAGCCCGTGAAATTTCTCCGGTCGAGCCGGCCCATTCGTGCTGAAGCATGGCTCTCCCACGGTGCTGTGCACTAATAAATACATAAATG
The DNA here is from genome assembly GCA_905333045.1 of Lysandra bellargus. NCBI lineage: Eukaryota > Metazoa > Arthropoda > Insecta > Lepidoptera > Lycaenidae > Lysandra > Lysandra bellargus. The sequence goes on from HG995323.1 coordinate 5,805,334, forward strand.
AGCATGTATTTTGGAATTAGTCGTCAATAAGTACGTTAACGAAATATTTGTTTAAACGTAAGATATCATGAGAAACCCCATGCATTTGGGCAAAGTCGCCATAGTATAAAAATATTATCTTGCCAAGATCTTTCAATTGAGCTACATTACACGTGTGTTGATGGGTGGGGACGATTCCGCCCATACCCCTTTCTAAAAACTTTCAGACACTATTTCATCCCCTTAGGGATGGAATTTATTATATTTCTTTCTGAGGGGATGCCTACGACCTACGTCATAGTAATTTTATCCATACATATTACACAGTCTCAGCCCGATCGGTTTAAAATTGTCAAAGTTTCATGCAAAATTTCATTTCCTATTTACCCCCTTAGGGGTGGAATTTTTTAAAATCCTTTATTAGGAGATGCCTACTTTATAGTAGCTTTATACATGCAAAGTCTCAGACCGATCGGTTTAAAATTGACAAAGTTTCATACAAACTTTCAACCCCAATTTCACCCCCTTGAGGTTAGAATTTCCAAAAACGCGCAAATATAATATATCCATTTAATTTTAATCACTTACCCAATAATATAGTTTCATGTTTCTAAGTTAAGAAATGAAGGAATTTCATTTAAAATTTCCACCCCAATTTTACCACCTTGGGGGTAGAATTTCCAAAAACGCTTAAATACTTATCCATTCATTTTTAATCAGCAGTCCAAAAATAAACTTTCATGTTTCTAACTTAAGAAATGACGGACTGTCATTTAAACTTTCAACCCCTATTTTACCCCCTTAGGGGTACAATTTCCAGAAACGCTTGAACACGTATCCAATAATTTTTAATTATTAGCCCAAAAATAAAGTTTCATGTTTCTAACTCAAGAAATAACGGACTTTCATTCACACTTTCAACCCCAATTTCACCCCCTTGGGGGTGGAATTTCCAAAAACGCTTAAATATGTATTCATTCATTTTTAGTCAGTAATCCAAAAATAAAGTTTCATGTTCCTAACTTAAGAAATGACGGACTTTCATTCAAACTTTCAGTCCTTATTTCACCCCCTTCGGGGTAAAATTTTCAAAATTCCTTCCTTAGTGGGTGTCTACTACTACTCACCAAATTTCGTAACTGTAACTTTAACAGTTTTTGCTCAGCGATGATGAATCAGTCAGTCAGGAGTCAGGACATGTAATTTTATAATAGGCTTGATGACTACATTTTTTTTCTTATTGGTAATTGAAAGACCCTTAAAAATAGAAACATCGCTGAAAGAATGACTCTGATAGCTTAAAAATTCACCAAGATATGACAATTCAAACATCTCATAAAATAGACCTGCCCGAAACGCTCCATACAAAGTGCTACGAAAGACTGACGTCACTCTTTCGTAGTTTGTACGGATCGGGAGAAAACTTTGTTCGATAGGTATATTAAATATTGCGTTTATGATAGTGGTTTCATAACAAAAGTTACTTCTAATTGCATAAGTTATCGAATGGTATACAAACATTAAGGAATTTAATTGAAAAAAAATTCGAGTTGATTATCCAACTTTAAAGGCGAATAACAAATAAAATACAAATGCTATCGAGCTGAAATTTTGGGAACACTTATTTTTTGCCGTGATTTCTTTATTTCATAAACAAAATTCGCTAATCTTTGACCTTGTCATCATCCATATAAATTTTTTATAAAGAAATGGCGGAAAAAAATTTTTTTTAGTTAAGTAATTACATGTCTTTCATTGATATAAAAATAATTACTTACGTGATAATAAATGAGACAAACTTTTTTTTGACAATATTACTTGGATTTATAGTTTCTTGTTCAAGTTGAAATATTATTATAAACAAAGTATTAAAACTTTTTAAACTTTTATGTCGTGATCTTGTTACGTAGGTATGTTTATATCAAGGGCTCCACAAAGGGAAAATATTTACGAAAATTATTTTTTAAAAGTGCTATGAGGACGGAAGTTCGAAAAAATTTCGTTAGTTAACATTTGTCTAATTTGTTGAAAAATTAATTTTGAGTTAAATTTCCAACGGGGGCAAATTCTTTGAAGTGTTCGGAGTACACCATAAGTTTCTTTTTTTTAATTTTTAAATTAATATTTAATACCTACCTTTAAAAAAACAATCAGTGTGACGTGCTCGGTTTTGAAGCCGCGCGTGCTACCTAAAAATGCCGCGCGGAGGCCTACTTTCAGCGTTAAATTAAAATTATAAATAATAGAGATAGAATTCCGGGAGTCAGGAGTTTTTGTATGGAAATTTCCTCCTCTTTAAGAATCTTTTTTTTAAGTTGCTTAAATGTTAATAGTTTCGGAGTTTTTAACAAAAAACGTAATAAGTACCCTTTTTTTGCAACCTAATTTGCCTATAACTTTTGCAATTTTTTGTGTGCTAATACACGCTTCCGAAACATTTTTCTAGACGTCTTCCCGAATCTAATGAGCTATCGCACGTATGCCATTCTCAACTTATCGCTCAGACTATATTATAATTATTATTAAGTAGTAAGCTAGTCGGTTTCCTACAACTAATTTGCATATGAGTCAGATTGTTTTAAGTTTTGATCGAGAAATAAATAAAATAGTAAAATCTGCAATAAATGAATAATAACACCCCTCTTTTTTGTCGGGGGTTAAAAATAACAAAATTCGTAATAATTTGTGGACACCCCCTTAAGAGCCCGTCCTCTCTTTTCTACTGCTCTCTTCACACTCACGCCCGTCTTTCATATGCCAGGTGAAAAAGGACGATCGCCAAGTTAGCGGGCAGATAGAGGTTTTCTGTTTTTAAAGGGTTTTTTATATTGGAGTGGTAAAAAGTAATTCCAACACTTTATAGACGACTTTCTCAACAGTACATTGTATTTTTTTCATACCGTTAAGACGTCAATACAGTCCATAAAAAGGTGATATTCTAAACCTTTTACAACAAAAATCACAAAACTGTCGCGGGTTTGAGTTGGATTATTTAAAGATACTTAAAAAAAATAAAAAATCTAGCTCCAACACTATATTATAATTGAAATGATCTTATTGTGTTACATGTTGTGCATTAAAACTTATAGAAATACTGTATTTTAACTGTTAAATCACGTCTGTTAAATGAGCGAAATCGGCAAAATTTCGTATACGGACTCTAACTGTCAAAAAGTTTTGAAGTGAAAACTCCTTTAGCGGCCCTTTGCACTTTTTTTGGGGTGGGAAAAAAAAAGTTCTTAGAAACTCGTGACAGGACACGTGGCTTAATCGATTTTTACGAGTGTTTTTATGTATCTATGAATTCTATGATGACATGTTAAAAATACCGATACATAAATTTAAAAAGGTGAATAGCAGACTTGGCACGGTTGTTTCTATTTACATTTTAATTAGCTTGGCACTAAAGTGCTTTAAATTATTACATTAATTTACACTTAAATTACAACAACTCGGTTCTTGTCCAAAGGCCCATTTATCGTTAAACATACATAAGCGACAATTTGTATTATTTTCAGTACCTAAGTATGAGAAATTCGTGTATTAATTTTAATTACTGTACAAATTAGTGCCGGTTAATTGAAACAAAAAAGATTTTTTTAAATTTAATCAAAACAAAATATATTTCCTTCTTTTTTATGGCTGCCCCAGTGAGTTGCCAATGTTGTGGGAAGCCTGTTACATCTATTGTAAAGCAAACGAGGAAAATTTTAATTTATTATCAACTAGATGACGCCCGCAACTAGGGAATGCAAATCTCGCGAGATTGGGGCTCAAGCGAGATCCCGCGAGTTTATGAATACAATACCGCGAGATCTCGCCAATTTCGAGATCTCGTGAGATTAGCAGTTTGGTGGGTTTTTTGCAAATAATCACAATATTTAAATAAATTGCGAAAAAAAGTAATAAATACTATATGTATTGTAAGATTAACATTCATTTTCACGAATTTTTCAATAGAATTTTATGCATCAAACATCGTTTGACGTATCTATCTATAATTTTTAAGTAAGTAGTAAACTTTGACATACGTATCTACTATCTATCAAATAACAAATCTCGCTAGTCTTCTCTTCCAATATGCGCTTTTATAATTTTGGACGTGGCGGTAATATCGTGGACGTCCGCGGTAAAACGATAACATAGGGAAGCAAAATGTCTGGAACTATTATATGGAGATGCTTTTAAATTTCCGTCGAAGATAACTTTTTAACGTGTACGTTAGAGGACATCACGACGTCTACACTTCTGAACCGCACAAAACGTCCGCGGTGCGTAAAATCAAAAGGGCATTTAACGTACCCAACGTTTTATCGTGGAAGTCGGCGTCCACGATAACGTGACGTCCAGAATTATAAAAGCGCAAAAGTGCATATCAAACACAAATCTTTTAGTAATAAAAAAAACAAGAATTCAAAATTCAAGATCTAGCTGAAAATCACAGTGCACAGTTACTTAGGCCAGCTCCTCTTTGTTTTTACTGCGTGATCGCAACTCCGTCCGTGTCAGTCCGCACTTCGAATAAGACGTTTTATGCTCAAATGCAATTTCGTCATACTCGCGAGATCTCGCCTTTTTTTCGCCCGAGATCAGTCTCGCTAAAAAAGGCCGAGATCTCGCAAGAACGAGATTGCATTCCCTACCCGCAACTCCATTGCACCAAAATTCGTTTATCGCGCGGGAACCATACGTTCTACGGGATAAAAGCTCGCCTATGTCCTTTCTCGGGACTCAAAGTATCTCCATGCCAAATTTCAACAAAATGGGTTCAGCAGTTCGAGCGTGAAGAGGTAACAGACAGACAGACAGACAGACGGACGGACGGACGGACGGACGGACGGACGGACGGACGGACGAACGGACGAACGGACGGACGGACGGACGGACGGATGGACGGACGGACGGACGGACGGACGGACGGACAGACAGACAGACAGACAGACAGACAGACAGACAGACAGACAGACAGACAGATATTAGTATGGAAGTTTATTAGAACTTAATCACAATTTTTTTTAGATTTTATTATTAGAACTTAATCACAATTTTAAATCTATACTACTAAAATATAAATTTAGTTTATTTTGATACTTTTAAATCTATACTATTATATAAATTATATAGGTACTAATTATAAAGGGGAAAAGTTTGATTGTTATTTTGCATGGAGTAGGCTCCACAATTACTCAGCCGATTTTAATAAAATTTGGCATAGCATAGAGTAGAATGTTGGGAGGGATCTATGTTACTTTTAATAGGGAAGATGCGATATTTTTATTTTTGTGTTTATTTTAAAGAACCCCATGTAGAATAGACCACAAGTATATTAAAAAATTTTAAACACTGGAATTTACTGCAAAAAAAGCTGCTTAAAATTGTCAGTTTAAATTTTGGCGCCAAAACGGATCTATAGTCTGTATGACGTCACTACTGTTTGACAATAATTATTGACAATGGCCCCACCTGATCAATATACAATGTGTCCCGACACCGGTGTCCGATCCTTTAATTTCAGGATCTATGGCATATTTTATCGACAAATTGCCTCTCAATTTTTTTCTCTCTCTCACGGTTGTAAAATGGCAGCCAATTTAGTTTTTCTCGGGCTTTCACACTAATCTGACCAATACTTCTCATGTAAAATATCCTATGATAATAAAAAGGTCTCATTTGATAGCTAAACTTGTGGACTACGCTTACACAGGCAATCATATATTGTTATAAATTTTGTGGAATTAAATATAGAATATATGATGTACTATAATATATACTATTAACTATACATATATGTAATATACATTAATGACTATATAATATGTAATATAATATATTTAAAAGAAAGAAATATGCAAATTTTCTTCAAAATTTTACAGTTTATGAGTTTACTTGAAGTGGAAGACAATAATTTAAAAATCAAAAGCACAACTTTTCAATAGGTAAACTTTATTATTTATGTTATCAGCTACACATTCTTTTTTTTTCTTTTCAATTTTCATCCACTATTGCAAAAATCGGAGGTTTGCACGATTTTTACGCTCTGGGAACTCCACTAGTATACAAATGTGAGAAAAATGTAAAGATTACTGTTTCTGTACATTGATTTAATATAATACAGTTGTCTATTGAACAAATTCGCTAACATAACCGTATTTAAACTGTATAATTATTAAAATGAAGCCCAAATATACGAAACTGGATTTATGTAAATAATGCTACACGTGTAGAGTGTCGACTTTGATCCCAACACGCCAATTCCATAATTAACATACAATTTCTTTGCAAATAATTACACTGACAGATATTAAATAGTGTTTTTAATTCAAAGTAGAGATAAACTACGATAACATGGCGCGCCCCTCCAAAATTCAAAACGTTTGAAGTGCGTTGTCTTGCGCGGTCGGCTAGTTATGATTAGTTGACCAACAAATCTTGGTAATAAGTGACATTAAGTGAAATATTACGAATAGGTTGATTGGTTGAATACTTACTACATACAAACTCTTTCATAAGGATGTGACTACACATTGAAACAGTAATTTGGAGGGGCGCGCCATGTTATCGCAGTTTATCTCTAACCAAACTGCGTTGCTGCCTCAAGAATTTTAATTATTCTTTAGTCATCATTACTCATTAATCATTAGTCATTAGAAATTACAATAAGACTAGTCTGAGCACCTTTTCCGAGTTTCGTATTGTTTCATGAATAGGGATGATGACAAGGTCAAAGATTAGCGGAGTTAATAAAGAAATAACGGTAAAAAATAACTAATAAGTGTTCCCAAAATTTCAGCTTGATAGCTTTTGTATATTTTGTGTTAACCGCCTACAAAGTTGGATATTCAAGTCGATTTTTTTTTCAAAAAAATTTCTTAGTATTTGTAAGTATACCATTCGATAACTTTTGTAATTTAAAGCAACTTTGGTTATGAAACCACTTTCATAAACGCAATAATTAATATAGCTACCGAACAAAAATCTTCCGCAAACAACTCTAAGGTGACGTCATAATCGAGTAGCATTTTGTATGGAGCGTTTCGGGCAGGTCCATTTTATGAGATGTTTGAATTGTCATATCTTGGTGAATTTTTAAGCTATCAGAGTAATTCTTTCACCGATGTTTCCATTTTTTAAAGGTCTTTCAATACTAATAAGAAAAAAAAAATAGTCATCATGCCTATTATGTCTTAAAACAAAAAAGTAGAAATAGCCGACGCGGTATGTAAAATGGCATAATATTATAGTGGGTAGAATATTTAAATGAAAATGCATTAAGTCTTTTTCTCTCTTTCGCTTTTTAGGGTTCCGTAGTCAACTAGGAACCCTTATAGTTTCGCTCTGGCTGTCGGTCTATCCGTCTGTCTGTCCGCGGTTTTTCTCAGAGAGACTATAAGGCGTACAAAGCTGTAATTTGGCATGAATGTACATCTTAATAACGCCGACAAAATGGTATATAAATTATTAACAAAAAATTATGGGCCCTCCCAATTCCCATACACATTAAGTGGGGGTGATTTATTTTTTCCGCGTCAACCCCACCGTGTGGGGTGTTGTTGGATAGGTTTTTTAAAAATATTATGAGTATTCAGGGACCATTTTCCTATTTAGGGATCCATTTGTGAAATAATATGAAGTTTTAAATCGGAAAAAATCGCTAGAGCCCAGTGTCCCCCCCTCTACCAGCTAAACGGTTGCTTTTGGAAATGTGAAAAAATTTACGGGGGTAGGAAATATGTTAAATTTAAAAGGAAAACTATCACGGCTAAGAAGACTTCATAAGTTTTTGAGTAATAGTCGATCAACTAAAAAAATGTATTCGTAGAAGTACAAAGGAAATTTTCGTACAAATTTTTGATTTGAACGTAACTGAGATGATATTCATTGACTCCTCAGAACTACACAACAAAATAACCAACAATGTACCCACCAGGTTTTTTCGCACTTTTCTTCCTTTCCACGTTCCACCCTTTAACACTAATTATCGTCGCAATTCGTTCATTTGTAGGTCTTCTGCCTACTATAACGATCTCATTCGTGCTCACTCAAATGCTTTTTCGTTCAAACCTTCACACATAAAATTACTCGTCTTTATTAAAAGACTTCTTTTCTTCTGAATAATTGACCCATATTGTATGCATACGGTATGAAACCTGTTCAGTGACCCAAAGGTTATTTATTATTATAAAGTAAGCTAATGAATTTTTCTTAGCAATTATTGTATGTTGGTTATGCTACTATTTTTATCTTTTAACAATACCTACTGACTAAAATATTACTTGAATGTAAAAACTTGTAAATGGCTATTTGTTTCTAACTTAGTAATTATTGAGATTTGTTTAGCTGTAAGTTTTTCTGTACAAATAAAATAATAAAAAGAAAAAAATTGTTACTAGTAGTGTAAAATACGTTATAAATGTACATTCATTAACTATACAAAAATTATCAAAAACTAGCGGTATTACGGAACCCTGCGCGTGGCCCGACACGCACTTGGCCGGTTTTTAACGCGTAGATAAGCAAAAATTAGAATCTTCGATTCTCATCAATTTTCCAACACCAAACACATCACTCAGCAACCCTTTACGTAACCATACACCTAATCAGTGATCACCATAATCTCATTAATTTTCTTTCCACACTCAACTCGGCAACCCTTTACCGATTATATTCCTAAAATACTTCGAACCTACCTAATAAGTAATCACCATAATAACAGCTAGTCAACTCAATTAATGTTCATTTGAGCATCAGGTGTTATGCCCTCAGGGATTCCCACCCTCTACCCGAGCCACGTGGAAGCAACAAGTGCGAGTTCTGCGCACGCTCCAACCACCGCTCCCCTCGAGCAGCTCCCTCTTTTCCCCGCTCCGGCGGGAAAGCAGCCCCCTCTTTTCCCCGCTCCGGCGGGAAAGCCAGCCCCCCCTCTCCCCTGGCGCGAAACCTCACCGCGCTGTACTTTTCCACTACGATTCAGATGAATATAATATAAATGTATAAATAACTTATGCGCCCTTGAGTGAGGAAATTGTATTTAAAGCTTTTGTTTCGACTCATCTGGATGTAATGTAACTTTGTGTTAGAGTTTAGACAATGGACGATATTAAATAAAATTCTCTATTACAGGTGTTTGTATGTCTACAGAATTTTTTTTCAGTAAATTTTTAAAAATGTATGTCTACTTTGTGGCACTCACTCAGTAGGGATTGCAATCCGGAAAACCAGGTCCGGTAATCCACCGGATCCGGCATCATTTTACGGGTACCGGATCCGGTCCCAATATACCGGATCCGGCGACCGGATCCGGTGTTAGCAATTGGTGGCAAACTGATATGGTTTATCATTACCCTCATTACCCTCATTGTTTATCTCCAAACCAACTAGCAACAGACTAGTTATAGCCACGATTAAACTACCACGGTCTTAACCAGACCAGTAGCTTAGACCCTTTCGAAAAAAAAAAAAAAAAAATGATATGGTTGTTGCATGAATAACTTACTTTAAATGCGTTACCCCTGGTGATAAAGCTTTTTCACGCTTTTTTATGATTCTATTCTCTATATTTAGGGTTGGGCGGATATTTAAAATCTTATTCCAGGCATTACAGTATTTAAAAAGTGGTTATATCGCTTTGAAAATATTGTACAAATCAGCTACAAGGGATGCATACTGCATAGGCCTTGTTATGGAATTAAAAAGCAAAAATAGAATGATTTTCGCTTCTTAGTTCAGTTTCATCAATTATTTTGATTGATGGGAATCCGGTCAAATCCGGTCCGGATTGAAAATGACGCCGGATTGCAAACAACCATAAACGCTAACGGTACTTATGGAAAAATCCTGAAGTCTCATACTTTGTAAATCAATACGAATCCTTATCAGACACGCTTGAGAATATTTTATTTTGAAACAATCGTATATTAGCCTAGCAAACGAATGATGCTGGTTGGAAATTATGACTACGGAACTTTGTTTGGACTAGTTAGGAGATAAACATACTAAAAGTCCTGTCCCCTTCGAGGTGAGCCAGAGGGGAGGGGGGGGGGGGGGGAGGAGAGAATGATATATATTGCAGACTGATTTATAAATATTTGCTGAACACAAGTTGCTGTCCAACAATCAATTTTAGCTTACCAATTACATATTTCTGCTCACAAATATACCAATACTTTGGTAACCGTTTAAATAGCACCCATTACTCATGTGTTACGTTTGCGTCAGCCTCCTTCAATGTTACGCATATCTTATCTTCGAGTACTCTATGTTATCCTGGTAATCCTGAAGACACTACTTGAATCAGAGTGCTTAGTCAAGTTTAATTCGCTAAATTCGCTAGTTTCAATAACGAAGCTAGATGTCAAAAATGTATGGGATTTGACATAAAGCATCGCAAGAAGTTGAATTCGCTAGTTTCGATAACGAAGCCAGATGTCAAAAATGTATGGGATTTGACATAAAGCATCGCAAGAAGTTGAATTCGCTAGTTTCGATAACGAAGTAAGATGTCAAAAATGTATGGGATTTGACATAAAGCATCGCAAGAAGTTGAATTCGCTAGTTTCGATAACGAAGTTTGATGTCATAAATGTGTGGGATTTGACATAAAGCATCGCAAGAAGTTGAATTCGCTAGTTTCGATAACGAAGTAAAATGTCAAAAATGTATGGGATTTGACATAAAGCATCGCAAGCGCCATGACACTTACCGATGCGTTACATCAAAGCCCATACATTTTTGACATGTAACTTCGTTATCGAAACTAGCGAATTCAACTTGACTAAGCTCTCTTGGGTCCTTTTCTCATACTTTGGGGGCGTCCACAAATTACGTGAGGTGTTTAGGGGGGGGAGGGAGTCGAGTCAAATCTCATCTAATCTCACGTTGGGGAGAGGGGGGGGGGGGGTCTCGGCAAATCTCACGTAATTTTTTTCTCAAGAAACTAATACTATTTTGGTCCATTTCATCCAAATTGTACGTATGCTTAAGATTTAATCGTAAGCGTAATCGTTATATACGATTAAGATCATTCACAAATCAGTTCGAAAGAAAATCTACTGACTGTCAAACCAAACGTTTATGTAAGAAACCCACATTTTGAAAAACCTCACGTGAGATTTGGGGGGAATTTGAATTTGAATAAAATCTCACGAAATCTCACCAGGGGGGAGGGGGGGGGGTTCAAAAAACACCTCACGTAATTTGTGGACGCCCCCTTTGAATCTTGGATCTGAAATTGAAAGGACGTTGTTTGCATCCTGGCTCCAAAAGTACTAGCAGAGTAGATAGAATTAAGTCGATTTTGATGAAATGATGGCCGTTGAATGCGATCGACGGACGTTTTAGAACCTAGCGCATGCAATGTTTTGAAACGACCGAAAGTTGATAATATGCAATTTGAAAAAAAAAAGTTACAATAATATTATGATCGTTTCTTCATAGAATTTTGATTGCTAGGGAACGTCAGGTTGTTTGGTAGTACTTGTACTACGTGTAGGCCGGTGTAGGTTCATCACAATACGACAAATATTTTCGATACTAATAAAAGCCAAAGCAATTGATGTAGCGCGGGAAACGGGAAGCCTTGACGCGTTGCCATGGAGACGGAGGCTCCTTCTATGCCAATTTTTCCACTTTAACGTGTTGGTATATCGTATTACTTTAAGAGCCCGGGCTACCCTCGAAATTCTCATACATACGTAATACCAAAATCATTTTCTCACACGAAAATATTTAACATGCTTGAGTTATTTTTAACCGACTTCCAAAAGGAGGAGGTTATATGTTCGTCTGTATATATTTTTTTTGTATGTTCAACCATAACTTCGCCGTCTGTGGACCGATTTTCATGATTTTTTTATTGTTGTACAGGGTTGAATCCGAATTTGGTACCATGTTTACAAAAGTGGTGATCTGATGATGGAATCCATGAGGAATCGAGGGGACTCCTTGAAATTTGTATGGAAACATATAGTGATTTCGATTTTTTCTGAAGCACTCGAGGTAAATACTACCAAAAAGTAAGACTTCGCTCCAGGTTATACCCTGGATCCGAAGGTGCCGAACAGAACTAATGAATGCTTATAGGTACAGGTTCAGGGATTTCGGCGTTGTTTGTACAACTGAAAGCATAAGCCAACACATCAATTTGATTGATCATCATCATCACAACCATAATTATACCATGAGTTATCACATTATGACCAAATTATTGGTACTTTTCGTGATATTTTGCATCGAAGTAGATGTTTTTGATGATTATTTCGCTGTTTGTGGACCGATTTTCAAAATTCTTATGTTTTTGTGTAGGGTAGATAGTAATTTTGTATAACAATTACGAAAGTGGTGAGCTGATGATGGGATCTATGAGCAATCGAGGGAAGTCCTTGAAATTTATCAAAACACTCATAGTGGTTAAAATGTTGTTTCTAGAAACTTAAACGTACGTTACGAATAAGAGAAATTTCATATGAAGGTGTCTGTTGGTCGAAAGGCACTGAACAGAACTCCTGAACCTTTAAAGATATAAGTTTGGAAATTACAGCATCGCTTAGATGCAAGCATTTACCACAATTCCGTTTACAGTAACATAGTGTGAATAGTTAACATTCGTATTGGTTATTTACACATAAAGCCTTATTTTGTAGGATAGCTAAAAAGAGTGAAATTATTATTTTTAACAAAAAAATTAAAACCGACTTCCAAGGTAATTATTATTTTTAACAAAAAATTAAAACCGACTTCCAAGGTAAAAACAATAATAACATTAATATGAACTAAAAAGTATTAAATAATTTTTACTATCTAATAGTGCCTTTTTCCGAATTCGGCTAAACCTTAACTATTTCTGTACTCAATCTTCATAATTTTGAAGTCGGTGCCAGTTCTAAAAGTTTCAAATATTCTGTCAGAGGACTGAAGATTCAGCCACAATAGACATAACTACCAGTACTTCGACTTCAAAGAGACGGACGGACGGGATTCAATATCTGTCAAATTCGTCGGGTTTCGCCAAGATAAGTTAAAGGCTGGGGCGCTGCGGGGCTAAAATGGTCGCTTTGGAGAATCATATTATTATAAATCATAATATGATTCATTTTTTTTTAATCACCTTTGCAATTCAGATATCTAAATTCGTATATGTCAAATTAGACATTCGTAAGTTTGACAGTATTGACAATTCATTTTGTGAATTGATTGAGAGGAATTGCTAAATGTGACCATTTTAGCCCCGCTGGGCTGTATTTAGTATTTACTTCACAAAAAAGTATACCTACATTTTCACTGTTGGCGCATCGTCGCGCTACGCAATATGATGTAGGTAGCTCAAAATTCTCGAACTCTAGTTAAAATAGAATCAGGCGTTACTTTGCGTAGGTACTTAAGTATAGTATACCATTTGTTTGAATTATTATTTTTAGAAATATCCTGCGAAATAAACCTCAATCTAAGTCCTAAAGGAAAGCCTTAAAAGTGTTACATCGCATCTCTACTCGATGACAGTTTAGGAGTTTATTCGCTAAATAGGATTAAATTCTGTTCCTTGTTTGCCTCTTAGTATGAGGATAAATAGGAAATCTACAGTTGTACACAGCAACAACTTTGGATATTTGTAACGCTTACACCTATGTATGGAACCGGAAAAACGTTTAAATTGCCATGTTATTAAGATGACGCCTTGATAATTTGGCTATAGCAATATCGATTTTTCTCAGCAATGACTAAAGCTAAGAAGTTAAAGTTCATTGTCAGTATTCATCATGTCTTTGTCTTTGAATTACCCATAGCATAACACGATTGGTCAACTTTTATAACACAGAATAACCATTAAAAAGACCTCTTTTCTAATTTTGCCAACAGAGGAGAGTGATTGAAGCTTCCAAAATTTGTACATAGATTGGTTCAAGCATACACTTTAATTTGTCCATAGCTTATATGAAATATATTTATGGTTTTTAAATTACGCGACAAAAACCATTTTGTCGCTTACGCCATTTCCATTTCTTGCTGTTCCATTTCTACAAGCAATCTAAAACGTATCCAACATGGTTTTTTACTTTAACGCGGCGTCACCTTAACAATTTTCTGTAAAATATGGAGTATGGACAGAATGCTACGTATTTAAATAAGGTGGTATCTTTTCCTTAACTTTGTAAAGCGTCACGCTGCCGCGCGCTGACACAGCGCTATCTTCTGCGTCTGAAGATTCTGCGTATCGTAGAAGATAACATATTATTAATTATTAATAATATTATTATGTCGCTGAATTTGTGAACTCGCGGTCACAGTGATAAAGCATAAAAGATGATAGTTGTATTATACTAGCTGTCCCGGCAAACGTTGCTTTGCCGTAATATATTTGCCATATTATTTTATTGAAGTGACTAAATAAGTATGTCACCATGGCAACGTCGATCGCTATCCCGTCGCGTAGCCCGTCGCACAAACCGTCAGTCTCAGGTTGTAATGATTTACTATTATTTATTCAACAAATGCACTTATCAATATATAAAGAACAAAGTAGCCGATTCTCAGACCTACTGAATGTGCATATAAAATCTGGTAAAAATCAGTAAAGCGGTTTCGGAGGAGTACGCGGCCTAACATTGTGACACGAGAATTTTATATGGCTGCTGTTTAGCATTGGTGATCTATTCCACATAAAATCGGGTTTTGAGTTAATAATGCAGTTTATTCTTTAGAGTTTAGAACATAAGGTTTACGACAGTAAAATTCATTTTTTTTTAAAACCCACTGTAGCATATTCTAGAGTACAAAAATGGTTAATGCTTATTCCTCTAAGTGAGGTTTTGTAATATAGCATTTATGTACTATGTTTCTAAAATGATTTGCGCTTAAACCGCTGAACCGATTTTGATAAAAATTTGTATGCAGATACTTTGAATCAATATAAACTACATTAGATACTTTTGTCCCTGAAAATGTACGGTTCCCGCGCAGTCAACAGAAATGAATTTGGCTTATGATATCGATATTGAGTACATGTAGGTATTACGTTAGGTTTTGGAGGACATAGGATAGTTTTTATCGTGGAAAACGTTCGGTTTTCACGCAATAAACTTTATTAATTTGCGTTTAAGCTGCTGAACCGATTTTGAATAAATTTAGTACTTAATTAGTTTATCACGTGCAAAGTTGGGCAAAAAGTAATTAATCAGATTACAAATTAATCAGATTGATGAAGTAATTGTGCATCTGAAATTGCCCGTAAGTTGATTAAAAATAATATTATGTATAGATGTTCCGCGCGGCTTCGCCCGCGTAATTTAGGAATGTCACGGAAACCGTACCTTTTTTCCGAAAAAAAAAGAAACCTATGTCCTTTCACGTGGTCTATTCTTCATGTGTGCCAAATAACATAAAAATTGCTCCAGTACAAATAAGCCCTTTCAAATAATTTCCCCCGTTTTTTCCACACTTTCCTCTATTTCTTCGCTCCTATTAGTATTGGCGTGATAAAATATAGCCTATAGCCTTCCTCGATAAATGGGCTATCTAATACTGAAATAATTTTTCAAATCGGACCAGTAATTCCTGAGATTAGCGCGTTCAAACAAACAAACAAACAAACTATTCCCAATTATAATATTTGTATTTTAAAATGTATTCTTATATTAGTTTACAAAAATAAGATTAATAATTTAATTTAGCCAACGAGTATATGCCCAATGCTGGTAATTATAATAAACTAGATGACGCCCGCAACTTCGTTGCGCCAAAATTCTTTTATCGCGCGGGAACCGTACATTTTTCGGGATAAAAACTATCCTATGTCCTTTCTCAGGACTCAAAGTATCTCCATGCCAAATTTCAGCATAATCGGTTCAGGCGTTCGAGCGTGAAGAGGTAACAGACAGACAGACAGCCAGACACACTTTCGCATTTATAATATTAGTATGGATAAAAAAACTCCCACGCCGGTTTCGGTGGCGGTGGCCGGTTTCAATAAAACCAGACCAGTTACGCAAGAGTAATTTTATAGTGCCCAAGTGTGCGCGCAATACACAAGAACACTCTGGTTTTAATGAAAACAGGCCAGTTAAGTAGGAGTAATTTTATAGTGCCCAAATGTGTGTGCAATACATAAGAGCAATCTGCGGGAAGCGCGGGAAGGGAAGAAGAAGCGGGAACTCTCTGTCCTTTCCCGAGACATAACGTATCTGCACACCAAATAATAAATATCATCAAAATCCATCTAGCGGTAAAGGTAGAAATCATTTTGCTTAACGCCTGGGAACCGTACATTTTTCCGAGATAAAAAAGATCCTATGGCCTTTTCCGGGACTCAAAGTAATCTCCATATCAAGTTTCATCAAAATCTGTTCAGCGGTTTAGGGGCAAAATAGGAAATTTTATAACGCGGTAACCGTACATTTTTCAAGACAATAATTATCCTATGTCCTTTCACGAGAGTCAAAGTATGTGCACACCAATTTTCATCAAAATCGGTTTAGTGGTTTAGGCGTAAATCATTTTTGTTTATCATACGGGTACCGTACCTTTTTCCCGGATGTAAAGCATCCTATGTCCTTCCCGCGACATAACGTATCTGCTGTCTGCATACCAAATATTATTGAAATCCACGTAGAAATATAATTAATATAAATTATTAATATTTAAAATTATTTAATGCCTGGGAACCGTACATTTTTCCGTAACCGACCGTAAAAATGGTCCTATGGCCTTTCCCGGGACTCAAAGTATCTGCATACCAAATTTCAGAAGAATCGGTTCAGCGATTTGGGCGTGACGAGGTAATTTTATAAAATAAGCACTTTTTTTATTGGTCTGAGATAAGCACTTAAATTTGTATTCTAAGAACAAATCAGAAGTTTGCATTTATGTGAAATATCACAAAGGACATTAATGCTATGTAATAATCCCTATTATAGCAATATTGCATTAACCATTTTTATACGTTTTCTCTTAAAACTGAATGTAAAATTAATTTCATAGTCATAATCTACGCATTTCAACAAGAAAAAAGATACCGCACAATAATATTTTTTTGTTTAAAAGAAGCAGAAAATAAAGATTATTCCAAAAAAACTTAAAACGCCGATTACTCAAAACTAGTCCGATGTAGGATGGTACACGAACGTTTAACAGCATCCAATTTATTATATAAGAATATTATTATGTATAATTAGAGAAGCTTTATTCCACACACTAAAATTTTTGTACGTTTACATCACAGACACAGTCAAGCTAAACATAGAGTTAGTTTAACAACGTTTAACCATGAGAGTACTCAGTTTTAACTTTTATTTTTAGTCATTTTCAAATCCGTTCCGGTTCCGGTTCCGTTTTAGGGTTCTGTAATCAACAAAACTTGGTTGACTACTGTAAGTACCCTAAAACGGAACCCTAACCAGCTGATTTTTTGTATATTTGTAGGTTAATAGTTATATAATTTAAGAGTAACCTTGTCCTACAAATAAAACAATCCATATTTTAGGACCATCAAGTCAAAATATGAAATCCTTACTATCTCTGTTAGCTACCACTTTCGAGATTTTTCGAAAATAAAAATGTTTGTCTTCAAAAATCTTCAAAATCTAGTTACTCACAAAAAAATAGTTTGTTAGTAATCACAAAAAAATTGTTCTAGGGCTTCCGTACTTTAATATTGTAGTAATATTGGGGTAGAAGCACGGATTTTAATAGCCGCTACGTAAACGTAAGTGCGTTGCGGTATGCGGAGGTGATGGGCAAGCGAAATATCGGACACGCGTATTGTGTGCACATTCGCTCACGACCTTGGGGCTTCTGAGCAGGATTTATTGAGTGTTTGTAAACACGGCGGAGTGGAAATAGTAACGTGGGCTCAGGCGGGAACGTTGCCGCCATCTTGGAAAGTGTGGGCGCCCTTATTAGAAAAGGCTTCGCCCGGGACAAATATTTAAATTATTACGTAAACATGAAATTATTGTGAAGTAACAATACATAAATACACTCGTAAGCATAATGCTTGGCACAAACCTTGTATACAAAAAACACATTTGACAACTTGACGCAACTCGACGCTCCGTCACTGACGCGTAGGTTTGTGCTAAGCATAAGACTTATTTAAGAGTCCGTATATGAAATTTTGCCGATTTCGCTCATTTAACAGACGTGATTTAACAGTTAAAATACAGTATTTCTATAAGTTTTAATGCACAACATGTAAGATCATTTCAATTATAATATAGTGTTGGAGCTAGATTTTTTATTTTTTTTAAGTATCTTTAAATAATCCAACTCAAACCCGCGACAGTTCTGTGATTTTTGCTGTAAAAGGTTTAGAATATCACCTTTTTATGGATTGTATTGACGTCTTAACGGTATGAAAAAAATACAATGTACTGTTGAGAAAGTCGTCTATACAATGTTGGAATTACTTTTTACCACTTCAATATAAAAAACCCTTTAAAAACATAAAACCTCTATCTGCCCGCTAACTAGGCGATCGTCCTTTTTCACCTGGCTTGTGAAAGACGGGCGTGAATGTGAAGAGAGCGGTAGAAAAGAGACGACGGGCTCTTAACTTTGAACCAATTTGAGTTGAAATTAATATTATATAATCACGCCTTTTCCTTCAATAATACGAGAGATCTTAGAGATGGAAAAAATACAATAGGGATGATGACAAGGTCAAAGATTAGCGAATTTTGTTAATAAAAATAAAGAAATAGCGCGTAGCCTTAGACCAGGGTTCTCTATAGCGACACCATAAGATAAGTCACAAAACTTAACGTTTATAAACATACCCGTTTATAATTATTCGTATAAATTTCGTACATCTTTTACGCATAATAATGTTATGCTATGTGATATTATGATTTATGTCCTATCAATTATTATCATCCTATGACAACATGCCAATCATTCTTGTATTACAAAACAGTATAACTCATTACACAACGGATTCCAACATTAACTGAGATCTAGCTTAGGTAGTCACAATTAACATATTTTATTCTCGTAGTTCTTTCCGTTTAGTTATTTGACTTGCGATCATGGGCCATGGCAACTTTGTGTTGTCTCCCGCTTCTTATGGAGAGAAAACTACAATACCTACTCCTCCTATCTACTTCTAATTAATTTCGTTGCGGGTCCCAACTCACAAGACAGCTTTAGCTTGTCCCTCGGGATCCCTGAGATTATATTCTCAAAGGGTTGTCGTGGTTGGATACCGCTGTCGGTCCTGGCGACACAGGAGATACAGCGGTGGGAATGTGTGGTAACAGGTGGGCCAAAGCTGGTCACGACTCACAGTGAGAACTAGTCTCGCACTTTCGCTCTAAACCCACATGAGGTCTTCCCAAAAATGGAAACGAGACAAGAAATTAAAGTTTTGTTTACACGTTAGTAGAGTTAATCTCTGTTAATCCAGATTTTATGTCTTAAGGTCCACAGTCAATGCCATTTTATTATTACTTAATTATAGGTCTCTGGTCTACCAGAATCTAGTCACAATAGATGGCGACCTGCCTTCTACCAGAATCTGATGGCAAATTTGGATGGCATAATTTCAAAAAATATCCTTGATTATTGTATAAATTTTTATATTTGCGTGTTTCACACACAGAATCAGCCGTTATAAGGAAAAAAATCGGCCAAGTGCGAGTTGGACTCGCGCACGAAGGGTTCCGTACCGATACAGAGTGATTTTTTTGTATGGGAGCCCTCCTTAATTTTTATTTTTATTTTAATATTATTATTAAATATTAAAGTACACATATTACAAAAGAATGTGTGAAAAATTCAAGCACCTACCTCTTGCCATTATTGATATAGAGCGAAAAAGGCCGAAAAAATCACGTGTGTTGTATGGGAGCCCCCCCCTTATATACTTATTACCTTAATTTTGTTTTCAGTGTTTATTTTGTTGTTATAGCGGCAACAGATATACACAATCTGTGAAAAATTCAGAAGTCTAGCTATAGTTGTTCTTGAGATATAGCCTGGAGACAGACAGACGGACAGACAACGAAGTCTTAGTAATAAGGTCCCGTTTTTACCCTTTGGATACGGAACCCTAAAAAGGATTAAAAATGTTTTATTCCAATTACGACGGTATTGCTAGGAGTCAATTTCTTTTCTCGCTTTTTGCCATCAGATCCTGGTATACCTATACTTAATGCCTAGATTGTCTAACGTCAAAATGTGAACTTTATGTAAATTGTAAGGTATACTTCCCAAAGTATTATCACTTTGTTTTGTTACACCCTGCATGAGATGTACTTTAAACACAGAAAAGTTTTACGTGACTTTGATAAACTTAATGACACTTTTACAATGTATAAAAGATAATAAATCCAATGTTACAAAGGCTTAAGGCACTAATTTTGTCATTTGTGGAAAATATTTGATATTATCTTTTGCAAAAACTATGAGAAAAAATATCAAATAATACGTGGATATCAACTACGATAACATGGCGCGCCCCTCCAAATGACTGTTTCAATGTGGTAGTCACATCCTTATGAAAGAGTTTGTATGTAGTAAGTATTCAACTAATCACAGTACACGTAATATTTCAGTTAATGTCACTTATTACCAAGATTTGTTGGTCAACTAACCATAACTAGCCTACCGCGCAAGACAACGCACTTCAAACGTTTTGACAACGCACTTCAAACGTTTTGAATTTTGGAGGGGCTGCGCCATGTTATCGTAGTTTATCTCTAATAATTAGACACATAAAATTATATACTTACTAACTAAATATAGACTTATGTGAAGTCAAAATTTTCCAGAAGATTTCCATTTTTAAACGTTTTAAGTGAGTGCCTATAACTCAGTCATTCTCATGATTCATGAATCAATGAGAAAGATGAAAATCGCTATTCGCTAGGTTTAAAAAGGATTTAGGATCGACTAAAACTAAATGACGATACTACGGAGTTTTCAATTTCCATGACCATTATGTATTTATTGATTGTGTCAATTATTCTGCTTGCTGCAGAATCATGAAGTGTATTCCCCTATTTCTAATTTATTTTGACAGCTTTTTCGCATTTATGACAACGCCATTCAGAAAAACATCCATGTAGCCAGGTTGATCCCCAACATGACATTCAGAAAAGCATCCTTGCACCGTGTACGACTACTCTAAAGAGCATTGTGTCGTATCCATTAGTAGAGTTGTAGACGATTTTTCTCGCCGCCTCCAGCCAAGTGTAAAATGGCGTGGCCAGTCTATAAATAGACTTTATAAATAATTTTCCAATTTTCCCTAAGATTCCTTTTCATGCGTACAGCGCGGCGCGGCGGCGCGGCGTAGCGGTGAAACAAAAAGTTGGCCAAGTATTTTTGCTGTCAAAATTGGGTGAGGGATTTTCAATTTTATGCTTTTATAATATTGTATCCCCTTATTTTACACTTAAGGCCTGTTTCACCACTTCCTGATAATTTACCGGATAGGCAACTTATTTGACAGATTCTCCATACTTTATCTGTCTAGTTACCTTGAGGATAGACTTACCGGCACTTATCAGGAAGTGGTGAAACAGGCCTTTAGATCTATTCTGTGCCCTTAGGCTATACATATAAGACTACACAAGCCCCTTACTGATAATAATTATTTACAATAATAATAATAATAATAACACATAAGGCGTCATGAACTCGTGACACAATGTCAGTTTGACTTCCATTGTATATATGACACGGCTCGTATGTCAGCTCCACGTGGGCTTGTTTTATCTGGCATATAGTATGTCACTTCTGGGAACATTTTAACATGGTCAACGTTGGGAAAGTATTAGATGCTTGTAGTTCTGATATTATGCAAACAATTTATTGATCTAAATGAGAACTGGCGCATGGTGGACTGGTGGTATCAACTATCAGCGCTATGACTTGTCTTAGGACTCCAGTGTAATCTACGAATAATAAAAACAAAAGAAACGTAACTCCTATACTATTGCCGTTTTAAATTTGGTTCCTTTCAGTCTCAAACTGTCATGTAATTTGTAGGACATGTTTTTGACGGAGTTACTTTTCCCTAGTTTTTAGGGTTCCGTAGTCAACAAGGAACCCTTATAGTTTCGGTCTGTCCGTCCGTCTGTCTGTCCGTTTGTCTGTCTGTCCGCGGTTTTGCTCAGAGACTATAGGACCTACAAAGCTGTAATTTGGCATGAGTGCACATATTAATAATGGCATCAAAATGGTACATAAAATCTTAAAAAAAATATATTTTTTATGGTACCTTCCATACACATCAAGCGGGGATGAAAATTTTTTTTTCGTGTCCACCCCATCGTGTGGGGTGTCGTTGAATAGGTTTTTTAAAACTATTATGAGTATTCATAGATCATTTTCTGATTTAGGGATCCGTTTGTGAAATATTAAGTTTTAAAGTGAAAAAAATCGTTAGAGTCGAGTGTCCCCCCCATCTACCAGCTAAACGGTTGCTTCTAGAAATGTGAAAAAATTCACGGGAGTAGGAAATATGCTAAATTTAAAAGGAAAACTATCACGGCTAAGAAGACTTCATAAGTTATTGAGTAATAGTCGATCAACTAAAAAAAATGTATTCGGCGAAGTATAAAGGAACTTTTCGTTCAAATTCCTTTGAAAGTAACTGAGATGATGTTATTAGTAGTGTAAAACACGTTATAAGTGTACATTCATTGACCACACAAAAATAAAAATAAAAACTGTGGTATTACGGAACCCTATATTGCGCGTGGCCCGACACGCACTTGGCTGGTTATTATTATTCGTAGAGTGTAACCCACCCAGTATCCACGTAACACACAACACTAATCCTGTGACTACATAGAGATGGTTATGATTAGTTCAGGATATTTTGCCACAAAGAGATTAAGGCCCGTATTATTAGACTGCTCCCCATCAAGCCCCGTAAGGCCCATCATAATATGGGCCGCGATAACCTACGTAACGAGAGGTGGGACTTAGAAGAAAAAAATTGACATCGATTATTTTCTTAAATCCGATTCAAGATTGACTGTGATTGGCTAATTTTTAAGCAACATCGACTGTGATTGGACGAATTAGATGAGAATTCATCTAATTCGTCCGTTTGTAACAGTGTTTAATCTGTGTTTTTTTCTAAGTCCGACCTCTTTTTACCCGACTGCCAGGAGGGTTATGTGTTTATTATATTCTCTTTGCTCTTATGTAGTAAGCAAGTATTAAGAGCAGACTATTAATACGGGACTAAGTCTCTTCGAATAAAAATCGACTTTCAATCATTATTTAAGAATCAGTTTTTTTCAATTGATTCTTGAATCTAATTTTTTTATCATTAATCACCAATAACACACAAAAGTAGCAACCCTATAATTACATAAATCGTACAAAACTCCCAAATTGAATCGGCTCCAACGATTTTCATGAAATTTAGTATATAGAGGGTTTCGGGGGCGATAAATCGATCTAGCTAGGAATCATTTTTTGAAAATGTCATTTTATTCGTGTTTTATTGAATACCGAGCAAAGCTCGGTCAAATAGCTAGTTTTATATAAATTATCGAACAGTTAAGCCTTAAGGTGTCAAGTGATCACCATTAGAGTGAGGTGATGATGGTATCGCGTGATCACCGGCTATTAGATTAATATGGAGTCAACTATTTCGATTAGGAAGTAATTGAGGTCAGTATCTATCGGTAATTGTTTGACAAGTTAGGGATTATTATTTTTAAATTTTGGTATTAGATTTTCCGAATTAGTTTGTTTTTGTTTGAATGGGACCCCCCCCCTTATTTTATTTAAATATTATTATTTATTATTAAAGTACACATATTATAATTATTAAGGTCTTTGTGAAAATTTCAAGTGCCTACCTGTTGCCATTATAATTGTTACCGAGCATAAAAGGCCAAAAAAAAATCACATTTGTTCTATAGGAGCCCCCCTTAAATATTAATTTTATTTTGTTTATAGTATTTGTTGTTATAGATAGCGGCACCAGATATACACAATAGAGCTTTCTGATACTAGAATCTGGAATCTTACAGCCTATGAGCCCTAGGACAAACACAGTTGACTGTTTACTAGAAAAGTATACAAATCAATAAGCACTAAGTACTTAAGGGCGTTCCCTACGGAGATTCCGTAATTTACCGTATTTAGGGCCTTATAAACTCATAATTTGAAAGCTACAAAGTTATAATAAAAATACAGCAATAATATTCAGCATATCAACATTCCTTTCTACGTTTTAAATTTTCTATTTTTGTTTATTATACTAATGATATCAGCCTCCAAAGTAAAACCGATTTATTAAAATTCAAGCATACATTCAGAATCTCCTTAGTATGTACAAATTACTGTTATTTGAAACACACGCCAATGGATCGGCAATATTATAAACTACATATTCCACGTTTTAATTTCTTTTTAGGTCAATTTTGAACTAAGATAAGTAAAAAATAGGGTTCTGGTGCGATCTCGGCGACGCGGCAAATGTATGGCCAAGGCTGTTTGCTCGGGGGATGGCCTTAATAAATAAATTTGATAGTATTCGTCTTCGTAGTAGGTACGTACGGGTATCTTGTAAAATGTAGAGTTGTCTGTCAATCCAACTACAAAATACGGCAGTTACATCATGTAACGTGGTTTTTTAACGTAGTGTCCCTGACCTTAGAGTTACGTGCACGGTGTATTAGTACGTACGTTATATCGTATAGTTTAATTGACATAATTTTATGTAACCGGCGCGAGGAGCGGCAACGTCGGCTCGGAGGTGTGGCAACGCCGCGCTCGCGATTAGCAACAGGCGTGAGGCGCCACGTGCGCTGCGCGGCCTTGCCACCGTTTGATGCTTCGCGCCTTTTTTTAGATAAGAACTTAAAGTACTAAAGTCCAGTGTTCCCCAACCTTTTTTTGTGCGGGCCACAAACGTGTTTTGGTCTTCTTGTCGAGGGCCGCAACAAAAATTTTTTAAAGGTTAAAAAAACATTCTTCAAAATTAACGGTTTAAAAGTGGAATAAAATTAACGACTATCACGTAGAATTTACGTTATTTTGCCGCTGGGCGTGAATTTCAAAATTGTTTAACATCACGCGGGCCACAAATAAAATCCCGGCGGGCCGCATGCGGCCCGCAGGCTGCGGGTTGGGGATAGCGGTACTAAACTAATATTCGTACTTCGTTAGGGTCAATTCAGACCGCAACGCGACGCGTGAATGCATTTCTAAATTTGTATTGAATTGACAGATTTCGTGAGCGTAAGACGTCTTGCAAATCTGTCAAATCCATAATAGCCTAGTAAACGAATGATTCTGCTTGGAAAAGTCGAAAGCAGAAATTTTGACTTCGTTTAGACTAGTTAGGAGAGGGGGGGGGGGGGCAAAGAGGTTCTCGTTTTTTGTTTCTTTGCTTACTCATCAAAAACGGTGCTTCGTACGAAATTCTCTTGTAGTACATAATAAAAGCTAATTAAATTCTCTACAACTTTGTCCTTTACACTTTGTATCTGTCTCCTATCATTACCTCGCTATGAGCTTCTAAAATTGGCCAATTTTCAAAAGTGTGTTTTTAGGGTTTCGTACCCAAAGGTACCCTATTACTGAGACATTAATGTCTGTCTGTCTTCCTGACCTGTCTGTCTGTCCATCTGCCTGTCT
Organism: Lysandra bellargus; assembly: GCA_905333045.1. Lineage (NCBI taxonomy): Eukaryota > Metazoa > Arthropoda > Insecta > Lepidoptera > Lycaenidae > Lysandra > Lysandra bellargus. The sequence continues at coordinate 5,830,909 of HG995323.1, forward strand.
GTCCGTCTGTTCGTTCGACGGTCTGTCCATCTGTCTGAAGATGAGTAAGCAAAAAACCAAAAACCGGGTTCTTCTGTCCCCCCCATTAATATTAATACCGTAAACTGTACATACTTAATATAATACTAAGTATTCACTTTTCTAAGTGAAAAGCAGTAACAGACAGACTAGTTGACTGAGAGATATTTGTTAGTATATAAACATATACATATATATTTTTTATGCAATAAGGGGGCAAACGAGCAAACGGGTCACCTGATGGAAAGCAACTTCCGTCGCCCATGGACACTCGCAGCATCAGAAGAGCTGCAGGTGCGTTGCCGGCCTTTTAAGAGGGAATAGGGGAGGGTAGGGAAGGGTAGAAAAGGGTAGGGGATTGGGCCTCCGGTAAACTCACTCACTCGGCGAAACACAGCGCAAGCGCTGTTTCACGCCGGTTTTCTGTGAGGACGTGGCATTTCTCCGGTCGAGCCGGCCCATTCGTGCCGAAGCATGGCTCTCCCACGTCAAAATTATTTTAATTTAAAATTATTAGTTTATACCCAGCAAGGATTCCCTAAATACCTTTTAACTTTTAAGTTTTGATGCTCTATGTAGAGTCAAAGTATAAAATTAATCCTGCAAACTTGTTTTATTGACTCTAGAATCTAGATTATAATAGTCAGTATTAAACATTATGTAGACACTAGTCACTAAGGTTAGAATGCAGGTTAAACGTTAAAACTATTTAAATATTACAAATTAAAATAAATTATGTATTTGCAGCTTGCGCTTTTAAATTATATTTTAAATGCCACACGCAATAAGGTATTTTTTCACTCCACGAGTCCTGGGTGGCACTGGCAGGACTTGTAGGGCTTAATGGTACCAGATGTATTACCAGACGAATGACGTCTATGTTAACATTTATATTGGTTATTTACACATAAAGCCTTATTTTGTAGATAACTAAAAAGAGCACAATCCACGCCTATCATGTGTAATCAAAAAGAAATAATATGCCTTGTCTCTAGTCTCTACGAGTCTACACATAAGACGCCGTATAAGGATGCGTTCAGACGTGCCGCGTGCGTGTTTGCTATGCTCGGACCACAGAAAACATAATTATTAATTAGTACCTTACCTTACCTCGGACACAGAATACATATTGCTCGGATTCAGGTCGCGCATTTTCCCAAACGCTACAGCGGAAACGCGCACGTCTGAACGCGCCGTAGGGCGTAACTGTCGTGTGACAATCACACCTCGTCTCATCTGTCAAACATATTACACACCTCACATCTCGTAGCACCTCGTAGTCCTATCCTTGTTCCTAAATTTCGACATTTGAATAATGTTCCAATAATGATTTTTAATTTTTTTTCTAGTTCGTGTATGGAATGTTTCAACCGATGTGACGTAATCGATGAACCGGCGAAGGCCACACTGGCAGCGCCTTCCGCCTCATCTACATAACGGCAATTAGTGTGACCCATACATTATGTGCGTATCTGTGATTGTGGTGATAGGCGCTAATCGTACGATTTTGTTTTTTTTTTTTCTTTTCCTTATGTAGAGGAAAAGCACTGCAGGTCATCTAATTCTGCAGAATAATCTTACAATAACAAAGTTTCGTTATGATTTCGTAGCAGTCTCAAAACTACGTGTTGTCAGTTAAGGGTAAACTGCCAATAATTCGACATCTTTGTGCAGTTTTCTAGACGTACTATGTATTTCATTGATTGGCACAAAAAAAAATGTGATTTTTGATTATATTTGGAAAAGCTTGTCGAATTTAAATAATAAAATAATGTACTCCTACTGGATGAAAAAAAATACCAAAGTCACATCTTTCAGGAACTTTAAACACTTCTAACTAAAGAAATAATACAATCTATGCTTAAATATTAAATTTTGTTTATTTGATACCTTTTACAAAAATCCAAAGATTGCCGGATTTAATTTTCGGTTCTGACATCTAGATTTCCCATAATATTTATTTTTTCCTCTAACAAACGAAAAATGTATTCACGCTACCGAGTGAACACTTCACATCTCTGTCTCTCTGGCATGAAAATCGACACAGGTGCAAGAGTGATGCGAGATCAAGGTCATTGGCAGTTGTCAGCGTCTTAATGTTTAAACACCGTGTTCTGATTAGTCAAAACTCTAAGTTGGTAGAATGTAAAATGCTGTTTGAAAATAGAAGAATCATGGTACTATACCAAAAGATGCAAAACTGTAAACCTGTAGTTTGTAAGTACAGGATGGTAAAGGTTCCCTTGAACATTTTTTTATTATTATCAAGCTAGTTTTTCGTGAGTAGCTTTATTTTGATAAAACGAACAACAATAATTATTTCCTCTACAAAAATTCTCGAAATTTGTAGCTAATCTTTATTTTATTTTGATTGGACTTTTAGATTTTATAACGACACCAGAAATACATAATTTGTGAAAATCGCAACTATCTAGCTATTGCAGTTCTCGAGATCCAGCCTGGTGAGTGGTGACATACGGATGTACGACGGACAGATAGCGAAGACTTATTAATAATAGGGCCTCATTTTCAGCCTTTGGGCAGGGAAACCTAAAAACTGAAATTGAAAAATAATATACTTAATAGGTAATTTAATATAATAATTTATTAAATAAAATAAAAGATTTTTATGTTTGTAACTTTGCAAGAACAGTATGAGTTTCGACAGCATAATATTTGTTTGACGTACAAAAGGCTTTAACTTAGTTATGAACTTAATGAAATGGTATTAATTAAATAAAAAATAATATTAACAACGTTAATAATGAAACAATAATTGAATTCCATTTAAATATAAATGTAATCACTAATCAGTACTGTGATATACACTCCTTACTTGCTCGATATTATTAGGGGAGTTTTAAGTTATCACATGAAATAAGGTGTGCTCCTTTCCTGTGTAAGTATGAACTCCTCCCAATATGCAGTTTTATATTTTTTTCTATTGTGCTTATTGCCAAGCCACTATAATAATTATAAAATAAAGAAATCTATTGATACATTTACTGAATGTTGATTTAAATTACAAAATAAGTTGAAGGCTTGGCTTGAATGTGATCTGAAAACTTTTTACGACAGAAGTATTGAATAGCTATGCAATATTTTGCTTGGCTCCTTTTACATATTTTCAGGTTTTGGTGGGATAATGATTTAATATTTTGATTTGATGGTCCTAAAATGTGGATTGTTCCATTTGTATTGTCCTACAGATGGAATAATCCACATTTTAGGACCATATTACTCAAATAAATAACTACTAACCTATCATCTAAATATATGTATAAAACTCGAGGTGACTGACTGACATGGTGATCTATCAACGCACAGCCCAAACCACTGGACGGATCGGGCTGAAATTTGGCATGCAGGTAGATGATATGACGTAGAAAGGATTTTGATCAATTTCACCCCCAAGGGGTTAAAATAGGGGATGAAAGTTTGTACATAATAATACTTCTTAACGCGAGCGAAGCCGCGTGCCATAGCTCGTATACAATAAAATCAGCTGGTTAGGGTTCCGTTTTAGAGTTCTGTAATCAACAGCTATGGAACCCAACGGACGTCGTCGTTCCAAAATGAAACTTACAAAAAAAATTGATAGTAATAAAAAAAATCTAGGGAACCAATACTACTACAGCACTGTTTCACCAAAACTTTTTCTCTCATATTTTATAAGTGATGAAGTACATTACTTAATACAGTGTGGTTACTGATTATATTATTTACTCTACTATCTCATAATCTTCTATACTTATTATAAAACAAAGTCTCTTTTTTTTCCCTCATGTCCCTTTGTTCCCTTTAATCTTTAAAACTACGCAACGGATTTTGATAATTCTTTCAGTGTTAGATAGCCCATTTATCGAGGAAGGTTATAGGCTATACTTTATCACGCTAAGACTAATAGGAGCGAAGAAATAGAGGAAAATGGGGAAAAAACGGGGAAAATTATTTGAAAGGGCTAACTTGAACGCGCTAATCTCAGGAACTACTGGTCCGATTTGAAAAATTCTTTCAGTGTTAGATAGCCCATTTATTGAGGAAGTCTATAATCAATATTTTATCACGCTAAGACTAATAGGAGAATGTGAAAAAAACGGGGGAAATTATTTGAAAGGGCTTATCTCGCGAACTACTGGAACAATTTTTATGTTATTTGGCACAGACAAGAAGTAGACCACGTGATGAATCATAGGCTATCCATTTTAATCATTTTTTCGGTGGCTATATATTTTATACCCGTGCGACGCCGGGGCGGGTCGCTAGTCTTATATATAAAATTCTTGTGTCACAATGTTAGTCCACGAACTCCTCCGAAACGGCTTTACTGATTTTTATCAAATTTTATATGCATATTCAGTAGGTCTGAGAATCGGCTACTGGGTACTTTATATATTGATAAGTGCATTTGTTGAATAAATAATAGTAAATTATTACAACCTGAGACTGATGGCGACCATTTTTCGTGCGACGAGATAGCGATCGACGTTGCCATAGCGACATACTTATTTAGTCACTTTAATAAAATAATATGGGCGAAATACTTTATATTATGGCAAAGCAACGTTTGCCGGGACAGCTAGTAACAATGTAAATATATTAAATGCTGTTTATATAGAGTTTAGATAACAATTACCTCTTAGCGGTAAAGTTACACGAGCGTTAATACGAGAGGTTATGACCGAGACCTATATATAAATATAGTGTATACAGTATACTGTTATATTTTAGTCATTCACATAATAAATCTTATATCTTTAAACGAGCAATTCTTTTATATTATTATACTAGCTGTCCCGGTGAACTTCGTGTCACTTTAAAACCTTCCCTGGACTTCTACGAATATTTTAAGACTAAAATCAGCCCAATCCGTTCAGCCGTTTTCGAGTTTTAGCGCGAATAACACATTTGAAAATCCATTTTTATATATAAGATATATAATTGGAATCTCGGAATCAGCTCCAACGATTTTCATGAAATTTAGTATATGGGGGGTTTCGGGGGCGATAAATCGATCTAGCTAGGATTTAGGAATCATTTTTAGAAAATGTCATTTTATTTGTTTTATCGAATACCGAGCAAAGCTCGGTCAAATAGCTAGTAGTTGTTAAAGTTAACTAACTGATCTGGCATAATATGTTATTTTGACTATTATAGTTGGGGAGGCGAAGAGGAGACTTCGGGAGTAGCTCGAACGTGTCAGATTAAGCTTGCATACTGCATAGGCTTCCGACATATTGTGTCTAGTTATCATGGTATAGAAATCAGATTTCTCACGTGGTGGGTAAAAAAAAATTTTTTTTAAATATTGGAATGTCGTCGGATCTGTCAGATTAAGATAGGGGATGTTTAGTATATCCCAAAGAAGCTTTCATATAAAGCACTGACGATTCAAAGGTTAGGTAAGCCTGTAGGGACATATTTTTAAAATATAAAAAAATAAAGCTTCATATTTTCTTAACTAAGCTTCGCAGATATTTTATTTTGCTATAAACTAAATGATTTAGTCCTTGTTGTCTAAAATATATTTATAATTTACCTAAATAAGCAATTTTCTGAATATATTTTCTTTTTCAAAACTTTAAAATGGCTGCAGTTTCTGAACCCACCGCTAAAATAAAAACCGGCCAAGTGCGAGTTGGACTCGCCCATGAAGGGTTCCGAAGCAGCAATAAGGTTTATTTTTATGAAATTAAGTGGTTTTTTATTTATTTTCATAATCCAGTTGATTTAATGAAAGTTAAATTAAGGTTTACCATTTATGACGTATAAAAAAAACTACTGACTAGATCTCGTTCAAACCAATTTTCGTTGGTAGTTTTTGTAGTAATGTACACCATATATATTTTTTAGACTTATCATGGCCCTACTTTAGAAGTTAGGGGGGGGGGGGACACATTGTACCACTTTGGAAACTTTGATACTAGAAACCTAAATATGATTTTTAAAGACCTATCCATAGATACCCCACACGCATAGGTTAGATGAAAAAAATTTTTTTTTGTTTCAGTTGTATCTATGGGGACCCCTAAAATTTTTAAAATTTTTTTCATTTTTGTATCAAAATCTTAAAGCGGTTCACAGACTACATCTACTTACCAAGTCTCAATAGTATAGCTCTTATAGTTTCGGAGAAAAGTGGCTGTGACATACGGACGGACAGACAGACAGACAGACAGACAGACATGACGAATCTATAAGGGTTCCGTTTTTTGGCATTTGGCTACGGAACCCTAAAACGCTCTTATTATTTTTTATCAGCTTTACCTAATGTACAAAACCTACTAGGTCTCCATGACGCTCAAGTGACTACCTACATAAATAGCACCCTCCCCTCCTCTACTACCTATGGTCCAGCCATGAAGTAAATATACGATAGGTATATTTTTTTACCTTTATGTGGTTATTGACAACAAACACTTATCTGGAGCATTTTACATTAAATAATAATTATATATGAAGTTGGTTATTTAATATTTTAAATGTCTTGTTTTAGTACATAGAAATAATTTAAATTTAATTTAAATTAAGAGCAATATACATCTAGTTTTAAATAAAACCCTGTATTTTAATTTAACAGGTAAAGAATAATATTTGAAGAAATGTTTTTGATGCATCTGTACACCGATTCTAATATCTTAAAACAACGGTAGTAATGCAGCTTATTTCCTTGTTCGATTCGGTCCGTTCCGGCCTATGAATCAGTAGAAAATATTTTAATAATTAAACATTTAAAAATATGTAAGTTTACTGCCGTACTCAGAGTGGAACGTTAGTTAAAATATGTAATTAATTTAAAATTTTGACATAAGCCTCATGATGGTTAAGCTAGAAACAAACTATCGGACGCATCCATAGGTCGCGGCTGATGGATGCGCCTTAACAATGTGCACGGTTCATCCGCGGACGTCAAAGATCTAACCTATATGGCAATGGCAGACGTCCGCGGATGCAAAAACATCCGGCCAGCCAGATTCTGTTCGGACGTCCGAACGCTCAAGGTCGCGTACGCGACTTAAGGCGCTATATTGAAAAAACTTTCCTTTTTGACGCAATACTATATGACCATCAGAAATGTTACAAATCTGGTAATGATATATACATATCTTCATAGCCTTATCTAGGTTTGAGAAGAACCAGAAGCACGATTAATGTATTTTGCCTCGATACATTTCTCGATCGAAATGACCTCTTAAAAATACGAAATTTGAAGATTATTTTTAAACGGAAATAAGTCTAATTGATAGACACCTTTGCAACTCAAAATCGTATAGAAGCATTTTGCTTAAATGCTCCTAGTTATTTTTTAAATGATTATAATTACGTTTTTTCGCATGTTTTCCGAGCGAGCCGATAGCTTCTAGCCGCAGCGTATTCACGACTTTATAGTCATACAAATTAAGTATAAAATTGCCCTTGCGGTAAAATTACTTTCGATATAGCGCCTTAATATGTCAGACAATGTGCACAGTTTAGTGTATTTTGTATTGATCGGATAGAAACAAGCCGCATCTGATGAAAACGTCCGCGGACGATCATAATTAAATGCCTCTGAGTACGGATGTTTGACATTTTAATGAAATTTTGTTGTAAGAAGACAGAACGTGATTACAATAGTTGAATTAGGGTACATTGTTTTGCAAAGAATCAGAAAACACTTGAATCGCCTCGAAATTCAAGTCACAACTCACATCTTATCAATACCTCCAAGGGCAAACCACAAGTCAACCTTTTTCGACTTCTATAACATTTAAATTTGGAAATAACTGATAACAGTTATCTCGCCTCAATGACCGATAAAGATCATAGCGAAGCAACAAAAGAACAAACTTACATTTTTTATGTAACAAAGCAATTTTATTTTTCCTTCTGAGTAAAGAGGATTATATGCTTTGCTGATATTTATGCATATTCATGTTGCTCGCAAAATCATATGAATTGAAAATATTTTCTAATGCGTTAATCTAGCGGGAACCGTGCATTTTCTAAGATAAATAAACTTTCATCAAAATCATGCATGCAGTTCAGCAGTTTTAGTGTGAAGCACGAAGTGGTAAGAAACCAACATGCACATTTTCGCTATTATAATGTTAGTATGAATGATTATGTTGTCACTAGAAATCGTTTATTTGATAAGACGTGATAACTTAAGATGGAATAAAACATTAAATCTTTAATCAAAATTTCAGTGCAAAGTTCTCTTCGTCCATTATCTTGTCAATAATAAAAGAAATCGTTAGAAACATATTATCTGGTAAGGACTTACCAACTTACCAGACGCTTGGCAAGGCTTCAACGGCTTTTCATTCCAATTCGAATCTATAAATAGTATTGCAGCGATAAATTTCACTTGAACTTTGTTTAAAAATTGCATGCTCAAGTCGTATGATAAGTTCTAACAATATTTTGAATAGATATATACCTATTACATTCAGAACTTGTAAACTTTGGAAGTGCTAGCTAATTTTTTGTTTGAGGGTCTATTTATTATTCGTAGTTGTGGGTAGTGGTAGCATCCAGTACAATACAAGTTCTTTTTTCTAAGCCTCTCGAAAGCGGTTCAAAATTGAGAAAACGCATCAGTTAATGATCAACCAAAGTGTAATTTATATTGGATTTCAGATATACTTTTACGGTAATAACTAATAGTAGGTACTAAAGATATATCATAGATGAAATAATTTTTTATTCAAAGTGAGTCGTGCATATTCTTGCATATTTAATACTTTACTGATTTTATTGCATATTTTATTTTAAGCATCAAAAATGTAGAATTATTGAATAACTTTTATTACCTGCTGCCATTAGCAATTATTATCTAGACTTTGACATTATAATTAGTATAAATTAAAGTAAAATAGCATATAAAATAAATTAATATATATTTTATTTTATTTCAGGTAAGATGCTGTTTTTAAATCTGCATAGGTCCGGCAAGTACTTTAAAGCACCAAAATAAATATATTTATTACTAGCTGTCCCGGTGAACTAATTTCGTGTCACTTTAAAACCTTCCCTGGACTTCTACGAATATTTTAAGACTAAAATCAGCCCAATCTGTTCAGCCACTTTCGAGTCTTAGCGCGACTAACACAAAATATGCGTGGGAACTCTGTTTTTATAATATTATACAAAAAATGTGTTTATAATATTAACGAGCTCAAAATGATTAATATTTTAATTAATTTAAATGTATTTGAAGCGGTAAAACATTAGTTTATTTAGTTTTATGATTGGTGTGAAATGTTATTTAAACGTTCTTGCTAAAAAAATTAATGTGTGCGAAATGAAATAAACATTTTAATTTATGAAATAAGTAGTTCTGTTATTTTAAAAGGAAATTTGCGCGTACTGCGTACTTATCTTGAAATAACTTGCTTAATTTGGTAAGTACTTTTATATTTTGGATATATTATACATATTATCTTAGCACGAAATAGTACGTTTAGGTAAACGTTTGGAATAAATAGTGCAAACTTTTTGTACTTATACCTAAGTGTACTAAGTATGTATAATAATAGCTAAGCGTATGCAAGTGAATAAGCTTAGTATGTTTCAAAATTATGGTTATTAATAAAAATTAAAAATATATATTACTATAGGTTTTATGACCATTTTACCGATAGGATTTATGGTGTACCTACTGTAAAAACATGTAGTATTATAATTATATGTGTATAATATAATTAAAAATAAATGAAAAAAAGGTGACCCTATAAAAATAATTCTCTTGGCTCTTCATGGATTACCAAATCTCTGTTGGTGACATTAGGACCGACTCACACCTTAACCGGGCTTTAACAAAAAATTGACATACTCTGTAAAATATAATGCGTCGTCGTACGTGCTTTTTTTCGTCGTCGATTTAAAAACCTCTTATATGTCGATTTTGAGATTTAACGTGAAATCGCTATACTTAATTAAATCGTTGAAAATATTTAGGCGTGTGATACAAGCAGGTGTACTTTCATAATGGAATCCTACAGTTTATCTAAGATAGTGATGTTATTAATGTACTGATACGTTATCTACTGTGGTGGGGCGTAATTAGTAATTCGTGCATACGTCACGTGATTAATGAAGAAAATACTGCTTTTGCCACCTAAGGGTTAATTCAGACCGCAATGCGACGGGTAGATGCATTTCAAAATTAGTATGGATTTGACAGATTCGCAAGACGTCTCACGCAATTGAAGTCTGTCAATTCAGTACTTTAGAAATGCATATTTACGCGTCGTGTTGCGGTCTGACCCTAAGGGTCAGCTTACACTGCAATATCTTCGATCAAATAAGTGCAATATTATGCGTAGATGACGTGAGATGTATTTGTGTAATGTTTTGAATTGACAGACTTCTCACTTCAATGTGTGAGACGTCGCAGAAGTTACATTGAAGTCTGTCAAAATGTATCCAATTTATTAGGAATGCCTCTCACGGCATCTACGCAGTCATGGGAGCTGACCCTTAGGGTCAGTTCACATTGCAACGTGCCGACGCAGTGCGATGCATTTTAAATGAGCCATTCGAAATGCGAACATGCAACTCAACACTGCGAGCGGCAATTCCTTGTCAATTCAATGCGTTTCTACTTTCTTCTTTATTTTAGTATCTAGCTGGTAGTAAATTTTAATTTTTAGTGACACATTTAAAAATATTGCCTAGTCACGTCGTAGTTGCAATGTGAATTGGTCCATAATTTTGGACGCCATACAAATTATCGTTAACTACATATTATTTACAAACAATCATACAGTGACAAATATCACACTCATACTCCAATTGATTAAATTTCCGAAAAATCTGTCGCTTACGTATTTTTGTCATACATAACAATAATGGCTGTTTGATAGGATTCTCACTGGATCGAAACCGTAATGTTGCATTGAAATATTACAATCAGCGTACTGGTGTTATCTTATCATTATCACCCAAGTGGAGATTACATAATGGTTTAATCTTTATCTTTACAATACCTGTTACAATACATGTTATACAAATATTATATCGTTAGAATTAGATGTATTTTTACTGCGTGCTTCGCGTGTGGATTCATAATTTCTGAGTTAAATTGTTTGCTTAGGATTGGGGTTAATTCAGACCGCAACGCGACGTGCGCGATGCATTTCTAAATTTGTACTGAATTGACAGATTTCGATTGCGTGAGATGTCTTGCAAATCTGTCAAATCCACACTTCAGAAATACATCTACGGCAACTCCTACAACGTCACGCGTAGATGCCGTGAGATGCATAAATTGACTACATTTTGACAGACTTCAATGTAAATTGTGAGTCTTAGTTGACTGACGTTAATGTGTGAGGCGTCAGCGAGTAGCGACACATTGGCGTCTGTCAATTCAAAACATTATTTAGGAATGCACCTCATTACAGTGGAAATGGACTCTATGGAGAAACCTTTATTACCTGGGGGGCTAAAATGGTCGCTTTGGAGAATCATATCAGGAATCATTAAATATGATATAAGTATTATTAATATATATATTATGATTTTAATCCCTATATATATATATATATATATATATATATATATATATATATATATATATATATATATATATATATATATATATATATATATATATATATATATATATATATATATAGGGATTTTAAATCATAAAATAGTCACTCTGCTTACAAGTCATGTCTAGTAATTCGTACTAATTTGACATTCGTCAGTTTGACTGTTTTATGACCATTTTAGCCCCCCTGAAATTCGGAAGGAAGAAAACCTCATAAATGCTTGTAGTACCAGAGTAGGATAAGATTATCTGGAGTAAGTCAGTGACAAAATAAGAATTCTTAGGTGTTTGAAATTTTTATATACTTAGTTTATAAATAAAACAAAAAAATCCTTTGAAAGTCACTCAATTTTGCTACGGAATCACAGAATATATATTAGTAGTACCAAACGGAACCCTAAAAATTCTCATAAACCGGAGTATAAAATATCTCTAATAGCGGCTACAATTTAACCGTAAAACTCTCCCAACAGGAGCATGCATCGACCTAAATGCATTAGTCGAATTAGTGCAGTGAGGGGTAGCAAAAAATTCAATTTCCCTCCCGACGCCGAGAAAAAAACCGACAAGAACTCCCGCTAAAAACATAACGAAGTACGAACATTATCGGATTAAATTTTAACCGTTATAGGAAATATCTAATGAGGACTGTTAAGAACTTATTAAATCCGTTCAACGATTTGTGGTTTTTTTCGTGGGAGCGGTTGAAAATTGAAATTATGCATAGTTTTAACGGGTCAGCTCACACTGAGACGTGTGAGCTGACCCGTTAACAGCTCACACGTCTCAGTGTGAGCTGTTAACGGGATTCGTTAGCTGCTTCCCTGCTTCCCTGCTGGGATTCGAGTCGTTAACAGCAGGGAGCTGTTAACGACTCGAATCTCGTTAACGGGTTAGCGAGATTCGAGTCGTTATCTCAATGCAGCATTGAGATAACGACTCGAAATTGTTAGTATTTACTGTAAACGCATAAAATATAAACTCTTTATTCTACAAATATTATGATAGATTTATTTCAATCTTCAAGCTGTATCTCGCAGCGTATTTAAAGATTTCTTGTGTAAGAAATAAAGTTTTATTTTGCATCGTTACTCTCTTAAAAATCTGTACGTCGCGTCGCTCAATGTGAACTGACCTTTATAAGAAAAATGTAAAGGTGAGAATTAAGATGTTGTCATAAAAATAGTGATTTATATAACTTGTTGGAAGACGTAAAACTAATCAGTTCTATAATACCAGTTAATAAATTCGAAATACCGATACATCGGACTTGGGGGCCATTATCACTTCGAGCACAGGCTGTCACACGGGACGAATGAAAGTGTCCGTTCGGCTTGATTTCGTCTGCAATGTATTTTAAGTTACCGATGACACCATGCCGAAATTCTGTCGCGTTATATTGTATGCGTTTGTTTGTTTTTGCGCGATTTCGGCGCGTTTTCTGCTGTGCTATTTGGAAATCCGCGCGCGCACAAAAAGCGCTGAAATAGCGCACGTGACACGTCTGAACGAGCTCTAGAACCTGCGATCGAAGGGACAAGAGTGATGACTGATGAGAATAGGGCCCTGACTTCAAATGAAGTAAATTTTTAGCTGAATATACTTAAAATGACTGTCATGCGTGCAGTTGGTGCAGTTATTGGAAAAGCGCAGCTATTTCAACGCCTACAAAGGTTTGGAATGCTTCTTTAATAATGACGTAACAGACACCTACTCACGATATCTCGTCAATACAACAATAGGGAATAGGGATATATCGCTATACAGTATACTGTGACAGCACATACTACTCGAACACGTGGGGTATTGGTCAATCACTATTTACAATCACACATCGGATAAAATAGCGGAACGGACTTGATTTCGTTCGTTTGGCAATTTAAATTTTTTACGTCTGCCGCACTCAGAGACGAATATTAATTGAAGACGTGAGTGGAAGAGTCGAACAAGTAACTCGTTTTTTCCCTTATTGTTTTCATAAAACTTGTAACTTATCTACTTCATAACCTAGCTAATATATCTGGCTACAGATATAATCCACAGTTTTTCTATTTTTAACAATTTTTCCGGCCCTAAGCCGCTAAAACCTCCATTTAAGCAAAAAAACGGGAAGTTTTTTCATGTTACTTACCTTATTATTCCACTCACGTCTTGTATTACTTAATCGTAATTAAATTATTATTTTGATATAAGTCCCATACATGATCGTCAAAAGCTCCATTAAATTGAAGTTTTATCATCACTATTTATCTCTTAGTGCGGCCATTAGTAACAAAAATATTGCTGTCCCTTGTATTACTCAAAATACTCAAAACATTGAAACATGCATGCAGCTATATTATAAAATATAATAAAAAAGCTACCGATCTTAATATTTAAGTGCGCTATATTATGTATTTAAAATGGAAAAACCCTGTATAACAAAAAATTATACCGAATTCTCGTATAATTTTATGAATGTTATAGCACTGTAAATTGGTACATTTATGTATGAACGGAAATATATTTTTCGACAAAAAGTCGAAGGTTCTCTTTTAGATTAAGAGCTACCGCACACCTGAGACACGACTGTAGTTAGACAGTCTTGTTTCACATTGTGGCGCACATCAAGTCAAAACTGTCTTAGGGGGCGTCCACAAATTACGTGAGGTGTTTTTTTTACATTTTCTGACCCTCCCTCCCTGGTGAGATTTCGTGAGATTTTATTCAACCCCCTCCCCCACCCCCCAATTTCACGTGAGATTTTTCAAAATGTAGGTTTCTGTAAAATAACGTCAAAGTAGTTTCGTTCGAAAGAATTAGTGAATGATATTAATCGTAACGATTACGCTTACGATTAAATCTTAGGGCCAATTCAGACCGCAACGTGACGAGGCGAGGCGCGACAAAATTTGTATGGATTTGAAAGATGTCGTCAGCGTGAGACGTCTTGCGAATCTGTCAAATCCAAACTAATTTAGAAATGCATCTACACGTCACGTTGCGGTCTGAAATCTGAATTGACCCTTAAGCATACGTATAATTAGGGAATGCAAATCTCGCGAGATTGGGGCTGAAACGAGATCCCGCGAGTTTATAAATACAATATCGCGAGATTAGTAGTTTGGTGGGGTTTTTTTGCAAATAATCTCAATATTTGAATAAATGACTAAAAAAAAATAATAAATATTATAAGATTGACTTTCATTTTCACAATTTTTTTCAATAGAATTTTATGCGTCAAACATTGTTTGACGTATCTGTCTATAATTTTGAAGTGGTAAACTTTTACATAGTACGTATCTACTATCTATCAAATAACAAATGAAAGAAACAACCAGTCTTCTCTTCTAATGTGCACTTTTATAATTTTGGACGTGGCGGTAATATCGTGAACGTCCACACAGTAAAACGATAACATAGGGAAGTAAAATGTATGGAAACATCACGCTAGAGGACATCATGACGTCTTCACTCCACACTCTTCTGAACCGCACAAAAACATAACGTGACTTCCAGAATTATAAAAGCGCACATTATCAAACACAAATCTTTTAGTAATAAAACAGTTCTTTTATAGCTAACAAAACAACGAGAAGTCAAAATTCAGGACCTACTTGAATATCACAGTGCACAGTAATTGCTTAGGCCAGCTTCGAATAAGACTTTTTTATGCTCAGGTACAATCTCGTCAAACTCGCGAGATCTCGCCTTTTTTTCGTCCGAGATTAATCTCGCTAAAAAAGCCGAGATCTCGCGAGAACGAGATTGCATTCCCTACGTATAATCTGGATGAAATGGACCAAAATAGTATAATTTTTCTTGTAACAATGAGAAAAAAAAATACGTGAGATTTGCTGAGACCCCCTCTCCCCCTTAAACACCTCACGTAATTTGTGGATGCCCCCTTGACTACGATAACAGAGTAGATAGAATTATGACGCACATACAATTGTATATTAAACAGTAGAGAACGCCCGGACAGAGTAGACAGAATTATAGAGTATGCCGACTTAGAAGTTAGAAATTTTTAAATTTTGCGTATTATGACGAAAACTTTACTTGTTATCTACGAATTTAAAACTATGACATATTCTCTGGACGTGTAACGTGTTCCTCTTTGGTCGTATTGTTGTTTGTGTTTCGGCACGTATGCGATTAAAATTGTCAAAATCCAATTTAGCCTAGTAAACGAATGATTCTGGTTGGAAAAGTCGAAAGCAGAAATTATGACTACGGAACTTTGTTTAGACTAGTTAGGAGATAAACATACTAAAAGTCCTGACCCCTCCGGGGTGCACCGGAGGGGAGGGAGGGAAAAGAAGGACCCATTTTTTGGTTTTTTGACTAATTTACGGAAACGGTGCTTCGTACGTAATTTTATTGTGCTACATTAGAAAAGTTAATAAAATTCTCTACAACTTTGTCCTTTACACTTTGTATCTATATCCAATCGTTGCCTAGCTATGAGCTTCTAAAAGTGGTAGATTTTCAAATACACGACATCAATACGACCTAAGGATATTTGTATTTTCTGAAATATCAGGATTTTTTTAAGACAGTTAATAGATGAACGATAGCTTATTTTATGGTCTTATAAAAAACAGAAAAAAAATCTGGATTTTCTTGTCTCTAAGAAAAAAACATTGATTTTTCAATAGCCATAGAAATGTCGTTTACCAACAAATCTTTATACTTCGAAAACGAAGTATAAATTTTCAGTTTTATAAAAATAAAACTGAAAATTTCATTCTAATGAGAAAAAACTTCTACATTTTTATTGCCAATAGTCAAATTAATAATAATTAATCCAAATCTATGGTTAGTGCAGACTATTTTACCTAAAAATACATTTTTTGAGTCTTTCTGCGGTATGAGGTTAAAAATTCTTTGTAATTTCAAGTAATAATTTTTCCTGCTATCTAAGTTACTAGAAAATCTTTTAAATGCCTGTTCTATATAGATATCGATATTACCTCTTTTTCACTAACATGCGTACGTCGAGACTCGAGAGATAAATTTCTCATTCGTATATAGTTCGTTAGTATATATAGACAAAAATAGCACATATAAAAAAACAAAATTATCTCTAATTTTGACGACAGACGTACGAGAAAAAATGTATGTCATGTTAGGGTCAATAGAGATGAAGAGATAAATCAGTTAACATCTAGAAAACGTGTATAGTGAGATATCTCGTTGGCGTATGCTAGGCAGGCTGGAGCCTTTTTACTGATCACATCGGCTTAATTTTGGTTTGATTTGACAGCATTATTCTGGTTTTGGACTGGTCTACAAGCTGGTCTGACATAAATTCGGTCTGTTGTGACTAGAACAGGCATTTAAGAGATTTTCTAGTAACTTAGATAGCAGGAAAAATTATTACTTGAAATTACAAAGAATTTTTAACCTCATACCGCAGAAAGACTCAAAAAATGTATTTTTAGGTAAAATAGTCTGCACTAACCATAGATTTTTTCATTTTACTAACTTTTCTTATGTAGTACAATAAAATTACGTACGAAGCACCGTTTCCGTAAATTAGTCAAAAAACCAAAAAATGGGTCCTTCTTTTCCCCCCCTCCCCTCCGGCGCAACCCGGAGGGGTCAGGACTTTTAGTATGTTTATCTCCTAACTAGTCCAAACAAAGTTCCGTAGTCAAAATTTCTGCTTTCGACTTTTCCAACCACACCCCCTTTTTGAGCATTCATTTACTAGGCTAATTTTGAAATCATTATTTTAAATATTTAAAAATAAATTATATCAGCCAGCGCGAGGCACACTCCGTTTATAATCCTAGTGAAACCCGACGAATTTGACAGATATTGAAACGTGTCCGTTTCATTGCAGTCGAACTACTGGTAGTTATGTCTATTGTGGCCACATGATAGACACAACTGTCTTAATTGTGTCGTAAGACAGACTTGTCTATGTTAGACAAGACTGACTAACTACAGTTGTGTCTCCAATGTGCGGTCGCACTAAAAGGCCCTTGAAACCGGTTTCAGAGCAGCATTGCTCACTAAACACAAATCTCTGAGCTTTTTGTAAAGAGGAAGACCTTATCTGTATACAAATTACGCGAAATAGTTTTATATAAGGCGTCTAATCATAATTAAAGACGTGAGTGGAAGAACCAGATAACTAACATTTTATAACATGAGGACAGTTACTCATTTTTTCCTTTATAATTTTAACAAACCTAGTTACATTACCCACTTAATCATCTATATATCATATTATCTGGCTACGCATAACATCCACAGTTTTTTTTTTAATTCAAATCATAATTCCGGCCCTAAAGGGCTATTCTTTTGACGTCATTATTTAAATATTAAGGCAGGATAGACTAGAGATATGTTTTTGAATACCAAATCCTTATAAAAAATAATCTTTTTTACTAAGATTAACTTCTAGGTTTAGCAGTAATTAGCAACCTATTTCTAACAATTTAGCGGCTATTCCAGCCTTTTAGCGGCTTCAAGCCTGTACAGTGTGCACTGAGCATTTTATTGCCCAATGCCCATAGAGCATTTAGCGGGCAATTTGTCCGTATAATAACTGGACCCAAAGAAACCGGTCGTATGTGCGTCGTGGCTCTATTTTGTTGTATAAATAGCTTTTTGCATTCCCACCTAGAGTGTAGCCGCTAGTGAAGATAAAGATGCGCAGTTCAGTAACAACCGCACATTATTTAAATCGGATCAGACGATCACAGCAGATCGTATTAATTGTAAGTTTCATCGCGTAGATGCATCTCTAAATTTGTATGGATTTGACAGATTTCAATTGCGTGAGACGTCATGCAAATCTCCCGAAAATATAGAAATGTATCTACGCGTCGCGTTGCGGTCTGAATTAACCCTAATGCCCGGGTCGATACCATAAGCGTGCGTCCACATTTGTATCATTTGCGCGATCAGATCTCCGTCGCGATCATCGCGCCGTATCAAAATGATACGCGTATAGTGATACTTTGTATCATGATACGCGTATCATTTTGCGTCCACACTAGCGATCATGATACGGCGCGATGATCGCGACGGAGATCTGATCGCGCAAATGGTACAATTGTGGACGTACCGTAAGACGATCTGCGTGTATCGTCCAATGGTATCGTCTCATAGCACGAAGCTTAGTGACGACAGACGGATGTGCGGCCGCGGCATTACACACATTTTTATTTAAAAAATAAATAAATTATAAAAGTACTTATTTACTTAACTAGTTTAAAAAAATGCCACATCTGGTTAAACGATTTAAATGAAAGTACTGATATACACTTTCTTGATAGATTCGTAAGGGTAAAAATTTTTGGTAAGGATAGTTCCTGGAAGGATATAGGATAGTCTTAGTCCTGGAAAAATGGGTATACTAAACGAATTTCTGGGTCAAACATCAACATGAGTTGATCATTTGGTGGCTTCTCCACGTTGGCATATTATGATAGATCGATACAAGCCATTAGAAACGGAATATGGACATCATATTCAACTTAAAACAGCAATAGCAGAAGAAGATGGGAGAAGTAGGAAGTATACATATTATACATATTATTACATATATATGAAAAACCATATCATATCAAATCTTGAGGATTTTCAGATCATATCAAAGGGTTTTCGTGATTGAATGCCGCTGTCGATCCTGGCGACACAGGAGATACAGTGGTGGGAATGTGTGGTGGGCCAAAGCCCGTTAAAAAGTTCGTGGTAGCGATCTTGGTTGTCCATCATGTCCGGACGTAAAGAGGAGCATACATCTATCCACTTCCACACTAATATAATAAACTAGATGATGCCCGCAACTCCGTTGTGCCAAAATTAGGTTATCGCGCGGGAACCGTACATTTTTCCGGGATAAAAAGTATCCTATGTCCTTTCCCGGGACTCAAAGTATCTCCATGCCAAATTTCAGCAAAATCGGTTCAGAGGTTTGAGCGTGAAGAGGTAACTGACAGACAGACAGACAGACACACTTTCGCATTTATAATATTAAGTATTGATGTGAAAGTGTAGTCTGTTACCTATTCACGTCCAAACCGATGAACCGATTTTGCTGAAATTTGTCATGCAAATATTTGAGTCCAGGGAAAAGACATAGGTTACTTTACGTTCCCGCGCGATAAACTAATTTTGTCGCAACACAGTTCAGGTCGTCATCTAGTGATACTGTAAAAACTACCTATTCTAACATATTCAACACGTGCAAAGTTCCATTTATAAATAATTAAGAGACTGTTATCAAATTTAGCGCAGCGTTATCTACAGTGGGCGAATAGTTTAAGGTCTACGCAGGGTCCGCACCGATCTTAAATGTTACAAGGTCTGCGATAACCTTTACATCTTATTATTGTACGCTGGAATAATACTGTGGAAAAAACTTTTCATTGCATTATGCTTGGTTAATGGTTATATTTAACGGCATGTTTCAATTGAAGGATGTTTTTAATAGTATCAAACAAGCTTTAAACCTAATCACCTGATAGAAAGTGATTACGGACAACCTACTAATATGTCGTGCATAGACATCTGCATCTGCAACACCTGAGAAGTGGCAAGTGCAAATATTTTATGAGAGAACTCTATGTATAAATTCGTGATATTTTGACGGCTATTATATGAATCACTTCTGAAGAATACAAAATCATTTCAAGACGTGAGTGGAAGAATAAGGTAAGTAACATGAAAAAACTTCCCGTCTTTTTGCTTAAATGGAGGCCTCAGGGCCGGAATAATCATTTGAAATAGAAAAACTGTAAATTATATGTGTAGCCAGATATATTAGCTAGGTTATGAAGAAGATAAGTTACAAATTTTATGAAAAAAATAAGGGAAAAAATTAGTTATTGTCTGTATGTTACAAAATGTTACTTGTTCGATTCTTCCACTCACGTCTTCATTATTTATTTTATGACAGTACCCTAGTATTTAAAGATTTTCCAAATGTTTAAAGCGACGTTAGACACTGGCATGATTCTCTTTTATCTTCGAAACCTTCTATAAAAATTCACGAGCGAAGTCCTAAAGACAGTGAGAATCACCATAAAGCATATTCAGGCGATAAAGAGATTCGGAGTAACCCCCGAACATCGTCGGATATAGTTTGATGGCTTCATTATTTTAATGTAGAGATATCTAAATCTTTGGAGTTCTTTAAATACCTTTATTGAATGTGTGATTTGTGTGCTTTTGCTTTGCCTTGGCCGCATACTGAACGGAGTTGTGCTGTTAACTAAAAAAAATCTGCGAAGTGCGAGTCGGACACGCGCACCAAGGCTTCCGTACCGTAATTATAGAGCAAACACAGCCTGGAGACAGACGGACAGACAACGAAGTCTTAGTAATAGGGTGCCGTTTTTACCCTTTGGGTACGGAACCCTAAAAAGCTTATGTGTTAATTAGAGCTAACCTTCGGTGTTCATTCTATAGTTTTTGTGTGATAGATTAATAAGTACAAAAATTAATTCTTACAAACATTGTCATTTACTATTTAGTTTAAATGAGTTTTACATGCTGAAAATTCATACTAATATAAAATCTTTTCACCAAAACTGTTAATCCGATTAAATTCGATATGAAAATATCTAATAATTTATGACCCGGGAAAAAGAGTAGTTTAACGATTACATTAAATAATATAACTAACTAGCTGTGGCATTGACATTTTACCGCAGTAAAAAGCAGCCTATGTAGTATATGTGTTAATCCAGAGTATCAACAAACTCCATACTAAATTTTATTAATTTCGCTCTAGCCGTTTAGACGTGAAGAAGTAACAAACAAACAAACTCACAAACTTTGCCTTAATAATATTAGTATGAAGTATGGTAATATTAGTATGGTAGTATGACATTATGTAGCTTTTCTACTGTTCCGTATTCTGTGCAAGATTTCTCTTTATTCTGTGTCCTCACGAATGTCACCGTAACCTTCCGAGTTGTGAGTCTTCCTGAGGTTGTTGACCAACTTGCAAAATTTATAACGTACATCCTATTGTCAGTACAGTACTAAAATTCTTAAGTAGCCGAGTATTTTCCTAGTTTTTGTGCATTTGCCTTTATGCAAGCGGCCACTAAAAGAAATTTGTGAGGTCGCATTGTAGAGGCTAATCTCTGAATCTACTGAATCGATTTTTTGAAATTCTTTTTTTTTTCTAATAGAAAGCCACCACATCATAACTCATAAAATATTTTCCATAATTCCATCGGAGCATTTAATTAATCGAAGTTTTTTAGTCAGGAATATTTTTAAAGAAAAAGTTGTCTAGTTTATGTGTTACGGCCATAACACATGAGCTAGACAAAGTAACTGTATTATTATAACCGCAAATTAACTACAAAAACTAATATATATAAGTAGCTAGTACACCTGTGCGTTTTTCTGAACCATACTGAATAAGTCAAGGTCGGTTGTTACATACTTCGGCTACAGTATATACAGTAGACTCTATTGCATGAATTACTACTGAGTAGTACTGAGTAGACTTGAAGTCAAACACTCACTTAAACAAGTTAAATGCGCGCAACTAGGGATTGCAATCCCGCAAAGCGGGATCCCGCAATCCCGTGGAATCCCGCGCCAATTTTATATCTGCTGGATCCCGCACCTACAAAACGCGGATCCGCGGATCCCGCATGACCAATTTGCATAATTTCTCGGGGAGCCCATATGATGGAATGGCAGTTTTGATAGCAACGCTTTGTGCCAAACCCGATCCTTCGCAATGTCCAAACTAACAGCAAATGCGACTTCGACACAATCGCCTGATCTCAACCATGAGTTAGGTACGCCAAGAGATCTCCAGCCGAGCGACCCTTACGGGACCCGTACTGTTTGTCAGGTATCAAAGGAGCTGGCTATATAATAATTGATTCCATTATATTATAAATTGGTTAAAGCGATTGGTCTGTAATTGGAAGGATTTGAGCGTTCACCTTTTTTGGGGATTGGGTACACCAAGTCTTCCAGGAAGCCGGCCAACTCTGGAGCACATTTTTTTAACACAATAGGAGGGATTCCGTCAGACCCATTTGACTTTAATTGGATATCAAGGGAACGGAGGGCTATTTGCACTGAGCGCTGATGAAACCAAATATCCGACATGACGCTCGTGTATCGCGGTTTGGTCGGCGGTTTCTGTTTCCCGTCATCTCGGGTCAAGCTTGACGCAAAGAACTTACCCAGAAGATCGGTTTTGTCTTTTGCGTTATGGAACAACGATTCATTTTCAACGTATAGGTATGGTAGGGTTGGCTTGTAGAAATTCCCTTCAATAGCTTTGGCCAGAGACCAGAATGCACGGGTTCTCGAAGGCAGGCGCTCGAGTGTGTCACCAATTCTATTGACGTGCTGTTTCTTTGCCCGAATGACCTCTTTCTTGAGTATTTCATTTTATATGTGCTGGTATTTAAATCCCGAGCAGACACTGCATTGGCCCAGGATTGATAAGCCTTCTGCTTCCGGCGAGAAGCTTTTTTAGAGGATGAACCGAACCAGCGACGAAATCTGCCGTAAGTTGGCACTACAGAGGAAGGAAAAAAAGAAAGGAGGAGGAGGAGGAATGAAAAGTTTCATCCCTTGCATCACCACATTTGCAACGGAGTTGGCAGCGTTGTCGGGATCATCCGGCGAGAAGCACAAGTGCCCCCAAGGCCCCAAGGATATGATGCAAAAAACGACCGCATACCATCCCAGTCTGCTAATTTGTAGAGCCACACACGACGGTATTTAACAGCACGCTGTCGCAATGCCGTCGTAAGTGGCAAGGCAATGATCCGATGAACCAAGTGGTGCGGTCATGGATGCTTGGTAGCCATCAGGATTTGAAGTCAGCAGAAGGTCAAACAGGGAAGGATTCTAACCGTCTGCATCTGGGACTCGCGAAGGCGTAGTAATTAGTTGTATTAAGGCGACGCCTTGATAATTTTGCTATAGCGATGCCGATTTTTCTCAGCAATGACTAAAGCTAAGAAACTAAAGTTCATTGTCAGTATTCATCATGTCTTTGTCTTTGAATTGCCCATAGCATAACACGATTGGACAACTTTTATAACACAGAATTATCAATCGAAAAGACCTTTGTAAAAAAAGGGATTCCTATTTTTCCAACAGTGGAGAGTGATTTAAGGTTCCAAAATTTGTACATAAATTGGTTGAAGCATACACTTTAATATGTGCATAGCTTATATGAAATGTATTTATGGTTTTTAAATTACGCGACAAAAACCATTTTATCGCTTCCGCCCTTTCCATTTTTTTGCTGTTCTATTGCTTGTTTTCTATGAGAGGCCGGGCCGGCCTCTCATAGAAAACAAGCAATCTAAAACATATCCAACACGGTTTCTTACTTTAACGCGGCGTCACCTTAAGTCGTTCGCAAGAGCAAAGTCGCAGACAGATCTTCCCGGATGATCAGTTTTGCTGGAATTGAGCCAGTCGGCGCGGTGGGCGTAGTCACCAAGTATTATGATCTCTGTGGATGGGATCTGCTGCTGCACTAAATCTGAAGCTGCTTGCAGGTGTTCAAAGAGTCAGTCCGTCTCGGGGTCACCACTATGGGACCTATATTATAGGCACGCAAAAACGCGAGGGTGGTCGTCGCAATCAATGCGGAGCCATAATGTTGATACTTGAAAGTTCCCTGACTTCAAGATTGTTGAGGCATTAAAAGTATTTTAATTTTAAGATCTAATAAGACTAGAGTGATCACATAATTTCATTGTTATTTTGTTACAAAGCAAATTTTTTTGTGGCATAATATGAGACATTTTCTATTAGTAAAGTTGATTTTTAATAAAACATAAACATACCGTTTCAATTTATTCAATTTTATAACATAAATTCAAACATGCGGGATCCCGCGGGATGCCGCGGGATTGAATAAGGTGCGGGATTGCAATCCCTACGCGCAACTCATGCATTTTGCATCTCTAGTATGCTTGACGTACGAACACCATAGATCAGGATATATTATGAAAGATGGACAAAGGAAATCGGTAATTTTTAACTGACTTCCAAAAAAGGAGAGGGTTCTGCTTCTGTGTTCGGCTGTTCATATTTTACTGTCCCTTGAGTCTGTCAATTCTTAATATTTCGAAATTGCTGCGCAGCTAAAGGCTCGTCCACATTTGTATCATTTGCGCGATCAGATCTCCGATCAGATCTCCGTCGCGATCATCACGCCGTATCAAGTATGCGTATCATAGCGTGGACGCCTATTAGATCATTCTGCCGATCATGCGCGTATTTGTTACGACACGTATCAGATACGCAGTCAATAGCGATCGGGGCGTATCATGATACGCGTATCATTTTGATACGCTTCGATGATACGCGACGGAGATCTGATCGAAGATCTGAGTGCGCAAATGATACAAATGTGGACGAAGCCTAATGGCACGAAGAATATTAATTACTTAGTACACTATCTGTCAATTTAATTGAATGATCAATGTCTCTAAAGGTCAGGTCAGGAAAGGTCAAGGATCAGTGTGCAGGAATGAAATCACTGAAGTGGTCTAATATTAAATTAATATGAAGAAAGTACTGTATATTCTTTATAATGTGCTGGTCTTGCAAATCTTGCATTTTAGCGACAAATTGCTGAGTTTCTGTCGTATTACATTCGCAATGTATGCAAATAGCAGCATTTTACTATTCAACAATTATCTTCATTAAATCGATTAGGTTTCAGTCCCAGTAATTTGCCTAACGGTTTCGCTGAATCATTAAAACCTAACCTAGCGAATATCCACTGCTTGCCTACTTGTACATTTTTTGCAACGTTACCATAAGTAATTTTATTATAAAATGTATTAGCAATGAAGGAATCAAGTTAAAAATATTGTGGAGAAAATTGTAGATGTAATAATTATAAAAAACGCATTCATAAATTTTTCACGCTCGCTTCGTTTGTGTTACCTGTGTTACAATTTTATACATGTTGCTTTTACACAAGCTGTCCCGGCAAACGTTGTTTTACTATATAAAGTATTTCGCCCATATTATTTTATTGAAGTGACTAAATAAGTATGTTGCCATGGCAACGTCGATCGCTATCTCGTTGCACAAACAATAGTCGCCGTCATTCTCAGGTTGTAATAATTTACTATTATTTATTCAACAAATGCACTTATCAATATATAAAATACCCAGTAGCCGATTCTCAGACCTACTGAATATGCATATAAAATTTGGTCAAAATCAGTAAAGCCGTTTCGGAGGAGTTCGTGGACTAACATTGTGACACGAGAATTTTATATATAAGATAAGAAGAAGATAAGACTAGATGACACCCGCAACTCGCCAAGATTTATTTTTTCCAAGAGTCTCGGGAACGGTACATTTTTCCTGGATAAGAGTATCCTACGTCCTTTCCCGGGACTCAAAGTATCTCCTGCATCAGCAAAATCAGTTCAGCGGGCGTCATCTAGTAATTAATAAAAGGACCTACAGATTACACTAAGTACACAGACGCTGCACAGAATACCTAGACAAGATTCAAAATAATTTTATATCTTCTAAAACTCTGTGAAAGAATGGCAACGTTCACGTCCAAATCGAACCGTTCGGTATGTATTTAGCGTACTTTTTAAACTTGTTTCCAACGGAGTTTCAGTAACATTTTACCGTGGAATTTCCACGGTCGCGTCGAGTTAATAAGTTCCCGTTTCGATGGCTCCTGCGTTTTAAACTTTTCGGATATGAGATAACAAGCTAACAGAAGCGATGTCTGAGCCAGATCTTAGATTATTCTGTTTCCTTTTTCGAAATATGTTCGGTTTTCGTATGATTGTTCTTCTAGAGTAGGTTGATTTTATTTTCTTCGTACTCGATTAAAATTATTCAAATCTATAAGTTAACATCTAGCTTATAGGCTTCCAAATATCTAGTATTAACGAGTGACCACAACAACACAATAGTCTATGAAGAAAAGCATAAAATGAGGTAAAAAAAAAGGATAAAATTTGTATGGTGAACTAACTCATTGTGATAATCGTTTTTTGCGAACTGAAACAAACTGTGCAAAGTTTTCTGATCAGAAAGAAAACTTAGTAAGAAAACTAAGGTAAAGATGAAGTTTTTAAAAATCTTTAATAGCTACTTTTATAACAAAATGTCTACCCTTCCTTCATCCCGTGTGCAAATTAGACAATTTACATGATTTTTTCTCCTTTATTAATTATTTCCCCGCGGAAACTGTACTTATTTTTAAAACATTAAAAGCAGCTATGTATTTTCAAGTGACTCTATCGCCTATCTCTGTTTAAGCTCATCAAAATCTTTCAAGTATACTTGCGAATACTTGATGATGAATAGAATATAGAATTCTCTATAAAATATTAGGCTTCATGTGACAAGTTTTATTTTACATTCCATACAAAAACCACGAACAATACAAACTGCCAAAAAGCCAAAATTATCATTCAAGTTATTCATAATCAATATAATAACGCGCTAGTTAAATGTTCTGTGAAATTGTAAGTTACAATCATTCCGTCGGATATTTTTATGCGGGATTTTGGCGTCTTCCTTCCCCCTCAAGCGACAACTTCATTTTCATTTTCCTTACTATCCGAGGTTTAATTTGTGAACGTGGAATATACATTTTGACCCCCCGCCGCAAAACTTCCCTACGCTTTTTTGCGGGGGAAAATGCGATCGTAGAACTAAACCAATGGCTGGAATTGGAATACTTGCTGTTAGTACAAAGTATTCCAATTTTATATTCTGTCAAGTGCTAGATGTATCATGTAATATGTATTTTGCAGATATTTTGTGTATTTGAACTGCTTACATAAATACAATTTAGGCAGAAAAATAATAATTGTCATAAACAAAAAAAATTTTACTCGTGATTGGTAAGAGATAGGGACAAATTTCTTTCTACGGTATTAGGTATAGTATAAGTTATAACAAAGTGATAGATTCACAAACGAAATCTATCATTTTGTCCCTTATAATATCTTAGTCTCTTTTCTTCACAAGTAAATGTTTCTTATATTTTAAAACCATAGTTAAAACCAAACTAACTTTTAAGGCCCAGTAGTCCCTAAAATTAGCAGGTCGAATCAGTCCCTACAGTTGCTGCGAAGCCTGTATCGATCTCCAGATTGTGACAAATGAAATCCAATACTTATCGTACTTTCCCATAAATACTTCAACTAATTAAGCCCCGCTAAAAGGTATCGAGTAATCGCGACTTAATACTTTGGGCCGGGACACAAAAACACGATACGACGTCGTGTCGTACCACGATACGGCGTCATATCACGATGCGACGTCGTGTCGTACCACGATGCGGCGTCGTTTCACGATGCGACGTCGTGTCGTGGGAATCCACTGACGTGTGTGCAATTATTAGGTTAAAGTAATTGCATACACAAAAAATTGTACTTCACAAAAAATTGAGTAGGTAGAATATTGATGTCGGGCCTACGTTATTTGGTTGGTGTTTAATCATCTTCTTTGGCTTGTGCTTGATATAACCCGACTGTAAATTAGATGGCCATAAATTAGAGAACAGAATAAGATATTATTATTATATTATGGTGTTTTTGTCCCGATGCAATGGTATGCCATACATCAGTTAATTTGCAGGTGGCAAAACAACCCTTTTTTTGCAGTGTTCGTGTAAAATGGTATTTTATTCAATTTATAATCTTTTTGACATCGTAGCGAGGCAACGGTCTTTACTTTCTAGTTAAGTACCTTTTTTCTAGGCTCAGTTTAACCGAAGCGTGAAAAGTAACGGTTAATAAAACCCTAATGTAATGTAACCCACAAAATAGAAACAGTGGTTTTCGGTTCATCTTTAATCTTACACTTTAATAATCCTTTAATAATATTATATACCTATCACACGTACGTAAATAAACATATTGCTCTCTTGCTGTCTTCGCCTAATACGTTGGAAAAGCCGCTTGTCCGCAACTTGACTTATTCTAGATCTGCAACTTTTCTTAATCCAGGAAATATATTTTTAGTAATAAGTGTGTCAAAGTCTAACTTTTAAAGACTGTTGAGTGACCCCTGACCAGCTTATGTAGTACATTGTACACGTTATACCAACATTATTCGTACAATAAGTATCTTGTCTAGGTAAGTACACGAATAGGCTAGGCATCTTGCTTAATCAGTTTCAGCCTTTACCAAAATTGCACAAACAGAAAGGTTCAACCAATCAGCTGATTGATTCAAACTGCCCAGCAGCCTTCATATTCCCACCTAAATTACCTACCTAATAGTTTCCACCTTCCTCCGCCGAATTTATCTCTCCTCTGTTGATTTATTGCGAACCCACAGGATTAACTACCGCTAACTTGGCGATAGTTAAGACTATCTTATATTTCGGAGAGCTTCCTTTTATCTAAATTAGTCCGCTACCAATAAAGATTGTTCGTCGTAAACCACCCGTCCCATACGTTCATTATGGACTAAGTTTTTGATATGACGCTACCGTTTTATTGTCTGCGATCGCTATCGTAATGGAATCTCGCCGACACCGCTTATGACTAAGGATTTTGGATTCGAACGATACGGCAAGTAATTTTTCGGAATTCGCAAATCATATTTCCATAACGAAGATGTAAAGGTCATTGACGTTCTGTTCGTGTTATATTTTTCTATTTAGCGTTGTGCTCTTTGTAGGGATAGATAAAAATGTTAAAATCGTCAGCACACCTGACCTGATCGAAAATTAGTAAGAAGGCAGAGGAGATCGCAGACGTGTTTCTAAGTTTTCGCTTCCGTCGGCTCTCCCGTACATGGCAACATATTCGTAGATGATGATAGTTACAACGAGAATGACATGTTTTATCTCGTTAAAGATTCGGTAGCAAAAAAACTGTGCTACGATTGTAAAAGACATAATTAATACAAGTTTCAAAAGTAATAAAAGAATAAAACGACTTTTACGACTCGCTTACTGTAACGAGCAGTAAATTATAAAAATACCACTCAAAGTTATCATCGTGCCCGAATCAAAACTGCCATGCTTTACTAATAATGCTTTATAAATTCAAACTTGTATAATGTGACTTTAGTGTGCCTTTATAAATTATAGCGAAGTTCGTAAGTTGGCCATAAAGGCGCACTTATCCCTTTCCAGCATCATCGGGGGAAGCGGCGGAAGTGTGACAGAGAAATATAAATCTCTCCTAATTGAATTTGTCATAAAAATTGAAAGTTTTCCCGTTCCAGGCCCGTACTCCGAACTACTTTTAATCCATTCTCCTTTGAAAGAAGTTTTAATTTATTGTGAGTGGTAAGTTCGCTGCAACTATTCTAGATATAGAAAACTTTATCCTTGTTTCATCTAAGTGATGTAATCGTTTTATCTGAAACTAAATCGGTCGCTCGCACACTTAGATGTATTAAATTTGTGACTGTTATTTCAGCTAACCGATTTTGTCTGTCATCATTTCGGAAAAGTTACTTTTTTATTAATTAGTGTCAGATACCTTATGGCTTATGCGATTATGTTCCTACATTTTGGTTGTAATTATCATGCCAGTAACTTGTACTAATATATTGTATTCTGTGCCATTCAGTAGACAGCTCTATAGAGTGGTTAAACTAATTAATACTTCAGTCGGAATTTCCAGGAATTGCTATTGTATTCTATTGTTGTCGGGATCACCGGTGCTCGCGCGGGGCCTGAAGGATTAAAACATTAATGTTATTCAACAAGCAAGGCGTATTTTATATAACAAAAATTTTTAATGTCCTTTCCCGGGACTCAAAGTACCATATAAAATTTAGTTCAGCGGTTTGGACGTAAAGAGGTAACAGACAAACAGGCATTTATAATATTAGTATGGATTTACAAGACTGATAGTAGAGATTATCTTGAGAGATTATTATGAGATTCACTAATTCATTAGCACCATTAGTTTCATTACCTTTAGGTGTCACTCACTTTCTAAACTAATAAAAGAGCCCTTCCGAAATTCGGTTCCGCATCACTTGTCTCCTTTCACCAGACTAATAACTTAATATCTGACTTAAACTTTCGCCTGTCACAAACGATAACTCGTTTTACTCATATTTACCCATCACTCGTTACTTAATTTTTTAGACATGCTTCATTAGTCTTTACGGTAAAAATTTGACTCACTAATATTTAAATACGTAAGTGGATAAAGGTTAGTTAGTGGTTAGTAAGTGGAGGAAGTTTTATAACATAAGTGCAATTATCACTTTTTCCCTTATAATTTGAACAAACCTTGTATCTATTAGTTGTAACTTGTAAGTTACCTACTTCATGATAGTCTAGCTATCTGGCTATACATAAAATCATAACATTTTGATTTCAATTTTTTATTCCGAGTCCTAGCTCCTAGCCTCCAGCAAAAAAATAAATAAATTAAAAAAAAATAAATGAAAAATATTTTATTTCTGAGTAAATTTGAATCAAATTTTTTCAGAATGTCTACCTGATGCCTACCACCGGTTCGGGAACTACCCCGGTTAATATACGGTACTTACTCACTTCAACTTTCGTCTTCAGTTGTGTTTGAAATAACTACTTTGTACTTGCTTTGTACTAAATAATATGATAGTCCAAGCCGAAAATTGCTAACTGATAAACTTAATAACGACGCAATGGTTAGTAATTTTATATTGTGCATTACAGCCTAACTTCAAAAATAATATTTTCATTTTCCGTAACAAGTTTTGCAAATTTTACATACTCAGCGCGTATAATATAATTTTAGCATGGTTGGATTAGTTTATATTTTGATAATATTTGGCAGGAAAATAATATAAGTAGGTACGTTGAGCCCCGCTGAGTTGAAGACAATAAGTTGAGGACAGTTTTTTACCGGGAAAATGCACGGTTTTACTCGAACGTGTCAACATCTGATTGTCAAATAAATTCTAATTATACCTATAAAATATTTTTACACGAAACTAATATTAAAGTCCAAGAATACAAAAAGCTGCAAAACTTTGGACAATGGACATTAACATAATAATAAAACTAGGGCCTGTGAGTCTTTCGCCAATAAGTCAGCTTAATGTAGGCTGATCCGGCTTAACAAAATATTTTCAAAGTGCCCATAAAAGGCCAAGCACTAAATCACCGAGTATAAAGCATACTGTGTTTTATTTATCCCCCTAAAAGGCCTATTACACTGACGGAATAACTATTAAGGAAGGAAGATAAAAACTTCTGAAACCATTTGAGCTCTTTCAGTTTCTAAAAAGTATGTGACACATTAGGGTTATAGATATAAAGTTAACGAATTCTACATGCGATGGACTAATTATTATTAATGCTAAGCTATACTCGGAACCTAGACTACAAAACTTCATAAAAATTATTACTACAACTTATTTGCTACGTAGTTTCGATCACAGTTTGAATTTAAAAGTAATTTATTAAACACATAACCTCCTCCTTTTTGGAAGTCGGTTAAAAATTACTTAACAAATTCAATACATTCGTAAACATTACAATTTTGTCACAAAAATTAATCAAATAATCCTTTTTTAAGATAATTTAACGAGAAGAGTTTAATTTAATCAAATCGTAACCATTTACTAATTACACTTATCGCTAGCTAAAGTTTATACTTATGTAAGGCGCTTATACCACTTGAAACTATAATATTATCTTTACGGCTAAATCTTTATGTTGTTCTATTTTTGGATAGATTTTGTTTGTGAAGTTGTTTTTATAGCATTTTGTTTTATTTTCGAATTAATGGTATTATATTTAGTCTTTACACATGTAGCAAACAAACAAAAACTACTTGCATTGTAACTTCTGTAATTACAGTAGACATAAACCGCACTACTATTGTAGATTTTACAAAAAGGGGTAAAATTTCATTACGTATCACATAAAATACGAACCGAGAATTAACTGCTTTTGTCGTTAAATATTGTCACTTGACGTAGATATTTACGTCAAATGACAATTATTTTTAATGTTCCAACTTAAAACGTGATGAAATATGATGATAAAACGTTTCATCATTGACTTATTTTACAGAGGAGTATCACATAGCAATCTTGTATTAAACTTGTTTTTTGTTATGACAACTTCTTAATGATGAACTTTACTCACAAAAAATATTATGTTGAATAATTATCATGTTTGAAGATTTCCTTATTATAACCATGCGACTTTCACGTGTAAAAGGGTAGCGACAAAAATATAAGCTGATACGTAATTATTGACATAATCAATTCTTAAATTTTTTTATTGTAGACGTCTACGAAAAAGCGTAACACGCACGGCATAGCTCGCTTTAAAAACTGTAGCTAAAGCTACACCCGGAGCATATTAAAACTCCACCCGTAGCATATTAAACCTACAGCCGTAGCATATTAAAGCTACGCCCGTAATATATTTTATGTTTATACCTACTCCCGTAGCATATTATACCTACAGCCGTAGCTTATTAAACCTACACCCGTAGCATATTATAGCTATGCCCATAGCATAATAATATAATAGTTACACCCGCAGCATATTAAAGCTGCGCCCGTAGCATAGCTATGCCCGTAGCATAACATCGCGTATCGTGGCGTATCAGCCCAACGAAGTGGCGACGCGTTGGCGCGCTCTCCCCCGCTACCAAAAAAGTTGCAAGTCTTCGGGCGGCGCCGGGGAACATTCAAATTTATCGATTGTCCCGCGGGCCTCATTACATCCCTTAACCTAGCCCTACCGCCCTACAACTATTATTTTTTATAACCCACTAACGGGGGCCGTATCTTTTTTCATCGTCGTCCGTTAAACTTTAAGTGTTCGGCGGCTAACTTTCAATGTATTTCTGATTTACGAGCTTCCGAGTGTTTTATCGGTTGAGATTGAAGGTCGATCTGGATCATTTGCGAAACCGTTTAAATGTCTTTTTATTTTCAAGTCATGTATTCGGAAATGCGCGGAAACCGTGTATTAAACTAATTACCTATACCATGTGTGATGTATGTCACACACTCAAAGAAGTAAGAACGTACAATATTATGTCGCATTCAACTTCTATATTATCTATACATACC
Source organism: Lysandra bellargus (assembly GCA_905333045.1). Classification (NCBI taxonomy): domain Eukaryota; kingdom Metazoa; phylum Arthropoda; class Insecta; order Lepidoptera; family Lycaenidae; genus Lysandra; species Lysandra bellargus. Next base: position 5,864,468 of record HG995323.1, read on the forward strand.
TATTATAAAACAAAGTCGCTTTTTTTTCCCTCATGTCCCTTTGTTCCCTTTAATATTTAAAACTACGTAACGGATTTTGATGATTCTTTCAGTGTTAGATAGCCCATTTATCGAGAAAAGCTATAGGCTATATTTTATCACGCTAAGACTAGTAGGAGCGAAGAAATAGAGAAAAATGTGGAAAAAACGGGGAAAATTATTTGAAAGGGCTAACTTGAATGCGCTTATCTCAGGAACTACTGGTCCGATTTGAAAAATTCTTTCACTGTTAGATAGCTCATTTATTGAGGAAGGCTATAGGCTATATTTTATGTGGCTATATATTTTATACCCGAGCGACGCCGGGGCAGGTCGCTAGTTTGCAAATAAATGCGTAAGGCACGTACATTTTGCCTCAATGCCAACTAGTTGTACCTGATGAGGGGACATCCCTTTAATCGATCTCTGTATCTGAAGTCACATTCACAGTATGTGCTTTACCTTAAAATATTGCACTTACCCTTTCAATTCGGGACCGTTGAACCAGATCGCGGTGTGCATACGTGTGGGAGTTGAGGCGGGAAGTGGGGGCTGAGAGGGGAGTGGGGGGAAGTGGGGGCTGAGCGGGGAGCGGGGGCTGATCCATTAATCCAGCAGAAGCCTGCGGCGCCGCCATACCTGTCGCGACGCGCGGACGCCTATCTAACGACGTGTGTGCTGTGCTAGTCGTACCACCTACGTTAACCCGCTTACTTACTTTTGCTTACTTTTTAGGGTTCCGTACCGGAAGAGTGAAACTATGACTAACGGCTCTCGCGTGGTCGATGGGACATGGCAGTCTTTAGACAGGCAATAAAAATGTTTAGTTTGTGTATTGTATAGCAATAGTCTGTCTCGACTCTCGAGACTGTCACGTTTCACGCTAGCGACAACCATAGGCTTCGCTATCTGACTATCTGTCACCAGGTTGTATCTCAAAAACAGAGACAGGGCGATATAACAACAAAACAACGCTAGTGGCAAACACAAGATAAATAAAACAAAACACCCCAAATGATCGAGCCTACCTACAGCTCGCTACGCCACACACAACGGAGTTGCGGGCATCATCTAGTACATCATACTATCTTGTCTCCCAAATACAGACTCAGATTTGGTCTTAACACTGCACCTGCACACCTTGCGAGATTGAACATAATAAGCAGCAATAATTGCACTTTTTTTAACGAAGAGAACGCCGATATGAACCACATTTTTAATCTTCAACTGTTCAAGATTCACCTTTCATAGACTAGTGTTGGCAACTGAAATTATTGAAGAAAGTGATACCTCCCGCCGCCAATTAAGTGATTTCCTAAAAAACCAAAAAGTGTTATAGTGCTTTATACAAATATATTAAAAATACAGTGGGAACTATATAAATATAAATAAATTAATTAAAAACTCTTTAAAAGACTTGGCGGTCTCGTAACCAAGCCATTAAATCTTATAAAAAAAATGTCTCCCAAATGATACAGGGCTCGCTACGCCACTGTATATCCTACTTACGCATATTGATATAATATGAGTTATCATTATGACCTTAACACACATAGCTGAATATCTTGTGATTCCTTATCAGCGCTGATAACGACTTGCACTAACGTTTGACAACTTTTGTTTGCGTGTAACTTCGATAGAGAATTGTTTTTGTTGTTAAAAAATACTGTTTCACTAGCTCGCACGGAGTTATGCGCCGAAATTAGCCCATCACGCGAGAACCGTATGTTTTTCGCCAACCAATACGCAAGCTATCCTACATGTCCTTACTCCACTAAAAGTATCTTCATACACAATTTCTTCTAAATCGGTTCAGCTATATAGGTGTAAAAATCGTCCTTCGTATGTTTAATATTAGTAACAATAATATAACATACTACCTCTCTACATTAGCCAACCTAGACCAATACTAACCATTACGAACATAAAAATTTCGGTGTAACAAAACTAAGTGATAATACTTTAGGGCAGGGGTTCACAAACTGTGCGCTGCGGCGCCCTGGTGCGCCGCGGAAAGGCAAGAAGGGCGCCGTGACTCGATCCTCCATCATTTTCCATAACCACAATTCACAATTAATGTTATAAAGTAAAATAATAATATTATGAATTATACAAAGCAGGCTACATTATATATTTGCTTATTATTATTTACTTGCTTAACCTAATTATAATCATTAAAGGTGTTTATTTATGTATCTTTTTGTAATAGCTAGGTAGAGTAGGGCGCCGTGACAAAATATTGACTTGTAAGTGCGCCGCAGACTGAAAAAGATTGGGAACCCCTGCTTTAGGGTTTGTATGTGATTTTTGTAGAGAGTTTGTGTGAAAGTAGCAGCGCTGAAAGCCCAATTTTTTATTTTATTTGTATGGGCAAGCGCCTCAGCGTCACGAGTTTTCCCATACAAAAGTAAAAAAAATGCTCTTTCAGCGCTGCTATTTTTACAATGAACTCTATACACGGGACCCATACACAGCCTAAAGTATTATCACTTAGCTTTGTTACAACCTGTAGATTAATTTCCGATTATTATTTAAAATAGTCGTATTATTTCGTCGATCTCTATTTCCAACGATTGACGTCGGTAGTGCAATCTTCAACTTCGCAATCATAGTGATTAGTGACAATTTTTTTTTCATCATGAACCTTAAGGCGCTATATCGAAAGTAATTTTACCGCAAGGGAAATTTTATACTTAATTTGTATGACTATAAAGTCGTGAATACGCTGCGGCCAGAAGCTATTAGCTCGCTCGGAAAACATGCGAAAAAACGTAATTATAATCATTTAAAAAATAACTAGGAGCATTTAAGCAAAATGCTTCTATACGATTTTGAGTTGCAAAGGTGTCTATCAATTAGACTAATTTCCTACAATACATCTATTTTCGTTTAAAAATAATCTTCAAATTTCGTATTTTTAAGAGGTCATTTCGAAAATTAAATGTATCGAGGCAAAATACATTAATCGTGTTTCTAGTTCTTCTCAAACCTAGATAAGGCTATGGAGATATGTATATCTCATTACCAGATTTGTAACATTTCTGGGGGTCCTATAGTATTACGTCAAAAAGGACAGTTTTTTCAATATAGCGCCTTAATATTCATACAAAATAGACGTAGAAATACAAATATTACCAAGTCGTTCATTCACAGAAATGAACCAGTAGAGAAAGTATGAAATGGAAGCTAGTTTCATAGAACGGTATGATAATTACAACCAATTCTCTTAGTGGAATATCCCACTTGTGTTCTGCGAGGCACGGCACCTATATGTTATATATTGAGATGTATGTTGGCAATTCGTTATAGGCTTTATAGTTCAGAAGGCATAATATACAATAATAATTTTATTTGATTTTTCTGAATGAATTCTTCAAGTTTGTGTTGAATGTAGATACTTAACATTGGTATTTCCACGTTCTTTTTAAAAGGAAGGCCTAGGCTCTAGAGACTACACAGTATAATTATAATAATTATTATTGATAGAAATTTTGATTGTCTTTAAAATTTAAGTCAACGATTACCCCGCCGTTTGTGAACCGATTTTCAAAAATTTTCTTTTGGTGTATACTGTATCATCCCAATTTTGTACCATATTCATAAAAGTGGTGATGAAGGATAAGTAATCGAGGGAACTCCTCAAAATTTATATGGAAACATGTGGCGACTTTGTGGTATTGTGGTGAGTTTCTAAGTATATTATGCTGCCAACAAGTAAGATTTTACACCAAGTATAATACCATGGTTCGGAGGGTGCTGAGAGAACTCCTGACTCTTTTGTTTGGAAGTTTCGACGTTGTTTTAAGGACGGAAAGCATATGCTACTATGCAAATTACATTCATCATCAGTCATCACTACCATCAACCATTATAGAACCATGTATCGTCCCGTTTTGACCCTATTATTGGTGCTTTTCATAGTATTTTATTATATATCACAGTTTTATATAAAATATTGTAATTTGTTCCCAACGATTATTATATTTGCCTAGCATACTATGTGCTTGGTGCTAATATACTCACAAGAGATTTGAAACCCACAAAACTCGCACTACATTCTGTAAACCAATAGAAATGCATCAAACCGTAGACGTTTACTGTAAACATTACGCAAATCTGTCCGACGCAGACTAAACGCGGGCATACACGATGCATCATGACGTCACGGAAGAAACAGTGGCGTCCGGGATCCACGCACTGTCGCCATATTTCAACCCGATCGACGCGCACACCGTAAAGTTCGGAAAACTTCCACCTGGGTACTACGACAAGCTGCATCCGAAAGCATAACTAGATGTTAAAAATGCATGGGGTGTCGGAAGCGAACCTGGGTTTTTAGACAACTTGTAGTTGATGACAAAGTTAGATATCCTAAATGCATAAATAGATTCGACTTACGGCAAGCGCCATGTTACATACGCATATCAAATCATATTATGCATTTTGATTCCTATCGTCACAGTCGATTTTCTCGAGCACAAGTTGTCTCAGCACCCTGGCATATTTACCTAAGTCGCGCTGACGAGTTATCAGGTCACGCTTCACCCGGTGAAGTTTGAACATAAATTGGCGGTCATCTGACACGAATATGCTGACTGGGGGTAACAAATATGCCAAGTTGGGCTGTTATAACGGCGATATGTAAGTTTGTGATACTTCGCCATTAAGTTTATGGACGAGATAAGATCAGTTTGGGAGAGCTTTGCGTGATTCTTCTCTATTACTGTCCTCTCTCATAATTAAGTGGTCGCAATATGGCCATCATTTTTGTCCTTACCTCGCTCTACCGAAACATATTTAACTCTTATTCTATTTCTTTATTCTAACTATGCTGTACTCAGCGAAACATGACGGTAGCGGTCATAAATCATTGACTCCCAGTCAAAAACTTGTCGTTTTCTATGTAAACCACAATTGACAATGAAGTCTCAGATGTTGTCAATCGTGGCTTTGTATAGAAAATGACAAGTTTTTGACAGGGATTCAATGACCGCTACCGCCATGTTTCGCCAAGTAGGAACTATATTATTAATCCTTAACTTTATCTTTCCTTATATGAAACATCTGTTTAAAGATCTTTGTAAACTTTTCGTCAATTGGAGTATATTTTAAGCTTTTGCATTTTGCCTACAGCATAAATATGTTTTATTCTTAACTTTAAATAATAGATGAGTATGCTTCTCGAACTAAAACATATTTTTAACCATAACTCTACATTCTTCAACTCTATATTTTTTTACTAAAACACATTTTATTCCTAACTCTGCGTTTTGTCAACTGAATCATCTTTATTTAATTTGTGTACAGTTTTCCCGGATTATGATTGGCAGTTAGCCGCCGTTTTAACAAGCCGGCTGGTGTTGCCAAAGTAAACAATTTTATTCACAACTTTATTTTACATCTCCTTGAATTCCTATATTTTACTAAATATTGACAAAATCATTGAAGTATGAAGTTAAATATAGGACAAGGTTAAAGGTTTGGTATCAACTTGGATCCATTTTTTACGATGTAAGTCAAAAACCTTATTAAATGCAAAATTTAATTAAATTTTGAGACTTTTTCGCCTCGCCTCGTGGCTAGGCCATATTTCAATGTGACAAATGGTATTTAAAAACGTTAGAAATGAGGTGCAATTTAAATAATTCCGATTTACACGCGTCGAGATTTTGATCAATCATCGCGGGAACGTCCGAAAAATGTTGAAAATTCAAACGTAATCCGTCAAACATTCGCGTAATTGTAATTAGGTTAGGGGACGCGACAATGCCGCGTTAAAATGATTAATTTTTGCGGCACCGGAGGTGTCTAGGCGACCATTAATCTCATCATCGTCGACACAGACTGGATATTTTTCTGTCTTACGACCATTAGCCGCTAGTTCCATCGTCATCTCAGCCCTTTGAGCAGATGAAAAGGTGTTTGCGCGAGCCCCTCTCACATTTTTTTCATCACTTAGGCTTCGATAGTTACTGGGGAACGTTTTAATTTTTCATCGTCATTCGTGCACAATGGGTCTAAGCGAATTTTCATACAGTCATTCTTTGTGCATTCGATTAAAACCTTTATGCTCGGTACCATCCATTCGGCTCAATGGAGGCGAAAATTATTCATTTTATAAAACTTCCCCCAAAAATATCTTCTATCTGAATAAACTTCACAAGCTTACACTTTTCTGGAACTCATCTCTATACCAGGGCTAGCACGGCCACCAGTAGAAATGCGAAAGTATAGACAAACTGTGGAGATAAACTTAAGGTGAAGTTCCGATCTTTTTTCGTTCCGAAAAATTCAATTAAAATGCCACTTTATGACAGACTATAGTCCTAAAAATTCAAATAATATCCTACTTTATGACATATTTATTATAGTCTGTCATAAAGTGGCATTTTAATTGAATTTTTGTCGGTCGCGATTAGCCGCGGTAAGGATTTATGTACACAGTTTGTCCATACTTTCGCATTTCTACTGGTGGCCGTGCTAGACCGGCAGTGAATGGTTTAAAGCAATTAGCAAGGTGTTACATCTAGACACACTTTCGCATTTACAATATGAACGTTTAAAGAAGCGGTTTAGTTAGATCACACAGTTTAATGTCGAGTCTCATGTCAGGGTGTTGGCATGACGTTAGGGGGGGGGGGGGGGGGGGTCAAGAGCGAGTCGGATTTAGATCTGGACGGCCGCCAGACGGACGGTTCCTAATTCCTGCATTTACAGGATTACACTTAACTACTTCACTCTCGTTTATCTAGTTCTTCTCAATGGATACTTAACATTTATAGACTTTTAAAGATTTGTTAAATTTAAAATTAAGTAATCTATTCATTCGATAATAATATTGTAGCCCTCAAGTATAAACTACTTGCTACGAGTAACAAGTAAGAAGTTAGAACACAAAATTTTTCTTTGTGAGTTTGCATCTCCATGTGATTTGTTAACTGAATCGTGTCTTGACCCTTAGTCTACACTTTACATACTCAAACAATACGTACATATTCTCCTAACAATAAGTTTATTAAACTGTAGTATCACGTAGTACAGTCACCGAAAAGTCAGCTGAGACAAATAAATAATTAGCCGCCCAAAACCCGCGCAGAATAATTCATGGCGCTGCATTGTTCCAAATCAGAAATAATTGTGTGAATTAAGATGTCTTATTCAAATCAGGCTGACACCTCTCGACCTCAATCGAATTACCGAAATTTCAATGTTTTATTGAGTTAAACTTTGCCGCGGTCGTAAGTGAATTTATCTGTACTTATCGGTTCCGAGAGTCATCTTGCTAACGCGTGGGTAAGTTGAATAATTAAATTTGTCAGTGCTGACAAGTCCCGGGGTTTTCTTCGGAATTTTCGCTGCCTTTTGTGATCGCGATTCGCGGGCATGATCGGAATTATTTATACTCCTAATGGAGCCTCCAAACCCTTTCAGGGAATTAAAATTTGATGACACTGAGACACTATTAGAAATTTACTAAGAATCGGTTAGTTGAGACAGTTTCGGGGTTCGACAAGTGGTTCCTCGATATTAAAATCTGCTTTCAAACTTGAGATCTAAAATATATTTGGTGTCATTGTTAACTTCCCGTTCTTGGAAGTCGGTTAAAAAGTTATTGTAAAAAAAAAGTTTTTGTAAGAAAGTGCCCACGACACTTTCTTACAAAAACATTTTTTCCCGCACAGGACATAATATACCTACATATTTATAGTTTTTCTATAATCACTTCAGATAGAGAAAAAAGAAATGTGTAACACAATAAAGCTGTGATATATTATTTTGTGGTGGAGGCTAAAATAACTAATACATATAAGAAATAACACAACATATTCTTTAATAAAATTATCTATCCAGTAATAAAAAATCTAATAAAAAACTTTTCACATTAGTCCATTCATCCCAAAAGCCGCAATCGATTTTTGTATGCGCATTAATTTTGGACAAAAACACAATACAGGGTGTTTGATTTATTTTTATCTTCTATTTTCATAATGGAGCTACATAAAAGGAATATGGATTCTGTTTTAATTTCCATAAATAGGTCACTCGGTAGGCACTAACTAAGATTAGGTGGATACGATTTATTTATAGTGTCGGTTAAGTAATAACTAATATAAAGTAATAACAGTGTAGTAGATAGAAATAATAGTTATTATAGTAATCTCTTGTGTCAGTTGTCTAGTTGCCATCATCTAAATACAAATAAAATATGTAAGATAAGATATACTATACACCTCTCGCTTTTAACAGAAAAGTGGTGGCTACATAAAGCTAGTAATTGTTTTAAAACTATATAAAAAATGCAAATGGGTGAAAAACAAATCCCCTGTGGCATTATTACTTATCTATTGATACGTCATTTGGTGAAATCTTAAATCGGAGCTGTTATAGTTTAGCCGATACATACGTACATTTAAGGCTCCGTTTACGAAATTTCCCGATTTCGCTGATTTAACAGACGTGATTTAACAGTTAAAATACAGTATTTCTATAAGTTTTAATGCACAACATGTAAGATCATTTCAATTATAATCTAATGTTGGAGCTAGATTTTTATTTTTTTAAGTATTTTTAAATAATCCAACTCAAACCCGTGACAGTTTTGTGATTTTTGCTGTAAGAGGTTTAGAATATCACATTTTTATGGATTGTATTGACGTCTTAACGGTATGAAAAAAATACAATGCACTGTCGAGAAAGTCGTCTATAAAATGTTGGAATTACTTTTTACCACTTTAATATGAAATAGTTGAGTAAAAAAATATGTATCTCGGCAAAATTTTAGAGAAAATGGGCAAAGAATTGCTGTTAATTTCGGCAACTTGGAGCTGTAATTCATAAAAAGAAAAGGACAGAAATAATTTATAGATAAAATTCTATCCAATTCGAGAAAAAATAAATAAAAAAAAAAACAAATTGTGCCAAAAAACACGATTCAAAACAACCTAAATCTCACATTGTATTACTCGCCGCAAGGCTCGAGTCGGTTTTCCGCGCTTAAATATATTTTAAATCTAATAATTAATATATATTTTTTAAGTCTAATAAGGGGAAAAAACCTAATAACATTTCTGTAGCGATCCTTTGCAATTTCGTATTCATCGGCAAAATTTCGTATACGGACTCTTAATATAATATTTTATAGACTAACAAAATCATTATCCGTTCGTCGTAGTCGGGTGAACATTAAGACCTACAACTGTCAATCATCAAATTGAGAGCCCCTCAGGATTGAAGTTTATTCTAATAAACAATTATTATAATGCATTTTGAAGGTATATCGGCCCTCGACGTGTACATATCGTGAATTATTCAACACTAGTCCGTCGGTACGGTTACATGTTTTATTGTAAAATATTCTTTACCTGAAGGTTAATGTGGGGTGTTAAAAAAACAAACACCCCTTATACTTCCTAGTACGATGTGAATTGAGCCGCTAAAAAATGACTTTTTGCCAAAGATGGACTAGAATTTCGGGAATGTCAGAAGTCTCTACCTCCCTTACTAATAAAAAGAATAACTGTACTAAAATATATTATATATAATATAAAAAGTTATATATTTTGTCCTTCTCTGTTGTGTTAGAACTTAGAATATAGTCACTTTGGCGTACTTACTAAGACAATGTAAGGACGGACATTAGTTCGTTTTACATAGTGTATTTTATTTTTATTAGTAAGAGTCTAAGCGAAAGGGGCAAAATGTCCGTTCACTTTAAAACCTGTAACCAGCATTTGCGAACGAAACTCTCAAATATACAACTATAAAATCATCCAGATATAGAAACGTAACTACAAGATAGGATAATTTGTTTAGGACGTCATAAAGATAAGTCATTGATTCCGTAGATTGCGCAACGCTAAAACCCAAGAGCCAGCGATAGCCAGGTTTTCATTTTATAAAACCTGAAAGTTGACCTGTACATGACCCCTACAAAGGTAGGAACCATCTTAGCTGCGTGAATGTATTTTTAAGATCCAATAGCATCGTCGCGCTGGGCGATGTCATGGCAAGCTCACGTCAATGAAGCGATTCTATTGATTCTCAAAAACACATTTCTCGCAACCACAATTTTGCTGATGTTTGGTATAGAGATATCAGATACTTTGAGGCCCGGGAAAGGACCTAGGATACTTTTTATTTCAGAAAAATGTGCAGTTCTCGCACGATAAATGAATTTGTTAATAAAAATAAGAAAAATTGAGCACTATACTTTATCAAAGGTTATACTTTCAGAACTGGATACCTCCTAAAGTAACCGCGACTTAATCCATGGTTTCAGGTCGTTCTTACCTCTATAAGGGTAAGGCCAAAGTAGCGTAATTTTGTAAGTCGCAGAATTTCGGTTGGCAGAAATTCTGCTGCATTCAGTTTCATAGAAAATTCCTACTTCATTCACACGAGCGTAATTTTGTGTCATCAATTAGTATGAAAAATAATTTACGCGATCGAAATTCTGCGACTCACGACTCACAAAATTACGCTCGTTTGGCCTCACCGGTCATATATAGGTAACTTTCAGCTTTTATAAAATGACGAGTCAGTCGCTGGCTCTTGGGTTACAATGGCGGCGGTGGAAATTGTACAAAATTTAAGTCGGCGAAGCATTAAAGGGGACGTCGTCGGTTAATACTCCCCATAAGGGTCGGAGTGGCGCCGCCGATCTCGCCGTAGACAAATTTCTAAGTTCCACCGTCTTAGGGGCATTTCGTGTGTTACGTCAAGCATTTTTAAACCCCATGTTCTTTTGCGTGTCTTAGGAGCTGTTTATGTGTTACGTCACTTTTCCTCCTTTTGTACCCCTCTATGTTCCTTTGCGTGTACGGCCTCTGGGGCTGTCCTCATATTATCCTCATAATGTCCAGTTTTTAACTATTTCTTGATACTATTTTTGCGGCTTATATAAATGCCTCCAATGCAGCAATGGCAGCAATGGTTTAAAACCATTGCTGCAAAAAAAATCCTAAGTTTACTTTGGACTTTGGACATTGGACGTAATAACGTCTCACAATGAAACATTTGAACACCTCTTAACATTTTACTTTGTGTGACAAGTTGCGAACGTACTATGTGTATGACCCCTTATCCGTAGACTAACTTGCGTCTTGCTCACGACTTATCATCAATTAGTTTTATCAGCTTTAGATTACACATGGAAAAGTACTTGTATAGTTTATGAAAAGTTTCTAGTCTTTAATGGCTTTCGAAAATTGCAGTACTTTTAATCTACCTACTTCATAATTTATTTAATTATAAAGAACTATATAATTTGAAGTTTATACTTAATTAATAATTATTATTGTCGACAGTAAAATATATTCTTCTCTAGACATGATATCTAATGGTGGTAGATAATAATTAATAATTATGATAGTTATTTATATGGTATAAATAATTAATTAAGTATATAATAATTAATATTATAAATAACTATAATATACCAAATAAAAACTCACCGAAACCAGGCATGTTATAATATGTAATATTATGGTGCATATCATACCTACATTTTATCTTAATACTAAAATGTCCAAAAAAATCTTAAAATTTTTGTGTCTCGTTGCTTAGACCATAGTTCCCTCCTCGGTTGTAACGTTCGGAATAAATTTTGGCTTATCGAGTGAACTGCGGCATATATCATCGGATTAGTGCGGTGATTTTCCTTGAGTTATTCTTTAAAAAAATTCGACAATCTTTTGATCATCTAAAACTGGTTTCGCCTTCCGAGTATATCACAATATAAGCAGTATAGAGTAGACCATCTACAGTATTAGACCGCCCATATTGCCCTAATGTAGCAGAAGTTATGCTACAGAAGATTGTCGAATTTTTTTATAGAATAACTCAAGGAAAATCACCGCCTCCGGGCAAGGATGGGAACCTGCCCGGCTTAGCTAGTCCCGGCGCCGAGGGGAACACTTCAGTTTGCCGGAGCGTTCCCTTACTTTGGCGGAAGACCGGTCCCTTTTGAGATAGACCGGCCAGTCGTGGAGGGAGTCCTGCGTTAGACAGATCCAGGACATCCCTCCGTATACGGCTGAAGGCAAACCGCAGGTGGTTTTAGTGGGTAAGAGTCCCACATAATATGCAGAACGCACACATTAGAACGGCTACTTTTTAGCTTATCGATCCGTCGCAAATAAAACAAATTCATTTCTTACAAAGCAAATAATTATAATGTAGCAGTTGATACCAGCTTGTGCGAATTGCGATGGATAATTTTAATTAATCTTTAAAGTAACAAAATATAAGCAAATTAAAGCAAAAACTTGGTATTTTATTTTAAAGTTAACAAGTGTCGTGGGCTCTTAAGAGCCCGGGTAACCCTCGAAATTCTCATACATACGTAATACCAAAATCATTTTGTCGTACGAAAATATTTAACATGTTTGATTTATTTTTCAGCATACAATAGTAATTACCTAGGTTCCTGAACAAAAATTAACTTCAAAATATTTAAACACTAAAAAAATTTTTTTTGTGTAAAATTTTTTTTTACTAAATTTACTACTAAATATTTAAACACTAAAAAATAGAGTAAAACACTAAAAAATATATAAAAAAATAGTAAATATACTACAAAATATTTCAACTCCAAAAAATATTTTTTAGTATTAAAATATTTTGTAGTAAATTTACTAATTATTTATAATTTTTTTAGTGTTTTACTCTATTTTTTAGTGTTTAAATATTTAGTAGTAAATTTAGTAAAAAAAATTTATACACAAAAAAAAATTTTTTAGTGTTTGAATATTTTGAAGTTAATTTTTGTTCAGGAACCTAGGTAATTACTATTTTAAGCTGAAAAATAACTCAAACATGTTAAATATTTTCGTATGACAAAATGATTTTGGTATTACGTATGTATGAGAATTTCGAGGGTTACCCGGGCTCTTAAGATATCTATAAGTAAGTCTACTGTGTGGTGTTAATACTGTGTTCGTATGGGGCCTTGAGTTCCACCGCTACTACAAAATTATGATTTAATATTTTAAATGCCACATAAATATTCCTTTGAATTTTATATTGTCACTGGATCGCTTCATTTTAAACTTAGAATTAGTATCGAATTAAACGTATAATTACCAAAACATTAAGTTTTTGTGCTGCATAATAATCACCTCAATTATTATTCTACCGTAAACGCTACGGAAATTTTCGGTTTTTCAATTTTTTGTATACGTGTGAGTGTCTAGGGTTGCCACGCGTCCGTTTTAATTCGGACGAAGTCAGGCTTTTTTTGTGTCAAGCCAATATTTAGGATATTATAATAGCACTTTGGAAATGTCACATGAAATACAAAGACGGCAGATTTTGAACTATTCGCTGCATAAAATATAATCAATAATCAAGGCGAGCGAGGCGAGCCCTAGTATATCCCACAAGTCCAACAATCTGAGCACTTTTGTGGTACACTTTACGGAAAAACTATCACAGAGGGTAAGAGTTAATGTGCAAACCCCTAGAAGCGTGGTGTCCGGCTTTTACAAATCTTCAGTAATGCTGGCTGATTTGTCCGGCTATAAGTTTTGACAACCCTACTCTTATTTTACACAATATTATTACTTATTAGTTGAAAATATTCCACGCACGCGGACCAGTGGAGTGTTAAGAAAAACGAGCGTAAGATCTCCGCTTTTTGTTAATAACAGATAAATCGTGTACGTTAGTATTACGTGACTTCACAGTAGCAGAAAATTCGATTAACTGAAGCCGGAGTGATATTTATGTGCCGGATTTATGGGCGAAATATTAAAAGCGATCAATTTGGGGGACGAGTAATTACGAATACGATTTCGATACATCCGGAGTGGAATTTATTGATAAGTTTACTGTTTAGGTGTATACTGTGATCGTGGATGAAGTTCGATTTGCAGAGATATGTTAAGAAAATTGTGTAGTTGATTATTAATTGCTAATTTTTAATGACTTCAAAGAGCGTCGCGCTAGTAAAATTCAAGAAAATTATTTTGGGAGGGCGGGTTAAATCACCAATGTCACACGAGTGCGCATGCACCTTTTTATATTGAAACAGTTTTTTTTTTGTAAAGACTTTATTCCGTTTCTAGACAATGCAGAATATGTGTAGGTATTGCAGTAGTGATTAGAAGCAACATAAACTTTTTATGTAGGTAAACATTTCTACTTGTACTTTCTGTTGGCTATATTCTGAAATGTAATTAATTCCACAAAATCAGCCAAACACGGCACACAAATAGTTATTTCATTTCTAACACCGCATAAGTCTAGTCACCTAATAAGTAAGCTATTGTTTTATTTTTTCTCTCCTAAAAAGTTGGTATTTTTGACTAACGCGGTGTTCGAACTTAAGCCCGGCCGCACATTATCCGAAATTTCTGATCGGAAAAAGCCGGAACGCACTCTGTTCAATGTTCATAATATACATTTTGTTGTAGAGCCCGCATACTATCAGAATTCTGAGGTGTTAAAATGTATGAGCGGGGCGGGGTGTCCGAATTTTTCTGATCAGAAATTCGGATAATGTGCGACCGGGTTAGTGGTCGAAATGACATTTGGGAAATGTCCATAAACGCAACAGTCTTGGTGCGGCGACAAATCCGTCAGGCGGGCGACAGGCCATATTTTGTCGCGCGTTAACGCTTGATGAATCGCGCGACTCCTCCGCGTTCCTCGCGATTTATGTACACACGCATTATAACATTATTGAATCGAATCGCAAACGTGCTTTCTTTGTATCCGAGGTGATTTAAACTTATTCAGATTCAAAGACATTGCTAAGAATTTAAGATCACTCTTGTCGGAGGCCTTTGCTGTTTACAAAATATTATAGTTTTTGGTATTGGTTATTGGCACTAAAATATCTGTCTACCTTCACATTTGTTTTTGGCTGCCTTGTACGGCGTACCTCACCTAGTTTCTCATACTGTACCCATAATAAACAATGCAACAAGCTTATCTGTAAATGTATTATATTATGTAGAATTAATAAACATAGAGTGCAAATCACAGAAAGTTAAAATGTTAGAGTTAATTTCAAAAGCACCTGAGTTTCAAAACATGTTACTATGTTGACGCGGTCGAGTGAAGTCGTTTAAATTATTGCGGTGGGGGTCGACCACAAAAAATCTATTTTATTTCCAGCACGAAGTTAGCTATAACGTGTCCTATCTCACACCGGCCATAAAACTCGCAACTTTTTCCCGTCGAAGGAATAAAACCGACCGCAGCGGCGACTGAAGTTCAGCAATAAAAGGAGTCATAAATAAAATTTCTATACGCCGTGCGAACCACTCGACTGTCTCACATGTAAATACGTCCTCATCGAAACAATAAAAAAGTTGCGAAGCTTTAAACAAGAAATGTTTTATTGCTCTCACGCGTAATTTAACAGTTCTATCTATCTACACCTCGTGGGGACTAAGATACGCGCGCGTATCGTCGAAATTTTACGCGCGAAGAGCTGGTGATCCGCCGCCGCATCGGTGACAAGTTATTACTCAACGCGCCGTAACTATTTATACGGTGTCCTCTTTTACTATGGAAAATTTTTAAACCGACCCGATCAGACTTACAAACGAGTATGAATATCATGGTATCGCTCGGAATACGTTGATTGAATTGCGATTGTATTATTGCTGACGGTTGACCGTTAGTCTCTACAAGTTGCGAACACGGTTTCATAACTTTTTTGTGACTTAAAAACTATGTGCGGTTACCTCGCAACGCAACGGAGTTGTGTCCTTAGCGAGGAGAGTCAAACTCATCTTACAGCCCAATTTCACAAACGACTGTTAAAGTTAATGCTCGTATTAATATCACGTTAGCTCTTTCGTTTTTTCGTATGAATGAATTACATGACATTGTAACAAGCTTAACACTAACAGAAGCTGGTGAAATTGAGTCTTAAGAACGCAATTAAACCACTCCACAGAATCTAACTCCATCATCTCTTTCCAGAACTCGATCCGCCACAACCTGTCGCTGCACAACCGGTTCATGAGGGTCCAGAACGAGGGTACGGGGAAGTCCTCGTGGTGGATGATCAACCCCGACGCCAAGCCCGGCAAGTCCGTCCGCCGACGAGCGCTGTCCATGGAGACGTCCAAGTCCGAGAAACGGCGAGGCAGGGTAAAGAAAAAGGTATTATTTAAGTCCGCGCTTGTAGCGAGGGTCCGCTCTGTCGAGACGCGACGACGCAATCTGCCATCATCGTCAAAGAGCTGAAGAAATGGAACATTGTCAAAGAGATAACGATTATTATCAGATTAAAGCTAAAATTCATCACGCTTAGGCGCTGCGTTTCTCTGTAGAAGTACTGAAAAAGTAGTGAACTGTGCGTTGTGAGGATGTGTTTTATGATCCAATAGAATCGCCGAATGAGGCAGAGTGGCAGATAAATGAAGCGATTCTATTGGTTCTTTATAAGACATCGCAACGAAGCTGATCTCAGCACCGGTGGAAATGCATCTTGAAATAAAGAAACATCAAAATCTGTCCATTGTTGTTGCGCTATGATACCACAAGATTAAAACTTATACTTACCCCAGAAGAATCATAAATTTTTGCGTCGCGTCTCGGTTCGAACTGACCCAAAGAAGTAGGTAGCGTGGTATGGTAATGGTCAACTGAATCTGAGTATCATCATCATCAAGAAGATCGCAAAGATTCCTGAACCCCGATGGTTAAAAAAACTTTGCAGCTTTGGTCCTTGTTTCAAAATTGATGTTTAATGTAAGTGAAAAATGAAAATCCGATTTCGTAGTTTGATAGACCGTAACGAGTTTGATAGGTAACGGACTGGATCAAGCCAGGGGCCGTACCACGAAACCGTTTTGAGACTCAAACAATCGAATGAGAATACCGCGTCCTACTCTAACAACGTCGTCTCACGTTTGTTAGAGTAGGACGCGGCATGTGTAACACAACAAATCCCAACATTAACTTAGATCTAGCTTAGTAGTCATAATTAATATTCATTGTTCCCGTGGTGCTTTCCCTTTAATTCTTTGACTTTCGGTCATTGCAACTTTGTGCTGTCTTCCGCTATTTATGGGGAGGGAAACTGTACACTTCCTACTCCTCCTATCTTCTTCTGATTAAATTCGTCGCGGGTCCCAAGACAGCTTTAACATGTCCCTCGGGCTCCCTGAGATCATATCAAAGGGTTTTCGTGGTTGGATACCGCTGTCGATCCTGGCGACACAGGAGATACAGTGGTGGGAATGTGTGGTGGGCCAAAGCCCGTTTTAAAAAGTAGGACGCGGCATCCTGGTAGGCCTAAAGTAACGGAGCTGCATTAAACATTTTTTTGAATTGGAGTACTGATCCTTGGTACCAATTGTTACTTGAAACCGAAACTTGACCGCAGTTTACCAATTACCACGCTTATAGTAGTGTAGACTGTAGCAGATAAAGTAGTGAAGTATGTAGTTCGATTGAAATGTTCAAAACATAAAAAGTATTCGAAAATTATGTTCTAATGAAAATTACTTGTATGAAAGTATGAAAGTCACAATAACAAACCAATTTAGATAAATTTCAATTTACAGTATTTTGGTATTGTCTATCTTTTATCCAATAGTGAGCTCCTTCACCTTCACTATTGGATAAAAGACACTCCCTCACAATAGGACAATGTTACTTTTAAATTATATAACTATTAACCTACCAATATACAAAAAATCTGCTGGTTAGGGTTCATTGAAGTAACATTGTCCTACAAATAGAACAATTCATTTTTAGGACCATCAAATCGAAGTATGAAATCCTAAATCCTTTCTATCTCTGTTAGCTACCACTTTCAAGATTTTTCGCAGATAAAAAAGTTGTTTGAAAAAAAGATAAAACTAAAAAACTCACAAAAAATTTGCTGGTTAGTAAGCAAAAAAAAATTGTTCTAGGGCTCCCTGACTACAAATCTAGCTTTTAGATTACGTTTACAGGATATATAATATATATACATCTCAATGAATATATAATATGAATAATTTGTATTAATTTTGAAAATATAATATTAAAATGTGTCGAAAATAAAACCAACTTTAAAACCAACGAACCCGGAACTGAATATCTCGACTGAAGAAATTTGATATTTTATAGCTCCAAATTGCCGCATAAAGATAAGTTTCAATCCAGATCAATTTTCGAAAATGCTAATTTTTGTTTTAAATTGTAAATATTCAGGAGTAAATAAGTAAATAAAATAATAAATAATAATTATTTAAGATAAAAAAAATATCAAGAATCATGATAAATGTCGAATATAGAAGGCGTAAAATGGACGATAGCACCGACAGAAATATCGGGAATATAGAAACATTGAATATTAATAAGCGGACGGATCAGATTATCGAATAAATGTAACAGTCCAAAAACCGGTTCAACTTCACTAGACACCAAAACTGTCTGTTGAGATAACGAGGATAGGTCTGCTCGATTTTGATAATGTCGCAAAAGTCATGCATATTAATGTTTTAACAAATTAGAGATAAAAGAGCTGATAGACGCGAGCACTAACAGTTAAATAAAATAACAGAGATACGCTCCAAATCAAATAATTGTACGACAGAGTCAGTAATAAAATTAAATGATGCAACAGTTAAAAATTGAATGTCGAGAGCGCGATGCAAGTGTACTTTTGTAAAATTTGGCGCGTATCTATGGTACTGCTACGATTGTAATAACAATAACGACATCTTCATGCAGCCCGAAACGCTGAGGAACGGAGCGACAGCGGACGCGACGCCCAGCCCGAGCAGCTCGATCTCCGAGAGTCTAGACATCTTCCCCGACTCGCCCATCCACAGGTAACTACACCAGAGTACCGGCTTCATAAAAGTAGTAGTTGTTAGACTAGCTGAACTAGTTGCTTCACTAGACCCCGCAGAGGAATCGTGGCAAGCGGCCAACCGCGGACGTTTGCTGCGATACTAATTCGACTTTAAAGGAGCATAATTCACCTCCGAGTGATGCGATCGAGGCCGTGCCAAGATGACGATCCCCCGATCCGCACGAGATATCCACTCGCAAAAACTACGTTGATATAAATAAAACTCCGTTGACCACGGCAATAAAAATGAGTTACGACAACACTGTTACTTTACGATAAAAGGCTTTAAATCATTCGCGACCATTAGATGATGAGTTATGTCCGCTGACTTTCATCATTTCGCCGATATTTAACATTTATAGCCGAATATCCGTCGGGATTACGCATAATTGACGTTCATGTCGGCGAGCTCGTCCTCGACGAGCCAATAACGCTGTTCTTACGGGGCCGTATCTCGTCGGAACGACCCCGTAAATATATTTCTGCGCTGACCATTTAACATGACGACGACCGCCTCATTACCCATTCGAGTCGTCAGGCCTCGATGCGGGCGTTAGTTTTGCATGCTCCCCATTAAATCGATAGAATTATCTAGACGACCTAGAATTTTGTTTCCGCTTAGGATTCTAATTATTTGCGACCGATGAATTATGCGGCCTCGGAGGTTTCGGCGAGGTCGCATCTTTCGTCGTGTGACGAGTATAATTTTTAACGCTTGTTCGCTTTTGCGTAGCAACAATTTTCAGTTGTCGCCGGACTTCCGGCAGCGGGCGTCGTCGAACGCGTCGTCGTGCGGCCGCCTGTCTCCTATCCCGTCGCTGATAGCCTCGGACCCGGAATGGGGGGCGGATTACGCCCCGGCCTCAGATTTTCCGACGAGTGACTTTACGCAAGCCGATTTCGCCCAGGACGAGACGCTAGCCGGGACCCTCGCGGACTCCATGAAGCTCCATACGGCCGATCCATTCCTCACAACAACGTAAGGTTTTCTATTTGCTTGCGCTACTTTTATTACGTAGTAATTTTATAGGCTATAGATAGTTTTTGATTAAAATTTATATAAGTCATCATCAGAGTCATCGAAATCCAGGTTTGTTAATCAACTTTACCTTCATCATTTTTTGTAATAGACAAGGTAATAGACAAGGGCAAACAATTACTTGAAGTTACATCTTGTGGCACTGGACGCAAGTGTCGCCGTTTATTAGAATTGTAACTCTTAAAATTCTTATAATCTTAAAAAATTCACTCATCAAAATGAAAACTTAAATAACGAATGAAGGTTGTTCATTCCCCACAAGGGGAGGACGGTAATCTAATCGGACTGATCGCAGGGCTCGTGCACACGATATGCACAAAATGAGACCGCTCATTTTGTGCATATCGTGTGCACGAGTCCGGTCAGACACCTGCGCTCATTCCGATCTTCTTTACCTTTAACCCACCCATCAGGTACGTTCCAACCACATCATCATCGTCGTCCGGCGGCAACTACCGGTTCGCGTACGCGTGCCCGCGCCACCCACACGGAGGCTGCGCGTGCGCCGCGCTTTACCCCGCTCACCCCGCGCACCCGCAACACAACCACCCCCTCGAGCGGTTCCTCCGACCGCCGCCGCCTGCTGACCCCGCTGATATCATGCAAACAGGTGATTTGACAGTTTCAACTTTCAACCAGTGGCTCTGTTCTTAATTTCTTATATTGCAACTACTTTGTAACAATATGTTGTTGAAGTTTTCAGTCAACTTTCATACAATAACATCTGTTCTTATATCTAAATGAAAAGTTGATGGAGCTTCGTTTCTTTTCCTATCAAACAAAATAGAACAGTAACACAAAGTACGACAAACTACAAACAAGAAACGTCCAATGACTGACCTTCAAAAAGACCAATAAAAACGCTTAATAATAATTGACGTTGCATTGGTTTGACATTAGAATACGATTTTGGAATTTTATAGGAAGCCAATCGCACTTAAGGCCCTATAGACCCAATTTTACATGACTTTGAATCAATAATAAACAAACAAATAGTGACTTTTAAAAGCCAAAAAAAAAAAAAATACACATTGTTGTTTACTTAATGTACTTTGACAATTTGTGGTTCGAAACATAATATTGAAAACTTCACTCGATCAAAAATAACTCCGAAGAGGAGGCTAAATTCGAATATTTTGTGATATTTTTCTTATGATAGTTTTACTTTCAAAAATCATATCTACGAAAAGCTCATAACTTAAAGAAGAATAATTTGTGGTTACATTTTGCATTTTGGTTTAATTATCAAAGAAAAAGGGTTTTTTTTCTCCTATTTCGCCCTATCAAGTACGCGGCGAGCGTCGTAACTAGGGTTGCTGAGGATTCCTCTTCCGCTTCCTCATAATGAGGAAGTTCCGCAATATTTTGGGTTCCTCAACCGTTACCGCATCCTCATAAATAAAATTAAAAAAATCCTCTTCCGCTATCGCTTCCTCAAAATTTAAGAGGAATTTATGAGGAATTTCACTACGCATGTGCGTCGCGTATCCAATCATGGCAACGCACATGCCAGAGCGCGAGAATGTATCATTCACTCATCTTTTTTTGTGTGCGTGTGTATGTTACTGAACTCCTTAACTGCTGGACTGATTTTGATGATTCTTTATTGTGTGTGTTTTGATAATGGCTTAGATTCATAGTTTGGTCCACTGGAAAATGCCCTTTAATTATTTTTTGTGTAATGTATGTACCTAGTTATGTACAGACAGGACAAAGGCTTTTGGGTTGGGTCCGCTAGTATTTATAATTTCCTATCATCCTATTCCTCATCCGCTTCCTCATCCGCATCCTGTTCCTCAAAAAATATCCTCTTCCTCATCCGCATCCTCTAAATTTGCGCGTGACAATTCTTCTTCCTCCTCCTCTTCCACATAATCACTTCCTCAACAACCCTAGTCGTAACCGCCACTGTACAAGGCGCGCTGATATGAATGTTATTTTAATGTCCTTTTCGTCGATATTCGTACTGACAGACATCGACCTGCTAGTTTTCGGGTCTATAGGGCCTTAATGTGTTCTTTATGAATCGGAGTGTGCAATGTGCATACTTAATGAGCCATTTTGGTCTGTCAGTAAAATTTAAAAATGATCTTTCGATTCTTGCTTAAAGCTCGATCACACCTATCGAGTAGAGTGGCGATAAAGTGCTCTCGGCCTCGTCTCGCCACTCTACTCGGTAGTATTTCACATACAAATTCCCAAGACCATCTAACCTTAAAGAAACCATCAAACCTTTTCCTCCACAGAGAATTGTCAAACCCAAATGGTGACGTCGTCGGAGATGAACGGGGACATGATGTCCGGAGCGATGGGGCCGACCACGGTGATGGGGCAGATCATGGGGGCGCTCAACACCGGCCTCGCGGAGGACCTCAACATTGAGTCCCTGGGGCAGTTCGACTGCAACGTCGATGAGGTAGGCTTTGGTAAACTACGGAGAGGAGAAGTAGCGTTAGAGCGAGATGCAACATATTGCCGGGACGATGGGGTCGACCACGGTGATGGGGCAGATCATCTTACTTAGAAGTTAGAGGTTTTTTCACCACTTGCTGATACGTGCTGGCCAGGCTATCCACACACATTCAGACAGAGTATCAGATAAGTTGTGGATAGCCTATCCGACACTACATAGCGTCAGAGCGAGATACAACATGATTGGCTGACGTGTAGGACTGTGCGCCGATTTCAGCAGCAAACGACACTGCAAACCGCAAAAAGTTGCTGAGAGATCTACTGTCCACTACGTTGCAAACGTTGATATGTCCGATAGTAATAATTGGCAATTAGAACAAGCCTTATTAGACCCTTATATCTGCAAATATTATCGTATTATAACACAGTTTCTGATGTTTTAAGAGCTTTATTTAATCTCCAGCGTTAATAATAATAATAATAAATATTCTTTATTGTGCACACACTAAGAAGTAAAAAGACAACAATTATCAACTTATAACTACAGTGTACCACAATGGCGGCCTTATTATTAACACAATAGACATAACTTTACTAATAAGTAATAAGTAATTTAGCGTTGTTGATTTAAATATTGTTGTGACTACAAAAAAGCGCCAATGAATGACTAAAGGCACAAGTTGGAAGCCGGCTACATGAAGCGGCAGCAGACGATGTGTCGTCGCGACGCTACTGGTTTCTATGTATTTGTATGAAAAGTGCCGCTAGCTGCGAAGGGTATTTCGTAGAAATATACAGAAACCAGTAGTGTCGCGACGACACGTCATCTGCGGTTGCTTCATGTCGCCCGCTGACAACCGGCACCTTAGTAAATAGACATTTTAAGGGGGCGACTAACCCAAAATAATTTTTGTCCATTTTATAATTCATTTTTATTCTTGAAAATATATAGATACTACATGATATTTCCAAGAATCTGATCTTAGCGAAAACACGATAAGTACTTACCTTAAAATTTTCTCGATAGAAAAAAATCAAAAAGATACTTATAATTTTCACGAATTTTTCATATACTGCCATAACCGTGCATTAAACTAAGTTAATATTGTAACACATTGTATAAAATTCTATCACTCAGATACTGACCTGGCGGATTTTTAAAATGTTGTATATTTATCGAGTTATTAAAAAAAACTAACTTGGCGATGATTCCGCGTCGTCCCTTTTCACCTGGCATATGAAAGACGGGCGTGAGTGTGAAGAGAGAAGGAAGATGATTTTTTGGGCTACACGCCTTCTTAGTGAATAGTCATTTCAAAAACCCTCAGAAACTGCACTAGCGAAGTATATACTGAGTATCCCGGGCCGGTATGCCTGTATCGCGATGACCTTTGGAGCGCGAGCGTGGACTGCATGTCGTCATGCTCGGGTCAGGGCACGTCTACGAGATAGCATCCATAATAATATTATAAATGCGAAAGTGTGTCTGTCTGTCTTAAGGCGCTATATCGAAAGTAATTTTACCGCAAGGGCAATTTTATACTTAATTTTTATGACTATAAAGTCGTAAATACGTTGCGGCCAGAAGCTATCGGCTCGCTCGGAAAACATGCGAAAAAACGTAATTATAATCATTTAAAAAATAACTAGGAGCATTTAAGCAAAATGCTTCTATACGATTTTGAGTTGCAAAGGTGTCTATCAATTAGACTAATTTCCTACAATACATCTATTTTTGTTTAAAAATAATCTTCAAATTTCGTATTTTTAAGAGGTAATTTCGAAAATTAAATGTATCGAGGCAAAATACATTAATCGTGTTTCTAGTTCAAACCTAGATAAGGTTATGAAGATATTATGTATATCTCATTACCAGATTTGTAATATTTCTGAGGGTCCTATAGTATTACGTCAAAAAGGACAGTTTTTTCAATATAGCGCCTTAAACAACTGGATGCCCTTCGAGTCCAGAGTTACTTTGAGTCCCAGTAAAAACATTAACTTCCCGTCAAATACCTTAAAAACTAGGCACTACTTAGGTATAAAATGCCCGGTATGTGAGAGCGGTTCCTTGTACTATTTCTACCGCTGTCTCCACAGTCAGATTCATTTATTCTAAGACGTAGGTTACACGATCAGTTTTTTATCAATCTGATCCATCAGTCTGGTAAAGATTGACGGTAAACCGATCGTCTAACTCTCGGATTGATGGACTGATATTTTTTATTATGTACTTTTTATAATCATCAGTATTCCGTATAACAGTGATGAATATTCCAGGTGATAAAGCACGAGCTGAGCATGGACGGCACGCTGGACTTCAACTTCCCGCAGCAGCAGTCGGCCATGGCGGCGGAAGCAGAGAGCCAGTTCGTGGCGCCCGCGCCGCCCGTGCCCACCACCCTCGACAACGGGGCCGCGCGCCCGCCCTACACCGTCGCCCCCTCGTGGGTCCACTAGCTACCTACCGCTTCGGGGTTCCATACCCCTGCAACCAGGGGTTCCCGACCAGGGGTTACGTCCCTGCATCCAGGGGCTCCGTATCCCTGCTCACCAGGGGCTCCTAATTGCGATTCAATACCCCTGTCAACCAGGGGCTCCCGACCGGGGTACTGTATCCCCGATTCACGGGGTCTTCGGGTTACCGACCCCTGCGACTTGTAAATATTGTTACGTTGTAGTCGAGATTTTTGTTCATGTTAACTAATGTTAGAGTTTTATTTAGTGTTAAGGGTTACCGAGTGAGTGTCAATTGTGTTTAGGGTAAGGCTAGTGGGCTCGTGGGGGGGCGCAGGGTGCGGAAGGCCGACATGTGAAAACAACATGAAGGTAAATACTAAATTGTTTTGTCAAGGCTTATCTAATAATAACTTAAATTGTCTCGTAGTCACGACGCGATAGCGCTATTTATTGGTCGTGGAAAAACACAGACGACGCGTGTGAGTTGACTAATCTTAAAATTATGTTTAATTATTATATAATGCTTAAAACTAAAAAAAAACTATCCAGAAAAAAATTAAAGGAATTTTTATGATGCAACACAGAGAGCGGGTATTAAATAAAGCGCGTAAAAACGCAATGTAGAGCCTAGCGTTTAGAAACTAAACGCGTATTTTTCAGCTCGTGCAAAATCGAACTTTGGTCCAAATCATGACTCACATAACTTGAAATTAAATGACAAAATATAATATCTCGTGACTCTGGCTCAATTTAACCATAAACTGCCATACAATTAATACGTCTTCAAACGAAGATTTGTCGCGAATATTCCTTTTAACAAGACTATGAAACTTTTTCCTTTAGCGCCAAAACGAATAATTCGTTAAAATCATGAAGAAAAATGAGGACATTGAAATATTAGCGGACATTTAACAATACGGCGTCCATAAATCTGGTGCCCGCGATAATCCACCGAAAGTTTTCCAGTCGAGTGTCCAATAACTTGCTCTGCCGGTATCGGTCGCGCTTTGTGACCAAACTTGAGGATTTTGTGAGACTAGATCTTACGAAAATTAATCAAATCAAATCATTTATTTCGGGCATCAAAGGCCCATATAACAGATACCTTAAATCTAACATACATATTAATTATATAATAAATACCTTAAAAGTAACATACATAATATATTTTTTATATATACTTAAAAACTAACACTGTCACGTTTTGCCGGCGACATGACTCGCTTCGTTCCGGAGTCTCCCCCGGAACCTCCGATAGACTACATCCATCGGACAGAACTCCGGCGCCTCGAAAGTCGACAGAATTTAGAAAACGTTTAAAATCAAAATACATTATTTTGATGTTAATAATCTGTACAATGGGCCAGAATACGCGGAAAAATAATTCACTACATCGATAACATTGTGGCGGTACCCACAATTCGCCTAACATTCCTGCATCGCGCTATCGAAGTTTTCTAGCGCGGCGGTATATATAAGACAGCTGAAAAGTATCACGTGGGCTCCGGCCTGACCGAGCATAACAACTCGCTTGGTCGGAAGATCTTCCTTTGGCCTTCAGACATTTCCCACATTGGTGACCCTCGACAGAACACGCCTCCTTCATCATCATCACTCAACGCCCCTCCGCACCGCGCCAGCCAGCACCGCCTCATCGGGTACATCGTCCACTAGCCGCAATGTACCGCGGCCTGGGTGACTCCGCATCGGCATCATCGGGCTTTCTCACTGCACCGACCGGTCAGCAAGCAGAGCACATCTCTCCTGGTCAGCACGTAGCATCGGCCCCGCACGGCAGCTTATCCGACTCACTGGATCCCGTGCAGCAGCTTACAGTTCCGACTCACTGGGACTCACTGCAACAGTTCCGACTCACTGGAACTCTCTGGCACTGGCGACTCAAGCGACAAGACTTCAAGATTCGACCTCCGGTCTTCGGGGGGGAGTGATGTGGCGGTACCCACAATTCGCCTAACATTCCTGCATCGCGCTATCGAAGTTTTCTAAGCGCGGCAGTATATATAAGACAGCTGAAATGTATCACGTGGGCTCCGGCCTGACCGAGCATAACAACTCGCTTGGTCGGAAGATCTTCCTTTGGCCTTCAGACATTTTTGTGAGTCACAAATTAGTGAATTTCAGTCATTTATGCAAATTGGTCTCGATATAGTATATTTTTTAATTATTATTGTAAATATGGAAAAGTTCGTAATCTAGGGGCATTTCTCAGAAATAGAAGAATCGTAAAGTCGTAGAACCATAGAAGGCAAAACAGAAAATAACTTTTTGAGTCGTGCACTTTCACAGTGAACTATATACATGGGATACATGCACATTACACAATGTTATCACATATTTTTTACACTCTATAATTATATTATGTTGTAATTTAAATGGTCGCGCGTCTTTTGTCTTTAATATCTAGGCAGGCAAAGCGAGTCCCATATATTTCTCCCGCATGCTCAACCTACACAAAACGATATTGTTTCGTGAAAACAGCGTACGCCAATCTGACCCCATTCGCTGGTATTTAAGACGTAGATAGGGGAAGTTACTCCGTTCTTGCACTTTTCGTTTAGTGTGTGATATATTAGCGGAGATAACCAACTTCTGCTATTTCTGAAGGCATTCGTTTTGTCCGTTAATGGATGAATTAGATTGTATTTTAAATTTGCTATATATATAGGCTCAGTTGAGTATTGTACTTGGTACTAGGAAGAAACTAAGATTAAGAGAATAAAAACGTTTATTTGCAAAAATATGGTAGTTACAGGTTAAAGTTTTTAAGTTACTAATAAAGTTTGGTTTAGTGCGTTGTTTTTTGTCAATTAATTAACTCGGATAGATAAACTATGAAAAAATTATATTTAGGCCGATTTGTTAACTATGACGACGACATTGTTTTTGTGGCCTTAACTAGTTTGTACAATATGCATTTTTCAAAATGTATATTGTACAAACTAGTTTATCGTTCAACATTATAATAACTTATTCTAGCACAGCAATTAACCACAAAAAGACACACATCCTAATGATTTAAAAACCTCAGCACCGAGAATATTTATAATTAGATTGCGAACGTGGCCCGCGATTCGTGATTCAATTTCACCAGTCAATGGGCACATTTATGCCCTAATGAGGGAGACCGGGCCGGTAATTAATCATATCATTTCAGTGCCCCGCTCTATTGCCTCCGAATAAAAACCTGTGATAGATTAAACCCGTGTTAATGACTTGTTTTTTAGGGTTAGACGTCTTTAGCAGGTTATTTTAATCTTTTTAACGAAATTTTTCCTCGCGAAAACAATGTTTTTTTTGCTATTTAACGATTTCTCATTAAACGGCACAAAGATTTGTGTGCCTTTCTTGTACTAATGGCGTTGTAAAAACATTCTTGAATATTTTTTCTTCTTATTCTTTTAGATATTGGTCATGTGTGCATGGTTATTACTTATCAAAATATTTTCAACTTAACATGAAACAGCATTTTCATGTTAAAAATAAACTTACTTAAAATATTCTAATTTCTAACTCCAGTCTTATCATGTACTTATTTCCATCAGTCGAGACAAACGATGTAACGGAAAAATCAACACGGAATTTTCAAGTTTTAATAAAGTTATAATAAAAACCCGTCAAGTTTAACAAACTGATTTTCATAAGCAGTCGTTTAAATTTGGCGGCTCATCCCGAATTCTGTTTCAGTACGTAATTAGGTGAGCCTACCTTTACGGACGATTTCTTTCGAATCACTGAATTACTTTTGGCCCTTCTGTCATTAGTGTTAAGGCCCTCGCAGGGGTAAAATAGGTGTGAAGGAAAAAAAGTTTTCAATTGCGTTACGAGGGATATTTATTCTGCCTCCCCTAATAAAAGGCTCCTTTGCTCTTTTTATCGATGTCCCCTTATTTTAAATATTTGCCCCATGGTCTTGGGTCTACATGAATTATACATCGGTTTTGATCAACTTATAATTTACTTCACGTTTTTAAAGTATGCAAAGTTATGGAGGAACCATTAATACAATAAGGATAAAGGTACAATAATATGCGTTTTTCTGTATATTGAATTTCGATGGTAATAACTAAATAGTTACTACGTTTTAGTAAGACAAGAAGGTAATAATCATGTCAATTTAACTGTACCACAGAATACAAATCACTAAATACTTACTACTATCACAGAATACATAAATTAGTACTCTAAATCTGGTATTTCATATAGACAATAGACATAATGTATCTACATCAAATTTTATAACTAGATTTGAAACTCGCGGTAAAGCACGTAAAAATGTAGTTAACTTTTAATTTAACTCGATAAAAATTGTCAAGGACTAGTGACTACAGCGTCAATACGAGCGGGGGACTGTCAATTTGTAGGCGCGGTGCGGTGCATACTCAAGGAGGTCTTTATTGTTTGACGACGGACTTTGATCGGTTATTTAAATGAACTTTGCGCTGTCAATTTTTTATAAGAGCCGCATACGTTATGGTCTGTGATTTTCTTGATTTTATGGCCGCGGATCAAAAAATTGAATTGATATTTTGACGCTTTTTAGAAGTTTTGTTACTTGATTGTGGTTTGGAGTTCCTGTATGTATCGACTATAAAACAGTAGATAGATATCTAATGGTTCATTACTAATTAAATCGTACCTAATATAATTAACTGATGAGATAAGATATTGCTCCTTCGTCCGCGTCAAGAAACAATAGAAGTATAATTTTTTCTTTTACATCATTTTCACCGATTGCTCGCATCTATTAATCGTTATTATAGCGCTTTGATTATATACTACACTGTGTGTAGTATATAATCAAAGTTATAGCGTTATATATAGCCCTCCTCGATAAATTATTATCGAAAACAAAAATATTATTTAATTCGAAGAATATAACCAGTAAATAAGTAATATATAAGTTCCTAAGATTAGCACGTTCAAATTAACAAACTCTTCAGATTTAAAATTTTAGTATAGATGCTGTATCTATTTTTAAAATATATATATAAGTAAGAGTTTTCAGACTTTTCATATCCAATAATATTTTGAGCTCCTTATATAATGTAGAGCTCAAAGTATTAGATTTTCGTAAAAAAACTTTTCAGCATTTTATCCCGAACGCTCTTAACAAATTGGATTACTCGATCAGCGCTGTTGGACTTTCTAAAAAGTTGATAGCATCTAAAGCTAAATCTGGTCAAAGTTAGTTATGTTTCTTCATCGTTTAAGTTTTAAATTTAATTTTTTCCTGTGATATTTTTATTTACCTGGCTTCAGTGTATAATGCGATCCTTTACGATGCAATGTGAACTGACTCCTAAGCCCATTCCAAGTCCATTCACTATAATAGGGCCTTAAACTTTATTCTATAATTTTAGTCCTTAATCCGCCCGTCGTTAAAGCTGGTGTCATGTCATGTTTGAGAGACAGAGCTACGTCGCGTTCACTCTCAAAGTATCACCCAAGTCACACAAAATTTATAGATGATATAGAATATAGATTATAGATGATCAAACTTCAAATTAATCAATAATTGAAAATTCCCATTTCGATAGCTAAAGTTTTCGATTTAGTCATCGATTTATTAGAAGAAACCCTTTAATTTTCTATGAGCATAAACACTTAAGAGTCCGTATACGAAATTTGCCGATTTCGCTGATTTTACAGACGTGATTTAACACTTAAAATACAGTATTTCTATAAGTTTTAATGCACAACATGTAAGATCATTTCAATTATAATCTAATGTTGGAGCTAGATTCTTTATTTTTTTAAGTATTAAATAATCTAACTCAAACCCGCGACAGTTTTGTGATTTTTGCTGTAAAAGGTTTAGAATATCACCTGTTTAAATATTGTATTGACGTCTTAACTGTATGAAAAAAATACAATGTACTGTTGAGAAAGTAGTCTATAAAATGTTGGAATTGCTTTTTACCACTTTAATATGAAATAGTTGAGTAAAAAAATATGTAAATTTTAGAGAAAATGGGCAAAGAATTGCTGTTAATTTCGGCAACTTGGAGCTGTAATTCGTAAAAAGAAAACGACAGAAATAATATATAGATAAAATTCTATCGAATTCGAGAAAAAAGAAAAAAAAAAACAAATTGTGCCAAAAAAAACACGATTCAAAACAACTTAAATCTCACATTATATTTCTCGCCGCAAGTTCGAGTCGGCTTTCCGCGCTCAAATATATTTTAAAAGTCTAATAAGGGGAAAAAACGTAATAATATTTTTGTAGCGAACCTTTGCAATTTCGGCAAAATCGGCCATATTTCGTATACGGACTCTTAAACAGTTATGTACGAAATTCAAATACCAGACATTTTTAACAGAATATTAAATTCATTAAGTATTTAACATTTCAAGTATTTTACTATGTTAAATTCTAAATTTACAAAATATAATCTGAGCTAATATCACTTAGCATATTCTAGATTAAACATTTTCTTTATTTGCTAATAGATATTCAGAAAAAGTATTTACTTAGTAAAGAAAAAATTCAGGACCATAAGGAAAAAAATTCAGGATCATATATATATCACAATACTGTTATTACTTCGGTAAGTCGGTATAAAGATCTTGCCTTAACAGAACCATACATACTATTCTTCAAGTACTTTCTGAATGTAGCTACTGATTACTGAATGTAATTGCTGAAACTTAGTCGTTTCAGCACTTGTTGGGCGGCGCGCGGGGCGGCGGGTGCGCGGGGCGGGGGGCGTGGCCGCCCGCCCCGCGCAACAGGTCGCGACGCCTCCGTCGTAAAACTTAATACATTTTACATTCATTGTAAAGGGTTGAGTTTGTTAACACTAAGGCCCAATTTCACGAACCTCTGTTAATGTTACCAGCTTGTAAAAATGTCATGTCTTCTCTTTCATTCATAAGAAAAACGAAAGAGGTAACGTGAAACTAAATCGAGCATAAACTTTAACAGTCGTTGATGAAATTGGACTTTCACCTACCTACTTAAAATTAAAGTTAACCCTGTGTTTACCATGCGGTTCATGCCTTTTCTTTCATCCCGCTTCGCCCGCGTAAATTAGATATTTCACAGATAAATTAGTCCACAACAAATTGCCTATGATCCTTCACGTGGTCTACTTCTTATCTGTGCCAAATAACAGAAAAATTGCTCCAGTAGTTCGTGAGAAAAGCCCTTTCAAATAATTTCCCCCGTTTTCCACATTTTCCTCTATTTCTTCGCTCCTATTAGTCGCGTGATAAAATATAGCCTATAGCCTTCTTCGATAAATGGGCTATCTAACACAGAAAGAATTTTTCAAATCAGACCAGCAGTTACTGAGATTAGCGTGTTCAAACAAACAAACTCTTCCGCTTTATAATAAATTATTAGTATAGACAAAAGCATATTAATAAGGAAACATACAAATATCAGTTTATTAATTCTTAACGTACTGCGTGTACGGGCTTACAAAAAATGTAAAACTTGGCACAAAACATTATATATCATGTTTTTTTTTATTAAATAAGGGGCAAACAAGCAAACGGGTCACCTGATGGTAAGCAACTACCGTCGCCCATGGACACTGGCAACATCAGAATTCGCATTCGCAACATCACTTTAAGAAGGAATACGCTCTCTTTTTGAAGGTTTGCAGGTCGTATAGGTCCGGAAATACTGCTGGTGACAGTTCGTTCCAGATTTTTACAGTGCGCGACAGAAAGTTACGCGAAAAACGCACGGTGGAAGACTGCCACTCATCAAGGTGATGAGGATGGTATGTTTTTCGCGTGGGACGATGGCGAGAAGTTGCAGGTGGTATGATTCCGAACAATTCCCCAGAGCACTCCCCGTGATACAACCGATAGAGGATGCAGAGTGAAGCTACATCTCGGCGTAATTCCAAGGGGTCCAAGCTGTTTGAAACACTATGGCAGTCAACAATTCTAGCGGCCCTTCGTTGGATACGATCCAGAGGGAGCAGTCGGTATTTTGGCGCCCCTGCCCAGAGATGAGAACAATATTCCATATGAGGCCGAACCTGCGCCTTGTAGAGTTTATGTATTTAATTTATAACACTTTACTCATGCCTTATTGCATTCGTTTTTGCGGGATTCGTTTCTACTTTGTATGAGAGAAATAATATTTTGCCTAGGTTCATCTCTAACACAAACTGATGAATGTGGAACTAGCTTAAGATTATAATAATTAGGCACATTCTAACATAATGTCAAGCTGCGGCCTGCGAGCGTGCATGTGTGTTCTGAATGTTATGAAGTTTTTATTTGGTAAAGTGGCGAACTCGTTGTTATAAATTGTTTGTGCTAGGTCCTGTGACCTTAGAGCTGCGGTAGGTTCTATCGTACCCGCAACTCTGCCTTGAGCGATGAGTGGAGCACCATGGGGCTTTAGTGGGTAGACTACGCAGGAGTCCCACATACCCCGGCCGATATCTCCAATTTGCCGGGGATGCGTAAAGCATTTCCCCATGTTAAAAAAAAGGTCCTGTGACCTACAACTGCCATAACTAAAATCTCTTTTTACGTCATAACATAATATCACTGTCAATGACATTAATATTATGTAATAATAAACACTATTTGCTGACGCAAATCATACATTGTAAGAAGTTATAACGCAATATAGCAATAAAATAATATACATAGTAATAATAATTAACTACACGTTTTCTGCGACTCCATGGTACGCGAAAAATAAAAAATAGGCCAAGTGCATATTGGACTCGCGCATGAAGGGTCCCGTACTACAATTGAGCAAAAAATAGGCTGAAAATAGTGTTTTTTGTATAGGAGCCCCCTTAATTATTTAATTTATTTAAATTTTACTATTAAAATACAATGCAACTGAGTATTTCGTGAATATTTCAAGTGCCTATGTGTTGCCGTTATAGATATCGAGCAAACAATTGCAAAAAAAAAACACGTTTTGCGTATGGGAACCCCCCTTAAATATTTAATTTATTTTATTTTTGGTATTTGTTGTTATAGCGGCAACAGATATACACAATCTGTGAAAATTTCATAAGTATAGTGGTGCTTGAGTTACACCAGGTTGTAAGACACACAGACAGACAGACGGATAGACATCGAAGTCTTAGTAATAGGGTCCCGTTTTTACCCTTTCGGTACGGAACCCTAAAAACATAGTATATTTTCCACGGAAACCGTATATTTTCCCGCAATATAAACGAACTTCCTTCCTTCTTCAGGTCAACTCTATAATACTCTATATTTTGTGTGAAATTACATATTTATAACGTAAATATCTATTAGTATCTAGTTATATAAAATGAATCCATATCTTGCTGACCGATTTTGCTGAAATTTGGTATAGAGATACTTTGAGTCCCGAAAAAGAACATAGGATACATTTTGTCCCGGAAAAATGTACGGTTACTGCACAATATACTTTTACAATTTGCGCGTAAACTATTCAATCGATTTTGATACGAATTCGAACGAAGTCGCCGGCAACAGCTCTACGTAAAAAAAAAAAAAACATACAATGCCAT
Source organism: Lysandra bellargus (assembly GCA_905333045.1). NCBI lineage: Eukaryota > Metazoa > Arthropoda > Insecta > Lepidoptera > Lycaenidae > Lysandra > Lysandra bellargus. The sequence continues at coordinate 5,898,714 of HG995323.1, forward strand.
TATAAATAACTTTACATCTAGTGGGCTTAGCAGAAACAATCGACAACTACGTACATCGTAACTTTTTTTTAATTTGGCAGCCTAGCTCCAACAAACTACAGTCTACAATATTTAAATTAGATGACGTTACGAATTCATAGCTGTCACTTAGTCCTGCTAACCCTACAGGTGTTAAAAGATAACTAGCATACGATTACATGAAGTGCAAAGTCCTAAAACCATTAGTTTGTTATCTAATCAGTTTCGACTTTCACCACAAAGATATTATGTCATAGAAGTTCAAGGCCTTTCTTTTACTGTCTCAATAAACCCTTGCGATATTATCATCCTCATATTTTTTTATTTGGTAAATTACAAATATGTAGTTGTCTATTCCTGCCTCTATGTCTACCAGAAGGTCTGGTAAACCTACACAGTGTAAAAATGAAAAACTTGTGTTTTTTTTAATAATAACTTCTACTTACTCTACATAATATTATAATCCACTAGCGACCCGCCCCGGCGTCGCACGGGTATAAAATATATAGCCACTGAAAAAATGATTAAAATGGATAGTCTATGATCTTTCACGTGGTCTGCTTCTTATCTGTGCCAAATAACATCCTTCTCCTTCAGCTCCAGTAGTTCGCGAGATAAGCCCTTTCAAATAATTTCCCCCGTTTTTTTCACATTCTCCTATTAGTCTTAGCGTGATAAAATATTGCCTATAGACTTCCTCAATAAATGGGCTATATAACACTGAAGGAATTTTTCAAATCGGACCAGTAGTTCCTGAGATAAGCGCGTTCAAGTTAGCCCTTTCAAAGAATTTTCCCCATTTTTCCCCATTTTCCTTTATTTCTTCGCTCCTATTAGTCTTAGCCTGATAAAATATAGCCTATAACCTTCCTCGATAAATGGGCTATCTAACACTGAAAGAATCATCAAAATCCGTTGCGTAGTTTTAAAGATTAAAGGGAACAAAGGGACATGAGGGAAAAAAAGCGACTTTGTTTTTATAATAAGTATAGATATAGATTATCCAAAACATGCATGTTATAAAACTCCTTAAAAAGAAGAAGTTTTTTTATAATCTTTGCCGGCCGATTCTGTATCGAACATTTTGTAAGTTAATCACTGAATTAGTAACGAAACGGAAGAGTGAGTAACGGAAAGTCTCACTTTTGTATGCAAGTGAATACAAAGGTGAGACTTTCCGTTACTCAATTCTCCGTTTCGTTACTAATTCAGTGATTAACTCACAAAATGTACGATACAGAATCGGCCAGCTGGTCAGCGTAAAGTTCTATTCTCTATCCTCCTTAGCTATAATCGGGACTCGATATCGTACTAAAGGCAGTATTTTCAAATCCTCACAAAGTCTAACAAACACATAAGCCTATAATCTATATTCTAAATCAGTGGTACTCAACCCTTTTTTACACGGGCTACAAACACGTTTTAGTCTTGACATCGCGGGCCGCTATCAAAATATGTATTTAAGAACGCTCTTTAAAATTTGCGATTCAAAAGTGGCAAAATTTTCATGACTTTAACCACCGAATTCAAAATGGTTTAACTACTCGCTGGCCACAAAAGTCCCGGCGGGCAGCAGGTTGGGGATAGCTGTTCTAAATTATTTTTACTCCAAAACCTGACCCAATAATCTAAATATAGAAAAACTCCGTGAATGGTCCCAACTTCCAATAGTATGACTCCCCCATTCTCCCCCTTCTCCCCTCTTTTCTCCCATCCGCTATAACCAGCGGCGCCTACGGTTTATAACCCGTGACTTCCGCCTCCGGATTTATAGTCACACTCTCAGAGACATTACAATACGATTATTCAAAGTCGATGCTTAGCCTTTTCCGCACTATTTTTTGTAGCGTTATTTATGGTATTGCAAATTGAAAGTTTTTTTCGTGGTAATTTTCATCGATTTTTCAAAGTCATTACTTTTTTTTTAGATTTTTTAAAGTACTTTAATGAAAAGAAATTGAATTTTACTTTTTCGTCTTATTTACTTGATTTATTTTTAAAAAATACGTGAGATACAATAATTATTGTTTTTCAAATTTTTCTTCGTTCCATTATTTTCATAACTCAGATCGAATACAATGTACCTAACTACTGACTGCACTTATTATATTTAAACATACTTATTAAAGTTAACAGACAAAAAAGATTAATTAAGTTGTACTTAAACTTACAACTGACGAGCCTTCATTATTATCTTTTCTTTTGTAAAACTACTGTTCCATTTTTTATTTTGCAATACCGTATTCAAATAATATTATTATAGTAGTTATTATGTATACGAATCTTGTCTAGCATAATGCCGCAACCTCGAAAAATCCTGAACTGTTTATATGCTTATATATCCTTTTTATATGAGAACCACGTACAAAATTTTATGTTGCGAAAAAAACTTAATCTAAATATTGCCGACATAAAATCCTATAAGTACTCCGTGAATCATGTCAGCGGGTTTTTACGTAACTAGACGTTCCGCGCGACTTCGCCCGCGTATATTAAGAATTTCTTGGAAACGTACATTTTCCCGCAAAAAAAAATAGCCTCCACGTGGTCCACTGTATATCTGTGCCAAACAACAAAAGCTTCAGTAGTTTTTGAGATAAGCACTTTCAAATAAATTTCCCCCGTTTTTTTCACTATTTCCTCTGTTTCTATGCTCCTATTAATCTTAGCGTGGTGATACCTAACCTACAGCCTTTCTCGATAAATGGGCTATCTAGAACTGAAAGAATTTTTCAAATCGGAGCAGTAGTTCCTGAGATTAGAGCCTTTCTCGATAAATGGGCTATCTAGAACTGAAAGAATTTTTCAAATCGGAGCAGTAGTTCCTGAGATTAGCGCAAACAAACAAACAAACTCTTCAGCTTTATTTTACTACTATATAGATATTGTTGCGTAGACATGGCCTGCGTCAGTTTATTCGTAGCACGCCAATTATCTACATCACATATTTCGAGCACTTTATTCTGAGCAATGAACGGAGAGAGTCCGTTACATTGCTGAATATGCGACAGATTTATCGGTGGGTAGCAGGGAGGAGACACTGTCGATACACGCTTGTCGATTAAATTTTGGTTTTTCTATCCGAAATTCTGTCGACGTAAGTTGTAATCGATACTTGGATGGATACACTGGCTAAAGCTACAAACTTAGATTAAACTCATAGAACTAGAGCTAGAAAAAATTGGAAATAGATATTGAACTATTGAAATGGTAACAGAGTCCTTAGTGGAGTACTAAAACAAGTTTTTTAGAAGTTGACTGATTTAAAATTTACGGCTCATCTAGTTTTAAATAAAAGTTTACGTCTGTTATCAAATTATTACTGTAGTGTATTGATAAATAAAGATGGCCGCTCTACCAATCAGAGTGAGGGCTGGGAGAATATGGCCGCCAGACGTGAGAGCTGTCGTCCACTTCTTGACCAGCCACTGCCGATAGTAGAGTGTTCAGTGATACAGTATTCTGTGTTTAATTTACTCCGTCAATGATAATGTACAAATTGTACAATTACCTAGAAGTTAGAAGTCTTAGAACCCTTTGGCGTCAACGGTGAAGTTTCGTTTCATTAGAAGCGATGTTCCCAATTTACAAATTACTTTCCCACCTAAACGTCAAACAAATCGTGTAACCTTTTGAATCAAAAATAAGTTCCATCCCATTTCCCTCACTAGTTACAACTTTATCTCGAGGAAAACTTTACCATAGGGAAGGGGTAGTACATCACTACGTCGTCACCTGAGGCAGGGGGGGCGGGCGGCTGGCGACGCTAAGGCGGGCAGGTTACGATTTACACTCGCCGACTCAGCGCAACCCCAATCGCAGACTGCGTGAGAATTAAATCGACGCCATATTGCGATTCAATTATAACTTGGCGTTTGTGATCTTAAATGGCGAGGAATTTTGTTACTCCTTTGTGCCAGCAGATTTAGCATGGCCATTAACCAGTGGTCATTCTTGAAAGTCCTACGGTGTACATTATCTGACACTTTCTTCCGACCATGTGGCAGATTGAAAAATGGATTGTGTAACTTTACCCCTAAAATCTGTCAGTGTTAACTATAATTGCCATTTACTAACCGCACACCATGCGTAATTTTAAACCAACGTGCCGTTTAAACTACGGCTAAGAGCCAGTTATACAGTGATATTTGACGTACTTTTAAATTAAACTAGATCAAAAACGCTTACCCTTGAAATAATATTAAAAAATGTCCATATTATATTAAAAAACGATTCGCTTGTTATCTCGGTCGTAACTCTAAAAAACCTTCAATTAAAGTAGACGTTTACTTTGAACGGAATTTTAAATATGTTAGATCGATTTATTATTTTTATTTAACGATCCACCATTACACGTGGATAATAACGATAAACGAGTTATCATGATCATTAAGTTATACTTTCATATCTTTCTAAGTTCAAATTAACCATTATTTATCGTTCAACCGGTCGAGACTCGAGACAGAAGTCATTTACTACTGGAGGTCTCACGCGATTCAAAGAACGCGACATTTTTATCCAATATTAATTAATTAATATAAAGCAGGCAGCATTATATTTGACCACCATGACTGTAAGATAAATGCGGAAATTAATAATAATTCTGTAATTATAAATGCAAATTCGCTTTTAACGTCTTGAACTTTATAGGCCTGCTGCCATGCTGTAACTACTACGACTGTAATAATAATTATTAGATTATTATCCGTACTAATATTATAAATGCGAAAGTGTACCTGTCTGTCTGACAGTCTGTCTGTCTGTTACCTCTTCACACCCAAACCAGTAAACCGATTTTGCTGAAATTTGGTATGGGCGTACTTGAGTCCCGGAAAAGGACATAACATACTTTTAATCCTGGAAAAAGGTGCGGTTCCTGCTCGATAAATGAATTTTGGCGCAACGGAATTACGGGCGTCATTTAGTTATTATAAATATGTAATATAAATTAATAGTTTTCTTTTTAATTCCAGGTAACATGGTTTCAAGACGTTGAAACTACAAACCACATCACAACGGCGAAACGAAGACCAGTTATTGATAGACTGACAATACAATGTTATGAAGTTTTTGAGTGCGTATTTGACACTAAGTGTAGCGTAACCTCGCGAGTGCGTATGTAGTTGGGAAGTAGATGTAGATTTCATACAGGTATATTATTAAACTTCGTTAACAGGAACGCTTTTGACATCGTAGCAAAGCTTAGCATCTTAAACTCGATCTGCGATGTTGCGTTCGTGTAAACGAAGGTTTATTCTTAACCCCAAAGTAAGAATTTTGTAAACTCAAGTCGATCAAACACAGGTGCCATCGTAGGAGTTAAATATTATGTAAGAAAATGCCAGTCCGTGCAATTGATTATGTTGTTCACTTAGTTGTAATGTAATGTAACCAAAATGTTTCCAAAATAACACGTAAATGTTAAATCATTAATTTTGTAAACAAATTGTATAGTTTTGTTGAAATATCTTTCAAATATTTAAGTGATACGTCTTTTGGTGAAAACAAATTCTTTGAAGTCTATTGACTTCCTCTGCTGAAATTTTTTAAGTCTAGTTTAATCGAATGCTCGATTCTATTATTATGGTGGTGCTTCTTATTATAATCCATACTGAAGTTAAACTCAGTAAAAGTCTCAATTTGTTTAACCGTCAATAAAATATATGACATGATGAAACTGGGCCGCACTATTTCTGGTTTAAATCAATGAAACAAATTGAATAGAATGTTCATGAAAACGAATTTAATAGTTTTCTACCAGTACAGACTACAGTGATATTATTTTATTATTGATAAACCTGTAAGAAAATATTAGCTAATACAGTAAAAACTTTATTTTGTTATCTAAAATATCACTTTAAAAGTAACTGACATTGCCAAAAATTCAAGTAGAAACCAAAAAAAAATCATTGCTCAATAGACACAAGTACTATAGTTTGAAGTCGTCTATAGTCAATACCTTGAGTCGAGGCACAAAATTTAATATGCACAAAACTTCTATGAAGTTACTCTTGTCATGATTTTGACTACTTCTTCTGGCAGTAACAAAACAATCAATATACTTATTATCTGTGTAGCTATTTAATATCTAATTGTAATCATATTTTGAAATTGTAATCATATTTTGAAAGTATCAAGCACAATGTTATATAATATTATGCTAAAGCTGAGATCTGTAGGTACGCATTTTCTGCTATTTTTATTGAACATTAAAGCTTAAAACAAACCTAAGCGTCAGTGACAGGGGACGCGGTACGCGATACGGGAGCGTCTGCAACGCGAAACTGGCCGTGCACACCTGCGCGACTACGGTGCGAACCGTCAAACGTTAATATCATGACACAATCTATCAAAACGTATACAAATCAAAAAATCATAAAGAGTTGTAGAAAATAATATAAAAAAGTTTTTTAAAAAGAAGTCTAGTTATGTACAGTTCAAAACACGCGTCTGACAACTTGACGCGCACGTTTTGCTTGCCGACGACGCGAACATTTCGCGTCGCGGTCGTGCAGGTGTGCACGGCGCCATAAGATTACATGGGCAGCGTCCGCCGCGCGGTAGACGCTACCGCTTCGCAGTCGCTTTGGTCGCGTAGGTTTGTGCAATCCTTTATTCACTTTCGATTCAGTTTGGATGCCATTAAATAAAAGTATTCTCTTAAACGGCAAACGAATTATTTTGATAATGATAAAACACTTGACGTTGATTTGACGTTTTGTTAGAATACTGAGGGCCTGTTTCACCACTTCCTGATATTAGGTGCCGGATAGGTTATACAGTATACACAACTTATCTGACAGATTCTGCATATAATCTGTCAAGTTGTGGATAGCCTATCCGGTACTTATCAGGAAGTAGTGAAACACGCCCTAATTGTAGTTTTGTGAAACCGATACTATATAAAAACTACTGGACCCTAACTGTCTAAGCTGTACTAATGTTGAATTAAAATAGTAGAATCTAGGTACTGATTATGTTCTCAGATAAATTACTGCCTACACACAAAGGCACTATACAAAGAGACTTCAGCTTAGATGTTTGATTCAATCGTATACTCTTTAAGTTCTATTACGAACTGAAACCCCTGCAAGTAAAAATATTTACACAGCGAAACTGCAAGGACTGCAAATCTTGCACATTGGAAATTTACACTTGACAGGCAAAGACTTTAGGGCCTGTTTCACCGCTTTCTGATAAGTGCCGGATAGGCTAGCCACCACTTAACGGATCTCAGAGTATGGAGAATCGTCAAAAAAGATGTGGATAGCCTATCCGGCACTTATCAGGAAGTGGTGAAACAGGTCCTAAGACTAAGGGGGTAATAGATAGATATTCGCTGCTTAAATATTTTATTTGTGGGTATGTATATAGTAATTACGCTCAGTCTTATGCCATGATCACACATACCGAGTAAAGCGACAGTGCTCTCGGCCGAGCATGTTTAATATGGATGTACTCGGCTGAGGGCACTGCCTCGCTACTTAACTCGGTAGGTGTAATTGGTGGCAGTAGTCACTACGCACAACCGAAGCCAGTATAGTCAATATCTAGTCTCGAGTAGGCCGATAACAGTTGAAGATAGGCTAGATACTAAATAACCACGAGACAGAATAATATAAGTGAACAATCCGAAATGAAGTTTAATGTTACGTTCTATAGCCGAAAGTATCAAGGCTATGATGATTTCACCAGACTTAGGAGCTGTTTCACCACTTATCTGACAGACACTCTATACTCTATTAGTCAGATAAGTTGATGATAGCCTATCCGGCACTTATCAGTAAGTGGTGAAACAGGCTCCCAAATTTGTTAAATGACAAAAGTCCGTCAATTTATTTTGACAGTCGTGCAAACTATATGACGATTGACGAAATTAAGAAGATTCTATTTTCAAGCAGTTACTTTGGTCCCTATAGCCAAAGTAACGAAATTGTCGTGAATATAATATTAAGATTGCACAATGTGAAAAATACTTCAATTTGATCCAAAAATTGCACCTAGTTTGGTCACACTCGTGATTTTGTCTCGTGGCTCGACTTCAAAGAGCAGTGGGTTTCGTAAATACCTCAGTGGACTTGTTTGTGATGTATCCGATAAGTGTTCAATTAATTAATGTAAGTCAATTTAATCTTTATCGTCCATGTAAGTTAGTTTTAGTCGCGTCGCTCGATTGTGACGGCTTTTCGTGTTGGCCGGCGAGCCCCGTTCTGTCGACTAAACATCCAAGGTACTAAGCTAATTGTGTTCGATAATTTCGATAGTTAAGATATAAATTAGAACATAAGGCATTGTAAACACTATGTCACTTTAACTTTGCTATCGAAACTATTGAATGAAATAGTTAAGTACACTGAAGGGATTTTAGACGATGGAAGTCGGTTTTCTTCCTGGTTGGTAGAAAACCGACCGTTTGAGGTACCGACGGGGCTCCAATTGGTCTAGTTAGGTTTCCTAAGGTCGAAAATCGCACACCGACTCCTCTCCTACTCACAACATGTAAAGCCTAAACTAGGCAACATTTGTAGCGCAACACGCAACGCGCAACAACGCAACGTTGCAAGATGCGCGACGTTGTCAGCTCGCGCAAAATTTTTGAATTATGTATAATAAAAATGGCTGCGTTTCCACCAGAGATGTGTTGCGAGAAATGTGTTTTTGAGAACCATTAGAATCGCTTCATTGAGTGACCTCCCTCCCTCAGCGCAGCGATTCTACTTGATCTTAAAAACACATTCCTCGCAACACATCTCTGGTGGAAACGCAGCCTTATTTTCGAGATTGTTCAGGTGCGCTTCAAATGTTTTCTAGTAGCTTTGAGCCACCTGTCGCCATGTGAGTTGGAGCGTCGATGTCGCGGTGTCGCCGTCGACACATCTTCTGCCACTGTTCCGCAGCTGATGTTGGTGCTATAGATTTACTTAGCGCACTTTATGCCCGACCTAAATCGATCTTTAGGCCGATTCACGTGTAGATAGCTAATCCTAGTTTAGGACTCAAAGTCAATTTAGATGTTCAACATCGAACCGAGGTTAAGGCCTTCGCCAAAAATCGAAAATCCATTCGTAAAGGAACGTAACTCGTAAGTTTTGTAAATTGACTAGCCCCGTGCGGGGTATCTCATAGTTAAGTTAGCTGTATTCTTCGGTTGTTGATTATTGTATGTTAGTTAAGGTAGATAAGCGAATACGTGAATGGTCAATTACTTTTGGACCGAATTTAAAGTCGACATTGCATCGTTTATATTAACCGTGGTGGACAAAACTATGTTTACGCAGTACGCTATACCCCGTGCGTTTCGAGCTAGTTTCATAATTTTCTGCACCACGGAATGTAATCGTTCAAAATGATTGGGGATGCCTGTTAAGTTTTGTATAGAGAAAAAAGGGATCCAATGAATTTGCTTGGAGTGCTTTTAGTGTTAATTGTAAAACATTTTGTATGTAATTTACCAGGGCCTACGCGTTTTTGTGTATGCCTCGTTTTTTAACCGACTTCCAAGGAGGAGGTTATACTAGCTAGCGATCGAATCCCAAGATGAGTCATCTCGGATTAGTTAAATGGATATTAAAATTACTGTCTCAAGATTGTTTATTTATAAAAAAATTAACGTATTTCATTGACCAAACAAATAAACAAAATAAAACGAAAAGAAAATTGTCCTTTCGATTTTCTTGGAATACTTATTGTTAATCGCCGTCTTATATACGTGGATTGACTACAAGACGTTAAAATAGAAAGAACGTTGATTAAATTTATTTATTGTAAAACACAACCATCATGCTAATAGTGACCGACAATTTGAAAAACCTAATAAGGTACCTATCACTTGTTGCCGAGCATTATTAGCAGGTTGGTCGGTTTCCACAAAATATATTTTGGCAAACATTGCAAGAATATTTTTTAAATAATTTTCAAATGGGTACAAAATACACTAAAAGTACAATTTGGAAGGGAAACACGATTGATTTGCTAATGAAAATGATCGTCGGTAAATTCGTCAGCCGCTTAGAAAATTGTTAGCACTAATTTAATTGACGAAGTGCGTTCTTAAGTTTCGCTTACGAAATGTCTAGGAGAGGGGTCACCAAATGGCGGACCGCGGTCCGCATCCGGACCGCCGACCTATTGTGTGCGGACCAAGCATGTTGGAAGATGAACTTCGATAAAAATAAATTTGGGTCTCTACTTACTGATGAACATCTCCAGGATTTAATGTAAATAGCTTGCACCAATTTCACTGCGAACAAGCAGCAAAAATGGTACTTTTCTCATAAATAAAATATAGCTTTGTAATTTCCGTAATTACCTTGTTTAATTTTTTTTTATGTGTGGACCGCGAAGGTCATTTCATTTCTTAAAATGGACCGCGAGAGAAACTAATTGGTGATCCCTGGTCTAGGATGTTTAATAATAATTTATAATAAGTAAATGAAAATGGTTGCATTGTTAGCAATTATTTAAATTTAGTAACAAAAGTTCCCAATGTAATTTATGTTGTACTAGATACGTTATTTTGTACAAATTTATACATTATTTTTATAAATTTTAATGTTTTGTTGAATTTTTATTTTTTGGTTGCTTATTATTATGATTGAAAATTATTATGTGAATTAGATAAACTAGGGAAATTACGTGTTAAATGTAAATATATAGACGAAAACATGTATGTAGGTACATAAATATTATTTATGTATTAAATTTGATATTGTTTTCGAAATTGAAATGGGTGTATTATTTATTTCCTTTTGAATTTAGACTAACATTTTACCTCAAATCTAGCACTTTTTGTAGTAGGTGCTTAATTTTTGCATAAGGCAGACCACAGAGGCTACCAACTGCTTACTGCAATTCAAGTACAACTTTTGGATTGGCAACACCAACCCGCAGCAGGCAGTGTCTTCATTGCTTAGGCAGTGTTTCCACCTGCAAGCAAACTCGCTCGCTCGCAAAGTCTTGCGTGAGTTTTTTGCAATATTGTTTACATTTCATACTGATTACTGCAATTTATTGCTGCAATAAATGTCGTGCGAGAAGCTTGCCGCTTGCGGATAAATGTCTTACGAAACTAGACCGTATATCTGCGGTGACCCGCAGCGAGATCTGTCGCGAGTCCTCGAAGACATGTTTAGAGTTTAGACATGCTGTCGCAAGTCGCAACTACTCGCAGGAACCGCTTGACAAATTGTCGCGACAGCACTTGCTACGGGGCTTACACTTGCAAGCTGCTGTCAGACAGACTGTCAGACACTTCTCGCGACAGTTGTCTTGCAGGTGGAAACACGGCCTTACGTTCCCTAATCCCTATCTATATCCACACGTTCCCTATATCACACATGACACAAGTCACAACGCATCAAAGTCCAAAGAAAACGCATGTTAAAGTAAAATAAATGTAGTTTATTTGTGCATCACTTCACAACACTACTTATACTAAGCCAAGTAGCCTAGACCGAGACGAAAAATGCTCCTGACGAAAAACCTATGTCTCCGCCTCAGAAACCTGAGATTTTTTGACTAACATGAAACATTTGAAGACCACAGGGAAATAATTTTTCTGAAAGAAGAAATTTCATATTTCGAGGTAAGCAGTAAGCAAGCTTAGCGAATTGCCAACAAGATGGCGTTATTATCTCAAAAATAGTTTTAGGGTGACTTTGATTATTCTTTCCCTATGCTCTTCATTTATATAATAATACTCTGTCGTTTTTGATTGGCCATAGTCAAAATATAGAGTTGACCAATCAACATCGCTTGAAATTTGAATATACAGCCTAGGGTGTAACAAAACTAAGTGATAATATGATAAACTTTCCTGTTTCATCGCTTTCTGATAAGTGCCGGATAAGCTATCCACAACTTAACTTATCAGAATATAGAGTAGGTATGGAGCATCTGTCAAATAAGTTGTCGATAGCCTACCGGGTATCGGTATCAGGAAGTGGTGAAACAGGCCCTTAGGCTCTAAACACACTAGGCTGAATTACGCCAGCGTAAATTCCGCCGCGTTTCAAACTCATACAAAAACGACGCGAGACGACACACTATTCCTTCGCGTATTTGTATGCGTTTGACATTTGCGGCGGAATTTACGCCGGCGTAATTCAGCCTAGTGTGTTTAGACACTTGAGAGTGTATGGGTCCATTTTTATAGTGTTCGCGGTGAAAGTAGCTGCGCTAAAAGAGTAACTTTTTTCTTCACTTTTGTTTGGGCAAACTCATGACGCTGGCGTGCTTGTCCATACAATATTAATGACAAATCACAAAAAATTGCTCTTTCAGCGCTGCTACTTCCACACTGAACTCTGTATACAGGGTGTAACAAAACTAAGTGATAATAATTTAGGGTGTGTATGTGTTCGTTGTAGAGAGTTCACTGTGAAAATAGCAGCGCTGAAAGAACTTTTTTTTCACTTTTGTACGAGGAAATTCGTGACGCGTGGGCGCCCATTTAAATGGCAAAAAAATAGAATAAAAACCTTGTAGAACACATACACACCTTAAAGTATTATCACTTTGTTTTGTTACACCTTGTATAAGCATCTGTCAAAAGCCTCAGAAACCTAAGCATTAATCATCATCATCGTCCATCGGTGACGGCGCGCAGGGTGGACCCCAGAAGTCGAGCAGCAAAGCATCAGTGTACAACGCCATCCCCAATGAGAATAACCACCTGGAAAATAATGTGCTGAAAACTACGCTGAAAACGACATTCAATTCGCTGAGAATCGGGCCCCAGATCTGACGATTTCTTTAACACTTTATATGTAAATTCGTCAATCAAATATGGAATTGATCATAGACTAATAAAATAAATTGACAAAGAAAACGTCTTGGTTAAAGGGCCCGATATGACTTTCGGGACACGCCGGTTTTGGCAGCAGCTGGTTTAATTGAAACTAGGCCAGCTACTATTCATTGTATTGTACCTATAGAGCAGTCATGGTACCTACTCAACATTTTTATACGGGCTACAAACACGTTTTATTAAACTTGGTGTCGGGGCAGCAACCAAACTTTTTCAAAATTGTGAAGAAATATTAAAGACACACTTTCACATTAATGATAATAGTTTGGATTTATCCAGGAAAATTGTACGATTCGAGTTTAAAGAATTTCTACAGCACTAATTTGCAGCATCAGCCATCTAGTGAAGGTAAATTACCAGGTGAGGCCCAAATACAGATGCGCGGAGTAAAACTGCTGCTGGCGGCGGTACCACGGCCCCCAGGGCTGACACGGCACTGGCAACTCATTCATGTGCGGCTCGCGATACGCAGCTGGCAACACAAAACAGCAGTTTAAGTGTCTAAGCACACTAGGCCGAAAAAACGCGATTACGCTAAATGTAAGTATTTTAAATTACCGATAAGTGATTAAACACACCATGCCGAAATTAAGTACTTCGCGTTATATTGTATGCGTATTGCGTACGGCGTACCGCATTGCTGGCGTAATCATGCCGAACTTCATCCGCGTATTTTAGCCCTAGTGTGTTTAGACACAATTAAAAAAACTCAACTTTCTGGAAAGTCGTTAATAGTTTTGAGAACTTGCATTCATAATTCAACAAAAAAAATGTGCGATATTATACAAATGCTTAACAGCGATCATAATATTATAGAGTTCATTGTGAAAGTAGCAGCGCTGAAAGAGTAACTTTTGTGGTGTTCTGTTTCTAAGAGAAATGCTCCGGATTTTTTTTACGTCCATGGCTCCAACCTCTAGAATTTTCTCTAAAAAAAAAAAGGTTTTCTTTCAGCGCTGCGAATTCCACAGTAAACTCTAAGGGCGGCCACATATTACATCAGTTTTTCTGATCCGATTTCCTGACCTGACTGACAGCTGCTGTCAGACAGACGATCGAGAACCGCAGACGGGCGAGTACGCGGCGCAGTCTTATCAGTGAGTCATTATTATCATTATTTAAATATTGTGATCTTAAACGTTATTATTTAGGGTGTGTGTTCAGTTCATCGAGGATATCCAACGCCTAGAAACTGTTATGTATATTAATATTGTATTTAGATTGCGAACAATGAGTCGATCGTTTAGTTATCTTATTATACGAGGTGTTGTAGTCGTTTGTGGCCGGTTGGTCACATCTAGTGTTTACTGCCTACTGTTTAGTGAGTTTGATTTAGACCTTAGCTATATAATGCTCGGTTATACGAGGTGTTGTAGTCGTTTGTGGCCGGTTGGTCACATCTAGTGTTTACTGCCTACTGTTGAGTGGGTTTGATTTAGACCTTAGCTATAGAATTCTCGGTTGAGCCGTGTGTTAAGGGGTCGCTTTTTTTTTTTTTCGAAAGGGTCTAAGCTACTGGTCTGGTTAAGACCGTGGTAGTTTAATCGTGGCTATAACTAGTCTGTTGCTAGTTGGTTTGGAGATAAACAATGAGGGGGCCTGGCCCCCTCCCCTAAAGTCACACGTGTGACATTCTAATCGGGCAATATTGGGGAGAGCTACGAAAATAAGCTGTTTTCATCTGACGTGGAGGGGGTCGCTGTAAGGGGTGGTTGGAGGCGACTGCACAGTATAGAAACCGTGTTCATCGTTTATGTGGTGATTACCAGATGGACACGTGTGTATAGTTTAGTTGGCAGCCTACGTGGTCATTGACGTGCTAGGCCATCACGATATAGAATGCCATAGTCTAGTGCGGACTAGCCGCATAGGCGAAATTGTCATGTGTGCAGGTACAGGTGGATGCAGCAGAGTTATAAGTTTTCGCCTCCACTGAGGTGGTTGCGACACGCCCTTCGGAGGCCCGGTTTCGGAAAACGGATCAGGAAAACGCTCTAAAGAGCACCTTCGTTGCGCAGGTTTCCTAAGATTTCTACTTATTCCCAACAGGGGATACCCAGTGCCAGATTTACATATTTATAAGTCCAGAACCTGAAATACCAAATTACTTACCAGTGGGTTTTGTAGCATACTTCCTACTATTAATAACGCTTTGTATTCCTTTGAGGATAGCTGTAAATCTCGAGCTCATTTTGAATTTTTATGTTAACAGCCAGCGCCCAGCGATGGTAATATTCTGACAAATGTGACACTGACAATAGGACATCATTATTTTTTTTTTGCCATGATACGTACACACTGACCTCCATTATACAAGTACGCTGGATCTATGATACCCTTTGAAATGACAGCTGTTTTTTGTGCCTATTTGAAGCGGAATCCCCCAATGCGGGGGAAGAGAACTAAATCTGACGTAAACATGACGTTTAAAAGTCGCCATATTGGCGCTGATAGCAGTAATGGGAGTACTTGGAACTAATAAGTACTAGTTTCTACCACCGCGCCGTAGTGATTATAATCATAGACTTATAATATACTGTCGTAATTATAATATTCTCTTTGGTTTCTACTACCAATAGCGATTGAGCGGCCATTTGCAAGTTACGTCAGATTTAGTTCTCTTCCCCCGCATTGGGGGCGCTGATTCCGCTTCAAATAGGCACAAAAAACAGCTGGGTATCCAGGGTATCTTATGTCCAGCGTACTTGTATAATGGAGGTCAGTATACGTACCTACATAATTCCACCCATATTAGATATATATTTTTTATAATTCCAAAAAAAATCGAATTTTAACGGTCAACACCTATTGAACAGTTGATTAGAGAAAAATTTAGTACAAAATGGTCTCAAAACAACTGTTCAACAGATGTAAGATGTTTCGTTCTTTGTGGTAAGACTGTATGTGTTCCTGGATACAACGGGACACTTAAAACATTATACTCAACCATAGATGGCGCTGTTATATCAGTTTAGGGCAGCTTAGGCACTTTATTACATAATATCAGCAACATGAAAAAAATAACTTATCTTCATATTTAAATTTTACAATATTTTTATTTCCAAGTCGAAAAGTTAACCCATCCCTTACATCCTTGGACGTTGTTACTTAAGGCGGGCATAAACCCCAATTTGTTATTCCGTGACTCCCAGTTTACCTAGTTACAATATAATAACGAAATGTAAAAAAATATGAGATATAAAACACAATATTTAAAATACTTTAAACCATAAACATTTTTATAAAACGTAATACTTTGGCTGTAATTAATTTACAAACTCACCTCCGACAAAAATCAAATTCATCGAAATATAAGTATTAACTAGGATAATTATACATTTTATTTGAATAAATTGTTAGTAAATCTATATTAAAATATCTTTAACCGAACAATTTTGTTTCTTAATATTTATTTTCAAAGATATTTTAAAAAAACATGAAAAATAGAGAAGATCCGCCCCTAGTAACTACAGTTTTATGGTAAGCTAAAATGAATCTTATTGCGATGCGTATACGCTTGTTCTTTGGTTGTGTGCAAGGTTATCGTTTTGGATTGAGATTGATCCCTACCTTAATTTCGATATCTTGTAGGAGTAAGCAGGCATGAGGCAGGGTATAATAAAGAGAAAACAGCTGTAAAATACACTCTTAAATAATTTATTGCTAAATATAGAACAATAATCCTCATGTCGTCTGATAGGTGTATACCTATTGCACGAACGAGACGAATTTTTCAGACAAGTTTCATGACAGACTGCGCAATAATTGGTCATCAAACTTGTATGAAAAATGCGGCCGCTGCGCCATGTTACAGTTTGAAACAAAACTGGAATCTGAACATCATGGTAATTTTGTTTTATAATTTATTGCAATATTTTTCCCTCAAGTAGGTACCTACTATAAAATAAATAGTAATGTTAACATTACTATTTATTTTACCTGTATATCACTCTCACCGCCATACGGGCCGCCGGCGGGTCGTATGTTTTCGAGTACGGCACGCCATCTATATATGTTATAACACTGCGAGACTAGCAAGCCGTAGAGATCAACTACGATAACATGGCACGCCCCTCCAAAATTCATAACGTTTGAAGTGCGTTGTCAAAACGTTTGAAGTGCGTTGTCTTGTGCGGTAGGCTAGTTATGAGTATGATAACTAATAGGCCTGCGCACTTCCGTGCGCTTTGATAAGTGACATTAACTGAAAATATATTACGTGTAATGTGATTGGTTGAATACTTACTACATACAAACTCTTTCATAAGGATGTGACTACACACATTGAAACAGTCATTTGGAGGGTCGCGCCATGTTATCGTAGTTGATCTCTACGGGCTGCCGGGGTACCGTATCTTATGCGCTAAATTGGGGTATGAAGATTTTTGTATGGAGCTTGGCCGACCAACATGTCCGCCATTTTGATTTTTTTTTAAATCGCATTCACGAATAATGAAATGAAAAATGGATAGCTAACATCAATACAAACAAAAAATAATCTTGGACAAAACCGCGTAAAGTGTCATATTTCGAAGATATGAGCTGCCAAAGTTTTACCATTGGAAATAAATATTTAAGATATTGCAACTCTAAGTCATGGTTATTCCAAGTGATTTCTCGTCTATGAAACAGTAGCCACTCTGTAACACGCCGTCGCGAGTTTCTCATTAGGTATGTAGTTGATAAAAATTATTGTTTGAGCTAGATTGCACTTTGTCATCACGCGACGGCGTGTTACAGAGTGGCTACTGTTTCATAGAAGAGAAACCACTTGGTTTAACCGTGCCTTAGAGTTGCAATATCTAAAATATTTATTTCCAATGGTAAAACTTTGGCAGCTCATATCTTCGAAATGTTACACTTTAGGCGGTTTTGTCCAAGATTATTTTTAGTTTGTATTGATGTTAGCTATCCATTTTTCAAAGAATTATTCGTGAACGCGATTTAAAAAAAAAAAACAAAATGGCGGACAAGTAGGTCGGCCAAAATCTTCGTACCCCTTTCAGTTATGATTTCAAACAATTGACAAGTTTGTCACGCCACACCTAATAATTAATCATTAGCCCGCCGGCCGCACGCACGGCTTGTAACAGTCGCATTTTCGCGCGCTTTTTGTGGAATTACATTGTTTTCTTGTGCATTCAGCATTTCGCTAATTGCTACGAAATCATTGCATCCACTGCTACGAAAAAAAAGAGAGAAGAAGGTTTGACAAGTACACATGCCTCAGACCAATAAAAAAAGAAAGACGGAGTATTTACAGATAATGGCGTGAAGTCGCTGTCGATCAATGTGTGCGTCACGCCTAGCATAAATACGCTAGACGTGCGCTTGTGTGCAAAAAAATAATGTTGCCAACTCAGGGTTTCAGATTGTCAAACTCCCATCCTGTTGCAGTCTTATTAAACTACTAAGTAATGACTACAAAAGTTGCTATCAAACTAGATTGTTAATCATCATTCATTAGTAATTGCTGAAAAAAGTAAATACCTAAATATCTATATCTAATAAATTATGTGTTTCAACTAAGAACAGACAGACAGACATACATACAGACAAAAATTGTTTGGTGTATGCAGTATGTATCGTATACAGATTAATATGCAAATAGTAAAAAAATCTTTCAATACTACAAACAGACACTCCAATTTTATTTATATTTATAGATTTTAAATGAATAACGAATTTTAGGTTAAAAATAAACATTTGTCAGGATAATACAGCACGTAATAATATTTTTCCCCTATTATGGGGAAAAATATCTTGCGACCAGCATGCAGCACTGGTTGAGGTTCTGTGTTCCGAGACTCCCGAGACAATTTTTAAAACTAATAAATTAAATTCGTTATTTCGGTGGTAATACATAAATATTCAACTAATTACTTGTGAAACGTAATCCCACAAGGTTTCTTTTGAGCACAAGAATTGTTTTTGCACCATTTAACGATGCAGGACGGCATATTTTGACATTTCTTGATACAGATGAAAACGACATGCGCCGTCACTCGTTGAAACCGGAATGGCGGGCGGCCGGCTTCCTATGGCCGTATCGGCTTCCTATTGCCTGCCTCACCGCGTAGCATGGATGGCTCTGTCTATCTTTTTTTATTGGTCTGAGACACATGCATGCAAAGTAGTCAAAATGGTCAATACCGTTTGCCTAATTTGCCCTTCAAATCCAAGTCTGTGTTCCGAATTCTTTGCCAACATCCATAGCTCTATTATAAGGGAATAATTTTTTTTATGAGCCTATTCTGTCCCATTGCTGGGCAAAGGTCAGGTAAGGGAATAATTGTGTTATTTTATTAATAAAAACTAATTTTCTTTAATTTTTAACCGACTTCCAAAAAGGAGGAGGTTATATTATGTTCGTCTGTATATATATATATATATATATATATATATATATATATATATATATATATATATATATATATTTATTTTATTATTATATTGTATGTTCAACCATAACTTCGCCGTTTGCGCATTTTCATGATTCTTTTGTTGTTGTACAGGGTTCAATCCGAACTTGGTGATGGAATCCATGAGGAATCGAGGGGACTCCTTGAAATTTGTATGGAAACATATAGTGATTTCAATTTTTTCTGAAGCATTCGAGGTAAATACTACCAAAAAGTAAGACTTTGTACCAGGTTATACCCTGGATCCGAAGGTACCGAACAGAACTTTTGAATCCTTATAGATACAGGTTCGGGGATTTCGGCGTTGTTTAAACAACTGAAAGCATAAGCCAATAATATATCAATTTGATTAATCATCATCATCACAACTATAATTATGCCATGCATCGTCACATTATGACCCAATTATTGGTACTTTTTGTGATATTTTGCATCGAAGCAGATGTTTTTGATGATTATTTCGCTGTTTGTGGACCGATTTTCAAAATTCTTATTTTGTTAAATGGATATTATCTTAATTTTGTACACCAATTAAGTACGAAAGTGGTGAGCTGGTGATGGAATCTATGAGTGATCGAGGGAATAACCCTTGAAATTTATTAAAACACTCATAGTGGTTAAAATGCTGTTTCTAGTAACTTAAACATATGCTACGATTAAAAGAAATTTCATACGAAGGTGTCTCTTGGTCCAAAGGCACTGAACAGAACTCCAGAACCTTTAAAGATAAAAGTTGCGAAATTGCAGCATCGCTTAGATAACTGCAAGCATTTACCACAATTTAGCTTACAGTAATATAACATGGATAGTTAATATTCGTAGTGGCTATCTACGCATAAAGCCTTGTCTTGTAGATCACTAAAAAGAGTAAAATTATTATTTTTTAACAAAAAATTGAACCCGACTTCCAATGTAAAAACAATATTCTTAAAATGACCTAAAAAGGATGAAATAATTCTTATTCTTCATGAGTGCCTTTTTCAAAATTCGACTAAAGCTCAACGAATTCTGTACTTACTCAATTTTCATTCTTTTGAAGTCGGTACTGGCTAAGTTCTATGTCAAGTATCTCAGTTCTGGGCTGGTACCGACTTCAAACGAATGAAAATTGAGTACAGAATTCGTTGAGTTTTAGTCGAATTTTGAAAAAGGCACTCATGAAGAATAAGAATTATTTCATCCTTTTTAGGTCATTTTAAGAATATTGTTTTTACATTGGAAGTCGGGTTCAATTTTTTGTTAAAAAATAATTAATAGCTTTTTCATGTTTGTAATAATCCGCTTAGAAATCCTATAAATTTAAAGATACAGCCATGTTTTTTTTTGGATTGAAGGTATAGAAGTAAACTTTTAATCTGGTAGCTTTATTTTTCTATAATAGCAGGCCACGCACTACAAAATTGATATGAAATTACGAGGTCGTAGCGGACCGCACGGCGTGCTGGTGAAAATAAACAGTGAGCCCGCCAGCGGCCCGTATGGCCTGCTAAACTCGTTACTGAGTATTCACCTTGGCCTGCAAGGGTAGACAAAATTACGGCCGCTGGCGTCCCGCACGGCCTGCTGCACTGAAAAAATCTGTATAAGGGTGGCAGTGAGAGTGATATTATACACCTTTGGTGATTTATATTTATAAAAATAAAACACCAAAGGTGTACGGCATACATGAGCTCAAATAATGAGGGTTTCGATATTCTTTTGTCACTACGTTTTTTTATATTTACCAAATTAAGGTGGAATAGGGAGTATTACGGATCGGAGGGCGCTACTAGCACATACATAAATATTACAATCTGACAAGTAGCACATGTCACATCAGAAAATTGACAGAAACGTCGCATAAACTTTTTGTTTACTATGCTGGTGCTGCACTCTAGCGTAAAAATATTGCAGTAATATATCCTATTATAATAGCCGTAGTCTTTTGTGTCAATTGTGGTTACATAGCTCCACCTGCAGGCTTAGCATGGCCGCTATAGAAAGGTTTATTCTTATGATGCTCCCACGCCGCCGTTAGAAAATGTTTGTAAACATTTTCTAAAATTAAAAAACATTTACTAACAAAATATGTTGTCAATTGTTACATTTTGTTAGGAACTGTTACATGTTATAAGTGCTCCCACATTGCCGTTGCCACATAGAAAATGTTTACTAACATTTTATCACATTTAAATCTTGTATTGGCTCGCAGTTTGGTTTGCCTTCTGAGGGCGTCTACATGAAAATGGAAGAGGATTTGCTCATTGGAATAGCTTTCATATTTTGTTTAGAAAATAAAAGCGCTCTTATTGGATGCGCCAAACGCTAAAAGCAGTCTATACTACTCGACCAAGCCAACTAGACGATTGTCAAACCATGCTCTCTCGCACTGATGGATTGCTAGCGACGTGCGTAAGTGCGAGAGAGCAAGCTTTGGCATTCGTCTAATTGGCTTGGTCGAGTAGTACTGTCAGAGAAGTTGATTCCTATGCAGATGGCGGACGTAAGTAATTTGGTCGCGTTACGTCAAACCCAGCCGACCGATCACAGCTAACATTGAATTGACATAAGCCGACCACATGACTTAGATCCGCCATCTGCATAGGAATCAACTTCCCTGATAGTACATACGATGTGTGAATTCGGGTATCTGCTCCCGTATTACTCCGCGTAGACTATCGCTAAAGGACTTACGATAAATAACGTCAGAGGCGTTCCCCGACTCACCGCGTACCCCGCCGTCACGCCGTTTATAAGAAGTTAACAAACAAATTTAAGGTAACACATGTTTTATTTTGTTATAAATTGTTTTGTTATAATTTGATAACTTACGTTTACTAAATATTTTCTAGCATGAAAACATTTTTAACATTTTTTAACATAAGTATGTTATTAAATGTTTGCTAACAAACGTTTACTAATGTTACTAAACATTTTCTAACGGCGGTGTGGGAGCACCATTACGATAAAGTAGACTGTAGACAAAGTGTGGATTAACAAAAGAAATTTGTCAGTTTGCACGCAAAAACTGTCACGGTTTCTATTCTTTCGTATTTCTACTGTGGCCATGCTGGTGACAAATGAAATATCGGAAAAAATCCTTGAGTGGTATTTTTTTTAAATAAAAATTTCGTTTGGCGTTTGATCACATTTCTAAGTAAGAAAATATTACTCTTTCAAATGTGGTTTATAATAACTGTATTACACCGTAAACATTGTATGTTCGATCTATTTCCACCAAGAGTTTAGAATCACTTCAAAAAAGTTACAATCACATGGAAAAAAGTTATACCGATGTCAGTCTGCTTTAGAAGCACAGTAATGTTCTGTTAAAATGAGAATAATCCAGGAGAATAGTGACTTATTAAGCTGGGAACAAATTATCGGACGAACGTCCGCGGACGTTTTCATCGGATGCGGCTTGTTTCTATCTGATCAATACAAAATACACTAAACATTGCATGCACATTGTCTGACATAAGTCGCGGACGCGACCTTGAGCGTTCGGACGTCCGAACTCCGAACAGAATCTGGCTGGCCGGATGTTTTTGCATCCGCGGACGTCTGCCATTGACAAATAGGTCAGGTCTTTGACGTCCGCGGATGAACCATGCACATTGTTAAGCCGCATCCATCAGCCGCGACTTATGGATGCGTCCGATAATTTGTTTCTAGCTTTAAAGTACCTACTGTAAACATAATTTAGTCAATGTTGATATGATCCATTATATGAATGAATTCAGAACACAAAATATATTTGACACAGACCACAGTAATTACCAATATTACATACTTAGGCTGGCCTCACACAGCCGGAATGTCTCTCTGAATTAATAATTGGAAATTCATAATCTGAATTTCGGCACCTTGCCTCACATATATCTTAAAAATTCAGATTGATCAGTAGTCTTGTGATTCCCGGCACATATAAACGTCTTTATGGAAGAAGAATTAATACTAATCGCATTGCTTTTGGCTCTATATAATAAAAAAAAAAAGAAATGCAAACGCAAATACTGGCTTCATCCTTTATCGTCGTTGGTATCGTCAGTATCATTCTTACAGATCAATCTGAGAAATTCATAATCTGAAAAAGTCAGAATGTGTGTGGAGCGTACTGATATTGTATGGTATTCCGGTCTTTCTGAATTAATAATATGAATTCAGAGTAACATTACAGCTGTGTGAGGCCGGCCTTATAATATAAATCAATAACAATCAACTTAAAGTTTGACGAAAAACATTAAGCAGAAGAAAATATAATCAAATTCTAATGAGCTGAAGCGCTCGAACAAGATGAAGTTAATGACATTAATAATGAAATGAAAAATACATTATTATCGTCACAACTAAAACATGAGTTGTGTCATTAAGATCAGGTACTCTTGTAACTTCTCACTCTTGAAATAATATTTAAGCTGCGTTTGACTTTTTTTTTAAATAATTTATTCACTTTATTACATTGTTCATTAGTCGTTTACAATGTGCCAGACAAAGATATATTATAGACTATAGTTTTCGCAGTTTTAATATTATTTTTAGGAAGGGGGTTAATGCGAACGGCCTATATTAACCCATCAAGCCCCATAAGGACACCGGTGACTGCGACAACAATAAAATAACAATAGATTTCCAAGAATCCGCGATCGAAGTATTAAGTTATCATCTAAATATAATCTTGAGGTTAACAAGATCATCTCTATGATAGATATATTTCACAATCTTCTTGGTATTCGATAGCTTGTTCAAAAGTTATGTCTCCGACATATTTGCTATTGCTTTCTTGCTTAGCAGTTAGCACCACCAGAAAAATTGATTCATAGTATTGTAGTCGGGCTATGTCACTTCAATATTATTTCTAATCAGTTGGCTGAGTTTCATACATATAACCATTAACCACACAATATATAACCTGCCAAAATTCTGTAGGTCCGCCATCTTCCTAGGAATCAATTTCTCTGATAATACTATCGACATCCTTCTTTATACATTTAGGCCCTATTTTTGGTCAGTACTTAAGATGCGACCCGGTCTCAAGACGCGGTTCGGCTCTGTGATTGGTCCAAATTTTGACAGCCAACTAATCACAGAGCCTGAACCGTGTCTTGAGACCGAGATGCATCTTGAGCACTGACCAAAAATACGGGCCTTAAATACAGTAATATAATATGTGAAAGTATAACATACTTGAGATTGCTTTATCCTGATCATTTCATTTAGTTGATCCTGAGTTTAGTGATTGTTTAGGTTACTTCCAAACACACAAGCAAATATTTATCTACGATTCCTTAGGTGCTATGCGCACTGCTTGAGAAGTCCTAATATAAACTCAGTGACAAGACATATGAAAAAGCTATTCTAATAACAATATAAAAGGCCCAAGTCTTTAGAATTAGAAGCCCAATAAATAACGTCGTCACTTCCATTCAATTCACTCCCATCGAACGATAGCCTGTTCTGGCACATAGGCTCGTAATAATAAACCGCTCTCACATTCCTACTCAATACCGATCTTGGTCGATACGCACTTAAGTCTTTGATTATTATTATTAGTTTGATATCAGAATCATGTACTACTTAAGTTAAAGTTTGACCACACTTTTAATAAATAGCCTCTCAAGTAACAGAACACACTGGTAAGTGCCGTGTTTTGTTTTGTGCACTCAGTTGATACCACTCTGATGACACACATTTAAGTGCAGAATTACTACAAACACTGCATGATGCATCCTAACAATGATTCTTAGTGTCTAAACACACTAGGCTGAATTACACCGGCGTAATTTCCGCCGCGAATGTCAAACGCAT
Organism: Lysandra bellargus; assembly: GCA_905333045.1. NCBI lineage: Eukaryota > Metazoa > Arthropoda > Insecta > Lepidoptera > Lycaenidae > Lysandra > Lysandra bellargus. Next base: position 5,923,749 of record HG995323.1, read on the forward strand.
ACAAAACGCGACGTAATAGTGTGTGTCCCCTAGTATTCGGCCCGTATTTTTTATGCAATTTAAACGCGGGGTAAACGTAGGCGTAAACCCTTAGGATGCTGCTCGGGCATATTGTTTACAAAGGCTTGCAAATAGTCTTTGAATCTTTCAATCCAAAACTTAAAAGTAAATAACCTAATAAGGGTTTATCATTACGGGCCTAAATCTCTACTGCGAATTCAATAGTAATAACTACTTTCATTGCTCCCAAAAATATAAATCCCAAGAATAAAATAAGGCTTCATAAAATCAATTAAGGATCTTCTTGGAATAATAGTGCATGTGTAAGGATGTTTGGCAAAAAAACTATTTGTTATACATACTTGAAAAGAATTAAGCGGGTCGAACCCACGACATTGACATTTCGCGAGAAATGAGAACAACCTTTTTATTTTTACAGAATTCCAAGGCTTTAAATGAATATGTCAATGGGCGCTGCTGGTAAAGGAGAACTGTCAAAAATTACGTTTTTGTATGATAGCAGCGTTAGTTCCTTTTCTCGCCACGTTCATTTAAAACCATTTTGTTGCATTAAAATAGTTGAATTGTGGCACAAGTCACAACTGAGTGAACTGTTAATTAATTTTACTGAAGCCTTATACTGACTGGACTTATTTATTAAAAAATATGTATTTATGGACAATAATTAATTGTAGATAAGAACTACACTATAATTACAACACAAGTTATCTACTCTCCGGTTTGGGTTTGGGTGGTTTGAAACCCATTATTTTTTTCTTCTTCTTCTTTTCTTTGTCACCAGATTGGAAAGTTTTCCAGCTGTCTACGCGATTTTGTCGAGATTCCTGAAAAGTAGTAAATTATTATTATTTTAGTGGCATAAAGGATTTTTAATTTTTATAGAAATTATGGAAATAATATATTATATATTTACTTTTGTGAAGTGTGTAGTGTTGTGTAACAACAATTTTACAAGTGTTACCACAGCACTGTGGTTATTATAACATTGTTGTTTCCAGTATTATACAATTTTTGGGTTTTTAAGGCTTCAATTCATAAACAACTCTCAAACTCCTACTCAATACCAATCTTGGCTAATATGCTCTCAGCGTCTTGAGATGGTCTTTAATGAATAATAATCTCCACTAAGGACTCACATACGGTTTTGCTTAATCGAGCAATAGCGGCGAGCAAAACCCGCGGCTCGGGCTTTCGTCCACACATTCAGCATTGCTCGATATTTTTATTCTAAATCGATATATTTCATTCCATCAATTCGGCTCGATCCGGTTCCATCAATCCTTCGAGCGGCTCGATGCGAGCCTTCGAGCTGTCAGTTTTGCGGTCCACACAGTAATTATTACTCGATTTGGAGTAAAACTATCGAGCAAGACCGCATGTGAGTACTTAGCATATATTATGATGTCAAAGCGATTTACTGCACACTCAGTTCTGAGTATGCAATATACGATATCGCCCGTAGCCTCAAAACCACAGACATTGACACAGGTCAATGACCGCCACCGCCGGCCACACGGTCAGTCTGGTTTCAGTACAGTCCATCAGTTTCAGACTGATGGCCGGAAAGTACATAGTAAAAAATGACCAGTCCTCAATCACATGGTTACACGATCGTTCTTTGGACTGAACTGATGCTAGACTGACCGTGTAACCCTAGCCTAATGGCGTAATCTGGCGGTAGCGGTCATTAAACAAGTTTATTTGACAGGGGGTCAATACCCCCTGTCAATTTTCAGCCTGCGGCTCGGTTACACGTCTCGATATTTTGGAACAGCGCCCTACTACCTAGCTATTAGAAAAAGATACATAAATAAAAAAATATGTAAGTTAGGTTATGCAGGTAAATAATAATAAACAAATATTTAATCATCTACCTGCTTTACATGATTAATATTATTATTTAATTTTATAATATTTGTGGTTTCGGTTAAGAGCCCGGGTTACGCTCGAAATTCTCATACATACGTAATACCAAAATCATTTTCTCATACGAAAATATTTAACATGTTTGAGTTATTTTTCTGCTTAAAAAAAGTAATTACCTAGGTTCCTGTACAAAAATTAACTTCAAAATATTTAAACACTAAAAAATTTTTTTTGTTTAAATGTTTTTTACTAAATTTACTACTAAATATTTAAACATTAAAAAATAGAGTAAAACACTAAAATATATAAATAAATAGTAAATTTACTACAAAATATTTCAACTAAAAAATATTTTTTAGTATTTAAATATTTTGTAGTAAATTTACTATTTATTTATATATTTTTTAGTGTTTTACTCTATTTTTTAGTGTTTAAATATTTAGTAGTAAATTTAGTAAAAAAAAATTATAAAAAAAATATTTTTTAGTGTTATATATTTTGAAGTTAATTTTTGTACAGGAACCTAGGTAATTACTATATATTAGCTGAAAAATAACTCAAACATGTTAAATATTTTCGTATGAGAAAATGATTTTGGTATTACGTATGTATGAGAATTTCGAGGGTAGCCCGGCCCCTTAATGATGGAGGATCGACTCACGACGCCCCTCTTGCCTTTCCACACGGCGCACCAGGGCACCGCGGCGCTCACTTTAGGAACCCTTGCCTTAGTCGAAGGGCCATAACTCACCGGTCAGCCAACGCGATGTAGCCAGCGACGTTACCATAGCAACGTCCAAGCAACGTCTGGCGTCTCTACGTCGCCGCAAAGCGGTGTTTTCTTACAGTCGGGGCATTTTAATAGGCCACATTTGACATCTGTCAGATTAATCTCCATAGTGAGGTGAGCTGCGTAAAAATATCGACCAACTACGAATAAATCGATACGGACTTGAAATAAAATATTTGAATTTTATACGTTTGAAACAAACTCCTGTCTCACTATTACTTTTTCTTTTGCAAATTCAAGGAGCAAAATAAGACAAGTACATAATTTACAAAAAAAAATGCATTTATTCACTTGAATTATAAAAACTGTTAAATGTAGTATTATCATTATTCATTTCACATAAATATGTGTTACTTTTCACAACGTGGTTATTAATTTATGGGGATATTTCGTTACAAGTAATCAATGCATCGATACTATTTATTCGCTTTCGATTTTTAGGGTAACTTCCCTAGAGTTTAAAAAGGAAAAAAGGTCAGCTGACGTAACATTGTAACGACGTGCAATTATTAAGATCAGAATTTGTTTATTACGTTTAGAATTGTTTATCAGTAAAATCAAATCATTAAATAATTCGTATCGGTCATATTTACAATAAATATGTAATCGTAATTGAAAAAAGTTAATCAATTGTGCAGTTATAACAAAACGAAAATATTATTTTTTTATGTACGTCGCTATAAGGTTACCTGGTACAATTTTGATGAACAGTCAAATGTGGCCTATTAAAATGTCCCGACTATAAAGATAAGTTTATGTTCGCACTCTGCGCTGTCAACTGTCATACGCGACACTGTGATGTGACACATTCCGCCTTGAACCGTCGTCGGCGCGCGTTCGTTGCATACGAAAATCTCGGTTAGCCGATCGGCTCAAGCTTCGCGATTACTCCAATAATTATCCGTGATTTATCCTCATGAACTAAGCTCAGTGATAGTGATTATAGACCACGGTGACAGTGTGACTATCAGCTCGTCTCATCTCAGCGCAGCCGCCAGCATCTCAGCTCATCAGGTACCTCCTTCATTATACCCCAATTTCCCCTCAGCACAACCGTCGTAGGGCTTCGAAAATACACCGCTTCGCGGCGACGTAGAGGTGGCATGGTAACGTCACTGGCTACGTCGCAATGGTGTCCCGGTGAGAGGGTCACCACAGAATACAGATATACAATTTCAAGTTGGCCGACATCGTACAAATAAATTGCGTATTTTCACAATTTAATTGGACAACTTTTTAACTGTGGGTGATCGGAAAGGAATCGCGGTTCTTGAATACGATTGATGTCCAATTATTTAGATGCAATGTGCGAGTTCTCATACGTCGCTATAGCTATTGGTATACTATGCAATTTAGTTGGCCAGCTAGAAATTGTAAGTATGTGCCTTGCGGTCGCTCTCACAGCTCAAATGTGTATAATCACCTCAAAGTTCTTGGCCCACTCCTTCTCGAGAGACATCTGTTCCTCCTGCTCGATCTCGGCCTCGCGCTTTCGTTTCCGCTCCTCCATGTCGCGCGTTTCCAGGTGCTGCCGCTTCCGCTCCATGTCCGCGAACAGCTGGAACCAGACTTTACTGAGGCCCAATTTCACCAATGTCTGTTAGTGGTTATAATCTCATGTCTTCTCTTTCATTCATATGAAAAATGAAAGAAGAAACGTGATACTAATTCGAGCGTAACTTTAACAGTCGTCAATGAAATTGGACCTGAGACTACAGGGCGTACGTTTAGCGAATAAAAAAATATGCGTGTGGCACGAATTATAAGTACATAATATATAGCATTTTTTATCAACTTAGGCAATTATAATTTGCACGCACTAGTAGCACGCACATAAACACCGTGCCGAAATCTGGTGAATTGAAACGACGTCAGACGAATGTTAGGTGTTTTTCGTTACGGAATGTCTTTATTGAACTATTGAATCGGTATTTTGGCTTTTACTATGTTTCATCCCAGAAGGGTCGAAGTCGAAGTGTCAGGAATCAAAAATAAACAGGAATTCGCTTACAAGTTACAACCTTTTAATGAAATAGATAAACCCAAATGTTATAGCTATGACTGGGCTGATGATGACGAACTATTGCTAAGAACTCGATCATGTCAGCTTTCAAACAAAAAAAACTAGATTGAAATCCAACCTTTTAGATGCAACAATGCCATTACATCTAGATTTGGATAGATGACAGACAGCAATTATACATAACCCTCTTTTCCGTCAAGGGTTTTTTTAATTATATGATTTGGGGCCGTCTATGGGCTGTTCGCCCATATCCTTTTTTTGTAATCTTAATATATAGGTTTTTCGCACCAAGGATAATTTTGAACGGTGTGGGTTAAAAAAAAATCTTTTGCTCACCTTCATAGTCATAACGTATATAGCATGTCTGTACTTCTCGGGATCATCCTCCGGTATACCCTCAGACATGCGGCCTTCCTTCCTCTGCTTCTTCCGCTTCTGTTCTATCTGAAAAGCGAATAATCAAATATTTATTTGTAGTTTACAGTATTAGTAATACATAGTATAGTTGGATTAGTCTGTACTCCGCGAAACATGGCGGTAGCAGTCATTGACTCCTTGTCAAAAACTTGTAATTTTCTATACAAAGCCACGATTGACAACATCTGACACTTGATTGTCAATCGCGGTTTATATAGAAAATGACAAGTTTTTGACAGGGAGTCAATGACCGCTAACGCCATGTTTCGCCGAGTACAGTATAGTCGCTACATTTTAAGTTTTAACAAGGCATTATATCGTTAAATATAATGCCTTGTTAAAATATTTACTTTACGGTTTAAAGTACGGTAGCGCCCTTAGCCTACGTCTTCTAGTTACCTATTTATTAATATTTGAGGGGTTTTGTCATAATTTAGACACAACAGATTTTAAAACATGTTATGGTGGGATGGCAGTTGGCATGTGCTGCCGAACGGTGCGCAATCCATACTAATGTTATGAATACGAGAGCAGATCATAAGGGAGCATACCCATACTACGTGACCTACTTTTTAAGATTTTTTAGCTCCCCCCCTCCCCCTGGTGACCACGCGTTGTATATGCCAAGACCCCCTTCAATTGTTCACGTGGTATTGACAAGAATAATTTTTAATAATTTTGTAAGTTGATAGCAAATCAAAATAATTTGACTCATATTTGTGTTTACAAAAAACTTTGCATGTTTATAATAAGGGAGTGCCTCCGCTGCCAGCGCCGGTTGCCGAAATGGATGCCAGCGCCGTTTTACGAAGTTTGCCGAAGTCACGCGATGTTTGCCGAATAGGCTGCCGGCGCCTATTCGGCAAACATCGCTAGTCAACTGATAGGATAATTATCAAAATCATCAGTCTTGAGCTAAAAGACTATGAAAAGTGCCAATAATAAAGTCATAATGTGAGGATGCACGTTTTAATGGTAGTGATGATGATGATGATTAATATGATCTGCATTCTGCATAGTAGCATTAAGCATATAAGTAGGTACTTATAATAATATGTTTCTTTAAACATCACTGAAACTCTCAAACATGTATGAGGAGTCTGAAGGTCTGTTCAGCACCTTCGGAACCGTGATATATTAATTTATTAATACTGTGTTGCAAAATCTTACTTCTTAATAGCATTTGATCAAAATGCATCACAAAAAACTAAAATATCCACAGGTGAACATATAACTTCCACATTTGGAAGCCGGTTAAAAAGTCGAATATTTGAGGTTATAGGTTTTTTTAAATTAGTTTACCGGCACTGGAACCTAGCGTTTTACGCATTTTCACCGGCTCCCATTTTGAGTGCCGGCGCCGGCAGCCGTTGTTTTAAATCTCGGCTGCCGGCAGTATACTTACCGCCGGTTCCCATTACTGATATTTTTGAGAGTCGGCGCCGGCAGCGGAGGCACTCCCAATAATGATTACTACTTAATAATAATAACGATCACCAAAAAATACTTAAATACCCAATAGTTTGCCAAAAAGAAATACTTGGCACCAATATTTAAGCTATACCTACTATACTATACAAGGTGTAACAAAACTAAGTGATAATACTTTAGGATGTGTACGTGTTCCTTATAGTGAGTTTACTGTGAAAGTAGCAGCGCCGAATGAGCAAATTTATTTTCACTTTTGTAAGCGCCCGGCCAGTGTAACGAGTTTCTCCATACAAAAGTGAAAAAAATTGGTCTTTCAGCGCTGCAACTTTCACAGTGAACTCTCTACAAGGAACACGTACACACCTTAAGCCCTAAAGTTAATACTTTAGGGTGTGTACGTGTTAAACCCTAAAGCTAACACTTTTGTATGGGCGCTTGCCCATACAAAAGTGAAAAAAAAAACGTCTTTCAGCGCTGCTACTTTAACAGTGAACTCTCTACAAGGAACACGTACACACCCTAAAGTATTATCACTTATTTTTGTTACACGCTGTATATAATAATAGTCTAAAATTACAATAGAACAATTGGAAAAAATAATTTCTAGGCAGATGGCGGACCTAAGTAATTCGGTCGCGTTTAAAGCTTTATGGTTTAAAGTTAAGCCCAACCGACCGATTACAATTAACATTGAATTGACATGATCCGACTACATGACGTTGGTCTGTCAACTACCTAGGAATCAATTTCCTTGATAGTATATACTAGCTATTTTAGTCACGACTGTAGTTCAAAATGTAATAGATTATTATCGAACACCAAATATAGTAAATGATCACCAAGCTTGACAGCTTCACCAAACTGCAAAATGCCTGACAAGTGACAACAGTGCCTGTTTTTTAAAATGGATGTTGGCTATAAATAACTAAAATAACCATAAATGCCAGTGTCAAGTATTAAATGGCGAGAAAAAAAATCGTATGACATTTCTCTCGGCGAAATTGACTACGTGACATAACTCTAGACCCCCTCCCCCCTCTTGTGACCGAGCGTAGTATTTTGAAGACCCCCCTCCCCCCCCTAAATGGGTCACGTAGTATGGGTATGTTCCCTAAGCAGTGAAGTTAATTTTCACCAGTTACATAATAAGGGGTCTGATCAGCGTATGTCTGAGATAATATCACAGACCAAGGGAAGCTAGCTTTAGAAGACATGTGTGGTACCAGCGTTGCCAGACGTCCCGATTTTGGCGGGACGTCCTGATTTATTCATCAAAATTAAATGTCCCGCGCGCTCTCCCTGAAAAGCGGGACTGAGCCTCAGTCCCGCTTTTCAGGGAGAGCCCAAACGTACGTGCAGCGTGCTGAGAAAGAAAGGTGCGTAATGAAGATAAGAGTATGGGAGGTAGAGGGGTGAATTTCAGTCCTGACTTGGCATATAAAAAATCTGGCAACGCTTGGCGGTACCCACAATTAGCGCCACATTCCTGCATCGCGCTATTGAAGTTTTCTATGTGCGTCGGTATAATATAATATATGACAGCTGAAATGAATCACGTGGGCTTTGACCTGACTGAGCATACCACCTCGCTCGGTTGGAAGATCTTCCTTCACGGTCACCACGCATATCCCCACACATGAGTATTAAGGATTTATAATAAAAATAATTACCATATGCTCAGTACGCTCCTTCGCTTCCTGGTACACATCTAAACATTTTGCCCTGGTGTCTTCATTCTCTAAGATTTTCCATGATCTGTTCACAATCTCAAATGCCTGTTGCGCACGCTCAGAGTCGTCCTATAAACAAAGGAAACATCAAAATAAATATATATATACTGTTAATCAATGTACATTTAATACTAAAATGTGGGCAAGCCAAAAGAAACAAGTAACTTATAATATTCTTTGTTTTTTTTTTAACTTTTTTTTTCATTGCCCTGTAGAATATGGTCAACATTGATGGAATATGAATAAAGAGGTTTAAACCCTACCCTATTACTAAGAGTTTGCTGGTTATTTTTTGTTTGTCAGCAAAGTTACATAATATTTTGGTTTTAATTTGTAAAAACCTTGATAGAAACAACAATAGTTTGAGTAAGGAGGAGCGTAATAATATGATCTAAAATATGTGTAAATCAATTACAAGAAAGTCTTGACTAGCCCCACAGGATGAGCTAGCTATCTGCAGAGATTTGTCACAAATTGATGTGGATGTGTAATTTTTTAGAAACTGAAATACATATATTCTGTTAAATAAATCCTTTAGGTTTTGCAATCAAAGTTTGAAAACGGGACCCTATTACTAAGACTTTGTTGTCTGTCCGTCCGTCTGCTTGTCTGTCTGTCTTCAGGCTGTATCTCAAGAACCAATTTAGTTAGACTTCTGAAATTTTTACACATTGTGTATTTCAGTTGCCGCTATAGCAACAAAATAAAACTAATACATATTTGTATGGGGGCTCCTATACAACAAATGTAATTTTTTGGCCTTTTTTGCTTTATAAGGGCAACAAGTAAGCACTTGAAATTCTTACAGAATTCTATATAGATATTGTATACCTTAATCATAAAATTAATAAAATTAAAATTAAATAAAAATTTGAGGAGGGCTCCCATACAAAAAAAAACACTATTTTCGCCTATTTTTGCTCTATAACAGTACATAACCCTTTGTGTGCGAGTCCTACTACCACTTGGCCGATTTTTTTAAGCATCTCTTCAGTGTGCACCTCATCTTACCTAATCTTGTTTCAGCTACCGGTTGTCTCTGCATATGCATGGTTTCCATCTGTGGATAAAAATGAAATTTTGACGGATTTACCGTCTCAACTAAACACGCTAAACACATTTAAGGCAAAACAATGTTACCTAGTTGTCATTGTTGTTGCAAATAATCAATACATTCCTGCATACTTTGTTACGTTATTTTTTTATTTACAAAGGCTTAAGGTTCATTAGGCATTCTCATAGTGTGCTCTGGGGCCCCCCTAGGCTAGGCCCTAGGGTTCCACAAATACCTTATAGGGGCTCCGCAAGTGATAAATTGTTTTTAGAAATGAAATCAGACACCAGCATGGAGACAATTCATTGTAAGATAAAACATTTGTCAAAAATTACCCTTCTTAAGTGTTCTACCACCAAAAAAGTTTGAGAGCCACTGAGCTATATCATTTACTAATTAAACAATGTTGCATTAAAAAACTCAAGTTATTTCACTAAAAGCGTGTTTACATATTATGTTTTCCAATGTACTCACAATGTTTTTGTCAGGGTGCACCAGTATCGACAGTCGCCTGTACTTTTTCTTGATTTCATCAAGACTAGCATCTGGATCTACTTGCAGCACTTCGAACGGGTTGAGGTTAAAGTATGTGGAACCGGGCCTCAACAGTCTATCTATTTGTTGCTTCGGAGTCAACACAGAATCACGCTTTTCGATTTCCTTGACCTAAAATTATATTAGTGTTAAAATCGGTTTGCTTAAGTTGAGGAAATAGTTTATAGCATATAAGACCACAAACCGAATACCTCAGAATAGAAGTCTTCAAAAGATTCCACTTTCGCACTTGATGTTGACATATTTACGAAGTACTTAGCGCCATAAACCTACAATAAAAACGATGCTCATTACTTTAAATTGAAACATTAAAGCACTTTTGACGAAAAATACTGAAAAATGGAAAAGACAACCAGATTAAAAATATACAGAATGGCTTTAAAGTTTAAAACGAAATACCTATTAACGACAGACGAAGAATGGAGGACACAAACAACTTTTGGCAATACAATAATTTGATTGCAGGTTAATTAAGCAGCACAAACTTTTACATAATTGTCACAAACTACCTTGTAATAGCAGTAGTGTGCACAAAATAATATCGTTTTATTTAACTAAGAAAGAAAACAGCTCACAATTTCGAGAAGATAATAAAACACACTGACAGCTTAGGCTTGTTGAAAAAATATCGATATATCGATCTATCGATATTTTGTTGTTCGATATATCGATATTTTTAGCCGATATTTTTTGATCCGATATATCGATACATCGATACAAAAAAACAAATATCGAAATTCGTATCAAAATCGATATTTTTTTTATTTATCATCAGCTCATGACGATCTTACTAAAAAGCCATAAAATATTAAAAAAAAAAAGTTATTGTTGTGCAGAATTCCATTAGTGTAATCTGTGGTGTCACATAATATACCATAATCTGTGGCTGTCAGTTGTCACTGTCACTATCAGTCGACAGTCGTCACTCGTCTCTTCCGATCACACCGGGACGCCGGACGCCCACGGAAGTACATACAATACGAAGAATCAAGTCATAGTTCTTTCTTTATGTTGTCTTGATTTCTTTTTTTATTTGAAAATTGAAATTCGTGCTTCTCGAATCGTAATTCGTGACGTGAATTATGTCGTCGTACAGTGCTGTATGAAACTTTTTTAAAAAGACGAGTAAATTTAATGTCTCCTGCAATCTGTGTAGTAAATCGTACAAAACAAGTGGCAATACGTCAAATTTAGCTGCACATTTGCGAAATAAGCATTACCATGCGTTCACAGAGTTTAAAAATGCCAAGACCAAGTCGAACTCCGACGTCTCGGAGTCGGACTCGGAGCCTAATACTAAAAAAAAACCCACATTGGAACATCAAGTATTACAACAACGAACATTGCCGTTCAGAATCAGAACTAGTTCTCCGATCCCTTCGACTAGTTCGTCAAATATTCCTCATGACGCCGACTTCGAAAATATAGCGGATTTGTCTGCAACCAGTCCCGAAAATTATGATGTAAGTAACGAGTGATGTGAAATTGACAAAAAGTATCGATATTGATAAATTTATATAATATCGTGTATATTTATTTTTCAGGTAAGATCGTCTACTTCAGTTACAGATGTTCAGTCTAATAATATAAAAAAACAAGCAACCATCATGGACATATTGTAACGCAGTTCAAATTACGAAGGTATATTTTTAATGTATGTTAGTCAATAGTCTTATGTTGTATGGCTCTTTATTAACTTCTATTTTATATTTTATCTTTTCACAGCAGGGGGTCAAAAAACAAACGAAATCAATCAAGCGTTAATATACATGATTTGCAAAGATAACATTCCACTTTCCTGCGTAGAAAAACAAGGGTTAAAAAAATTTACCCACATGCTTTGTCCACGCTACAAGCTTCCGTCGCGAGCTAAGGTATTTAAAACTATAATATTTTATTTAATTTTAAATACCTTAGCTCGCGTTTTATTCTGCCTATTAATTAACGATTTTGTGTTCATAACTTTTACTCATTGCAGGTAATGAGCTTAATCGAACAAAGGTATATTACCACAAAAGCCATTTTAAAAAATAAACTCGGGGCCACAGATAACATTGCACTGACAAGTGATATATTAACCCTCACCAACTCAACGAGGAGTTTCCTTGTCATGACCGCGCATTTTCTGAACTATACGGAAGACTCTCCAGTCTCTCCTCCAGAGCTAGAGACGGTGACATTGACAGCTCAGAGAATGTACAGAGTAAGTAATTTATGTATGAATATAATTAAATACTTTAAAATAAAAAATATAGTTTTATAGCATGTCCATTGATTTTTCTACAGGCACACACAGCCGATTACATATGCGAATGTTTCGAAGACATTATCAAAAACTTTTCGATAGATAAAACCAGTATCCATTCAATAACCACTGATGGTGGTAGTAATATGGTGTCTGCAGTGAAGAAATTCTTGGGAGACAACAAAAGAATTCCTTGTATGGCTCATTTGATAAATTTAATAGTAGATGCTGCGTTGACAAAAGGTAATGCACCGGTTTTAGAACTTGCTAATCAAGTCAAATCTATCGTGACATATTTTAAGCAGTCTGTCAACGCCATGGATGAATTAAGAGCAGAGCAACAGCTTCTTCAAAAAAAAGAGGGTGAAGTACTAACACTTATTCAGTCGGTCAGTACTCGATGGAATTCTTGCCTAGATATGTTGGAGAGATTCAGTAAGCTGTCAGCTATAGTAGCTAAAATTTTATCTAGCAGGAGAAATGCACCAGATATGCTAACATCATCACAGCTGAATGTCATCTGAGAACTGATAACACTGCTTTCCCCATTTAAGCAGGCTACTGAAGACATCAGCGGTGATCGTTATGTGAGTGCTAGTCTAGCAATACCAATCACTAATTTGCTGATGCAAGGACTGGAACATGAAAAACCGTCTACGTTAATAGGTATTGCGGTAAAAAACAGTTTGATGGAAGGTGTTACTACAAAACTAAGGCCCCTGGAGGAAAATATCTTCTTAGCAAAGGCTACGATTCTAGATCCGCGCTTCAAGCGCATGCATTTCAGTTCCGCTCTGGTAATATCTAGAGCAATAACTGAGCTATCTGATGAGATACGCGTAGAAAACAGACGCCGAGGACAGACTTCGCCGGAGCTTAGAACTGCATCATCAACTATTGAAACTGAAAATTCATCGCCAACAGATTTGTTATGGTCACGTCATGAAAAACTAGTAGCTGCTGCAGCCAACAATATAGCTATTGCTAATATGTCCTCCAGGAGTAATAGAATGCCGAACGAGTTAAAACAATTCTTGGATGCTCCAAATCTGCCCCGTAAAGAAAACCCAATTAAATTTTGGGTAGACACTCGACATTTTTCACCAGTCCTTTCGGGTCTAGCCCTAAAATATTTAACCCCAACGGCTTCCTCCGTGCCGTCAGAAAGAGTGGCTTCTGCCGTCAATTTGGCAGTTCCTAACAATAGGAGCCGGCTGACGGCAGAGCATATAAAAAATAGAGTTTTTTTACTCTCAATTCCGGACAAATACTGGTATAATTGACTAATTCCTTATTTCCTTCGATAAAATTGAGAATAAAGTAATGATTGGAATAAAAAAACTCTTTTTATTACTTATATTAAAAAAAAAGCAAATTGGTCGAAAAATTTGACCGATATATCGATATATCGATATTTTTTTCGCGATATATCTAGTCCGATATTGATATTTTTTTAAATATCGATGTATCGATATATCGATATATTCTGTCATTTTCGACATCCCTATGACAGCTCAGTAGTCAGTGCTCACATTGACAGTAGATTTTTTTTACAGGCAGTGTTGCCAACTGCTAGCCTTGCCGAGTAGTAAGATTATTGTTCAAAAGTTGCTAGATTGCCAGTTTTCGTTCCCCCAGTAAGTTGCTAGAGCCTAGAAGTAGCTAAATGTAACGGACACTGTTTGGCCAACTGCTACCTCTACCAAGTGGCTAGATTGCTCCTAAAAAGTTGCTAGATTTCCGGTTTTTGGTGCTAGAGTAGTTAGTATAAGTAGTAGCTTAACGTATCTTTTAGTTGGTGATTATAAAATGATCGGCCAAGTGCGAGTCGGACTCGCGCACGAAGGGTTCCGTACCGCTATAGAGCGAAAGTAAGCAAAAATTGTGTTTTTACTTTTTTGTATGGTAGCCCCTCTTAAATATATTTTTATTTTATTATTAATTATTATAGTATAAATAAAATAAAGGATTTGGTGCAAAGTTCAAGTGCCTACTTAGTGCCTTTATTGACTACAAGCAAAAAAAGGGCAAAAAACTTGCGTTTGTTGTATGGGAAATTAAATATTATTTTTAGTGTTTGTTGTTATAGCGGCAACAGAAATAAACAATCTGTGAAAATTTCAGAAGTCTAGCTATAGCGGTTTTTGAGATACAACCTGAAGACGGAAGAAGAAGTCTCAGAAATAGGGTCTCGTTTTTACCCTAAAAAAGATGTATATTTTTACATTATTTCCTTCGATTCTCGGTAAATACTTTACGAAATACGAATCTCGAAAGTTGAAAAGTATCTAGACAACGTAGCTAAAAAATTTAGCTACAACTTTTTTTAAATTGTAGCTGCCTGATACCGAAAAATAGCTAGATCTAGATACAAAGTAGCTAAGTTGGCAACACCGCTTACAGGCTACAGCCCATGCCCAGGGATGTTAAGGCATGGTTAAGGCTGATTTACATTGATACAGTAGCTGGCGCCAGCCGCTTTAGACCAGGGCTTCATAACGTTATCGAATAACAGAAAAAATATCGTTACGTACCGTTATTTTCATAATGGTAGCCAGATAACGTTATTTTTTTAACGATATCTAGTAAAATAACGTTATATTTACCGTTATTATTATAACGTTATTTTTTCGTTATGGCATAACAAAAAATAACGTTATAATAATAACTGTAAATATAACGTTATTTTCTGGTATCAGGTATGCGATCATGCACGGTGCACCAAATCTCACTCATATTTTAAATGTAATAAGCGTTCTCTGTGAAAATACAAAGAAAAAAATACACCTTAAAAGCGTGATTACGTTTAGAAAATTTTCCCGCCTGTCATGACTTTCTTGACGGACTATAACGTTATCAAAGAACATATATTTACCGTTATAAATCCTATATAACGTTTTAACATTTACCGTTATTAAATACATTTATAACGTTATTTCTAATATCGGTTAAATTTTCATAACGTTATCTATGCCCTTGAAGCAATAACGTTATGAAAAAATAACGTTATTTGAAGCCCTGCTTTAGACGGCCACTAGCACAGATTACTAGTGATATATACTCTACATTCTCCACAAGTAATGACAGTGACGTTGCTATGGTACTGCAGTTGTTTACACTCAGAAAGGCTTCTTTTTTCTGAGTGTTTACGGACTTCAATAGATTATTCTATGAATAAAACTACATTCGAAGTACATTGCATTTTCAATATACAATAACTGGCGACGAGGATGATTATTGATTACAGACTTGAAGAAATGGAAGAGAATCCGCGCCTCAACACGCGCACAATTCAAGAGGTGGGATTTTTACTTAAATACGGATGAGAATCTTGAATACGCAGAGACTCATGTCAGGCTACAACGACTACACGAGGACTTCCAAACACTTCGAAAAATACAGCAAAACACATCTCAATGGCAAAACATAATAACAGAAATACCAGATGAAGAATTAAACGACGAAATAGAGACGGCAGACGAGCCACATCATTGAAGAAGAATTCATATCAATCAAAGTTAAACTTCTTAAAATGCAAAACCGAGCTGAATCAAACCTAAACAGAAAACAGAACACGCTGCAGTATAACAAAATAATCCTTGAACAAAGAGAACCTTCAGTCTACGAAACATTTTGAAGAGACAGCTACCGCTTACCCCGAGGACAATGTTGATGGCGTCACACATAGGCCATTAATATCGATACCTACGGAGCCGAACACACAGAACAAAGAAATCCAATCAAGAGAAGGAATGATTATAGAAAATAACGTATTAAACATTAATCCGAATAATTTTTGTGGGGATGGAAAGTAGGTAACGCAGGCGAGATAGAGAGTGCCAGGTTGCGTGTATTTTTCTACTGATCTCTTTATTGTGTTGTGACCATGATAACGTTTCGTCCAGGTAAACTCCTAAATTTTTAACCACTTTCGTAAAGGGTACTACAACGCCATTCACGACCACCTGAGGTAAGCGATCAAACTCAACTCTAGATATTAGCCCAGGACTATCAATGAGTATTAATTGCGTCTTAGTTGGGTTAATAAAGAGACCATGGCGTTTACTCCAATTACATATTATGTTAAGGTCATTGTTGAGCTTGTGAATAGTCGCATGTAAGTTATGCGGGGATGACTGACAATAAACTTGGAAGTCGTCAGCATAAAGGTGATAAGATGAGGATAGTGATTGGGTGATGCTGTTTATAAAGAGAGCAAAAAGCAAGGGAGACAGCACACCACCCTCAGGGACACCGGTAAGAATCATGAACCCATCGGAGGAAGTACAGAAAGTAGATTGAGTACAGAAATAGTTGAGGTTTAGCCGAATTCGGGAAAAGGCACTACATATTAGATAGGAAAAATTATTTAATACTTTTTAGTTCATATTATAAGGATGCTATTAATATTGTTACGTGCTAGGGTTCGAGGATTCGGAGAGAAAGACCTGGTGACTCTCTTGAAGACTTTATTCACAGACACTAGCTCACACAAATCACTAAGTCCAAACACTAAGCACTAGATCCAAATCACTGAGCACTATCACTGTCCTAGGTCGTAGCCGAGTCGTTAGTTCACTATCACAATCACTCACTATTGATCACTTGTCTCACTTTGAAGTCGCCTTGATGATCGCTCGGATCGAACTGAGTTGACTGCCGGCTTGTTTACCTTTTATATGGCCCGCGTCGAATTCTGGAGCGTTCTTTTTTGGATTGTTTACGTAAACACGCAATCACATAAACAAGGGTCGGGCTTTTCTAGAAGGTACGCGCAACTGTCGCGCGCAGGTAAACAACTGCCCGTATTCGTAACACGTAAACAACTGCCCGTATCCGTAATACTACTCCCCTCTTAGAGATGCTCGTCCCGAGCATCGTTGTTACTGCCATGATAACGCGCCAAACGGTCTATGTGTACCACTTTGAATGTGCCTCTTGGTGGCTTTTGAATCCTGTAAGTCACATCATTCAATCGGGTAACCACTTTATATGGGCCGTCCCACTTGGTCTGCAACTTTGGAGATTTCCCTTTTCGGCGAGTTGGGTTATGCAGCCATACCAGTGACCCTTCTTCGAAGCCGCTCGTGTTCGCTTTCCGGTCGTATCTGGTCTTCATGTTCTCACTTGACTGTAACCCATTTTCCCGAACCATGGCGTGTATGTAGTGCATCTTTTCCCTTAAATCGCAGACATAGTCTTGTACGGTCTTTGGTTCCCCCGGTGACGCTCCTGTCAAGAGGTCTATTGGTATTCGTAGTTCTCTACCGTAATTGACAAATGCCGGGGTAGCTTTTATGCTCTCATGCTCGGCGGTACGGTACGAGAGAAGGAAGAGTGGTATATACTTGTCCCAATCCTTTTGTCTATCATCTACCAATTTCGCCAAATGCCTCTCTAGAGTCTGGTTAAATCTCTCAACCATTCCATCAGACTGTGGATGGTACGCGGTGGTCCTCGTCTTATGCATTCCCAAAATTCTGCACACTTCCTGGAAGACCTGCGATTCGAAGTTCCTGCCCTGATCGGAATGGATTTCGAGAGGCACACCAAAGCGAGATATCACTTCTTCGACTAGCTTAGAAGCAACTGTTGTAGCTTCCTGGTTTGGTATGGCGAACACTTCGGGCCATTTGGTGAAGTAGTCCATGACGACCATAAAGTACTTGTTTCCTGATTCCGTCACGGGAAATGGCCCAGCTACGTCAACTGCAATTCGTTCCCACGGTGCGCCAATGTTATACAACCGCAGGTTCCCACGGCTCCTGGTCTGTGGTCCCTTCACTGCAGCGCAAGTAGTGCATTTGCGGCACCAATCCTGTACATCACCTCGACAATGCAACCAGTAGAATCGTTCTCGCACTTTTGTTAACGTCCTCTTAACACCTAGATGACCTCCTGATACGCCATCGTGTATTTCACGGAGAACATCCGGTACTCTCGTTCTTGGGACAACTATCTGAAGATGGAACTCTCTGCCGTTAGTCTTCTCCCATTTTCGGTAAAGTATTCCATTTTGAAGTATCAGACTGTCCCATTGCGCCCAGTACGCCTTAGTGACAGCGCCAGTGGGTGCAACCTCACTCCAGATTGGTTTTTCGTCACCTCGTTTCTTCCATGTGATGATGTGCCGTAGGTCGTCATCTGTTTCTTGAGCCTCCCTCATAGCATCATTCTCCCATGGACCCCAAGGACTTGTTTTCGTTAACTTTAATGTCACTTCATTAGATTCCTGCTTAACACAATGTTTGCAGTCCTCTGAACACGGTCTTCGTGAAAGGGCGTCGGCATTCCCATGCGCCTTTCCGCTGCGGTGTTCCGTCTTGAAGTCGTACTCCTGGAGCTGTTCAATCCATCGAGCTACTTGACCTTCAGGGTTCTTGAATTGCAGTAGCCACTTCAACGCTGCGTGATCAGTTCGCAGTAAAAACTGTCTGCCAATGAGATATTTGCTGAAATGTTGTAGCGTCTTTACAACAGCCAAGAGTTCTCTTCTTGTCACACAGTAGTTTCTCTCTGGCTTAGATAAAGATTTGCTGAAATATGCAATTACAACTTCTCTTTCGCCCTGCTTTTGAGATAACACCCCTCCAATGGCCGTGTTGCTTGCGTCAGTGTCGACTATAAACTGACCTTCAGGTTGTGGATATCCCAGGATTGGTGTTTCACACAGATGTTTCTTCAGTTTCTGAAAAGAATCTTCAGAAGTCTCGTCCCACATAAACTGTCGTTTATCTTCCGTCAGCCGATGTAATGGCTTGGCTATCTCTGAGAATCCCTTGACAAAACGCCTGTAGTAGGAGCATAGGCCGAGAAATGCCCGCACTTCGGTTTTGTTCTTAGGGGTTGGCCAATTTTGAACTGCTTCCAGTTTCTCCGGGTCCGTCTGGATTCCATCACTGGAGATGACATGGCCGAGATAATTGACCTTACTTCTGAATAAACGACACTTTTTCGGATTCAGCTTTAACTTGGCCCCCTCTATTTTGGCGAAAACTCGTTCTAAGTTTTGCAAATGGTCCTCGAAGTCGCGGCCAACAATGATGACGTCGTCCAAGTAGACTAAGCAAGCCTCTCCAACTAAGCCTGCCAGTACACGCTCCATGAGTCGCTCAAATGTGGCAGGTGCGTTGCACAATCCAAAGGGCATGACGTTAAACTGCCATAAACCTTTACCTGTGGAGAAAGCTGTCTTCTCCTTGTCTTTTGGATGAATTTCCACCTGCCAGTATCCAGATTTCAGGTCCAGGGTCGAGAACCATTTCATGCCACTCAAGGTATCCAGAGTGTCGTCGATTCGAGGTAATGGATAGCTGTCCTTCTTAGTGACATCATTGAGACGCCTGTAGTCCACACAGAATCTTGTGCTGCCATCTTTCTTCTTCACTAATACAACAGGTGAGCACCACGGACTTGCAGACGGTTCAATAATCTTATGCCTTCTCATGTCCTCCAAAAGGCCTTCAACTTCTTTTTCCTTTGCAATGGGTATCCGTCTTGCTCGTTGACGAATTGGGTTCTCGTTTCCGGTATCTATCCTGTGCTGAACCATCGACGTTCTTCCAAGGTCACCTTCCTGACTGGAGAAGATATTCGCGTGGCGTTGTAAAAACTTCTTAGCTTTCATGCTCTGCGAATAAGTCAGATTACTCTTGCAGTCATCGAGTAGCTCAGTCACTAATCCGTAGTTGCTGCTTGCTTGGGAGACAACAGTTATTGGGGCTTCCTCCGCGTCAGCCAGTACACGCCTCTTAGTCCTGGCTGAAGCTCCCTGCTTCTTCAGCTCCTCTACTTGTTGCTCGAGCCTTTTCATCCTTGACATCTGGGTCTCCTTCTGCGGGCAGTTGAGCTGAAGATGGCCCCTCTTCCCGCACTTATAGCACATGGCTTCAAATATTTTCCTTGCAGGAGCCTTTCCTTCGGAGACCTTGCGGATCTTATGGGTCTGCTGTATCTCATGGCGAACAGCCTCGACCTCCAAAGCATGTGCCAACGCTTCCTTTAGCGAGGTGTGGTGACGTAGCCTCACTGCAGCTCTGACCTCCAGATCCCTGATTCCGTCGACAAATGCTTGTACAATATTCGTGTCGACCATTTTGGAATCGGCTCCTGGGTGTGCCTTCTTGACGAGTTTTTCAATTTCCAACGCCCATTGCTGTAGTCCCTCTCCTGAGCGTTGGACTCTGTCACGAAGTTGAGCACGGAACACGTGCTCCAGGTGTCGCTCCCCGTATCTGGATTCAAGGGCCTCCATCAGGTCTTGGAACCCATTTCCTGTATGTGCTTCTAGGACCGACAAAGCTTGCCCTCTGAGCGCAACAGTGAGAGCGGTCAGGCATTGTTCGTCAGTCCATCCGTTGGCAGAAGCAACCGTCTGGAATTGCTGACGATAAGCGTTCCATGAAGTAGTACCGTCGTATGGTGGCACTTTAACTCTTGGTCCTTGTACCACTTGCACCACTCCGGTAGTTCCACTAGACACCGCCACTCCTGTGGTTTCCAGGCGCACTACTTTCTTCTGAAGTTCAGTGAGGCCGGTTTTCACATTTTCTACATCCAATCCTAACCCCGTAACTCGTTCGTCCATTACGTCGACATCTTTACGAAGCTTTGTCACCGTGTCACTGACATCCTTTATAGCCAGAAGCGCCTTTTCTTGAAGGTCCTTTTGTTGCTCTTGTGACTCTTGCATAGCGCCGAGCTTGCGGTCTTGTGACTCCATCATTGCCCTTTGAGAATCTTGCAAAGCCTGAATTAACTCAATTATGCTTTCTAATTGAGGAGCCATTTGAGGGGCCGTAGAAACTACGGGCGTGGCAGGATGGACGTAGCTAGTCGACGGGGCCTGAGTGGGCGTGGCCTGGTGGGCGGAGCCAGTGGGCGTGGCCATGTCCAGAGTGGGCGGGGCCTGAGGGGCGTGATTAGTGGGCGGGCCCCGGTGGGCGGAGCCAGTGGGCGTGGCTTCACCCGAAGTGGGTGGAGCCTGGGGGGCGTGGTCAGTGGGCGGAGCCTGGTGGGCGTGGCCAGCGGGTGGGGCCTGCCCCGCAGTGGGCGGAGCTTGGTCCCCAGTGGGTGTGGCCTCCGCAGCTCCACCTCCAACTCCTCTCTCGGAGTCAATGGCAGCAGCTCGCTGCGCCCTTGTCCTGATACTCCCCTTGAAGTCCTCTCTCGGAGTCAATGGCATCTCCAAATCCCACTTCTGACACCAGTTGTTACGTGCTAGGGTTCGAGGATTCGGAGAGAAAGACCTGGTGACTCTCTTGAAGACTTTATTCACAGACACTAGCTCACACAAATCACTAAGTCCAAACACTAAGCACTAGATCCAAATCACTGAGCACTATCACTGTCCTAGGTCGTAGCCGAGTCGTTAGTTCACTATCACAATCACTCACTATTGATCACTTGTCTCACTTTGAAGTCGCCTTGATGATCGCTCGGATCGAACTGAGTTGACTGCCGGCTTGTTTACCTTTTATATGGCCCGCGTCGAATTCTGGAGCGTTCTTTTTTGGATTGTTTACGTAAACACGCAATCACATAAACAAGGGTCGGGCTTTTCTAGAAGGTACGCGCAACTGTCGCGCGCAGGTAAACAACTGCTCGTATTCGTAACACGTAAACAACTGCCCGTATCCGTAATAATATTGTTTTTACCTTGGAAGTCGGTTTTAATTTTTTGTTAAAAATAATAATTTTGTGTTATGATTAGGAATATATATCCTAGTAAATAGTTAAAGTTTGTTAATAATTAACAATTAATAGCTGTATTCTGTTTTGTATTCCTATTATATTACATAAATATAAATGTGGGTTTCAGAACCAAAAACAAAATGACATACAAATTATTAAAGGGTTTGTATTCTCACTAAATTGTATTCTCACTAAAATATGTTTTGTTAGTAGTTATTAAATATCAGTATTTAAAAATATATAATATCAGATAAGTATAAGTATAATATTATAAAATGTCAATATACATAATAATAAAGAAATGAAGTACACAGTGAGTTTTTTATTTATATTTTAAACCCCAAACTAGGTACCTACTTAGTACATAATATATATAAATGACTTTTATTATAATTTTAATATGACAATATAGACAATATATAATAATTTTAATATAGTATAGTTCACACATCTATTAACACAAAGTTATTAATTATTATGTATAGTATGTATGATTCTAACCAATATTTTAACACTAAAAAATATTTGTAATAAGTAATAACTAATTAGACAAGTCAAATATTGTTGATTCAGCAGCAGCAGCATTGGTCAATCAGTCAAGGTTTTAAAAATATGTCAAGTCAGTCAAGGTGTGACGACGCGAGCCCTCACAAAGCTCGACTTTTAGCTAGTTTAGAAAAGTATCGATATAGATATAGTGTTTTTTCATTCAGTGACGTCTTTAGTAAAATCCGCCGTTTTACTTTTTAGTCCACAAATTTTGAATTAAAAGATCTAATAAGTGTTTGCCTTGTTTACTCTTATTTGGAAAAGTATCGATATCGATGTTTTTTCATCATCTCTAGTAAAATCCGCCATTACTAGCCCCCAACTTTTGAAGGCGGGCGCGTTTCGTTCGTGGTTATTTCGTGTCCTCTTGTTTCTTTTGTCATTGCGAAAAACCGACTCATGAGTCATGATGGCAAAATATCACAAATGTGTGTTCATGCTTTGCACAAAATGTCAGTGCCACACTTGGCGAATTTGTAGGTATTTGCGTATTTGAACACATGTCTGGCGCGGGTGAGTGGCGCCGGCCTGTCTTTGAGATGAGTTTGAGCAAGATTAGTATTAAACTATTGCCAGAAACAAAATTCTTTCCTCGAGGCGATGTCACTTGTTGGCAAGTTGTTGGTCACTCAGCCCCGCAGTTCACTTGAAATCCGTTTTTGCTGTTTCAACTTTAATTTCAAACCGCCGTTTTAAACCGTGTATCAGGCGCTTTAGCAGCAGCGCCCCCGCCCACGTTAAAGCCTTGTCGAATGTCGCCTAAGAGCAAGCATCAATAGACTTGACATGGGCGTACAATGGATATAAAGTGCCAACTTTGTCTGGTGTTACCAGACTATACAAATCTTATTTTTATTTTCTTTTATGATTTTTTTTATGATTTTTTGAGATGGCAAAAACGCTATTACATATTACCATTACTTTTTATATTTTTATTATTAGCAATCTTCCGTGAGTTCATCCGCGTGAGGGCTCCAATCTACCGCGGCGCATGGAGAGACTACGCACGTGCGTCAAGCTTCGCTTTGTAAGAAAATATATTATTATGTGACTGTGTCCACTGCAACTCACGCCACGCACGAATTGACTAAAGTAAAAAAAATAAATCCGTGCACGTCCACGCGTGCGCGTAGCCTTGCACAGCGTGCACCGCGGTGGAATGGAGCCTTTAATATATACATACGGTATTTAATATATAAATACCGTATGTATATATTTATTGAGCTTCAGAGAACATTCAAAATGTTTAAACTTTGAATGTTCTCTCCATTTTAGGGGTAATTGTTATGGATTTTAATCTTTGTATTTATATTATAATTTTACTTACTATACTTTATGGAGGGTTGATTAGATGGAGGAGAAATATCTTATATGGGGGACTGTTGCCCGCGACTTCGTTCGCGTTAGCATAGTAGATCACATCCCAAGTATATATTAAGTATGTATAGTATATATAGTAGATCACAGAATACATAATTAGTACCTTACGTATTATTTATTGTACAAAAAATATTCAATGTAAAGATTACAGAATTGACTTTCCTACGATTTTATTATATAAAGATATTCCGCGCGGCTTCGATTGCGTAATTTAGGAATTTCACGCAATCGTACATTTTTCCGCAAAAAATAGCCTATGTCCCTTCACATAGTCTATTCTTCATGTTTACCAAATAACATAAAAATGGCTCCAGTAGTTCTTAAAATAATAAGCAATAAGCAATTTCATATAATTTCCCCCGTTTTTTCAACATTTTCCTATATTTCTTCGCTCCTATTAGTCTTAGCAAAAAATATAAAATCTATAGCCTTTCTCGATAAATGGGCTATCTAACAATGTAAGAATTTTTTATATCGGACCTGAATGGTTCCTGAGATTAGCGCGTTCAAATATGCCATTTCATATAATTTACCCCGTTTTTTCCACATTTTCCTCTATTTATTCGCTTCCATTAGTTTTAGCGTAATAAAATATAACCTATAGCCTTTCTCGATAAATAGGCTATGTAACACTGAAAGAATTTTTGAAATCGGACCAGTAGTTCCTGAGATTAGCGCTTTCAAATAAGCCCTTTCATATAATTTCCCCCGTTTTTTCCACATTTTTCTCTATTTCTTCGCTCCTATTAGTCTTAGCGTGATAAAATATAGCCTTCTATATATATTATCTAACCTTTCTCGATAAATGGGCTGTCCAAAAGTAAAAAAAAATTTCAAATCGGACCAGTAGTTCCTGAGATTAATGCGTTCAAACAAACAAACAAACAAACTCTGCAGAATTATAATATTAATATAGATACATATTTGAAAAAGTGTCCAGCTGTACGCAGTAAATAACAGTTGAAAGTGGCGCTAGCTGCAGCAAAGGGTATGGAATGAATGTAGCCGTTGGCACGGAATATATATTAGTTGTACCAACAGAATTCCCACTGGCGAAACCCGTTTAAAGAATTAACGACTCATGCCACGATACTATAAAGTTCAAATTCCGACCGCGCAGTGCTAGGTGTCTACAATTATATTTGCCTACATCTCCGCTCTCTTTCTATCACATAACTCGTACCTTTTCTGAAGAAATCAGGGTTGTCTGTTTTTAAAAATAATATTATACTTAATCTTTATATTTAATTACCACATTTTATTTAACTCAATATAATCTAAGATATTTTGTCTTAGTACTATGTAGATTTAATTATCATAAATTCGCGATGTAACTAGTTACGCGTACTAATTAGATTCGATAGGTACCGACTACCGTATCTTAATTATTGAAACCGGTCTTATATTACCTACTTGAACTGTTTGTATAAAAACTTAGTTATTTTTGTAAACAAATGAGGTTTCGAATAGTACGGCATCATGAAATATAATAAATAGCAAAGACGCGACACCAACCTACGATACTTACTATTAATAATAATTATTAATACCTAACCTTATTCATTAATGTGTTTTTTTTTTCAATGAAATGCCTTTATTAATTATACGTCTACGAAGGTAACCCAACTAATAATACTTCAACTAGTATTTAAAACTATTTAAATCATAAGTAATCGTATTAATTTGACTATAATAAATTGTACATGAATCTATAATAAATAATAATAAAACAATTTAAAAAAGTTCTTAACTCTCATCGTTCTTAGGGAGCTTAAAGAAAGTTAAATTTGGTTCACATTCCGTGTTAAGACAGTTAAACAATATTTCTTTGCCCTTTTTTTATTGTCCATTGTGACCAGATTAATTTATCAATTCTGTGACAGCGAATGAATAAGTAGAGATCAACTACGATAATATGGCGCGCTCCTCCAAAATTCAAAACTTTTGAAGTGCGTTGTCAAGATGTTTGAAGTGCGTTGTCTTGCGCGGTAGACTAGTTATGATTAGTTGACCAACAAATCTTGATAATAAGTGACATCAACTGAAATATTACGTGTACTGTGATTGGTTGAATACTTACTACATACAAACTCTTTCATTAGGATGTGACTATACACATTGAAACAGTCATTTGGAGGGGCGCGTCAAGTCATCGTAGTCGATCTCTACGCAGGTAGGCATGCAACGATCAACTAACTAAAAACTAAAACTCGTGCGCGTGCGTCACCGCTCGCCTGTGAGTCCCTACTGAAGTGCCCCCCTAGGGGGGCACTTAAAGTTCGATGCCTACCGGCGTGAGTGGGACAGGCCTGCTGTTGGTGACAAAATACTTAATAAATAAATAATAAATAAATAAAATAAATAATACAAATATATTTTGAAAAACATAACCTAAAATAGCTGAAATAAAAGCTGCTAAATGATTTAAAATTTACCCTGTTGCTACTGTAGCGCCACCCTAATTTAACGCATTTCAGCGGACACTTTTTACATACAGAAATAGTTCTCCTCCATCTACACTCCATGCTATACTTGCTGTTTGCTAATTACTACTGTACCTACTTGCTATACTATCTTACTAATAATATTAAAAACGGGAAAGTTTGTCAGGATGTATAAATGTTTGGAGTCAGGAGGATAATTTAAGGTGGCACTAGCGATAATTGACCTTCTTAGTACTAGTCTAGGAGCTAAGTGAAAAATAATCGCACGGACTTCTGTTATCTTAAGAATAAAATTCAATTCTTGTATCTTAGTGAAACGTCTTGGTTATATCTATTCTTGTATCTTAGTGAAATTCTTGTATCTTAGTAAAACGTCTTGTTACATAACATATATTATATAAGCAACGTTATATAACATATATTATATAAGTTCAAAGTGTATAGAGCATATTTTCGCATATTTGGATGGAATCCATTATCCAGCTGTTGCCTCGTCCTGTTGACTGAATCCATAAATTTCTAGTTGTGAGTCCTTTGGAAATCTAAAATAAATAGTTATTTATTTTATTATCTTTTTTATAAATCATAGAATGTAAACATACAATGTTAGTTAAAAGTATGTTTTGATCTTACAATAGAAAGATAATATTGTGTTAGGTTAGGTTAGGCAATTATTCTCCAACACTAGCGCTGGCAACCCATGCAATCGTTTAACGCGACAAAATCAAAGAGTTACTACTCGCGTTAGTAAGCTTTGGTTTGCTGTTGAAATAACGACCTATAGAATTTGGTTGTATATTACTACAATAACAATGTTTTTTAAATACTATTTTACGCTGTAATAATGTAATTAAACATCATTCCTCGTGTAATAATATTCTTAGATAATCACACAGTCAATATTACTGCAAACTGAGAGATGTTAAATGCAAACTTAGGAATGAAATGTTATGTTTTCATATTTCCGCTCACTACGGCTTTTACAGCCTAAAATGTAACAAATCACCATGTTTTGCAATAAATTTAAGACACACTTTATCACCGTCAATATTGTTTTTCGCTAAAAAAACACAGAATCAACGAATATCGCAAAGTACAATCTGAGCAAATCTTTTGTTGGTCAAAAGTACGATTCTTGAACAACAACAAAAAGTGAAACTCTGACAAGGACAAAAAAAATATTACTGCCTCTATTACTCTTATGAGCTTATGTATAGCTGCGTCCTTGTCATTCTCGGTATTATTATTTGCTTGACCGATCCATTGATTCTTCATCTTAGCTTGTTGTCATCTTGTCCTACTTTAGTGACAGTTGACACTAGTGACACTTCAAACCGTCAAAACTGACGCTGTCATTAATCATTTGTCAAACTCAATTATAATGATAGGTGCTTGCTCTTGATTTGCTCGAACAGCTCGAACCAAGTGATTAAATTATTCGCTTTGGCTCGAACCTCGAACTTCACGTGAACAGTGAAGTCTGAGAACTTCACAAAGTGTTCACAAATCACAATTCACAGTACGCCGTACGGTATTACCACTATTACCGTATATTTTACCTAGGCCATGAAATAGGTAAGTACCAACTCATCTCGTACTTTAAAAATATTTTGAAATATCGTTATTATTTCACTCTCTTTCCATTGATAACTTTTTAATCTAGAATAGGTACAATAGAATAGAAAATTCTAGGTATATTTGTACAATTTAAAACTAAACGTAAAATTAAAAGCTAAAACACCATGATGCTAAGTACTCACATATGCACAGTTATGACATACGATCGGTCTTACAGCTTACTGCTCGCAGCAGCAGGTATCTACATAAATTTTCAATACATTTAGATATAATATTTATCCTTTGTAGGTGTCTTAAAAGGGTACTTATTATAATTTCTAAATTACTTAATACTGTTTTTTCTCCTAAATATTGTAATCATCCTTCAGACATAATATAACTTAATATATAACAGATGCCGTCTTAATTGTGTAGAGTGCTATTCCCATTGAAAGCATATTTTATACACAGATATAAAAAAAAAAAAAAACGGACTGAGCATTACACCATAAAGAGGTGAAGCATGCAAGGTACGACAAATTCATTCATTGTACACGTGACCGATACTCACACACGCAACTAGGTACTACAACCCGCTGTCATTTTACATTGAGTGACAGCGCCAAAGACACGCACACATCCTACACGGGCGGCCATTACTATGCTTCACTCGTGATTAGACAAGGTCACGTCTGTATTTTTTTACGTCCGTGACTTTATACTTATATATATTATCTTAATATTAATATGTTTTAATTTAAACAGTGAAAAAGAAGATTACTGCTTATGATCAACAAAATATATTATGTAGACTAACTATAATAACCACAATTAATTTAATATTTAATACAAATAAAGCAGAAAACTTTTATATTTATTAAAATTTAATGCACCTACTTGATTCCTCAGATTAAAGTAGATATGATAGATAAATGTAACTGATAAATCACTCCACAGAACGTCTTTACAAAATATCATTCACCTCAGTAGATAAAATAATATTAATAATAATAATAATCAACTGTATTCACAAAACAGTTTTTAAGTTCTTACAGTTTATTATCATTTTATGAGAATCTTGCTTTCTTCATTTTATTCCATGGTATCATCTAAGTTGAACATTAGTGCCAGTTACGGTTTCTTGTTACGGTTAAACATTTAATTACGGTCTACATATTTTTATAGTCTCCCACCATATTGTTAATTGTGTTACATTATTGGAATTTTAGTATGGATCCCTATTTTTTAAAATATTATATTATAGCCGGGGATAGTGTAGCTTCCCAATATTGCAAGAATTTTTCAAATCGCTCATGCAGTTTTGAAGCCTATTCAATCTGAACAAACAAGCAAAAATTTTAATATTACCTCTTTATAATATTAGTATGGAAAAGTTTAAAGTGTACTTACATTATTACCTTTCATACACATGTTTCTACATGAAAACTATGAAAATAGAAATAAAAAATAATTATTATTATACTTAGTAGGTATCTATATACATATAATATGTATAGATATATATCAATGGCCCCAAAGAATAAACGTGCAATTGAAAAAGACAACTTTTCAGGAAGGCAATAAACGTTTGTAACCACATAACTTTCACTACATAATAAATAGACAAATATAATGTAAAATCAAATTAAAGGTAAAAAAATATCTTTCAGGTCATATATTTATTAAAAATCAAACATTAACGGTTTACCACATATTTAAGAAAAACCATATTAAATTATTATTCTAGTGAATAATATGTGACTTGTTAACACTATTGTATCAATGCACGTTTATTCGTGTTATAAATGAAGTTTTAACAAGTGCAGTGAAATGTTGAATGGTTATTCCACGTATATTTTTTTCCCCCTGAGCCATGCTCTGTTCATTTACACGGTTATTCTTGTATATTTTGTTGCTTTTACATGTTTGCAAGGATTAAAGCCCGTATATTAGTGTGAAGAAGATTGACTCATTAGTTATGTAATACGACCTTATTAGTGCATGGTATAAAATGTAAATCTATACTAATATAATGAAATGGAAGAGTTTGTTTGATTGAACGTGCTGATCTCGGGAACTACTGGTCCGATTTGAAAAAAATATTTCGTTGTTAAATGGTTCATTTATCGAGAAGGGTTATAGACAATAAATTATCACTCCAAGACTAATAGAAGCAAAGAAACATAGGAAAATGTGGAAAAACCGGGAAAATTATTAGAAGGCGCTTATCTCACGAACTACTGGATGAATTTGTTAGTTATTTGGCACAAATCTAGAGCAGACCATGACTTCGTGACATAGGAACATAGGCTTTTTTTCGCGGGAAAATGTACGGTTTCCGTACAATTTCTCATTTATGCGGGCGAGGCCAAGTGGATCATCTAGTTAGCTTTTTATTGACCTCCCTCGCGCTTATGCGTGGACACATACATATAAAATGGAGTACAACCTTGCCTATAGATCCTTCAAGAGGGAGATCACTCGAGCAAAGAAACAGCACGTCAATAGTATTGGTGAGAGACTCGAGTCCCTTTCTTTGGGAACCCGTCAACTCTGGCCTGAGCTATTAAAGGATATTTTTGAAAGGCATCCTACTATCCCTACAAGTAGGAAATGGATCGTTGGCCCACGACGCAAAATACAAAGACGATCTTCTGAGTAAGCTCTTAGCGTCAAATTCGACCCTTTATAACCTTGGGATAAAATCCGCCGACCGTACCACGATGCAGGGGCATCATGTCGGATATCCTAATATCCGACATGATGATTACATCCGCGCTCAGTGTGAATA
The DNA here is from genome assembly GCA_905333045.1 of Lysandra bellargus. Classification (NCBI taxonomy): domain Eukaryota; kingdom Metazoa; phylum Arthropoda; class Insecta; order Lepidoptera; family Lycaenidae; genus Lysandra; species Lysandra bellargus. The sequence goes on from HG995323.1 coordinate 5,954,295, forward strand.
GCCCTGCATGCCCTTGATATCCAAAAGTCGAGTGGGCCCTCCTATTGTGTTGAAAAAGTGTGCTTTAGAGTTGGCTCCGGTCTTAACGCGTCGTTTTCGGTTCTCGTACTCTTCTGACACTGTCCCTGCTTTTTAGAAGACCTAGAGATCCCCAAAAAAGTTGACCGCTTAAATCTTTCCAACTACAGATCAATTGCTAAAACCTCCGTCTTCTCGAAGATAATGGAATCCATTATCAGCTCTTTCGATACTTGGGCGGCCAGACATTACTAAGCGACAAACACGACAAACAGTACGGGTTCCCAAAGGGTCGCTTGGCTGGTTATCTCTTGGCTACCAAGCTCATCGTTGGGCTCAGGTGATTGTGTGGAGAGGAGAGGCATTGGCTATTAGTTTGGACATTGCGAAGGCCTTTGATCGGGTTTGGCTCAAAGCGCTGCTATCAAAACTTCCATCATAATATGGGCTTCCCGAGAATTTATGCAAATAGATCACAAGTTTTTTGGCAGATCAATGACATGTTACAGACCAACGGCATTTATTGCTATACGGATGATTGTACAGGTGATACCCTATCAACCGGCTTCCACCATATTTCTCGTCTAAATGTCATTGAAAGTCGAAACAAACTTATGTCTTAAATAGAGAATTCACAGGAGAAAGTCTCTGAATGGGGTAGACGATACTTAGTCCAATTCAGCCCCGCCAAGTCTGCGCGGTTCACAACTAAAAAGTCTCCAGTGGTCGTATATCCTCGTTTTCGAACACCTTTAACAATCCTCTCCTAGCATTGAAATACTTGGCGTAAACATATCGTGCGAAGTCCAATTCCGATGTCATCAAGAGGGTGATGCCAAGTTAGCCTCGAAAAACTTGATGTTCTTAACAGGATGAGACAGTATTTCAGTCTGGACCAATGCCTGCAACTCTACAAGATGCAGGTTCGGCCTCATATGGAATACTGTTCTCATCTCTGGGCAGGGACCCCAAAATACCAACTAATCCCTTTGGATCGTATTAAACGAAGGGCCGCTCGAATTGTTGACTGCTATAATGTTTCAAACAGGCTGAACCCCTTGGAATTACGGCGAGACATATATAGCTTCACTCTGCATCCTCAATCGGTTGTATCACGGGGAGTGCTCTGAGGAATTGTTCGGAATCATACCTCCTGCAACTTTTCGCAATCGTTTCACGTGAAAAATATACCATTGTGGTGGTACCCACAATTCGCCTAACATTCCTGCATCGCGCTATCGAAGTTTTCTAAGCGCGGCGGTATATATACGACAGCTGAAATGTATCACGTGGGCTTCGGCCTGACCGAGCATACCACCTCGCTCGGTCGGAAGATCTTCCTTTGGCCTCCACGCCATATTTCCCACATTGGTGACCCTCGACAGAACACGCCTCCTTCATCATCATCACTCCCCGCCCCTCTGCACCGCGCCAGCCAGCATCGCCTCATTGGGTACCTCGTCCACTAGCCGCAATGTACCGCGGCCTGGGCGACTCCGCATCGGCATCATCGGGCTTTCTCACTACACCGACCGGTCAGCAAGCAGAGCACATCTCTCCTGGTCAGCACGTAGCATCGGCCCCGCACGGCAGCTTATTCGACTCACTGGATCCCGTGCAGCAGCTTACAGTTCCGACTCACTGGGACTCACTGCAACAGTTCCGACTCACTGGAACTCTCTGGCACTGACGACTCAAGCGACAAGACTTCAAGATTCGACCTCCGGTCTTCGGGGGGGGAGTGATGTGGCGGTACCCACAATTCGCCTAACATTCCTGCATCGCGCTATCGAAGTTTTCTAAGCGCGGCGGTATATATACGACAGCTGAAATGTATCACGTGGGCTTCGGCCTGACCGAGCATACCACCTCGCTCGGTCGGAAGATCTTCCTTTGGCCTCCACGCCATATTTCCCACACCATCCTCATAACCTTGATGAGTGGCAGTCTTCCACCGTGCTTTTTTCGCGTAACTTTCTGCCGCGCACTGTAAAATTTGGAATGAACTGTCACCAACAGTATTTCCGGACCTATACGACCTGCAAACCTTCAAGAAGAGAGCGTATTCCCTCTTAAAAAGACTGGAAACTCACCAGCAGCTCTTCTGATAAACTTTACAATTGCTCTTCGAATAACTAGTCACTATCAGTCAAACAATTCACGGTAGGTTCCTCGTCAGTCAATTCCATCAATCATGAACTATGTTTGACTGATGGACTGACGAATGTATCCAGATTTTCGTCAATCACCGTCAGTCACGCTCTTACACGGTAGGTTACCCATCAGTCACAGTCATGACTGTGGTAAAACTGACAGCAAAACCTACCGTCTAATGGACGCCTTAGGCCATGCAAACGAAAAATTAAAAAAAAAAATTGGGTAAGAGCTCTTGCACGTTTATTCGTTGGGGCCATCGATTTGTTTTCATATTAATATTATAAGGATTATAATAGGTAGTCATTTTTTCATTTTAAAACAATATAATTTGCAGGTAGTTAGACTACTGCAACTGTCTTATTTAGATTCAGCATCATCTAAGTATAAGAATTTTTCTCCCTAGTCCTGGGGAACCTATCAATAATTCAAAGGCAAAACAGCTTTGCTAATCGCTATTGTTGATGCATCAATGGCCAACATAAAGCTACAATTTAAAAAAACTTAATAATAATATTGTACAGACAGGCCATTAACTGTGAACTGAACGGCGGCGCTAGCAGTAATACAAAATTGTATATATGTCTACCAATCGCAGCAGTTCTGGAATTTGACATTTCCGTATTAGTGGCCGACGGCCGTAGTTCCAATGACGACCGATTTTACAGATAACTTGGTAGAGATCAACTACGATAACTTGGCGCGCCCCTCCAAAATTCAAAACGTTTGAAGTGCGTTGTCAAAACAACTTGAAGTGCGTTGTCTTGCGCAGTAGGCTAGTTATGATTAGTTGAGAAACAAAACTTAAATATTACGTGTAGTGTGATTGGTTGAATACTTACTACATACCAACTCTTTCATAAGGATGTGACTACACACATTGAAACAGTCATTTGGAGGGGCGCGCCATGTTATCGTAGTTGATCTCTAGCTCTGTACTTACTTAAGAGTCCGTATACGAAATTTTGCCGATTTCGCTTAAATAACAGACGTGATTTAGCAGTTAAAAAAGAAGCGGAGTCTATGGTGTAAAGACTGGCTCATGAAAAGGAAGCAATTTTCTCATACCAACTTGTTAAGTGAGTTGAAATTCGCTCCGCAAGATTGGCATAACTATTTAAGGATGAAGAGGCATATTTAAATCTGCTGGCTTTAGTTTCTCTACTAATAAAGAAACAAGACACTGTTATGAGAGAAGCTATAAGTCCTCATGAAAGATTAGGTTTCTGTAGCTTTCCATAAAATCTTGAAGTAGTTCGCGGACCGCGGTGTCCAACTCTTTCGTCTTCCGACATATTTCTGTGAAAGCGATGTGCACGTTCGGCAGTACTTCACTAGCAAGCTCCGTGAAGTACTGCCGAACTGAGCGATCGCCGTCCACACGCAACGATAAAACTGTGCAAATGTAATCGACGATTTATCTGATAGAAATTGCAACTGCCACCGACGAACGATTATCGTGTGCCCCCAATGATTTTTCCGCCAGTGCGGGGTAGGCCTTTCTAGACCCACCAGCACAAGGTTAGATTAAATTACTGTAACTTTGCGAAAACATAATGTAGGTGTACAGTTTTTGGACTGTTGGAATAACCTTGAACCCAACTACTTTAGATTTGATTCGCCCCGGGATCTGCCAAACAGGAAATGAGAAATAAACAAGGGAAAGTGGCGGGCCGATATCGACCCGAACCGCACTAGAAAGTATTTTTAGTAGAGATGGGAAAGACAAAAATAAGAGGATATCGAAAATATATATTTTTATTAATATATTTAAATTCCTGGCTTTAAAACACAAAACCCGTTTTTGTTTGCACATTCTGCAGTATGTTTTATTTTTTTATAATTTCTTTTTTGATTCGACACTCCTCATGGTTTCTCCCAGTTTTTCATATCACCCTGCACAATTTCGCCGTTGAACGCTCATCTCAAGGACATGATTTTTTGTTTCCTGCTATCGTGCGTTGTTAATTTTATAAAATGAATAATTATTGTATTTTAAAAAGATAAAACCGACTTCAAAATCGTGCGTAATTGGGAATCAAAATTACCTATTTTAAACACTACTGAACCGATTTTGATGAACAGTATTCTCGAAGTTAAATAGTACCCAGTACAAAAAAAGAATTACTTTAATCGGACTAGTAGTTCCGAAGATGTGCGAACACAAACATAAAAACATACATGAATATGTATGCCACTTTAGAAATTTGTCACATTTGTTCAGATGCTGATAATATAGAGTAAAACATATCAAAACTAGGTAATTCTGAAAATAATACATACAAAAGGTTGAATTGATAACCTTTTTTTGAAGTCGGTTAAAAAACACGACGTACGTATGTCAGCTACGACTTACGATAGATTGCACATCACTAACTGGCGAGGCGGACGCTCGGTGCGGTATCGGGTCGCCAACTGCCTGCTTGTACGGCGGGCCGCAATAGGCCCACTGCCGCACTGAGTTGATTTTTGACACCTCCAGTGCGTGGTGGGCCGATAACGACCTGCCATATTTTTTTATAGGAAAAACCTATAATTTTAAACACAATCTCAAATATATATTTGCCTCTGTCTTTGTTTACAAACGAAATCAAAATCAGACTCTTATCAAGTTGATATCAGTTTCGGGAGTAAGGCAGCTGGTCTGCACAGATTTATCGCTACGATAAATAGTTACGTATGTATGGGGCTTTAGTTTCTACATTCTTTCAAAGTGTAATTTCATGATACCTACCTATTTTGAATAAAAATACATTTTATTTTACACATTTATTTTTAATATAATGTATTTTATTGTTTTAGATCAGAAACCATGTTTACCGATAAAGTGGTCATTGTAACTGGTGGGAGTTCCGGCATTGGCGCTGCAACCGCGATCGACTTCTCCAAACTAGGTGCGGATGTTGTCATATCAGGAAGAAATAAAAGTAACTTGAATAATGTTGCCAAGGAATGCCAACAAGTATCGCCTAAAAACAAAACACCTCTCGTAGTTATCGCTGATATGAACAATGAGGCCGACGTTGAGAATTTGGTAAAAAGCACGATGGAAAAATTTAATAAAATTGATGTACTAGTGAATAACGCAGGCGTTTTAGAAAGTGGGACTATCGAGAACACTAGTATCGAACAATACGATCGAGTTATGAACACGAATGTGCGTGGCCCATATCATTTGACAATGTTAGCGACACCGCACCTTATTAAAAGCAAAGGAAATATTGTAAACGTATCCAGCGTGACGGGTTTGAGATCGTTCCCTAATGTGTTGGCGTATTGTATGTCTAAATCTGCGTTGGATCAGTTCACGAGATGTGTCGCGTTGGAATTGGCTTTGAAAGGCGTAAGGGTCAACGCTGTAAATCCTGGGGTGATCGTTACGGGGTTGCATAAAAAGGGCCAAGGGGGAATGAGTGACGCAGAATATGAAGAATTTATGAAGAAATGTGCTGAGACTCATGCTTTGGGGAGACCGGGCGTGGTAACTGAGGTGTCATCTGTTATAACATTCCTGGCTAGTGATGCAGCAAGTAACATTACTGGTGCTACGATTCCCGTTGACGGCGGCAGGCACGCAATGTGCCCTCGATAAAAATTTTGTTATGTCATTAAAATGTTTATAATAATTATTATGGTTTTTCACTAATATTACAATAACGATAATAATTAGCACGTAGGAAATTGCGACATCGAGCTTTGCACGGAGGCTTAGCCATTATAATTTAAAAAATCAGCCAAGGACGAGTCGGACTCGCGCACGAAGGGTTCCGTAGCGATACAGAGCAAAAATAGACAAAAAATTGTGTTTTTTTGTATGGGAGCCCCTTTAAATTTTTATTTTATTTTAATATTATCATTAAATATGAAAGTACAAATATAACAAAAGAATGTGTAAAAAATTCAAGTACTTACCTACCTCTTGCCATTATTGATATAGAGCGAAAAAGGCCGAAAAAATCACGTTTGTTGTATCGGAGCCCCCCTTAAATATTAAATTTATTTTGATTTTAGTACTTGTTGTTATAGCGGCAACAGATATACACAATCTGTGGAAATTTCAGAAGTCTAGCTACAGCGGTTCTTGAGTTACAGCCTGATGACAGACATCGAAGTCATAGTAATAGGGTCCCGTTTTTACCCTTTGGGTACGGAACCCTAAAAATGTTTACTACTACTACCATGTAGTACGGTCTAATTTAGGTTCTGAGATTAACACATAGGGGAGCCCAGCTCAAAGCGGCCATAGGAGGCAAAGCGGCCACCCTTAATATTTCGGTTACTTATAAAGGCAGAGCAACGTTCCTGCTCTGGCGCATAGTGAACATCCCGCCCAGCCCCGCTCCATGATGCGGTAGCGGTTGGGGAAGGCGCGAGCTTGTAGCGCCACAAATATTGTAATTGCACGTTTTATTTAAAAAAAATTCAAGGTAAATTTTTCCTGTTTTAATTATTTTCTTGTATATTTGAATGCTTCTATTTTCCCGGTGTCGTTGCTTATCTATGTAGCTTTATCTATGATGTTTTTATTCTGGAGTATTATAAAAAATGCGAAAGAAAATTATGTTTAAAACAGAACGGTTGCCGAAGGGCAAAGCGGACCGGGCAAAGCGGCCAATAGGCCGCTAAGCTAAATGACAGTTTTATATGATAATTACTTAAAACTATTTTTAGATGGTGAACAAACTATCAAAAGAAAATTATCCAGGGGTCATGGGAAGAGACTACGAGTGCGCGAGCTATTAAGGATTTTCAAGAAAATTGGGGTTCAGTCAAATTAGTAGAAAACACAAACACGGTCATTATTTAAGGAGATATTTAAAAACAGGAATATATCGATAAAACAAAGTTTTATTGATATATTTTGACTATTTTTATTTTAGAAGAGTTCATTATTAAAAAAAAAAATGTTGTGACAGTTGGAAGATAAACTCCTGTCAAGAAAACCTCAAAACCTCAGAAACCAGAAAGGGCATAAGCGATAAAAGAGCCAGTTAACAGAATTGTTTTTAATAAATACCTATTTTCGAACATTTTTAGCATTCATTTTATCAAAAAATATATTTATATATTAGAAAAAAATACCATTTCGTGTGAACATTTGGGATAGCCACGTTGCCGGCTTAGGCGGGCCCTCGGGCAAAGCGGTTTTTTGACAGGTTGTCGTAATATGTGAATCATGAGCTAATTTTAAGATTTAGGTCAATATGAATCATACATAGCAAAAATATAAGTAATAAATGCACTATCTGGTAGCACATTTTTTATTTTTAAGTATATAATATTTCGTCTTTTTTCAAATAGAAAGTTAAGGTGGCCACTTTGAGCTGACTTCCCCTACTAATATTGTTTATCCTGATTCCCGAAAAAGTACTAAATACTAATAACAGTTTTCTAATCAAGATAGAGGTTTTAAAGCTAGAATCATATTTATAAATACAAAATTCTTTCGTTTAAAGAATTATATTATTATTTCGTTTAAGTATGTAAGTACCTACTAAGTAAGTACTTATATTAACAATAACAGAAAATCAACTGTGATAGTACTTATTTTGATAACTCTTGATTAGAATAACGTATTGTGATAATGTTCTTAAAGCAAAACAATATCTATCTAGGTATAAAATTTTGTATAAAAACGTCACACATTAATCGTATTATGTAATTATGATAAGAGTACATACATATTATATTATATTGTATGTATGTATTGTTGTACATATTATCCTACTAATATTATAAAGGCGAAAGTTTGTGAGGTGTATGTATGGATGTTTGTTACTCTTTCACGCAAAAACTGCCGAACGGATTTTAATGAAACCTTACAATAATATAGTTTATACATCAGAATAACACATAGGCAGCATAGGCTACAATTTTAACCGACTTTCAAAATGGAGGAGGTGTTATGTTCGTTTAACGAATACTCCGCTATTTGTGAACCGATTTTGAAATTTTTTCTTTTGGTGTATAGTGATACATCTTAATTTAATACCGCGTTCACAAAAGTGGTGACCTGATGAAGGGATCCATTAGTAATCAAGGAAATTCCTCAAAATTTATATGGAAACATATGGTGACTTGAGCATAATAATAATATGCTACCAACAAGTAAGATTTTCCACCGAAGTACATCATGGTTCTGAAGGTGCTGAGGAAACTCCTGACTCTTTATAGATATACAAGTTTGGGAGTTTCGGTGTTGTTTTAAGAACGGAAAGCAGATGCTACTATGCAAATTACATTTTTATCATCATCATCATCATCACTACCATATTATAGTTAACATGCATCGTCCCATGATTATCTATACTAATATTATAAAGCGGAAGAGTTTGTTTGTTTGTTTGTTTGAACGCGCTAATCTCAAGAACTACTGGTCTGATTTGAAAAATTATTTCAGTGTTAGATAGTCCATTTATCGAGGAAGGTTATAGGCTATATTTTATTATGCTGAGACTAATAGGAGCGAAGAAATAGATGAAAATGTGGAAGAAACGGGGGGAAATTATTTGAAAGGGCTTATTTGAACGCGCTAATCTCAGGAACTCTTGGTCGGATTTGAAAAATTCTTTCAATGTTAGATAGCCCAGTTATTGAGGAAGGCTAAAGCCTATATTTTATCACGCTAAGACTGATGGGAGCGAAAAAATAGGGGAAAATGTGGTAAAAACTTGGGAAATTATTTGAAAGGGCTTATTTGAACGCGCTAATCTCAGGAACTACTGGTCCAATTTGAAAAATTATTTCAGTGTTATATAGCCCAGTTATCGAGAGAAGCTATAAGCTATATTTTATCACGCTAAGACTAATAGGAACGAAGAAATAGAGGAAAATGTGGAAAAAACGGGGGAATTATTTGAAAGGTCTTATCTTACGAAGTACTAGAGCAATTTTTCTGTTATTTGGGTCAGATAGGAAGTAAAGCACGTGAAGGATCATAGGCATTTTTTTGTGGACTAATTTGTCTGTGAAATATCTAATTTACGCGGACGAAGCCGCGCGGAACGTCTATAAATAATAAAAATGAATCCATATATTATTTTCCTTGGTTACTACATCACGCGTTTTAAACGGCTGGACCAATTTTGCTGAAATTTGGTATAGATATAATATGTGCTTTGAGTCCCGGAAAAGAACATAGGAAACATTTTGTCCCGGAAAAATGTACGGCTACCGCACAATATAGGTACTTTTATAATTTGCGCGTAAACTATTCGATCGATTTCGACGAATTTTGGTATGGAGAATGGAGATACTTTGAGTCTCAGGAAGGACAAGGGATACTTTTTGTCCCAAAAATGTACGGTTCCCGCACAGTACCTAAAGTTTTATGATTTTCGCCTAAACTATTCAATATATTTTTCTGAAATTTGGTAGACATACTTTGAGTCCCGGGAAAGAACATAGGATAATATTTTGTCGCGGAAAAATGTACGGTTCCCAACTTCCCACAAAATGTACCTTTGTGATTTGCGCATAAACTATTCAATCGATAAACGGGAACAATAGGCTACTTGACCTATTTTTTTTCTTCATGCTAATCGCCTCTTAATCATTCATTTTCACAAAATACGAATATTTTAATATTTTACACAGTAAAAACCCATAAAAATGTTGATTGAAAAACATGCCTTTTAAATGGCGCCGAAAACACTGTCCGCCATAGTGTGACGTCATACGTTTTGTATTTTAAACTCTCTTTATTGAAAAATTTTTAATGTGCTAAATGTGCCTTCTTCTAAAAAAAACTTTCGGAGAAAAGTTTTGGCCATTTCATTTCCTGTCTACAATAAATGGAGATAATATTATATAAATCTGATGTTTTATTTGAATTATTTAAGAAAATATATTTTACTAATCTTTCTAGACTTATTCTTAATATTTATGTACAAATAAACTTACATATACTTAACGAGCGCGATAAATAAAATATATTAAATTACTATGATAATGACGTCACATCCAAATCGGAAGTACCGCAAAAGCGTTTTCGTCAGTACAAATCCTATTTTCATAAAATCATATTTTCAAATCGACTTTAATAAGTTTTTATTTGATGATAAGGGTGAAATACGATTTCCTAGGCCAAGTTCTACTAGAAATATGCATTTGTTCAATGAAATTGAATATAGGTCAAGTAGCCTATTACTATAAACTGAAGTCCACGCGGACGAAGTTGTGGGCAACAGCTAGTATTATTATATGGTTATAGTCTTTTAGATCTAGACTCTCGAACATGCTAATCTCAGAAACTACTGGACTCTGGTCTAATTTAAAACATTATTAAAATTATTTCAGTATAAGATAGCTCATTGATCGAGGAAGACTGTAATATATTTATTATCACGCTAAGAATAATAGGACCAAAGAAACAGATGAAAATGTGGAAAAACCCCACGTGAAGGGTCATAAGCTTTTTTTTGCGGGAAAATGTACGGTTTTCGTAAAATTCCTAATTTACGCGGGCGAAGCCGCGCGGGACATCTAGTATTGTATAAAGACGGTCGTCAATTATTTTTTTATACATCCACTGCCAGAAACATCGTTGAAGACAAGATATCAATAATAATGTTTGAAGACAAGGTTGTTCTCATAACTGATGCAAGACTGCAAGTACTGGAATTGGCGCTCAAAAGTCAAACTGCATTAACTTCGACTCAAAGTTGGGAGCAAGTTTAGTTATAACTGGTAGAAATAAAGAAAAATTGGATCTAGTCGCAAAATAATGTTCTGCTGTTTCACAAAGGAAGCAAGAGGGGGACCTATGACAGAAAAAAATCGGTTTTCACCCCGCGCTTCATACCCCCCGCACTCGCCCAACGCATTCAAAATGTCATCGCGGCTATAAATTTGTGTAATTACTCTCGTAACCACTTTTTGTACGAACGTAGTATAACCAAATATATCAGATTAAATTTTGAGAAGTTCGAGTCACATTTTCCGTCTGTACTTAATACTTTTTAACCGACTTCAAAAAAAGGTTATCAATTCGACGCGTATGTATGTAATATTTCCAGAACTGTCCAGTTCTGAAAATATTACATACATACGCGTATATAAGTCATCTATAGCAGCTTCTGAACAAATGTGCCAAATTTCGAAAGTGTATGTAATATGTATGTATGTATGTATGTATGTGTATGTATGTTTTTATGTTTGTGCACGCATATCTCCGGAACTACAAGCCCGATTTAAGTGATTCTTTTTTTTTGTTGTACTAGGTATTGTTCAACTTAGGGAATGCTGCAAGTTTCATCAAAATCGGTTCAGTAGTTTTTGAGATAGGGAATTTTAATTACGTACTTAATTACGTACAACTTGAAGTCGGTTTTATCTTTTTAAAATACTATTATTGCCTTATACACTAGTAACACTTTATGATATGTATATTTATTGAAATCGAATAGGCTCTGATACTACTGGATCGATTTTGGTTTAAGAATTCCTAAGCTGTTATAGTTGTTACAAAAATATAATAGTCGTGTTCGTTGAGTCTTTCAAACTGCGCATGCGCGGCTTTTTTAAGTGTCAGTGTGAGTGTCATATTCTAAAATACCCATCAATTCCTGTCAGATTTTCTAAAATTCTAGTATTTAAATTAGAACAAAAGATTACTTGAAATTATCTATAATATACCTATATATACATATAATAAAACTGTAGAAATTAAAATTCTGTACATTAAAGATATTCAAAAAATAATAAGCGGGGGTGTCACTACATCGCTATAGAAACCAAAAGACTAAGAACACTTTTATTTCCAGCATCACACGAAACATCACAATAATAGGCTACTTGACCTATATTCAATTTCATTGAACTAATGCATATTTCTAGTAGAACTTGGCCTAGGAAATCGGATTTCACCCTTATCATCAAATAAAAACGTATGATTGATAAATAAAGTCGATTTGAAAATATGATTTTATGAAAATAGGATTTGTACTGACGAAAACGCTTTTGCGGTACTTCCGATTTGGATGTGACGTCATCCTCATACTAGTTTAATATCTTTTATTCATCGCGCTCGTTATATGTAAGTTTATTTGTACATAAATATTAAGAATAAGCCTAGAAATATTTGTAAAATATATTTTCTTAAATAATTCAAATAAAACATCAGTTTTATATATTATCTCCATTTATTGTAGACAGGAAATGAAATGGCCAAAACTTTTCTCCAAAAGTTTTCAACATTACAAATGATTTCTAATTTCTTATTTAATTATTTTATAATTTTTGGGCACTTTTAGACTCGTACATTTAGCACATTAAAAATTTTTCAATAAAGAGAGTTTAAAATACAAAACGTATGACGTCACACTGTGGCGGACAGTGTTTTCGGCGCCATTTAAAAGGCATGATTTTCAATCAACATTTTTATGGGTTTCTACTGTGTAAAATATTAAAATATTAGATTTTTTTGTGAAAATGAATGATAAAGAAGCGATTAGAATGAAGAAAAAAAATAGGTTAAGTAGCCTATTAAACAGTATTCAGTGGTAGGTACAGTTATTATGATCTAGGTACATTAAATTAAATTATAATGCTGTGTGATGCCCAAAATTGGCCCCAGCTCAGCAAGTTAGCCCGCTGAACTGATATTCTGCGGGGCCCCCCGCAAAACTGTGGTTAGTTTTTTGCCTGTCTGTACCTATGTTTGTTCCAGCATCACAAGAAAACTAATGATCCGATTTGAATGCGGTTTTCGCAGATATATTTGTTTTCTTCCAACTTAACACACGTAGCCGTAGCACGGCGACCAGTAGAAATGCGAAAATATAGACAAACTGCGGAGATAAACTTAAGGTGCCCGATCTTTTTTCGTTCCGAAAAATTCAATTAAAATGCCACTTTATGACAGACTAGTGTATGTCATAAAGTAGGATATTAAATGGATGGTCTGGCCCAAATGTTGAAAAATATATACTTTGGTGATACAGTTCCACTCTTTATATAATATCCTATAAGAAGTTTCGATCGGCTAAGTGCGAGTCAGACTCGCGCATGAAGGGTTTAAAGTTGTCAGTCCCTAGATGCGTAAATCAGCAAAACTCTAAAAATTTCCTAAAATAATGCATAAAGTGACTGGCCCTTTTAGATAAGACACAATTAATTGATCACCTATCATGTACCTACACTAACAGGGAATTTAATAACAAATTAAATATGATGAAGACAAAATACCTTCAAAAGTTGCCCTATTTTTGTGAAAGCACCCTTTTGTATTTGCATGTTTTTCAAAAAAATGGATCAAAATGTTTTATTCCAATTACTCCGGAATAGCTACTAGACCTACTAACATTTTCATTAAGTACCTCAGTACTAACTTTACTATAATTGTTATTGGTTATTACCTACTCACATTACTATAATATTAAATTGTACTCGTACTTAGATATACATAATATAAAAATATGTACCTAGGTTTTTATATACTCAAATAAATAATTCTTATATTTAAAGACCAAAAATGTCCTATTTTCGTAGTCGGTAAATCTTTACGACTTCTTAATCTTAGGATTTACGGAAGAAATTGAAGTAGACTAGTTTCCGTTTTAATTATATGTACTTACCTATAATAATCTACATATTATGACGTATGCGTAACGCGAGATTACATTTTATCTGTAGTACAGTTTATGTGTATTTGTAGAGCATTTGCTTTTTGACACCATTTCCCATATCAGTACGAAACACGGCTCGACGCGTGCACCCATCGCAGAAATATACCTAAAAATGTTTAAAGGAAAGGTCGTTCTTATCACCGGTGCGAGTTCTGGGATCGGGGCCCAAACTGCTTTAGATTTCTCGAATTTAGGTGCAAGTTTAGTTCTGACTGGAAGAAATGAAGATAATTTAGAGCGAGTCGTCGAAGACTGCATCAGTGTTTCTCCGAAGAAGTCGGTGCCCCTAAAAATAATCGGTGATATGAGGAAGGAAAGCGATATCGAGCTGATGGTGAAGAAAACCATCGATGAATTTGGAAAGATGGACATCCTGGTGAACAATGCTGGAGTGTTTTTGAGTGGTAATATTGAAAACGCCTCCTTGGACCAATACGATTTAATCATGAACACGAATGTGCGCGGGACATATTATTTGACGATGCTAGTCGTACCGCACTTGATCGAGACGAAAGGATGCATCGTAAATGTATCCAGCGTGGCCGGCGTGCGATCATTTCCCAATATCCTCGCCTATAGCGTATCAAAGGCTGCTTTGGATCAATTCACTAGATGTACAGCTTTAGAAGTGGCACTTAAAGGTGTACGCGTGAATGCCGTTAATCCCGGCGCTATAGAAACCGGGATCCACTTAAAAGGAGCTATGACCGAAGAGGAGTATGCAGCGTATCAACAGAAGTGTAAAGAAACACACGCAATAGGGAGGATGGGTCAGGCGAATGAGGTTTCGGCAGCCATAACCTTCTTGGCGAGTGATGCGGCCAGCAATATCACCGGGGTGACGCTGCCAGTCGACGGTGGACGCCATGCCATGTGCCCTCGTTAATTTAACTTGGCGGCAGCGGACCAGCGTTATAGCCTTTCAAGGCGTATATCTATACTTTTTATACTTTTAATATTTTATTAATATAAAGCTGAAGAGTTTCATCTCAGGAACTACTCGGCCGATTTAAAAAATTCTTTCACCAATGTATAGTTAAGATGTCCCTGAGTGCTATAGGCTATGTATGTACCACGGACGGAGCCGGGGCGGACGCCTAGTGTTAATATATAAGTTTTAAATATAAATAGTATTGAATATCTTGCGATAAATAACACTATTAGATATGTGCTGAATTGTTTATTGAAATGAAATTACAGTTTAGGCGTGTAGAATAGAGTGGAGTTAATTTTTTTGTAGTCAAAGTCAGTCCTGTTACCAGTGAAATATTCGTATGCTGAGGAAGCTAAGCATGAGGCTATTTCGCCGAAGATGGTTCCTGTGTCGACGCCTGCGTCGATCAGTCCTTTGCCCGCGCACACCTCCAAAGCTGCAGGCAATGCGGCCAGAGAGAGATTTATCATCCAAACCTGAAAGTATAAACCAATTCAACAATGAACATGAATTTAACACTTTATGGTCAAAACCACTGAATCACAAAACTACAAATCCATATCAATAAATACTATTGCTGTGTCCATACTATCCCTAGATAAAGTAATAAGATATTTTATGAAAGTAAAAGTTTGTTAGCTCTTCACAATAAAACTGCTTAGCCATGTTTTACGAAATTTGGTATTTAGGAGATATTTACTAATGAGTTATGACAAACAACTCTTTAAATTTAGATGAAAATTTGCTTGGTAATCTTGGATCGACAGGAAAGGAATATAGATATCATAGGATACGGTTACTTTCAGACCTTTCCCGCAAGTTAAATGATTTTCGGATTCATTGAAAATACTCACTTGATATCCAAGTTGAGTCAAGAAGCCTGTGGCCTTGAGTTCGGCATCCACTACAACGGCGGCTAGACACTGCGCCAACGAAATAGGTTCGTTCCCAGTCGTGTTGTAGCAAAGGCCCACCTCTGACAGAACTTCCTCGACGACATCACTGGAGTTGTCAGCGAGTACCACCAGACTGGTTATCATTTGGCTGATGGCTTCGACGCGATTGCTGCCACATGCTTTAACGCTCTCCAGTGTTTGTTGGTACATTTCCTCAGCTGTTTCTGTATTTTCCTGAACACGAATACAATTAGAAAAATCTCGTATTTATTACAGTATAAAAAAATAAAGTTATTTGGTTAATTATTATAACTAGCTATTTGACCGAGTTTTGCTCGGTATTCGATAAAACACGAATAAAATGACATTTTCTAAAAATGACTCCTAGCTAGATCGATTTATCGTCCCCGAAACCCCCTGTATACTAAATTTCATGGAAATCGTTGGAGCCGATTCCGAGCAAGAATTGCTCGTTTAAAGATATAAGATTAAAATAATAAATGTTCGTAATCCGGTTGCCAGCAAAACTTAATTACTTACATTATAAGTACACTGGCTGATCCGGCAACGTTGTTTTGCCGTATTAATTATTTCTAGTATCAATATAAAACAGGCCTAACGAATGTACAGCCAGAGAGGTTGCTTCCTAGGCAGATGGGAGACCTACGTAGTTTGGTCGCGCTATATCAAACCCGCAAAATTTAACATTATGTTGACATGATCCGACCAAATTTGTACTAATATCTATTCTGTGACCAAATGACGTTGCTCTGTCAACTGCCTAGAAATCAATTTCCTCGATGGTACATACAACATTTCATTAAAATCGGTTGAGCCGTTTTGGAGGAGTTCGCGCACAAACACGTAACACGAGAATTTTATATTTGTACTAGCTGTCCCGGCAAACGTTGCTTTGCCATAATATATTTGCCATAATATTATTTTATTGAAATGACTAAATAAGTATGTCACCATGGCAACGTCGATCGCTATCCCGTCGCACAAACAATGGTCGCCGTCAGTCTCAGGTTGTAATAATTTACTATTATTTATTCAACAAATGCACTTATCAATATATAAAGTACCCAGTAGCCGATTCTCAGACCTACTGAATATGCACATAAAATTTGGTAAAAATCAGTAAAGCCGTTTCGGAGGAGTTCGTGGACTAACATTGTGACACGAGAATTTTATATAGTACTAGCTGTCCCGGCAAACGTTGCTTTGCCATAATATATTTGCCATATTATTTTATTGAAGTGACTAAATAAGTATGTCACCATGGCAACGTCGATCGCTATCCCGTCGCACAAACAATGGTCGCCATCAGTCTCAGGTTGTAATAATTTACTATTATTTATTCAACAAATGCACTTATCAATATATAAAGTACCGAGTAGCCGATTCTCAGACCTACTGAATATGCATATAAAGTTTGGTAAAAATCAGTAAAGCCGTTTCAGAGGAGTTCGTGGACTAACATTGTGACACGAGAATTTTATATATATTATATAGCAGGGGTCACCAATTAGTATTGCTCAGGGTCCATTTTATGAAATGAAATGACCTTCGCGGCCCACACATTTTGTAAAAAAAATATTTATTTACAATATCAAGGAGAAAAGTGACAATTTTTGTTGCTTGTTTGGAGTGAAATTGGTGCAAGCTATTGGCAATTAATCCTGGAGATGTTCATCAGTAAGTCAAAACCGAAATTTATTTTTAACGAAGTTCATCTTCGAAAATGCTTGGTCCGCACACAATGGGTCGGCGGTCCGGATGCGGATTTGGTGACCCCTGTTATATAGTATAAGAAGATAAGATAAAGAATTCACATAAATCCCTACCAGAATCTTCATTAAAGTTCATTTAGAATTTGGTAACTGAGAGCCTATTGTTATAAGTAGTGTCCGACCGAAACTGATTTTCAGCCGAAACCGAAACCGAAACCGAACTTTCGGCCTTACTTTCAGTTTCGGCCGAAACCGAAACCGAAACTTGGTAAAACATTTAAAATTACGATTATTTTCTGAAATTTATTGATTTTTAACATATATTATAACTTTTTCTTTAGTTTAAAAACTAAAGAAAAAGTACCACATTGAATTATTTACTTTTTGCGACATTTCTTAAAATAAATATTATTAGTCTTAGACTTGAATATGGTCCCTAGAAACTTTTTGTACTATATTCCGTTTTTTAAATGATTCCAAGTAGGTGCGATTTCACCAAAAAAATCAACGCGCTTAGCGCACACTAAACCGATTCTTAATCGTATAAACAAGTTTATAACACTTAATTGCATTTTCCCAACTTAAATTAAACTCGTTTACAGCAAATCCGATTTTTATCTTCTGAACGCCCAATATTAGAGTTTTAACTTTATAAAATACATTTGGTCCTGTGAGTGTAGTGTCATGACAGATCGAAAAATATAGACGAAAAAATTGTTAAGATAACAGATTTCACAGATGCGTTTGGTTAGGTTATTTATCGTTTCTTGCTATTTTGTTAATAAAACAACGTGACAAGGCTCCAAGATGATAAAAACATAATAATCATCGCGTGATGTAACGTAAACTTAGATTCATTAATCGCGATTAAAAGAAGAATGTAAAATCTATTTGAAACAAAACGAGATTTACGTCGCCATGTGAACGTATTCATTGTTCATTGAGAACTTAGTTTAATAAAACGAAGTTTTACGTGTGATTGGTGTAAGGGCTGCAAGAGTTAAGCTTACGAGGAAGTGGGCTAGATAAGATTCTAGCAGGGTAGGGACGGTCTAAGTCCTAAGAGATTGCGTGTCCATAGTTAAAAGATAATTTTAAATATTTAAATAAAACGCGTGGTAAAAGTAAAAGAGTGAGGCGAGATGATTTACTACATAAATCTTGCAAGATATATCCTAATATATATTATTAGGATATTATATCTTGCAAAATTTATGTAGTTTTTTTTTCAAGATTAATGCAGGAATTTTGTTTGACTGTTAGATTATAGGATATCCTATAACCTCACAGTCAAACAAAATTCTTAAGTAAATAGTTCATACGCAATATAATCAATTTATCATAGCATTTACTAAATCGTATGTTTGGGAAACATTGTTAAAATAGCACGTAATTTGACAACAGTTATGTATATTAAATAAGCTTGCGTGTATTGTAGAAATAAAATTCAATAATATAATTTCGATAACAATAAGTTTAGATAATATTTTTGTTAAAATAAAACGAAGTGCTAATTTTTGAATTGGGACTAATCTGGAAAACATTATCTCAAAACACGATTAAATAGATGGTGGCGAACTGAGCCGAATCCTGGCTGGCAAGAAAGCACGAGTTAAGTGCGAAGTTTACCGAACGACGCATGAGTTTCGGCCGGGCTGAAAGTTTCGGCTATATTTTGGCCGAAACCGAAACTAAGGCCGAAACTGGCCGAAACCGAAACCGAAAGTTCGGTCGGTCACTAGTTATAAGTTTAAATGAATAAGTACGTATAGTTTCACAGGATATCTAAAGCAATACTTTGAATTTTTCATACTCACATCAACACAGGATTTCATGATATCGCTAACGTCTGAGACTCGTTCGTAGAAACTTTCAACGTAGTCTTCAATAGCGTCTACAAAGTTTTCCCAGCGAGTCTCGATTCTATCCAAAAACTCCTCCCATTGACTTTCTACTCCTTTACTGAAGGTTTCGATGGAATCCCTAGCCTGGTCTGCCACATTGCTTAGGTTTCTTTGGAGGTCCATGACCATCATCCTAAAAAAACAAAAACCATAGAGTATTATACGTGGGAGAGCCATGCTTCGGCACGAATGGGCCGGCTCGACCGGAGAAATATCACGTTCTCACAGAAAACCGGCGTGAAACAGCGCTTGCGCTGTGTTTCGCCGAGTGAGTGAGTTTACCGGAGGCCCAATCCCCTACCGGCTACCCTATTCCCTTCCCTTTCCTCCCCTATTCCTTTCCCTTCCTATCCCTAACCTCCCCTATTACCCTATTCCCTCTTAAAAGGCCGGCAACGCACCTGCAGCTCTTCTGATGCTGCGAGTGTCCGTGGGCGACGGTAGTTGCTTTCCATCAGGTGACCCGTTTGCTCGTTTGCCCCTTTATTTCATAAAAAAAATAGGCACACTTACAGCTGTAATCAGTGGTATTTAATTACTAAAGGAGTTGTTTAACATAGAATTTGATTTAAATTTTTTGAATCTATGTCAAAAGTCTCAAAATCTTCACCAAGAGTCCAAGACCAACACAGAAATAAGATCTAGACTTTAGTAAGTAAAGTCTACGTTAAACTTTGAGATCCCTCTACGATACTGAATACAATAATACTCGACCATTGATCTACCAACTGCGTCTTACATACACCCACGCCGCTCACTCCTCGCCCAACAACATTCTATTCTATTCTACACCTATACGCACCTACCGAGTAGAGTGCCGAGACGTGCCCTTGGCCGAGCATAATATCCAGTGCTCGGCCGAGAGCATTGTCTCGCAACTTTACTCGGTAGTTGCGATCATGGCATCAAATAAGGTGGGTAGGTGCATACTTCATTCCAGCTATTAGGTCTATATCGAAGCGGGGAATCTTAGATATGTCCGTCGAATCCGATTCACTCAGAGGAGTGCCCTGGGAGGTGCTTACCTGAAACAAAGAAGACCACGTAAAAATTCCAGAACAGTGTGTCACTATGAGTGTGCCGTGGCATACCAGTAGCGTTGCCAGATTTTTTTGTGCCAAGTCGGGATTCGGAACTTTTTCAGTGAAAAAGCGGGATTCTTCAGTCAAAAGCGGGACAAAGAAAAAAAGTATATTTTTTTTTTCTTTTTATTTGCGTTAAAATAAAGTGTACGTGACAAAAGATAGCAAAAGTAGCCAAAGAAAATCCATCCCTTTACCTCTTTTTCTTAGCACGCTGCACGTACGTTCGGGCTTTCCCCGAAAAACGGGACTGAGCCTGTCCCGCGCGGGACATTTAATTTTGACGAAAAAATTGGGACGCCCCGTCAAAATCGGGACATCTGGCAACGCTGCATACCAGTGTACCGTAGCTAACATAGTCACGAACGCAAAATAAACGCAAAATACTTATTAGTTATTTCTAGTTTTAAGTACATATTTGAAAAGGGAACATCTCTATACAACGAAATCCCTGGACCCTAGCAAAACTGTAGATTATAGGTAGGTATTTTTACTAGGTGTATACGGTCTACTTAACATCTCGAGTTCTACGAGGTGAGAATCCGTCTTTTACCCTAGCATTTATCCGCCTTCTATCTAGTCTAGACTCTAGACTATCCTATCCGATCCGTTTGCTCCTCTCCTGATCTAAGTAGAAGTTAGAAGTCTTTAAAGAAACCCCAATCCCACCAAAAACATACCTGGGGGTCAAGTTCCTATCAGCAAATTTTTGGCCAAAAAAAAGAGTTGAAATCCATTGCTTTTCCAATCAATTTGCTGATAGGAACTTGGCCCCATTTTAAAAAACTCCGTTTTTCGTGTTTTTAATTATCTTCTGATATTGCATTGAATTATTAGTACCATTTAGTACTTACTTTGATTTAAAGTATGTACTTTATTATAGTCGTAATTAACCATGTTAAACAGGGTGCAATTAAACCTTTCTGCCAAATTTTGATACATTACTTTGGCAGGAAGGTTTAATTGCACCCTGTTTTTATCAGAAATGTCTCACTTACCAAGCAAACAAAAAATAATGTGAAAAATTTCATCGTGTCCATTTTCTCACTTCTACAGATAGATTCATGGGACCATGGTTTTTATATTGTACTCTTGCTAAATGCAATATTTACTCTGTATTTGTGCTCTAGATATCTTATCTAGTTTTAGGATATTTATACAAACAGTATATTTATGCCCTTAGCCCATCATTGCCCAATAGTCTTACCTTGATGATCTATGGTTATCATATTATATTTCGCAAGCGAGTGTTTGAGTGACAACGCAGTACCTACGCACTATCCTCCGATCCGAACCCACGAAATACGTTTTGTGGGTGTTTTTTTTTTTATGAAATAAGGAGGCAAACGAGCAAACGGGTCACCTGATGGAAAGCAACTTCCGTCGCCCATGGACACTCGCAGCATCAGAAGAGCTGCAGGTGCGTTGCCGGCCTTTTAAGAGGGAATAGGGTAATAGGGGATGGGATGGGAAGGGAATAGGGGAGGGTAGGGAAGGGAATAGGGTAGGGGATTGGGCCTCCGGTAAACTCACTCACTCGGCGAAACACAGCGCAAGCGCTGTTTCACGCCGGTTTTCTGTGAGAACGTGGTATTTCTCCGGTCGAGCCGGCCCATTCGTGCCGAAGCATGGCTCTCCCACGTATGATGTGTTAATAAGGTAAATTGGTAGATTCTGATCTACCAATCAGCTATTGGTAGATCAGCATCTACCATAACGATGACGCTGATGCGTAATTGCAGGTAGCTATTGGTGTTAATTGTTATGTTCCGCGAAGGAGCGTAAAGTTTTTACATAGGTTTTTATATTTTTGTTAGGTATAGGTACCTACTGTATATACCTATAATATCTACAATCTACATAGGTAATATTCTTATGTAAATTATACAGTAGATACCTACCTATTAGATTAGGTGGTGCCTAATGCCTAATTTTTCTGTCTTAGATTAATGATTGGTACAATTATTAATCTAAGGTTTCTGTCTGTCTTGCCTCAGGGATCATTATAGAACATAATTTTAATCATGCTTACAGTAACTTAGAAGTAAAATAAGCACTAAATGGAGAATTCCAGAAGAAAATTGGAAATATCATGTCCTAAAATCGTGATTCGTGATCGTATTCATTTTGTATTAGACGTGTCACAGCTCTAAATTCTTATTGTTATATTTTGTTATCCCACCAAAAACATAAAATATGTAAAAATTTAAAGCCAAGTTCCATACAAACATTATTCTTGTCTATGGACTTAGCCGTAAAAAGGATGGAGATCTAAATGAGTGCCAAGTTCCATGGAAAATCGAAATATGTATGTATAGGAACCAAATAACATTATGAACAAATAATAGAGTCTATTTCTTTGCTTTATTGAATATCTATAACAATTAATGTTATTTAAATAATGTGAGATCATAAACTAGATTAGATCTAACTTGGCCAGTTTTCATTACATCAGTCATTTCATAAAGTTATTGATCATTTTAATTCTGATGAAAACTAGCCAAGTAGAATCTAATCTAGTGACACTATAATTATATTAACATGTCTCAACTCTCAAGGACTCGTGCAAATATAATACACGTAAATGTAAACACGATACATTGTTTAAGTACACATTTAGATACGAAATAGTTTTTACATAAGGTGAGGTACCTAAACCAGCCGTAAAGTCAACTACGGATATTTTGAGCGTATTTAATCTTCACCCATCAATCCCCAAGCGGCACCCAGCAGCGAAAATCTAGGTAATAAGGGCATTCCCTACGGAGATTCCGTAATTTACCGTATTTAGGGGCGTAGGGCGGCCACATACATCAGTTTTCCTGATCCGTTTTCCGAAACGGGCCTCCGAAGGGCGGCCACATACATCACTTTTCCTGATTCGGGAACCGTATCACGAAAAAAAACCGTACGGAAACTGATCGAATGTGTGTGACATGCAATTACTTTTGTATGAATTTACTGCGTTCGGAGAACCCGGTTTCGGAAAACGGATCAGGAAATCGGATCAGGAAAACTGATGTATGTGGCCCGCCTTATAAACCCATAATTTGAAAGCTACAAAGCTATAATAAAAATACAGCAATAATCTTCAGCATATCAACATTCCTTTCCACGTTTTAAATTTTCTATTTTTGTTTATTATAAGTACTAATGATATCAGCTTTCAAAGTAAAACCGATTTATTAAGATTCAAGCATACATTCAGCATCTCCTTAGTATTTACAAATTACTGTTATTTGAAACACACGCCAATAGATCGACAATATCATAAACTACATATTCCACGTTTTAATTTTTTTTAGGTCAATTTTGGACTAAGATAAGTAAAAAAATAGGGTTTTGGTGCGATCTCGGCGACGCGACGCGGCAAATGTATGGCCAAGGTCGTTTGCTCGAGGGATGGCCGCGATACCCACGATCGAAGCCCCATAAGTGTAAGTACTCACATACGGTTTTGCTCGATCGAGCAATCACGTAGAGTAAAAACCACGGCTCGGGCTTTCGTCCACACATTCAGCATCTTGATTGCTCGATAGTTTTACTCCAGTTCGAAGGAAATTAGCTACGAATAATAAAAACTAGTGTCAAAAAATTGTCAAGCCGGCTCGATTCGAGCCTTCAAACTGGCTCGATGCGAGCCTTCGAGCTGTGAGTTTTGCGGTCCACACGGTGGTTTTTGCTCGACTTCGAGTAAAACTATCGAGCAAAACCGTATGTGAGTACTTAGCATAAGAGCACCGGTGATCGCGACAACAATAGAATAACGATATATTTCCAAGAATCCGCGATCAAAGGATCCAATACGTAACTGAAAAAAATCCACAATGTATCCACAATACACTTTTGGGCATAGATTCCCCTTACAGCCGTTACTCTGTCAGAAATTCGCTCTGTATATAATTGCTCTCCTGCTTTGTAGCTATATAATATACCTTTTTTTACCCGCCAACCATATAAGGGAAAGGCACTAATGGTAGACACGGAACTAATAGATGGCACTTACGACAAAAATACCATAAAAGTCAAAGCGCACGGGGCCCTGCGCTCGCCAAGTTCCAGCAGGCCGCGCGCATGCCGTGCACTATTTACACGAACGGTTTCGACGCACTTTTGACCCCCCTGTAGCTCAGTAACTATTGCAAGTACAAAGATAAAATTATACGTACGTAATCATGTACTAGTACTTACGCAATATACCAAATTTCATAGATATAGCGTTGTTACATCCTGAAATATGTCCTTGTAATTATTATTTTTAACAAAAAATTAAAACCGACTTCCAAGGTAAAAACAATAGTAATATGAACTAAAAAGTATTAAATAACTCTTACTCTTTAATAGTGGCTTTTTCAGAATTCGTCTAAATCTCAACTATTTCTGTACATACTACAGTCTTCATTATTATGAAGTCGGTACCAGCTAATTTATTCGTGAGTTCAGTAATGTCAGAACTTAGAATATCTGAAACTTTTGGGATTGGTACCGACTTCAAAGTAATGAAGACTGTAGTATGTACAGAAATAGTTAAGATTTAGACGAATTCTGAAAAAGCCACTATTAAAGAGTAAGAGTTATTTAATACTTTTTAGTTCATATTACTATTGTTTTTACCTTGGAAGTCGGTTTTAATTTTTTGTTAAAAATAATAATTTCACTCTTTTTAGTTATCTACAAAATAAGTATTTATGCGTAAATAACCAATACGAATGTTAACTATTCACATTATGTTACTGTAAGCGAAATTGTGGTAAATGCATTGCTTGCAGTTATCTAAGCGATGCTGCAATTTCCAAACTTTTATCTTTAAAGGTTCAGGAGTTCTATTCAGTGACTTTGGACCAAGAGACACCTTCGTATGAAATTTCTCTTATTCGTAACATATTATGTTTAACTTACTAGAAACAACATTTTAACCACTATGAGTGTTTTGATAAACTTCAAGGATTTCCCTCGATTGCTCATAGATCCCATCATCAGCTCACCACTTTCGTAATTGTTATACAAAATAAGATTATATCCCATACAACAACACGAGAATTTTGAAAATCGGTCCACAAACAGCGAAATCATCATCAAAAACAACTGCTTCGATGCAAAATATCGCGAAAAGTAGGGTAGACTGGGTACGGATGTGACAATTTTGGTTTGGAGGCCAATAATTTTGTTAGTTTTACAGCTAGCTGGGAAAATTTTGTCACAAACCATAGTTTATTTATTTGGCTACATAAAAATACCATTATATTATGCCAAAATACGATGTATTAGTCATGGAATCAAATTTTAAAGAAAGAGGGAAATCGTCACAACCGACCACAACCCAAGGGCGGTTGTGACAGTGGTTGGGGTCAGTAGTGACATCTACAAAAAATAGTTGATATGATTTTTATTTCAA
Source organism: Lysandra bellargus (assembly GCA_905333045.1). NCBI lineage: Eukaryota > Metazoa > Arthropoda > Insecta > Lepidoptera > Lycaenidae > Lysandra > Lysandra bellargus. The sequence goes on from HG995323.1 coordinate 5,980,038, forward strand.
TAAAATTGTACCATAAAACACCATACACTTATTCTAAACAAATTCATAGCGTATGAAAACATAGTCTATTTTGAAACATATTTATCAATCAAGACTTTTTCGTATTTTCGTATTAACTAATAATATTCTGCACTCGTTTGGTCTTTTAGCGTTTAGCGTTTTAGCGTTTTAGCGTTTAGGCAAGCGTTTTTAGGACATCTCAGAAAAAAGATAAATGTATATCACAACCGTACCCATAAGATTTGTCACAACCGTACCAAACACATAATTTCAATTATTAAACAATCGCCACGAATCGGCTAAACGGCTTACGTAAAAAATAATCACTCACGGTTAACTACTAATGATCAACTTACAACAAGAAAATAAACGACATAAGTTATTTGTATACAAAAAATAGTAAACGTTATAATAAATCAAACAAGAAAACCTACTTTTGACTGTTAAAAAGCAATGTGGACCCCTGATAACGTTATCGTCAAGTGCTGGCAAAAGCAATGCTAGGAGAAGCATTCAGACTTGCAAGACGCGTCTTTTGCTCTTAGCACCCATCCCCATATTCCGCATAGTTTCGCTGTTATGACGACTGTCACAACCGTAACCTGGCACAAACGTACCCAGTCTACCCTACCAATAATTGGGTCATAGTGTAATGACCCATGGTATAATTATGGTTGTGATGATGATGATCAATCAAATTGATGTGTTGGCTTATGCTTTCAGTTGTTTAAACAACGCCGAAATCCCCGAACCTGTACCTACAAGCATTCAAAAGTTCTGTTCGGTACCTTCGGATCCAGGGTATAACCTGGTGCGAAGTCTTACTTTTTGGTAGCATTTACCTCGAATGCTTCAGAAAAAATCAATATCACTATATGTTTCCATATAAATTTCAAGGAGTCCCCTCGATTACTCATGGATCCCATCATCAGATCACCATTTTTATGAACATGGTACCAAATTCGAATTAAGCCCTATAAAATACAAAAAGAATTTTGAAAATCGGACCACAAACGGCTGAGTAATTGTTGAACATACATTAAAAAAAAAATACATACAGCCGAACGTCCTCCTTTTTGGAAGTCGGTCAAAAAGTGGAACAAATTTTACGACTTTCAGGACGACTTTAAGGACATTATTTTGTCGGTGGAATTTCAAAATGGTTTAACATCACGTGGGCCACAGACAAAATCCCGGCGGGCCACATACGGGTTGGGGATAGCTAGTCTAAGTGGTAGGCACCAAAGCCATATATATAGTCCCGACGTTCAGAGAACATTAGAAAAAAAAATATTCTGAATAAAAAAAATTGAGTTTGAGTTTAAGTGGGCGACTAACCCAAAATTGTCGATTTTATAATTCATTTTTACACTTGAAAATAAGCCCCAAATTGTTTCATTTTCTAAAATTAGATATTACATTATATTTCCAAGAGTTCAATCTGAGCAAAAACACGATATCTTAAAATTTTCTCGATAGAAAAAAATCGCAAAGATTCATCTAATTTTCACGAATTTTTCATTTATTGCCATAACCGTGCATTGAACTAATAAATTATTAATATTTCAACTATGTTGTATATTTATCGAGTTATTGAGAAAAAACTTATTTGGCGATGAATCCGCGTCGTCCTTTTTCGCCTAGAATATGACAGACGGGCGTGAGTGTGAAGAGAGAAGGACGATATTTGATTTTTGCATTAGTCGCCCTCTTAAGACAGCACAAATGTGCTGTCATGACTCATGAGCATGAGTACTCATCAAACTCAGAAGATTTCATAAAATTTTATTGGTTACCAGATGACGCCCGTAACTCCGTTGCGCCAAAATTCGTTTATCGTCCAGTAACTCACAACTCACACTCACAAAATCATATATTATCAGTGAAGTGAACATATTGTGCTAAGTAATTTAACAATTTTAATGCTTCAAGCCCCAAGCGGTCACCGGCGATTGAGATAACAATAGAAAGGCTATTGTGTCTCGTTTTTCCACGATCGAAGGATCTATCAGATAAAAAATTGTATAAACTTGCATAGGATGTAGCGTAGCTACTCATAATATTTAATATTATCATAATTATTGACAGCTCTGTTCTTGTAAAGCGCTTATTCCACTTATCCTAGCTAGGAAGTCCTAGCTAGGATCCTAGCTTTCTAAATGTCATTCCACTTGACTAAATTTTTTCCGATTTAGGATCCTAGCTAGGATCCTAGCTTCTAAATGTTATTCCACTTGACTAAATTTTTTAGGACCCTAGCTAGGACTTCCTAGCTAGGATAAGTGGAATAAGCGCTTAATCAAGAATTCAAATCGATACTTAGTGCGCCATCTATCGATTAATAAGTATAACTGATTAAAAAGACACTTAATGACTTTGTTTTGTGTAAATGCTCTTTTTAAAATAACTTTATTTTAATTCTATTTGTCTATTTAAATTTTATAAAGTAATTAGTAAAGTATTCTATCTGTTGTCTGCCGCCACGCGCCACGCGGCGCGGCGGCGCGGCGACGCCGTCGCCTCTGCGGCGCCGACCGCCATGTATTAAACAAACAGGTGTTGTTATACAGTACATAATTATTATTATTAGTATATCCATACCTATGCCTTGTACTATTATTAATTCTGTGCCATGAGACATTGGTGACCTTAATGATGATGATGACGATGATGATGATGATGATGATTATGATGATGAATATGAATTGCATAGTAGCATATGCTTTCTGTTCTTAAAACAACGCCGAAACTCCCGAACGTGTATCTATAAGGAGTCAGGAGTTCTCTCAGCATCTTCGAAACCATGGTATACTTTGACCCAATATTTGACTTTTTGGTAGCATATTCTTAGTACACTTCACATAAAACCAAAATCACCATATGTTTCCATATAAATTTCGAGGAGTTCCCTCGATTACTCATGGATCCCATCATCAGGTCACCACTTTTGTGAACATGGTACCAAATTGGAGTGAAACCTAATACAACAAAACAAAAATTTCGAAAATCGGTTCACAAACGGCGGAGTAATCGTTGAACATACAAAAATAAAAAAAAAATAAAAAAAAAAAAAATATCCACAGCCGAACATATAACCTCCTCGTTTTTTGGAAGTCGGTTAAAAATAGCTAATTTTGGCACTCACTCACTCACTGACCGGTAATCAAAACCTCTAGGCCACTTCCAATTGTCCTAGCGCTATGAAATTTGGCACACAGGTTGGGTTTTATATGTAGATTAACAAAAAATTGAGAAATTTAAGAAATCGGTCAAGCGTGAGTCGGCTCATCTACGAATTTTAGGAAAAATTTCTTATGTAACAGTGAATACGTGTGGGAGGAGGAGAGAAGGGTTTAAAAATATTGTCATGTATAATGCACACTGTATAGCTTATAAATAAATACTGCTACCTTAAAAATTTCGCTTCTATTGATAGGTTAACAAATACCACTAGCGCCATCTATCGAAAATATTGTTTATAAAATACTTTCAATAGATGGCGCTAGCAAAGTTACTTTGAAACGCAGAATGACTTAGATTAACAATACATGCGGGTGTGGCACTATAAAAATAGACCGTACGATTTCTCGAAAAAAAGTATTGAAATCCCACCAAAAACATACCTGTTAAAAATGGGGCCAAGTTCCTATTGGTTAATTATTCGCCTTAAAAAAGAGTTGAAATCCAATCCAATGCCAAGTTTAGATGCACTTCAAAATCGATCATAATCATCATCATCATCAAGGCGTTCCTTTAACCAATGCGGAAAACCTATTTGACATAATAGCCAAGACAGGTAATATCATTGGGTACACCGTACCCAGAGAGCAAATTAGCTACATTGCAAGGGTTCCATCTCGACACAGTATTAAACATAAAAATATTATTTGCTCGATAAGCAATAGATATCTAAAAGAAAACTTCGTAGCTGCTGCTCGGAAGCTCAAATCCTCGATAACTTCAAGCAAACTAGGATTTCAATCAGATACACCTATTTTCGTAAACGATCATCTCACCCTTGACAATAAGCTATTGCTAAATAAGACTAAAAAACTAGCTAAAGAAAAGGGTTTTATGTATACATGGGTCACAAGCTGCAAAATATTTATAAGAAAAAACTTTGCCTCGCCGATTCAGCAAATCAAATCGGAAAGAGACTTAGTAAAATTTTTAAAATAACCCCGATATCTGGTAAAAGCTCCGACTCGCTCGTTTTACTGACTCACGCTAGGTCTCAAATCATACCTGAGGAGTTTGGTGATGTTTGCTCAATGATGCTCTTTTATACGCTTTTATTTATGTCAGCTACTTTTCAGTTGCCGAAGGATTCGCAAGCTTTTAATATTATATTACGCTTATTAATATACTCTATTATGCTATTAACTATGCTTTGTCTCAAATCATAGCTAAGAATTTTGGTTGCTTATTCAATCTTCTATATTATGCTTTTATTTATGTCAGCTACTTGTTTGTTATGGAAGGATTCACAAATTTTCGCTTTTAATATTATATTATTATATATATCTCTTACAAATAATACTAATAATTATTCTACCTACTTACTATATCGCTGGATTTACAATGCTACATATTAATATTTATTACCAAAACGTAAGAGGATTGCGGACAAAGACGACGGAATTCTATCGTAACGTTTGCGCTAATACATATGACGTTATCTGTTTAACCGAGACTTGGCTTATTGCAGACATAGGAGACTGCGAATTGTTTGATAACATTGTTACATTGTTTGGAGACGGGACAGAGATTACCTCGCTACGAACAAGACCTTAGGTGGAGGTGTACTCATAGCAGTGCAGCGTGACCTTGTTAGTGACATGCGCAGCGAGTGGTTCTCAACCGCTGAAGATCTGTGGGTTACTTTGTCGTTGCGCAGTAGAAGAACGCTTGCTCCCACAAAAATACACATATGTGTTGCATATATTTGTAAGCAGAACCTTGGTCTTACTCAAGTAGCTCAGCTTACAAACTTCTCCGACAACCTATATGATATTGTTGCAAATAATATCTCTGATAAGTTTCTGATTGTTGGCGACTTTAATTTGCCAAATGTCGAATGGCAGCGAAATTATGAAAACCAATCACTGCACCCCTCTAACATCTTAGGTCACGCCCAAATCGACTTTTTTGACAATATGAATTTAATGAATCTTCTACAATAGAATAGCGTAACTAATATAAATAATAAAATTCTAGATTTAGCGTTATCTAATAGTGAAATTTCAGTAGATTGTTGTTCTGATGCCTTAGTACGAGAAGATCCACATCACAAAGCCTTATGTTTGACCACCAGGATACAGCATACAGAATTCCTTCATCCCCAGCCCCGCAAACGATATCTGTATCATCTCGCTGACTTTAACAATATTAATAATGGCTTGCTCAATATTGACTGGCCAAAGGAACTTAACCACGGGTTAGTTGATGATGCAGTATCTTTCTTTTATGATTCCCTTCATAAGCTCATAGACGCTCATATACCTTTTTTTTTTTTTTTTAATAAAAGGAAAGATAGTTTCAGCATGGAAGAAGAATGGATAGAATATGGAGACAACGTGGATAATATTTCTGATGCATGTAGTTATTATGATGAAGTAAATGAAATCTTTTGAAAAACGGCAAATAAAGACCTAATAATATGAAAAATTTAAAATGTAATTTAATGTTCTATGTCAACTATTAGTTCATATTGGTGTCTACTATTAGCGTTGTTCGTTTTTTGTGATGTCATCTATTAGTTCTTTTGACTAAGTTTACAAAAAGATCAATAATATTTTATTTTATTGATTTGTCAGTGAATAATTATAATAGTTTTATTTTGTAAGAGTTACTGAAGACACGGAAGAAGTTATCAATCCTTTATTCTCATAAATATATATTTTATAACATTCAAATGTTTCATGTTTCCTTAAGGTGACGCCGCGTTAAAGTAAGAAACCGTGTTGGATATGTTTTAGATTGCTTGTTTTCTATGAGAGGCCGGCCGGCCTCTCATAGAAAACAAGCAATGGAACAGCAAAAAATGGAAAGGGCGTATGTGTCAAAATGGTTATTGTCGCGTAATTTAAAAACCATAAATACATTTCATATAAGCTATGCACATATTAAAGTGTATGCTTCAACCAATTTATGTACAAATTTTGGAACCTTAAATCACTCTCCTCTCTTGGAAAAATAGGAATCCCTTTTTTTACAGAGGTCTTTTCGATTGATAATTCTGAGTTATAAAAGTTGTCCAAACGTGTTATGCTATGGGCAATTCAAAGACAAAGACATGATGAATACTGACAATGAACTTTAGTTTCTTAGCTTTAGTCATTGCTGAGAAAAATCGGCATCGCTACAGCCAAATTATCAAGGCGTCGCCTTAAAGTGTCTGCCATTAGGTCTTTTCCCTTAATATTGTAAGTTATAATCTGTCAAGAAAGTCATGACAGGCGGGAAAATTTTTAAATGAAATAAAAAATATGAAAACTTTATTAATTAGAGATAAAAATGTGCAAGGTGACAATATTTAAAATGTAATATGCGTTCTCTGTGAAAATACAAAGAAAAAAAAGGAAGCGTGATTACGTTTAGAAAATTTTCCCGCCTGTCATGACTTTCTTGACGGACTATAGCTGTGCCCCGCGGTGTTTTTAAGTGAAATAATGAAAAATCATACCTACCTACTCGGTTATTGATTTCTTTTTAAATTTACAAAAAAATATTTCACAGATTTATTGTTTTCTGTGTGCCTTTTCTAATTTTTCGAATAAAATCTTCAAAAAATAACGAGATCCAGAACGAGACTATCCGGTAACTCGGGGCCGAAGATTTGAATGCGACTTTTGATGGTAGAGCTCCACTCTCCAGGACTGTTTTAGCTGGATAAGCAGAAACTTTAAACATAAAAAAATTAAAAAGGTTTTCATCATGACTAGACATGAGAATTTCATATACTTAACCTTCTTTTTTTGAAGTCGGTTAGTAAAAAAGATAATAAATAATAATCTCTTGTGCCTTCAAGAAATGTTTGAGCAACACCTAAAATACACATTGCTGACAAAAATATTTGTGTCCTACTCCTCAGTCTCCAGTTTTATGAACAAACTGCCGCTGTCGGCCAGTCTGTTTTATAACATTAATTGGAAAATATTTCTTAAATAACCAAAATAACATCGTTTACATTTATAATATGGCTTCATGTCCCAGTTTTTTGCAGCTCTGCTATCAACGGCCATGAAATAATAGTCAAGAATATAAAGAAGTGAAAGTTTCAGCTACAGACTACAGTAAAGTTAAATTACAATTAGGTAGATATCATACTAATGTTTTATACATATACAGTAATATACAACTAGATGACGTCTGCAACTCCGTTGCGTCAAAATTCGTTTATGCTTTTTCGTTATAGCTGGGAACAAATAATCGGACGAACGTTCGCGGACGTTTTCATCGGATGCGGCTTGTTTCTATCTGATCAATACAAAGTACACTAAACTCTGCACATTGTCTGGCATAAGTCGCGGACGCGACCTTGAGCGTTCGGACGTCCGAACAGAATCTGGCTGGCCGGATGTTTTTGCATCCGCGGACGTCTGCCATTGACATATAGGTTAGGTCTTTGACATCCGCGGATGAACCGTGCACACTGTTAAGCTGCACCCGTCGGCCTCGACTTATGAATGCGTTCGATAATTTGTTTCCAGCTTATCGCTTCGTTTTATTATAATCGTCGATCAAAATGTATGGAATTGACAAAAGCGTTCGTTAATAATTTATAACGTTGACGTTCGACTCGTCTTATGTCAATTCCATACATTTTGATCGGCGATTCTAAAACGAAGCGATAAAGAGAAGATCTTGGCTCACCCCCAGTACATTTATCAGGGATAAAAACTATCCTATGTCCTTTCCCGGTACTGAAAGTATCTCTATACCAAATTTCATCATAATCAGTTCAGTGGTAAAAGCGCGAAGAGATAATAGACAAAAAGATACACTTTCGTATTTATAATATTAGTATGGATGCTATATTATCATATTATGTTTTTTTCATGCTAGAACGCCAGAATCAGCACACGTTGCGAAACACATCGTGCTTAGCCTTTACTCTAAACTTCTAAAGCCTAAACTCTAAAGGCTAAGCTAACAGACCCTTGAACTTGGATACTTGTTACACTGATGTTGGAATTTGTACTTGGAGAGGAGCTAAGTGCTCATCATCAGTGTGATAAGGCTCTGAACACCGAGAAAAACGATGCTGGTAGATCAGTAATCAAACGATTTATTATTGGCATCGCAAGCTTTGCACGTTATTGGTAGAAATGATAGTATACGAGCCGATTGGCCTCTCCAGTTTTGCCGAAGAATCTTAAAATTGTGCGCAACGTAAATGCGAAACTGTGTCTGTCTGTTACCCCTTTACGCCTAAACCGCTGAACCGATTTTGCTGAAAGATATTGAGATACTTCAAGTTCTGCGACAGAAAATAATTATGGTACTTTTCATCCTAGCAAAATGTATGGTTCCCGTGCGATAAACGAATTTTGGCGCAAAAAAGGCGTCATCTAGTACCGTATAAAGATATCATTAAATACTCTCTACATGCGCTTACTTTAGATATACTATAGGTCTACCAGAATCTGATGGCAAAAAGTGAGAAAATAAATTGACTCAAACAATACCAGGGTAATAGGAATACCCTGGTAATAGGAACATTTTCACCCTTTTTTGTTCCTTTAGCGGTTTATTTTGTGTGTGAAACATAAAAATATAAAAATTTATCCAATGATCAAGGATATTTTTTGAAAATCTGCTGTGAAAAATTGCCATCAGATTCTGGTAGACCTATAATTGTTTGAAATACTTTACCCGTCGAGTCAAGATTCTCCCACGGCCGACGCATCTTGCATGCGGCGCACGCACGGCGATTACATCGGCATTTCTGCCAACATCAAAGACGCTCTTGAACGTTCTCGCGAATCTATACTAATATTATAAAGCGGAAGAGTTAGTTTGTTTGTTTGTTTGAACGCGCTAATCTCACGAACTACTGGTCAGATCTGAAAAGTTATTTCAGTGTTAGATAGTCCATTTATCGAGGAAGGCTATAGGCTATATTTTATCGCGCTAAGACTAATAAAAGCGAAGAATAGAGGAAAATGTGGAAAAAACGGGGGTAAAATTATTTGAAAGGGCTTATTTGGACGCACTTATCTCAGGAACTACTGGTCCGATTTGAAAAATTCTTTCAGTGTTAGATAGCTTATTTACCGAGAAAGGCTATAGGCTATATTTTATCATGATAAGGCTAATAACAGCCAAGAAATAGAGGAAAATGTGGAATAAACGGGGGAAATTCTTTGAAAGGGCTTATCTTACGAACTACTAGAGCAATTTTTCTGTTATTCGGGTCAGATAGGAAGAAGAGCACGTGAAAGGTCATAGGCTATTTTTTGTGGACTAATTTGTCTGTGAAATATCAAATTTACGCGGGCGAAGCCGCGTGGAATGTCTATAAATGAATCCATATAATATTTCCCTTGGTTACGACATCACGCGTAAGCAGCTGGACCGATTTTGCTGAAATTTGGTAAATATATATGTACTTTGAGTCCCGGAAAAGGACATAGGATACATTTTGTCCCGGAAAAATGTACGGTTACCGCAAAATATACTTTTATGATTTGCGCGTACAAACTATTCAATCGATTTTGATGAATTTTGGTATGGAGAATGGAGATACTTTGAGTCTCGGGAAGGACAAGGGATACTTTTTGTCTCAAAAAATGTACGGTTCCCGCACAATAAACTTATGATTTTCGCCTAAACTATTCAATCTATTTTCCTGAAATTTGGTAAGTCCCGGGAAAGAAAATAGGATATATTATTTTGTCGCGGAAAAATGTACTGTTCCCACAAAATGTACCTTTGTGATTTGCGCGTAAACTATTCAATCGATGTACGGGAACAACTATAAACTGAAGTCCACGCGGACGAAGTCGCGGGCAACAGCTAGTTCCAGATAATTGGGAAAAAACCTACCGGACCAGATTTCGGCAGACCCACCTCGGGCGCATCAATCAAAATGAAATGTTGGAACCTTTTTTTATTTGCAATAGTATTTTAAATCTTGGGTTCTTTGGCCAACGACATCGTTGCAATATTACGATTGTAAATATAAAAGGGTATCATTTAAGCTATCACCAATTTAATTAGTTTTGTGTTTCTTAAATACCTTTTTTGGTTTGTCCTCAAAATAGTAGATCTGTCACCAAAATGTAGTCACCAAACAATGCAAAATCAGTTTCACAATAAATCACCTAAAATCCTGAGATATAAGGTCTAGTACCAAATAAATGTTTTTGTATGTATTATAATAGGTGTGTCCTAATAAGTATTTAAGCAAACCAATTTAAAGAGATCGCAAATAAATCATATTATGTTACTAGAAAATTGCATTAAGTTCAAATAAAAAATTAGGGTTGTCATCATCGTTTCAACCAAAAGATTCTGCTACTTAACTAGACTCCCAAGGTTCTAAATTTCCACTGGTAGTATAAATTATATTTAAATAAAATTTTTAGCAGAGTTGTAAATAAAACAATTAAAGTCAAAATAATCAATATTTATTGTTTAAAATAATTACCACTGAACAATCAGCGCTGGTTTAAAATAGCTGGCTTATGGCTAGTAGAATAGTAGATAAAACACTTAATTAAAGTTAAAATATTAAATATTTATTCTTAAAAATAATAACCACTGAATAATCGAACCTAGTTACCTACTACCCATCGTTGAGGCCGGATTGGTAAATTTTTAAAGCGCGCCAATTTGTCTCCGCCCCTTTGATCATTTTTTCATTAAAATGATAAATTGATGTATTAAATTGGTAACGAATACTATTAATTTAATATCTGAACGAAATAAAATGTTACTACTGTATTGGTGACAAAATATCAAATAAAAAGGAGTCGCAGTCAGGGATCGATAATCGATTTATTTGGTGACAGATCTACCATTCTGAGCACAGAGCTATTATTTAAGTAACAAAACTGTTATTATAAGAACGAAGTTTATATTTATGTAATGCAATATAATTTTTTTGGTTATCGATCTCTTATTTTACACATATACTAACATTAATTTGATAATTCATACCTGGGAACAATTTTTGTTTATCTAAGAACGAAAATATTTTGTGGCGATAGATCTATTTATTAAGTGATACAACTTGATGACAAATATAAATTTTGGTGATAGAAAATATAATTCCCAATATAAAATAATAATGTAGAGACTGCGAGACTGATCTTTGCTCAAATTTCACACTTCACAGGTACGTACCTAAGTAGAATACGTACAGTTGTGTAAGTTTGAGAACTGCAGATCTAGATGCATAGACCATCTAGATTTGCGGCTCTCAAACTTTTTTGGAGGAACCCCTTTTAAGAAGGGGAATTTTTGAGGGACCCTCAATAAAGTATTTTGTTTTTGAATGAAATGTATTCATGTTGGTGTCCGAACTCCGAAGACATATTTTCTTAAAACACTTAAGCTCTTTTACTAGATAAGTAATATTAATTCTTCGATCGCGGATTCTTGGAAATCTATTGTTATTCTATTGTTGTCGCGATCACCGGTGCTCTTATGGGGCTTGAAAGGTCAATATAATATGTTTATTTACTAATAATAATATTATGTCAACCCAACGCAACGTCATGAGAATTTAAATTGATCCAAACTCCCAAAATCAGTTCATGTTATCAAGAAAATTTAATTGAATATTCGGATTATATTACTCCAATTCAGTGATCAAATTCAGCACTGGATTGGATTGATTTGTAAAAATGTAAATCGGCTATTATGTACTTATCAATTTATTAAAGTCTTTGTAACTACCAGTGGCGAGGGGTGAATATTTTGAGAAGGGAAGCCGGAGTAAAAAATCTACTTACCAATTTTGGTAATTTATAATTGAATGACATGCTTTTAATTTTCAAAACTAAGTTTGGAAAACAAAGTTTCCTTCGACAGCAAAATATAATCTGTCAGACAACAGTCTTTCTGAATTAATGCCATATTTTCCGAACTACACGATTACGTCGTACGACTCACAATTCACAAGTCACAATATAAATTAATTTAATTCACGACACTCTTCTAAGTTCTAACGCTAAAACAAAATTTAAATTCGACAAAACAAAACAAACGACATGTTGTTTACAAACACACTATCCGCCATATTAATATGTCAATCTAAAAACCAGCAAAATAAAAATGTGTTACGCGCCTGTCATATTTAGTACCGCTAAAGGCATTCTTAATAAAGTCGTATTACAAAAAATCCTACCAAAATAAAATGTATTACGTGCCAGCAAAAGTATAATGTCGCTACATTCATTCTTAAATTCGAATCATAACAATTTTACTTCATGACTCATCTATCTCGCTTGCACTTGTGCGTTGCTAATTAACCTTTCTCCGTAATAACTCGTCGGGCATCGAGTTATTTCCAAGTATATATCGCGCGTGCTAGAACGAGACAGAACATGACGACCAGTTCACAGGAATGAAAAGGACAGATGCTTACTATGAACTGTCGTTGTATGGAGAAATAAGCCGCTAATCCTGCGGCTTATTTGATTCTCTGCGCCCGCACATTGCATTGCCTTTTAAAATTTGTAGGCGATAGTTATTAATTCAAACTATGTATAGTAAAAGAAAAATATAGTAAAAGTAGTGAGAGAAAAATTTATTGCATATAACATTGTGAATTCAAAGTTTTTTAAGTAGGTATGTAAAATATTTATTAGATAAATATGTCGTTGGCCCATATATTCGATTTTTCTAAGCCCTAAGGGAAGCCGATGGGAATCGGGTTATATGGACGCTTCGCCACTGGTAACTACGACACTTCTTTAAGGAAGCGTTTTTGCCAGAGGCAAGACCGCCGTATATACCGTATCAATTAAACGGGCCCCCGGACCACGGGGCCCCGATTTTATCCGTTTTTGCTGTGTAGAAATCTTTACCCTTTTATCAAGGCCTTCAGACCAATTATTATACGGGGCCCGCAAAGGCACGCTATGCTTCTGGTTTTTGCCAAGTTACCGGAGGTTACAGAATACAGAGTCTTACCGCTCATGCTCCAATTATGCCCTTATGTAAAGCAGATGTTAGCTCGATTGTTAGATATACAGTATGTAATAAACCTATGTGATATTACGATGTCCCTTATAAAGAGTTTACACTCCACGGTCAAAATATTGGCGCTGAAACTTTTGACTTCTATGAGAAATGTCCGAACTCCGAATGTCATGAATTTGTATCTTACCCAATAATATATCTTACCCATAGTACACATACTGTAATGTCATTTAAGACGGAGGTCTGGTGTCCTGAAATACAGGCTATGCCTAGCTTAGCTTAGCTCAGTCTCCCACAAAAAACTTAATTTATAATTTGTAATAATATTGTGTATTGTGGTGAGAACAATATTTTTTTTCATTTTCATACACTTCCCTATTTCATGCTACATGTACAGCAGAAGCGCTGAAGAAAGAATAACTTTTTTTAAACCTTTGTATGGGAAAATTTATGAAATCGCGCTTGCCCATACAAAGATTGCTCTTTCAGCGCTACTACTTTCACAGTGAATTCATACACACATACACACCCTACAGTGTTATCATTATCACTTAGTTTTGTTACACCCTGTATAGTGTATAATATGGTGCAACTCGAAATGCGACAATCTTCGTTTTACATAAATGTATGAGAGATATAATTACTTACACCGTTGTGATGTAAGGTACGTGTTACTGAGAGCAACTCATTTGGGATCTAAGATCGTTTCGATCATCAAAAACGATTCGAAATCAACTGGCCCTTTAGTTAGTTTTTTTGTAATTCCTTATTGCCAGTATTCGCTTCTTTATAGAATCGCCGAATCATATTCGAATCATATTATTCGAATCATATCTGGGGGCACGGGAGTGCCCCCGCCAAGATGAGCCAAGCGAAGCGCGCAAGGGCACTAGGTACCTACCTTTTCTCGAAACGTTTCGTCGTATTTTTGAACCCTCCTAACTTTGGTTTGGATAATTATATTATCATGTTATGTCAATTCAAATTCATTTGTTTTAGCATAGCCAGATAATATTAGCTATACTGTATTCGGCGAAACATGGCGGTAGCGGTTACCCTGTCAAAAACTTTTCATTTTCTATATAAACCGCGATTGACAATGAAGTGTCAGATGTTGTCGATCGCGGCTTTGTATAGAAAATGACAAGCTTTTGACAGGGAGTCAATGACCGCTACCGCCATGTTACGCCGAGTACAGTTTAGACTTTAGATAAAGTAGGTGTACTTACCTAGGGTAAATTACTAGTAGATTGGAAAGTGCTAGTCACTGGAAAAAACACAAAAACACCATATTTATTAATGTTGCTTTAAAAACTCACAGATTTTCTTTAAAAACAGGCGTTCTTTTACTTTAAAAACAGGAAATTTTTAAAGCAACATTTATAAATATTGTGTTTTTGTGCTTTTCCAATGACTGGTACTGTCCAATCTACTAGTCATTTACCTTACCAGGTAAGTTCAAATTTTAAGAGAAAAAGTTAGTATTTAATAATAATTATTATTGTCTTTATGTTTAAAAATGTTAGTTATCCTCCTTACTACTTAAGTCTTCAATTATTCTTCGGTTCAAGGAAGCAGAATAGTGAACACACACTATATGCTGAACATGTTAATTGATAAAAAATAATTACAATAATTATGTAAAAGTAGGCGCCAACGTGGAGTAATAAAATTGTTGATGGGAAGGTATTTACGTATTTGCTCACTTATTTTTATAGCTCACGGTAACTACTAGTGATTATGATATTATGTATTTAGCTAATTATAGTTGTATCATCTTCAATAACTAGTAATTGCCTACTCAGAAATGTTTTTTTGAAAACTTTCCAAAACTCCTAATTACAGAATAGTCATATTGAGTAAGCGTCTTATATAATACTTTCTATTTCTCTTTTACTACTAATTACTCCGTTTATAATAATGATATTATAATTATATAGTTCATTTTACAATTTATTTAAAATTGCTGAACTTATTAATATTAAGTGGCTACCTACCCAATAACGCTTTTGAGCAGGTAGAGTAGTTCGAAATTCCAAAACGTAACTAAGTAGACATAGCATTATAAAGCTCAAGAGTTATATTTGTTTGAATGCCCGAATCACATGAAATACATGAATTGTTTTTAGAAATTGTCACTAGACACAAACGTCAAACATGGAGAAAAGTCCGTCCGCCACCGAAAAATATTGAGAACCACTGACATGGGCTATAGATAAGTAGAATTAAAAACGTGTTACCTACTCTGCGCAAAATGAAGTGTTGGAAACAAAATATCTTTTCAGTCAGATTAATAAAAGTCTATTTTCATGATTTTTTGTTCCAGTATAGTGTATACCACACCGACCAGATTCTCGAAACAGTTGTGCTGCCCCCCCTAGCTAAAATCGGGTACGCCCAAGGCTGGTAGGTAACAATAATAACATTGAGCGAAACACACATCACACACCTACATTTTGGTTTGAACAAACCTAGGCGACCACGCGACTGCGAAGCGGCAGCGTCAATACAAAACACAACTTGTCGCGTAGGTTTGGCTTAAGACTTACTCCTTGCATCGTAATTTAGCAATTCCGCTGATCTTCGTGACATGGGGCAGGTCATCATCGAGTCACGTGCAGCGGGGACCGGGGTCACAAGACCGCGGTCACATGACAGGGTTAACTCGCTAAACGACGCTTCGGAATCCTTGAGATTTGTTGTCAGATTATTATGTAAGGCTTACGGCTTATGATAGCGGCAGATATTATGCGTTTTTCATATTTTGATGACAAACTAGGTGGTGATTTGAGTTGTGGAGTCTATGAGTGTACTACTAAGTCGATAGTTTCTTGCCGTGCCAGCGCTGCTATTTTCACAGTGAACACTATATACCTAAGTATACTAAGGGCTGGTTTACACGTATTAAGTAGATAAGTAATTAACTAAATTTTAACTTAATTTTAAGTTGTTAATTGCGTGTAAACACAAAATTTAGTAGCAAGTAGCAAGTTAAAATTTAGTAAGTCCTAAGCTAGATGACAATTAGAATTGAGTTACTACTTATCTACTTAATACGTGTAAACCAGCCGTTACAGAACACATATACACCCCAAATATGTTATCACTTTGTATGTTACACCTTGTAGAATTAAGATGATGATGCTCTACCCAACATATTTTTAAAATTTTGATCATTGTATTTGCATAATCAAGGATTCTAATAGTTATTACTTATTAGTTATTACAATGTTCAGCCATTGGGTGATTAGAAAATAAGGATATTTGTATCCCCGATGTCGACACAAGACGGTAGACGCATAATTTGATTGATTAATAATGTTAATCGTTATTCGTTGCCGACAGTAAATATCTCAATAATGTGTATAATTCATTGGAAAATGTGTGGTTTCATACCATTAGCTATACAAAATATAACACTTAATAATATTGTATTGTTGGTTAAAGACTCTGACTGTTTAGAATGCCTTGTGGAAGATAGCACATAGTACGAAATGGTTCTATTTTCATCAATAATTTATAAGTATGTAGTAAAAATGTTTTTAACTAGCTTTTGCCGTAGCTGCGCTCGCAAGATTAAGCACCTAGTATTCTTGGCATGCTAACTATGATCCCCTATTCAACTTCTCCGTTAAAAGCCCGGGTTACCCTCGAAATTCTCATACATACGTAATACCAAAATCATTTTCTCATACGAAAATATTTAACATGTTTGAGTTATTTTTCAGCTTAATATTTTACTAATTACTACTAATTACTATTGTAATTACCTAGGTTCCTGTACAAAAAATAACCTCAAAATATTTAAACACTAAAAAAAATTTTTTTGTGTATAATTTTTTTTACTATATTTACTACTAAATATTTAAACAGTAAAAAATAGAGTAAAACACTAAAAAATATATAAATAAATATTAAATTTACTACAAAATATTTCAACTCTAAAAAATATTTTTTAGTATTTAAATATTTTGTAGTAAATTTACTATTTATTTATATATTTTGTACTGCCTATTCGAGGTTTACCCACTAAAACTCCCCCATCCTTCCTCTTTTGGCGAACTCCGCGTCCCCACGGCGCAGAACATGAAACCTAGGTATAGGTATGTCACAACCACAAGGTGGCCATTTCTTTGAATTTTTGTCAATCGTGGTCTCTTGCGGCAAATATAGGAAAGCCACCTTTAGGGGTGGAATTTTGAAAAATCTCATTCTAAGCTCTCGCTAAAGAGTTACACGTGCTAACACTCCCACTTCCATTTCGTTCCCGCTTCCGCTTACGTTAGTATAATAATAATAACTCACCACACCGGTTTCGGTGACGGTGGCCGATTTCATTTAAACCAAGGCCAGTTACGCAGGAGTAATTTTATAGTGCCCAAGTGTGTGCGCAGCACACAAGAGCACTCTCTATTCCTTTAACTCTCATAACCCA
Source organism: Lysandra bellargus (assembly GCA_905333045.1). Taxonomy (NCBI): domain Eukaryota; kingdom Metazoa; phylum Arthropoda; class Insecta; order Lepidoptera; family Lycaenidae; genus Lysandra; species Lysandra bellargus. The sequence goes on from HG995323.1 coordinate 5,997,628, forward strand.
GTGGGACGGAAGACCGACACGACTGGCGAGAGATCAGGCGCAGGACCGTCTTTTTACATGCCCATCCGACGCATGGATCATCTTACTTGTCAGACAATCGGGTGATCAGCCTGCATTGCCCTAACCAAACTTGAAAATACTTACCGTAACATGTTTCCAACGTGGGAATCGAACCCACGACCTCCGAGTCAAGAGCCGCGCTCTGAACCACTGGACCACGGAGGCGCTTACGTCAGTAACGAAGAAGTAATCAATCATTACCTGACTGATTACAGGATGATAATCATTACTGGCTTTTCCTCGCTTATTGATTAAAATTTAAAAGTCAACAGTTGAATGGCATTAAATTTTTATAAATGAATAGTTATTATAGGTATTCAATACTAGATTAAGCCTCTGCACCCTAATCTATTTATCGCACGGGAACCGTAAATATTTGTGGGATCAAAGTGTCCCTATGATATTTTGAGTCCTTTCATGGGACTCAAAGTATCTCCATGCGAAATCGGTTCTGCGATTCGAGCGTAAGGGGGCAACAGTTAGACAGGCAGACAGACACACTTTCGCATTTATAATATTACTTAGTATGGATACTTTTTAAGTTTACCCGCGGATCGAGTGATCTAACTTATATGTGGACTTGTTCACTCAAAAGCCACTTACCCATTAGTACTGTGTAGTAGAGAGTATGAGCGATGACAAAATATGGAGTACTATGACTTAGATATACCCGTAGTTTCGAGGTGAGCCGCTGTCCGCTGACCCAGTAACATCGCCGCTAGCTGACGGCGTGATCGTTTATCATTGTAGATAATGATAAAAAATATTCCAATTGTATCATTCATAAAAAAATTAGACCTAGATCATACAATGTAACACTATTACCTTCCCAAGAAGCATTTTAAGTTGTTTATCATAATATTATTATGTTTAACGGTTCACATTTACCCCACAAGCTGGGAAACTGGATTATATTATAGGAGCATTCTTTTAAGTGAACTCTGCCTGTACAAAATACAAATAATACAATAGCAGTATCAGGGTATTAAAGTATTACTATAAGCATAAAGCAGTAACAATGCATATCAGATATTTCACTTGGATAAAATTTACGCAAACGCATCCCATTTTTCTAGCGTGTTTCGTTTACTCTGGCCAGTTTAAAAAACCGGCCAAGTGCGAGTTGGACTCGCCACTGAAGGGTTCCGCAGCAGCAATAAGGTTTATTTCTATTAAACCAATTTTCGTTGGTAGTTTTTATAGTAATGTACATCATATATTTTATTTAGAATTATCATGCCCCTACTTTAGAAGTTAGAGGGGGGGGGGGGGGGGGACACACATTTTACCACTTTGGAAGTGTCTCTCTCGCAGACTATTCAGATTAGAAAAAAATGATATAAGAAACCTCAATATGATTTTTGAAGACCTATCCATAGATATCCTATACGCGTAGATTAGACGAAAATTTTTTTTTTGTTTCTGTTGTACCTATGGGGACCCCTAAAATTTTTAATAATTTTTCCATTTTTGTATCAAAATCTTAATGCGGTTCACAGACCCCATCTATTTACCAAGTTTCAATAGTATAGCTCTTATAGTTTCCAAGAAAAGTGGCTGTGACATACGGACGGACAGACAGATAGACAGACAGACATGACGAATCTATAAGGGTTCCGTTTTTTGCCATTTTGGCTACGGAACCCTAAAAAAGGCAATTTTCACCCTTAGCCAGACTCTCTTCCAAAGTAACATCACTAAAGGCTGTAAAATGATGTTACTTTCAGCGGCGCTGAAATGGAAGTTACGTTTGACTTCTTTAATTGCTTCTATGAGTAACCCAACGAATTGGCTCAGAAAATAATTTAAACTTTTTATATTTACTTTTTTTATTTTTTATACTTCTGAAATTTTCACAGATTGTGTATATCTGTTGCCGCTATGACAACAAATACTAAAAACAAAATAAAATTAATATTTAAGGGGGGCTCCCATACAACAAACTAGATTTTTTTGGCATTTTTTGCTCGATATCAATAATAGCAACAAATAGATACTATTCACTATTCAGAAATATTCACAGAGTACTTAAATATATGTGTACTTTAATAATTAATAATAATATTTAAATAAAATAAAAATTAAAAAGGGGCTCCCATACAAAAAACACAATTTATGGCTAATTTTTGCTCTGTAGCGGTACGGAACCCTTCGCGCGCGAGTCCAACTCGCACTTGGCCGATTTTTTCAATTAGGTAACTTTTTCCATAGATTTTACAATTTATGAGGTAGGTATTCATTAATAATTACGTCTATCAAAGTATTGAATCCGTAATTAATTTTTTCGACGTCTATATTCATGATTATTTTTAATTTTAAATTAAACATTTAATTATAATATCGATTAATAGATTAGTAATGTAGACACGTATATAACACTTTCCTTGCTCTACGATCTATAGGGAAATTGGTTTGACGTAGTTTCTGATCTAACTTCTAGCCTACTGGCTAAAACTAGATCAACCACGTAAAACTAAAAGTCTGTTATAGCTGAATCGTAAACGGCTGAACGGATTGGGCTAATAATATTCGTAGAAGTCCAGGGAAGGTTTTTAATTGACACGAAGTTCACCGGGACATCTAGTTAATATTTTAAATGCTAAAGTGTCTGTTACCTCTTCACGCCAAAACCATCGAATTTTGCTGAAATTTGGTATGGAGATACTTTGAGTCCCAGGAAAGGTCAAAGGACTATAAAGATACTTTTTATCCCGGAAAAATGTACGGTTTTCGCGCGTTAAACGAATTTTTGAGCAAGAGAGTTGCGGGCGTGATCAAGTCTAGTAAGTATATTATAGAGTAAAACCAGTTCCATATTCTGGTATGAGCTAGATCAAACCGGCTGAAACTAGTTTTGCGGTAGACGTAGCTGAACTTCGGGTTCCAGCCGTTAAATACATACGGTTTCTGAGTAAAAAATATAATATTTATATTATCACCCAAAGGCATCCGCGGACGGAGAATATTACACTATGTAATAATTATTATAGTAATTATTGTTATATTATAATAATATTATATATACACAGTAATATATATACAGTAGAAATGGTTTCGGCGTGGGGTCACAAAACGTAGCTTGTAGCACGAGTAATTGCTAGTTAAATCTGGCCCTGATTTTAACCGACTTCAATAAGGAAAGATGCATGTTTAAGCTGTATCATTATATCAGTAAGCACATTGCCTGCGCAATTCAATGGAAGGTCACTGACCTGTTTGCGTAAGAAGTTTTTTGCACATAGACTTCTGTAGGTGCTGAGTGGCGACAGAGAATACTAATGCTGGATATTCTAAGCAAATAAGGTGAAAACATTGTATGCATTTTAACTTAACGTATAACAACACGGTTAACGTTTAACATTATTAGTGAAGTTGTTAAAACACGCGTTATTCTTGACTAAACCATTATTTTCATTCTTTGTTACGTAATAGTAATAGTTAGTGTTTCTCGAAATTAACAATAGTAGTGTGTTTTCGCGGATTCTGGATCACGATTCTGGGTCCATCCCTCCCCCCGCTCGCGGCTCGCAAACTTTCTCGATCACTTTTTGTCGGTTCGAGTGGCGACGTCGCCTAAAAAAAAAAAGAGTTTGGTGTCAAAATAGGGGTTTTCGACCATGCCTGTTCGATATATGCGATCTGTTTCTGCGTATTTGCACTAGTTTAAAAGTTAGCTTTTGTGTTAGTTTTGTGTTTCTGTACAGAATGGCGTCCAAAGTGTTTTCGGTTAATTTAGCCGAGAGCACTGTCTCGCCACTGTACTCGGTAGGTGTGACAAGGCCTGAACGAACTAATTATGTATATATATTACGGAATGCCCTAATGCAGTGGTTTTCAAAATTGTTTTTAAAAAGTGTCATTTTTGACAGACCCCAAAAAATAATGTTTTGTCTTTTGATTTGTCTTTATGCTGGTGTAATGAGATTTCTTAAAACAATAATTTATGTATCTATAAGGTTATAGAGCCCTATAAGGGCTTCGCGGGATTCACTTCTAGAGCTGCCCAAATGAATTAATATTATGTATATTAATTAATATATACTATTTATCGAGTGACTATGGAACCCTACTCCTTGTGGCTTGACACTTGGTTAAGTGGGCGACTAATCCAAAATTGTCGATTTTATAATTCATTTTTACACTTGAAAATAAGCCCCAAATTGTTTCATTTTCTAAAATTAGATATTAAATTATATTTCCAAGAGTTCAATCTGAGCAAAAACACGATATCTTAAAATTTTCTCGATAGAAAAAAATCGCAAAGATTCATCTAATTTTGACGAATGTTTCATTTATTGCCATAACCGTGCCATAACTAAGTTAATATTTCAACACATTGTATAAAATTCTATCATTGAGAGATCGACCTAGCGGATTTTTAAAATGTTGTATATTTATCGAGTTACTAGCTGTTGCCCGCGACTTCGTCCGCGTTAGCATAGTAGATCAAATGACGCATCCCAAGTATTATTTATTGTACAAAAATATTAAATATACAGAATTGACATTCCTACGATTTTATTATATATAGATGTTCCGCGCGGCTTCACTTGCGTAATTTAGGAATTTCACGCAACCGTATATTTTTCCGCAAAAAATAGCCTGTCTCTTCACGTGATCTATTCTTCATGTTTGCCAAATAGCATAAAAATTGCTCCAGCAGTTCTTAAGATAATAAGCAATTTCATATAATTTCCCCCGTTTTTTCCACATGTTTCTCTATTTCTTCACTCCATTAGTTTTAGCGTGATAAAATATAGCCTATAGCCTTCCTCGATAAATGGGCTATCCAACAGTAAAAGAAATTTTCAAATCGGACCAGTAGTTCCTGAGATTAGCGCGTTCAAACAAACAAACAAACAAACTCTTCCCAATTATAATATTAGTATAGATTGAGAAAAAACTTATTTGGCGATGAATCCGCGTCGTCCTTTTTCGCCTGGCATATTATGAAAGACGGGCGTGAGTGTGAAGAGAGAAGGACGATGTTTGATTTTTTGCATTAGTCGCCCTCTTAACTTATTTGTTTAATAATTTACTTACGTCAATGTATGTTTGCAAGCAGATAGTATAATGGAAGAGCCATTGAACACCCAACCTTCTAGTATTAACGAACTTGAGATAAATTACGTTTTGATAAACTTTCCTGCTTCTTTTGAAGGTTGAAACACATCCTTGAAATAATCGCACGACCTATATAAATTGGGTAAGTAATAAATAGTTAACATTTTCAAGTAATTGGACTACAAGTTCTAGTTAAATTACTCTACAGGGTGTAAGAGACAATGATAACAATATTGACATGTGATAAATATAGACCGGGAGATGGTGACACAAAATTCTTGGTCATTTGTATTTTGTACCAGGCTGGCGGTTCTACAGGGGTCTAATTACTTACGGCCATACCACTGCAAAGCTGCAGAGGAGTGATGTTATTTTTTTCGCCAAACGATTTGTACCGCCGTGATTCCTGAAACTTTTTTTAACAGTTCCCTGTATGATCATAAATAGAAGTCTGATAATGCCATACCTGTGGGCGGTGGCGAATGTGAACAATATTTTTTCAAAATCCTAAGATTTTATTCTATAGCTTACTGTTAAAGAAGCAACACTGTAAGAGATTCTTTTGAGTTTTGACTTCTTTATGAGAAATGTCCCAAAGTCATAATTTTTCCTATGCAATAATAAAAAGTAGCTCTTAGGGCGTCGTTACTTTTGCGTTGAACTCTATTTAAGGGACACATTATACACACCCTTAAGAATTATCACTTTGTTTTGTTGCACACTGTACGGTGTCACTCCTAATTATGACGGTTAGCAAATAGCACCACAAGGATACTTTTGGGCGGGACCGAATTCAGAACTAACGCCACTATCTTGCGTGTTCACCATCAAAGGGTTTATCGACAGCTGTTTTACATGCTCTCTATGTTATGATCTGAGTATAAAATCAAAGAATCATTGCGCCTAGCATGCGCCAACGAGAAAATTTTATCTACATATTTTCTCGATGTTTGATGGTTTGTCTCTACATCTCTATTGATCCTAACATTGCATACATTTTTTCTCGTGTAGATCTGTCGTCAAAATAACACATTTTTATCGAGTTTTGTCGAGATTTTGACATTATGAGAAGAGTAGATTGTAACTAGACTCGAGAGTGAGATATCTCGTCATAAGCATGCTAGACGCAGAGGTGCAAGGCAAGGGCATTCTACAGGGAGAAACATAGGTTCAGCACGATTATCTACATCTACATAGAAATCCAGAGGTTTTATGATTGATTGTGTGTGTCTCAACAGCGCAATCTTACCATTGGTAATATGTCACCAGCTTTTGTAATCAAGAAGTTAAAGCTATAAATTGTAACTTCAGGTCAGTTCACACCGACACGAGACTCGTGTCTTGTTTGCCAGACACCCCTAAAGTATTGGACTTTGAGGTGGTGTGGCAGTGGGAAGCAACCAGATTTGCCAGTTTTTTTTTGTGCCAAGTCGGGACATTGAAAATTTTTGAGTGAAAAAGCGGGATTCTTCAGTCAAAAGCGGGAGGGACAAAGTAAAAAAATGTGTAAAATCAAAAGTTTTTTCAATTTTTATCTTTTTATTTGCGTTAAAATAACGTTTACCTACGTGACAATAGATAGCAAAAGTAGCCAAAAAAAAAATCCACCCCTCTACCTCCCACACTCTTAACTTCATTACGCACCTTTCTTTTTCAGCACGCTGCAAGTGCGTTCGGGCTTTCCCCGAAAAGCGGGACTGAGCCTGTCCCGCGTGGGACATTTAATTTTGATGAAATTATTATTTTTAACAAAAAATTAAAACCGACTTCCAAGGTAAAAACAATATTAATAGCATCCTTATAATTTTAACTAAAAAGTATTAAATAATTTTTCCTATCTAATATGTAGTGCCTTTTCCCGAATTCGGCTAAACTTCAACTATTTCTGTACTCAATCTTCATCATTTTGAAGTCGGTACCAGATATAGCTGAATCTTTATTTCTTTTACAGAAAATTTGAAACTTTTGGAACTGGCACCGACTTCAAAATTATGAAGATTGAGTACAGAAATAGTTGAAGTTTAGCCGAATTCGGGAAAAGGCACTACATATTAGATAGGAAAAATTATTTAATACTTTTTAGTTCATATTATAAGGATGCTATTAATATTGTTTTTACCTTGGAAGTCGGTTTTAATTTTTTGTTAAAAATAATAATTTCACTCTTTTTAGTTACCTAGTAGGTAAACTGTTAGTGCCAATTCAAATTGTATAAAAATAGTTTCATATTGTCTTCACTAGATGTCACTGAGGCGCTCCTGTGTCGCGCTATCGCTTGTACGTAGAAGTTTTATATAGGTAGTTGTAACTTGTAACAGATCTTCGTTGTGTTGTTGAAAGTTTGGTGTGAGCAGTGAGCATTGAATTGACAACATAAATCATAATATTGAGTGGTAATTGATCTCGTATAATTGTTATTAAAGGTGAACGCAGATTTGACCGCACCGCACGCACCGCAGTCGCCGCATTCGCAATTCTTCATATTATTATGAAGTTGCGAAGACTGCGGCGCGGGTAGGTAGGTATGCGAGCTTGCCTATAACTTCATATAAAGAATTCCGAATGCGGCGACTGCGGTGCGTGCGGTGCGGCCAAATCTGCGTTCACCTTAAGTTGACCTCCGTCATAGTCCGCGAATTTATAAGTGGTCGTCGGTGGTACTGCGTATATTCTACGTATCTTATTACAATTTGTTAAGACTGATATGAGTCATACGGCATACCCCAAGGCCCAAATATCAGGTAGATAGATAAATTTAAACAATACATTTAAAAAGATCTAAGTGAACACGTGCTGCAAAATGCTCGCAGCGCGGCATCACAATAGACATAACTACCAGTACTTCGACTGCTATGAGACTGACGAGTATTAATATCTGTCGTTTCTTTCGTGTTTCGCCAGGATAAGTTAAAGGCTGGCGCGCTGGCTGGTATAATTTAATTTTAAAAATAAGATTTTGAAATTGAATTCTGACAGTTTTCTTTGCATGTGCCAAAATATAAACAACTAAATTTGTAGGTTACGACCCTAGCGACGACTTTTGTCATAATACGTCAAACTTAAAAAAATTACATCAGTTCTAAGTCGGCATACTCTATCATTCTGTCTACTCTGGCGGCATGCCGCATGCCCTGACATTCCAGTTAGAACTTGAATGCGATGTTTACGTAGGTCTTCTGCCTCTGCGGCGCCGACCGCCGTGTATATTAAACAGCCTATAATAATTGGTGTTGTTATGTACATAATTATTATTATTGTATCCATACCTATGCCTTGTACTATTACCTATTTTGTGCCATGAGACATTGGTGACCTTAACACGACGTGGTAATGATGATGATGACGATGATGATGATGATGAATTTGAATTGCATGGTAGCATATGCTTTCTGTTCTTAAAACAACGCCGAAGATCCAAACGTGTATCTATAAAGAGTCAGGAGTTCTCTCAGCATCTTCGAAACCATGGTATACCTTGACCCAATATTTGACTTTTTGGTAGCATATTCTTAGTACACTTCACATAAAACCAAAACCACCATATGTTTCCATATAAATTTCGAGGAGTTCCCTCGATTACTCCTGGATCCCATCATCAGGTCACCACTTTTGTGAACATGGTACCAAATTGGAGTGAAACCTAATACAACAAAACAAAAATTTCGAAAATCGGTTCACAAACGGCGGAGTAATCGTTGAACATACAAAAAAAAAAAAAAAAAACCACAGCCGAACATATAACCGTTTTTTGGAAGTCGGTTAAAAATCGGGACGTCTAGGTCTGGCAACGCTGGAAGCAAGTTCTGTCTTAACTATAAGTGTCCGGCCGGGGGAGATTGTTACACTTTTAATGCGTGTATCCCGGGGGCCGGGTTGGGATGTGCCTCAGTAATACTGAAGCACCCCGGGTGTATGTGGGACCGACCGCGGACCAACCCACTAAAACCACCTCCGATTTGCCATCCGCCGTACAACGTAGACGTTTCCTGGATCTAGACTTCCTTTATTGCTCCAGCAGCTCTCTTTGAAAACTATGACTTGATTTAGTTCAGACAACATCATTAACCGGCGCCTTTAAACCAGATATGTACCAGTTTACCGGGAAACGGCATTAGGTAATTCGATAAATAATGTCTAGTTTACATTTCATGTTAATTGTCAGGTTGAAGCTATGTACCAATGTACCAATTACCTTCTGGTTGTTATCTATTCTATCGGGGTAAGGAAGTCTTCTAGAAAAGTCCGTAGATGTGATACGTGTAGAGCAAAAACTTGAAAAAACGAATGTACTACGTTTTATTTAGTTAGCGACAAATTCAAGATAAAGTAAATGCTTAGAAAATAGGAATATATGGGCATAGGAATATATAATATATGGGAATTAAATTCGAATCTTAAAAATCTGCAGGATTTACTATAATGTTTGAGTGTCGAAGTTAAAGCGGCTAAAACTGGCACCAATCGTTTCAAACGCAGCAAAAACTGAATAAATGGCAAACTCACAGGAAACATTTAGGCATTAAAAGTGTTTTATTACTTCTGTTGGGTATTTAATCAACTAGTTAACTAGTGGCACTATTAAGTGTGTGACTAGACTATTATGAACTGCGAATGTAATGCATTAAATGCATAATAATAATAATATAATACACCCTCTTACATATTAACGAAGCTTATTTAAGGACCTTCCCTACGGAGATTCCGTAATTTTAAAGCTTTATAAACTCATAATTTGAAAGCTACAAAGTTATAATAAAAATACAGCAATAATCTTTAGTATATCTACATTCCTTTCCCCGTTTTAAATTTTCTATTTTTGTTTATTATACTCATGACATCAGCTTCCAAAAAAAAACAAATTTATTAAAATTCAAACATACATTCAGCATCTCCTCAGGATTTACAAATTATTTTTATTTGATACACACGCCAATAGATCGACAGTATCATAAACAACATATTCTCCATTTTTTTTTATGACAATTTTGAACTAAGATAAGTAAAAAAAAAATAGGGTTTTGGTGCGATCTCGGCAACGCGGCAAATGTACGGCCAAGGTCGTTTGCTCGGGGGACGGCCTTAACTATTCAAGGTTAGTTTTCTTTGTCTATCATTTGGGTTTTCCAATGTGCCAGACGAAAACGAGCAGATCTTATTTGACTATTTACTGTTTAATTTTTTAAATAAAAAAGTAAAGGCGTTATATTCGGTTATATTAATGTTTTCAACAAAATCTAAATAACGAGGCACAGAACTTTATACGAATTTTGACAGTGAGAAGTTTTGTGATTGGATGCCGTTTGAACTTGAAAGGTTTACTTAGGTAGCTATGAAGTATGAAATTGCCCTTCTGCTTGGCTATGTATTCGCCTAGTGGCACTACAGCTAATGTATGTAACATACGAAACTATTGCACCGCGATCTAGGGCGCGGCGGAGCGAATTTTAAACTTCACACCGTCCGCGTCAGTGACTGCGCAAGACTAGATAATGCCGTCATACATTGCTAAAATGATGTGATATAGCCTATTTTAACTGCGTAAAGAAAAAAAGCTGTGTTTTGATTTAGGAACGAGATTATTAAGGTAGTACATAGACTCTACATTGTTAGGAAATATAATACTGCAGAATTAATTTAAAATTCGTGTGACTATTAAATGCCCTCCTTTAACAGCTATATTATGACGTATTAAATTAGCAAATATTAAGTCACAATAAAAACAGAAAACTACAAATTCCTTAAAGGAGCATACAAGTAAGTAAGTATATATTTTTGTAGTTGGCCTTTTTTTGTTCAACACCCAACGTAATTTGTAACCGATTTCAAAAAAAGGAGGTTATGTCAAATTATACCTATTCGATGTTAAAAGTTAGGGCCTCTGGATTACACCAGACATCTACCGAGTAGAGTGGCGAGACATTGGCGTGACCGTGCTCTCGGCCAATCGAATTGTCAGTGCACTGACCACTGTATCGTCACTATTCTGTAGCTGGTATAATCTGTAGTTATAATCAGGTATGTAGGTATAATCTGTAGGTATAATACCTACTCTGGACCTGCCTAAAGTGATTATTGAACAGAGCAACTCAGATTTCAGAATCACCTGGAGTACAAAAATTCTACATGCTCTAGGTTTGGTTGCCACCGAAGTCACAACACTGAGGTCGGTCGGAGCTGTTTATATAATTTTATTTTATAAAAAATACTTAGACAATTTCTATGTATGTTACCTTGTTCTAGATAGCTGTACGAGTAATTCTTTGTACTTGTTACTAAGAAGTAAGAACCCTCGATGCAAATTTTTACCGGAAACAATCGTTTTTAGGGTTCCGTAGTCAACAAGGAACCCTTATAGTTTCGGTCTGTCCGTCCGTCTTTCTGTCCGTCTATCTGTCTGTCCGCGGTTTTGCTCAGAGACTATAGGACCTACAAAGCTGTAATTTGGCATGAATGCACATATTAATGATGGCAATAAAATGGTATATGAAATCTTAAAAAAATATTTTTTTTTATGGTACCTTCTATACACATCAAGCGGAGATGAAAATTTTTTTTCGCGTCCACCCCATCGTGTGGGGTGTCATTGGATAGGTTTTTTAAAACTATTATGAGTATTCATAGATCATTTTCCGATTTAGGGATCCGTTTGTGAAATATTAAGTTTTAAAGTGGAAAAAATCGTTAGAGTCCAGTTGCCCCCCTTTCTACCAGCTAAACGGTTACTTCTGGAAATGTGAAAATATTCACGGGAATAGGAAATATGCCGAATTTAAAAGGAAAACTATCACGGCTAAGAAGACTTCATAAGTTATTGAGTAATAGTCGATCAACTAAAAAAATGTATTCGGCGAAGTATAAAGGAACTTTTCGTTCAAATTCTTTTAAAAGTAACTGAGATGATGTTGTTAGTAGTGTAAAACACGTTATAAATGTACATTCATTAACCACACAAAAATTAAAAAAAAAACTAGCTGTATTACGGAGCCCTATATTGCGCGTGGCCCGACACGCACTTGGCCGGTTTTTAGCCTCTCAAATTACATTTTTACCCGGCTAATATGAAAGGAACCCTTCCTTTTTAAAAGGAAGGAATTTTAAAAGGATTTTGGCAGTCTATGTACAATATTATGTCCTAAACCATCGTAACTAAACCATCTACTGATCCTTGATGTTTTTAAACTTATCTCGTCAAAATTAACAACTTTTTCTATGAGAACAATGCTGGGAACTCAAAAAAAATGCCGTCTTCATACCCCTATTTTGACTAGCTCATTTGATGGTCTTAACTTTTATACCCTTAAAAGTTAAAACCAGTGTTAAACCTAACAACCTGTATAGCAGCGTTATTTCCATTCTTCTGTCAATGGTTATTTCAGTTGTGACAAGAAAGTCTTGTGCTAAAAATATAAAATGTGATTGAGAACAATATTATTTTAGTGCAAATATTGAAATATATATTATTATGCTAAATTGTAGTAAGTATTGAACTTTAAGTGTAAAGTTGCTTATTTGTTAGTATACTAAAGCCCACTTCAGCATAATCTCAAAATTATTCATTCTCGTTTCAAACAATATCGTATCAATAAATAATGGAGTCGAAAGCAGGACAAATACCCCGGTGTGGATTAGGACACAGCTGTGAGCTTTCTAGAGAAAGTGTACTTCCTATAGCGGGTCACTCGCTGAAATATATGGAACAGGATGCTCTACTTTGAAAAGCTTAGGGTAAATTAAGTCGATTGAGGTGTTTGATATTCTATGTAGACTTAGAGTCTATCGTGTCAAATAGACGTTATCGTGACACATGACAGCTATATCATGACATATGACAGCAGTTTGACACAATATACCCTAAGGCACAATAGCGGCACCTGATGGCAAACGGAGTACTTATCAAGAACTCTCTTTTTCGACAGCAGGATTAAATGTCAAAAAAGGTGTGTAATTTGACATTTAAGGCTTTTTCACTAATGTGACATGACGTGACGCGTTTTGTCAAAGTCTATTTTTTTGTTTCTAAGGTCCTACTGAGCGTACCGAGCTGAGTAGCGAGACAGTGCACTCGGCCAAACACTCGCTATATTTATTATCGCCTCTATACCTACTCGGTAGGTGTAATCAGGCCCTCAATAAGTGCGACCACACGTGCGAAACACGACAGTTTTTAGACAATCTTGTTTCACATAGACGAGTCAGCTACGATGAAAGAGAAACAGTTGTGTCTACCACGTCACACGTGGCGCATACCAAGACGAAACTGTTTTGACTTCGACGACGCAAAGCATACAATTGTATATTCATCAGTAGAGAACGCTCGGACAGAGTAGACAGAATTATAATGCCGACAATTGTCAGAATCAAATTTTGAAATCTTTATTTTTAATATTTAAAAATAAATTATATCAGCCAGCGTGAGGCAAATTCCGTTCATAATTCTAGTGAAACCTGACGAATTTGACAGAGCATATTGAAACCTGTCCGTCTCTTTGCAGTCGAACTACTGGTAGTTATGTCTATTGTGATTTGTGGCTCGGATCAGACGGTACACCGCTCGCGCTAGACAGTTCTTGTACGCATTAGACAACTTTGTCTATGAGACGTCTTGTCTCAAATGTGCGCATCTAGTACTTTTTATTATGCGATAGTCTGTCTTAAAACAGTCGTGTCTCTGGTGTGCGGTGACCCTAACGCGACACAGCGAAAAATCTTATATATAAAATTCTCGTGTCACAATGTTAGTCCACGAACTAATCCGAAACGGCTTTACTGATTTTTACCAAATTTTATATGCATATTCACTAGGTCTGAGAATCGGCTACTCGGTACTTTATATATTGATAAGTGCATTTGTTGAATAAATAATAGTAAATTATTACAACCTGAGACTGACGGCGACCATGTTTGTGCGACGGGATAGCGATGGACGTTTCCATGGTGACATACTTATTTAGTCACTTCAATAAAATAATATGGAAAATATATTATGGCAAAGCAACGTTTGCCGGGACAGCTAGTAATCTATATAAAACAACGAAACTGGGCACATAATTTCAAACAGATAATAAAATTTTGTGCCTCGATTGGTCGCTTGAACTCTAGGTCGTATTCTCGGATTTTTTTTGTACAAACTCCGGCTAAGGATCAGCATTTATTTTATCTGTGAAATCCCGAGTTTCACTTAATTTGCACTATTTGTGGCATATTCGTGAGAGCATTGTTAGAATGGTAATCGTACAATTTCTCCTTATACGTAACTGAGGCTATAGTATCCATTTAGCTAGACTTGAGAATGACACGGAGTGCTTTCAGTGGATTGTAAACGAGTATAACATAAAAAAAGACGGTTTGCACTCCGGGAGTGCCGGCAGAAGTGAAAACTTGATTATTAACGTTGTGCATTATTTTTTTAACCCATTTTTTATGAAAATCGACTAAAAAAAAATAATAAAAAAAACGATCGTTTTAATTAATTAATCGAAACACTTACAATCGATTAAAAAATATCGACAATCGAAAAAAAAGCTGCTGTCAGACAGACTGTCAGACACTTCTCGCGACAGTTGTCTTGCAGGTGGAAACGCGGCCTTAATTAGCGCGTCTGATAAAGAACTCATTTCCCCGACTGTACATTTTTGCTAAACAACTCATTTCCTCGACTGTACATTTCTGCTAAACAACTCATTTCCCCGACTGTATATTTCTGCTTAGCACAATTTTCCCCGACTGTACATTTCTGCTAAACAACTCATTTCCCCGACTGTACATTTCTGCTAAGCAACTCATTTCCCCGACTGTAAATTTCTGCTTAGCACAATTTTCCCTGACTGTACATTTCTGCTAAGCTACTCATTTCCTCGACTGTACATTTCTGCTAAACAACTCATTTCCCCGACTGTACATTTCTGCTTAGCACAATTTTCCCCGCGCGACTGTACATTTCTGCTAAACAACTCATTTCCCCGACTGTACATTTCGTTCGAGTTCGAGTTCGACACAAAACACTACTCTTCAACCGTCTTACGCTTTTTCTATGGTTAAATTATATATATATTTATTATTAAAAGAGTGTCGTGAATTAAATTAATTTATATTGTGACTTGTGAATAATTGTGAGTCGTACGACGTAATCGTGTAGTTCGGAAAATATGGCATTAATTCAGAAAGACTGTTGTCTGACAGATTATATTTTGCTGTCGAAGGAAACTTTGTTTTCCAAACTTAGTTTTGAAAATTAAAAGCATGTCATTCAATTATAAATTACCAAAATTGGTAAGTAGATTTTTTACTCCGGCTTCCCTTCTCAAAATATTCACCCCTCGCCACTGCAAGACGGAGTAGCTCCTGCGTCTAGCTAGCTTCCAAGCTAGCTAGCTTGTCTAAGATCATAATAATATTATTGTTATCTAAGTTTTTAAGTTTGGTTACTGCTGCTAATCCAGGCGACACAGGAGTTGCAGTGGGAATGTTTCAATATTTAATTTGCCACTAGATGGAGCTATCTAGCCGTAAGTTATATCAAATATACATATTATTAAAACACCTTTATCGTGAGTCGTGAGTCGTGTCATATGCCAGTTATATCGTGAGTCGTGACATATTTTGACAGCGGGTTGACACGATAGACCCTAAGGGTCAATTCAGAGCGCAGTAGAATATGCATTTCTAAATTTGAATTGAATTGAAAGATTTGCATGACGTCTCACGCAATTAAAGTCTGTCAAATCCATAAAAATCCATTCCTTAGATTACATAGCGTTCCCTGGTGGCAAATGGAAATGAAAAACCCTCACTGGCGGTGGGTTATCGTCAGGACTGGGTAAAAACAATTTGACCCCGACGTGATTTGAACACGCAACCTTCTGATCTGGAGTCAGACGCGCTACCGTTGCGCCACGGAGTCTCTGACGGGTGCAAAATAATTACACTTTCATTCGTTCATTACCTAACATCGTATAATATAATATCTTGCTAGCTTTATCTTTCTGAGATTTAAAGTCGTTAATTAATAATTATATATCTGCTTGCTGAAAGATAGCGTTCTTTAGCTACGCCTCGCTACGCGTCGCATTGCGGTCTGAATTGACCCGTCACACAAAACGCTGATTTGACTTTCCGATCCTTACCGCAAGCGTCCGCCACCGACAAAAATTCAAAATATGCTATTTTATGACCTAGGTTATAGGTTTCATTTTGCTCTACGCCACTACAAAGCATGTCGGTAGGAAATGACCTATAGCCTAGGTCATGAAGTGTCATTTTATTTGAATTTTTGTCGGTCGTGTTCGCTTACGGAATAATATTATATAAAAAACTCAAAGCAGATATATTGTTACTACCGCGCGTGTTGTGAAGACTTAAATACGACCCAATTGGGTCGTCTTTTATTTAGTCTGTCTCTTTTATGTAAATGGCATTTCTTATCTTTTGTTTCACTTATCTGTCAAAGTTCAACTTTGAATTTGAAAATTGTTCGGAAGAGATTTAAGCCGGAAAATAGTTTCATACTATTAACGTAACATATCTGTATAATTAGTAGAATATCATTGATCTGTGCTTGCGGCAATTGCCAAAGATCGGAAAGATTTTGGTTGGTTCGGTGTCTTCCATTACAATAAAGAACGTTCGTTATTACTGCGACCCCAGTGACGGGTATCTGACCTACCTGTATTATCGTGTCTGCAAATCAGTAATTTTCACATGGCCTTAATTTTGCTCTACCAAAACATGCTCAAAAATGTTGGCGTTTTCGATACACAAATTATAATGACAAGTAACGCCTCTTTCAGGGTCCCGTGGTTAAAATTCAATGAAAATAAATATAAAAGGACAAAGCTAAAAAAAAAACCAGAGCGAACAAAGATGTAGCTCATAATTTCAGTGATATTAAATGAAATTATTCTGTATATATTTCAACTTAAGATTTGATGGCTAAATAGAAGATATTGCTATTAACATTTCGTCAGGGGTCGTATTTTTTACTTTATTTAATGTTATGTTTTTTAATGTTTTTTGCAGTACTTAGCAGCTGAATTGTTAGAATGCAGTTCATCTTTTATTGTTTTATTACAATAATTATAAATCTCCGTAATTAAAGCGGTCCATAAAAATAGGTAACTATTTTAGGTTGTGTGATAAAAAAACATCGTTTATAGTAACACAAAATATATTTTTAAACAGTTTACATATTATCTTCAACTAATGTGACATTTTCTAACATAAGAGCGGGGTGTAAAAATCGGACTGATGTCTGGCCCACCCCAAAAAGACGAAGAATGATGAAGAAAAACATTACACTTATTATATGGGCACAACTTCCCAAAGTTCTTCTGCCATGTATACAGGAGCAGTAATGCTCAAGTATGGCTCGTCGGCCATAAAATGTATGTATCGTCTTGCTCCTGACATGCCTGCTTGTATTCTACATCTAATCAATATAATATTATTTTCTTGAGGCTTGAGTTGAACGCACTCCGGATGTCTAAAAACTCCGATTTTATATACCCCGTTCTCTTAACATGCTCGCTGCAATAGTAACGGGCGATTTTGACATGGTACGTTCCCAAATCAGAAAATCAAATCCGCATGAGTTAGCCGAGGGAATAAAATAAAAATAAAATAAAATCGAGTGCGTATAGATAATGTCACATTAGATGTAGAAGGTAGGTAATGTGTAATTATTAATTAAACTATTTGAAATATATTTTGCGTTACTTTAAATGGTGTTATTATCACGCAATTATATCTAGTTGCCCATTAATAGATAGTTTTTATAACGGAGATTTGTAATTATTATAAACCGATAATAGATGCACTTCATGACGACCTCTGTGGCTCAGTGGATGAGTGCGTAGGTAGCTTAAGCCAGGGGTTGCGGGTTTGAATCCCGCCGACGGAATAAAAGGTTTTCAAAGTTCCTGGGTCATGGATGTGTGTTAAAAGTGTATCATAATATAATAAAAATCTTAAATATACTTATTATAGTATAAAAAGTATCAAATATATTTCCGTTGTCTGTCATAACACAAGTCCTTCAGGTACTTAGCACGGAGCCAGACTGACGTGGTGTGAAGCGTTCATAGATATTATTATTATTCTAACTACAATACAGCTCCAAAATGTCGCAAAATAACATAAATAAAAAATTTAAACATCACTCCTTACGAAAAGTTAATAGCAATATCTCCCATTTAGCCATCAAATCTTACAATAATATTATATATACAGAATTATTTCATTTATTATCACTGAAATTCTGAGCTACATTCTGTATCTGTTCGCTCTGTTTTTTTTTTCATACATGTGATAGCATTGTCTTTTATCTCTGCATAGGTAGCTTGGCAACGGAGTTGTCGATTGGTTGTTGATTTGACGCTAGCCTATCTTAAGTTCTAGTACTTCTATAGTTTGTTCGTTCTAAGATGATATGGGTGACAGTTCTCAAATTCCTTGCTACGGATTTTTTTTACAAGAAAACCAAAAAAAAAAAACAGAATTTAATAAATTATATTCCATCTACAAAAATAAATGTTTCCTGTAATTGTAAATGAATAAAAATGAAAAGTTGCTAAATGCTAACTTATTGATATAAAATTATAAATATTAACTTTGAAATAGGAGTATAAAATTATTGTTGCGAAAAAAATTGAAAAATGTCAGATGCATCAAACGGAACTTATGTCAATAGAGATTGACACAGTTGAATCGAAATCAAATCGATAAAAAGGGCGGCCATCTTAAATCGCCGGCGTCACTCTGAAACATCAGTACCAAATCGATAATTTCGATTGCAATTCCTTTACGAGGTGACTCGATATTTTTAATTTATTCGATTAATTTTTTTAGGTAACTTCCCTACTATTGTCAATTATAATGTGTCACGCATATCATCATAAAACGAAAAAACTATACTGAATAGATAAACTCATCAACTTAGAAACTTGGCTTAAAAGACACAATTAATTTATGAATGTAACAGTAAATCTAATATTTCAAGAAATTTTAAAGATGTTATTAAAATAAATTAATGCAAACGAGCAAACGGTCGCCTGATGGAAAGCAGTTCTACACTCCACTCACAACATCGGAAGAGTTGCAAGTGCGTTGCCGGCCTTTTAATAGGGAATACGCTCTATTCGTAATGGTCCGAAAATACTGCTGACGAGTGACTACAGTTTGTTCCAAAGTTTTAGTGTAGATCAAGCAATTTATATTTAAGTAAGTATTTATTTATTTAATTTTACGTAAATAATAGTATACAGAACCCCACGTCGATTGACCTGGTTGTGTAAACACGAACGACGAGTTCGGATCGAGAAAATTATCAACTTTCCGATAATTGCTACCGATATTATAATTGTCTGAAGTCTGGACCAATCAATATCAAATATCGCCTGAGGGGTCAGACGTCAGATCGCTATGTAATTACCACTCAGTAACTTTACCATTCTGACACTTATACCATTGACATATGGACCACTTCGAGGTAATAAAATTCTGAAAAGTATTGCATGAAACGTCTCGGAATAAATACAAAATGTATCATTACTCCATCATAATCGAGCAGTTCGGTGATTATTCTATTTTCGGGTCAGGTCACACCGAAACGAGATGCCAAGTCGATGAATGAGAGTCGTCACATCGTGAGATGTCATTTATTTGATGTTAACTGTGTTTTATCTCCAGAAGAATCACGTTGTGATGAGTAAAGTAAATTATGCTATGAAATATTTAAAACTTTCATCTTCTCATCACAAAAATAATATTTTCTCACCTCCGGGCGGAAAAGTCAACTTTCTTCCCGCTGCGCTTACCGACGTTGCCGTTTTCCGCCTCCGTCGATGAGAAAAATAGCATACGGTAGGCACCATGGGCAGTAATTAAGAAGGCCTCAGATCACATGTAATTGTTGGCCGAGGCAAAGCCGAGGTCAACAAACATGTGATCTTCAGACATTTCTTATTTTCCTGCCCTAGGAGCGTAATGTACTATTTCTTTATATTCCTTACTTTCGAAAAAATTAACCCCTCACGTTTTAGGTAGTGAACATGGAGAATGATTGCGTCACAAGATAAATCAGGCTGTAAGCACACAGTATGAGATCACGTAGTTTTTTCATTTCTCTTTTTTGGGTTTTTTGCATTTTGTCAGTATAATTTGGGGTTTCCGATAGCATCTGGTACCTATAGCCGTCAGGCTGTCTGCTCATGAGCAGTTGGCACTCGAATCAGGTTTGTTTACCTGACATTAATATGCAAAATATTTTCAACGCGTTTATCGCGAGGAAATCGTACATTTTTCCGGGGTATATAAAGTATTCTATGTCATTTACCAGGACTTAAAAGTATCTCCATACCAAATTTCAGCAAAATCGGTTCAGCGGCTTGGGTATGAAGAGGTATGAGACAGACAGACACATTTTCGCATTTATAATATTAGATGGAAGTATGGATTCGAATGTTGGTTTTTCTGTGCGCTTTCTATTTGTTTCTGTCGTCAATTAGCACTGCAGGATTAATGTGGTGACTGGTGTACTTTCATTTGATGTTTTGCGCCAGTCGGCTTGTTTGTTGTTTGGAGAAATTTTCAATTTCATCTTTAACTTTATGGTGTTGTTTTAAGAATTTGCTGCGTGTTTACAATGAACTAAACTCACATCGATCACAGGCTCACTCTCAGGATAATCAGTTGCTAAAATATATTTCGCCTTGGTTTCATAAAGGCATAGAATTAAAGATGGATATTTGGGTTAACAAAAAAGGAATATTTTGATGGCCGCAACCACCTAAGGTTGTGCGGGCGGCATCGAAAAGGCTGCAAAAACAGCTTCGATTATGGCGAGACCTGTTGAAGAGTTTCGAAAAGGCAGATGTGGCAACATGTCCAAAATCAGAGGTCATCGAACTACAATATGATATTTAGCAACATCGAAGCTCGTATGAATAAGGGTGAAGCCAAACGAGCGTAATTTGTGAGTTGTGAGTCGCATAATTTCGGTCGCGTAAATATCTTTTAATACAAATTATCACTCACAAAATTACGCTCGTGTGAATCAAACAGGACTTTTGTATGAAACTGAATGCAGCAGAGTTTCTGCCAGCCGAAATTCTGCGACTCACAATGAGTTGTGAGTCTCAATGTGACTCAAATTGCTCTCGTTTGGCTTCACCTTAAGGGCCCTCTCTCCCTAAATTAGCAGGTCGATTGTCTGTCAGTGCGAATATCGACGTAAATGACATTAAAATAAAATTCATAACAGCGCGCCTTGTACGGTGGCGGTTACGACGCTCGCCGCGTCCATGATAGGCCGAAATAGGAGAAAAAACCTTTTTAAGGCTTAATACATATTTCAAAAAAGTAAAAAAACCAAATTATTAACTTATGTATTGCAAAGCAGTAGATATTTTTTATATATTCTTTTGATAAATAATGAAGGAGTAAAGTGGTTTCATTCAACGATTTGGAGGTGATTTGGTTTTTTATTTCTTTATTATGTGATACCGATAGAAAAAATATAGCAAAACCAAATTACGTATCATATCATGTAGATTACTAATTATTTTTTTCAGATATAATTTCTCTGTTAATGCCGATGAAAAGTTGTTTCATCTGCAAGCTTTTAGCAGCCTTAAGCAGGGGTTCCCAAACTTATTCAGACTGCGGCGCAGTTACACGTTCAATATTTTGTCACGGCGCCCTTCTTTACCTGCCTATTACAAAAAGATACATAAATAAACACCTTTACTTAATAATAATAAAATTATAATAGTTAGGTAAAGCAGGTAACAAATATTTAATCATCTGCCTGCTTTGTATAATTCATAATATTATAATTTATTTTACAATATATTTATTTTGTGGTTTCGGATAATGACGGAGGATCGACTCACGGCGCGGCGCCCCTCTTGCCTTTCCACGGCGCACCAGGGCGCCCGCCGCGGCGCACAGTTTGGGAGCCCCTGCCCTAAAGGATGAAGTTGAAAATAATATCTAAAATTAATTAAGATAAGTCTTGTTGAATTACGGGTTTTCTGTGTGAAATTCCACTGTTGAATAGACAAATGGTCCAAACATGTAATAAAAAATAAACCTACAAATAAAATCTGATCTTAATCGTTTCACCATTAATAAATAAATTAGCAATTAAAAACGTATCATCTGTCGGGAAACAAAATGGCGTCGTACGAGAGGCGATGTCACCTGATAAGTGATTTATATTCCGTAATTCGGAAATTTACATAATTTACAACACAACACACCCGAAATACTCGTTTTTGTGCTTTTTGGGTGAATGTAAGATAAGTATGTATGATTAAATTACGTGTTTTATAAAATCACTGGCCCCGGGCAACAAAGCGGTAAACGCCGGTTACGCCCTTTTTAATGTTATTTGATTTTTGGCTTCTCTAAATACTAGTCTATCACCCCTATTTATTTCATATTTTTAAAATAACATTTTGGGTATAATAAATGGCAACAGCTTTATGGAATGGAAAATTCTCTTACGACTAAACCTGTATTCTTGCCTTACTCTATGAAACATAACTAAAAAACCGGTGAAGATACGATACAGCTAAATTTTCGCTGTAAGATTCCCCAGAAGCAGGAGTAATCTCTGGGAATGGGAGTAATCGGCTAGTACGCTCGAAATCTAAAGCGAAATTGCCAGATATAGATTAGGTACAATGTAAAGATGTTAAATATTATAGCACGATAAAACTCATTACATTTTTCCATAGACGCAGTCACCTCGGCTAGGCTCTACAGTCTACATCAACAATGTATGTAACTTTAAAGTTTAAACGTTTTCGCGGAATGCTATATTCTGTAATCTGTACATACATTATACCCGTAACTAAGACAACATGCATCACTGATTAATATAATTATACAGAGTGTGTATTATAACTAAGTGATAATACTTTAGGGTGTGTATGTGTTCCTTGTAGAGTTTAATTGTAAAAGTAGCAGCGCTGAAAGACTAATTTTTTTTTAACTTTTGTAAAGGTTGTAACTAAGCTACGGTGGTTGTCGTAAGTCGTATAATGCACTAGCTGTTGCCCGCGACTTCGTTCGCGTTAGCATAGTAGATCACATCCCAAGCATTATTTATTGTACAAAAATATTCAATGTACTATCAGAGAATTTGATTCCTATGCAGATCGGGGACCTAAGTAGTTTGGTTGCGTTACGTCAAACCCAGCCGACAGATCACAATTAACATTGAATTGACATAGTCGACCAAATAACGTTGGTCTATCAACTGCATAGGAATCAATTTCCTCGATGGTACATAATTTACTTTCCTACGATTTTATTATATATAGCTGATGTTCCGCGCGGCTTCACTTGCGTAATTTAGGAATTTTACGCAACCGTACATTATTCTGCAAAAAATAGCCTATGTCCCTTCACGTGGTCTATTCTTCACGTTTGCCAAAAAACATAAAAATTGCTCCAGTAGTTCTTAAGATAATAAGCAATTTCATATTATTTCCCCCGTTTTTATACATTTTTCTCTATTTCTTCACTACAATTAGTTTTAGCGTGATAAAATATAGCCTATAGCCTTCCTCGATAAATGGGCTATCCAACAGTAAAATAATTTTTCAAATCGAACTAGTAGTTCCTGAGATTAGCGCGTTCAAACAAACAAACAAACAAACTCTTCCCAATTATAATATTAGTATAGATAAGCAGGGGCATTTTTGTATGGAACCCGTACCCAATAAACATGAAACAGGGTGATTTTTTTGTAATACTACTGGATGTTCTTTTTTTTGTAATTTTTTTTTACCTAAGTTAGCCAGGGTGCCTATACCCTGGCTAACTTATTTCTTTCATTGTCATTCATTTGGTATCTACAAACTCAAAGTGCTGCAGTGCTGGGTAGGGGTACGATATTCCCCTTCCTCTTTATATAACAGTAATATTTGTAACAATAGTAATAACAAGGTAATAATAAAACACCAGATTATAACTCTGCTGTTGATGTGAGTGTGCGTAGGTATCTAATTCATCGCACAGGAAGGAAGAGTGAAGACTCTATAACTATTAGAGCATTGTTCATATAATAAAAATCTTAAATATATATGTATAGTATAAAAGTATTAAATATATTTCCGTTGTCTGGTACCTGCAACACAAGTCCTTCAGGTACTTACCACGGGGCCAGACTGACGTGGTGTGAAGCGTCCATAGATATTATTGTTGCATAAGCGGCGCAGACTTTTTTAACCAACTTTTAACCAACTTACAAAAAAGGAGGTTATCGATTTGACCCGTATGTATATGTAATGTTTTTTGAACTGCCCAGTTTTATCGTAATTATTAGGGTTCCGTAGTCAACAAGGAACCCTTATAGTTTCGGTCTGTCTGTCTGTCTGTCCACGGTTTTGCTCAGATACTATAGGACCTAAAAAGCTGTAATTTGGCATGAATGCACATATTAATGATGCTGACAAAATGGTACATGAAATCTTTAAAAATATTTTTTATGGTACCTTGCGTACCTTCCCTACACATCAAGCGGGGATGAATATTTTTTTCGCGTCCATCCCATCGTGTAGGGTGTCGTTGGATAGGTTTTTTAAAAATATTATGAGTATTCTCAGATCATTTTCGGATTTAGGGATCCGTTTGTAAAATATTAAGTTTTAAAGTGGAAAAAATCGTTAGAGTCCAGTGTCCCCCCTTCTACCAGCTAAAAGGTAGTTTCTGGAAATGTGAAAAAATTCACGAGAGTAGGAAATATGGTGAATTTAAAAGGAAAACTATCACGGCTAAGAAGACTTCATAAGTTTTTGAGTAATAGTCGATCAACTAAAAAATGTTTTCGGCGAAGTATAAAGTTTGTTAGTAATTAATGCAAAACACGTTATAAATAAATGTACATTTTGAATATACACAAATTTTTAAAAACTAGCGGTACTACGGAACCCTATATTGAGCGTGGCTCGACATGCACTTGGCCGGTTTTGAGCGAATTTGAGCAAATATGCCAAATTTCAAAAGTATGTGTATTTTTATATTTGTGTTCGCATATCTCCGGTCTACAAGTTCGATTTAAGTTTTTTTTTTTTACTAGGTATTGTTCAACTTAGGGAATAATATTGCAATTTGCAAGTTTCATCAAAATATGTTTCACTAGTTTTTGAGGTAGGAAATTTTAATTCTCAATTACGTACAATTTGAAGTCGGTTTTATCTTTTTAAAATACTATTATTTTAATATTATTAATGCTCATTGGTCCTGCACCCCGTCAAAAAGTGCGCGAAGCTTATATTTAATAGCAAGAGAAACTTTAAATAAATTCAAAAAACAAAATTTATTCTTATGAGTGAGGTATCTAGCACAAAAGTCAATATGTCCTGCAAATATATAAGAAACGAGTTTAAGTTTTTTGTATGTTTTAAGTATGTTGTCCAGTGACTTAACATAATCACGTGTTCTAAAACGAGACAAATAACGAGTCATTCACCATAATAATCTTGCTAAAGAAGATGTATTCTACTAGTACATTGTACACTTAAAGACGAGACAATGTAGTGTAGAAAGAACCTTATGGCTGAAGAATAAGGTGTAGGAGTGGTAAATTATAAATGTGTTTGACTGTACCTAATAAAATATTCAAATGTCAAACACGTTCAACGTTGTTCAAAACTGAAAAAGTAATATTTGACGAATATCGGAATAGTATAATAGCTTTGTCCATACTATGCCTTTTTCTGCAAGCGATAGGGCGCATTTTCAGTCGTGACCTCGTGCGGTATACAGCATACGGGGAGCCTATGCCCTATGACAACTAATGGCGCATTTTGATTGGTCGTGGTATGCATTTTAGAAATCTCCCGCACCCCGCATGCGGGCCCTATCGACCAGTGAAAATGCGCCATCAAGGGCATGCGTTATAGCGCAGTCAACAGCGAACGTGAGGCATGCCCGCAGCGCATGCCCTCTGACTGTATCCAAAACTTCAAAAATGACAATGTTCGCGTTGCGTTCGTTGACGCATTCAAGTTGAATGAAAGAAGATGACGAAAATTGAAGACGAAAATGCATAGTGTGGACATAGCTTTTAGGTGCTTCATAGGAAACGGACTGGAGCGAACTAGGAACGAAGATGTATTAAGAACAACAAAAACAGGGCGTTTGCATCCGCTGAGAATAATTTATACAGATTTCAGATCGAAGTACCCACTTTGGCAACATACATGTTTTGTGGCTGGGACAAAAATTTTAAATGTCCGTGTCCGTATGAGTGTCCGAGTACATACGGCATTTTCGTGACGTAGTCGGCCTAGTCCAGACTCCAGAGGAATGTGCAGGTGCAATACGTCTGGGACCAACTATGTGCGTTTCTTCACGATGTTTTTCTTCAGCACATGAGCGTCCTTATTAAGTTGATTCATAGGCAGATCTACGTAATCTGGTCATGCTATGTCAAACATGTCCGGCAGGTTACGAATATATTATTGAATTGATAAATCTCAACCAAATGACGCAGGTACATCAACTGCATATGAATCAAGTTCTTCGATGGTAGGTACTTGAGATCAGAAAATGTCACAGTCTACCCTCTGCGAGAGCTAACCAAAACTCTACCTACAAGTTGACTAAGCCATGGACGCTCTAAAGCTGCAGCTAGAGAAGCTGCATTAATATTGCATCAAAATTGCAGAATCAGGTTGCAAGCTTAATTATTATTTGTGACTTTTCCTCATGTTCTTGTTCAATTTCGAAATCACAGCTTTACAGTAACTCCCCGATTGACGCATTAAAGAGTAATGACTCTATGTGACTCTATTATGTAGAAATTGTGCAGAGATATGATTTGAAATTGGACCTATTTATCCATACCGGACTCAACTCACACGATGACAGTTCTGAGAAAAAGCCGTTTTTATTAAAATTGTGTATTCTTTAAAACTGATTATTATTTTAAGTAAAGTTAATTTACAATACTAGATTTGGTAATTTATTCTATGCGTACAAACATAAATATGTAAAAAATTACTACTATTTCCAACAAAAATTAAACAAAAACAGGAGGGTTTTCAAAAATTGAACAAAAACATTTTAGGAAAACTATATTAGTGTGGGATACATATAATCCAAAGCGAACCATCTTTTTAGATTTATTACACAAGTCAACAGGATTTTCGTGCATGAGATCTGTGCACCCGATTTGGATGTCTAACATCTAATTAGTAATAGAAACAACGATTTTAACTTATAAAATTTGCTTTTAAATAAACTGAGGCCTCATGAACTTTCAAATTTTGAAGAAAACCGGCATTTTTTTCTTTCGGTTATGTAGTAATAGAATTAAATATATATTCATTATTTTTTAGTTTACATTGTTGCTTATTTTCCCAAAAAAAGATTGAAATGAAAAAAATATATACTTAATTTAGATTTAAAACTTAATATTTTTTTGTATCTAGGTGAGCATCTCCTAAATATATCTTGTTGTATGCTTCGGCAGTAAGTACCTACCTGATATAATGTGGGGCTCCTACTTTTTTCTGGTTTTTACAAGGATGTTTAAAACTAGATGATGCCTGCAACTCCGTTTCGCCAAAACTCGTTTATCGTGGACATTACATTAGACAGAGCACAAAAACACTATACTATTTATTAAGTTTTCTTTAATAGCTACCTGTTTATCTTTAAAATCAGGCGTTTTATTACTTTAAAAATGCAGTTTTTAAAGCAAACTTATCACTAGTCGTTTTACCCTATCAAAAAATGGGATATGTCTATTTTGTGTCGGGCCTGTGTCACAATGACCCGTGAGTCTTTGTAAAATATTAAGAACTAAGCCTTTTTTAATATGCAAACAAGTCGCATGATTCTACTTGCCTAATTTAAAAAAAATCGAGATACCAATATGTAGTTTGGATCTATATAAAAAAAAAACAATACTCATTAATTTGTTAGTTGGTAACTTTGTTGTAAAAATGTTTTGTTCTGAAAAAATTGATAGATTAGTACGATCTTCATAGGGTCGATAAAAGGGCCATTTTGGAATACTTCTGCATTATTAACTCAATTTTGGCAATGGTGTGGATTGGACTCATTTTGCATAAATAGGGTCAATTGGAAAAATGAATTTATCTTTCAATACTAACTGAAACCACGCTAAATAATAACCAATGTGCGTAAGCTTCGGAATTTTTGTGGCCAAGTAGACTGTAAAGCTGTAGTAGTAACCAATCCGTACTTCCATACTAATATTATAAATGCGAAAGTGTGTCTGTCTGTCTGTCCATCTGTCTGTCTGTCTGTCTGTTACCTCTTCACGCTCGAACCGCTGAACCGATTTTGCTGAAATTTGGCATGGAGATTCTTCGAATCTCGGGAAAGGACATAGGATTGTTTTTATCCCGGAAAAATGTACGGTTCCCGCGCGATAAACGAATTTTGGTGCAACGAAGTTGCGGGCGTCATCTAGTTTTAAATATTCTCTAAAATATAAACTTCTTAATCAGGATATGGACAGAAACGTTGTCAAACGCCGAGCAAACTTTTTGTTTACTGTCTGTGCTCAGTGCTGGTGCTGCCTCTAGTGGGACAGCATTGCAGTAATATACTATTGTCAATTGCTGCCTAGTGGCCATCAACTCTTGACATTTTGTTACAAGCTGCTGTAGACGTCCCACTTGCCAGTTACTGCCAAGAGCCAAAGTAAGTATCTGTGGTAATAGTATATAGGCTTTCAAAATATACAGAGCGTAACAAAACAAAATGATAATACTTTAGTATGTAAGAGACGCATCTCTTATATAGAGTCGACTTTGAAAGCAGCGCTGAAAGAGTATTTTTTTGTAATTTGTATGGTCACGGTCAAGTGTCCCAGCAGCGTCATGAATTTTCCTATACAAAATGTACTCTTTCAGCGCCGCTACTTTAACAGTGAATCCAATACAGAGGACTCATACCTGCGACATACACATTTTGATACCCATATATTCTTTAAAATCAACCTGTTACATTACCATACAGTAATGGAAACTTACTTTTCCAATTACTAGTTTAGGAGAGGCAATCGAAGCGTCTTCAATATTCGCAATTCCTTATACTCATCTGTTCTCATTCGTTAGGCGTTTACACTTATTTGGAAGTGTTCTCATTTACTATATTAAGCACTTAATGCATTATACAATCACTATCATCATCATTACTACCTAGCCACCTCTCAGCGAGCTAGATCATTTTTGCAATTATAATTTCATAATTATAATTGCAAAAATGATCAATAATATTGCTTATTAGGACGTCATCGTCCTAATAAGCAATATTATTGGCTCGAAATGTGGGTAAAAAGAGCAATATGTGTTCTTTTTACTGAGTCTCTACTCAGTTGCAGTTTTTATTTTAGAGTTGATGCAAATTGCAATCATAACAATATTATTATGATATTTTACGGTAATATTATAGAAATATAATATTATTGTTTTTAATTTTTAGCTATTCTCATCTTTATTAAATTGTTAAAAATTGTTAAATTTATTAGATTCTGAAATTCAAACCACCGTGCTTAACGGATTCAATATCCCTTATCTGTCACATAACGAGTAGATCCGTTGGAATTAAAATTAATAATTTTATACAAAACCTATTTTTAAATGTTCTTAACAGCTTATATAATTAATATAATTTGTGGATGAGTCAGAAGTAACATTTGAAAATACACCTACTAGATTACAGATTCTTGTTCACCGGATGAGAATTTAAATGCTATACTTTAAGTTCTCAAGTATCATTTATGAATTAGTAATTGCTTGACATTATGTTATTACACATATACATACTAGGTGAAAATTGTATAAAAAGGAAGGAAGGCCTTATAAAATTTAAGAAAAAAGATTTACTGCAGAAAAGCCCTGGAAAACATGGCTCTTTATTGGGTTTCCGTAAAATATACGCGTAACTACAATAAACACTAGGGGCATATTCTACTTACTTATGGCTGGTTTACACGTATTGAGTAGATAAGTAGTAACTAAATTTTAACTTAAATTGAAGTGCCTGCCCGAAATTTGCCAAGTGACAAGCCCCGCCTGCCAACTTAACAGAAAATAGTCAAAATTTTAATTTCCTCGTTTAGTACATAACTAAATTTTAACTTACTACTTGCTACTAAATTTTGTGTTTTCATGAAATAAGTAACTTAAAATTAAGTTAAAATTTAGTTACCTACTTATCAGTGGCGAGGGGTGAATATTTTGAGAAGGGAAGCCGGAGTAAAAAATCTACTTACCAATTTTGGTAATTTATAATTGAATGACATGCTTTTAATTTTCAAAACTAAATTTGGAAAACAAAGTTTCCTTCGACAGCAAAATATAATCTGTCAGACAACAGTCTTTCTGAATTAATGCCATATTTTCCGAACTACACGATTACGTCGTACGACTCACAATTCACAAGTCACAATATAAAATCATTTAATTCACGACACTCTTCTAAGTTCTAACGCTAAAACAAAATTTAAATTCGACAAAACAAAACAAACGACATGTTGTTTACAAACACACTATCCGCCATATTAATATGTCAATCTAAAAACCAGCAAAATAAAAATGTATTACGCGCCTGTCATATTTAGTACCGCTAAAGGCATTCTTAATAAAGTCGTATTACAAAAAATCCTACCAAAATAAAATGTATTAAAATGTATTAAAAGTATAATGTCGCTACATTCATTCTTAAATTCGAATCATAACAATTTTACTTCATGACTCATCTATCTCGCTTGCACTTGTGCGTTGCTAATTAACCTTTCTCCGTAATAACTCGTCGGGCATCGAGTTATTTCCAAGTATATATCGCGCGTGCTAGAACGAGACAGAACATGACGACCAGTTCACAGGAATGAAAAGGACAGATGCTTACTATGAACTGTCGTTGTATGGAGAAATAAGCCGCTAATCCTGCGGCTTATTTGATTCTCTGCGCCCGCACATTGCATTGCCTTTTAAAATTTGTAGGCGATAGTTATTAATTCAAACTATGTATTTCAAGTGAGAGAAAAATTTATTGCATATAACATTGTGAATTCAAAGTTTTTTAAGTAGGTATGTAAAATATTTATTAGATAAATATGTCGTTGGCCCATATATTCGATTTTTCTAAGCCCTAAGGGACAGGGACCGAAAAGGTTACCCATTTTGGTGTTTTAAACTGTTTAATTTATACGATTCTCTGAAAAACCCTAACATGCGCATCAGCCGTATATACAGCTGAATTAACGGTATAAATAAACCGTTTATGACTAAGGTTCATTTTCATTCGTTTTTCTGTGTTAAAAATGGATAGGTGATATTGTAAGTACCGCGGAACGCTACGATCGGAATTGCCATTGTATTCTATTGTTGTCGCGATTTTCATGGCTTTGATCCCAGCCGCGGCGCCCCCCACTAATTTGTTGTCTCTTTCGGTTATCACCGCAGCTATATTAAACGGTTTAATACCGCTTAAGACAAGAGCATAGTTGAAAACCCTGCATATGGATATTTAAAATAAAACGGTTTGTATCGATACCGCTACAGCCGTATAGCGGATTAATAGGTCCCTGCTAAGGGAAGCCGATGGGAATCGGGTTATATGGACGCTTCGCCACTGCTACTTATCTACTTAATACGTGTAAACCAGCCCGTATGTTTTACTACCTGTTTTACTACCTTACCTTATCTACCTTAACTAGTGACTAGGCAGCAGAAATTCTAACAGATTTTAGGGCCAAAATGTCAATCTGTCACTTTATGATCTAGTTTGGGCTACTAGATGGTGGCAAGCAGCAGCAGCAGTAGCCACTGCATCACAACAAACCAGCGTAAAACGTTTATATCGTGTTGTGTTCCTAATAATTAAGTTGTTTCTTATATCATTGAACCCAATTAGTACTTATACCTAAAGCCTGAAGTTAAACCTTGACTGACTGGAGCTGACTCATATTTGATTTTTACGATCCCGACCAAATTATAGCGCACTTGACGCCGTAAATTACGTGCAGGTGCGTAATAAATAAACGCTAAGGGCAAGTTCACACTTCACTTCCGAAAACAGAAGAAACATAAAGCATAAATGCGGGTTTACATTATTCCAGTCCAGATATCCAATCTATGTTACTACTGGAATAATGTAAACGGGTACTGGAACGCACTGGAATACTTACAATAAATTCATTCCAGTGTCCGTTTACATTACCTATTCCAGTAGCAATTCAGCGCTGGATTGGATCACTGGTTGGAAAAAATTTAAACTGGCCATATGTGCCGAAATACAGAATACGACGTCAAAAGCTTGGTATTCAATAATAGCCAAGTTATCTACAGAGGAAATTCGTGGCACCAATCACATCGTTCAATTTGTGAGCAGCGGGCTGCGGGGCCAAAATGGTCGCTTTGGAGAATCATAATATGATTCATTTTTTTAATCGCAAAATGGTCACTGCTTGCAATTCATATCTAGTGACTCGTTCTAATTTGACATTCACCAGTTTGACAGTTTTGACAATTGAGAGGAATAATTGCTAAATGTGACAATTTTAGCCACGCAGTATTGGGTTTGGGTTGAGGCGTTGCCCGTTGGTAATACCCAGGATCCCTCTAAATCTAATACCCAGGAGTCAAAATAGATCCTCAAAGGTCGCAGTAACGTCAAGGCTCTAATGACCCCCCCGATGCACGATCGTCGGAAAGTTCTCACGTGAAAAGTTCTCATATTCTGTCAGTCTTCGAAATACGTGTGGCACTCGGAGACTGCCGCGGTAAAGCATTTTTAATCAAGTTTTGCAATTATAACGCATACGTCTAGTCGCATGCACACAAACACCGTGCTGAAGTTTGCCGATTTGAAACTATGTTGCACGGCACGGCTATGCCGGTCGATGCGGGGGGGGTGTGAGGTTTATTTTCGTTACGGATGTTCTTGATTCGCTCGCCGCGCTCGCCCGCGATAAAAGGTATGCAATAGCCTACAAGTAGAGATCAACTACGATAATATGGCGCGCCCCTCCAAAATTCAAAACGTTTGAAGTGCGTTGTCAAAACGACTTGAAGTGCGTTGTCTTGCGCGGTAGGCTAATTATGATTAGTTGGCCAACAAATCTTGGTAATGAAATATTACGTGTACTGTGATTGGTTGAATATTTACTACATACAAACTATTTTATAAGGATGTGACTACACACATTGAAACAGTAATTTGGAGGGGCGCGCCAAGTTATCGTAGTTGATCTCTACTCAAGTTACCTTGTCATGCATTACATTCTACAATAATTGAAAAATGTAATTTGGCCGTAGTATGTCATAACTCATACCCAGCCGACAGATCACGACCATTGAATTGACATAGCCCGACCAAATGACATAGGTCCGCCATATTGTGCATGTGAATCAATTTCGTCGATGGTTCCTCTTCACGCTTCGTTTCAGTGTTATCCAACCCTAACATTCAATGTATATTGCACTTTTCTTTGAGCTTTCGCGAATGTTTTTATGATCCATAATAACTGCAATGTAGATTATCAAGATTGTAAAAACATATTTTATGATGATTGGGATGAGCATAATCATCGAGCTAAGTTCAAGTGATGAACTCCGAAACAGTTCAAAAGGTAGAATCTACAAAATATAAAACATTCTGTAGCTGCTTAACTTTCACAGGTTGTTAGGGTTTTTTTATCTATATGTTTTATTTAGGGATTTATATCTGAAGATATGTCAATCCCATTGTACCCTTTACTTAAATTTACACTTATAATTAAAATTTACACTGTATGATCGATATTGGCAAAAATACGGAAAAACGAATTGGCTTCTTCAGAAGTTGGTTCAGAAAGAATGCAGGATTGCGCGAGCCCCATCGCATAAAGATTAAAATTAAATTTTTCAAAAAATGTCAATCTTTCGGCCTGATACTTGACACATTCCATCAACAAGTGTTGAACGCTACGAATAATAAAACCTAAGGAAAAGTAACTCCCATACTAATACAGTTTTAAATTTGTTCCATTCGAACTGTCATGTAACGTCAGCCTTTATACCGCTCAAGGTCACCTAAATATTGCAAATGTATGAAAAGTGAACCAAAGGTACACTTTTTTGACAAATATTTTGGAGCATGTTTTTTGACGGAGTTACTCTTCCTTAGTTTTTATTATTCGTAGGTTGAACGTCTTCGACTTGACCACAAGTTTCACAATTCGGTGAGTCAGCCTTCATCAATTAAAGGTTGTTAGGGTGAACACTGTCAAAAAAAAAGCCGTCTTCATACCCATACAAATTGCCCGGATCGGCAATTTGTATGGGTGTGACGACGGATTTTTTGAGTTCCCAGCATTGTTCTCATAAAAGGTGTTCATATTGACGGGCTCATTTGATGGTTTTAAGGATAACGGTGTTCACCCTAACAACCTGTTACATACCGCGGTCCGCGAATAAAGAATTTCCAATAGAGAATATTACGCAAAGGTCGGAGCAGAAGGCGATACTAAGTTAGTAGCGCTGACACATGTACTATCAGAGAAGTTGATTCCTATGCAGATGGCGGGCCTAAGTAATTTGGTCGCGTTACGTCAAACCCAGCCGACCGATCACAGCTAACATTGAATTGACATAAGCCGACCACATGACGTAGGTCCGCCATCTGCTTAGGAATCAACTTCCCTGATAGTACATACAGTAATTATAATCCGACATGGTGCACACGCCATGTCAGTATTTTCACAGAAACGTTGTCAAGCGTCGAACAAAACTTTTTTTGCTGTCTGTGTTGGCGCTGCTTTTAGCGTGAAAACATTAAAATAATAAAACAACAATAATTGTTAAGTGTCAATGTAAATGGAATAATGGAAAAAAATATATAATTATATACATAATATTATATTTATTGAGATTTCCTTACTGAGCGTACCCTTGCATGCACTTGTGCCTGTTGATATTTTTTGACAATGCAAAGAAAACAACTTTTATATTCGCAGAAATCTTATTGCTTGCTTGACGCAGTTGGTTTTATAGAAATCACTTATTGCCTTCATACAGTTTGCTTCTTCAAAAAAATCCTACGTTTTTCCTTCTTTATGAGGAAGTGAGAAACAAAAAAGTTCAAAGCATAATAAAATTATAGGTCTTGTTATCAAGGCAACTAGATTCTTCTCCGAACCTTTGGTGATTTCGTCACATGTTTGTCACATTACACATAACACATACCATTTCCTAATTTTCTTTTGTTAATTGACACTTCACACTTTATAGCTGGTACAACATTTAAATATCATGCTACAATTTGATACGATTTGATTGTAGTTAATATACATAATATTTTAGTAATAACGTAAAAACCAAGTCCTATTAATATTAAGTATTATATAGGCTCTATTAAATATATTACTAACTATTTAAACTTCTAGTTTTTACTTACTTGATGACGCCCGCAACTTCGTTACGCCAAAATTCGTTTATCGCGCGGGAACCGTACATTTTTTCGGGATAAAAAGTATCCTATGTCCTTTCCCGTGTAAACCCGTGCAAAGTATTTCCATGCCAAATTTCAGCGAAATCGGTTCAGCGGTTTGAGCGTGAAGAGGTAACAGACAGACAGACAGATACACTTTCGCATTTATAATATTATTAGTAAATTAGTAAATTAGTAATATTAGTAATATTAGTAATTAGTATGGATTAGGGTCAATACAGACGCAACGCGACGAGGCGAGGCGAGGCGCAGCGCGGTATTTAAAGTATGGATTTGACAGATTTCAATTGCGTGAGACGTCTTGCAAATCTATCAAATCCATACAAATTTAGAAATGCATATCTACGCGTCGTGTTGCGGTCTGAATTGACCCTTAGATCCATCAGCAATTCCATGTTGCAATTTTGAACATCGGTTTTTATTTGGACTTAGGATATTCTCTGTTAGAAATAGGCAGTTAAAGTTATAATAGTTATTATTAAAAACAAGTGAGCAAAAATTACTTATCATCGTAAATTTGGGCAGGTAAAGCAATAATGATACATTATTTTATCAATCAACTCGAAACCAGTTTCAATTCTAAAATGAATTTAAATAAAAACGAGTGAAATTGTAACGCTTTTCATTTGAAGACTTGATTTAATGAAGTTAAATAGCAAAGAGGCAAATTGCGGAAAAGTGTTGTTCCGCCGGCACCAAGGTCCGCACCGGCTCGCCCTGAGGTGAGCACCGAACCTGCGACTTTCGAAACCGTTATAACGTGCAGACTTTAGATGATACATGTGCAGTCATCAGCAGCGTCTACTGCGAACCAGCTCTGGATTTATGTATAGCAATGGCCTATGGGCCTGTGGCGTCCTATGGGAGACGTCCTGGGATGGCGGCAGAGCATGGCTAGGGGCGGCAAAATCACTCATAAAAATATAAATCCGGCCCTGCTGCGACAGCATGCATCAACCATATTGGGAGCCCTACTCCAACTATTCTCAAAGTGCCCACGGAGCCCTGGGAATCCGCAAATCTTTTTTAGATATGACACCAGACACCAGCATGGATGATGGACTTACAATCCGTGATAAATATTCTTGCTGTGGCTAAATTATATTATATTATTTGGTGGGGTTTCGTAAAAAATTTGCTCTTCAAAAGGGTTCACCACTAAATAAGTATGAAAAAAGCTTTCATCCGCTGCCAAACGCCTTCTTCAAAAAGTCGGTCCATCGAACTTCAGAGAGTCCTACTTGATCTGGGTCCCGGGTTTGATGCTTCATACTAGTCTTATGTATTACCTTTCATTCACATTACCTTTTCAGTTTTCGAAACAAAAGGGGTGGGTTAAATGCAGGAATATTGAACAAGGATGTAAAGCAATAGGGCCTTCTTACTTTCTTCAGAAAGTAGTGAACTAAAGATACGTTTCTACCTTTCAAATTAAAGCGCCTCCATTTTTACTAAGTTATCAGCGATAAGGGTCTACATAGACGGACCGCATTTCAACTGCAATCCAACTGCAAATTGCAGTTCAAGTGCAGTTTGAATGCAGTTGACACGACTGCAATACGACTGCAATAGAACTGCAAACCAAACGCGCAGTCGGATTGCAGTTCAGTCAGTCGGCGTACAGTCGTGTGAACTGTTTAGTTTGCAGTTCTATTGCAGTCGTATTGCAGTCGTGTCAACTGCATTCAAACTGCATTTGAACTGCAATTTGCGGTTGGATTGCAGTTGAAATGCGGTCCGTCTGTGTAGACCCTAAGTCAAGATGTAAATCCTTACATTGGCTGTGTAATTTGATATTTTGGAAGTCACTTATATTGTACATACTAACGATTTATCAATAGATTTGTCCCTTCAAATCAGTAAAGAGCCAAATAACCTCTCAAGTCTCCATTTGGTATTGAGCCATATTTGTGGTTATTGTTATTTAATTAGTGACTGTTGACGGAAACAGACCTAGCACCAGCTTGCTAATAGACCTAGAATGTCGTTTACCGTGTCAGATTTACAGTAACTCCAATGCCGTTTTGTTTGTTTACCTGATGATTGTGATCTAATCATGTGACTTTTTCAGCTTGACCTTCTTTAGAGTCTTTGTCCTTTGTCGAATCACTCGACGATTCTGTTGTTTGTTCAATAACGATTCCAATATTTGAATTCAAATTATCATCATGGGAACCAGTTGATCTTCCGCACGGTCCGCACCTTATTTTCCTCATTTCGCAAAAAAATATTAAATAACGAGACGAAACTGCAAATGGAACATTATTATAGAATATACGATAAGATCTCCCTCATCTTTCTTCTCATTCAATTTCCCTTTCATGGTTAAAATATTTACATTAAACTTCCGCGTACGAGCCGGTCGAGTGCGAGCAAAACGGGCTCGTTTTCGTAGTTTTAGGGTTGATTCAGACAGCAACGCGACGCGTAGATGCATTTCCGCGCCGCGCCTCGTCTCCCCTCGTCGCGTTGCGCCTTAATTGAATATCTGACTCGAAGCCTATAATAATAAATTAATACAAGTATTTACTTAAATGATGTTACTACTGTTCACGAGGTGATAACGAGCTTATCGCGGGATGCGAGCTAAATGAAGACAGTTGAATTTGTTGTTTTCGAAATTCTAGGTCGAGCTGATTATGCGGTGGACGTCAGCGCTCGTTTCCATGTAGATGTTTACGAGCGGGGGCTTCGAACGCGCACTATCCTCGGCGGGGCAGAGGTGGCGCGATAGGAGGGCCGGCCGCGCTGCGCCCGCGCCGCTGCCGCGCCGGGTGGAGCGGTCGAGGCCGGGACCGGAGAGTGGTGGCAGCCCGCGGCGCAGTGTACAGTCGCGCGTCACGAGTGTTGCGCGCCCGCACCGCGCGACGATCGAACTCGACGATCTCCTCCTCGATCGATCCGGTCGACCGCCGATCCTCCGCCGGCGCGTCCCCTCGCGATACGTCCGCGATGAACGTCCGCTCGATTGGAAAGTCAAAGATAGTGCGCCGGTAACTCGCCCGACGATGTTCGTCGTGTTCTAGACCGATCGGCGCCGGGACCCATGTGTACCGCTAGATTAGTGTCCAAGGAGATAACGTGATGTGACAACGTTACATATTGCAGTGGCAGTGAAATAGTTTTGTGAAAGTGCGCGCGCGCGAGCGAGCAGACGGGTGCGAGCCGCGCACTCCGTGACAATGTTGAATTGCACCGACCTGGAATGCATCCTGCACCATCACCACTACTATGCGCATCTCCACCACATCCACCACCTGCAGAATGCGCAGGATACAGGTAAACGATGACGCCTAATGATGATTGACGATAAACAAAAACAATGACATAAACATTGCGCCGCGTCGACGGAGACTGTCGATGCTAATGATAACGGAGCGAGCCGCGAAACTCGCTCGAAATCCTTGGAATGACTTCGGTAAACACACGTATTTAATTTAATAATCGAGTGAAGGTAGAGCTTCTCGCATTACAATTTAGCGGCCTTAACCCATGGTACGCCAAACAAACGGAACCTTTGCTCGCGAAAACCGTAGCAGGTGCGATGACTGTTGAGTAAATAGTCAAACATTTTGTTGGTATGAAATTTCTCCGTCGCAAAGGAACCGGCTTAATGCGAAATCACTGTAATATTTGCACAAGCAAAATTTTACGTCGTTTTCACTTCGAGTTAAATGATCTCGATAATATGTGAAGTGTTTTAAGTAACCTAAAAAAAATCCTTTAGCGTTGTTGGATAGTAAACTGTTACACCTCGGTATAATTAGGGTAATCATTGTCGATGTTTCTTAAAATACAACCACAAATTTTGCAAACGAAATTATTTGTTGCGTCTAGGCAATTTGGTATGGCTTAAGAAAACAATACTTTATGAATTTTAATTCAAGGAATAAATTAATAGCAGATACAATTGTGTCAACATCATTCGTAATATAATAGGCATTTCGTTTATTAATAAATTCAATTAAGTCATTGTTATTTTCATTCCTATCAGTAAACTTTTCTGGAAATGTTTTACTTTCCATTAATCGTTTGCCTAAAATTTTGAATGTAAACTTACTTATTTACTTATTTTTCTGTTATCATCTTCATCATGACCATCATCAAGTCGAGTAAGTATATCATATCCTCCCCCAATTGATATCCTCCTAAATTTCTTTTCTCGGTAATCATAATTAAGCTTTATTTTAATCACATTAAACTCTCCACTGACCGTAATTACTACAAGTATTCCATGATTGTAGGACATACATCCTTAATCAGTAAGTGGGCAAGCGCCAAGCCCGGTTATTTACATAACTTTTAGGCGAAGTCAATATTATGAATAAAAATAATTGGTTTAGCTTACTTTATGATAATTGCACCAATAGGTACAAGTTTTACCATAATATTATTTAAAATATCGACACTGGAAATATCACTTAACGTAAGGGATTTGGCGAAAATGAGTTATATATATCATTGGATTCAGAATTTTGAGCTCTATCGTTTGGCATACTTGAAATTCTTCTATCGTTAAAAAAATGTCCCTTACAGTACACATTTTTTTAAGTCAAGACAGGATTTTTCCTAAAAAAATTTATTTAACGGACGTAAATATTTTACGTGTTAAAAAAAATTTTACGTAAATGCTTTTAAAATGAAATTCAGTCCCTTACGTTAAGAATTGATACATAATAACTGTCATAGCTTCACTAAAATTTGTCCCTTACCTTAATCTTAAATATCATTTTTCAAGTAAGATGATAATTTTTTGGCACCTACTCAAAAAGTATTATCCGTAAAAGTTTTAAGTTTTCTATAAAGTTTTAGTGTTTTAGCTAAACCTTTAGCCTTTAGGTATACACACGTAATGCTGTCAATTGTATATAGCTAGCATTAAAGATGACAATACTCTCCTGGCTGCAAATGAATTCGAGATGCAAGAACTGTTTTAGAGAATGAAGCAAATGATCAATAACTTGGGCCACTCAATTAATAAAGGGAAAACCATGTTTTAGTCATAGACAGAAGCAACACCCTGCCTTTGATTGGCGCGCTAAAATTGGAAGTGGTTAGCAAATTTGTCTTTGATCTTTACGAACAATGGCTCCTGTTAACCAAATATACGTAGAAGAATTGAGATGACTAAGAGCGCCATGTCTCAAATGCATTAAACCTGGCTTGAAAGGAAGATTTTGTTAAAAACCAGGAGGAAATTTGTGCACATGCTCATA
The DNA here is from genome assembly GCA_905333045.1 of Lysandra bellargus. Taxonomy (NCBI): domain Eukaryota; kingdom Metazoa; phylum Arthropoda; class Insecta; order Lepidoptera; family Lycaenidae; genus Lysandra; species Lysandra bellargus. The sequence continues at coordinate 6,038,448 of HG995323.1, forward strand.
TTCTTCATCTGTCTTTAAGGATACGAGACATGGACTTTGAAGTCTGCAGACCGCAGACGTATCGACGCCGTCAAGGGTGCTGGAGGAAAATGCTCTGAATTCCATAAACTGCTTTCAGAACCAACTCATCCATGCTGGCTAAACTAAACATAAAAATAAGGCTCTCTACCATCTGTCTAATAACGTATCTTAGAATATTTCAGACACATTACCAGAAAAAAGAAGGAAACCTTGAAACCATGGTATGGAAAACTCATGACAATTAGCAAGATTGAGGAGAAAAAGACTGCGGAGCCGCTGTCTCATGCGTTGGTCTGATCAAATCCGTACCACACTTGAGTCGACTGACTACGAAGCTCCTCGAGTGGCTGACAATAGAAATAGCTGGCGTAACACCATAAAAAGGAAGGTCATAGAAGGGGAAGGTCATGACTGGGCACTGGCGAAGCAGTTCTGACAGGTGCGACCAAAGAGAGCAGTAGCTCCTGATAAGGTGAAATGAGAAGCTTAATGCCAGGTCAAGAACGAACATTTAGACTTGTGGTGTGCGATCGCTAGTTCAGGTTCACAGAAAGAGGCCGCAGAGCGAAACAGGGAGGAAGATCCATCTTCCATTCGGCTCAGGATACAGATTTCGGTAAGACAACAGAGCAGAGACGTGGTTTTGCAAAGTTCCACCTTGTCTAAAGGGGCTCTGGGTGTACATGGGATTTGGGAACAGTCCCGGTGCCAAGGGAAATGTTTCAGTCTGCCGAAGTTCCCTTATTTTGCTGGAAATCCTATCCCTTATGTGGTAAACCAGCTAGTCGTGGTGGGCTTATGGTGTTAGATTTTAATATATTACATCAAACTTCACCCAAAGCATAGTTTTTTTATGTCCTTTACAGTAAATTTGTGTCGCAGTTTCATATTAAACTTGGTGCTTACTTTAATATGGCATAGTTGACATTGAAACATTCAGTGCTGTAAGGGACAAATAAGCAAAATTTCTTAATGTAAGGGACATGCTATTTTCTAAACGCGTAAATTTACGAAAATATTTTTTTATAGTTATATAGCCGACAAAATTCTAAGAAACTTTGCCATAAACACCTTTAAGATCGGACTAAATGATAAAAAGTTACAGACGAATTTGTAAAAAAAAGTTGTTTTTTCGCTCTCCTGAAAAGTCGTGTTTTGTCCCTTACACTAAGTGATATTTCCGGTGTCGATATGTACAGTAGACCATATCAAAACTAGACTGCCGAATCGGATTCACGCACACATTAGCGTGATTTAAGATAGCTTCAAGTATTAAACAATGCAGGTTTACGTCGTTAAGGCATTCAATTTCTCTCTATGTAGATTTAGTTTAATTTCAAGGACTCAGCTGAGTTATTCTACTGTTTGATATTCGTATTGTGGTTTTACTTTATGCAAGATCCGCTTCGTAGCCTCATACGTCCGTGACATATAACGCATTCAATGCAATTAGTATTATAATTACATTCTCGGATAGACCTACAAATTTTGATTTAAAATACTTTAAATAACTATTCTAAAAATGTAAAAGTGAATGCCTATGTTTGTTACTATGTAAATAAAATTTGATATATATAAGTACTTGGTTCAAGGTTTAGAAATATTATTCGAATACTTAATAAGTCAGATTGATTTGATGAAGTGTCCAAATATTATATCATTCCTACTGTTTTCACATGTACTTGTAGTCATTATCACCCTGGTCATTGATCACTACGATCATCATAATATTATTAATGTTAGCGACCATTGGCTTCTACTGTAGAATAGGCAATATGTTTAGTTCAGAACAGTTGTTGGCTTTTAGGGCAATATCATTTGATATTCAAGTATCGTGGCAAGTGGCAACCAACTGGCAACCCAAGAATTTACCTCAAGTGCACGCAACCCGACTTTGAATAATTTAAACTAACATGAGGCGGGACACTTTGTTAAAATTTAAATGTGTAACCATGGTTACCTACTTGAGAAGTAATTGTGAAACCAGTGTGGAACGCATTGGCATAAATTGGTTGAACAAACTTGCTTTTCTACTCGAATAAGAATTTCTATTAATGAATGAATTATTTGGGATACAAGATGATTTTTCAATAATAAATAAACATCATTAATTAATAATTAATAGAACATTATTTTATAAAAGCACTAGGTAAATAAGTACTAGTTTTGTTGTGTGTAATAAATTAAAATATAAATTGATACACGAATAAAAATAACTTTAATAACCTGTAAAGGCGATATAATAATATAAAGGTGATCATGATAGCGAGGCAAAACGTTTAATAATTAATACACTTGTGAATATAACTAGAATTGATAAAACCAAAATCACGATACCAGCAGGTGATTCCTTTCAAAGATAAAAGTAAAAAAGTCGTCCCAACGACTTCGCTATGTCAGATAAATTAATTCAAACTAGTCTTACATACATTTTAAATCGTGTTTTGCGTATCTTCTGTAATAATTTATGTCTGCATAGTGGATATAAACGAGAAACGTATTTCAAGTTCGTATTGGCTTTATTTTAAGTCTTTTCCTAGATATATTATTTATTTTAATGTCGTTGAACTACAGTCATAATTTAAGGCTATACTAAAGCCAATAATTTGTTGAACATTATTCTCGACGGTAAAACTATTGTTCTTATTAAACAATATATTTTAGATGTCTTCAAATTTCTTAAAACTAGGGATTGCAATCCCGCACCTTATTCAATCCCGCGGGATTGATTTGCGGGATTGGCTAATCCCGCGGGATCCCGCGGAATCCCGCATGTTTGAATTTATGTTATAAAATTCAATAAATTGAAACTATAGATTTATGTTTTATTAAAAATCAACTTTACTAATAGAAAATGTATTTGTTTTGTAACAAAATAACAATGAAATTATGTCATCACTCTAGTCTTATTAGATCTTAAAATAAAATGCTTTGAATGCCTCAGCAATATTGAAGTTAGGGACCTCTCAACATTATGGCTCCGCATTGATTGCGACGACCGCCCTCGCGTTTTTGCGTGTCTCTATTGTCTCTGTCCCATAGTGGTGACCCCGAGACGGACTGACTCTTCGAACTTCGAACTTGCAAGCAGCTTCAGATTAAGTGCAGCAGCAGAGTTCCGTAAGGGTCGCTCGGCTGGTGATCTTTTGGCGTACCTAAATCATTGTTGAGATCAGGCGATTTTGTCGAAGGGAGAGGCATTTGCTGTTAGTTTGGACATTGCAAAGGCCTTTGATCGGGTTTAGCACAAAGCGCTGCTATCAAAACTTCCATTCCATCATATTATGAGCTCTCCGAGAAATTATGCAAATGGGTCATGGGGGATCCGCGGATCCGCGTTTTGAAGGTGCGGGATCCAGCAGATTAAAAATTGGCGCGGGATCCCGCATTGCGGGATTGCAATCCCTACTTAAAACCAATATTTCTTATTAAAATGTCACTGGTTTCTGCATCTGATTTTTCCTCGTTTTTATCTTACAGTATTTGGTTTATTTTTAGATTCATCTCTTATTCTGAGTTCGTTATCTTATTTATCTAATGGAGGCACTTCACATGGCTATTTGTATTTGTGTATTTGATGTATTCGCCAAACAATCACCATGTGTAGACGGTATGTTTGACAAATATGGGCCTTGTTTGCCTATTTGACAAAATAATATTATGACCAATACCAAATACACGTATCCGTACCTTTGTCGGTTTTCGACGCACATCAAAGGAGTCAAATAGGCAAGTAAACAAAATCAAGTAAAAGTTTGGAATATGACGTCCATGTGTGGAAAGCCGTATTTGTCTTTATTTGCTTGTTTGTGTATACGTCAATAATTTTGCCAAATGCAACAAATAGCCAACAGCAAATACAAATAGCCATGTGAAGTGCCTCCATAATGATCAATTCTGATAGTGGCTTTGACAGCTGGAATAATAAGTCATATATTATTATCATCGTCGTTTTATATGTTTACATATTTTGAGTCTTATTTTAACAGATAAGCTATCAATATGGGAATTTATGTGCAGTGTTTTCTTCCGACATCATTTTACACATCAATTTTTCTATTAAAACATCACGTGTTACTCCGATAAGAAACGTTTATATGTGAATAATATTACCGCTAAACTATGTATCTTATATGCGTTAGGTCGTCGTCTATCAAGGGTAATCGTGTATGTTAGAATTTAATATTATTCTTATATTTTCGCGTATATATCACTAAATTATATTTTTATGAGATGTAAATAATTTCCTTTCAAAATGCTACACGACAACTAATTATACAATATACAACTGAATCATTATAATCTTAGTGTTTTCGTTTAAATGTTAAAATTAGACTTTTACTTCAATTAGCGTTGCTATTTTTAGAACCTACCTCAAAAGTCAACGCACATTTGTTTTTACTTTCATTTCAATTTACATTACTTGATAAATTATATAAGAAATGTTTGAGACTATAGGTACCTATGACAACTATTTATTATTATCGACATGACTTATTTCATTTCAATTCGAGATGGCACAGAGCATACGTCTAGGCTCTAGCATGATAACTGACCTCCCAAGAATTATTAACAGAATTATTTATAAATACGAAATGACTGTCTGCCATTTTGTCTATTTTTAACCGACTTCTTCGGTGGCACGCTGATGATGACACTGTACATAACAAGCAAGTTTCGTTCTCACTTTCGAGGCAGACGTCATTAGTTAATTGTTAGTTGTTAAGCCGTTAGTGATAACATTTTCACGAGGTCGTTACTAAATGATTATGTTATTACCTTAATTATGACGTAACTTAATTGTTGTACCTTAAACGGAATTGCAGTTTCCTCGTTGGAAGCAGCTGCACTTAAAATAGATATCACCGTTTTCGGAAGTATTTAAAAATGTGTTTAATATTGTAGTAGGTTTAATTAACCTGAATCAATAATTTTTAATGGACAATGGGGATTGTCCATTTTTTTTTTAATTTTGCTCATTACAAAAACATTTCGAGGAATAAGGTCAGTGACCGTTTTTCTGTATATAAACGAAAAAAATACCCATTAGTTACTTATGTTTTTGAACAAATATGTTTAACCTTAGTTTGACCTTCAATGGCGTTAAATTAGCAATAAATTCGACCAACATTACGTTTCGAACTTTTGGTAAGCTTCTCGTATCAGCTTTCACATAATGAGAACTTGTATTTGACGAACCAGCCATTATAAATAAGTTTGAAAGGAAATTTAAAACATACTGCAGAGGTCAATTGGCCGCCGATGATGACGTCAGAGCGAAACTTTAAAAATTTATTGAAAAAAAACTACCCAATGAATTTCAAAATTATTTAATTTATATTTTTAAAATACCCTATTTTAACGAAAAAAAAAATATAAAAAGTACATGTGATTTTTTTTGGACAATGCCCATTGTTAACTGATGAAGCATTTAATTCTAGGGCTCAAGTCTGACCAAGAATTATTTAAGCACCTATATTTGATATTATTAAATTGGTGACCACTAGATGTTGCCTATTACGTTTACTTTTATTAGCACGATAATTCGTCTCGCGGCAAATTTTTCCGCGACAGAAACTTCTTATCCTTTTACCGAACTTATTGTATCTTCATATCAAAGCGCACGGCCGTGCGCCGCCAAGTTCCAGCAGGCCGCACGCATGCCGTGCATCCAAGTTGATTGCCCGATTAGAATGTCACACGTGTGACTTTAGGGGAGGGGGCCAGGCCTCCTCATGGTTTATCTCCAAACCAACTAGCAACAGACTAGTTATAACCACGATTAAACTACCATGGTCTTAACCAGACCAGTAGCTTAGACCCTTTCGAAAAAAAAAGCATCCAAGTTCCAGCAGGCCGCGCGCATGCCGTGCACTATTTACACGAACGGTTTCGACGCACTTTTGACCCCTCTGTAGCTCAGTAACTATTGCAAGTACAAAGATAAAATTATACGTACGTAATCATGTACTAGTACTTACGCAATATACCAAATTTCATAGATATAGCGTTGTTACATCCTGAAATATGTCCTTGTAAAAATAGCTAATTTTGGCACTCACTCACTCACTGACTGGTAATCAAAACCTCTAGGCCACTTCCAATTGTCCTAGCGCTATGAAATTTGGCACACAGATTGGGTTTTATATGTAGATTAACAAAAAATTGAGAAATTTAAGAAATCGGTCAAGCGTGAGTCGGCTCATGTACGAATTTTACGAAAAAATTCTTAAGTAACAGTGAATACGTGTGGGAGGAGGAGAGAAGGGCTTAAAAATATTGTCATGTATAATGCACACTGTATAGCTTATAAATAAATACTGCTACCTTAAAAATTTCGAATTTGATAGGTTAACAAATACCACTAGCGCCATCTATCGAAAATATTGTTTATAAAATACTTTCAATAGATGGCGCTAGCAAAGTTACTTTGAAACGCAGAATGACTTAGATTAACAATACATGCGGGTGTGGCACTATAAAAATAGACCGTACGATTTCTCGAAAAAAGGTATTGAAATCCCACCAAAAACATACCTGTTAAAAATTTTTATGATTTATGATGTAGCATTTGATTAATTGCATAATTAAATTTAATATTGGTATTTATGTATACAAATCAACCTGCCAAGTTCAAATTTAGAAGTATTAAGGATCAGGCTGTTGATGATGATGATTATGATCGATTTTGAAGTGCATCTAAACTTGGCATTGGATTGGATTTCAACTCTTTTTTTAAGGCGAATAATTAACCAATAGGAACTTGGCCCCATTTTTAACAGGTATGTTTTTGGTGGGATCAATTCATCCAAATCGGCTCAGCGGAAGAGTGAAGAGGTAACAGACTTTCGCGTAATGTTAGTATGGGTTCTCCATTGTTTTCATTACTTAAGCAGGTGTTGCAGTTTTTAGCGCCAATGCGCCGTGACCTGTGAGGCTGTGACCTATCGAAAGTAATTTTACCGCAAGGGCAATATTATACTTAATTTGTATGACTATAAAGACGTGAATACGCTGCGGCCAGAAGCTATCGGCTCGCTCGGAAAACATGCGAAAAAACGTAATTATAATCATTTAAAAAATAACTAGGAGCATTTAAGCAAAATGCTTCTATACGATTTTGAGTTGCAAAGGTGTCTATCAATTAGACTAATTTCCTACAATAAATCTATTTTCGTTTAAAAATAATCTTCAAATTTCGTATTTTTCGAATGCTAATAGCACTAAGCGTCCGACCCGAACTCGATTCACGACAGCGAAAAGATAGTTATCCAAAGCCGAATAGAGAAGTATGTTGCTATTTGCTATTATTAATCATAGAAATAGTTCTACGTCTACTTCGGACCGTGTATTATTTTGACGGATTTAGATTGGGTTCGGACGTAGTAAGAATGGTAAAAACAATACTAATATTATGAACTAAAAAGTATTAAATAACTCTTACTCTTTAATAGTGCCTTTTTCAGAATTCGTCTAAATCTCAACTATTTCTGTGCATACTACAGTCTTCATTACTTCGAAGTCGGTACCAGCTAATTTAATCGTGAATTCAGTCAATGTCAGAATATCTGAAGCTTTTGGAACTGGTACCGACTTCAAACTAATGAAGACTGTGTATATATATACCAACGAAATCTTATTTTTTGGTAGCATTTACCTCGAATTCTTCAGAAAAAATCAAAATCACTACGTGTTTCCATACAAATTCCAAGGAGTCCCCTCGATTCCTCAAGGATCCCATCATCAGATCACCACTTTTGTGAACATGGTACCAAATTCGAGTTGAACCCTATACAACACAAAAAGAATTTTGAAAATCGGACGACAAACGGCTTAGTGATTGGTGAACATACATTAAAAAAAAATACATACAGCCGAACGTATTACCTCCTCCTTTTTGGAAGTCGGTTAGTAAAATTACGCCGTACGCGTCAACAAACTCACAGAATTTTGTTCATTTGTCATCATAACATTTATATTATGATTATGATTGATCATCAATGAGGCTAAACAAATCTTATGAGGGCAAAGAATTTTCATAACTCATTAATATGGAATGATTTTTGGGACTGTACTAAATTAAAGCAAACGGCTACAAGATTGCATGTAAAATATTTTTTACGATTTAGAAAGTCTATCGAGATATGAAATTTCGTGAGCGAATTTGTTTCACTTATCTTCGTTTTTTATCAAATTATCTATTGAGCAATATTTTAAGTCTGAACGTGGATTTCCATACTAATATTATAAACGCAAAAGTGTATCTGTCTGCCTGTCTGTCTGATTGTCTGTCTGTTACGTGAAGATTCACGTCCCATCCGCTGAACCGATTTTCTGAAATTCCGTATGGAGATACTTTCCATCTCAGGAAAGAATATGGGATACTTTTGATCCCGGAAAATGTACGGGGTTCCTGCGCAATAAATGAATTTTGGCGCAACGGAGTCACTGGTGTCATCTCGTAAAAAAATAAATTGTTAAACCGTGCATTTCTTGTTTAAAGCACAGTTGTTTCTTATTATTATTAGTCTGTACTTAAGACTTGACAAGTTTTTGGGGAATCCTCGTGGTCCGTGACGTGTGTACGATAATAAAATGCAAGTACCTGATGTATAAAGTATTTGTGACGTTATCTGGGAAAAGGGACCTTATGGAGGGTTTTAGTTTCCGAGATAATCGCATTTAAAGTAAAGTGTCGAAAAAAATCATTTTTTCTTTTTTTGCTCCATATATTAAAATGGAGACTCTAATTTTGATACGACAAAGACACAGGTTTTAAAAACGATTTTTATAGGTTAAAATATATCTTAAAGTTTAGTAAAAAAGGGACCTTATTGTCGGTGCTGCAGTCGAGAGTCGATTGCGGCTTTCTTTCGGCACGGTATCTACTGTTATACTACTAGTAATTTGCACCAAGCTGAAAATCGGTAATATTGATTAGAATATCTGGGGCACGGCAGTGCCCCCGCCAAGTAGAGCGCAAAGCGAACACTGCCGTACTATCGTTTACAAGAACCATTTCAGCGCATTTTAGGCCCCTATTTGAGAACCTCTAGAGGTCATTAAGTTCCGAAGTTAAGCTAAAACAAAGTTTCTCATTTATGACACTCGCTCACTCACTCAAGCTCATCAAAATAGAACTAGTACTTCATAAACAAATAATAATACATATAAATAATACATAAACTCAGAGAGCTGAAATTTGGCACAGAGTTTAGGGTTTAATCGCCACATAAAGGGAAAAGCCAAGTGCGAGTCGGACTCGAAATTAGGTTTTTTGTATGGGAGGCCCCCCTTAAATTTTAATTTCAATTTAACAATTAACGTAAACATATTATAATTGAGGATATTGTGAAAATTTCAAGTGCCTACCAAACCATTATCGATATCAAGCAAAAATGGCCAAAAAATTAGGTTTTTTTGTATGGGAACCCCCTTTAAATATTAATTTTAATTTATTTTTACTATTTTTATTATAGCGGCAACAATTTCAGAAGTCTAGCTACAGCGGTTCTTGAGATACAGCCTGGTGACCCTGATTAGAAGACATAAGAGCCCAAACAAACTATTAGAGATCGACATGCCACATTTACAAAAAATATTCAACTTGGTGGGCCGTAAAAAATCAAAGGTCTGAAGTATATGATGAAGAACCCTCAGCTGGTCTCAGCTGTATTAGATATATGGTGATGCCCCCTCAGATCTGCAATAGTTGCATACCCTACGTTGCTGCACATGAGACAAAATGCATGCGTACACGTGTGATAATAATAATAATTCCCACGCCGGTTTCGGTGACGATGGCCAGTTTCATTGAAACCAGGCCAGTTACGCAGGAATAATTTTATAGTGCCCAAGTGCGTGCGTAGTAGACAAGAGCAATCTCTATTCCTTTACCGCATAACCCAGTGGGACGAAAGACCGACACGACTGGTGAGAGATCAGGCGCAGGACCGGCTTTTTACATGCCTATCCGACGCATGGTCCATGGATCATCTTACTTGTCAGACAATAATTGTCCAAACTAAACTTGGAAATAATACGTTTCCCACGCGGGAATCGAACTCACGACCTCCGAGTCAAGAGCCACGTACTAAACCACTAGACCACGGAAGCGTATGTAACACGTGTGATGCTGATGGTGACGTTTACACGAGCGCGCAATACAACACGAGCGATATGATGAAACCCACGACTTACGGCTCAGCTTAAAAAATCAATATGCCCACGTTTCTATAAAAATAAGTGAAATCCCACCAAAAACATTCTGTAAAAAAAAAAACTAGCCAAGTCTCGAATCTCGATGGAGCTGCTTGTTTATCTCTAATGATAGTCCTTGTTGACTACGGAACCCTAAAAAGTAATGAAATCTAGACAAAGTCGTACCAAGGACCAACCTCAGAGGTTCCTTATTTTTATAAATAAATCTCAGAAATATAATTAAATAATGAAAAATATAATTAAATAAATATTAAAAAAAAAAACAGTAATGTTACAACTACGAAATTAATAGTATTTTTGTATCTTCTTTTCTCTTTATTACTAAAAGTGTAACGACCGACATGAAGGTCCCTTTTAATTTTTATGAATACTTCAATGGTAAATATGAGAAATTACATGTTTTTGGTACACGTCTTGTTACTAAAGGCTAATTAAAGTTATTTAAAAAATAAGAACTTCAATGTTAATAAAAATGTATATTTATTTTTATGTGATATCACTAAACTTTTAATTACCGACAATAAGGTCCCTTTTAAAAAGTGTTAAGTGTTTGTACCAGCTTTTTACTAAACTTTACCTTGAATTTTAAGACAGAAAAAAGTTACTTTTTAAATAGAAGTTTATATATTTGATCTCATTTGACTATGTTTAAGTGAAGTAAGTATATATTTTTGTTGATTTTGACTGATTAATAAGATTAGTAGAAGCACAATGTTTATTTGTTCAAAATTTTTTTTTATACAATAAACAATGTTGTTTAATATCGAAGACGTCCCTATTTAGTAAAAACTGATCCGTTTTGTATTGTTCTTTTATAAAATCCAGTAGAAAACATACTATAAATGAAATATTTAATAAATACCATCTTGGGCATTTTCATTACATCATGCACTTTGGAGTGGTAAACAACAGGAATAGAGTTATAAAATTATATAATTGAAGTTCAATTCTAAAAGACCATATAACGTACTTCTCAAAAAACATGATATCTATCTAACTTCCTACAATAACATACTTTTTTTGGGTGTCGAAGTTTGAATGCGATTTTCTCAATACCACCTTTTACGACTTTCGAGTTTAAACATTTTTTTAAAAAATATTTTTCAGACCTACACACATGTTATTTACATGGTTCGATAGCCTATTAAATGTAGATTATGGAGATACTAATAACTCAATACTGACAATAAGGTCCCTTCATGCTGTACATAATATCTAGAAATATTACAAGGAAACCTTTAATATGTTTTCACATAATATATAAGATTCTAGTTAACATTTTAAAGAAAGCTTGTTAAACAAAAGAAAAATAATAGAATATAAGTAATCATTTTGGTGAAATATAGTACTTAAAATACATTTCACTTTATATTCCACGTAGGTTCCTAGTATCGACCTTACGAGTTACAGCTTACAAACGAGTTCTGGGGCCTAATTCTTATACCCTGAATGTACTTTCGATCGTCTTTCAACTCGATTACGGCGAAGCCAAAGGGAAGAGTTTAATGATTTTGTAAGTCTACCTTAGATGTATGTACCCCCGTAGCGGTTATGCTGTGGTTATTTTAACTACCTAATGGTGTGTCAGAATTAGTGAGTATACCACTGGCGATATACGCTATTATATTCTTTTTATTAAAATTATATTTTTTAGTAGTGGTATTATAGTTTTTTAAATTGATTACTCGTAGTAAGGTTAGTAGTTAGTACATAGTTACAGATAATACACACACACTCACATGTACAGTCACGTGCTAGTCACACGGCCTGAGTTCGAAGCATTCAAAGTATGAGAATCAACCAAACTGCTTAATTCACTGATCATAAATGTGAGACGGAAATTATAAAACTTCTGTAACTGATTAGTGATTACAGAAATCGCGATGCTCGGTTATAGTAAAAGTTTATTTTGCGTCAGTTATTCAAATTTAAACTATGTTACTAAACATTTAAGGTCTATTTACTACTCTTCTCTTTCTTCATCTTTTCATTATTTTCCTTACATAATCGTTTACCTACTGTATTAGTAATGTTGCGTTTTACAGACCATAAATCATTTTTCTTTTATCTATTTCATAGGAAATCTAGAGCGTAGCAGTTCCTTGTTTGTGTTGTTAATTATTGCGTACATATTATAATAAGGCAATGATTTTATTGCTTTTATAAAGTTTTAATTTCTCGTTCCTATTCTTGGTATTTTCACTAGTGAATTACTATCTTGATTTACATTTATAGTATCTTTAATTCTTTTGTGCCGTAGGTGCCTTAGTTCACTTACAAAGATGTACTTCAAGTGTAGACTTCAAGTTACGTCAGCTCGTGTAAAAGTGACGCTTATGTGTGCGTGAGCGTGAAAGATTTCAGGCGATCTAGAATGAAGATGAAATATCTGTACATATGTCATATATATTATGTGATAGAAGCTTCTACATTATAAAATATATTTTACTCTTCTTTTCGAGTGTTATAGTATCATAATCGTCAGTACCGGATATATATAATGTGCCTTGATTGAGCGAAGTTAATTTACAATTTAATTAAAGCTAAGTTTATAATATTTTACTAAGTTTATGAGAATAATCATCATAATTTCATATTTATGCTTACGATTAGAGGAAGAGGTGCATACCTCTATTAGCATAATAGTATACTATATGTGAATATTTTACCAAAGTAAGAATAAAACAAAAGCATCGCCTTACAGAAAAGCAATGCGTTATGCGTAGAAACTAGAAACCTCTTTAGACGAAGGTTGATTTAGATTCGTAAAACGGTAGAGAGGAAGTACCACATCACTGACATAGCCACTAGTGTTGCCTACTCAAGTACTCTGGTATTGCCAAGCACTGCCAATTACACAACGAAGAAAAACACTCGAAAAATAACACACACACTCGGATAAAACTGCAAAATTAAATAAACTGCAAAATTAATACGTAATTGCAAAGAGAAATTCAATCCTTTTTACTGCCTCAAACTTCCTTTACAACTCGTTGGTTTTGCAACACACGCAATATAAACCTCCATTTTTTTGCTTGGCCAGTTGGCCTTATGAACTTAACTGTAGATCTTAAATAAATATTGTATAACCGGAACCTATAAAACATGTATGACACTATTATCGTGAGTTGTGACCTATGCAAGTCAATTTTATTTTTCATTACTGTTAACTGTACCACGTCTTCTAAGCGTGGTCTACTTTGTATCTGTGCCAAATTGATAAAAATTGGACCTGTAGTTTCGGAGCCTGTTCGATGTATAAGTACAGTACTATTGTGGCAAATAAAAGTTTCTTTATTATATTATTTCTGTAGGTAATTCAAAATGTTCCCTTGCCTAGAAACTTAAGCATCTAATGTTGTCTTCCCACGTCACTATCCCGTAAATCGTAATATTGGAGGGCCTTAATTTGTATGTTTACGTAATCGCTTATTTTACAAGTCATTTACTATAGCTAATTTTACCATTGTATAAAATCTTTTGTTTCTGAAACTATGGTAATAGGAAGTAAATCTGTGTAAACAGCTGTTCCGAGTTTATTTACTCTATTGACGGTTGAAAGAATCGTTTAATCATCCTCATCACTTCCGCACTTGAGTAAAAAATTACGTCCGTATAATATTTTACTTATTGGTTAATTCTGATTTCTGATCATGATTGGTAAAATGCCAATATGATTCTATAGCTCACATTTTGAATAATTTATAATTTGTGACCATCATATTCCACGTAGTGGGTGAGTTTTTAACCGACTTCCAAAAAGGAGGAGGTTATACGTTCGTCTGTTTATATATATTTTTTTGTATGTTCAACCATAACTTCGCCGTTTATGGACCGATTTTCATGATTCTTTTGTTGTTGTACAGGGTTGAATCCGAGGTTGGTACCATGTTCACAAAAGTTGTGATCTGATGATGGAATCCATGAGGAATCGAGGGGACTCCTTGAAATTTATATGGGAACATATGGTGATTTCAATTTTTTCTGAAGTATTTCAGGCATATACTACCAAAAAGTAAGATTTTACACCAGAATATACCCTGGTTCTGAAGGTACCCAACAGAACTTTTGAATCCTTATAGATACAATTTTGAGGATTTTGGTTTTATTTAAACTACTCCAAGCAAATCCTACATTATTTGTGCTGAACATAGGTTAAATTGTATTTTGGAAAAAATAGGGTTTCGCAAGATATTTGGGTTTTTCGGACGCCAGATGAAAAAATCAACCAGAAAAGTTACTTATTTTGCGTACACTGCCGAAACTATAAAAGATAGAACCATAAAATCTTCTAAGTATTGTAGATCTTATAAATATCTACAAAAAAGTCCGCGACACACTATACTTATCTATGTCGAGTGAGGCACAATAACCATTTTTTTATTTAAAAATCTTGAATTTTTTTGGACAACTATTAAACGCGTTTATTTTACTCATGCCATTTATACTTATCAAAATAAATTATTTCATCACTAAGTACAGTTTATGTAGATAGCATTTGGTATTTGAATGATTAAAATTGGACGTTTGGTTTTGAAATTATGGCGAAATTAAAATATTACGATAGTGGGCGTCACCAAGCGGGATGCGCTTGCGGGAAGACAATCTGTGCAGTGTGCACTGTTACACACCCTTCGGAAAATGACTGCGTCCGCGACGTCGATGTCAGTGTCGGAGTCTGTGAATTAACCTGGGAATCATTTTGCTGACCGAGTCTTTCCTTGGTAGGCTTTTTGCAGCCGTAACCGACATCCACGCGGGCAGAGCCGCAGGCGACCGCTAGTAATATGTACAACTCTAAGACAACGAACTATAATATTATAGCCTTGTCGTCTCATATTATGTACCTAACTAAAAAGGGTAAAATTATTATTTTTTAACAAAAAATTTAAACCGACTTCCAAGATAAAAACAAAAGTAATACTTATTCTTAATCTAAAAAGAATCAAATAATTCTTATTCCTTATTATAGTGGCGTCTTCAGACTTCGCCTAAACCTCAACTATATCTGTACTCAATCTTCATGCTTTTGAAGTCGGTACCAGCTTACCTTAGCGTAATTGCTATGTCAAGGATCTCAGAACTTTTCCGGGCTGGTACCGACTTCAAAAGTACGAAGATTGAGAACAGAAATAGTTGAGGTTTAGGCGAAGTCTGAAGACGCCACTATAATAAGAAATAAGAATTATTTGATTCTTTTTAGATTAAGAATAAGTATTACTTTTGTTTTTATCTTGGAAGTCGGTTTTAATTTTTTGTTAAAAAATAATAATTTTATCATTGTAATATACTATGTTAAAGCTAATAAATTGCAAATGGATTGCAACAAACTCGTAAGTCGTATCCAACATAGAGTGGTATTAGGTTCAGGTTTTGCTACCCCTAGTTGGTACAACTAATATATATTCTGTGCCCCTAGTGGTATTTTCAGCCATGAAGTGTAACGGATGTCGGATGTATTAGTAGAACTTGAAACTGCTTCTAGAATAATAGCGCCATAGTACAGCTAAAAGATGCTAGGTTGGCTGTATTTATCACTAATGTGCTAGTTGAGAAGTATTTGGTCAATGAAATGGAAAAAATTGTTATAAAGCCATGGTTCCCGAGGTATTTTAGCAGCCAGTCTTAATCCTAGCCAATCAAGTCGTTAGTGAATAGGTAAAATCCTGGCCAAAAGCCTCATAAGTCCATACTAATGTTATGATAAATGCGAAAGTCTGTCCGTCTGTTACCTCTTCATGCCCAAACCGCTAAACCGATTTTGCTGAAATTGGATATGAAGATACTTTAGGCTACTTTTTGTCCCGGAAAAAATGTGCGGTTCCCTCGTTGCGGGCATCACGCGTCATCTAGTTAAAGGCTTATTAAAATCGAACGCATCAATTCGAATTTTCTTCGAGACCTGTCAAGGTTCCAGTAATAAACGAAAATTCCATCCGGATACGACATTAGTTTGAACATAAAAGTCTTTTACTCGTTCGTATTAAAATAAACAAGGCAGTTAAACTGAAGCTGCGGAATAAAACTCGATCGAACCCTTTTAATCTTTTAAAACTGAGGCTTTGCAAACACGTTTCAAGTTTTGCCCTTTAAGTTTAATTTGTGATGGAATAAGGACAAAAAATGATTAAGTACCTCGGCACAGTACAACATAATACAGTAGACCAGCCTTTCCCAAAGTGGGCGATAACGCACCCTTGTGGGCGCTGAAGGCCTAAAGGGGGGCGGTGTGGGACCCAGAAAAAAATAGGGTCATTGTGTAGAGGCTTGGGGGGTGATTTGTAATTTTATTTCATCTGGATGCATTATAAATAAAATGCATTTATTCCCTTACATTAGTTTTAATTTTTGACTAGCAAGTTTTGGGAGCCACTTCTTAGAATATAATATTTTGTTAAACAAAAATCCCGGATTTCCGGGATTGGAGAAAATTCGGAAATGCAAATTAAGTTGGTGGCAATGGGAAAATATGGTTTGAAAACGACTAATTTAGCATTTTGACTTTTGTATTTTAGCGACAAAATCTCTTTAAATGAAGATAAGAAAGTAGGTGAAAAAAGGGGGGCGTTAAAAATAATTTATTCTTATAGTGGGCAGTACATAAAATAAGTTTGGGAACCCCTGCAGTAGACTGTAGATCTTTAAACTAAAACACTTAAATGTGTGCACGCACACATTTAAGTGTGAGCTAGCCAATCAATTAGTGTGATAGTGAATAATAAACTCTACACAAGTCTACTACACTCTACAAAAGCCTCAGAAAATTTAGTGTAAGTACTCACATACGGTTTTGCTCGATCGAGCAAGTAGAGTAAAAACCACGGCTCGGGCCTTCGTCCACACATTCAGCATTGCTCGATAGTTTTACTCCAGTTCGAAGGAAATTAGCTACGAATAATAAAAACTAAGGAGGAGACTGTGTCAAAAAAATTGTCAAGCCGGCTCGATTCAAGCCTTCAAACTGGCTCGATGCGAGCCTTCGAGCTGTGAGTTTTGCGGTCCACACGGTGGTTATTGCTCGATTTCGAGTAAAACTATCGAGCAAAACCGTATGTGAGTACTTAGCATAAATCTTACGTCTTTCGCACGTGTCACACATTATTTTCAGATTACTGTGAACAATTGTTATTAACTTATTAATGATTTATTATTAATAATTGTTATTAGTTTTGGAAGATGTTATACTAAATAAATTTATTCTTTTCTTTTTTTTTCTTTCAAAATTTTTTAAAAACTAAAACAGCAGATAGCGCGTTAAACGTAAAATATATTGTCATTATGTTGAAAGGGTATCATTTCAAGGAACGGAACAGCTTAGTTAGTCTACTGTGTTATATTTAATTTTATTGTATTTATTATACTGTAGAGTCTGTAGGCTTTGACTTATTAAATTGCGTTTTGCTTTGTTGTGTGTGGCCCAATCTTGTCTTATATAAATCATTTAATGCTTAGCTTTTAATCTTAGATTAAAGTATTCGTCAGAATTTAATGGTAAAATCCTTTACAGTCGTGCTTGGAGTTTTTATGAGACTCAAGAGTAGTAGCTCTGGATTTATGTATAGGCAGTATAGGCCATAGCTTATGGGCGGCAGCGTTCTCGGTTCTATATATTTAGGATGGCGGCATAGTTTGTAGATAGGGACGGCAAAATTGAAGTGGCCTATACTCATAAAAATATAAATCCGGCCCTGAAGGGTAGTAACTAGTATGTAAACTCTTGACTCTCAACTAGAGTAGAAACTCCAAGCAAAACTCCAAATTTCGATAAGGAGTACGTAATTCCTCATCGGCCATGTTGTCCGAATCGCACGCAGGTAATGGAATAATGGCGCCCACGCAGGGTCAAGTGCGCGTGAACTGTAACGTCGTTGAGCCAATTGTAACACCGGATAGAGCTGATCAGCACCGTTTGTCACATGGAATATACGCGAATATTGTTTCGCCTTTCGATCCTGTTGAATGTGTGAAGAGGGGGATCACTGGTTGGATCGCATTGGTTCCGTAGTGGTCCGTAGTAGTCCAAGGGCCGCGTCACACCGGAATGGCAGCGGCACGGCGAGCACTTTTAGTGTCATAATATTATGATTTTAAACGTTATCTTCATTAATGTAATATATATTACATAATATCGCTTAAGAAGTCTACGGCCGCCCGTGGCCGCTCGTGGCCGTCGGCGGCCACAAGTTCTCAAGCGATATTATAGCACAGCGGTCGGCAACCTTTTGGCAGGCAAGGGCCACAAGGTGGCAAAACAAACTTAAGGCAGGGCGCAGACCTCATACTCGTTTTAACCCTAGAAGCTCAATATACATACACATTATTTAAAGGAAAGGAAATGAAATAAGTTTTTTTTAAAAATGGCACAAATAGCTACGTACTTAAGTGGCAATAACTACTGGCAGTATTAGAAAATATTGTTTTTGAAACACATAACTAATTATTCACGAAACATTCACGGGCCGTAAGTAAGACGTTCGCGGGCCGCGCGTTGCCGACCGCTGCTATAGCAGATAATATAAGCGATAATCTATACTAATATTAAAATCTGTACTAAAATTATAATCTATACTAATATTATAATTGGGAAGAGTTTGTTTGTTTGTTTGAACGCGCTAATCTCAGGAACTACTGGTCCGATTTGAAAAATTCTTTTACTGTTGGATAGCCCATTTATCGAGGAAGGCTATAGGCTATATTTTATCACGCTAAGACTAATAAGAGCGAAGAAATAGAGGAAAATGTGAAAAAAACGGGGGGAGATTATTTGAAAGGGCTTATTTGAACGCGTTAATCTCAGGAACTACTGATCCGATTTGATAAATTCTTTCAGTGTTAGATAGCCTATTGATGGAGGAAGGCTAAAGGCTATATTTTATCACGATAAGACTAATAGGAGCGAAGAAATATGGGAAAAAAGGTAAAAAAAAGGGGGAAATTATATGAAAGGGCTTATTCGAACGCGCTAATCTCAGGAACTACTGGTACGATTTGAAAAATTATTTCAGTGTTAGATAGCCTATTTATTGAGGAAGGCTATAAGCTATATTTTATCACGCTAAAGCTAATTGGAGCGAAGAAATAGAGAAAAATGTGGAAAAGAACGGGGGAAATTATATTGCTTATTATATTAACCTACCGGAGCAATTTTTATGTTATTAGGTAAACATGAAGAATAGACTACGTGAAGGGACATAGCCTATTTTTTGCGGAAAAATGTACGGTTGCGTGAAATTCCTAAATTACGCCGCGCGGAACATCTATATATATATATATATATATATATATATATATATATATATATATATATATATATATATATATATATATATAATAAAACCGTAGGAAAGTCAATTCTGTACATTACAGTCTACTATGCTAACGCGGACGAAGTCGCGGGCAACAGCTAGTAATGAACATAAAGTTTAGAATCATATGACACTGAAAGTGTTCGCCGCGCCGCTGCCATTCCGGTGTGGCGCGGCCCTAAATGTGGTCCGCGGACCGCGTATGATTATGTTTAGTCCTTATAAGTAATTTATCCTTAATAGTAAATACACAGTACACCACTTGAAGAAGATGCAAGCTAAAATCGCATTAATACCAAAGTTTTCTTTTTTATGTAATTTCCTATTGCAGCACCAGCTTAGACTGGCCATAGACGGACCACAAGTTGCAGTCGGGGCCGACTGGCGACTGCTCTAGAGCCGCGGACGCGTCGGCAGTTGGCATCGACCGCTCAAGAACTGCTCGAGCGGTCCGTGTATTGCGGATATGAATTTAGTATGAAAACTGCAGATCGCCGTGTGGTAACCGCATTTTGCAGTCGTTTTCGACTGCAAGATGCGGTCCGTCTCTGGCCAGCCATAGTCAGTAAACAAAAAATGTTGTTCGACGTTTGACAACATTTCTGTCAATATTGTGCAACTTATCAGATTTTGGTAGGATTGGTTACTGGCGTGTGTTTGGTATGTGTTAGTGGCGAACTCTGCTCTAACCTTGTCATAAGAAGGCCCTAGTGTAAGAGATCACAATCAACTACGACCCGAATTTCGCTATTTGGTCTTTCTGTGATTGCCACAACGCGTCGTGAGCGTTTTTATTAGAATCATATAACACAAATTTCGCCATAATTCGCTGCGTTTCTATGCTTGCCAAGGTTTGACCAGCGTCCACAAGCACACTGCACAAGCTTGTAAAGAGAGTATTTAGCTTGGCTTGCGTGAGCTTGTGGACGCTTGTATCCGATCCGGTGTAGTGTCGGGTTTTGGACACAGATCAAAGTATGTATAATATTATGTAATACACTGATGCATTCTCAAGCGTGTTTAAACGACTTCCAAATGCCAAGCGAGATTTGTGGACGCTTGTGCCTTGTGGATACTTGCCAAGCCTTGGCAAGCATAAAAACCTCAGCATTACACATATTTTTCCGCTCACTGAGCGTTTTCGATCTTTGCGCGTAACATAATATTATACTCAGACCAGTCAGACCTAATGGGACGATGAGTTTAACAAAAAGTAGCTATAATAACCATGGGTCATTTGGACATTAAATTACTTATTAGAGGTATATACTGGTATATAATATATTATATCTCTAAATTCTAATATCGGAAAAGGTTACATGTAAATTGACACTATTAATATTTTATCAAAATAAAAGAACTTAAACCTGCTGAATTACAAAGTATTTATAGATCAAGAGCCAGCGACAGCCAGACTTTCCTCATTTTATAAAAGCTGATCGTGTTCCTGTACTTGCCCCCTAGAGAGGTAAGAACGACCAGCAACGATGGAGTTTTGGTCGCGGTTACTCTAGGAGTTTCCAGTCCTGAAGGTCTACCTAATCTTCGATATAGTATAAGGCTTAATTTTTTGTGTTATTTTCTTCGGGATAACTGTTATGTAGTCCTCTAGTCCGACCTCTATAAGAAAACTTTCAGCTCTTATAAAATGACGAAAGTCTGGGTGTCGCTGGCTCTTAGGCTATTAAGTCAATCAAGGATCTTACAATATTTTTGTAGCAAGAGTCGTTAATCATAATAATATGAAGCTGATCAGAATAAAATAACAAGTCTGACGGTGAATCCTGTTAATAATTAGTACCTACTGATAAAACAAAAGAAGTAGGTAATGGAGAGTAATATCGTGAGGTATAAAAATAAATTGAGATAAAGTTCACAGGCGTCACTGTCAACCGTCAGAGGGTTCCGTAGCCAAATGGCAAAAAACGGAACCCTTATAGATTCGTCATGTCTGTCTGTCTGTCTGTCCGTCCGTATGTTACAGCCACTTTTCTCCGAAACTATAACAGCTATACTATTGAAACTTGGTAAATAGATGTAGTCATCGGAGGTTCTAGGTTCTGATTTGTGAGTGCCATTGTATTATTTTGTTCTCGCGATCACCGGTGCTCGCGCGGGGCCTGAAGGATTAAGAGTTTGATACAAAACTGGAAAAAATATTAAAAAATTTAGGGGTAGATACAACTGAAATAAAAAAATCATGTAACCTATGCGTGTGGGGTATCTATGATTTATGAATAGGTATTTAAAAATCATATTGAGGTTTCTTCTATTATTTATTTCTAACCTGAATAGTTTGCGAGAGAGACACTTCCAAAGTGGTGAAATGTGTGTCCACCCCCTCTAACTTCTAAAGTAGGAGTAGGTATGATAATTCTAAAAAAATATATGATGTACATTACTATAAAAACTACCAACGAAAATTGGTTTGAACGAGATCTAGCAAGTAGTTTTTTTATACATCATAACTGGTAAACCTTTTAATTTAACTTTCATTAAATCCACTGAAATATAAAAATAATTTAAAAACCTTTTAATTTCATAGAAATAAACCTTATTGTTGCTGCGGATCCCATCATGGGCGAGTCCAACTCGCACTTGGCCAGTTTTTTTATAATAATTATTCAGAATCCATACTTTCATATTTATATTATAAATGCGAAAGTGTGTCTGTCTGTCTGTCCGTCTGTCTGTCTGTGTGTCTGTCTGTCTGTCTGTCTGTCTGTCTGTCTGTCTGTCTGTCTGTCTGTCTGTCTGTCTGTCTGTTACCTCTTCACGCCCCAACCGTTAAACCGATTTTGCTGAAATTTGGTATGGTAATACTTTGAGTCCCGGGAAAGGACTTTTTATCCCGGAAAAATGTACGGTTCCCGCGCGATAAATGAATTTTGGCGCAACGGAGGCGCCGCATCTAATTACATATAAGCGCAATTTATATGTAATTAGATGCGGGCGTCATCTAATTACATATAAATTGGATTTGCGTCATGCTATCGTAATATAGAGGAACCCAACTTTTTCTGAGATTAAAAGTATCCTATCCCCCGGGACTCAACTTTTCTCCATACCGAATTTCAACAAAATCTGTCCAGCGGTTGAAACGTGAAGAGGTTAACATACACAAACAGATACACTTTCGAATTTATAATATTAGTATGGATTTCATACAGATAGCATCAGCTGTTATTTCGGCGATTCACGGATGCAACGCGCCGTCAACATGACGCGTACAAATACGGCCCTCTACACTCGCAATCTTCGCATCTACGTTCGCGCATTTGAGTAAAATGGACGTTGAAGTCACTGTTGCTGCTGCTCTGACATTGTGTGCGACAGCGAATAAAAGCGAGTGTGGATGATGTTCGCATTCGCGCTTCGCGAGCCCTTTGTCGCGGGCCAAAAACCGACACCGGACGGGGAAAGACGCGAAGCGCGGACGCGAAGCCATGAAACCCTCTACACTCGCGGCTCGCGGCCTTCGCGGGCTTTCACGCCGCGAGTGTGGAGCCCGCTTTATAGGTTCTGTGTAGGTAGTGATATCGCGTCGTTGGCAATGTTAGAATTTTGTATATTGTACTATGATTTTGTTTAAGAGTGCAACGAACTCAATGAATCTGATGTAATCGTTTGTTTGAAGTATTCTGTGTTAAGAAGAATTCATAATATACTCAATTAAAATAACTAATAAGAATTTACTATTTTACTGTAGAATAGATTCGGATTGGATTAAAATTAAATAAATATTGCATTGAAATATTAGAATCGTGGTAATGACACCCTTTAAGTATCTCGATAAGATATCGAAAGCATCTTAATATAACTTTATGCGCACTAAAAGAGTACTGTTGTACTACAGCGGTACAGACTGTTCAGATAATAATATTTTACCTCTAAATCGCAATAAATGGAACCTTATGTCGTCGGCATAAAGGCGCTTCACTGATATTTACGAATTGAATATGTCGTCTTAGCACGTGTATATGAATTAACGGTTTTCCGCTAAATGGCCATACAGTGACAATCCTTGTCTTTATCTTTATGTTGTACTTAAAGGGAATTTACGTCATGCCTCTTTTAGTCCTTGTAATATTTTGGTACTTTTACGTCATTCCTGCGATCTTTTAAATCAGCGGTACTCAACCTTTTTTTCATACTGCAACTGGTCACAAAAACTTTTTTATTTGTAAAAAATGACGTTACTGAAAATAGCGACATACTAGTAGGAAAAAACAAAGTAGTTACAATTATTTTAAAAAAATTAAGCAAGTTCAGTAGAAAATAGTCAGCCCTTTCATTTTCATAATTATTATTGTTAATTATAATCTTTTACTCCATACAGGTCAATGATAAAGTCCCGGCGGGACCCAATTTTACATGACTTTGAATCAATAATAAACAAACAAATAGTGACTTTTAAAAGCAAAAAAAAAAATACACATTGTTGTTTACTTAATGTACTTTGACAATTTGTGGTTCGAAACATAATATTGAAAACTTGACTCGATCAAAAATAACTCCGAAGAGGAGGCTAAATTCGAATATTTTGTGATATTTTTCTTATTTTTCATGAAGCTTATGATAGTTTTACTTTCAAAAATCATATCTACGAAAAGCTCATAACTTAAAGAAGAATAATTTGTGGTTACATTTTGCATTTTGGTTTAATTATCAAGGAAAAAGGGTTTTTTTCTCCTGTTTCGCCCTATCAAGTACGCGGCGAGCGTCGTAACCGCCACCGTACAAGGCGCGCTGATATGAATGTTATTTTAATGTCCTTTACGTCGATATTCGTACTGACAGACATCGACCTGCTAATTTTCGGGTCTATAGGGCCTTAACTGTTTTACATCCTTATGCAGTGTCTCCATATTGGAGCCTGTATTGCAAAGCTTGTCGATCATGATTGTGCAAAGTATAGACACCTTCACAAATCGATATCATGGTGACAATCATGTCTATCATGGGCCCACCAGCTCTGGATTTATGTACAGGCAGTATAAGCCATGGCCTATGGGCGGCAGCGTTCTAGGATGGAGGCAGAGTTTACACATAGGGGCGCCAAAATTAAAGACTCATAAAAATATAATTCGGCCCACATGGAGCAGGCCATTTTTGGCATAGATATTTAGCAATTTTTTTAAAGACGTATGTCTAGATCTGCTGCCTTACTTCCGACAGAATCAGAATCGAAACAGCTCGATCTCAAAGCTTTTGGTACTTCCAACATAATTTAATATTATACTAGCGCACGATCATTGGCTTAGATTGGAACTAATCAGAATCGTAAATCAAAATCATAATATCAGTTTTGGGGGTAAGACTGCTGTTATCGCTATCATGTATTGTTTATATTTACAAAGACGTTAAATTTTTTATTGTTTACCCCAACTCGATTGAATTCAAGATATTGTCTCGAACCTAAATTTTTGTTAAACAATGACTTTAAATACAGTTGATTGATTAGTTTGTAAGAAAATGAATAATCACATATTGCTCAATTGTCAGATCATCACCTAAAATGATTAATTAATATTAATGTCATTGAATAATTTGATGATTTATAAAACAAAATATTACGTAAGCCCGCTCAGCAGTGCTTATAGCCCAAGAACGACAGCGAGACCTTCGTCATTTTATAAAAGCTAAAAGTTTTTCTGTGTAATTATATATCCTATTACCTATAGGGGTAAGATTTAAGAATGACCTATAAAGTTTCGGTGGTAGTTACTTTATGAGGTATCCAGTTCTGAACGTCTACCTAACCTTCGATAATAAGGTTAATTAGCTTCTAAAGTAACCGCAACCGAAACTCCATAGTTTCTGGTTGTTATTACCTCTATGGGAGCTTATGGGTCAATTCAGACCGCAACGCAGCGACGCGTAGATAGATGCATTTCTAAATTTTTTTCTTCAAGACGTCTCACGTTATTGAGATCTGTCAAATCAGTACAAATATATTTTAAAAATGCATCGAGGCGTCGCGTTGCAGTCTGAATAATTGATCCAGGGTGATATACAGGAAAAGTTAAGGCTTTTATAATATGGCGAAAGTCTGGCTGTCGCTCGCTCTCGGGGTCACCTTATATAGTCGGTGGCATTTCGACTAAAAACGAGACACTTACGAAACGTTAGGCGCGGATTTTAGGTTTAGGTTTAAAGATTCTTTATTTCTCAAAAGATTACAAAATCGCTTACGATAAATATATTTTGTGATTTTGAGATCGCTATCTCATCATCTATGTCATATGAGATAAAATATTGATAAATAACATCAAAAACTTGGAATGTTCAATAATCATAATAAGTCTGAACGGTCTACTAATAGAATATTACTGCATTTTTTATGCTTGGAGGCAGCACCAGCATAGACAGTTTGACAAAGTTTCTGTAAATATTCTGACGTGTGCAACATGTTTGATTTTGGTCGGATTATTATTAGTAGTATATTATGTGCTTGTAGTCAGTGACATATTTAAAATGTTTGGTAATAGCATAGAGAAAATATGTCTAGTCTCTGGTAATAGTGAACATTACGCAAAGGTCGGAGCAGTAGGCGCTACTAGCATATACAGTAAATACCGATCAAAATCCGTCATGTTGCATAATAAATAAATTAATTATGACATTGTATCAGAATATTGGCAAAACTTTGTCAAACTTTTTATTTAGTGTCTGGTGCTGCCTCTGGCGTGAAAACATTGCAGTAATATGTCCCATTTTTTACAAGTTCCTTACTAAATGAGTCCAAAATGATTAAAAAGTGTCAAAAGTCAAGAACCGAATTTTCTTCCCACTAAGCGAAATGAGTTACGACTTACGACTTTGGGCGAATTCCGGCAGCCATTGGTAAATAAGTTACCTATTATAGCTAATTATGTAAATTTCGTTTTTAGGGTTCCGTACCCAAAGGGTAAAAATGGGACCCCTATTACTAAGACTTCGATGTCTGTCCGTCCGTCCGTCCGTCTGTCTGTCTCCAGGCTGTAACTCAAGAACCGCTATAGCTAGACTTCTGAAATTTTCACAGACTGTGTATTTCGGTTGCCGCTATAACAACAAATACTAAAAACAAAATAAAATTAATATTTAAGGGTGGCTCCCATACAACAAACGTGATTTTTTCGCTCTTTTTTGCTCTATATCAGTAATGGCAACAGGTAGGTACATGATATTTTCACGAAGGCCCTTATTGTATATCTACGTCAATAATTAATAATAAAATAAAATAAAATTTTAAGGGGACTCCCGTACAAAAAACACAATTTTGGCCTAATTTTGCTCTCTAACAGTACGGAACCCTTCGTGCGGGAGTCCAACTCGCACTTGGCCGATTATTTCATTTTGACCTAATTTCTCTGTCATTTTGTATTATCTACAACATAAAGTTTAGCTTCATTATAATATTCTTTGGGTCTTTTCCCGATGACAAGAAATAATATTATTAAAATGTTAATTATCTAAAATAAAATATATGGCAAAATATACTTGTACTTTTATACAGATCTATTTTTTACGTACGTAAACAGGTACGCACCTGTTTACGTACGTAATTTATCGTAAAAAATTAAAGCTAAGGATGAATCCAAATTAAAAATTAATAACTCAAAATCCTGTTAATTGTAGTACAAAAAAATTGACCCATACTCGTGTATTCTACAAAGAGCAGTAGATCTTTATTAATTTTATCAGAACAGACGAGTAAGTATGGGTCGAGACTAGCGCCTGCTGTCCACTGTGCCACCATAAGGTACTATTATAATATATTCTGTGGTGCCACGAGAATTTTATTGTAATTCAGATTAAATAATGATGCAATATCAGGTTAAGGTCATTTAGAAAATACAACGATAAGATAAAACTTGTATATTTATTTAAAGTATTAGAGACAAAACAACTGATGTCATTTGTTGCTTATTGCTAAACACTATAGTTCAAAAAGTTTCAAAATCATTATTAATGTTTCAGTACAGTATAAAATTATTTCATATTTTATAAAATACTAAATACGGGCTATTTGAATCACTTACTTTCTAATATTACAGATTCAAAATGTTGTCTGCGCGATAAAAGTTTGCGCTAATCCACAAAACCAATAACCGCGTTTGACTTTCTGAATGCGACTCGAACGGGAATTCGGAATAGCCCCCTGTACCTAAATACTGAATAATGTACATTGAAGTACCTTGTTAGTTGACCTAGTGCTGAAATTACAATAGTAGTCCTGCAGGCTGCAGCTGGGAGGTATTATTTTTTCTCATTCGTACAACACTTAACCTTCGAGAACTGGTTTTATTGCAGTGTGCCTACCAGTATTATTGTTAATCTTAGTTCAAGATAATTATTTTCATCATGTTTTATTTTGGCAAGACAATGTACGATATCTGAGGTTTTTTTGACTGAAATAAAATCCTCCATTCACTAGCGCAACTGATTGGCTAACAACGCTAAGAACATAAACTCCTTTAAAAAATCTTGGAAACTGAAAATAAGTGGAAAGCTTCGGCAATAATTCGGTATTATAATCAATCGTCATCCATACTAATATCCATATTACTTAATATCATAATGGCGAAAGTGTGTCTGTCTGTCTGTTACCTCTTCACGCCCAAACCGCTGAACCGATTTTGCTGAAAGGCATGGAGATAATTTGAGTGCCAGGAAAGGACATAGGATACTTTTTATCAGAATAGACGACCCAATAAACGAGCTTTGGCCTTTGGCACAACGGAGTTGCGGGCGTCATCTAGTCTTATACATAAAATTCTCGTGTCACAATGTTAGTCCACGAACTCCTCCGAAACGGCTTTACTGATTTTTACCAAATTTTATATGCATATTCAGTAGGTCTGAGAATCGGCTACTCGGTACTTTAAATATTAATAAGTGCATTTGTTGAATAAATAATAGTAAATTATTACAACTCGAGACTGACGGCGACCATTGGTTGTGCGACGCGATAGCGATCGACGTTGCCATGGTGACATACTTATTTAGTCACTTCAATAAAATAATGTGGCAAATATATTATGGCAAAGCAACGTTTGCCGGGACAGCTAGTATTGTTATAAATTTTCCGTTGAGAAGTAAGAGCCGGGACACAAAAACATGGCACGACGTCGTCCGGCGTCGTACGGCGCCGTGCGGACGCGCGTCGTAATAAACCCACGGCACGGCGCCGTACGGCGTTGTACGACGTCGTGCTGTAGAAACTGTGATATTATTATTTATTGATAATATTTAATACTATAATAGTTTTTAATTTTTATAATAGGTACGTGACGTTCATTGAGCTAAATTAATGAGTTAATTCATCCTAAATCTAAGTTTGTACTTTAACGTTAGGCATCGTCTAGTTTAGTTTCCAGAAAAAATCAATATTTACAGGTATAGGTACTGTAAATATTGAATTTTTATAATTTGCAGAAACCAATGATTGCAAATACGAGGAATAAAATTACTTCTTACTTCGTAGTTTATATTTTATGTAATGGATTACTATCGCGTCAGTCAAAACCGTTTATAGCGACATCGTTTAGAACAACATAACGGTGACGTTATAACTTATAACTAATACGACAACAGCTGTCGTACAAGTAATTAATTGCATGAAGAAAATAGATCCGTTAATAAATCCTGAATCCTGATACTAATTGGCCTGAAGTTACACTGGTACTTTTTATTAGGATTCCGTACCCAAAGGGTAAAAACGGGACCCTATTACTAAGACTTCGATGTCTGTCCGTCTGTCCGTCTGTCTGTCACCAGGCTGTAACTCGAGAACCGAAAGTCTAGCTATAGAGCTAGACTTCTGAAATTTTCACAGATTGTGTATATCTGTTGCTGCTATAAAAACAAATACTAAAAATAAAATAAATTAAATATTATTTTAGGGGGGCTCCTATACAACAAACGTGATTTTTTTGCTATTTTTGGCTCTTAATCAATAACGGCAACACATAGGCAATTGAAATGTTCACAAAACACTTAATTAAATTTGTACTTTAATAATTAATAATAAAATTTTAATAAATTATAAAATGAAGGGTTCCCATACAAAAAAAAAAAAACTATTTTTGTCTACTTTCGTTCTATACCGGTACGGAACCCTTCGTGCTCGGGTCCGACTCGCACTCGGCCGATTTTTTTATTACTTTTCTATATAGGAATGAAATTAACTAAAATATATTTTGCGGGCTATGCTATTGTGGCGGTACCCACAATTCGCCTAACATTCCTGCATCGCGCTATCGAAGTTTTCTAAGCGCGTCGGTATATACACGACAGCTGAAATGTATCACGTGGGCTTCGGCTTGACCGAGCATAACACCTCGCTCGGTCGGAAGATCTTCCTTTGGCCTACACGCACATTTCCCACACTATTATTATCCGAAAAAGAAAAACAAATCTTAATAGAAAGATAGCTCGGCTAATTTTCTCCACCAATCTACTGTTGGCTGTAATATTTTGAAATAGCATACGAGTAGTAAACGAAGTCTCTAGTTTTTACCAGTTAGCGTTAAACCGTCTTTCGTGAAAATACCATTTTGTTATTGATACTGCATTTAAAACTAATCGAAATATTATTATTGTTGGTTAAAAAAGGGCTTTCGACAGAGGGAAGGAACTGCATAATGTAACCTTTGCAAAAAGCTTACCTTTGAAGTCATACTTAATTGTTGAAAACAACTTGCAAGAAAATGTAAGGTTGATATAACAAGGTGACATACTCTTGAGCTATTGTGACTACTCCGGCGCAGACACCTTGAATAATAGAGTGATTAAGGGCCGGGACACAAAAAACACGGCCGGCCCTAAGGCTGGTATAAGGGGGCGTCCACAAATTACTTGAGGTGTTTTTTTGAGTTTAATTAATTAAAAAGTGTCACTAATTGTCACTTGTAGGACACCTTATACCATTACTCTTCTTTCTTTCAAGTTTTAATTTTCATGTGTAATCAGTAGTTCAAATGAAATTCTGTTTTGTCAAAAATATTCATTCGCAATTTTGAGGTTTTTTACTATTTTATTTAGAAATGAATGTGTACCTATGTCAAGGTGAGCTTACATCAAGTTAACATTAGGAAATTGATTGACACAATAACTAATTAAAATATTAAAGTACTGTATAACGAGATTAGTGAGTATTATACAACGATATGTGCTATGCTATGCCTATTAGTCAATACTACATAATGTAACATTTGCTACACATATTATGCTAATCATTGAATTTTATAATTTGTAACAGTTAATTCTAGGGTGTGTTCCGTAATATTTCACAGCCAGCGTACTGACTAGTATTCTTGAACCTTATGCTTTTTTGTACTGTAAAACCCAAGCGGCTGTTTATACGGATGCATGTTTTGACGATTATTATCCATATTAATATTATAAGGGCGAAAGTGTGTCCGTCTGTCTGTTACCTATTCACGTCCAAACCGCTGAACCGATTTCGTTGAAATTTGGCATGGAGATACTTTGAGTCCCTGGAAAGGACATAGGACACATTTTAAATGTACGGTCCCCGCGCGATAAACGTATTTTGGCCCAACGGAGTTGCGGGCATCAACTAGTTAGATATAAATTTATTTAAAAAAAAATAGTGACACTTAAATGCGAAATAAAAATGGCCTACTAGTTTCAAATTAAATATAATGACCCAAGTAAAACACGAGCAAGTTAAAAAGGTGATTATAGTATTATGAAATTAACCTTAAAGCATAATAATTAAATAATGAGCAAGAATCACGCTTATTCACGTTTAGTTATGGCTTGTAATCAAACAGAACACGCAATGGACACTCAACCGTTTTTGTAATCGCTTAAAAGTTTTTCTAGAGAAGGCGCTGATGCGCAAGCCGTAAATACGAGTAATGTAGTTAGAACGTAGATGAAAGAATAGATAGATATGATCTGCTTTTTACTTTTCAAAATCTAACTCTGAGGAGTAAGCATGATAGACAGCTACCATTGTTGTCAAAATACAGTCAAATGTTGCATGAAAATTTATTTCGATAAAGATACGGTTACTCTATCCCTCATGTAATACAGCCATGGGCGCCGGCAGAAATAATTTCCAAGGGGTGCAGATTTTGGTTTTCTTTCTTTTCTTTTCTATTTACTTTTTACGAACAACAGTGACTGTCTATTTACGTCAACAGAATACATTTAGTGCCGAAACATTACGAACTATCCTTGTACGGCATGGTAATAGGGTTACAAAATGCTTTTTATTTCAATAATTCCTGTTGATCCTGAGATTCCCAAGGGGTGCAAGTGCACCCCCTGGCACCTCCCTGCCGGCGCCCATGAATACAATCCACTATAGTCTATAGCAGGGGTCACCAATTAGTTTCGCTCGGGGTTCGTTTTAAGAAATGAAATTACCTTCGCGGTCCACACATTTTATAAAAAAATATTTTTTGAACAAAGGTTATTAATACTTCAGTCGGAATTTCCAGGAATTGCTATTGTATTCTATTGTTGTCGCGATCACCGGTGCTCGCGCGGGGCCTGAAGGATTAATAATTAATTTACATATCAATAAGAAAAGTGACAATTTCTGTTGCTAATTATTATTATCTGTCAGAAGTTTGGAGTGAAATTGGTGCAAGCTATTGACACTAAATCCTGGAGATGTTCATTCGTAGGTCGAGACTGAAATTTATTTTTAACGAATTTCATCTTCGAAAATGCTTGGTCCGCACACAATGGGTCGGCGCGGCGCGGCGGCGCGGCGGTCCGGATGCGGACCGTGATCCGCCATTTGGTGACCCCTGCTCTATAGCGTCAGTATTGAGTATACTTTGAGTCCAAATAAATATATGCGATAGAGAAAGCTTTTACTTCATTATGCAATGTTTATCAGAAATCATTTTTAATTCTGTTTTTCAAATTAAAGTGGCCTAAGACTTAAGAGCTTTAAATAATAAAATTACTTCTTGAAACATATACTATTTTAAGGCGCTCCAATTTACATGAAAATTTAAGCCATATCTATTTATGCTTGCATCTGTGGTCCCATGAGTTACTACACCATGAGACAATTTTTTAGACCCCTGGAAAGTTGTCGTCACTCAACACCATGGCGATCTTCTCCATATGGAGTAGGTTTTTGTACTTATTTATGGGAGGTACTGGCAGTGATTAATGGTGGTGATTACCATGAAATAGGTTTCGACTTGGCACTGCTTGGAATATCATTGACCAGATGAGTCTAGCCTTTAATAGAAATCCGCTATTTTGACTCCATGTGCTGGAACACTATTGGAATAATGACCAGTTTACATTATTCCAGTAGCAATCCAGCGCTGGACTGGATCACTGGATTGGTAAACCGGCTTTAATTATTAAGCCGCTCTTACCGCAATGACTAATGGTGGAAACGTATCTGTACTGACGTCATTTCAGACGTTGCTTATGACTTTTTTTTATAAAATAAGAAGGCAAACGAGCAAACGGGTCACCTGATGGAAAGCAACTACCGTCGCCCATTCGCAACATGAGAAGAGCCGCAGGTGCGTTGCCGGCCTTGTCTTGCCGAACTTCCATAGCGTGTTGCAGGATTGTGCGTTTTTGGTCCGATACTTAATTGTTAAACGAAACTCGGCACTCAACTGTGCAATTAAAATATTACTTAGGTGATACCTACACACTTTTGATATCAAACTTATACAATTACTAGATGACGCCCGCAACTCCGTTGCGCCAAAACTCGTTTATCGCGCGGGAACCGTACATTTTATATGATATATTCCTTTCCCGGGACTCAAAAGTATCTCCATGCCAAATTTCAGCAAAATCGGTTCAGCCGTTTGGGCGTGAAGAGGTAACAGACAGACAGACAGACAGACGGACGGGCAGACAGCTAGATACACTTTCGCATTTATAATAATATTAAATAATTAAATATATTAAATATTAAATTAAATATGGATATGGATAATTATAAAGCTCTTAAGGCACCGAGAGAGTAGAACTGGACCATATCGAACGAGAAACGAAACTGTATTAACGTTGCATTAAAATCAGGTATCGTCTAAGAAGTCTTGAATCTAGAATTCTGTGGTCGTATTTGATATTATAATAATAACTGTGTAACATCCACTTCCTTCTGTTTACGGCTTGATCGTGGGAAAATTTGTAGTTTCTCGAACATTTTCATAAACATTATCTACTTACTTAAGAAATTACTTAAATGCCTTTCCTTATATTTACCAATTTTATTAACTGGATGATTTCCGCAAATCTGTTGCGCAGAAATTCATTTAAAAGTTGGGATAAAAGTAATTTTTCTCCTTTTCCGGATCTCTTAAATATCTCTTCTATTCTATTATTTTCCATACCCAGCAAAATTGGTTCAGTGGTTTGGGCGTAAAGAGGTAAAGGACAGATACACTTTCGCATTTATAATATTACTAGCTGTTGCCCGCGACTTCGTCCGCGTTAGCATAGATAGTAATTAATAACGGAGATGGGTTTCATGTTCCTAACTTAAGAAATGACGGACTTTCATTCAAACTTTCAACCCCTATTTCACCCCCTTCGGGGTAAAATTTTCAAAATTCCTTCCTTAGTGGGTGTCTACTTAATAAAACAACCCTACTCACCAAATTTCGTGGCTGTAACTTTAACAGTTTTTGCTCAGCGATGATGAATCAGTCAGTCAGTCAGTCAGTCAGGACATGTAATTTTATAAGTATAGAAGATGGATTATAGCCTGTTGTCAAACCTGATGGACATGCAATGAAACACAAATCTTGACATGCGAATAATAATGTAATCGGACATAATATTTAGACAGACAATAGAATTAACCATAAATATGTTTAACTTGATTATATAATGTATCTTGTGTCTGTGTGAACAGAATCTCAATCAATTACACAATTATGTTGTATGGTTTTACCAGGACAATCTCTGTGCGGATAAGAGCAATATAAAACATAGACAAGGAAAATTTTGGAATTGTTTTTCTGTCTCTACAATGTAAACTACTTAACTAGACGTTCCGCCCATACAAATAAGGAATAATGCGTAAACCGCAACATTTTCCAAAAAAAAAGTAACCTGCGCCTCATTCTTCCCCGTGATAAGCTTAGGTATCTGTGCCAAATTACATAAAACCGGCTTAGTAGTTTTGGCTTTACTAGTCTTGTAAACAATACAAAATCTAAAAAATGTGACCTTTTTAAGGGTATTAAATAAAATAAACAAAAAACTCTTTATTCAAACAAACAAAAGAAATCAATTTACACAAGTTACAAAAACAGAAAAAGTTTGAATCGGCGGCCTTACTGCTGGAAGCAGTCTCTTCCAGGCAACCATAAGACATTGTAGTGTCACCTAAAAATATCCACAGCCTCCGACTTTATGGAAGTGGGTTAAAATGCTTTTCCTCTTACGTCTAATCTTATGTACCATAAAACTCTCGTGTCGACGTGCTTGTAGCCAAACTCCTCCAAAAAGTTATTTTCCCGGATAAACTAGTTTATTATTATAATGTGCTGCATACATAATAATATCTAGTTGCTATTGTTTTGTTCTGTGGATTTTTCTAGATTGCAAGGACGCTCTTAGCATCTTACGGCATAGTATACAATGGCACAGCAATTAATACAATACAAATTGTCTTGAATAAAGGAGATCATTAGCACTGAGCCGAAGGTCTTAGTCCTCGTAAGCTGAATAGGTTGTTTAATGCAAATTCATAATTATTATCGTGACAAACGCGAAACAAAAAATCTTTATAAAATCAACGCGGTCGGAGCGAATCGCTTTGGTCAAAACACGTGAGACATGACATCAGCAGATGTTTGGGGGTTTGGCAGGATTTATTTACACACTACATGACGCCCGATCCTTTGCGCCAAAATTAGTTTCTCGCGCGGGTATCGTACTTTGCATTAAAAAAAAAAAGTATCGAGTAATTAAATAATTATAATATTTGCATTTTGCAAGCATAAGTATGTAGATAGTTTTGAAGTTTAATGGCCGGTTTGCATTATTTCAATCCAACGCTGGATTTATTATATTCTAATGTAAACGGGCAATGGAAAGCATTGGAATGCAATTTTTCACAAAAAGCGCTGGATGAGTTCACTGGTTTAGAGTAATGTAAACCGACCATGAGCCTACTATTGAAAGTAAAATTGAAGCAAAAGCAAAAGTAAGAGTCGTATATATTTTAGAACGCAGGTGACGAAATACGGTGTCAAATACTATTGATTGATCGAGTTAATGAGTTTGTATGATTGGTAGAGCAAAAAGTAAAATTGTTTTATGTTCTTGTACGGCATATTTTCGATCGTAATCTGACGCTCTTTCTTTCCTTACTGTCTGTTTTTTTCTTTAATTTGTAATCGTTTATTTTTTCAAGTTTAATAAAATTATTAAAATATGACACAGAATTTTGGAAAACAAAATCCCGGACCCACTTCACATAAAATTTGAACGAACCTTATTTTACCTACTTCTCATCTGGCTAACTTCATAAATGTTAGCCACTTCATACACTTACATTTTCGAATATGTGCCAAAATTGTATCTAATACAGTTTTGGCATATATTTGAAGATGTAGTATGGCCACTCTGACCACTGTTATATCATACAACAATAGCCAAGAGCCGCCGATCACCGGTGTGAAAGTGTATTAGAAAGTGCTGACCCGTCGCACGTACAGTTATATCAGTGGTTTATGTAACTTTGTGGGTAATTGGAGCGCTGTTATAGTTATATTGAATAATGATGAAGGTCAAACTGATGACCAGTGAAGCGGAGCGTAAGGTTTAGCGCTCACCTGACACGACAGGCGGTAATTCACTGTCTCGGTCTGTAGTAGGTGATCGCCTAAGACTCTTTTATTTCCTCCGAAGACATGCCATTAGAGACCTCATGCAGCTCTGCCACCCTTTTGGCTCTATTGTGACACCTTCGCATTATATACAGAATGTAACAAAACTAAGTGATAATACTAGGGTGTGTATTGGTACCCTATATATAGAGTGACGCCTCCGTGGTCTAGTGGTATAGAGCGCGGCTCTTGACTCGGAGGTCGTGGGTTCGATTTCAGCGTTGGAAACGTGTTATTTCCAAGTTTGGTTAGGACAATGCAGGCTGATCACCTGATTGTCTGACAAGTAAGATGATCCTTGCGTCGGATGGGCATGTAATTATTTTTAACAAAAAATTAAAACCGACTTCCAAGGTAAAAACAATTATAATATTAATATGAACTAAAAAGTATTAAATAATTTCTACTATCTAATAGTGCTTTTTTCCGAATTCGGCTAAACCTCAACTATTTCTGTACTCAATCTTCATAATATTGAAGTCGGTACCAGATAGCTGAAACATACATCCTCTGACAGAATATTTGAAACTTTTGGAACTGGCACCGACTTCAAAATACAGTACAGAAATAGTTGAGGTTTAGCCGAATTCGGAAAAAGGCACTATTAGATGGTAGAAATTATTTAATACATTTTAGTTCATATTAACGTTATTATTGTTTTTACCTTGGAAGTTGGTTTTAATTTTTGATGACGAATGAAATGAAACCGGCCACCGTCACCGAAACCGGTGTGGGAGTTATTATTATTATTTATAGAGTTCACTGTAAAAGTAGAACCCTAAAGTATTATCATTTAGTTTTGTAAAACTGCTCAAAAACTGAACAATATGATACAGGTTGTTGCCACGAATTTCCTCTGTATAGTAGATGAGCATTCGTAGAAAACTTACGAAAGTCAGATAATGAGACTTGATCAGTCTTATTACTAGCTTGCGGCTGTCAACCAATATAATAATATTCTCGTGCTTTTGCTGCTTATCCTGTAATTATGAGAATAGGCCTTCGAAGGGTAGGCAGGGTATATCTTATCCCCAAAATAACGTATGTAACGTCGCCATAATATGGCACAACAACCTTTACTGGGTCTGAATATCCACGTAAGATACTCTCTAGCTAAACAGCTTCAACATTCGAGAGCGTTTGAAGATTCCTATGTATGCGAGTGCAATTATATGCCTCAGATCTGGAATGAGATATTCCTTATATCCTTGGCGTAAGATCCTATCAGGGGTAAAATAAATGTGAACATCTAACCAGCGATCATGTTCCCAGTAAATTGCTTCCCGGCCTCTAGGCCGCTAGTTGGCTGATTATAAATTGGCCTATGACTAGTAGGATGTAGTGTTATTTATGTTTCATCAAAGAAATTGATTCATAGTCAGATGGAGGGGCCTACCCGACCAAATGACGTAGGTCGACTTTACGTCATTTGGTCGGACTACGTCTACTTAATGTTAGCCGAGATGTCCGCTGGGTTTGACATAAACCGACAAAATTACGTAGGTCTGCCTATGAATCAATTTCTGTGATAGTGCATTTTCTGAGGTTTAAACAAGAGTTTATCTATGAACTAAGGCTTTTGATTGGACATTAATCAATCAACAACGCTGTTGTATACATAAACTCCTGTCAAAATCCCTCATTAACCGGGTTTTAGTCAAGGAGGAGGACCAAACTCTAGCATCTATAAGAATATTTTTTGTGGATGACATTATCATGAAATGTAACATTTTTGACAATAATGACGCCATTACTACCATACTTGGTGTCCCGAGAAAGGACATAAATAGTTTTTATCCTGGAAAAATGTACAGACTCCGATTCCCGAACGATAAACGAATTTTGGCTCAACGGAGTTGCGGGCGTCATATTCTAGCTGTAGCTTATAAGTGTAAAATCACGGCTATCCCGTGACATTTTACAAAATGGCGGCGTTCTAAAAACAGAACAGGAGTTGTATGTCTGTTACATGTAAATGTGACACGATGAGGTAACTAACGGATAGACGTAGTTTCTTTTCCTATTTTCAACGCGGTACCCTAAAAACGCTGGAAGTCAGTCATTTGACGAAGGCTAAATTGAGAATCCTGCCTTATTATTGATTAAGGAAGTGTTTTTGTTATCATTACATAACATCGTCTGACACATTAATGATCGATTGTTATTGATTAAATTACTATGCAAATTTTAACAGCCGCATTTAGAGAATAATTTAATGAAGATTTTGACAAGTCTATTAATTTTCCACTAATAGAATAATGAAGGTTTTGACGTAAGCTGCATCCTTTCCGTCATCCTCTTCATTAAGTATTCATCAAAACTTAGTACAGAACTATGGTTGGGTTAACATGAGTTAAAAATGTACGGTGTCCAGAATATAACTTTCCTAACTCCACCCTCGGATAGATCCAAAACACTCGCACAGGTCGTTCATTATCTTCTTCCATTCGGCATATTTTACTCGAAGTTATGTATCTGACACTGACTGACTGACTGTTGTTTCTGATATCTATGGTATCTGACCTCAAAGTAAATGCCGGAAGTATTCAAAGAAAAGATGAAGCATTCATTCAAATGAACATTCACTCGAGTGAACCGTCACTTTATTGAAACGTAAAGAAGATGTTCGAGTGATAAATATTAATAGGTCATGTATAATGTATGTTTAATGTATATGATAACTACAAGTGACATAATAACGTGTTAACTCATAACATGTAAAGAATTGCACAAACCTACGCGACCAAAGCGACTGCGAAGCGGTAGCGTCTACCGCGCGGCGGACGCTGCCCATGTAATCTTATGGCGCCGTGCACACCTGCACGACCGCGACGCGAAATGTTCGCGTCGGCAAGCGAAACGTGCGCGTCAAGTTGTCAGACGCGTGTTTTGAAGTGTACATAACTAGACTTCTTTTTTAAAACCTTTTTTATATTATTTTCTACAACTCTTTAGCTTATGATTTTTTGATTTGTATACGTTTTGATAGATTGTGTCATGATATTAACGTTTGACGGTTCGCACCGTAGCTTAGTCGCGCAGGTGTGCACAGCCAGTTTCGCGTTGCAGACGCTCCCGTATCGCGTACCGCGTCCCCTGTCACTGACGCTTAGGTTTGTTTTAAGCTTTATACACCCGTGACTAGAATGTTTAGTTGTTTAAATATAATTAATGTACAAGCATTGTGTATTATAAAATAAACGATTGCATGCAAGTATGGTAAAAGCCATCTACTTTGAACCCCGAAAAAAGATGGGAGTTAGTTTAACGTGTCTGTCTGTCTGTCTATGTCTGAACTTAGGCCTTAACTGCCGCACTCAGAGACGAGTGTTAATTACTTTATTTTATTGTAATTAAATTCAGATTTTGACATAGGCCCACAGACATCATAGGCCAATACATAATGTATCAAAATTAATTTAATAAGGGCCTGTTTCACCGCTTCCTGATAAGGTGCCCGATAGGCTTATTTGACAGATTCTCCATACTCTATGTGTCAAGTTAAACGGTGGATAGCCTTATCAGGAAGTGGTGAAACAGGCCCTTAATTTTCAATAATGACTGTTTCTTACTGAGTGCTGCAGTCTGTCAAAATGTAAATAATGTTCAGTTTTAAATTTAAAAATGAAATTGCATGCTAACGAGACGCTGTGCTAGAATTCCTCGTAGCGGATATCAGTATTAGTAATTATTAATATTTCTTCACATTAATTGACACCCTTATCTCTTATCAGTGGTCAATGCTAATAACCACTAATAGATCAATAACACCCAGCCACTTGTTGGGCAAAGGTCGCGAGATATGGGCCAGCTTGATGTATGGATAAATGCTAGAAACTGTTAATACCTCTGTTATCAATTTATTACCTCATAACCTTTTAACCGACTTCCGAAAAGAAGAAGGTTTTATGTTTTAGGAGTTTAAAGTTTTTACTTAACTTTTACCCAGTTCCTGAGGTTTTTTGACTTTTTAATTTAATACTTCAGTCGGAATTTCCAGGAATTGCTATTGTATTCTATTGTTGTCGCGATCACCGGTGCTCGCGCGGGGCCTGAAGGATTTACCAATCAAAGGCCGTGACAAAATAATGATGTTAAAATTAAACAAACTATAATAAAGTAGTACCTAATAAAAAAACTTCCCCCGATTTACTTTATCATTGACAATTTTCAAAATCGCTTAGCGGGTTTCGGGCTTCGGCGCTTTCAAATTACTGACGTTGCAATCTGCTTTCAGTTTTATCTGCATGATATTTTCATGTAATAATTAAATAAAGTTTAATTTTCACCATTCACACAGTTACATAAAGCACCAAAGTAATAAAAAAAAAGACGGGTTGCACTCCGGGAGTGAAAACTTGATTATTAACGTTGTGCATTTTTTAAAACCATTTTTAATTAATCGAAACCCTTACAATCGATTAAAAAAATCGACAATCGAAAAAAAAAAACAATCGATTGTTCGATTAATCAATTACGATTAAAATTAATTTTAATCATTACTTAATTTTATTCATTACTTAATTTTAATCATCAGTTAATTTTAACCATTACTTAATTTTAATAATCACTTAATTTTAATCATTACTTAATTTTAATCATTACTTAATTTAAATCATTACTTAATTTTAATTATTACTTATTTTTGATCATTACTTAATTTTAATCATTATTTAATTTTAATTATTACTTAATTTTATTCATTACTTAATTTTAATCATTACTTAATTTTAACCATTACTTAATTTTAATCATTACTTCATTTTAATTATTACTTAATTTTAATCATAACTTAATTTTAATCATTACTTAATTAATAATTTTAATTATTACTTTATTTTAATTATCATTTAATTTTAATTATTATTTAATTTTAATTATTACTTAATTTTAATTACCATTTAATTTTAATTTCGATGTTACAACACTACTCTCCAACCGTCTTATAGTCCATTGAAATGTTACATTTGCTTTGCATTTATTAGAGGACGCAATTTTTTTTAAAATATGTTGGGTGGGTCAATAGTAAGCTTAACCTCAAGTTTGTGGAGTCGCCACTCTTGTTCCCCGGCAGCCATCTTGAAATAAGGGGTGACAACACTATTTTCGTGATATCTCGGAAACTATACGTCTTACAAAAAATTTGTAAGAACATAATTTGTTGCAAATTATTTTGCTTATAAATATGCTTCTATAACTTTTTACCCTAAATTAAAAATTTAAAAAGTAATAAGCAAAAAGTGAGAAAAATTTTGAAAAGGTTTATTAACACTTTTTAACTTTGTTTAATAGATTTTACAAAAAAAAAATACCTTAGACGAACCTTGTAGATGATCTTTTGACAAAAAGATCCCCCGATCCCATGAAATTAATTTTCTGCAGATACAAAGGAAACTGTGGAACCATGTGTGGCTGCAGAAAAGCAGGCCTGAAATGCTTTATAGTATATTAGGCATGTGCAGACTAGTATAGTAGACATACTATAATATAGTCTGTATATATTTATGTAGTGTAGTAGGCATACTGTAGACTGTGGCTGCAGAAAAGCAGGCCTGAAAAGCTTTACAGAATAGTAGGCATACTGTAGAGCATTTTAGGTCTGCTTTTCTGCAGCCACACATGCTTTCACAGTTTCCTTTGCATCTGCAGAAAATTAACTTAATGAGATCGGGGGGGATTGAGGGATCTTTTTCTCAATAGATCATTAACGAGGTTGTTCTAATGTATTTTTTTTTTTTGTAAAATGTATTAAACTGTACGATCCATATCGTACATCAAGCATTTTAGGGTTTTTAGAGTCAGCGTTTTGGACGCGCTCGCGTAATTAGTTAATTATTTTATTAAGTTCAGTTCGCATCGATCAATCAAGGCGATCGCGCGTGCTCGCACACCCGGGTCATTTCATCATCAAGTGTATCAATAAATCAAGTAACGGTATATCAAGACTATCGTTTCATTTATCAAGTAAAAGGAGTAGTAGTCAATCAAGGACGCTACATACTTTATGGTCCTTCGTTAATTATTATTTCGTGAAGTGATCCTAGCAAGGTGCTTCGTGAATAATAAGGACTTCGCGAGTGAAAACACAGACAGTGTGACTTTTCGTGAAGTGATCAGTGGACATTGGATTGCAGTGCATTTTTTATCAAGGAAATAATATCAGGAGTAAAGATGGAAGATCTACTATCAATTCAGCAGCAGTTGGTTGGAGCGATTGAGCAGATCTACTCCAATTACAAGAAAGATGGGCCGGAGCGCAAGACCGGTGACTACATCAGGAGGAGACTGGAAACCCTGGATCAATACTGGCAGGAGTTTCAAAATAACCACGTCAAGCTATGTGGTTATAGCGACAAGTCTCACGATTATTTCGTGACCGATCAGTTCGAGGCAACCAAAGAGCGCTACGGACACATCCGGTCGGTCATCATGAACCATCAAGCACGGGACGCCAAGCCGAGTACACCGCTGCTGCGGCCGGCGACTCCGTTGGGCGGCGCGTCGACGTCGCAGCCACCCGCGCGCACCTCGTCTCCAGCAGCAAGGCAAGACGGCGCGCACGAGGGAGAAAATCAGGTAACTTTCAGGGCTCAGGGCGTCAACAGCAGGACGGACGAGTTGCTCAAAAAGCAAGCGAGCAACTTCAGAGCTCTACAGAGAAAGGTAACTAGTGTCAACTTAGATACGGAGTTAGATAAGTGGGAGCTAGATGACATACTGAATACTTTACAATCTCGTTGGTCGGTAATTGATTCTTTACATCTCGAAATAGATAGTGAGCTAGAGGGTAAAAATAAAGAATATGATTCAGCATTTTATCATTATGAGCAATTGTACGAAGACATCAAGAAGTCTATCAATAGGAAAATCAGGTCCATGTGTCATAGGGAGAAGTCGACTCCGCAGATGGAGTTGCCTACTTTTAGCGGAAGTTTCCAGCAGTGGACGTCGTTCAAGGACTTATTCACGGAGACTATCCACACCAACGCATCTCTATCAGGCGCACAGAAGATGCAATTTTTAAAGGGCAAGCTCCGAGGTGAGGCTGAGCGCTTAGTTCAACATCTGCAGATTAGCTCAGACAACTACATCACCTGCTGGGAGATATTAAATAATAGGTATAATAATAGGA
The DNA here is from genome assembly GCA_905333045.1 of Lysandra bellargus. NCBI lineage: Eukaryota > Metazoa > Arthropoda > Insecta > Lepidoptera > Lycaenidae > Lysandra > Lysandra bellargus. The sequence goes on from HG995323.1 coordinate 6,081,980, forward strand.
AACTTATTTTTACGTCGCATATCAATACGTTAATGAACCTTCCAGTGTCGCAGCAAGCATCGTTAGGACATATCAAGAGAATCCATGATACGTCACTGGAATCATTAAACGCGATTAAAAATTTAGGTGTAGACATAAGTACATGGGATCCTCTACTAGTACATATTTTGAGCCAAAAACTTGACGCCGACACATACAACGAGTACGTATCGTCATTAAAGCAGCCGAGGGAATTGCCTAGTCTAAAGGAATTTCTAGATTTTCTCGAAACGAAATTTACAGCGCTAGAGACTTCACGGAAAAAGCAAGAAAATCCGACGGCGAAGCCTAGTGCAAAATATACATATAATTTTAATCATAACGTTAATTCAGACAATCGTTTTAATTACAAGAAACCAACATATTTTTCGCAATCGAAAGTATCAAGTAACCGAGTCAATAAACCTGCATATCCGGTAAAAACAGCTTGTTATTTTTGTTCAAACCGCGGACATGGCTTATATTATTGCGCAAAATTTCTAGAACTACCTAATCATTTGAAGCGAAAATTAATTATTGACAAGAATTTATGCAAAAATTGTCTCTACGATCATGAAGGTAAAGGTTGTTATTCCGAATCGCGTTGTCGAGAATGCAACGGCAATCATAATTCAATTTTGCACGATGCATTTTACAACAGTTCATTCACGCCGAAAAATGCAGAGTCGAAGATTTCGAAACCGGAGGTTGGTAACACTCATGTGTCCGTGGAGGGCAAGGACCCCGAAATTCTGTTGGCAACAGCCATGGTGCGGGTTCAGGCTCGGGATGGCACCTATCATAATATCAGGGCATTGTTAGATCAAGGATCCGAGACTACGCTCATATCAGAGAGAGTAGCTCATATTTTAGGTTTACCGCGCAAACATTGTCAGGGAACCATAACAGGAATAGGCGAAAAGGAGAGCAACTGCAAGGGTATTATTAAAATCAAGTGTAGGTCTAATCAAGAAGACTTCTCATTCGAAACGGATGCTTATATCATGAATACTTTAATCAAGAATCTGCCCTCCTACAGCTTTCCTAAACCAGATTGGCCCGCATTAGAAAATTTGCCTCTAGCAGATCCTTTCTTCAATGTGAGAAGACAAGTAGACCTTCTCCTTGGAGTGGATGTTTTTAGCAATTTATTGTTGGATGGAATTTACAAGGCTGGACCGACTCTACCTATGGCGCAAAAAACGCGCTTAGGTTGGATTTTGAGCGGTTACGTAAAAAGAAGCTTTAAGTGTAACATCATTGTGCACGATATCAACGACATCAGTCAATTTTGGCAATCGGAGGACATATCAGAGTCATCTTCGATGTCCCTGGCCGACCAACAGGTCGTAGATTTTTATAACAAGACAACTATTCGTCTGGCGGATGGCAAGTATCAAGTGCGCCTCCCCCTTAAACAAGAAATAGAAAGTAAATTAGGCCAATCAAAATCAAAAGCTATTGCACAGTTTAGACAGTTAGAACGTAAATTTAATAAAAATGTAAATATAGGACAAGAATATAAATTATTTATCAATGAATACAAACAATTAGGACATATGATACACTCGAATAACTCCGACTCATCAGGTTACTACTTACCGCATCATTGTGTTATTCGGAATGATTCAACTACAACTAAATTAAGAGTTGTTTTTAATGCTTCTTCGCCTTCTTCGACTGGTTTGAGCCTGAATGATTTAATGGAAAGAGGTCCAAATTTACAGCAAGATCTGCAGAGTCTTCTTATCAAGTGGAGACAATTCAGATTCGGTTTTACATCGGATGTGGAGAAAATGTTTAGAGTAGTATGGTTACATCCGGATGACCAAAAATATCAGAAAATAATTTGGCGAGATTCATTGTTTGACGAATTAAGCATATTTCAGTTGACGACAGTGACGTACGGCACCAAGGCCGCGCCGTTTCTGGCGATGATGACTCTCCGACGCTTAGCTCAAGACGAGAGAAAGAATTATCAAGACAGTTCTGCTCCAAAGGTGATTGAGTCAGCATTTTACATGGACGATCTCGTATACGGAAGTCATTCTGTCGAATCAGCAAAGCGTTTGATACAGGATATTGTAGCGATTTTAAAGTCCGGAGGATTTAATCTACGTAAATGGAAGGCAAATAATCAAGATATAATTCCTACAAGTAATAACAGCAGTGATGAGCAATTAAATTATGATTTTAAAAATACTGAGTCATCCAAAACATTGGGGCTTAGTTGGAATCCACAGCAAGATCAATTTACATTCACATCAAAATTAGACTTTAAGACAAAAATTCCTACAAAACGTATTTTACTTGCAAATATTTCAAAATTATTATTCGATCCATTAGGTTGGCTTTCTCCGATTTCGACTAAAATAAAACTATTATTTCAACAAGTGTGGCAATTGGAGTTAAAATGGGATGATCCCTTACCGGAAAATATTATTAAGGAATGGGAAAGTATAAAAATAGATTTAGAAAATATAAATAATTTTTACATGCCGAGATGGTTAGGTATAACAGAAAATAATGTCATCGAACTTCACGGCTTTTCCGATGCATCAACAAAATGTTACGCCTGTGTTGTTTATTGCAAGGTAAGCACACACGGCCAGACGTCGGTAACCATGATAGCAGGAAAATCGAGACTGGTACCTGTAAATAATAAACTTACTTTACCTAAACTAGAGTTATGCGGTGCTCTATTACTTATTAAACTATTATCAAAAATCAAGAGTTGCCTGGAAACATATCAAATTAATACTTACTGCTGGGTAGATTCTATGGTAGTATTAGGATGGATCAATGGTGTACCGGAACGCTGGAAGCCATTTGTAGCCAATAGAGTTAAGCAGATTGTCGATGTGGTGCCGCCCAGCAGCTGGAATTACGTCAAGTCGGAGGAAAATCCGGCTGATTGCGCTAGTCGCGGTTTGTCAGCATCCCAGTTAAAAGATCATGAACTTTGGTTTAAGGGGCCGAGTTGGCTGAAAACTGAAAATTTATCACGTAATATTCAAAAAATATTTTCCACAGATCAAGAAGTGAGAAAAACAAAAACGGTAGTTGCATCTGTAACTCAAAATCAAGAAAATAGTATTATAAAATTATTACTGCATAAATATAGCTCGCTAAGCAAGATTGCGAGGATTTTAGCATGGATATATAGATTTATAAGCAAAAAACAAGTTGCAAATAAATACTTAGCACTATGTGAAATAAAGCAAGCAAATATAAAAATTATTAAGCAGTGTCAGCAAGAATATTTTAGCGAAGAAATAGAAGCATTACAGAAAGGAAAAAGCGTAGCAGCAAAAAGCAAGCTTTGCATGCTCAACCCTATATTAGATCAGGATCAAGTTTTAAGAGTTGGAGGTCGTTTAAAACATGCAAACATTAACTTAGACATGAAACATCCTATTATTATCCCAAAAAGCAGTCGCTTGTCTGAGTTAATAATAGATCAGTGTCATGAACTTACCTTCCACGGTGGCGCCAAGCTCACTTCGGGGTTCATTCGACAGAAGTACTGGTTGGTAGGAGGACTCAAGGCCACGAAGAAGCGCATTTATCAATGTGTTAAGTGCAGAAAGCACAGCCCCAGCCAGCACTATCAAATCATGGGAGATTTACCAACATCAAGGGTGAATCCGTCGCGGCCATTTTACCATACAGGGGCTGATTACACAGGCCACGTGTTCGTCAAAGCCAACAAGGGCCGAGGTATTCTAACAACAAAGGGCTACGTTGCTGTGTTTGTTTGTATGGTAACGAAAGCCATACATTTGGAGCTGGTTTCGGATTTGACGACGTCAGCATTTTTAGCAGCTTTGCGTCGAATGTCAGCCAGGCGAGGAGTGCCGAAAAATATGTACAGTGATCAAGGTACAACATTCATCGGAGCAAACAAGGTTCTGCAGGAAGAATATCAGCAAATTTTATGTACATTTGAAAACACAGAATTCATCAACGAAGTGACGCGCATGGGTATCAAGTGGCATTTCAATGCCCCCTCTTGGCCGTCAGCAGGTGGACTGTGGGAAGCTTCGGTCAAAAGTCTAAAATATCACATGAAGCGGGTGATAGGCGAACAACGTCTTACCTTTGAGGAGTACTCTACATTGCTCTCTCAGCTCGAAGCCTGCATCAATCAGAGGCCTTTATGTGCTATGACCGAAGATCCTGACGACTTAAACTGTCTAACACCATCACATTTTTTAACTAGCGGTCCTCATCTCGCATTTTTCGACACCGAAACAGACTTACGTACTCGTTGGCATCATACACAGAAATTGTTCGAAGATATCTGGAAGAAGTGGCGCCAAGAATATCTTACGCAGCTGTCAGTCCGCAGCAAGTGGAGACTACCGCAGGAGACCATCAAGATCAACGACATAGTGCTCATACAAGATAGCAATTTGCCGGCCGGGAGGTGGCCACTAGGCCGCGTTCTGGAGTTACATCCCGGAAGCGACGGTTTTGTGAGGGTTGTTACGCTAAAAACAAAAAGCGGCATCATGAAACGCCCCGTAGTAAAACTGTCCATATTGCCTGTTAATCAAGAACAGTCAGATCAAAATATCAAGAATCAGGACGATATAAAGCAAGTATATCACGTTACTAAACCTATCAAGATAAATAATAATTACAGCTTTTCTAAATTAGTATTCACAATTTTATTATTCATAATGACCTTTATATCAAGTTCAGAAGGTTCATTTAATGTTACACCGCTACAAAACCAAAGTTTATTCTTCGACAAGGTGACAAACATGGCTCTCATCAAGGACGAGTGGCGCCTAGTCGTCTACTACGATATGAGTCCCTACTGGGAGGGCTCATTAACAGCTAGCAAGTACTTAGATTATTTACAAAACATATGTGATAGTAAACAAGACCATTCACAATGTGCAGCGATTATGTTACAACTACGTCACGGCTACGAACAATTAAGTCACTATAACAATGTTATGATGAACAAGCAAAATTCGCGCACGCGACGAGGACTGATAAATGGAGTCGGTAATATAGCAAATTCTTTATTCGGAATTCTGGATAGTAATTTCGCTGAAAAATATGAACAAGATATTGAGCTTATCAAGAAGAATCAAGATCATCTCGCCGTACTCTGGAAAAATCAGACGTCCGTCGTTGAAGCCGAATTTAATCTGTTGAAGCGTACAGAGGATATCATGAACAAGCAGCACAAGATTATCAATCTACGTTTAAATCAAGTGGAACAACAGTTGAACGCCGCTAAGAAGGAAAACTTAGAAAATAATGATTTTATACTTTCCGCAATAGTCGCCAGCAATTTACTTAGTCATCTAAAAGAAATGCAGAATACCCTGTTAGACACTATGACTAATATATACAACGGACAGCTCAGCTTACACCTATTGACACCAGACCAGCTTCGACAAGAATTAAATACTATATCAGGAAAAATATCTAAGGACTTATGTTTACCATTTGAGAATATAAGCTTACCTAATATTTATCATTTATTAAAAGTTAAAGCTAGAATGTCTACAAATTACTTACTGTTTGAAACTAAAATACCTCTAGTTCACCGAGATAGTTTCGAAATTCATAAAATCATTGCCGTACCACGTTTAGTAAACAATAGCATCATGATTCATATAAAACCCGTATCAAGTTACCTAGCGATTAACCTTAAAAAGGACGCTCTGTTGCCTATGACTGAAAGTGACCTAAAATCGTGTCTGCAGCAGGAATCAGGCACTCTATTATGTAGAAGCAGGTCACCAGTGCACTCCCTAAAGGACGACGAGAGTCTCTGCGAAAAGGATGCAGCCTCCGGGAGATGCAGGGTCTATCAGGAGCCATGCCGATCACAGTGGCATGAGTTGCATCAAGTAAACACATACTTTTACTTCTACTGTCAAGAACAGAACGTGAAGGTACTCTGCGACGATCAAGTTTCATCGCTACAGCTGTTTCAAGCTGGCTTATTGATGACAAATCAAGGTTGTCTTCTGAAGTTCAAGGACTTCACTGTGTATACTCACAAGCAGGAGGTGAGTGATCTGCACATCAAGGCAGATGTTATTGCTCCAAAGTTATCGCCGATCAACTATCTTATCAACATATCGGTACCGAGCAACGGCACTACTAGCGCAGGGGACGAGGATGTCAGCGAGCATTCAAGGCAGCTGATACATCTGCAGAAGCAGATAGAGAAAATGAAGCAGACCGTGCCGCTGTACGATAGTGTCAGCAGCCACGACATTCATCACTATACAGCGACGTATATCATCGTCATTGTGGCTGCTGTTGGAGCAGGTGTCTGGGGAGCGCGTAGGTTCCGGCACCGGCGGTCGGCGCGGGCAGCGGCGGAGCAGGTGGCGCAGCGCGCGGGGCGGGCGGCGCCGTCCACTCCGGAGGTGGCGAGGCGGCAGCCGCCCTCCTCCTCCACGGCGGTGATTGACAATCAGTGTGAGTGCAGTGAGAGTGATAAGTGCGTTAAAAAGGTTCCGCGTCATGTGAGCTATATTAACCCAGGTTATAGTGATCCGTGCAAACAAGTGCAAGACTTTAAACGGGTGTCGTGTTCTAACGTACCTAAGCAAAACAGAGGCACGTCACCGACCTTTCGTTCTGTATACGTAATCGGTGACGATAGTGTTAAGTTTAATTCTTTGTAAATCATCAATTTGTACTTTACTTACTAACAAGTGTAGGTTAAGGACAAAATGGAATCACCTTGTATCATCTCATCACTACTAACTTCTCTACTTTTCGGTGTGGGAGCATGTACGATCCATATCGTACATCAAGCATTTTAGGGTTTTTAGAGTCAGCGTTTTGGACGCGCTCGCGTAATTAGTTAATTATTTTATTAAGTTCAGTTCGCATCGATCAATCAAGGCGATCGCGCGTGCTCGCACACCCGGGTCATTTCATCATCAAGTGTATCAATAAATCAAGTAACGGTATATCAAGACTATCGTTTCATTTATCAAGTAAAAGGAGTAGTAGTCAATCAAGGACGCTACATAAACAAAGTTAAAGAGCCATAATAAACCTTTTAAAAAATATATCACTTTTTAGCTTATAACTTTTTAAATTTTTAATTTAGGGTAAAAAGTTATATAAACATATTTATAGGCAAAATAATTTGCAACAAATTATGTTCTTACAATTTTTCTGTAAGACTTATAGTTTCCGAGATATCACGAAAATAGTATTGTCACTCCTTTTTTCAAGATGGCGGCCGGGGGACAAGAGTGGCGACCCCACAAACTTTAGGTTAAGCTTCTATTGACCCCCCCAATATATTCCAAAAATAAAATTGCGTCCTCTAATAAATGCAATATTCGGTCCTAAAATTGTAACATTTCAATGGACTATTACGATTTTACGCGTTTTGTATGGTTTTTCGATCAACACGAAAATCTGACGTGAGTTTCACAGTTTTTACCCATCCCACAAAAGTGCTCAACGCCGCTAAAGAAGTTTTCACTTCAAAAAAAACTCTGGCGGCCCCGCTCGCATTTCGATCGTAATTTATTACGATAATTAGTATCGATTTGATATCGAGTACTCGATAGCTAACAAATCTTTCGTTCAAGGTGGTATATCTAGTCCGTTTTAGGTCAAGGCGTAGTCAGATGTGCTTGAAAGTGACAAACATGCTCGCATGGCTATTGTTAATATTGTAATGAGGTTTCGAAATTGTGACCTACAATTAGTTCCCGAATCCTTGTCAGATGATGGCCGGAACACCTTCCGATGTTTGTACATGATGTTATTGAAGGTTCTAGAAAATACAGCAAGAGCCTTCAATAACACCTCGGATCAGTTTGTCAAAAATATACAAAGTGTAACTAACGAAGTAATAATATGTACTTTTGAGTTTGGGTTTGGGGTAGGGATGTGCGTTGAATGAACGAACCGTTTTATTAAACTGTTTATTAGTCATGAACGGGTAAACTAGTTTAGCGTCTACTGATACACTGGTTTATGCGTGAACGGTTGCCATGCCGGAACGGCGTGTGTGACAGAGACCGTTCATCGCGACGCGACGACGCGATCGACGGATGAGTGGTGATATTTTAAATTAATTAAGTAAATGTAAAATTTTAGGAAATAATCTGCCTGCCTGCCAGTCCTAAGCTTGGAAAGAAGTATGTACTATGTAGGGAAGTGCATTTCCACCGCTCACAGATTAGACCGTCTCGTCGTTCGTCGTCATCACTCGTCGCGTCGAAGTGCAAAACGACAACAAGTTTGTCAAAACAGTTAATGCTGAAAGTCGAAAAAAAAACTACTTTGTTTGTCATAGTTTAATGTTTAGTTTAGTGTTCGTCGAAGACGAAAACTAGTTGAAAAAAAATCTGTTTTGTCATTGACTAGTTTACGATAAACGATAAACGGTCTCGTTTCGTTGCTCGAAAAAGCGTCGACGACCCACCACACTATTCGTCGAAGACGAAAACTAGTCGAAAAAAAAAAACTGTTTTTTCAACTAGTTTACGATGAACGATAAACGGTCTCGTTTCATTGATCGAAAAAGCGTCGACGACCCACCACACTATTCGTCGAAGACGTAAACTAGTCGAAAAAAAAACAGTTTTTTCAACTAGTTTACGATGAACGATAAACGGTCTCGTTTCATTGATCGAAAAAGCGTCGACGACCCACCACACTATTCGTCGAAGACGTAAACTAGTCGAAAAAAAAAACAGTTTTTTCAACTAGTTTACGATGAACGATAAACGGTCTCGTTTCGTTGATCGAAAAAGCGTCGACGACCCACTAGTTTGGGGTATCCGTATGCCGTATGCTGTATGTATGAGTCCCCTATATAGCATTCGCTGTAAAAGTAGCAGCGCTGAAACAGCACTTTTTTTAAATTTTTGTATGGGCAAACTCAGACGCTGGGGGCTGGGGCGCTTGCCCTATACATGATACAAAAAAAAATTGCTCTTACAACGCTGCTACTTTTACAGTGAACTCTATATAAGGGACACATACACAGTACACACCCTAAATTATTATCATTTTGTTTTGTTTCACTGCACCTTGTTTGTGTACAGCGTGAACTACTCGATGATTATTATTATAGCCATCCTATTATATTGATATCATAGATTTTAGATTCTAAATATACCTACCTACATACCTACTAGGAATGCTGGTAATTGGAATGCAAAAGATGTTTAACCATAATATTATCTTTTTTACTTAAATAATTAATAACTCAACTTTAAAGCATATTAATTATACTTACAAGTTACAGCTAATCAACAATCAATAAGAACCGTTAGTGATTTTTATTTGATCACAATGTTAAAGCAACGGTCAGAGTAATAAGAACCGCGATTTCGGTTATAGCATTTTAATTGCACACACACACAGAACCCGTTTGCCCGCCACAATTACAATCAGTAATGATTACAGGTTAAAGCCCATACACGATAAAAGATTTTCATACGACACTGCGACGCGACGTCGCATCTTAAAAAATATCCATTTTTATCCAACTATAAAGATATCTCACGGTAATAATATATTAGCTCTAATCCTCAAATTATAGATTAGCTACTTAAAAATATTATTTACATAATATAATTATATACTATGTATATAATTATATACATAGTAGATAATTATACATAGTATATAATTATATACTATGTATATAATTATAAATGTATATATTATACTATGTATATATTATATTATGTAAATAATATTTTTGTGTGTAATATGGTAATCAATTAATTTTGGGAAGATAATATTATTATTATTTACAATATGGCAATGGCGTAGCCGTAGCAAGGTGCTACGAAGTACGACGCATCGTGCTACGATGCAGAGACGTAACGTCATTTTCATAGCGTACAAACTTATAGTACCCGTTTAAAAATTAATTTGTAAATTAGTGCATTTAGTAAAATATTTTCTTTTTATTTATGAAATTTTTTAGTTGTAGTTTGTGTTTGTAGTGCTATTATAGTAGAGAAGAATTGTAGACATGTGTGCTATGATAATAATAATAATTATTATTGTAATAATAATTGTTGCGCTTGTAATTTTTGATTATATCTGTGAATGGTTTGATGTAATTCTTGTACTTTATGTAGTTTACAAGTAAATTAATCGAAAATCAATAAATATAATCAATAGATAATTAATGTGTACTTAATCTATTTGAACGTCGAGTTTAATAATGATGGCGAGATGACATTAAACGTGGTTTGTGTGTAAGCGCTTTAAAATTTTCAACACACCGTTAGTATTGAGCCAATAAAAATTGGATCTTTCATAACATTTCACTAACGCCAAATATATCACGCTATGTTACTAATTGCTAATTGCTCGTAGCAATTGTAAAACCAATTCAATTTTATAGCATTACCAATGATAAATATCAGTAAGTTTGTTTAGCAATATGAGTAGGGCCGATTCACACCGGAATGGCAGAGGCCGGCAGAGGCGGCTCGCGTCGCCGCTGGCGGACGCTCGCGGCCGCTTGTGGACGCTAGCGGCCGCTTGTGGACGCTAGCGGCCGCTTGTGGACGCTCGTGGCCGCTGGCGGCCGCGCGCTACCTCCAGAGCACGCGTGCCTTTCAGTTTAGATTCTACATTCGGCAAGGAAACTCGTGTCGTGTGTTTGCAGCAACATGATGGAATTGGTTATTATTGCACTTATTGCCGAAGAAGAAGTAATACTTTAACTACCGTAATTTGTGGTGAATAGGGATCCAAGGACGAATAGGGATAAAACCAAGAACCGTTTTCAACATAAAAAATTTGTTGCCATTTCATTGCTTTTTTAAATTTTTTTTTTTTAAGGTAACAGTAAAATTCTTTGCAGTTTTGATGGCAACACTAAACATGTGTGAAATTAGCCACAAGTTATCAAAAAACACTTTTCAAAATAACTCCTCGAAGCGCCAGTTTGCACAGGAAGTATAACTTTGCTCTGTTATTGAAAGTCTTCAGTGTATGAGTGTTATTTTGTCGCAAATGTATTAGTTAAGTGTTTGGGCTGTGATACACACTAAAGGTAAGTAATTTAATATATTTCTTGCAATGATATTTAGCGAATTCCAAACTCACAAATTTTTCATTGTTTTTGGGGTGAATAGCAATGAAAGAGGGGTCAATGGGAATGAAAACGAGTAGAATAGGGACGACGTATAGATGAATAGGGACGCCGTAGAGGTGAATAGGAACGGCTCTGTAGGGTTGGCACTAATCATTTAAAATGTTTTTCTGACTTATTTTCATATTTATTTATTTATTTATTTATTCATTCTTTATTGCAAAAATTAAAGTACAATTGGCGGACTTAATGCCATATGTAATTTATTATACACACCATAATATTAATAATTATTATATAAAAATATTGTTTAAATACATACATATAATATTTTATATCATAATTATTGGTATGGTGTGTATAATATTTAGTATAATATTTAGTATAATAATTTTGGGTTTTTCCAAATGATGTAAATAGTTACAATATTTATCAAATAGGTAACGATATGTAATCGTGATATAATCAATAATATAATAATAATAAATAATATTACGTGATGTAATCATTAGGTATTATATTTGTGCACCTAATATATTTTTCTTCTTTCAGATATGCCTCGCGTGTACAAATCTAAATCTCTTAAACCCTATAAGAAATATGATTCCCTAATATTGAATCAGGCTATATCAGCCTATAAAAATGGTTACAAATCCATTGTTGACGTTTCTAAGGAATTTAATATAAGCAAGTCCGTTTTGCACAGACATGTGACACGTCGAATGAAAAATCACGGCGGGCAAACTGCAATATGTCAAGAGGTGGAACAATATATTGTAAAATATATTAACGTATGTTCTGAATGGGGTTATCCTCTCGACACGTATGATTTGAGAATTATTATAAAGGGCTATCTAGATCGAATGGGAATAGAATTAAAGAAATTTAAAAATAATTTACCTGGCGTGGCCTACATTGAGGGGTTTTTAAAGAGGCATAGCAACGATATTTCTGAGCGCCTTAGTCAAAATATCAAAAGAAATAGGGCAGCAGTGTATCCGCAAATAATAGACGATTATTTTGCAGAACTACAACACTCCCTAGAAGGGGTAGATTTGTGTAATATAGACTAAACAGTAGTAAGCCTACGAATAATAAATAACATTTATTATTCGTAGGGGACAGCCCTAGGATATTTCCCTATTGACCTTTATCGCATCCCTAATGACCCCAAATTGTGGGTGAATAGGGATTGCATATATTTTAGTGTTTCGTGAATAATTTCCAATGTTTATTCCATTATTTTATATTTAATAATAAAGGTATTGACAAGACTCAAATAATGAAATCATTTTTCGGTACTACTGTCTTTCAAAATTATTCACAAACTCGTTATAAAGTTGAGTTTTGTCCCTATTCACCACAAATTACGGTACTAGTATCGCATGAAAACTTCAAAAAGGGCTCGAGGCGCCGCGCGGCGCCTCGCGGCGTCGCGCGCGCGCGGACGCTGGCAGCCGCGAGCAGTTTCCGCCGACGACGGACGCGTGGCGCCTTGAGGCGCCTCTAGCCCTTTTTGAAGTTTTCAAGCGATACTAGTAGTTATAAGTCTGTAGATAAAGTTTACAATTATTTCACACTAAAAGTGCTCTTCGCGCCGCTGCCGGCCGCTGCCATTCCGGTGTGAATTGGCCCTAAAAAGGTGTATAAAAAATATCGTTATGCATATTATTTTTGGAAAAATAAGCAGAACAAACGAGAGTTTATCTTCTTAGAAGAAATATCACAGAATTACAGGTGTTGAGACAGAAAAGGCTTTCGTGCATTACGCGCACACTTGGACACTAGAAAATGGTGGTGTGTTTTATGAAAGACAATTATTTATGTGTCTATATTGGTAATGAAGCAATCGATATATTCTATGAGAACATCATAAATCATCCGTATTTTGTATGCAATTTGAACGCGGTGTAAACGCGGCGGAATTTACGCCTGCGTAATTTAGCCTAGTGTGCTTAGACCCTAATAGGTACTCGTAGTTATAATGTGTAAAGTATTAACTATTATTACAGATTGTGGGAAACGGATCATAATATCTCTATTGCAAGCTGCTTATGTAACGTAGTGTGAAAATTATAGACAAGTTAAAAGGAAAATGATAAACGAAACAGCTGACCTACCTACTTTAAAATAAATTGCAGGTAACACACGATAAAAATCCTACAATTAAGTGTATAAACTTTTTTGTGGGAGAATATCTTAATATTATGTTACTATACAACCTCATAAAAAATTAAGCATTCGTTTTTAGGGTTCCCTAGTCAACGTATATAGTTTTGGTCTGTCTGTCCGTCTGTCCGGCAGACAGAACTGCCGCGGTTTTGCTCAGAGACGATAGGAGTTAGGACCTACAGAGCTGTAATTTGGCATGAATGCACATCGTATATACAGTGAAACCTGGTTAAGCGGGACCTGGCCAAATGAAAAACCCTCTATTATTGACTGTTGCAATGAAGGTCCGGCACTATTTCGTTAAATTACCTCTGTTATTTGATTTTTAGAAACTGATTAAATGAGATTTGAATTCTTTTTTGATGTTTAATTCTATAATTGAGACTCTGTAGCTCGTAAACGAATAAAAGCTTTAAAATTGAATAACGGCACATATTGACCCCCGTGAGTGCCGGCCTCTGTAGAGATCAACTACGATAACATAGCGTGCCCTGACTGTTTCAATGTGTGTAGTCACATCCTCATGAAAGAGTTTGTATGTAATAAGCGTTCAACCAATCACACTACACGCAATATTTCAGTTTTGTTGGTCAACTAATCATAACTAGCCTACTGCGCAAGACAACGCACTTCAAGTCGTTTTGACAACGCACTTCAAACGTTTTGAATTTTGGAGGGGCGCGCCAAGTTATCGTAGTTGATCTCTAAATAAGACACTCATAATTTTAAACCTGCTTAATTGGAGAACTGGATTATTGGGAGCCCTTAATAATTGGTACAAAAGTCATTGGTGCCTTGAGATCCCAATTAACCAGGTTTCGCTGTATTAATCCTTCGATCGCGGATTCTTGGAAATATATTGTTATTTTATTGTTGTCGCAGTCGCCAATGTCCTTATGGGGGTTGATAGGTTAACGATGCCGACAAAATGGTACATAAAATCTCAAATTTTTTTACCGTCCACCCCATGTCGTTGGATAGGTTTTTCTAATATTAAGAATATTCAAAGATCATTTTCCGACTTAGGGATCTATTTGTGAAATATGAAGTTTTAAAGTGTAAAAAATCGTTAGAGTCCAGTGTCCCTCCCTTCTACTAGGTAAACGGTTAATGTTTCTGGAAATGTGAAAAAATTCACGGGAGTAGGAAATATGGTGAATTTAAAAGGAAAACTATCACGGCTAAGAAAACTTCAAACGTTATTGAGTAATAGTCGATCAACTAAAAAAAATATATTCAGCGAAGTAGAAAGGAATTAAATTCCTTTGCATAACAGAACTGAGATGATGTTGTTAGTAGTGTAAAACAAGTTATAAATGTGCATTCACTGACCTGAAAAATTATCAAAAACTAGCGGTACTACGGAACCCTATACTGCGCATGACTCGACACACACTTGGTCGGTTTTTTACAATAGTTTAAACTTGTATAGGCATTAGGCGGAAGGATTTTTTGCGAGCAGTCAGTAAAAAATGTGCGATATTGTTATGTGACAAAGGTTTGTCCAACAAAAAATATATTTGTTACTAACAGTAGATTAAGCAAACCATGAGACGAGTTACAAAACTAGTAATAATATTAATAGTTATTATAAAGCTGAAGAGTTTGGTTGTTTGTACCATAGAATTATAACCTAAGTATTGACATCGTTGGTTTGTACGCGCTAATCTTAGGAACGAATGGTTCGAATTGAACAATTATTTTTGTATTGGATTGCCCAATCGAGGAAAGTTTAAGGCTCTAATATCACGTGGCGACCAATAGGAACGAATAATTAGAGGAAAATGTATAAAAAATGGGGACAATATTTGGACGCGCTAATCCCACGGGATACGTACTACCGATAGTTATGTTATTTGTCACAGATAACTTTATTTGTGTAGGCAAAGCCGCTTGAAACGTCTAATATTAAATAATATTATGGCCTCGCTATTGTTACGTTCGTCAGAACGCACCGCAACGCAACGGAGCAACGTGGCGTAGCTCTGACTCCTTTAAACGAGCAATTCTTGTATATATATATAAATATATAATTGGAATCTCGGAATCGGCTCGAAATTTAGTATATAGGGGGTTTCGGGGGCGATAAATCGATCTAGCCAGGAATAATTTTCATAAAATGTTATTTTATGTGTGGTTTTTGAATTTTTTTAATACCGAGCGAAGCTCGGTCATATAGCTAGTTATTATGAATTTTGACCGACTTTTTAACGTTAAACGAGTTTACTTTGAATTTATTGACAAGTATTGCACGTAGAAAGTGTATTTTAAGCAGTTAATCCCATTAGACCTTGTTGTAGAAGTGAGTTAGTCGTGCATACAAATTATAAGTGTCAAAACAAACCTCGCTTAAGGTTCACAGATAAACCATACTTCTATTATAATAATTCACTAGCTATTTGACCGAGCTTTGCTCGGAATTCGATAAAACACGAATAAAATGACATTTTCTAAAAATGATTCCTAGCTAGATCGATTTATCGCCCCCGAAATCCCCTATATACTAAATTTCACGAAAATCGTTGGAGCCGATTCCGAGATTCCAATTATATATTTATATATATACAAGAATTGCTCGTTTAAAGATATAAGATACAGTCATACTATAACCCGATAGTAGTTATCACTGATTATGTATACATAATCCTATAGAACCTGAACGATGGACAGGTGATAGGAGAATGACGAGTGCCGTGATGTGCCCTATCGCCGCAACGCAATGGAGCAGTGTAGCTTGTTTTCTGAAGAACTATTTTGCCTAGTCTTTGCTAAAAATTATTGTTGTATGAACTCTAAACGGACTATAAGCAACGGTTCCGACTATTATATTAGAGTTTTATTATTATTATTTTTTTATCTTTATTTTTAAAGGGGTTTGATCACTTAGTGATTAAGTCCCCCGTATTACAATAATTTATTTTACTCATCTATGGGTTTTTCGCCTGTACATCTTGTTCGTATCAAGGCCAGGCTTACTGTTCATCAATTTTTTTAACCGACTTCCAAAAAACGAGGAGGTTATATGTTTGGCTATGGATATTTTTTTATTAAAAAGAATTAAGTATATATAAAATAATGAAATAATGATAATAGAATTTTGTAACTTACCAAAATAAAACGAAATATACTTACTAAGGCGGACTTGCACAGATCTGAGTTAAAGTTAACTCGTGAGTTAAACATCATGTCATCTCCATTACTCACTTGGTGAGTGAGTAGTGACAGATATGACATGATGTTAAACTCAGAGTTAACTTTAACTCAGATCTGCGCAAGTGGGCCTAATTATATTATTATTGATAACTTGACCGTGTCAAATTTTTGTATTTTATGTACCCCACACTACACCCCACATCTGTATTTTTCTCGAGGTCATGATTACTTAATTGTTTCATGTACTTACAAATATCAAATTTTGCATTACAAAATGTAAGAATTATTGTGTAAAATAAAAATATAATATCATTTTTGTTCCAGGTACATAGAGGGGTCGCAGCATACTGTCTAAAGTAAATAGATAATAATATGTATAAGTAATGTTAATTTATGTATAATATTTAATTTGAATCGCTTTTTCACTTAGACTTAGTAAAAAACTTTGAAATAAAAAAATACGGAAAAAATTATACTCGTAGTGAAGCATTTCACAATTTATGACTATTGACTACTATATTAGCATTAAAACAATAATGAAGAACAAGAATAAGAATAATATTTTTATTTTGTCACCACGCAACACATAAATATCAACAGTTTTCAAACATTTTTGCGTGCTCACAATATATCACATTATAGTGAGTGTAGAAATCTATCGATCATTAGAGGTTTCACTTCGCAAACTTGCGACTGGTTTGTGAACGAGTTTGCGGAAGAATTACGCGGGTTCACTGATAAAATTGAGTGTATAATTTGTAGGGGACGAAGCGGTCGGCATCTCATAATTAGAAAATCGCTTCTATCACAGGCCGTTACACTTGCGTACAAGCGATTAGTAGAATATTCGATTTAAGGTGACGCCGCGCTAAAGTAAGAAACCGCGTTGGATATGTTTTAGATTGCTTGTTTTCTATGAGAGGCCGGGCCGGTCTCTCATAGAAAACAAGCAATGGAACAGCAAAAAATGGAAAGGGCGTAAGCGATAAAATGGTTTTTGTCGCGTAATTTAAAAACCATAAATACATTTCATATAAGCTATGCACATATTAAAGAGTATGCTTCAACCAATTTATGTACAAATTTTCGAACCTTAAATCACTCTCCTCTGTTGGAAAAATAGGAATCCCTATTTTTACAGAGGTCTTTTCGATTGATAATTCTGTGTTATAAAAGTTGTCCAATCGTGTTATGCTATGGGCAATTCAAAGACAAAGACATGATGAATACTGACAATGAACTTTAATTTCTTAGCTTTAGTCATTGCTGAGAAAAATCGGCATCGCTACAGCCAAATTATCAAGGCGTCGCCTTAACAGCGATTAGTATAATATCGAAATTAGGCTCTACTGTAGAGCCTAATTTCGATGTATGGGAAACAGGCCCCAGATCGAGTATCAACGTTTTGCCGCACTCAGAGACGAATATTAAATATTAATTACTGTGCTTTAATTAAATAAAGAGTTTGATAAAAGCCCCCATGCATTAAATCTCTACATTAAATTGTAGTTTTTTATTTATTTATAAGTTATCACAAAATTCCCTAAGTTCAGCAGTTAGAAAATGATTCAATTTTAGACTAGATTACTGAGGCTTTGCTGCACTATCTCTTACTATTAATAGACATATTATATGAGATTTATATAATAATATTATGTCTATTGAGCTTTCATGCTTTATATCGCTCAGGTGTTTGTCTATTGAAATATCAAAAAACTTCGCTTTCTGCGCTGCTACTTTCACAGTGAACTCTATATAAGGGAAACATACACCGACTAAAATCTTATCACTTTGCTTTGTTACTCCCTGAAGATTAAGAAGACTAACTAAATTCAAATCGTTTCATGAAAATGTATTTTGTATCACACTGAGATTATTATATATCCGCAATACGTGAGATTACACCTCACACTTCAAAAACGGAAGGCGCACGAAAATTACATTACATGGAAAACTATATCTTGTATAAGTATTCCATTATTCACGACCCGTGTTTACCTTCATATTTGAAAAATATTTTCTTACTAGCTGTTGCCCGCGACTTCGTCTGCGTGGACTTCAGTTTATAGCGCGCGGTGTCAACAAAATTGGTGTCAAATTTAAAAGCTTTTTAAAACCCTGGTACCCCTTAAGAGCCCGGGTTACCCTCGAAATTCTCATACATACGTAATACCAAAATCATTTTGTCATACGAAAGTATTTAATATGTTTGAGTTATTTTTCAGCTTAAAATAGTAATTACCTAGGTTCCTGAACAAAAATTAACTTCAAAATATTTAAACACAAAAAAAAAATTTTGTGTATACATTTTTTTTACTAAATTTACTACTAAATATTTAAACACTAAAAAATAGAGTAAAACACTAAAAAATATATAAATAAATAGTAAATTTACTACAAAATATTTAAATACTAAAAAATATTTTTTAGAGTTGAAATATTTTGTAGTAAATTTAATATTTATGTATATATTTTTTAGTGTTTTACTCTATTTTTTAGTGTTTAAATATTTAGTAGTAAATTTAGTAAAAAAAAAAATTATACACAAAAAAAATTTTTTAGTGTTTAAATATTTTGAAATTAATTTTTGTACAGGAACCTAGGTAATTACAATTTTAAGCTGAAAAATAACTCATACATGTTAAATATTTTCGTATGAGAAAATGATTTTGGTATTACGTATGTATGAGAATTTCGAGGGTAACCCGGGCTCTTAAGGCGACGCCTTGATAATTTGGCTGTAGCGATGCCGATTTTTCTCAGCAATGACTAAAGCTAAGAAACTAAAGTTCATTGTCAGTATTCATCATGTCTTTGTCTTTGAATTGCCCATAGCATAACACGATTGGACAACTTTTATAACACAGAATTATCAATCGAAAAGACCTCTGTAAAAAAAGGGATTCCTATTTTTCCAACAGAGGAGAGTGATTTAAGGTTCCAAAATTTGTACATAAATTGGTTGAAGCATACACTTTAATATGTGCATAGCTTATATGAAATGTATTTATGGTTTTTAAATTACGCGACAAAAACCATTTTGTTGCTTATGCCCTTTCCATTTTTTGCTGTTCCATTGCTTGTTTTCTATGAGAGGCCGGCCCGGCCTCTCATAGAAAACAAGCAATCTAAAACATATCCAACACGATTTCTTACTTTAACGCGGCGTCACCTTAAATCAAAATACCCAAAAACAGCAGCTGTGCAGTGTGCACATAATATTTCATTTTTTTTAATTAAACTTTATTTTTACCAAATTTAAAGCTAACCATTACACAACTTTAGCTTTACCCATATACTATAGTTTATCATTGGTAAGTTTAAGGTTACGTCACTACATAAAGTACTGAGCAGTGAGTAGTGAGTTATTTAATAACGTGTACAACAATCGAAATTCGAAAGAATCGATAAATGTGACCTGACATGGTACCATGACTTATAGAAAGACTTATGAGCAAGCGATAGCGCGATGTAGGCGACTCAAAGCGCCGTCTGTTATGAATTTTTGGAACTTATTTTTAACAAATTTACGCATTTTCACCCCCTTACAATCCCTTTTTCCAGCTAAAAAGTAGCCTATGTCCTTTCTCAGGCTTTAGACTATCTGTGTACAAAATTTCATTACAATCGGTTCAGTAGTTTTGGCGTGAAAGCGAGACTATCTGTGTACAAAATTTCATTACAATCGGTTCAGTAGTTTTGGCGTGAAAGCGAGACAGACAGACAGACAGACATACAGAGATACTTTCGCATTTATAATATTAGTATAGATTTCGACAGGCAGATGCTAAGGATTTACGGTCGGTCGGTCGGTCGGTCGGTCTAATTTGCCCTTAGAAATGCCTGTACATAACACCTATGGTTCCTCCTTCACTATTACTGAAATCAAACTATGGAATGCCTTACCTAGAGACATAAGAATTGCCAAAACTTTAAGTCGGTTTAAGACCTTGGTCAAGCAACACTTTCTTACTAATTGCTAATAATACTTATTTATAATTATTATTTATCTATTGATAAAATAACACAATTACGTTTAAAAAAATGTTCCATACTTACTTTGTTATAAATTATTTATGTTGGTATGTATGTATGACGTGTGTATTTATTTATATGTATTATGTTACATTTGACATCTTTTAAGGCACATTCACCATATCTAATATATTATATGTTTCCTCTATCCGTGGTTGTCTGGAAAAAATTACTAATTAGTACAGTAATAAGGCCGCCATTATGGTGTACTTGTGTTTTAAAAATGTCTTTAAATTGTTATATTATTATGTGTGCACAATAAAGAATATTTATCTTATCTTATCTTAAAACTTTTGAGTTTTTCCGCCTTGAATTTTCGCTATAATGTAAGCTGATTTAATAGGTTTAAATAGCTATAAAAGCTCATAACGTATTTCCTCATTCGGATAGGGTATACGTGTAACATAAAGTGTTATGTACCGTTGATGAAATATTAGCCCCAAATGTCATACAAAATTAAAAAATGTAATAATAAAAATTTTTGACATGATTTCTGTTTATTCACTAGATATATTCACTAGATAGTAGGGAAGGGGAAGGTGCTAATTGTGTAGTCACTCGAGCCGTCGAGCGTCATGGAGACCTAGTAGGTTTTTCACATTAGGTAAAACGGATAAAAAAATAATGAGAGCGTTTTTTCTTTGAACTGTGGGTTCAGAAACTGCAGCCATTTTAAAGTTTTGAAAAAGAAAATATATTCAGAAAATTGCTTATTTAGGTAAATTAGATAGTGGAAAATAAAATATCTGCGAAGCTTAGTTAGGTAAATATGAAGCTTTATTTTTTATTAACCGACTTCCAAAAAACGAGGAGGTTATATGTTCGGCTGTGGATATTTTTTTTTTTTTTTTATTTTTTTTTTTTTTTTTTTTATTTTTGTATGTTCAACGATTACTCCGCCGTTTGTGAACCGATTTTCGAAATTTTTGTTTTGTTGTATTAGGTTTCACTCCAATTTGGTACCATGTTCACAAAAGTGGTGACCTGATGATGGGATCCATGAGTAATCGAGGGAACTCCTCGAAATTTATATGGAAACATATGGTGATTTTGGTTTTATGTGAAGTGTACTCAGAATATGCTACCAAAAAGTCAAATATTGGGTCAAAGTATACCATGGTTTCGAAGATGCTGAGAGAACTCCTGACTCTTTATAGATACACGTTCGGGAGTTTCGGCGTTGTTTTAAGAACAGAAAGCATATGCTACTATGCAATTCATATTCATCATCATAATCATCATCATCATCATCATCATCATCGTCGTCATCATCATCATTAAGGTCACCAATGTCTCATGGCACAGAATTAATAATAGTACAAGGCATAGGTATGGATATACTAATAATAATAATTATGTACTGTATAACAACACCTGTTTGTTTAATACATGGCGGTCGGCGCCGCAGAAGCGACGGCGTCGCCGCGCCGCCGCGCCGCGTGGCGCGTGGCGGCAGACAACAGATCGAATACTTTACTAATTACTTTATAAAATTTAAATAGACAAATAGAATTAAAATAAAGTTATTTTAAAAAGAGCATTTACACAAAACAAAGTCATTAAGTGTCTTTTTAATCAGTTATACTTATTAATCGATAGATGGCGCACTAAGTATCGATTTGAATTCTTGATTAAGCGCTTATTCCACTTATCCTAGCTAGGAAGTCCTAGCTAGGGTCCTAAAAAATTTAGTCAAGTGGAATAACATTTAGAAGCTAGGATCCTAGCTAGGATCCTAAATCGGAAAAAATTTAGTCAAGTGGAATGACATTTAGAAAGCTAGGATCCTAGCTAGGACTTCCTAGCTAGGATAAGTGGAATAAGCGCTTTACAAGAACAGAGCTGTCAATAATTATGATAATATTAAATATTATGAGTAGCTACGCTACATCCTATGCAAGTTTATACAATTTTTTATCTGATAGATCCTTCGATCGTGGAAAAACGAGACACAATAGCCTTTCTATTGTTATCTCAATCGCCGGTGACCGCTTGGGGCTTGAAGCATTAAAATTGTTAAATTACTTAGCACAATATGTTCACTTCACTGATAATATATGATTTTGTGAGTGTGAGTTGTGACTCTTGACAAATTGTAATAAGATACGTAAAATATACGCGAAGGTTTACCTACTAGTGTAACTAAAAAGAGTGAAATTATTATTATTTTTAACAAAAAATTAAAACCGACTTCCAAGGTAAAAACAATAATAACATTAATATGAACTAAAAAGTATTAAATAATTTTTACTATCTAATGGTGCCTTTTTCCGAATTCGGCTAAACCTCAACTATTTCTGTATTCAATCTTCATAATTTTGAAGTCGGTGCCAGTTCCAAAAGTTTCAAATATTCTGTCAGAGGACTGAAGATTCAGCTATCTGGTACCGACTTCAAAATAATGAAGATTGAATACAGAAATAGTTGAGGTTTAGCCGAATTCGGAAAAAGGCACCATTAGATAGTAAAAATTATTTAATACTTTTTAGTTCATATTAATGTTATTATTGTTTTTACCTTGGAAGTCGGTTTTAATTTTTTGTTAAAAATAATAATATTTTAAAATGTCCCTACAGGCTTACCTGACCTTTGAATCGTCAGTGCTTTATAGGTCTTAATCTGACAGATCCGATGACATTTCAATATAAAAAAATAAAAAAATTAACCCACCACGTGAGAAATCTGATTTCTATACCATGATAACTAGACACATGTCGGAAGCCTATACAAGCTTAATCTGACACGCTCGAGCTTATCCCGAAATCCCCTCTTCCCCTCCCCAACTAAGAGGCTCTTGATTGGCTTACGTAAAAATATTAACTAATCAAAAACACCGCTGAATATAAGATAAACCTCCTGTAAAAGTAAAAAATAAGTATCATTGATGTTGTTATAAATGTTTTTAATGGAGCTTCTTAAATGGTCTAATAAATATATTCTTGTTTATTTCTAACACTGATATTATGTAATGAAAACACGTGGATTGTCACGTGTTATAAAAATAAATACTTACTAATGGAAAGATATAAAACACTAGCTTATTAAAACAGTACTTGCCTTGTTTGGAAAAATTTGGGCAAGGTTTTTATTGGCGTATGCGCATATTTTTAAACTAGTTTATTTTATATTTGCATTTAATTTATAATCTAATAAAAGCAATTAACATAAAACACTGTTTTATTGCCTAGTAAATGAAATTCAAAATCACCAAAATGTCTTGAAATGTGTTTGTCTTTAAATAATTATATCAAAACAAACAATATCAAAAGTTTACTTTTAATATTTTATTTCATGCAAGATTCATGTAACATAATATTATTATTATGCTTGCAAACTGTAGCTTGAAGTATACCTACGTCAAAAGAGATATTTAATTTTATGCAATAACTCAAAACATTTGGTAAGTAATAATTTCAAGAAGGTATGATATTATTGTTTCAGTATAACAAGTAAAATAGGTAAGTATATGTAATTTACATAAGTATTACACAAAAAGTAAACCACAGCTAATGTTAAGTGAACATTGTGAATTGTGATGTACATTCCTAATGGCGCACTAAAACTATGAATGAGTACTAAATTATGTGTGTAATGAAAATCATGCATAATAATACCACGGTTATTATTTTAGTCATAATATTACGTGCTATTACAGTTAATAGAGTTTTAAAAAATGTACATTATATTAATATAATTTTCTGTTTAATGTATCTGCAGGCCTAGCATGGTCACCATAGAAGCGGTTTCTATCTACGGAAGAATAGACAAAGTGACAGTTAGACAAAGGAAATCCGCCATTTTGTCACGTAAATCTGTCAGTATGTCCCTTCTTTCTCATTTAATTTTCTACTGTTGTTATGTCAAGCATGCTGGTATAATTTTTACCTCAGGCACTGGCAGAGTAGAGCTACGGCCAAAAGTTGGCATTAATTCAGACAGATTCTGACAATTAATTTCTAATATTATAATGTTCAGAATGTTTTAAAACTAGATGTTCCGCAATGCTTTGCCCGTTTAAACGAGGAATTCCAAGGGAACTGCACATTTAGGCTTAAAAAAATAGCAAGGTACATAGACATGATACGAGTTGGTACGTGGTCTATTATATATATGTGTGCCGAATCACATAAAAATCGGGCCAGTAGTTACTTCAAACAAAACATAAGTAATAATAATATCTTTATAGCATTAGTGCAATTTTTACGTAACATATAATTTTCTAGTGCTGATTTCGACTTGCTATAGAGTTGTCGTAGTAGGGGGCGCGTTTTAGTGTCACATACACGCTCGGTGCAGGTGCACACAGAATGGTAATAAGATTAACGGTGCTTGTGATACTCTTTTGATTATGCCTTTTAAGCTGGCCATACACTAGCCGTCCATTTGGAGTAGTTGCAACTTGCACTTAATGCGCCACTCCAAATAAAATTCCATATTCAACAAAAACTTAATTTCTTTAAGAGAGCTGCACATCTGTAACGATACATTTTGTTGTATCATAGATAACAATACATAATATTATGACAAGGTATAAGTGTAAAACTTATAAAATGTAGAACAATTTAAAAAAAATGAAATCGCTTAGTTGCTGAATAAATTTCAAACTATTTGTTTAAGAAATTAATTATACTACATTTTGAGCCACCACTGATTGATCGAATAGCCTTTGACAGTGTTGAGTGTTCTAACAATTATTAGATGGATTTTGGATCGCGAACAAGCCATTCGGATTGATGGACGGCTCGTGTATGGCCACCTTATAGCTGATCGGAATGTTCGCAATAGATTCGTTTATAGCGACCCACGGTAGAGATATTTAATCCTTACGGCCATCCTGCCAATATAAAAAGTATGTGTGGCATTCAGGTACTGCCGCGGTAAAGCTATTGCATAGCATTTTTATCAACTTATGCAATTATAATTCGCATACGTCTTGTCGCATTAACGGCATACGGCAACGCCGGAGTGGGGGACGTTAGGTTATTTTCGTTACGGAATTTCTTGAACATTCTTGAACTGTCATATCTTGGTGAATTTTTAAGCTATCAGAGTCATTCTTTCAGCGATGTTTCTATTTTTTAAGGGTCTTTCAATTACCAATAAGAAAAAAAATTAGTCATCATGCCTATTGTTTTATAATAGGCCAAGTGCTGCGGTCAATTTGCTTTACTCTTCTAGATTAAAATGGGCTGAGGCTTCGAACATATATGTATGTTAGGGTTGCCAACCGTCCTGTTTTCCCAGGACATGTCCTGGTTTTTGTAGTGTCCTGGGACGTTCTGTATGGTTTTTCAGCAGCGTCCTGGGTTGTCCTGGGTTTCTTAATTTTAAAATTCGCGCGCCTTTTTTCAATTTTTCACGCTACTAGCGTGAAATGTGATTGTTTTAATTACTTGAATTCCATTTCATCTGTTTTCACTAGAATCTAGATATTTATTTAACTATTGCAACTCTATTAAGAAGGCGACTAACGCAAAAAATGAAACATCATCCTTCTCTCTTTACACTCATGCCCGTCTCTCATAATATGCCAGGTGAAAAACGACGACACAGAATCATCGCCAAGTTAGTTTTTTCTCAATAACTCGATAAATGATAGAATTTTATACAATGTGTTAAAATATTAACTTAGTTTAATACACGGTTACGGCAATATAATATCAAAAATTCGTGAAAATTAGATGCATCTTTGGGATTTTTTTCTATCGAGAAAATTTTAAGATGTCGTGTCTTCGCTCAAATCAAATCAAATTCTTAGAAATACAATGTAGTATCTATGTTTAGAAAATGAAACAATTCAAGGCTTATTTTCAAGTATGAAAATGAATTATAAAATCGTCAATTTTGGATTAGTCGCCCCCTTAATGCGTCCTGTTTTTATACTGAATTGTCCTGGTTTTTCCAACTTCAAATCCTGTTTTCTTAAATTTGAGGTTGGCAACCCTAATGTATGTATACAGGGTGCAATTAAACCTTCCTGCCAATTTTTTTCCAGGGCTTAGGTATCATTAGGAGGGTCCATATAACGAAAAAAAATTGGGTGTTATTTTTTTAAATTACATATTTTATCCAATTTAAAATCGTTGCAGAACGGTCACTCGCGGCGCGGGGAAATGAGTGGGGGTGACGCGGAGGGAGGCGCGTGCGCGGGGGCACGTCACGCGCGGGAGACGCGTCGAGCCCATTAATTGTAGTGTTTTTAGGATATCTTTCGGAAGCTATTTCTCAACATTTTAGTAGTTACTGAGTGACTATAAAAGAAAAAATACGTGTATTTTTTTTAACAAGGATTTATGGACGATGATGAAAATATTATTCATCTGTCCCACTTTCTTTCAATATCTAGATTCTAGATGTGTTTTATATGGTCAAAATGTATTTTTATTTGTAGTATATCATACAAGATAACACAGAACAATATTAAATATAGTATTATATTTTAATTACTCTATGTTTTTATTGCGTAACAACATTTCAGTAGTTTTTGCCATGTTTTTGCTGAGACTCAAACAATGAGATATATGCAAAATATATATTCATGATTGCAAATAAGACACCTGTTTTCCTCAAAATTGAGTTTGTACGCATTAAGATTAAATAAACCTATTCATACCGCTGAACATATTATAAACAAACCTTATTATATTGGAGGCGTGAGTGGATGAAGTGTGTAACTAACATTTGACAATTACTTTGAATACTAATAATTTGAACAAACCTTTAACCTTGTAACTTACCTACTTCATCATCTAGCTAATCTATACTAATATTATAAAGAGGTAAACTTTGTTTGTTTGTTTAATTGTAATGAATAGGCTCAAAAACTACTAGACCGATTTTAAAAATTCTTTCACCATTCGAAAGCCACATTATTTAAGAGTAACATAGGCTACTTTTTATTTTGGGAAATATAGGGTCCTGTAAGATAACTGAAATCAGTTTTTCGGAAACAACCAGAAAATTTACTTATTTTGCGTACGCTGCCTAAACTATAAAAGATAGAACCGTACAATGTTCTAAGTAAATGTAGATCTTATAAACATCTACAAAAATGTCCGCGACACACTATACCTATCTATGTCAAGTTAGGCACAACAACCATTTTTTCATACCAAAGCGGGGGTGCGCTCGCGGGAGAGGAGTTTAGATCTATGAGTAGTAGTAGTAGTAGATCTATGAGTAAATAAACAAAGTTTACCTCTTTATAATATTAGTTTAGTTTAAAAACTACTGAATCGATTTTAATAATTTATTCAGTGAGTGACATAGGCTTTATATTTTATACCCGTGCGAAGCCGGGGCAGGTCGTACTTTATATTATGGCAAAGCAACGTTTCCCGGGGCAGCTAGTACATAATATATCGGGCTATAGATAAAATCCACATTTTTTATTTCAAATCATTTGCCCGGTTCTAAGCCTTAGCCATTGTGCAAAAATACGTAAATTTTTAAATTGTTATTTACCCACTACAACCACTTATGTCTTCAATTATTTACACACACTTTAAATTTTAAGTAAACGAAGTTTTTCTTGTTTTAGTTTGACTTTTCCAACCTAGAAGCATTTCCAAGATATAGGAGAGTTGACTAATATCTAAAATATCTAGTAATCTATCGCCGAGACGAGATAAGCGAAGCGTAAGGGCACTACCTACCTTTTCTCGAAGTGTTTCGCCGTTTTTTAACGTTCATAGAATTGGTTTCCATTGTAGCAGATAGTTCATATTTTCAGGATATGATGTCATCAATAGACTTATTAAACATACAAAGTCTCAATTGAATAGCTTTTATACTTTAGATTTTATTGATATCTAAAATATACCGATTTCGTCACTGACACACTGATTGTCATCAAAATGTTTGGCTACTTCCTGAAATGCTAGAAAGCTGAAATTTGGTATGCAATCTTAGTTTAGTATAAAACCAACAAAAAAATTCATAAACTTGTAATTTTCGTCCCTCATCCCCTAAAATGGGGGTGAGTGGAAGTTGACCCTCATAGAGTTGGTTTCCGATGTGCCAGATAGTTTATATTCTCAGGATATAATGTCAATAATAGACTTATTGAACGTACAAAGTCTCAATTGAATAGGTCTAATACCTTATATTTTATTGATATCTGAAATACGCCGAAATTTGGTTATACGCCGTAAAATAAGTTTAGTAGGGGGTAGTGGAAATTTAAATGAGACTTTTACCAATTTTATGAATAAGGACATTAAAGTTTATACGGGATGGACAATAACTAAAAACTTCTTATTAAAAAATAAAAAAAAAAACACAAAAAAAAATAAAAAGACTGCCTAGCAAGTAGCAACTTGCAAAAAAGACTGAAATCCCACCAAAAACATTTCATGTAAAAGTTACCTCGACGACCACAAAAGGTTTGCCCTGTGAAAAAGACATCAGATCTAAATATGTAGAGCCAAGCTTCTGAATCGACGCGGCCTAACTCTATCGATCCTAACTACAACAAATTCTACATATCAGTAAGTATGTATGGCTTGGCTGTTTCGTTACTTACTTCACATCAGAAACTAAATATTCGCCTCATCTCTACGACGACGGTAGCGAAATAGCGAAGCCAAACTCATTGACGACCTCTGTGGCTCAATTGGTTGAGTGTGTGGCAGCTCAAGCCGGGGGTCGTGGGTTCGAATCCCGCCGACGAAACAAATTTTTCAATGTTCCCGGGTCTGGATGTGTATTAAATATGTGTATGATATAATAAAAATCTTAAATATATGTATAGTATAAAAGTATTAAATATATTTCCGTTGTCTGGTACCTGTAACAAAAGTCCTTCAGGTACTTAGCACGGGGCCAGACTGACGTGGTGTGAAGCGTCCATAGATATTATTATACATACTTACTGATATGTAGAATTTGTTGTAGTTAGGATCGATAGAGTTCGGCCGCGTCGAATCAGAAGCTTGGCTCTACATATATAGATCTGATGTCTTTTTCACAGGGCAAACCTTTTGTGGTCGTCGAGGTAACTTTTACATGAAATGTTTTTGGTGGGTTCCTTTTCTTTCCTAAATAGTCGTAAATGTGATTTTTTGTGCTTAAAGGGTATAAAGTTTAAAGTCCTTTGCTGTCTGAAAACTATAGGCATAGGGGTGATATCAATTATATCTTGCTCACGCGCCATTAAGTGGTTTCCTTACACCTTCAATCACATTAAACCACTGTTTTGTTGCTCTAAACTTGTATGTTCAATAACTCAAAGAAAATCTAAGAAATTAGAACCTAAGTAGCATCTAGAGTCTGAACGCTATACTAATTTATTAAAAAATTGTAATCAAACATAAAGTGTCTGTAAATGGAAATAATTTTTAAAAATCTGGAGATATAATCAGCACTTAATAATAATTGGTAGTCTTAGGGCCTGTTCGACCATTTCCTGATAAAGTGCCGGATAAGCTATCCAAAACTTTTGACAGATTCTCCATACTCTATCTGTCAAGTTAAGTAGTGGATAGCCCTTAGGTATCCATTAGACGGTAGGTTTTGCTGTCAGTTTTACCACAGTCATGACTGTGACTGATGGATAACCTACCGTGTAAGAGCGTGACTGACGGTTGCATGAAGCTGATTGATGAAAATCTGGATATTTTGATTTTTGCTTCATGCAACCATCAATCACGAATTCTGAGAGAGTTTTGTCACATCTGACAAAATTGGAAACAAATTAGAAACGTATACCTTTGAAAATTTTGGCTTTGACTGACATAAACTGAAGAGAATTGAGTGACCGTCTAATAGCGTCCGTCAGTCACCATCAGTCAAACATAATTCATGACTGACGGAATTGACTGACGCTTGCATGCCCGTGTAATGGATGCCTTAGAAAATGTAGTAGGTATGAACCATCGAAGAAATTATTGATTCAATAGGCAGATGACCTACGTCATGTCCATGGGTGTATATAAGGGGGGTGTCCTGGGGGTCCGGACGCCCCCATTACTATCCATCTTTATTGATTCAATAGGCAGATGACGGACCTACGTAATGTCCATAGGTGTATATAAGGGGGGTGTCCTGGGGGTCCGGACCCCCCCCCCATTACTATCCATCTTTATTGATTCAATAGGCAGATGACGGACCTACGTCATGTCCATAGGTGTATATAAGGGGGGTGTCCTGGGGGTCCGGACCCCCCCCCCCCCATTACTATCCATCTTTATTGATTCAATAGGCAGATGACGGACCTACGTAATGTCCATAGGTGTATATAAGGGGGGTGTCCTGGGGGTCCGGACCCCCCCCCCCATTACTATCCATCTTTATTGATTCAATAGGCAGATGACGGACCTACGTCATGTCCATAGGTGTATATAAGGGGGGTGTCCTGGGGGTCCGGACCCCCCCCCATTACTATCCATCTTTATTGATTCAATAGGCAGATGACGGACCTACGTCATGTCCATGGGTGTATATAAGGGGGGTGTCCTGGGGGTGCGGACCCCCCCTCCATTACTATCCATCCTTATACTTGTCCAATCGACAATAATATATTATGTACCTCGCCGATTAAAATCGGTGCGGTACATGTATTTTAAAAAATATTTTTGATTTCCTAAACACGTTTCTTATTTGTTGCTGCGGAATCCTTCATGGGCGATTACAACTCGCACTTGGCCGCTTTTTACGTTAGGGACCCCTCCCTTATCAAAGCTCCATTGATACGCCCGTGGTCATTACGGGTGTCAAATTGGTCAAATGTCAATAGGTACAAGGCGTGACCTATCGGCTGGATTTGACATTAGTCAAACCCAGCCTAGACGTAATAGATCTCTGTTAATCTACGAATAATAAAACCTTAGGAAACCTAACTCCCATACTAATACAGTTTTAAATTTGGTTCCATTTGAACTGCCATGTAACGTCAGTCTTTATACCGCTCAAGGTCACCTAAATATTGCAAATGTATGAAAAGTGAACCTAAGGTACACTTTTTTGACAAGTATTTTGGAGCATGTTTTTTGACGAAGTTACTCTTCCTTAGTTTTTATTATTCGTAGCTGTTAATACATTAATTATACATGTCTTTGGTTAATACAGACCGAATTACGTTGGTCCGCCATCTGCCTATGGATCAACTTCTCTGATGACCATCATTATTATTATTAATTACTACCAAAATATCATAATATTCACCGTACAAACATTGAAAACGAAGTTAATAGCTAAAATATACAACAGTATCAATTTAACTTAAAATTAAACTGACTTGTTCGAACAGTACCAATTGACCCACCTAGAACTGCAAGTTGCAATAAATACCAAACACATAATTAAAATGTTTAAACTCGATTACTGGAACTTGCATACAGTAACATACGTGGGACCCGATTCTGGTAAATAGAATTGTTTCGTTTCGACTGCAACAACGCAAAAAGTCGTAACCCATGTTTTGGGTAAAATTGGTCTTGATTCATTTTTTTTACAAGTGCCACATAACCATAACATCCAAATTACAAATATTATAAATTTATAATATATAATTATGTAATGAACGTGAACGTAACATGTAAGGCTTGTCTAACTTAAAATGACGCGCCCCTCCCTCGTATTCACAGTACAAAAATTTTCATATTTTAAATCAACTAGTGAAGTGGTGGGACGCGCCATTTCAAATTAGACAAATTCTATTATCTTATATATAAAATTCTCGTGTCACAATGTTAGTCCACGAACTTCTCCGAAACGGCTTTACTGATTTTTACCAAATTTTATATGCATATTCAGTAGGTCTGAGAATCGGCTACTCGGTACTTTATATATTGATAAGTGCATTTCTTGAATAAATAATAGTAAATTATTACAACCTGAGACTGACGGCGACCATTGTTTGTGCGACAGGATAGCGATCGACGTTGCTATGGTGACATTCTTATTTAGTCACTTCAATAAAATAATATGGTAAATATAATATTATTATGGCAAAGCAACGTTTGCCGGGACAGCTAGTGATAATATAGTTATAGATATTACTGAAATAAATAAAATAATTTTATGTGCATTATTCGTTCCATGCATACATATTATAATGACGTAATGCACAGCAAAGACTCGCCCTCCAAAAAAATAGTGTCTTTGGCGTTACGACCTTTTGTTTAGTCGCCTAACGCCTTCTCATGTTTCACGCGTGAGTGAGAGCGTTTACAGACGAACGACACTTGTCGACGGCAGCCATCGACTGAGGAAGACAAGTCTCAAAAAAAATATGAAAAAAAATCAGCGACTGCCGTCGACGCGTGCCGCCACGCGCGACGACTGCTGTCGAAGCGTGCCGTCGACAAGTGCCGTTCGTCTGTAAGAAGCCTGACACACTATACCTCGCAATTGAAGCGACATTCGAAGACTGAGAATTGGGCCCGTGTCAGGTGCCCTTACAGCTTATATCGGGCGCTCGCCTTGGGCGCGGGCGACGTACTACTCGAACGTTCTAAAAGTTCAAGGATGTTATATTGATTAGAAATGTCCCCGCAGCAGAATATGTGGACGAGGTCTGCTTGCACCACAGCGTTATATATTTCACCTCACAAATACTAATGATAAAGCTTCTAGCTGTCTATCTGTTTATCCTTAGATGTATTCTCTGTAATTACGCAAACGCAAAGGATTTTGATGCGGTTTTCTTTAAGAGTAATTCCAGAAAATACAGGCGTGTAACTCATTTATAATGTAGCAGAAAACAATGGAAATAAAATAAGAAGATTTTTGAAATATTCAAAATTTTAAGGAATTTTAATTAACAAATACTTCAGCAATTAATACTTCAAAAAATTAAATGTGAAAATAATTTGTACGAGCTAAAATATTCAAATCTCTTAAGCTGTCCAGTAATTGTTTCACTTGTTATACTCATTCAAAGGACGTTTTATACATAAACCTAAAACCTGGTCCTGACACCGAAATGCTATCAAAATACCAATGCCGCGGGCTATCCTCGTCCTACGTGTTAGTATTCACCGCGCATCCAGCGATGGAGGTCTTCAATGACAGACTTCACGAGTCAAGAGGAAAATGACACAATCGCCCACTTCCGAACAATTATCCTAGGTCAATCTCGTTTAAACGACTGTAAAGCCGTGCCGACACGACCTATTACATGTAAAGTTAACGATAACGATCGTTAACGATGTAACGTTAACGATAAAGGTGCAATATGTAACGAGATTAACAAGCCTACTAATACAAGTTTATCACCGATCTAACGCTATTGCTTTTTTGGGGTCTCCTATTGTTTTTTTTTTGGTCAGGTATCACATACCTAAGTCAATATTATGTTTTAGCAATGATTTTTTCTTATACCTACTTGTCTTTAGGTCCTAAGGATTTAGTTGATATAATATTATATAATAAGGGTTGATGAATTCCAAAGAGAGGTAACTTTAACAGCCCTAAATGTCACATGACACATTGATTTGACACAGATTACAGCTATGTTTATTATAACAACATGTCGTAAAAAACAAAATTCACAACTACAACGCAAAGATACATTATCAGCTACAAAATGATGCTGCCCCTTTATATTTGTAGCAATCATTGTTTTGAACTGATTCTGTTCGCTGCATGGGTAAAATATAATTATCACATAATCCAAAAACATTAAAGAAGCTTTAAGCTTATACGAAGCTACAGTGCTCGACTTTGTAACTATGCTCGTGAGTGTGAACCCGGCTTAACGCGGAACATATCAGGCAATGACATCAGATACATGACTTTCGATGAAGGTCGTCCTTTCTTATTTAAATGATATAACGATTATGCCAATCTAATGTTTCCAATAAATCATAACTTAGTGGCCAATAAATTAACTGGGCCAAGGCGCTAGTCAATAGATTATTATTATTCTTTCTAGAACAAAATATTACCTGTAGAAATAATCCTTGTGTCAGCCGCACGTATAGCATACGATGAATCGTGATGAATCTTAGACAGTACGATATCTCTACTAATATTGTAAGTGGGAATTTATTTTTGTTACTTCTGACCTCCTAATATATTTGTCCCAAGTTCATGACTATCGACAATAGTAATTTTCACTCCTAAAAACTCATGTTACGTCAAAAAACTTTTGTTATTTTCGCACTCAGTGTTTACTTAAATTCGGCGAATAATAAAAACTAAGGAAGAGTAACAATATTCACACGTATTTTGATTACGTACGTTTCTATGACTTTTCAGGGGATTTTCAGTATTTTCCGGGGCTTCCTGATGAAAATGTATTGTATTGATGTTTATGTTCATACTTTGTTTTATTGCCACTCAGCGCATTTGTTGACTTAATGTTTCTGAGTTGTAAATAAATATTGTCATTTTCACATCGAGCCGTTGCTTACACGGTATATAGTTTGTACCACAGACATAGACTGTGGCTTGTACCTACTATGCCAACTACGATCGCGGTAGTTATCTCTTACATATAAAATTCTCGTGTCACAATGTTAGTTACCGTACTCCTCCGAAACGGATTTACTGATTCTTACCAAATTTTATATGCATAATATAACATATTCAGTAGGTCTGAGAATCAGCTACTGGAATCAGAACAAATGCACTTATCAATATAAAAAGTAGGTACCTACTTTTTATATTGATAAGTGCATTTGTTGAGTAAATAATAATAAATTATTACAACTCGAGACTAACGGCGACACTTGTTTGTGCGGCGCGCGATAGCGATGGACGTTGCCATGGTGCCATACTTATTTAGTCACTTCAATAAAATAATATGAGCGAAATACTTTTATTAATTATATAATATTCTGTGCTGTTATATAAATTACTATCTTTCATTTTTTGTAAAGTATTTCATTTTTTATTGAACGCGTGTGGTGTTGTTGCTGAACCCTTTTAGCATGGCTGGATTAATTGTGTTAAAATTTTGTGTACTTAAGCTACGGGTTTGAGAATCGGCTATCTAATTTTTAACTGACTCCCAAAAAGTAGGAGGTTATATTATAGGTATTCGTCTTCATAACTGAAGTAATATTTTAGCGGACCAAAAAATCATTCCTAAATCATGAAATTTTATTTAATTTGATTTAATGATTTTATCATTATGTAAATGTACGACAACTACTCGCTTGGTCGGAAGTTCCAGAGGCTCTCAAACATTTCCTCACAAAGTATAATTCCATCAGCTAGTAACGTTATATTGATACTTTTAATGAAAATGTTGAACAAAACGAGATTTTAATATAAGTCCATTTATATTTAAAGAATTTTAGAAAGGATTGTTAATGTATGTCGGGTCGAAGCATAATATTATAATATGAGGTTCCTATATCCTTTCACTTAACATTTCGTGTCTTTGCCTGTATCTCGGCTTGAAAAAGTTCATCAAGCATGACGTAATTTTACAGAGGCACGAATTCAGGATTATCAATTTCGGCAGGTAACGGTGACATTTCTATATCACTAGGTATAATTTATGTTGAAGTACCTAATGTGATTATTCAAGTATTTTTTATAAAATAAAAACATAATATTATTTATAAAAGACAAGGTAGCATTAATATACGTATTTATATCATTATTTCACAACCTAAATATCGCTAACATAAGCACATACTACACTAACTATAATGTTAGCGTAGTGTTGCACGGGATTCGAGAAAAATGGTTAAAATAAAAAACAAAAGCGGAGATTACTGCTATAAAACATATTTATACACTTTGCCCTACACTAAATATTTTTAATAAAATTACATCTTACGGGGCGACAAGTGTTCGTTAGGCTAATATAAATCAACAAGCGGTTGTTTTTGAGTACTCTGGTGTTTCCTCCCAAAGTTTTTGGGCCCAATGGGCCCAATGACCAGATATGAATTTTTAACATTTTTTCATCTGGTGATTGGTCCCAAGCAATTATTTTTATGACTTTTGGGTTTATGTCCGTAGGGCTAGCAAAAAAGTTGTAGATTTGAATAAAAACAAAATAATGTATTCATACACTTTGTATGAAAACATTTATTACACACTGAATGAGTATAATATGACATTAAAAGAAAATCAATGGACATGGTATAATAATTTACATCTCTTATGACATAAATAATAACAAAAGTACCTATTTTCTAGATAATCTAATTATATTATTATTGTATAGTTATTTCAGTTTAAAATTTGTTTATAATTATTATTTTTATATAAAGCTTATATATTATTTATTTCATTTATTGGCAAATTATACAGCATGACTGGTGAGACATGTTCAATACTCGAGGACGTGATATTTGGCTATTATATTAGTTGAAAAAAAAAAAATATAAAAAAGTATTATCAATTGATCACTGAGTAAATGTAGCTTAAAGTTAAATAATCATTTACTCAACGCATGGACACCGGGCGCGGGAGGGGTAGCGCGCGGCGAGGGGCGCATGCTGCCGCGCCGGCCGCATATAATTTACTAAGTGTCCATGATTCATTAACTTATTAGGTAAATTTTGTCAAAAATTAAGTACCTAATTTTATTACATAATTACATTGAGAATCGAGTACCGAGTACTCTCATTAAGTATTGAAAGTGACTCACCAGTCATGCTGTATATAAAATTATTTGTAAAATAACAACTAATGAATTAATTATAACATTTTAAACTTTCGCGTTGCATTATAATTAAAACTTATTAATCGGGACTTAACGCGACTTATTTAAATACTACTACGAGTACATACTTTTTCTCGATATTTCGGCCGTGTTGCAAATGAATTAATTAATTTTATATACTTAAGTAAGTTTAATTTAATTGCGCGCCATTGTTATGACAGAATGTTAGAACTATATTTAGATAATAAGACCTTTATAATATTATCAACAACGTTCTGGCAATGAAGACATTTGAATTTGAAAATGAAAAATATTTTGTATGACGTACTATGACAACTTTATGCCATTAGGTGCAAGCAGTTATAACCCGACCGAATTTTATTTATGATTTGAATAAAAAAAAAACTTCCCAAGTCTAATAACTCCCACACCGGTTTCGGTGACGGTGGCCGGTTTCATTGAACCAGGCCAGTTACGCAGTTTTTATTAGTTTAATTTAGTATGACGCCTACGCGCGGTAATCGTGCATTTTTCCGAAATAAAATGTCCCTATGTCGTTTCCCAGGACTCAAAGTATCTCCATGCCACAGCCAAATCCGTTCAGCGGTTTGGAATTGAAGAGGTAATAGACAGACACACTTTTTATAATATTAGTACGGATGACGTGTACTCATTACGATTCTTATCACACGTGATATTATTTAACAATACCAGTCGGTGCGGTTCGAGGTGGTATGAGCATGGCGCCATCCGGTCACGACTTTAATCCCACTTGAAGAGTGTTACGTAAACGTAGATAACGATCTGCGTTCGTATCATCAAAGAAATTAATTTGCAGATGAGCAGGCTTAGCATGGTCATCATAGAAATGGTTTCTTTCTACAGAAGAATAGACAAAGTGAGAGATAGACAAAGGAAATCCGCTATTTTGTCACTAAAATCTGTCAGTATGTCCATTCTTTTCCGTTTCTAATGTTGTCATGCCAGGCCTGCTGGTAGGGTTATGGTTTATGTCAAAGCCAGTGCCGAAATTATATTTTTTACGCCCCATGTAGAGATAAACTACGATAACATGGCGCGCCCCTCCAAATGACTGTTTCAATGTGTGTAATCACACCCTTTTGAAAGAGTTTGTATGTAGTAAGTATTCAACCAATCAACCAGTACTCGTAATATTTCACATGTCACTTATTACCAAGATTTGTTGGTCAGCCAATCATAACTAGCCGACCGCGCAAGACAACGCACTTCAAACGTTTTGACAACGCATTTCAAACTTTTTGAATTTTGGAGGGGCGCGCCATGTTATCGTAG
Source organism: Lysandra bellargus (assembly GCA_905333045.1). Classification (NCBI taxonomy): domain Eukaryota; kingdom Metazoa; phylum Arthropoda; class Insecta; order Lepidoptera; family Lycaenidae; genus Lysandra; species Lysandra bellargus. The sequence continues at coordinate 6,120,316 of HG995323.1, forward strand.
TTTATCTCTACGTAAGAAACTCGCACGGTCTATTTATAAATCTGAGGCTGGTCAAAGTCAGCTGGCAGATCGCGAATAACGGCCTAAGAGCCAGTTACAGCCACACTTTCGTCATTTCATAAAAGCTGAAAGTTTTCCTGTACATGACCCCTGTAGAAGTAAGAACGACCAGCAGCTATAGAGTTTCGGTTGCGTTTACTCTAGGAGGTAACCGGTAGCTCTACCATAAGTTTAAAGCTAGTTTTTAATTTTTATCGACACTCGATACCGACTACTTAAATTTTTAGTATGGCAAATTTTACAGCGCCTCTAGCGGTCACTTGCGGAACTAAAATCGCCATACTAAAAATTTACGTAGTCGGTATCGAGTACCGTATCGACAAAAATTATAGTTTTAAACTAATTGTAGAGCTACAGTAATAAACAGGTGTACCTACTTTATTTTGAACTCCACAAGAATTCGTTCAACTTTTCTTCCAATTTCTGTACTTTTTAAACCCTTAAAACCTGCAGGGTAGGTACATTATTTTAAACAATATTGAGTGGACTATTTGTTATTTTATCAGGAAAACTGCCACACTCAAAGACATTTAATGATGATTGAACTTAAATTTAATGAAGAATTTGACAGATATAATGTACTAGTTGATGCCCGCAACTCCGTTGCGTCAAAACTCGTTTATCGCTCGGGAACCGTACATTTTTCCGGGATAAAAAGTATCCTATGTCCTTCCCCGGGACTCAAAGTATCTCCATGCCAAATTTCAGCAAAACCGGTTCAGCGGTTTGGGCGTGAAGAGGTAACAGACAGACAGACAGACAGACAGACGGACAGACAGACAGACAGACAGACAGACACACTTTCGCATTTATAATATTAAGTATGGATATGGATTGGGCTTATGTCAAAATATTCTTTTAATTAGGTTCAGTTAATTAATATTCGTCTCTGACTGCAGGAAAAAGTGTAAATGAAGCTTGCTAACCGCGTTAGCGCATCAATAGTTACAAAATAGTCATTGGCGTGAAATTGCTCGATCATTGAATTGAAAATTGAACCATTGTGCGACAGAAACAAGTTATTTTTATGTCAACCACTGTTGCTGTCACGCGACACGTTCTTCAAGGTTAATCTGTGTCACGTCTTCGAGGTGCTTGCTGCATGCGGCCTACTTCCAGAGTAGATAGAACTTAAAGTTAGTTCTGTTTACTCTGTTACAGCCTTACCAAATATCATCAAAATGGACTTTTCCTATTTATCGTGAAGAGGTAATAATATATAGATACACTTTTGCAGTAATAATAATTACTTATTATTTATTAATGTGAAAGTGTGTGTGTGTCTGATCGCTTCACGATTAATCGTATAACTCGATTTTGATGATATTTTGTACAACGATCTGAAAGGATATAGGATGAGTCCAAAATATTAATATTGTTACGTGCTAGGGTTCGAGGATTCGGAGAGAAAGACCTGGTGACTCTCTTGAAGACTTTATTCACAAACACTAGCTCACACAAATCACTAAGTCCAAACACTAAGCACTAGATCCAAATCACTGAGCACTATCACTGTCCTAGGTCGTAGCCGAGTCGTTAGTTCACTATCACAATCACTATTGATCACTTGTTCTCACTATTGAAGTCGCCTTGATGATCGCTCGGATCGAACTGCGTTGACTGCCGGCTTGTTTACCTTTTATATGGCCCGCGTCGAATTCTGGAGCGTTCTATTTTGGATTGTTTACGTAAACACGCAATTCACATAAACAAGGGTTGCACTTTTCTAGAAAGTACGCGCAACTGTCGCGCGCAGGTAAACAACTGCCCGTATCCGTAACAATATGTTCAGATACCATGCGAAAAACATCAAATGGGTTCAGTAGTGCAAGAGTCAATAGGCAGGTGCACATTTTAGCATACATTATTAGTATGGATCCATTTAGTTTAGAAACTTAAATATAGTAGGTAAGTACATGTCCTTTTTAACCGACTTCCAAAAAAACGAGGAGGTTATATGTTCGGCTGTGGATATATATATTTTTTTGTATGTTCAACGATTACTCCGCCGTTTGTGAACCGATTTTCGAAATTTTTGTTTTGTTGTATTAAGTTTCACTCCAATTTGGTACCATGTTCACAAAAGTGGTGACCTGATGATGGGATCCATGAGTAATCGAGGGAACTCCTCGAAATTTATATGGAAACATATGGTGATTTTGGTTTTATGAGAAGCATCCTAAGCATATGCTACCAAAACGCAAGATTTGTGTAATTTGATTGATGATTTGTGATTTGTGTTTGTGTATTGTCTCGTCTCGATACATTGCAATACTGCCGGCCTATGCTATGCGCATTGTAATGCTCGATTCTTCTCCCTCTCCAATGTAATGCTCGACTCTGTAACGTTACATTACAAGCGAATGCTCCCGGTAAGGAAGCACCTTTACTGTAATAAAATGAAGATTTTGGCTTATGTACCCCGTATATTGTCAAACTCTTCATTAAATTGAAGTTTAATCATCATTTATTGTCGCTGAGTGTAGCAATTAATTTTCAATATTTAATGAGCCTATACAAGTTAACACTTGTATAGGCTCATTAAATATTGAAAACAAGTCGACCTAAGTGGCTAGATTTCCCCGGAAGCTGCTCGACCGAGTAAGGCTCATAAGGTGATAAGGCCGTACCTTTTTTGTCTAGGAAAAGAAGGGTTGGACTCAAAGAGTGCCGGCTGAAGCGTGAGCGAAACAGCCGGAGCAGGCAGGTGTCTTCAGTTCTGACACGAGGTTTAATCTATCAAAAAAGGCGCAGAATACCTATCGCTATTCGCTAAAGAACATACTTTTAATTAAAATAAGTTTGAATGTGAGATAATTGCCAGGTTTCTGAGATTTGTTGACAAGAGTTTAACTTTTCGACAATTACAATGCAATGCTGATTACTGTTCACTTTTTTAGGCAAGCCAATCAAAAGCATAAGTGAACATGGGTGCCGGCAGGGGGGTGCCAGGGGGTGCACTTGCATCCCTTGGGAATCTCGGGATCAACAGGAATTATTGAAATAAAAAGCTGTCTTTAACCCGTACAAAGATAGTTCGTAATGTTTCGGTACTAAATGTTGTCTGTTGACGTAAATAGACAGTCACTGTTGTTCGTAAAAAGTAAAAAGAAAAGAAAAGAAAGGAAACTTAAATCTGTACCCCTTGGAAATTATTTCTGCCGGCGCGGCGCCCATGTAAGTGAACAGAATAAATGCCTGTCTAAAGTCCTCAAAAACTGGCCATTAGTGATCTATAATTCTATATATCAAATTGATGGCCTCGAACATGGCAATTTGTTACTCGCCATTGTATAACTTATAAATACGAGGAATAAAGTGCAATTCATTGAGATGTATGTAGTAAATAATAATATCTATGGACGCTTCACACCACCTCAGTCTGGCCCCGTGCTAAGTACCTGAAGGATTTGTGTTGTAGGACATACATGTATTTAAGATTTTTATTATATCATACACATATTTAATACACATCCAGACCCGGGAACATTGAAAACTTTTTTGTTCCGTCGGCGGCATTCGAACCCGCGACCCCCGGCTTGAGCTGCCACACATTCAACCAATTGAGCCACAGAGGTCGTCATACATCTCAATGATGCAATTTATATAATAGTACACCGTACACTTGTTTAGTCAAAACTCATAATAAGACCTTCTTCAACAGCTGAGTCTTCGCCACTCACTCCGACACTGGTAACTCAACAAGGTGCCATTGACAAGAAGAAGAATAAAGTGCAAACTGCGTAGAAATTTTCTACCGGAAGTAAGTGACAGCGGACGTGCGCGTGGCCATGAAGCTAGAGGGCAGGACAAAACTATGTTAGTATGTTACGTTGCAGACTACATTATGTTGAGTAAAGTTGCTATTCTAGTTTGTAAACTATTAAATTGTACGCAACGGCTGTTTCAATATTACGAGCTAAAATCACGACATAAAAGAAACAAAGTGCCTTACTGCTATCTATCTTTTTAAACTACGTCATGGATTTTGTTGTGCTTAGATAAAGTGATTTAATATTATTGTATATTATGTTTAATACTTCAGAATTGTGTAATGGATTAAACATCCTGCATCTAACGATGTTATAGTACAATAGTAGATCTTGATCGGTCGGTCTTCCTTTGTGGCTGCCAATCATTATTACTACAATAACTTTAGTGTAGAGAAAATTATATGATAGTAGAAAACATTAATAGAGTTTTTAGCGAATCCGCAAGAAAATGGTCCCGAGTGAGACCTAGAATTTTTTATGATAGAATTTCACGCTAGAAATTATAGTCTCAGCTTTTTTGCCTCACCTCGGATCGGATTCATAGAAAATAAAAAAAAAAATTAAATGATTCTGTGCCTAGTTAATTTCATTAAAGTATAGTAAACCTATTCGTTGGTTTAGGTGCCACGGCCTAAGTGGTTTGGTTACATAACGTCACCACGACTCTCGTGCATAAGGAAATGTTCACCGGAATTGATTTTTAACTTTGTTACTTACCAAACAATGTAACACCCTTGTAAGTAACAATTATTATTATTACTTACCTTTTTACCTCAGTCCTCTTTAATGTAATTATAGATTTTAATGGAGGAAAGCCTACCTTATTACATTTTACTTCAAGGAAAATGTAATAACTAATAATAATATAGGCTTTTCCTGTATATAAACTTTATATAAAGGAAAAGCCTATATTATTTCAATCGCAATTCGCATCCTTTATATTATAAAGGATGCGAATTGCGACGTCGCAAAAAACATGATAGTGAAAATATTATTATTGTTAATTTTATTGTTTACGTTCCTTTTAACCCCTAATTCACTAACACCAAAATTTTAAACGGCCATAATTCAAAAGTCTTAGCAGCTAGTTTTCCCCACGTCTCAGTACCTTCATGTACACTACGCGGGCGACATGGTGCCGCGGCCGAGAGGATGAGTGCGTACATACCATATTTGGTGAGTTATTACGCCGAGTGAGTCCCAGGGACTCATACTAGTGAATCACGTTATGATTATTTTTATGCATTAAAGTATTGAAATGTTGATTTTTCACCGTTATTATAATTTAAATTATGTATGCTTTATTTTTCTGTTGTACAATTGTAAAATGGCTCCAAAATACTTGACTTATCAATCTAAAAGAAGACCGAGCAGATTCCATTCTGGAAGCCTGGCTTCACATAAAAACACACACGTAAATACACAAATACACTAGCACACACTTAAACGATTTTGTATGATTGAGTAGAGTTTTTAGGATAAATATTATTTTATTGTTTGTTTTGTTTTGTTTTCATAGTAAGTTTGTAGATATTAGTTGAAATGAATTTATACTTTTGTCTTTTTGCATGAGTTTGAAGATAATTTCCATTTAGTTGTAACTTAATAATGTATAATATAGGTAATAAGCTAAAGCTATTTCTATGCACATTTAAATATGGAAGAGCGTAGTTGCCTGATACAGGCTAATGCCTACTAGGTGACTTCAATCTTGCGTCTTACCAATGTAACTGATATATAAGAAATAAAGATTATTATTATTATTATTAAGAAGATCTGGACGAAAAAATGACGCTCCTGAAGATGTGAGCCACCCTGAAACAAGTTAGCTAGGAGCGAAAGTATTACTATTTATGCCACTACAAAAAGAGAACAAAAACTGCTCATCTGTGCACAAAATGTTTGAATGTTTACTTGCTCAAAAAAGATATGCCGATGTAGCTTTTAGATCGTGGTAGAAACCCATTGCACGTTTTTTTTTTTTCTTTGTATAGAAGCATCCATTAATGTTTATTTTATTTTATTTCTTGTACCTTTATTGGTTCAAAAACGTTAAGTTCTTTTTATTTTTTAGAATATTTGTTATTCTAGAGAAACCTGAATAATATCATGGTTTTAAAAGACTTACACTTAAATGCCTTTTCTTTAATTTTCAAGAGGATCTCAGAAGTTTGATTAATTTTGTTATTTATTCTATAATTTATTAAGTACTTAAGAAGATTATTAAACAAAATGTTGATGAAATTTGTTTCATTTCATAAAAACATACTTTAAAAATATGTGAGTCCTAGGGACTCATAGAAGGTATTTACGTGAGTAAATTTCACCTAGTGAATTGAGGGTTAAATGTAATTGAATGATTCAGTGTTTTAATTTATTGAATACTTAAATTTTAGTGCTTGTTGCTTTAAATGTGGATACTAAAGGATTTCTGCAATTAATAAGAAAGGTTGATACTATCTTCGTTTTTAATGGCCTCCATCAAGAAAGTATGTAAGGAAATAATATAATTGAATTAAAAAACAAAATAAATCTTGCATATATTCATTAACTGAATGTAAGTAAGATTTACTTTGTTTTTTAATTTAATTATATATATTTAATTGCATATTAATTTTAAAAAAATTCGACCGCTCCGCGTTAAATCCACAATGGACCAATACCTACAATAATAAATAATTATTATCAACGCAACGTATAGTACAGCGTCACAAGTCACAACTCACAAGTCACAACATTCGTCTATGAATCTATGATTGGTCGGTCATCCCATGATCGTCAATAAAACCCACCACACAGCTTCGCAAATATTATGGCAATCATGGCTTATAACCTTAGACCAAATAAATTTATTGTTCTACTAGCTGTTGCCCGCGACTTCGTCCGCGTGGACTTCAGTTTATAGCGCGCGGTGTCAACAAAATTGGTGTCAAATTTAAAAGCTTTTTAAAACCCTGGTACCCTACTGGTACCCCTTAAATCAAAATACCCAAAAACAGCTGTGCAGTGCGCACATAATATTTCATTTTTTTTTAAATTAAACCTAAAGCTTATTTAGCCCCCCCCCCCCTTACACAACTTTAGCTTTACCCAAAAACTATATTTTAGCATTGTGAGTTTTTCATTGTCGACGTGTTTAACAATCGAAAGAATCGGAAAACGTTGCTCAAAATGGTACCATCTCTTATAGAAAGATACATGAGCAAGCGATAGCGCGATGTAGGAGACGCACGGCGCCATCTATTATGAATTTTTGGAACTAACTTAATTTGAACAAATTTACGCATTTCCACCCCCTTACAACCCCTTTTTTCCGGTTAAAAAGTAGCCTATATCTTTTCTCAGGCTTTAGACTATCTGTGTACAAAATTTCATTACAATCGGTTCAGTAGTTTTGGCGTAAAAGCGAGACAGACAGACAGACAGACAGAGATACTTTCGCATTTATAATCTATTCATTCATTCATTACAATCGGTTCAGTAGTTTTGGCGTGAAAGCGAGACAGACAGACAGAGATACTTTCGCATTTATAATATTAGTATAGATAACAATAGTTGCCATAATAATTATTCGCGACATACATATTATTGGTCCCGCGTGGAAAGAAGTTTTTAGAATTCACATGACGCAAAATTGAAAACATTATATTAAAAGGTAAACAATTATAATATTTTATCGTCTGTGCAAAGTAAATACCTAAATGCAGCTTGCAAGGCTGCAACATTACAATATCAAAAACTTTTTTTAATGCTCACATACTTTATTTACAATCTTTGATTAATTTAATAACGTGACAGTACCTAAAAGATCTAATGTTTTTTAAGGAAACTAAAATATATAGAAGCGGAAAATGCCTCAATTTATTCGCTCGAAACAATTGCTATGAATTATTTAAATGCACGGTAAATAGACGTGCCTGATAGCAGGAAAACTTTGAATTACTCTGTTACCTTTTCTCGGTTACCGTTCGCGGGTTATGAGTCCGTATACGAAATTTTTCCGATTTTGCCGAAATTGCAAAGGTTCGCTACAGAAATATTATAAGGTTTTTTCCCCTTATTAGACTTAAAAAATATATTTTAATTATTAGATTTAAAATATGTTTAAGCGCGGAAAGCCGACTCGAACTTGCGGCGAGTAATATAATGTGAGATTTAGGTTGTTTTGAATCGTGTTTTTTTTGGCACAATTTGTTTTTTTTTTTTCTTTTTTCTCGAATTGGATAGAATTTTATCTATAGATTATTTCTGTCGTTTTCTTTTTATGAATTACAGCTCCAATTTGCCGAAATTAACAGCAATTCTTTGCCCATTTTCTCTAAAATTTTGCCGAGTTACATATTTTTTAAATCAACTATTTCATATTAAAGTGGTAAAAAGTAATTCCAACATTCTATAGACGACTTTCTCAACAGTACATTGTATTTTTTTCATACCGTTAAGACGTCAATACAATCCATAAACAGGTGATATTCTAAACCTTTTACAGCAAAAATCACAAAACTGTCGCGTGTTTGAGTTGGATTATTTAAAAATACTTAAAAAAATAAAAAATCTAGCTCTAACATTAGATTATAATTGAAATGATCTTACATGTTGTGCATTAAAACTTATGGAAATACTGTATTTTAACTGTTAAATCACGTCTGTTTAATCAGCGAAATCGGCAAATTTCGTATACGGACCCTTAAAATCCTGCCGAAAGGGAAAAAGCTTATGACTCAATATTATGATCACTAAAGGATGTGTAAAATTGTGTATGAAATATGCGGTTACTTTTCTACTCTTTTCTACCTTTTCTTTAATATTTCGTTAGATCATTACCTACTTATTTAAGTTATTAATTGTTTTTGCAAATCGCACTGAAACTTTATACAACCATAATTTTTGTGTCACTGTAACATATTTCAATAAAATTAAAGGCTTGATTAATAATAAACAAATCATCTTAATTCTTAAGCAATGTTCGACATCAAGTGTTGCCAATTTAATGCATACTTAATCCACATAAATATTAATTAAAATGTGAAAACGAAAATTTGTCAATCAGTTACCTCTTGACGCCTAAAGTGCTAAACCGATTTTGCTGTTTGGTATGGAGATACTTTAAATTCCAGAAAAAAAAGAAAACTTTTTATTCCTGGAAAATGTATATTGTATGGTTTTATAAACTTTTGGACACTTTTGGTGCTACGTAGTTTTGGGCGTCATCTATAGTATAAATAATATAATGTTATAAAAAAGATAGTGTCTGTCTGTCGCTCATTCCACTAAACCGATTTATATAAAAGGCTCATGCATCAGGGGCAGTAAATAAGGAAGCCACTTCTTTTGAGACATATCTTATTTTTCTGTCCTAGGTGCGTAATGTACTATTTCGTGCGATAAACAAATTATGAAAGAAGGTATACGCAGTTGCTAATAAAATAAAGGCAATCGTGACCACGATTTGCGAATATATTATTGTGAATTAGTTTATGAAACGCAAAATGTTTAATCACTTCCGCAAATATTGTCAGACATTGGTCGTGATACACTTTTTATGAATATTAGCCAAAAAAGGTGTAATGCTGCCAAAATATTGTGATAAAAATAGCCTGCCTCGGCTTTGTATGGAATTTAACATGTTATGACTTATGAGGAATCTACTTGGGCGATTTTGATGAAATCTGCGCCAATGCAGTAGACTATAGGTACGGAAGAAGACGCGGTAGAACTACAGTCAAAATATAAGTTCCCATGGAATAATCTCTTTGTGCGTTCGTCACCGATGCTTTTTACTTTAATTTTTTAAAATAAATACAATATTACTTTAATACGATACTGAGCCTATCGACTTTTTCTGAGTAACTTTCCTATGTACATGTTACGTATTAATACCGTATAAGGTATGCCCAGGTATAAATGTGAATGTCTATAAACTGGCAACATTTTTATTTTTACATTTCAATGTTAAGGAAACAATCATATTTTACCGTCCTTGGTTTTAAACTGCGCAAGTGGACTGTCCCATTTAAAAATATTCCGTTGAGGTTGAAGAACTTTAGCCTTTAAATAAAATAATAGTAAAAACTAGAAGCTTCCCGCTACTCCGTACAAGCAAACAGTGCCGTAAATAGCCTTTTTTGCGCCCTGTACGAGCTTCTATAACTGCGCCCTTGTTTTTTTTTTAGATATAGGTATCCAGAGCAATGCTTGTATAGGCCTCCCTGGTCTGGCCATTCTTGCGCCCCCCAGAGTCTACGCCCTGTGCCTGGGCACCGGTGGCACCGCCCTATTTACGGCATTGCAAGCAAAACAGAATCACATAATAACCTAGCAGACCGAGCGAATGTTGCAAAATACTGAAAAATCTTGGAAAAATGAATGAATTTTTACTCAACGAAGTTGCGGGCGTCATCAATATTATACTAAATGAACTTTCATCAATCATCAAGTTTTATTATCCTCAAAAAATTCATTTGTTTCAGGTATGGAAAAGTCATTGTTACCATTGATTTGCAAGAAAATGATGCGTCAGTTTTCTTTAATACGATAAGTTACGATTACACATTTTATTTCGCAGATTTACTCTTGTACTCTAGATAATACATGATAAGATTAACAGTTTATAATCCCGCAAGATCCATAATAGAATTTAGTTTGCAATATTTCGTATTTAATAAGTATAGATTGTTTACTTAGTACGAAAAATATGCAAATAAATTGCCCTGTTTCAACATTCTAGACTGGGGGTGGTTGCTTGTAAAAAGTTTGATTTTTTTAGAAAATAGTAAAAGCAAACGCCTAAACAGTAAACCAGGCATTTACATGTTACAATATAATATTATAGCTTTATGGAATTAACAATACGAAATATTCCCTAAAGATGATCACGATTTTTTTGTAAACAGTCATTTAATACGTCTTATGTTAACAGTACTAATTAAAGGATCACTCAAGTGTTTGTGTTACTTGTTATCACAAAACGTCTCCATAATCCACCCGTGACTTTGTACTATTGACGATCGTGAAGCGACTGTTGCGAATCTTGTTAGAGCCATCCTATGCTAATTTATTTGTTTGTAAATCTAGACTTGTTTGTACTTTTGTATTATATTGTATAGTTCTAATGTAAGAATCTTCTAAACTAGTTTTAAACAGATTTGTACAAGAATAAATAATACAATATACATACACGCCACGGCCCAATACAAATTGTTCTTATTCGAAATCTATTCTATACTATACTAGAATAATTTCAAAAAAATAGTTTCTTGATCTTAAACATATTTGTGAAATATTTTTGGTGTATGTTTAGGTGTACGGATTATATGAGATCCGTACACCAAAACGACATTACATTGTGCAAAGAATCGGTCATAATATTTCCCAGAAAATGTTTGAAGCATAATATTATCGTGCTTGTGGTTATGGTGATGTTTGTAGCGTTGGAAAATGGAAACACTCATAATATATTAACATGGCTTATCATTTATGAGGTGTACAAAATAAAAGTAACTTGTCATTACTGTGTTAACTCTACGAGTTACGACCTTACTTCTTATTTTTGATTCTCTTCTACCACTTTACACCCTATTGATATTTACATACTCTTTTTCAAATATATATATATATATATATATATATATATATATATATATATATATATATATATATATATATATATATATATATATATTATTTATTCTATAACTTTCTTACAAATTTGTCTAATAATTGTGTTGTAAGTTGTGACCTCGTCTAACTAGGTAGAAGAGTTAGACTGGCCATAGACGGACCGCAAGTTGCAGTCGGGACTCGGGACCGGGGACCAACTGCTCTAGAGCAGTCGCGTTGAAAGCACCGATCGCTCCGTGCGGTCCGTGTATTGCGGATATGAATTTAGTATGAAAACTGCAGATCGCCGTGGGGCAACCGCAAAATGCGGATTCAATTGCAAGATGCAGTCAATCTATGATTATGGCCGGAAATCGATTATACCTACTCCGAAAATGTTAGTACAGTGCTCCCCAAACTTGTCGGGACCGCGACCCATCTACAAGAAAGTTTAAAGTTCGCGGCCCACCTTGTGTCGTGAAGACAAAAAAGCAGCGGTATGTTGGCATTTACCCGTTAATTCTTATCGTAGTTCACCACCATATCATCGTCGTCAGCCTACTGACGCTGCTGGACCTTTTCTAAAGCTCGTCACCACACCCATTTCAAGAAACGTACGTGATTGTACGACAACCGTCCTGTAGTTTCAGGACCCACCCAAAATCTACCCGCGAGTCGCGACCCACACTTTGGGAAATACTGTGTTAGTACATTAACCAGTATTTTAATTTTTAGTCTGTCTGTCTGTCTGTCGGTTTTGCTCGGAGACTACAGGAACTACAAAGATGTAATTTGGCATGAATGCACATATTAATGATGCCGACAAAATGGTACATGAAATCTTAAAAAAATGTTTTTTTTGGTACCTTCCCTGCACATCAGGCGGGGATGATTTTTTTTTTCGCGTCCACCCCATCGTGTAGGGTATCGTTGGATAGGTTTTTAAAAAATATTATGAGTATTCATAGATCATTTTCCGATTTATGAATCCGTTTGTGAAATATTAAGTTTTAAAGTGGAAAAAATCGTTAGAGTCCAGTGTCCCCCCCTTCTACCAGCTAAACGGTTGCTTCTGGAAATGTGAAAAAATTCACAGGAGTAGGAAATAATATGCCGAACTTATAAAAACTATTACGGCTAAGAAGACTTAATTAGTTATTGAGTAATAGTCGAACAACTAAAATTTAAAAACTAAAATTTTAAAACTAGTTTCTGAATTCTGATCTGAAATAAGTAACGAAACTGCCAAGCCATAGATATATACTTACTGATATTATGTAGAATTTGTTGGAGTTATGGGTCGATAGAGTTAGGCCGCGTCGATTCAGAAGCTTGGCTCTACATTAGATCTGATGTCTTTTTCACAGGGCAAACCTTTTGTGGTCATCGAGGTAACTTTTACATAAAATGTTTTTGGTGGGATTTCAGTCCTTTTTGTAAGCTGCTACTTGCTTGGCTAACTAAATAAAATGTATTCGGCGAAAGGAACTTTTCGTCCAAATTCCTTTGAAAGTAACTGAGATAATGTTGTAAGTAGTGTAAAATACGTTATAAATGTACATTCATTGATCATACAAAAATAAAAAACTAGCGGTAGCGGTAAAACTACGGAACCCTATATTGCGCATGGCCCGACACGCACTTGGCCGGTTTTTTCAAGCACATGACTTGTAATTTTCCTTGCATTTTATTATCTGTTTGATAAAAAATTGACTTATCACGGTCATTAGGTTGCACTTAATTTTACATTTGTGTTAAACGATTTATTAAATATCTATGTATTTCTAATATATAAAATTCTCGTGTCACGGTGTGCGTAATTGAACTCCTCTGAAACGGCTCGACCGATTTTCGTGAATCTTAGCAAGCATATCGGCTAGGGTTGAGAATCGGACAACATCTACTTTTTATATTGATAAGTGCATTTGTTGAATAAATAATAGTAAATTATTACAACTCGAGACTGACGGCGACCATTGTTTTTGCGACGGGATAACGATGGACGTTGCCATGGTGGCATACTTATTTAGTCACTTCAATAAAATAATATGGGCGAAATACTTTATATGGCAAAACAACGTATGCCGGAACAGCTAGTTATTATATAATAAGTCACGAAATACTTGGTTATATTTTTAGAGTAGTAGGCTTCATTTTTTAATAAAGTTAAAATTACTTACTACTAATTATTGTCAAATTACTATGAACTAAGTCATTCTCTACATGTTTTTCACCCCCCCAGGGTTTATCACCCACCAATGTAAAATTAAGTTATATAATGTAATAATGTAAAATTAAGTCAACCTAAGTTGCAATCGTATTGAGAAAAAATTGTGGAAAAAAACTTGTAAAGAATGACTTAGTTTATGTCTGTCTGTCTGTTACCTCTTTGTGCCCAAATGACTGAACCGATTTTGCTGAAATTCGGTATAGAGATACTTTGAGTTCCGGGAAAGGACATCATTTTTCCGGGATAAAAATTATCCTATTAGGATACTTTTTATCCCGGAAAAATTTATGGTTTTCGCGCGATAAACGAATTTTGGCACAATGGAGTTGCGGGCGTCATCTAGTTAATATTGTAATATCATGCAAAATTAATTAACTCAGCTTAAAACACTTTAAAAGCATTGCCAAATGAGTCAGAGAACACAGACAATAAAGGATATTCAGAAATAGATAGTGACAAATCCTGTCTCATCTTTAGTTTAGGTTTTATTGTGTACAAACAGTTCAAAACAAAGCTCAGAAGAGTCAGCATCCATACTAATATTATAAATGCGAAAGTGTGTCTGTCTGTCTCTTCACGCCCGAACCGCTGAATTGATTTTACTGAAAGGTATGGAGATACTTTGAGTCCCAGGAAAGCGTATAGGATACTTTTCATCCCGGAAAAATGTACGGTTCCCGCGCGATAAACCAATTTTGGCGCAACGGAGTTGCGAGTTGTTATTTAGTTATGATTGTATAATAAAGCATCCAGTATAGTCATCAGTAAGTAGTGTTAAAATGTTTTTTACTCTATGATCAGAGTTCATAAACTGTTTCGATCGAGTCTAAAGTCCGTTTATTGCTTAGAGTATTAATAACACTTACAGTACTACACATCCGTAAGTATGTATGGCTTCGCTGTTTCGAATATGTAGTTTCTGAATTCTGATCTGAAATAAGTAACGAAACTGCCAAGCCATAGATACATACTTACTGATATTATGTAGAATTGGTTGAAGTTATACGTCGATAGAGTTAGGCCGCGTCGATTCAGAAGCTTGGCTCTACATTAGATCTGATGTTTTTTTCACAGGGCAAACCTTTTGTGGTCATCGAGGTAACTTTTACATGAAATGTTTTTGGTGGGATTTCAGTCCTTTTTGTAAGCTGCTACTTGCTTGGCAGTCTTTTTAGTATTTTTAGTGTTTTTATTTTTTATTAAAACGTTTTTAGTTAATGTCCAACCCGTGGAAACTTTCATGTCCTTATTCATAAAATTGGTAAAAGTCTCATTTAAACTTCAACTACCCCCCAACTAAACTTATTTTAGGGCGTATAAGTTATAACTTATAACCAAATTTTGGCGTATTTTAGATATCAATAAAATATAAAGCATTAGACCTATTCAATTGAGACTTTGTATGTTTAATAAGTCTATTATTAACATCATATCTTGAGAATATAAACTATCTGGCACATCGGAGACCAACTCTATAAGGGTCAATTTCCACCCCCCAATTTTAGGGGATGGGGGATGAAAATTACAAGTTTATGAATTTTTTTGTTGGTTGTATACTAAACTTAGATTACATACCAAATTTCAGCTTTCTAGCACTTCAGGAAGTGGCCAAACATTTTGATGACCATCAGTGTGTCAGTGACGAAATCGGCGTATTTTAGATGTCAATAAAATCTAAAGTATAATAGCTATTCAATTGGAACTTTGTATGCTTAATAAGTCTATTGATGAATCATATCCTGAAAATATGAACTATCTGCTACAACGGAAACCAATTCTATGAAGGTTCAAAAAAACGGCGAAACACTTCGAGAAAAGGTAGGTAGTGCCCTTGCGCTTCGCTTGGCTCGTCTCGGCGGGTGCACTACCGTGCACCCAGATGTTGAAACTGTGATATTCTATCATACCCTTAAGAGTCCGTATACGAAATTTGCCGAAAGTTATAAATTGAAAGTGAAATTATTGTATCCTAAACTAAACATATACTTTTTGAGTATCATTTAATAACCATGTGGTACCTTCATCCTCGGCTAGTTCTGGGGGGGGGGGGGGGGGTCGTATCTTATTTGTATTACTGAGTCAATGCCATTTCCCTTCATTTAAAATATTAGTAAGTACTGATTACCGATTATGTACTAAGGCTTGAGTCAGAAGTCAGAACATAATATTACGTAGTTTATACGAGCTTAAAATGACGGATGAATCATTAGCCTATTTAATAGGTTTATTTAGCTTTTCTGTAAGCAATGATTCTTGTGTCTTTATTTGTGTCATCATAAGACATAGTCTATTAAAAATAGTTAATGCTCTATTTTTTACTCTATCGTACATGCAGATACCTAATAAAGTAAAAATATAACAATAGTAGCTGTTGCCCTGACTTCGTTCACGTCAAATATTAATAAAGATGAATAATTTTGGCTATTTTCCACATTTTTCATTCATTCTTCGCTCCTATTGGTCGGAAATATGTTTAAATTATATTATGACATAATTACATAAACGTTAACAACTTATTTTTTCCAAATAAACCTCAGATTAAATGTCTCTACATTATTTAAGCGTAAGCGAAGCGTATTTTCCAGAAACCTTTCTTAGCGTCACGTCGACACTAGGAAGGATTTCGACATTTATTATATTTACAAGGTATAATGTTATGATTGAAGTAGTAAAAATCGTTTTTTTTTTTACTATTATTTAGGATTTGACAAAAACATTGTAAACTGAGACATAGAAATACATTAGCAAAAAGTGCAATGTTCCATAAGGTTATATAGAGAATGATTCAAGAGAAATTAATATAATATAATTGGGATAGATTTTATTTGCCGCCATTTCCAGGGGCCCGAAGTACCCACCATGTCACTAACCAAATTATTATCACAAAGCAATCTCAATATTAAACTAAAATGACATACTTGCATCATATCACGCCATATGGCTACGAACTAGAAGCAACCTTGTTGTAAAGAAAATAACTTGTGAAGGGACACTTAAAGACACATTTAAAAATGTTAATAATAGATAAGAATTCCTAGATGACCTAGACCAGACGGAGGATAAACATATTGTTGTTAACTTAGGTGTCATAAAACAACATAATGTTTTTCGAACAATGTATTTTATTTCCTGTTTTATTAAGTTACAACGAGACGAAAAAACTTGAAACTCTTATTAACTTAATAAAAAGTTTATAAGATATTTCAAATATGTCTGAGTATAAAAAATATATTTCTAGGCTATTTTATAAACCTAGGAGTATATTTTTTATAAGATCGAGAATTCAAAATTAGCAATAAAAGCCAAGCTAACATTGTTTCTACGACTCTACGTAGCACGCCTTTGTTAAAGTAGTTTTTGTTTACATCTTTATCTACATCCAAAATACTCGATAAAACATTGACGTACAACGCTACGTTTGTCACGTAACAATGAAACTGATAGCCAACGAAACCGTCGATGGACGCGCACGAGATTTTCCGTCGAGCCTTCGACCTGCGAAAATGTAAACAATGAAGGCGCGAGGACCTAGCACGGCGCCCTGCGGCACTCGAGCCTCGCACGCCGCGCCGACCGCTCGCCTCGCAGGTACATTATACTCGTGTCGTGTTATCGTTCGGATAGCTTACACGTTCAGTGATAACCGTGATCTTGACATTGACGCGACAACCTGTGAGTTTCAGAGATTTGTTCGAATCTGCTATTGTTCTAAGATTGTTATGGTGGAGATTAGGGAAACGAATCCGTTCATTGTTTCGTCGAGTTAGCGTTTTATGCGTTTAAAATTCACATTAGACAGTAAAATATGAACTAAATTACTTTTGATTCGGATTTTAGTTTTGAAGGTTAATACTGAATATTTACTGTAGGTAAATGATGATGACTGTAGGTACATGATATTACTTTGGTTGTAATAATTTGCAAAAACCATTCGCCGATTGACGGATCACATGACGAGTCACGAGGACATTACAACTTAGGTACTAGAACGTACTAAGTTGCCCACGATCGCATAAGGAGCAATTTTCTTTCATTTCCTCGAACTTGGCCTTGCTTTAATTAAACTATTACAAGCAAATTACCACGGTAATATTCATTATTTTCTCGGAAGTGAATAGATTACCTCGCTCTCGATAAACTGTTGCAGTCGATAAAAGATTTTACACGCCGGACGAATTCGAATAAGAGTGGGAATAAACGAGTTTTAATTCTCAGGTATTCTAAAGTTTTATGAATAATTTATCTCGTAATTACAATGATGATAATTAGAATAAAGAACCGCGATGAAAACGTGACCGAATACGAAAATTTTAATACAGTTTTTGGTAACATTTTGAGCTCGGATAAATTAAAATTCTAATCAAAAGACACAATCCGTTTTAGACGCTTAAAACGCTAAATTACACGACATTTTATTTCGGTTATTTTAGATTCGTAATTGATGGCCGTTGCCGGAATAAAAACTGTCGCCACGGTGCGGTGAATTCGACAAAAAGTTGACAAAAGGCCGACCGACTGGAGTCTTTGCTTGTGACCGATGTGCCTGTATCTGTGATTGTTTACATTCGTGCGAAAACCCTGGAGGTCGACACGTATGAGGTGTCAGTTGGCGAGGAGCTGACAACAGATGTCGTTTATCTCGAAAACGGTGAGTAAACATCATCCAAATATACAAGTTAAATATTGTTCAGCGGAGTTGCAATAGACACGATTAAATTCCTGGGGCCTCTCCAAAAGCGTAGAGCTCTGGATTTAAGTCAGCAAACCCCAAAGACCATGGGGCTGCTGGGTATGTAAAAGCATTTTCCCCTACTATAGGGGGTAAACGCAAAAAAATGATAATCTACGCAAATTATATGGCCTAATTTACCCGTACTAATATAAGACGTCTATTGACATCATTAAAATTACTTACACTTAAAGCTAAGGTGGAAAAATCATACGTGAAGATAAAAGAAAAAACCTCTGCTTTTATCTTCATTGTCTGCTAATAAGCCCATTGTAATTTGTACTAGGTTTGGAATAGGCTTATTATAGGCATGTTGTTAAGATTTCTAGAGGTATAGCGCCTAAACGCCCTACTATTCTACTAACTTTATCATAGTAATGTTACCAGTGAAAATTTCAGAACAAGTTTGACTTATTAATATTATAATCTTAACAATTCAAGATTACAAACCAGTTTACTGACCTTTGCCTTCAAACATCTGTAGAACTCGTACCCCAAATTAAATAGTAATCAAAAACCCTGATTTTGTTTTTGCTATCCTACTGATTTCAACACATTTTAATATAGTACAAAAAGTATAAATGCGTTCAAAGTATAGTTATACAAACGCAAAATGCTATAAGATTATGCTACACGGAAGATTATACTATGTCACAAAAAACACGCAGTTAAACTTATTAATTTCGCGTCAAATTTTTTTTGCTTCCTTTGTGCTTCTTTTGGCTGTGACAAAATATCTCACATTTAGATGAATCTTATCTCTATTACCTATATTGATATTTTAATATTTTGATATTTAAAAAATATTATGAATGGTCAACAACCTAATCCTGATCACGCGTATATGATTGTCACCTTAGTTTATATAAAAAAAACCGGCCAAGTGCGAGTCGGACTCGCCCATGAAGGGTTCCGCAGTAACAATAAGGTTAATTTCTATAAAATTAAAAGGTTTTTGATTTATTTTTATATTTTAGTTGATTTAATGAAAGTTAAATTAAGGTTTACCATTTATGACGTATAAAAAAAACTACTTGTTAGATCTCGTTCAAACCAATTTTCGTTGGTAGTTTTTATAATAATGTACATCATATATTTTTTTTAGAATTATCATGCCCTACTTTAGAAGTTAGAGGGGGGGGGGGGGACACACATTATACCACTTTGGAAGAGTCTCTCTCGCAAACTATTCAGATTAGAAAAAAATGATATTAGAAACCTCAATATGATTTTTGAAGACCTATCCATAAATACCCTATACGCAAAAAAATTTTTACCCCATAGGTACAACTGAAACAAAAAAAAATTTAGTCGAAAAAATTTTTTTTTGTTTCAGTTGTACCTATGGGGACCCCTAAAATTTTTAATAATTTTTCCATTTTTGTATCAAAATCTTAATGCGGTTCACAGATTACATCTACTCACCAAGTTTCAATACTATAATAGCTCTTATAGTTTCGGAGAAAAGTAGCTGTGACATACGGACGGACAGACAGACAGACAGAATGACGAATCTATAAGGGTTCGTTAAACAAGACTAAGCTACGGTACTACCCAAACCATCAAAATTGTATCAATTAAAACACTTTCCCAGTCGAAATTTGTGGAATGTTATCGTTACTGTAGATCTAGCAAAGGAATTACGAGGCTTCATCAATCACATTTAATCTTTGTAAATAATTGTTATGTTCTTAAGAAAATTTTACCTGATTTGAGAATAACCTGAAAGTCAGGGAGGGATTTTACACACTCTAAGACGTACTCAGTAAATAATTTTGAGTTTTTGAGCCTACACGTAAGGCAAGTGCTTAAACACGTTTTCTTTATCGCTTCTTTATAGAATCGCCGATCAAAAATGTATGGAATTAACATAAGCGTTCGACATGCAGTTCGTTCGACTCAGCATGTCAATTCCATACATTTTGATCGGCGATTCTGTAAAGAAGCGGTAAAGAAATGTTGGGTAGGGGCTTAGTTGTAAACGTGTAGGCATGTGTTTCAACAATGAGTCGCTTCTCAATAGCTTTGTCCACACTGTGCCTTTTTCTGTTCGTCAAGGGCAAGCGTTATAACGCAGTCAACAGCGAACGTGAGGCATGCACGCGACGCATGCGTATCCAAAACTTTCGCTTTGTTATTGAAAATGACAGTTGGCGTTGCGTTCGTTAACGCATTCAATTATTGAACGCACCAAAACGAAAGTTGAATGAAAGAAGATGACGAATGTACATTCATTTACCATACAAAAATTATCAAAAACTAGCGGTACTACGGAACCCTATATTGCGCGTGGCACGCACTTGGCCGGTTTTATTCTGTCTCCATAGTCCTTTCCTTTTCCCTTTTGGATCCCGTCTCTGTCTCGTACATCCACCTCAACTTCCGAATTCTTACACCGGCTGGCCGAGTAGAGTGAAGAGAACGAGCTTCTTTTTTTTTAAATAAGGGGGCAAACGAGCAAACGGGTCACCTGATGGAAAGCAACATCCGTCGCCCATGGACACTCGTAGCCTCAGAGGAACTGCAGGTGCGTTGCCGGCCTTTTAAAAGGGAATAGGGTATTAGGGGAGGGTAGGGATGGGAAGGGAAGGGAATAGGGGAGGGTAGGTAGGGGATTGGGCCTCCGGTAAACTCACTCACTCGGCGAAACACAGCGCAAGCGCTGTTTCACGCCGGTTTTCTGTGAGAACGTGGTATTTCTCCGGTCGAGCCGGCCCATTCGTGCTGAAGCACTCGTACCGTACGTACTCCCACGTATACCGTTTTTATCCAATAATCCAATTCCATTGGCCGAGAGCATTGTCTGGCCACTCACTCGGTAGGTATAACAAGGCCCTAATAATGTGTGGAAAGCATCACGTCTAGAGGTAATCAACAACTTGAAATGATAGGATTAGTTCTATCTAGAGTATTTGAATCAATGCAAGTGCACAGATATCTAACGGCAGAAAGTACCTGATAAATACGGTACTTATTGGATGATATAACATGTACTGTACAATGTATATCTAATATTTGTGATAAAAACGGAAATGGGAAAGGAAAACCAAGTTTACTGAAAAAAATTATAGAGATCTGGCTGTTAAGAATACGTACAACATTTTCAGTAACAATCAAAGGCAATGATAAATAAAGCTGAGGCTTAACCTACGCGTCAGTGACGGAGCAAATAATATATAGTTTGTATACAAAAAACTCATTTGACAACTTGACGCAACTTGACGCTCCGTCACTGACGCGTAGGATTGTTCTAAGCTTATTGAATGTCTAAAATATTATGTCAATGAAAAATAACATAATTTTTTAGTACACGATGCATATTCTGTTAGCTCGTTTAATAGGCTATTTTTAATGTAAAATTAGAAAAATAAATTTATATTCTTTAAAAAAACATCGTATAAATATGTATTGACCTAAATATTACAGGCGATTAGTAAATAGTCACGAATACGTTCAATATTCATTTTCATATTTTGTAAGGTCCGCAATTAGGTACAAGGTACTGCTACAGATCACTATATCTACAGTTTCTAAGTGTACATTTTTCTTCCTTTAAAATTATCTGAGATTAAATGAGGTTTTCCTTATTAGTCCTTAGGGTTGCCAACTTGGTGAGCATTTATGACATTATTAAATTCATTTGTCATTAGCTTAAAAATAATAATGTGAGACTCGGATAATATAATCAATTATTATTCTACAACAAGGTAAGTTATTAATAGACTACATTTTAATTTGAATAAATTAAAGTTTAAAACAATATTCAACACTTCATTAAACTTTATAGCTGTATTAATAAAACCTTCGATTAAAAACAAGACTTTTAATTGAACTTTACACTACGAATTATCTCTTTTTTCGTACTTCTCTGTCTTACGATTCAAATACTAATCAAACCGTTTTTTCTACTTACGACTTCGATCGGATCGGAATACATAAAATGGCGATCGAACTTGGTTCGAGCCCCTGACCACGACCACGACCATCGTGGATAGTATGGTTCACTGGACATTATTATAATTATTACTGATATTAATAATAATAATATTGTCCTGTCCGGCGGACCACGCTACACGGCTACACAGGATAGAATTTGGTTCGTAGCGCATTCGGATACTTGTAGAAAAATAGATAAATTAGCCTTTTGGGCCCATTTCTATAAAATATGCGGCACATCGAAATTTCTTCACGCAGTTTGAGGTGGAGTGTTCGGAATTCGGTGCGTGCTCTTGTGTAGAGCTCACCGTGCGAATAGTGGTTCGACCCGAATTAAATTCGATCGTCTGTTTGTAGTTTAAGGACTTTAAGGATGCTTTCTCGCATGTACGGTGTATGAGTACGGCCAGGTCGACATGCGATCAGTCCGATCGGATCGCCGATCGGCCTACCCGTGTGAAGGAACCTTTAGTCTACTCGTAGCAGGCTCTACGGCACACTTATTTCTCAACATTCTCCATAGTATCTGTATATATAAATAAGAGAGTAAAGAAATAAATAACCTGTAATTCTTGATTTAGCTTTAATTAGGCTAGCATCCGTTGCCAAACTAGTTTAATATAATTTGGTCTTTGCATTGTAAACACAAATCTACGTACGATTTATTTTCAGACAAATTTTAATATAATTTATTACCTCTGTATATTATTATACATATTTTGCATCTCGTTAGATTTGTTTTAAGATAATGTACATAATGTCTAGCATAACATTATGTTTTTTGCGTCTCGACTCTGGATTTTTCGTTTGTAATTAGAGCCCGTCGTTTTCGCCCCCTGGCTCGATGTATTTTTCGAAGCACAATATTTTTATTTTTTCAAGAATTAGATAGTATGTAATACCATAATATAGTTATATTTAATATTCACATCGTGGTTATGTGCGTGCGTGCGTGGATGGTGCGTAATAAACTCAACACTTGATACGTCTATAAAATATATTAAGACATAGAAGAAGATAGATAAATAGCATACTTGAACGTAAAATGCGTTTTTTCATAATTTATTATGTTATGTTAAATTAATTGTTTTACTATTTTTGTTGACCTTATAAAAACACCTCAAAAATCTTTTAGGGTAACATCTTATTTTTTACTCTGATTTACTTATGCATGATTTCTTAAAATTATTATTTTGAACAAAATATCTAAGTGACAAAACAGGACGACTGCCAACGATGGTGTACCTTCCCATAGATTACCAAAAATTAAATTCAATGAACAGCCGTAGCCCGTGCTAAATCCACCTTGATGGGTGGCAGTCTTTCACCGTGCGTTTTTCGCGTATATTCTGCCGCGCACTGTAAAAGTCTGGAACGAACTGTCACCAGCAGAATTTCCTGACCTATACGACCTGCAAACCTTCAAGAAGAAAGCGTCGCGTATTCCCTCTTAAAAGGCGGCAGGCAGGTGCGTTGCCGACCTGCAGCTCTTCTGATGTTGCGAGTGTCTATCGACGACGGTAGTTGCTTTCCATCAGGTGACTAATTTTCAGAAAGCAGCTGATTATCTAACTTTGACAGCCCTAGATAAAAAGGCTTTTGCTATAAACAGTAATACAGCTAGCCTTGTACGAATAAAATATTTACGTACAATCGAGAGCGCCGCGTGACCTTGTCAATAGATACGAGGCGTCTTATCAACTGCATTTATTTAGTTTCCACGTCTTTTCGTGTGTCGTCTTATCTTTTTTGTCATCTGACTCTATCTTTTTCGCGTCAGATACGCGAAAAAGATAGAGTCGTCGTGTTAGTATGTTGAAATGAGAATAGCGCAAATTAGATGCTTCAGGCAACTGATGCTGAAAAATTCTTAAGTAAGATTTAAGACGTAGAGGTAGACATATTCGGTCTTACCACAAAAGATTAAACATCTGTTGAACAGTTGTTTTGAGACCATTTTGTACTGATTTTTTCTCTAATCAATAACTTTCCTTCGAATCTATGAGTTACAAAGTACAAACTTCATGATTTTCAAATACTTACTTTTTTCACTTCTCCCGTGTTTTAAATTAAAGTTAGCTAGATGACGCCCGCAACTTGATTGCGCCGAGATTCGTTAATCGCGCGGGTACCGTACATTTTTCCGGGATAAAAATTATCATGTGTCCTTGCCTTTGACTCAAAGAATCTCCATACCAAATTTCATGGTAATCGGTTTAGTGGCTTAAGTTTAATAGAATGCCATACTTGTGATAGGTAAACACTAGGCTTTTGGCTGACTTTCGCGTGACATGTTTTTTTTACAATAGGTACTTATGACACGAAAGTCGTAAACTACGTAGCTAAGATAATTACTATTTATTTATAGTTAAAATGGTGGTAGGGACCACTACAGTTTCGACCTTCAAAAAGTGTATGCTTATACCAACTTCGATTGAATTGATTTACGGTGACTAAGCGAAACACTAGGCTTTTTAGGGTTCCGTACCCAAAGGGTAAAAACGGGACCCTGTTCGTGAGACTTCGATGTCTGTCCGTCTATCTGTCTGTCTGTCTCCAGGCTGTATCTCAAGAACCGCTATAGCTAGAGTTCTGAAATTTTTACAGATTGTGTATTTCCGGTGCCGCTATAACAACAAATACTAAAATAAAAATAAAAATAATATTTAAGGGGGGCTCCCATACAACAAACGTGATTTTTTTGGCCTTTTTTGCTCGTAATCCATAATGATAAGAGGTGTTGTTCAAGTGCCTAACTTGAAACTTTCACGGAAGCCTCAAATATATGTGTTATTTAATAATTCATAATAATATTTAAATATAATAAAAAATTAAGGGGGGCTCCCATACAAAACACACAATTTTTAGTCTATGTTTGCTCTATAACGGTACGGAACCCTTCGTGCGCGAGTCCGACTCACACTTGGCCGATTATTTGATTTTCGTGTGACAACTACGGAATCCACAATTTACGTAATGTTGCACAAGAAGAGCGTTCGTGGCCTGATGGGTAGACCTTTGGTTCGCACTCGCAGAGGGTGCAGCTTCGATCCCAGTTGGGGGCGTGTACCAATGAGACATTTTCTGGTCTCAAGTACACAATACGGACGCTAGTACGGTGAAAGAAAACATCGTGAGGAAACCCGCACATAGTTGGTCCCAGACGTATTGACTAGTTCTTTCCTCTGGACTAGGCCGACTATGTTGCGAGAATGCCGTATCCCGTATGTGCTTGTGCAGCCATACGGACATTTAAAATCTTGTCCCAGGCACCACAGTATTTGAGGAGTTGTTACTTCACTCCGAAAATACTGTATAAATCATCCACATTGGATGTAAAGGCCTAGTTAGCCAACAGTCGCGCCCTGTCCTTGGCGGGGCTGGCGTCATCACCGAACCCGCACCCCATTTCACTGACCTTTACGTTTTGTTTCACAGACTAATGGATATATTACAGCAATGTTTTCACGCCAGCACCGGCATAGACAGTAAACAAAAAGTTTTGTTCGACGTTTGACAACGTTTCTGTGAATACATGTAATGACTTATTTACTGTATACGCTAGTATCTGCTCCGAGTCCGACCTTTGCGTAATATTTTCTATTGACATAAGATGGCAAAATAATGATGTTAGTATAGGAAGCTATAGGTCTACCAGAATCTGATGGCAATTTTTGATGGCAAATTTTCAAAAAATATCCTAAATCATTGGATAAATTTTTATATTTGAATGTTTAATACACAGATTAGCTGCTAAAAGAAAAGGATCAAAATGTTTTATTTCAATTACCCCGGTATTGCTAGAGACTAGAGTCAAATTATTTTCTCACTTTTTGCCATCAGATTCTGGTACACCTATAGTATATATTATTTTGACGCGGCAGAAGTTGTGGAAATATCGACTCTTTGTAGAATAAAGTGCTATCTGGAGGATAGATGGCTTTCAGTAGATAATCCTGTAAATCGGACTTTGTTCTACGGATGAGTCGATATAACTTCCTGACATTGTAATGACAACTCCTTTTAGAACCTCCAACTTAAAAAAAAAAAACCTTCGTTGCAGTGTTTTAGGATTGTACGTGAAAGATGTTGGACTATTTTGGGATATTACACTTCAGAATAAGTACACAAAAAAAAAAAAATAGGGACCTTGAATACCAGAGTAGTCGCAAGTGCGTTGCTACTTTTCCAGCCATGTACGTTTAAAATTCAAACCAGGATTTTACACAATAATGACGATTCTTAACAAAGATTATATTTTTAGTTTTATGTTCATTATATTTACTTGTTGTAAAGATTACATTCTTGAACCGAGAGTATGAATAACAATTGTCTACAAATTTTAGTAAATATGGGTATGTGTATTATTTTTCTATACGGTTTTGAGTTTAAAAGTTTTTCTTACGTCATACGACATTAATATTCAGAACGGTGCTAAGAAGCCAGTGATTTCTATAGAACAAAAGATGTTATAGCTGTTTAGTGTTTATATCCACATAATTACTAAGCATATTTATTGACGACCTCCGTGGCGCAGTGGTGAGCGCGTTGGTAGCTCAAGTCAGAGGTCGCGGGTTCGAATCCCGCCGACGGAACAAAAAGTTTACAAAGTTCCTGGTTCATGGATGTGTATTAAATATGTGTATCATATAATAAAAATCTTAAATGTATGTATAGTATGAAAGTATTAAATATATTTCCGTTGTCTGGTACCTGTAACACAAGTCCTTCAGGTACTTAGCACGGGGCCAGACTGACGTGGTGTGAAGCGTCTATAGATATTATTATTATTATTATTATATTATTTTTATTATAAAAATATGATAGCGTCTATGTTTACGCTTCGGCTGGACCGATTTCCATGAAATTTGTCATGGATAAACTTTGAGTTCAGGTTGCTTAATTCTCCTTTCCAAGATACCCTGCCCCTGTTCAAAGAATTTCCGTGGTTGAATACCGCTGTCGATCCATACGATATAGTAGTTGGTGAGATTGTGCGGTGGACCTGATTTAGATGAAATTAGAGATACTTCGAGATATGGAAAACGATATAGGATAGTTTTTGATGCAGAAAATAAGCGGAGTTTCGGGCGTTACCTACTTAAACACACTTGGACACTTTAAAATGACTAACTGGCCCGGTTTCATTCGGCCACCGTCACCGAAACCGGTGTGGTTATTTCTAAACGGATATATTTATGCAGTAAAGTGAATGAGTGAGTGAGCAGTGACATTGTTAGTGCTCGTGATCTGTGATGCGTGATGGATCGGCGAGTGTTTATGATTTAGCACATGACGAGGAATTTTCCGTGTCTTTATCGCAAATGAAGGCTTTCAAAATGTTTTTCATTACCAGGAAGACAATTTGATGTCGCGTCTTTTGAAGTTATTATGCCTGCGTTTGTTTTGACGGACTTTGTAATGTTAGGTTAGCCTTTTAGTATTTTTTATACATTCAATTAAATCCGGATTTTCAAATATCCGAATACCTTTACAACAATTAGTTGCCCAGCATCGTGAAATTGCAAATACCAAAAATCTCTTTGGCACTGCCAGTTTTGGTAGCGAAGTAAGCCGGAGTCCGGACCCTAATCGAGCAAAATTTTATTGTCAAATATCTATCACACTTCGATTTTATTGAACAGTTTATTTGACAATTAGATTGAATGTGCGCGATATTCAATATCAACCCTACAAGGTCAATAATATTACGCAATACGTGATATTGACAATAAAATTGCTCGTCTAGGGGCCGCGCCGGCTAAGAAGTTAAAAGTGTATGGGTATTTTGACTTAACGCCTACCTTAACGCATAATGTCATGAACTCATGACTCATGGCGTTTTGCGATACGTTCAAATCTCTAATCTAATAATAATTATGGTTTTCAGAGTTTGTAGATATTGTATGTCTCTCTTCCCTCTTAAGATTTCAACCGCTAAAGATATTTAGATCTAATTGGTATGCAGATACATACTTTAAGTCCCGGGAATAAACATAAATCAGTTTTTATTACAGAAAAATGTAGAGTTCCCGCGTAAAAAAGGTAGCAAGTATCGTGTAGGAATAAAGTCAACGAGAAATTCACTGGTATTATTGTCAATATCACGTATTGCGTAAATCGTAATATTATCGAGCGTCTAGAGTTGATATTGAACCTAGCGCGCCTTCAATCTAATTGTCAAATAAACTGTTCAATAAAATTCAAGCGTGATATTGACAATAAAATTCCTCGCCTAGGCGGCCGTTTAGATTTTGCTAAACCTGTTTAAGTGATAACTAGGTGAGGGCACGATAGCCATGATTCAAAGAAACATTAGGTCATAGTCACTTTTTGCTCCAACTATGTACTACATAGTCCTTACACACTTATTACATACTCATTAATCTTACTACGGTTATAAAATATATAAAAGTTTATGATCAATAGATGTTTATTACTTTTTTACGCAAATACTAAAAACGGATTCTGATTAGTCTATGATAGTAAAGTGCATAGTACGAGAGCACTAGAACAATTTTTTTGTGATTATGACAAGCTAATTTTTGTGAGTAGCTACATTTTGATAAGACAAACAACATTTTTATTTTCGAAAAATCTCGAAAGTGGTAGCTAACAGAGATAGTAAGGATTTCATACTTTGATTTGATGGTCCTAAAATATGGATTGTTCTATTTGTAGGACAATGTTACTCTTTAATTATATCAATTCTATTAACCTACAAATATACAAAAAATCAGCTGGTTAGGGTTCCGTTTTAGGGTTCTGTAATCAACAAAACTTTGTTGACTGCGGTACTCTAAAACGGAACCCTAGCCAGCTGATTTTTCGTATATTTGTAGGTTAATAGTTATATAATTTAAGAGTAACCTTGTCCTACAAATAGAACAATCCATAGTTTAGGACTATCAAATCAAAGTATGAAATCCCTTCTATCTCTATTAGCTACCACTTTCAAGATTTTTCGCAGATAAAAAAGTTGTTTATCTTATCAAAATGAAGCTACTCACAAAAAATTTGCTTGTTAGTAATCACAAAAAAAAAAATTGTTCTAGGGCTCCCTCACTAGCAGTTTTTCCGCGGGGAGAGCTAGTTATAATAAGTTTATACTGTTACGTTTACGTTAATTTCCTATGTGTAAGTCTCTATCTCGAATTTAAGCATAGCCTATGATGGATACTATAATATTTACGCGGGCAGTCGTTAAAAGTCGGCCAAACATAATATTTCTCAGACATAATATTATTTATTCTTATTTACAATGACTTAATTCTCTGCAAATATGTTTTCTTATGTTGCTGCGATTTGCTGAGCATTTGATAGGAGCTGGTGCGTAAAAAGTTATAATTCGTTGATTGCAATAATTCCAAGCGTGACCGGCGTCAGAAATGCTCGCAAGGTCCTATGTGGGCTGCGTCCGCGAACGATTTTCTACTGTAATACTACGTGGTAAGGAAGAGTTTCGTTTGGCGTGGATCGCAGGTGATTTTGTCCCGTTTTCGTCTGCATAAGGACAAACAGGAAGGGTTCTATTGAGTCTATCCTTGATTTGCTGAACTTGTAGTCACCGTTATGATTCATGGTGACGTATTGTTTAAACCTTGTACCCTATTTGATAGCGTGTTTCAGATCTACTGCAGGTGTCATAGATCTTAGATCTCCATTGAACTATAATAATAATAATATTTATTCAGTATTTACAATAATAGTGAGCCGTAAGACACAAATAATTATTAGAGCTACTTAAACTAAATACGACTAAAATAATATACTATTGAGTATCGCCTGAACTAGGATACCCCGTGTTTCAGGCGAAAATTAGTGCTACAACAATTATAACGATACAAACTATAGCTATGCCTTAAATTTATAAATTAAATTAAGTAGATTTTTGAGTTCTTATAATGTATAGAATGCTATGTAAAGTTAGAGCATGTAAGTAATTTAAGTAGACTGTTAAACCAAAAATTTTAACTTTGATTTTTCATCTTAGTGCTATTTACTATCTAGTAAATAGTAATAGATGACTATCTCAAAACGTAAAGAGGTCTTACCGCAAAACTAATCACTTCAACGCTTGTCTGCGTGCCCTATCTCTGTCTGATAGGTCTATGCCGCTGCCTTTAGAAAGAAGATATTCAGAAGGCCTATCAGAAAAATACAAGAATAAGCTGATGTTGATAGTACTTGTAAACGAGTACAAACAATGTATTTCTTATAAATCTGCATATTTATGAGACACAACAATGCCCTGTATCGCGATTCCCTCTATCTTCTTATCAAGACGCTTCAACAATTACATTATGTAATTTCAGCTCCGGCAATATGTACTAGATACTATTCTATTATGTACAGTGTTTACTTTATATTACTCTGAACCGGAATTGACCGGATTGTTGAGAATAATGTATTTATTTATTTTTTATTTAACAATTTGTTGCAAATATAATATTTTTACATGAAAATATACACAAAAAGAAAGACGACACAAAATTTATAAATTTTAACATTTATTAATTTTAATATTTTGAATGTAAGTACTTAACATTTCATTTATTTTTTCGTTCTACTCTACAACTACTGTGCCAACGGCGTAAAAAACATGCTAACGTAATTATACTAATAATTTGAGTTGAAAAATATTATGAAACCAAACTTCGATCTAAATTATGCATTTATATCCATACTTAATATTATAAATGCGAAAGTGTGTCTGTCTGTCTGTTACCTCTTCATGCTTAAACCGCTGAACCGATTTTGCTTAAAAATTTGGCATAAATATACTTGGATTTGGGGCCGAAAATGAAAAACGTGTGACGTGCTTTATGTATGGTTCCTACTCCCTAAGTTACATAACTTTAATCTGTAGACCGTATAGTCTATCCCAGAGGTTCCCAAACTTTTTTTTCTCATCACTTTAAACATTTTGCTGGATCCGGTGGACCCCACAACTAACCCCCCCCCAGTTCAAGGCCGGTCTAAAAAGCGTATTCATCCAACAGTTGGACCTTTACTTTTTTGTAATCTAAGTTTGACTCACAATTCACAGTACAAGGAACCAATAACATTCGCTTCGGGGTGGTAAAACCCGAATTACGTACGTAAACGCAAATATTTTCTTGTTTTGTAGCTATTTCACACAAAAATTACCACACTTTTACTTATTTTTAAATCTTCTTGCTCTGTAATATTTAATCTGCTATTAATATAATATTGTCTGCCTATATTCATAGGAGAAGTCAAATCGGGTCACCTAATTTTTATAGACCCGCGTTAACGACTCGTGGATCCTCATTTTAGGCAAGCGTAGACCCCTATCGGGCTCCCGTGGACCCCTTGGGGTCCACCTGGACCACTTTGGGAATCAATGGTCTATCCAAACATAATATATTGTTGTTATTTATAACAAAACGATTATTGATAGCTTCAGTATCAAATGATACAAGTGAAAACAGAATGGCTTCGGAGAAAATTAATAATGTTACCAATTAAAAGTGAAGTGTGAACATATCGAATTCATTATGGATTCGTCTCGGTTGGTTATCATCTGAATTGTTTACATGTATGCTTGTCAATTTATTTATAGTTTAGTATATGCTTACTTTAATTTATAACCAGACAGATAGACAGTAATTATTGTAACTAGTATTCAGGCTTAGACAAGGCAATCCAAACGTTGTCACTTTGAAATGTTTTTCAAACATTCTAATTTCTAAAACTCCGCTGTCGAAATTATCTTTCTAAAGCTCGAATGCCCTGTTTTAACCCTCCAAATACGGAACCTTGAATCTTCATAAAAATGATAAAATAATTGGAGACAAAACATTTGAAAATGATCCATGAATACTCATAATATTTTTAAAAAACCTATCCAACGACATCCCACACGATGAGGTGGACGTGAAAAAAAAAATTCATCGCCGCTTGATGTGTAGGGAAGGTACCATAAAAAAATATAAGATTTTAAGTACCATTTTGTCGGCATCATTAATATGTGCATTCATGCAAAATTACAGCTTTGTAGGTCCTATAGTCTCTGAGAAAAACCGCGGACAGACAGACAGACAGACGGATAGACGGACAGACATATGAGACAGACCGAAACTATTATTCCTTGTTGACTATGGAACCCTAAAAATTAGCAATTGCTATTGTTTACAGTTCACCATGTTAGTTACCCGCTTCATCTACTCATGTCTTATAAATTACTAGACGATGCCCGCAACTCCGTTGCGCCAAAACTCGCTTATCGCGCGGGAACCGTACATTTTTTCAGGATAAAAACTATCCTATGTGCTTTCCCGGGACTCAAAGTATCTCCATGTCAAATTTCAGCAAAATCGGTTCAGCGGTTTGGGCGTGAAGAGGTAACAGACCGACAGACAGACAGACAGACACACTTTCGCATTTTTGATATTAGTATTAATATTAT
Organism: Lysandra bellargus; assembly: GCA_905333045.1. Classification (NCBI taxonomy): domain Eukaryota; kingdom Metazoa; phylum Arthropoda; class Insecta; order Lepidoptera; family Lycaenidae; genus Lysandra; species Lysandra bellargus. The sequence goes on from HG995323.1 coordinate 6,153,075, forward strand.
AAATGCGAAAGTGTATCTGTCTGTCTGTCTGTCGGTCATTTAAAACTACTACATAGTATACTAATATCCATACGGATAGTATACTATGTACCTACTTAGTTTTAAATGACAAAAAATTAAAAGACGTTATAAAAGAATTGCAAATTGCAATAAAACAATGCCTGTTGCATTGTTTTATTGCTCATCTTGCAGTGATAACTGATAACGCCGTCGGGAAGTACTTCGATCTACTTTGATAACAGAACATTGATCTCTTGTGTATTGAGTATTGAGTTATTGACACTATATCTGTCACTATGAGTGACAAATGTGTACGGTACGCACTTTTCATTCGAACGGCACTTGTCGACGGCACTTGTCGACGGCAGCCGTCGACAAGTGCCGTCGACCAGTGCCGTTCGTCTGCCTAGGCAAGCCTAAAGTGGCAATTATTCTGATTCTTGCCGCAAGCGTCATAAAATGGAATTATATTTGAATTTTTGTCGGTCGCAGTCGCTAGCGGCAAATATCGGAGAGCCACCTTAAGCACAGAAAATATATTAGCCTTAAGGGAGATCGCAGACGACAGACTTGTGTGATCGAGTCTGCGGCGCACATACATTCTGCATGGCGCGCGGAATGTCTGTGCGCCGCAGACTCGATCACACAAAAAGTCTTTCGTCTGCGATCTCCCAAGGGTGTGTATTACCAGACTTGTATAGGATTCTCTTGGATCTTAACTTTTTCCTCTCAAATCGCAACAAATCTTGACTTATCGCCCAAGTGTCACTTGGCGAGCAATGACAGTCGCTTTCCATTAGGCGATATGTGTGCTTGTTCTAGAAATCTAGAGTCTAGATCTATTGGCTGTGACTGTGAGTTATGATATAAAAAGGATATCATACTCAATATCATGTTAATATTTTAAAGATATTTAATACCTAGTTAATAAGTATGTAATATTGTAATAGGTCACTTTATACAATGTTGGACGAAAGACAATTTTGTATGGCGCTATTTAATGTCCATCCATGTTTCTAAGTAGGTAAATAATTAATGGTCATTAAACCTGTTTTTATTCCTTAACAAGATAAAACAAAAACTAATTAATTACCTTAGCTCTTCAAAGACAAATGTAATTAAAATTTTAGTTCGTAAACTCATTCAGAGATCCGCCATTATGAAATTGTTTGACAAAGATTACAGACTTAATTTTATAGATATTTATTATTTATTTATAAGTTTTGTTGATAATTCTTTTACTTTTTTCCGTTCGCAATCAACAATTAATTGAAAAATGAAACTGATAAATAACTTGTTATATTTTATTGGAATTTAATTTTGTGTAGGAAAAATTTGACAAAATTGTTAATTTGTTGATCCATTAGGGATGGGAATTTGTCGATAATAATAATTAACAACTGCATTATTACTATCTGATAACGCGGAAGGACATAAAGATGATAAAATTTGTATCTATACTATAATATTATTAAGCTGAAGAGTTTGTTTGTTTGTTTGAACGCGCTAAACTCAGGAACTACGATTTGAAAAATTATTTAGATAGGTCATTTATCGAGGTAGGCTATTGGCTAAATATTATTAATTTATTTAAAAAATTCAATCTTTTACATGAGTTTTACATATATATGGAAAACACAATCAATACATAACTCAGTAAATAGCGTTGGGAGCTGTACTAGTATAAACTGTGACACAGCTCCCAGCGACTTCCACTCTGGAACCATCGTATATATTCAATTAATTCAAGTTTATCACGCTAAGGCCTAAGACTAATAGGAGCAAAGAAACAGAGGAAAATGTGGAAAGAACTGGGAAAATTATTTAAAAGGGCTTAAGACGCTGACAACTGCAAATGACCTTGATCTCGCATCACTCTCGCACTTGTGTCGATTTTCATGCCAGAGAGACAGAGATGTGAAGTGTTCACTCGGTAGCGTGGATACATTTTTCGTTTGTTAGAAGAAAAAATAAATATTATGGGAAACCTAGATGTCAGAACCGAAAATTAAATCCGACAATCTTTGAATTTTTGTAAAAGGTATCAAATAAACAAATTTTTAAAGCATAGATTGTTTTATTACTTTAGTTAGAACTGTTTAAAGTTCCTGAAAGATGTGACTTTGTTAATTTTTTTCATCCAGTAGGAGAACATTATTTTCTTATTTAAATTCGACAAGCTTTTCTAAATATAATCAAAAATCACATAAGTATATTTTTTGTGCCAATCAATGAGATACATACGTCTAGAAAACTGCACAATGATGTCGAATTGGTAGCTGTCTTCCCCTTAACTCACCAACTACTGGAGCAATTTTTATGTTATTTGGCACAGTTTCTATTTCATTTTTTCTATAAACAAAATTTTTCGCAATGGAGTTGCGGGCGTCATCTAGTTTACTATACGTAGTATGCTATGTATATGTATTTATTATTTACTAATGGCATGGGAATACCACAAAATGACTCTGCGAATCATCGTATAAGCGACACTTAAGTTCAAAGTGCGTGAGATATACACGAGTAAACTTTAACGTGGCCAAGACTCAAGAAGTCAAGAGTAAAGCGCAAGGACACTAGTATTTTGCCGGAAGGCCAAATTAGTCAAGTTGATTCACCATTTGAGACGTGCCAAAATAAATGAGACGTTGATCTATTGTAAAAAGTGTCATATCTAAGAATTTAATTCTAATATAAAAAAATTCTCGTGTCGTGGTTTGTTGCCAAACTATTCCGAAAGGGTTATAGTGATTTTGATAAAACTTTTTATGCTTATCGGATATTTATCCAACATCTAAGAACTTGGAAATCGTTCAACATGAGCTATTTTATCATACCCGAAAGTAATGTGGCAGAACAGATACAGCAGAAACGATAATATTATGTTATCTAACTTCAAAATAAAGCCTATACACACCGGACTTTATTTTCGTTGTTCTAATTGAAATTTGATTAAGTAAAATATTGTTAATATCGTATAGTTGTCGTATACACCAATACATAATCCGTAATAAGCAAGCGTGACTAACTTTAATTTTCTTAAAATTGCTCAAAATAAGTTGTGGCAATGCTGCCAGCTTCGTTCCTTGCACGTTGCTGACGTCAAACGAAACAATAATGGCGGTCGGTCATGCGTATTTGAATTGATTAGCCTGTCAATGTAGGACCACGAGGCTTACATAATATAAAAAGTTTTACTGTGAGAGTACCGGCAGAAATAAAATCAACAGGTGCAAGGGTAAGACATACAGCAGCAAAAAATGTTAATATATTAGTTGTTGAACTGATCTTTCACATATATTTTTTTCAACTTTTTCCTGCCAAAAATGAATGAGTAGTCAGAAAAACAAAATTACCATTTCACGACTCCATTCGCCTTAAAGCTGATCGCTCATTTTTTGCACCGTACGCGCCGTACTCGTCGAGCGCACCGCATATAGAGATCAACTACGATAACATGGCGCGCCCCTCCAAATGACTGTTTCAATGTGTGTAGTCACATCCTTATGAAAGAGTTTGTATGTAGTAAGTATTCAACCAATCACGGTACACGTAATATTTCAGGTAATGTCACTTATTACCAAGATTTGTTGGTCAACTAATCATAACTAGCCTACCGCGCAAGACAAGTCACTTCAAACGTTTTGAATTTTGGAGGGGTGCGCCATGTTATCGTAGTTGATTTCTACACGAAATGCGGCGTGTACAGTGCGGACGAATGTGCGAGGTTTCACATCATTTCATAAAACTAATTTTAAAATTCGACGACGCGTTCGGCGCGTGCGTGCTGATAAATGTGCGACCACCTTTATAGTGCGGCGAAAATATAAGCGATTGGCGGTCTATTCTTCCTTCGTCTTACGAATTTTCGGCCAGGTCACGTGTCCTTACACGAGTTTAATATAATTTATTAATCCATCCCAGTAAAGTGTACACCGCCAAAATGAAGCTCTCGACAATGCTAAGCAAATAGAAACGTCACATTTCATAACTTCATATAATAGGACATAATACTGCAATGTTTTAACGCTAGAGGCAGCACCAGCATAGACAGTAAGGGCCGCGACACACCGGAATTGCAGCGGCGAGGCGAGCACTTTCAGTGTCATATGATTTTAAACTTTATCTTCATTGTTGTAATACATAGTATCGCTTGAAAAATCGCCGCCGCCACCGGCCACGAGCGGCCACGGGCGGCCGTAGACTTCTCAAGCGATACTATGTATTACAATAATGAAGATAAAGTTTAAAATCCTATGACACTGAAAGTGCTCGCCTCGTCGCTGCCATTCCGGTGTAGCGCGACCCTAAGCGTTTAGTTCGACGTTTGACAACGATTTGATATGATGTGTTCAACATGTCGGATTTTTTCTGTATGTGCTAGTAGAGCCCTCTGCTCCGATTTGCGTAATATTTTGTAACACCTTCACTATTTTTATCAGGACTCATTTTAGTTTTACTAATCCTTAGCGTAAAATCTACAATGCGTCGTCTAACCGCAGTGTTGTGACTTGAAAGCGGTGACGTTAATGGTTTCTATTGTTATTCTCATCCATATTGTGGATTTTATGATTACGTTACTCATAAAATCCAAAACAAATTGTATGGATGACAAATGCGAAATCCACAAATTGATATCAGAGTAGGGTTTTCAGTGAACCCGTTTTTACGGTATAATAGGAAAGCAAAATGTATGGAACCGTGCAGACGTGAGAGGCAATGCAACTTTTTTTTTAATAAGCGAGATACAGTTTTCGTACAAGAGCCCTAATTTCGAGCTGCGCTTCGCGTATTATTTCATTCTATGTGAACTGACCCAAAGATTGAAGGAGCCCTAATATAATATTCAGACAAAATTGTAGGTAAAGACTACCACTACATCACCTGTCACAGACGTACTTACAGTAATATGGTAATGAATGAAAATTGCTATCAAGTTGAAAACAAAACCATTATTATAATAGTACTCTGACGATTACTCTTGTCTCGTAGACTTTGTCTAATGGTCGATTTACGCGGGTCACGGGTGACTAACGGGTCGATTTTAGTCGCTCGGCAAGCCAACAGTCGAATCGCCTGTCCAAGTCGAATCGCCACCCCATTTACACATTCTACGAAAATCGCCTGTGACTAGTGCCGACAAACTATCGATTTGCAGCAAGCGATCGCTTGCGACTGAGCGTTTGCACGGTCGATTTTAGTCACCAGCCGCATGCGGCCATCGGCCGCACGACTTTGGCGCTTGCGGCTTTAGCCGTATTTATGCGGCGTAGTCGAATTGCCATTTAGACGGGTCGATTTTCGCCGTGCGGCGTACGTGCGGCTTTAGTCACCCGTGCAAATCGACCATAAGTAGAACTCTGTTACGGTGATCAGAATACAATAATATTTTGTAGGCTCCATAGTCTATGCTCCATAGTGTACATTCAACGCCCCCGTGGTCCAGTGGTTTAGAGCGTGGTTCTTGACTTGGAGGTCGTGGGTTCGATTCCCGCGTTGGAAACATGTTATTTCCAAGTTTGGTTAGGACAATGTAGGCTGGTCATCTGATTGTCTGACAAGTAAGATGATCCAAGTCGGTCCTGCGCCTGATATCTCTCGCCAGTCGTGTCGGTCTTCCATCCCACTAGGTTGTGAGGGTAAAAGGATTGCTCTTGTGTACTGCGCACACACTTGGGCACTATAAAATTACTCGTGCGTAACTGGCCTAGTTTCAATGAAGCCGGCCACTGTCACCAAAACCGGTGTGGGAGTTATAATGTACATTTTAAACTCATTCTAGCATTAGAGGACTATTTCTTGAATCTATGCTACTCTCCGTTTGTCCCGACAGTACATAATTAATTGCACACATCGTAATATGATAATATTAATATAGCATTCTCTTACGACTTTTATATGTTTTAACTTAAGAATAAATATTCAAATCAGGTTGAAACGTAAATAATAAATTGAACAATATGATAGGTATCTTTTTCATTGCAAAATAGCAGTGGCGTCGCCCTTACTGCTCGACGAAACTCAAAATTACAAATCTTTGAAAAAATTATCGTCTACGACCAGATGGCGCTACTACAACATAGAGTAAATAATTAATAAGACCAAATCATCAGAAACAGAGTCGTTGTCAAACCTCAAATAAAACTTTTTGTTTACTGGTGCTGCCGTTTTGCGTGAAAACATTGCAGTACCTAAGTGTACCCTATTAGAGTTTTAAATGTTTCATCGTCTCTCGTAAGAACTGACGCATAGCCCTATACAAATCTAACGTGGTCACCCTTCCTTTACTTTGTGTTTTACCACGTGAGTCAGCTGTTTGAAAACTCAAGGGTTAGGGTGTAAAGACGACTACATAAAGTACTATAAGACGTATGCAATGCCTGGCAGGTGTGCTTACTTAAAGCGTCTCCCAGACAGACGCGGCCTGCGGTGGCGGTGGCGGTGGCGGTGGCGGTCAGTTGGATGACTTGAGAGTTCTAGGAACGACACAGACACACGCGGCCACGCGGCCAAGCCATTCAACTGACCGCCACCGCCACCGCCACCGCAGGCCGCGTCTGTCTGGGAGACGCTTTAGACGCTGACAACTGCCAATGACTTTGATCTCGCATCACTCTCGCACCTGTGTCGATTTTCATGCCTCATTTTATTTATTTATTTATTTATTTGCTATGAACAGCCAACAAAAGTTACAATTATACATACATTATATTGACAAGGTTTAAACATTGATCATGGTTATTGCACTTTTAATTAAATGCTATTACATCTTGCTATTAAATCGGCTACAAAAAAATTAAAAAAATGTTAAATGTTAAAAAATGTTAAGATAGTAAAAATTGTTACTAAAATTAAACTAAATTAAAATTAAACTAAACTACATTGAATTGTTACATTCTTATTTTTATTATCATTTTAATAATAAGTTTATGTTTATTGCATATTGAATTAATAATTTTATTATGAAGTTTGTTCGAGTTATTTTGGGATTTAAATGACCTCGAGAGGTCAGACTGGACTAGACAAAATTTATCTGGTCCAGTCTGACCTCGAGAGGTCAGACAGTAGATGTCACCAGCGGCAATTTAACAGTCGCTGGTGACATCTTCTAATATATAAAATTCTCGTGTCACAGTGTTTGTGCGCGAACTCCTCCGAAACGGCTCAACCGATTTTGGTGAAATTTTGTATGTACCATCGAGGAAATTGATTTATATGCAGTTGACACTTGACAAACCAACGTTATTTCGTCAGATCATGTCAATTCCATGTTAAGGTGACGCCGCGTTAAAGTAAGAAACCGTGTTGGATATGTTTTAGATTGCTTGTTTTCTATGAGAGGCCAGGCCCCCCTCTCATAGAAAACAAGCAATGGAACAGCAAAAAATGGAAAGGGCGTAAGCGATAAAATGGTTTTTGTCGCGTAATTTAAAAACCATAAATACATTTCATATAAGCTATGCTCATATTAAAGTGTATGCTTCAACCAATTTATGTACAAATTTTGGAACCTTAAATCACTCTCCTCTGTTGGAAAAATAGGAATCCCTTTTTTTACAGAGGTCTTTTCGATTGATAATTCTGTGTTATAAAAGTTGTCCAATCGTGTTATGCTATGGGCAATTCAAAGACAAAGACATGATGAATACTGACAATGAACTTTAGTTTCTTAGCTTTAGTCATTGCTGAGAAAAATCGGCATCGCTATAGCCAAATTATCAAGGCGTCGCCTTAATTGTGATCTGTCGACTGGGTTTTAACTAGATATGTAACGAATATTCGGCAACTATTCAGCTTCTTTTTTTGCTATTCAGTATTATACCGAATACCAAACCACGTTAAAAAACACGTTATATTCCTCAAAATTATGTATTTATTTCCAAATTACAACACTTTGGCAATTAAAATTGATCAATGATAAATTGTGATGGTTAAAAACAATCTTTTCAGCATTTTTTGGTAGCAAACGATTAGGTACGCTGTTCATCGTAAATGTTGCCAGCCTCAGAAAATTACCACTCGCTATACATGCTACTTCTAGGAGATAAACTTTGGCCGAGAGGTTTGGGTATTGTTTTTGTTTGCTAATCCTTTTTTTATAACGACACCAGAAATACATAATTTGTGAAAATCGCAACTATCTAGCTATTGCGGTTCTCGAGATCCAGCCTAGTGACATACGGATGTACGACGGACAGACAGCGAAGACTTATTAATAATAGGGCCCCGTTTTCAGCCTTTGGGCAGGGAAACCTAAAAACTGAAATTGAAAAATAATAGTATAATACTTTAAGTATTAAATAAAATAAAATATTTTTATGTTTGTAACTTTGCAAGAACAGTATGAGTTTCGACTGCATATTTGTTTGACGTACAAAAGGCTTTAAGTTAGTTATGAACTTAATGAAATGGTATTAATTAAATAAAAAATAATATTAACAACGTTAATAATGAAACAATAATTAAATTCGATTTAAATATTATAAATGTAATCACTAATCAGTACTCAGGTATACACTCCTTACTTGCTCGATATATGGGAGTTTTAAGTTATCGCATGAAATAAGGTGTGCTCCTTTCTGCGAAGAACGTCAAGACGCTTACAACAGTGCTGCTATGTATTCAACGGTAATGCTAAAAATGAGCACCTTCAAGTATTAGCTTAAGAGTCAATTACATATTATGAACTCAGAACTCAGAAGTATTTACGTTACGTTGTCCACCTATAGAACTAATGAAGCCTCAAAGAAAAAATATAAAGGAGATAGGGAATGGGTACTAAGCTAAGTACAGAAAAGTTATATAACGTGACCTGAAAAGAAAAGAAAAAAACCTTCAAAAAAGAAATGAAATCCCACCAAAACATGAAATGTAAAAGGAGCCAAGCAAAATATTGCATAGCTATTCAATTCAATACTTCTGTCGTAAAAAGTTTTCAGATCACATTCAAGCCAAGCCTTCAACTTATTTTGTAATTTAAATCAACATTCAGTAAATGTATCAATAGATTTCTTTATTTTATAATTATTAAAGTGGCTTGGCAATGAGCACAATAGAAAGAAATATAAAGCTGCATATTGGGTGGAGTTCATACTTACACAGATGGCAAGCGTAAAGTGTTTTAATATGTAACGACGCATGTGGCTGATAGTACCCAATAAATCCAATTAGTAGCTGATTATTTCTCTTGTGCTCATTGCTAAGCCACTATAATAATTATAAAATAAAGAAATCTATTGACACATTTACTGAATATTGATTTAAATTACAAAATAAGTTGAAGGCTTGGCTTGAATGTGATCTGAAAACTTTTTACGACAGAAGTATTGAATTGAATAACTATGCAATATTTTGCTTGGCTCCTTTTACATTTCATGTTTTGGTGGGATTATGTTTTTTTAAGTGTATTTTTCTCCATTCATTTGTTTTTATATAAGGCCTAAAAAGCAAGTAGCATTTGAACGAGACTTATAATCATTTTATTAGTGTCGTTCGTAAGGGTAAGTATTACTATTTATCGCTGACGATTTTTTGTTCAAAATGAAACGGTTATATGCTATTTTTTCATCTGCATTTTTTTCTAGTTTATTTTTTATGTTACGTACAGTTATCACAAACATTCTTATTTTTTATAATATTTTCATAATAATTATTGTCATAAGTTCATGCTTCTGGTAGGGTTTTAGCATACAAAAACTTATACTTATACGGTGTTACAGTTGATATGATATGAATGCTACAATCATCCGAACGCAAGGCTAGATTACAAAACGGAAACCAACATAATGTTGGCAAAAAATTTGACCATACATCGGTCGATGAGCGTACAGTCGTTTGGTATTCGAAAAATAAATAACATCTTTCACACTCTCATTCTTCACACATCTTAAAACTCTATGAAAATACTGATGTATTTTTTTTTATTTGCAGGTAAGCCAGTTTTAAGAATACCCAGACGATGCAAGTAAGTATTTAGAATTTGACAATTAGTATTGTAGTCAAGATCTTTGGGAATAACACGAACTATGTCATACCTATACCTACGAATTCAGATTCAGACAGAAACTTCTCTAGGGCGATTTAGGATTGGCTTAAATATTATAATTTATAATATTAGCCGCGTAGTCTTTTTTTAGGGTAATAGGGGAGGGTAGAGATGGGAAGGGAAGGGAATAGGGTAGGGGATTGGGCCTCCGGTAAACTCACTCACACGGCGAAACACAGCGCAAGCGCTGTTTCACGCCGGTTTTCTGTTAGAACGTGGTATTTCTCCGGTCGAGCCGGCCCATTCGTGCCGAAGATGGCTCTCCCACGTATAATATACATGTTCTCCCATAGTTGCACATGGACAGCCTAATAATTGCATCTTTATTTTATGTTACACTTAAATCTTATATCTTTAAACGAGCAATTTTTGTATATTATATATACTTAAATATATAATTGGAATCTCGGAATCGGCTCCAACAATTTTCATGAAATTTAGTACATAGGGGTTTTCGGGGGCGATAAATCGATCTAGCTAAGAATAATTTTTAGAAAATGTCTTTTTATTCGTGTTTTATCGAATACCGAGCGAAGCTTGGTCAAATAGCTAGTTATTTATTAATTGTACTGCAATTTACACTACACACTACACACAGTAAACAAAAATTTTATTCGCCATTTGATAACGTTTCTGTCAATATTCTGACATGACGTGTCACGTGTGCACAGTGCAATATTAAAATATCAATTTTTTTGATCAAATTATTTACTGCATGCGCTAGTATAGCGCCTTCCCTATTAAGGCAAAGACAACTGCCAATCCGACATCTTTGTGCAGTTTTCTAGACGTATGTATTTCATTGATTCAAAATATAATATGTGATTTTTTATTATATTTGGAAAAGCTTCTTTATTTTAAATAATAAAATAATGTACTCCTACTGGTTGAAAAAAATATCAAAGTCACATCTTCCAGCAACTTAAAACAGTTCTAACTAAAATAATATACTACGCTATGCTTTAAAAATTTGTTTATTTGATACCTCTTACAAAAATCCAAAGCTTGTAAGATTTAATTTTAGGTTTAACATCTAGATTTTCCATAATATTTATTTTTTCCTCTAACAAACGAAAAATGTATCCACGCTATCTAGTGAACATTTCACATCTCTGTCTCTCTCGCATGAAAATCGACAGTGGTGCGAGAGTGGTGCGAGATATGCGAATTCTCAAGGTCATTGGCAGTTATCAGCGTCTTAATTCACATTTCTGATTTCGTCGAGCAGCAAGCGCAACGTCACGTGCTATCTTATGAAATAATAATACATAATATCATAATATTATTGTTCAATTTTTAATTTAAGTTTCAACCTGCGTTGAATCTTTATGTTTTAAAATATATTTTAATATTCACTGTATGTGCCCTTTGCGTAATATTCCCTGTTTGCCAACTGTGTTGTCGATGCTATATTGCCGGCGGCACATGTCTGAGCACGGGGCCTGTCAAGTGCAAGGAGGGTGACGCTCCACACCGCGATAGCTTCCGTCATCATCATCATCATTATCATCAATCATCATCATCGATCATCGGTCATCAGTCATTAAATTACAAGGTATAACCAAATTAAGTGATAATACTTCACGGTATGTATGTAGAGTACTACTCTTATGTAGAGTTCGCTGTGAAAGTAGCAGCGCTGAAAGAGAAAATTTTTGTTATTTGTAAATATGGGCAAAAAAATATTTTTTCCATAGAAAGGTGAAAAAGAGTTACTCTTTAAGCGCTGCTATTTTTACAGTGATCTCTATATATGGGACACATACACACCCTAAAATATTATCACTTAGTTGTGTTACACCTTGTATATAATGTATAAGTCGCTGCCAAATATCACCGTCATCATTACGGCTAGCGTTTTTAAGAAGAAATCAGATTTTAATTACGACGGGTTAACGACTAGCCGGATTCTCATAATCTGCATCCTTACTTTATAAAATATGTATTGGGTCAAACAAATAAGAAAACAAAAATAAACTCTGTCTTTTTCCATAACTGCTAGTTTGACCAGAATATGTTAAAATTTTCCCGACTTTTATGGTCTAAGGTTCTCAAAATTTGTCAGTCACGCTTGATTCTTTTCGACTACGACATTTCAAGTCCTTGTTCTTTTGGACCAAAATATATTTATTTACGTCTTACGAACTATATTATTATGTAGAGTCCATGCCTACTGTGAAACTATAGTTTTAATTTTTTACCGTTGCGCCAAAATTTTGTTAGTCGCGCGGGAACCGTACATTTTTTCTGGATAAAAAGTATCCTATGTCTTTTCCCGGGACTCAAAGTATGTCCATACAAACAGCTAATCGGTTCAGCGATTTGGACGTGAAGAGGTAACAGACAGACAAACAGACAAATAGACAGACAGACACACTTTCGCATTTATAATATTAGTATAGAAGTATAGATGTAGATTTTGGTTTGCAACTATTTTTGGGTCATTTTGCTCTAATAGGATAGCGAGATGAAAATACTTTGGTTACAATTTTACATTATAATGCTATAAATAAGTATAATATTGGTGATCATTTACTAATTTTGGTGATCATTAACTTTTTGTTTAACAATTATCTATTTGGAGTCATTTTGCATAAATAGGATAGCGAGATAACATCTTTGGTTCATATTTGGTTATCATTTTACATTAAAATGGTGGTCTGTATTTTGGTGATTGTTTACTATTTTTGTCTGTGAAATGTTACTATTTCTGGTCGTCAGTTAATTATGTATATTTTATTAAGCCTTATAATATTAGGTATGGATGGTATCACGTGGTCAGGAATAGTAGTAGTACTAATAATGACTAACGATATAGTCATTAACCTATTGTGTTATCAATCCTTATCAATAACGTGCCGGCCCAGCCTTCGGACAAGGTCGACATTTCTTCATCGCATACCTTTTACATTACAATACAAGAAAAACTATTTACAATAATTATTCCTTTCAATTGTAATGATCCATTTGAATTGAATCGTTGGCTTCGTTGTTGATTATACTAGATAACATGGCTTGTTAAGTAGCTAAAATCATAAGCATAACGATTATAATATACCTGCAGTAATAAGTACCTAGTTTACTTTTTAGAGTTCCTTGCCTAAAGGGTAAAACCGGCTAAGTGCGAGTTGGACTCGCCACTGAAGGGTTCCGCAGCAGCAATAAGGTTTATTTCTATAAAATTTAAAGGTTTTTGATTTATTTTTATATTTTAGTCGACTTAATGAAAGTTAAATTAAGGCTTACCATTTATGACGTATAAAAAAACTACTTGATAGATCTCGTTCAAACTAATTTTCGTTGGTAGTTTTTATAGTAATTTATAGTATAATAATATAATAATTTATAGTAATGTACATATTTTTTTTTAAAGTTAGAGGGGGGGGGGGCACATTTTACCACTTTGGAAGAGTCTCTCTCGGAAACTAATCAGATTATATGATATTAGAAATAGATATTAGAAACCTCAATATGATTTTTGAAGACCTATCCATAGATACCCTATACGCGTAGGTTAGACGAAAAAAAAATTTTTTTGTCTGAGTTATACCTATGGGGACCCCTAAAATTTTTAATAATTTTTCCATTTTTGTATCGAAATCTTAATGCGGTTCACAGACTACATCTACTTACCAAGTTTCAATAGTATAGCTCTTATAGTTTCGGAGAAAAGTGGCTGTGACATACGGACGGACAGACAGACAGACAGACAGACATGACGAATCTATAAGGGTTCCGTTTTTTGCCATTTTGGCTACGGAACCCTAAAAACGGGACCCTAATACTAACTACCCTTTCTTCGTATTTCTGTTGCCGCTGTAAAAACAAATTTACTAAAAATAAAATAAAAACAAACAAACATTTAAGGGGGCTCCCATACGACAAACGTGGTTTTTGCCTACGAATAATAAAATTATTCGTAGGTTCTTGCCCTTTTTTGCGCGAGTGCATCTCGCACTCGGTCGATTTTATCCTACTGTAATAATTTAGTTGAGCATACTTATTTCTGACATGCCATCATAGAATTCTGTTAATAATACTTTGATGTTATTTATTTGTAATTATTGGAAACCACAACGTCCATTGGTCTTTCCCATAATTAAGATGGCTAATGTAGACTACATAGTTTAGACAACAATGACTTGCCTTTTTCAGACAAATCATCCTGACTTGCATTCAATGGAAAAACAGGGTCACAGATTTTATATCTTAAAAATAAAAAAATATATACATCTTTTTTTTAATTAATAATTCTAAAACTTTGGGTTTTTCTATATATTGAATTCAGGTATTTTCGATTCTAGACTGTTCTGAAATATGATATTTATAATTATCATTATACATAATTAAATTTTTAACATTTTAATTCATAAAAGATGCAAAATTTACATAAGTATGAGACGAGCATAATAATAATAATAGATGTGTACACTGTTAGGAAAATTCCGAAATTGCATATTTAATATAATAAGTCGCCATTTTTCCTCAACTTAAAAATATTATAAACCTAAATAAAGCCCTAATTAAAAAATCGGTTGTCTGTAAAGTCGGTTTACTGACGATAGTTGAACGTGACAACGTATGACGTTGTCACGTTCAACTATCTTTAACCCCTTAACCCTCGATTCCGAATCTCTATAAATAGAAACAAACTTTTTCGACTGTAACCTAAAGTTATTTCGATGTATTTCTTTCCAATCGACCTATGCAAAGAACAAAGTTCTATTTGAATATATCACCAAAGTACTTTTATTGTATTTTTTACTGCTATCGGACCTCTACATTTTATAAAAAGAATAAAAATTTAAAAATGTTACGTAAAAACAATAGTAATTACTACAAGTGTCACCTCACTACCAATTCGAGTAGCAAGATATCGACAATTGAAGCACGTACGCCAACGTTTTGTTGGCCCAGCGGGACAAGCTAGATATCACAACGCCAAGTTTCAGGTTCGCGACCACGCGGTGGCAATACTTACTTTTCGCTTTCTTTAAAATATAAGCATCGCTCACTCAAGTAGGACTTAGGAGAGAGACGGATGTCGAACGCTGCTGAACGCAAAGGCCGATTGTGCTTCCTTGTCGCTCGTTCCGCGCTCTCGCTTGCAGTTCAAGCCTTATATGTAACGCCTCAGAGCGAGGTAACGACGCATGAACTGTGATGTTTTTCGGGCGCGCACCCCATATCGAATTATAAGACGTTATCACGTCAAAAAGGAATTAATGCTTCAAGCCCCAAGCGGTCGCATGCGACCGCGATAAGAATACAAATCTATTGTGTCTCGTTTTTTTCCACGATCGAGGGATTAATGACCTACTCCAGGGTTTCCCAATCGCCGGGTTGCGACTCGCCCAAGTAACAAAATCTGGTCTTGTAATTCCGAGGCCAGGACTATAATTACAGGCTAACCGTTTATAACCACGGAAAAGGGCTCATTACGCGTACTTTTGCTAATAAAATACTCATAGTAGACTTGCCTAGACTACTTAGATATATAAATAGCTAATTTAATCGTGAGTTAATCAGTCAATGTCAGATTAAATGAAACTTTTGGGACTGGTACCGACTTCAAAGTAATGAAGCTATAGTATGTACAGAAGTAGTTGAGATTTAGACGAATTCTGAAAGAGGCACTAATAAAGAGTAAGAATTATTTAATACTTTTTAGTTAATATTTTTTTACCTTGGAAGTCGGTTTTAATTTTTTGTTAAAAATAATAATTTCACTCTTTTTAGTTATTTATCGGTAAACATAAGCTGTCAGTTGTAGATATATAGGATTTAGGTATGAAACTATCACAACTACTATACTCCGGCAGTTTTCAAAAAAGTTTTATGCTATGTCTCAAAAGCTCATGGCCACACCCTACTATAAATATACAGACCTGCCATGAAATGGCTACTATAACACGTCGTTATTTATTACTTATTTACTATAAGTAATATTATTACTGAATTATCATGAATAGAATTTGCATAATAGTATACTTTCAGTTCTTAAAACAACGATGAAACCCCCAAACTTTCATATGAAAACTTATTATCTGAGTTCACTACCACTTTAGAATTTCTTAAAGAACTCCAAGCATATATCCCTGTGCTAAGTACTCACATACAGTTTTGCTCGATAGTTTTACTCGACGTCGAGCAAAAACCACTGTGTGGACCGCAAAACTCACAGCTCGAAGGCTCGCATCGAGCCAGTTTGAAGGCTCGAATCGAGCCAGCCTACATATTTTTTGACACTAGTTTTTATTATTCGTAGAGCCTAATTTCCTTCGAACTGGAGTAAAACTATCGAGAAATCAAGATGCTGAATGTGTGGACGAAAGCCCGAGCCGTGGTTTTTACTCTACGTGATTGCTCGATCGAGCAAAACCGTATGTGAGTACTTACACGAGTTCATCAAGCAATGCTGAAATGTTCAAACGCCTATCTCTGAAGGCTCTAGAGTTCTGGTTCAGTGACTTTCATTGTATGGGTCTAAACACACTAGGCTGGATTACGCCGGCGTAAATTCCGCCGCGTTTAAATTGCATACAAAATACGGGCCGAACGCGAGGGGTGACGACACACTATTATGTCGTATTTTGTATGCGTTTGACATTTGCGGCGGAAACTACGACGGCGTAATTCAGCCTAGTAAATTGTAAACTCATCAGCTCAACATAATAAAATATTATGCTTTAACTACTTTAAGCTACAATAATATAACTATATATTTTGTCCCAATCAAGGAGTTTCCTAGATCAAATTACCAACTTGGTAACCACAACAACAAGTTTAAATCATTTACTTTGTAACAACATTGATACAATTTTCGAAATCACTCGACAAACTCGAGTCTCGATCAAAAATACTATGAAAAAAAGTACCAATAATAGGGTCGTAACTCATAACGATGCATCGTGGTACTTATAATTATGATGACGATGATGATGATGATGAATGTAATTTGCATAGTAGCATATGCTTTCAGTTCTTAAAACATCGCCGAAAGTCCCAAACTTGTATCTATAAGGAATCCGGAGTTCTCTTAGTATCTTCGGAACCATAGCATGCCTTGGTGTAAAATCTTACTTTTTGGTAGCACATGCCTAGGATCCTTCACATAAAATCAAAATCACTATATGTTTCCATATAAATTTTGAGGAGTTCCCTCGATTACTCATGGATCCCATTATCAGGTCACCACTTTTGTGAACATGGTACCAAATTGGAGTTGAACCCTATACAACAAAAGAAAAAAAATTGAAAATCGGTTCACAAACGGCGGAGTAATCGTTGAACATACACAAATAAAAATAAAAAAAAAATAAAAAAATATCCACAGCCGAACATATAACCTCCTCCTTTTTTTGGAAGTCGGTTAAAAAACATTTCTACCTTTATTAATTAATGAATACCTATCTATACTTATTATAAAACAAAGACGCTTTTTTCCCTCATGTCCCTTTGTTCCCTTTAATCTTTAAAACTACGCAATGGATTTTGATGATTCTTTCAGTGTTAGATAGCCCATTTATCGAGGAAGGCTATAATAGGCTATATTTTATAACGTTAAGACTAATAGGAGCGAATAAATAGAGGAAAATGTGGAAAAACGGGGAAAAATATTTGAAAGGGCTAACTTGAATGTGCTAATCTTACGAACTACTGGTCCGATTTAAAAATTCTTTCAGTGTTAGATAGTCCATTTATTGATGAAGGCTATAGGCTATATTTTATCAAGCTAAGAATAATAGGAGAATGTGGTCTCGCGAACTACTGGAGCAATTTTTATGTTATTTGGCACAGATGAGTCGAAGGATCATATGCTATCGATTTTAATCATTTTTTCAGTGGCTATATATTTTATACCCGTGCGACGCCAGGGCGGGTCGCTTGTTGAATAATAAAAGTAATCAGTGGGTCATGAAGGCCGGGCACTAAGAAAATTACCTGGCCAGGGCAGAACAATGTTTGGGAACACTGACCTATATGCCAATTAAAAAAAAAAGTGGCTAACTAGATATATTTTCAACTGTACACTCTACATACATTACATACATACATACATAGGTACATATATATACTTAGTGCACTATCGAGAAGTTTTCCGAACAGTTTCCACGAAAATTTATGACGCAAAACGAATACCGGCGCCTGCGCAGTTAATGTAATACTTAATAATATGTTATTATTATTTATTATAATAAGCATCAGAGTGCTTTATTATCCATCCTAATATTGTAAATGCGATGTTTTTTGTCTGTCTGTTACCTCTTTGCGTCCAAACCGCTGAACCGATGTTGAAATTTTTTATATGAAGATATTTTGTGTCCCGGAAAAGGACCTAGGACACTTTTTATTCCGGAAAAAATATGTTTCTCGCGCGATAAACGAATTTTGGCGCATAGGAGTTGCGGTTTAACTCTGTGGCTTGGCAGCTCAAGCCGGGGTTCGCGGGTTCGAATCCCGCCGACGGAACAAAAAGTTTTTAATGTTCCCGGGTCTGGGGATAATATGTGTATGATATCATAAAAATCTTAAATATATGTATAGTATATATTAAATATATTTCCGTTGTCTGGTACCTGTAACACAAGTCCTTCAGGTACTTAGCACGGAACCAGACTGACGTGGTGTGCATTGGCCATAGATATTATTATTATTATTAATTAAGACGCTGACAACTGCCAATGACCTTGATCTCGCATCACTCTCGCACCTGTGTCGATTTTCATGCCAGAGAGACAGAGATGTGAAATGTTCACTCGGTAGCGTGGATATATTTTTCGTTTGTTAGAGGAAAAAATAAATATTATGGGAAATCTAGATGCCAGAACCGAAAATTAAATCCGGCAATCTTTGGATTTTTGTAAAATATATCAAATAAACAAATCATTAAAGCAAAAATTGTATTATTACTTTGGTTAGAACTGTATAAAGTTCCTGAAAGATGTGACTTTGGTATTTTTTTTCATCCTGTAGGAGAACATTATTTTGTTATTTAAATTAGACAAGCTTTTTCAAATATATTCAAAAATCACATATATATTTTTTTGTGCCAGTCAATGAAATACATACGTCTAGAAAACTGCACAAAGATGTCGAATTAGCAGCTGTCTTCCCCTTAATTAGTCCGGTTAACCGAATTCCAACTTCCTCAATGTAGTGTTTTTCGCAGCACCTGCCAGTTTGACCGCTAAGACAATATGTTTTGAGATAACAGTGTTTGAGCAAGTTTTTTGTTGTTATAAATAAAAGTGATTGATGCTCGCAGTTTCCTGTATAATCTAATATACGTTAATGATATACGACAGGCAAATTGCTCATATGCCAGTTCGCAGAACGATCAGCTGATCCGATGCGAAAATTGAGATGAAGGAAGAGTTTGTTGATATAAATGGAGGCAAAACAATGATTTAATTCTTGTACTAAGGAAAAGACCAACTTTGTAGAAATGGGCATTTTTTAAATCAAATTCTGTTTTGTCCTTGTCATTCAATTGATTTTTCTGATGTAATCTACGAATAATAAAAACTAAGGAAACGTAACTCCCATACTATTACCGTTTTAAATTTGGTTGCTTTCGAACTGTCATGTAACGTCAGCCTTTATACTGCTCAAGGCCATCTAAATATTGCAAATGTATTGAAATGTGTACCTAAGGTACACTTTTTTAACAAGTATTTTGGAGCACATTTTTTGACGGAGTTACTCTTCCTTAGTTTTCATTATTCGTAGGATGTAACAGACGAGGACGATAACTATGTACCTAGTCTGTATGCAGACTCTGCATACAGACTACAGTTTTTTAAATCTTTATTTTTTACTAGATGACGCCCGCAACTCCGTTGCGCCAAAACTCGTTTATCGCGCGGGAACCGTAAATTTTTTCGGGACTAAAAGTATCCTATGTCCTTTCCCGGGACTCAAAGTATCTCCATACCAAATTTCAGCGAAATCGGTTCAGCGGTTTGGGCGTGAAGAGGTAACAGACAACTGTCATCGTAATGATCTATCACCTACAACTCTGTTTCTACAATTATTTTGGCTAAATTCGATAATAATTGACATAGAAGCGAAATTTTACTTTGACTTGTTTTTTGCATTTATCTCCGTAAATATTGATTTTACAATGAAAATTATCAGAACTCAAAATGTAGAAAATTAAATTTACAACAAATAATTTAGTTCTTATAATTTTCGTAAAAAATACAAAATAAAGGAGATATGTCTAAAAAAAGATTTGATCTTCAAACCAATATGGCGGCTAACGCACACGTCAGGGTTGGTCGAGTTTTTAACCGAATTCCAAAAAGGAGGAGGTTATATGTTCGTCTGTATATTTTTTTTGTATGTTCAACCATAACTTCGCCGTCTGTGGACCGATTTTCATGATTTTTTTTGTTGTTGTACAGGGTTGAGTCCGAATTTGGTACCATGTTTACAAAAGTGGTGATCTGATGATGGAATCCACGAGGAATCGAGGGGACTCCTTGAAATTTGTATGTAAACATATAGTGATTTCGATTTTTTCTGAAGTATTCGAGGTAAATACTACCAAAAAGTAAGACTTCGCACCAGGTTATACCCTGGATCCGAAGGTACCGAACAGAACTTTTGAATGCTTATAGGTACAGGTTCAGGGATTTCGGCGTTGTTTATACAACTGAAAGCATAAGCCAACACATCAATTTGATTGATCATCATCATCACAACCATAATTATACCATGAGTTATCACATTATGACCAAATTATTGGTACTTTTCGTGATATTTTGCATCGAAGCAGATGTTTTTGATGATTATTTCGCTGTTTGTGGACCGATTTTCAAAATTCTTGTGTTTTTGTGTAGGGTAGATAGTAATTTTATATAACAATTACGAAAGTGGTGAGCTGATGATGGGATCTATGAGCAATCGAGGGAAATCCTTGAAATTTGTCAAAACACTCATAGTGGTTAAAATGTTGTTTCTAGAAACTTAAACGTACGTTACGAATAAGAGAAATTTCATATGAAGGTGTTTGTTGGTCCAAAGGCACTGAACAGAACTCCTGAACCTTTAAAGATAAAAGTTTGGAAATTACAGCATCGCTTAGATGCAAGCATTTACCACAATTCCGTTTACAGTAACATAGTGTGAATAGTTAACATTCGTATTGGTTATTTACACATAAAGCCTTATTTTGTAGGATAGCTAAAAAGAGTGAAATTATTTTTTTTATAATATATAATTGAAATATATAATTTAATTTAAGCTATTCATGGCCGCCCCTAAACACAGGTGCAAAAAAATTTCTGACTATAATTAATTTCAGATTCCCATACGGGGTTGAACTAACCCTACTGGGCTAATAGAATCTGACTCAAATCGAACGTATCGCAGTTATCTATCATATTTATTAACTTCCTAAGCATGCTATGATAGCCTATCAAGCTTCGCTATCACATTTGTTCTTCAGCTTGCTATGAGCAGTTAGCACCCTATCAAGCTGTTCTTTTCAAGTTATCGCTAATCAGAGCGATAAGCACGCGCTCCACCTGCGAGTCACATGTGCGTTTTAGGCTGTGACCTCAGGTGTTATGTTATTGTGCCGTATTAGGCGCCTGGCCAGCTCCACTCTGACTGGAATACTAATCGCCGGCCTCGCACACTTCCGAATTATCACTTTTCCTCGTGCTTTTCCGAGTTAAGATTCGAATACTTTTTCCTGTTTTTCCGATTTAAACTTCGAATATACTTCAGAAGTATATTCGAAAGTAAATGGGAAAAACAGTATAAGCAGTAGTATTACTTCTGCTTTTATAAGATACTAGATGACGCCCGCAACTCCGTTGCGTCAAAATTCGTTTATCGTGCGGGCACCGTACATTTTACCGGGATAAAAACTATCGTATGTCCTTTTCCGGGACTCTAAGTATCTCTATGCCAAATTTCAGCAAAATCGGTTCAGCGGTTTGACAGACAGACACACTTTCGCTTTTATAATATTAGTAGGTATGGATTAGTATGGATACTTTATCACTAACTGTTGCCCGCGACTTCGTCCGCGTCAACATAATAATATTATAATGACTACAAGATTCCCTTTTCCCGATTTCATGACGATATAATGATTTCTCCGGGAGGTTTAGCTATATTATTTGTTTACATATATATATATAATAATAAAAGGTATATTAAATAATTTCTGTATATTTCTTTTTGTCGCCTCGTGTTGTGTCGTACTAGCGCGGCTTTAGCTTATTAAAGTTTTGAAACGGGATCGGTCACGTGGGGCAATCTCCGGGCTTTTAAAGTAAAAGCCCGGAGATTGAAAAAAGAGAAAAAAGCATAATAATTAAATTAATCGTAGCAACTCCGTTCTTTATTTATGTAGCTTCCTAAAAGGAATTAACTATAGATAACAATAATATATATCTACTAGCTGTCCCGGCAAACGTTGCTTTGCCATAATTAAATATATTTAATGCCATATATTTTTTTTTGAAGTGACTAAATAAGTATGTTACCATGGCAACGTCGATAGCTATCCCGTCGCACAAACAATGGTCGCCGTCAGTCTCAGGTTGTAATAATTTACTATTATTTATTCAACAAATGCACTTATCAATATATAAAGTACCGAGTAGCCGATTCTCAGACCTACTGAATATGCATATAAAATTTGGTAAAAATCAGCAAAGCCGTTTCGGAGGAGTTCGTGGACTAACATTGTGACACGAGAACTTTATGTATAAGAAAGATACTAATATTATAAAGCGAAGAGTTTGTTTGAACGCGCTTATCTCAGGAACTACTGGTCCGATTTGAAAAATTCTTTCAGTGTTAGATAGCTCATATTTTATCGAGGAAGTTATCACGCTAAGACTAATAGGAGAATGTGGAAAAAACGGGGGAAATTATTTGAAAGAGCTTATCTCGCGAACTACCTACTGGAGCAATTGTTATGTTATTTGGCACAGATAGGTAGTAGACCACGTGAAGGATCATAGGATTTTAATCATTTTTTCAGTGGCTATATATTTTATACCCGTGCGACGCCGGGGCGGGTCGCTAGTTTCTATTTAATCACCACTCACTGACACACCACGTGCACATAATACATGTAAGTAAAATATAATAACACGTTCTACGGCTACTTCTTAGTAAATAACTTTCAATGATTTTTCATTTTTGTACTGTTTTTTTCAAAGGCGATAAGTTCCAAATGTGCCCTTACTGAATATTACACATAAGTACCTTCTTATTTAACATACCAAAATAGTATATCAAAAACCTACATGTATAAAGTACTTAAATGTCAAAATACAATGATAATTTATGTAGGTGAATTTACTAAAGTCAACACGCTTGCTAGCTCAATGCGCGTGTGAGGTACCAGCCGCAATGCCGGCCAGTGGCCACTACTGGGCCACAATAATTATAGACATAACTACTTCTGTCTACTCCGACTGGGTTGTTGCATATGTGTAGACTGTGTAGCAATAACGTTATAACAATGTGTGTCCCAAAAATATTTCACGAATTCCATAAACGTAAGCATGGTACCAAATTCAGGTTATACCTTAACCGAGAACAAAATAATTTTGAAAATCAGTCAACTAACGGCGGAGTTATAAGGCCCCATGTTGATGTAAAGGATCATGAGAAATACCGTTAATAAGCTGCCAAACCGTTGAACCGATTTTGAGATTTTGCTGTAATTTGGTATGGAGATACTTTGTGTCCCTGGAAAGGACATAGGATACTTTTTATCCTGGAAAAATGTACGGTTCCCGCGCGATAATGAATTTTGGCGCATTTTTTTGCTCACGCATAAATTTCGTACAAAACAAGTTTTGTTTATGAAGTTTAATTAAGGCTTGACTTGGCTACATTTAAAGCTGTATTAATTACTTTTCTAGCATTTAATCAGTCGATTAAACTCTGCATCTAAGTTAATTGTGTGAGTCAGTGTTACGCATTGTTTGCGGAGGATGTGGCGCAGGTTCAAGGTGATTATTACCATGGTGTAGCCATTAGCCATGAAACACATAAATAGTAACGCAATATATACAACACAATATATTACAGTAGAATAACTGCGATGTGAAATCAAATTGAATACGGTCTCGAGAAAAACTTAACTACTTATGCTTTAAGCCGTCTTGCTTTTAAAAACTTTTACTCAGCTAGTTACTATCATAACGTCTAAATTTATCTTGTTTTTCCGGGATAAATAAAAATCCTATGACTTTGGAGACAGACAAATTTTCGTATTTATAACGTTGTTTGCAAAAACTTTTGTATAATTTCGTTAAATATAATTAAATATCGGAATTTATTTCATGAAAGCCAGGAATTTTTCGGAAATGATATTTCTAATGGTTTCTAGGATACTCACGCTTAACACAGATAGATAAGTTTAACGTTCGCGCAGCGCTAGTCTATATACTAATTTTTTTAGCTCTCTTTTAGCGTCTGAAATTACGTTAATGTGTGCTCAATTCGGTCTCGTATGTAAGTGGTCTACTGTATGTATTTATAGTGTGTCTATATCATACATTATAATTGCACGTATTCGTCGATATTATCTAAGTTGTATTATATGTAGTCATAATATTGAATTCAATAATACTTATTACGAGAAATCACGACTGTCCACGTCAATGCTGAAGCTAGGTATTGACTTAAATAATACCTATTAATTAATGTCAAATAATAAACAACTTATTAAACTTTTGATTAATCTATGGACAGGTACATATTGATAACTAGATGACGCCCGCAACTCCGTTGCACCAAAATGCGTTTATCGAGTACCGTACTTCTTTCCGGGATGATATAATTTTTGAATCCGGCTAGTTATAATTATCTATTCAATTATTAGTTCAACACGTCGTCGTCTGCAAACTTTACAATTAATGTAAAGTTTGGGATCTACAGCAATTTTTTAACACTATATATATTATACCTACTCAATTTTTTTTTGGTTTTGAATACTAACGTAAATAATTTACTACCTAGCATAAAATGAATTATCTTAATAGACGCGATTAACAAATTATATAACAGGAGATATTCATCACAAAACCGCAAACCAAATACAAGTTGATCGTCGCGACCGCAGGGCGGTTATTGCTCAAATGACTCAATAGCTGGACACTTAGACAACATACATTCGATTGATTTGACAGCGAAGTTAGAATTTGGCATTCGCTAAATGACCGTACGCTTGGAATGCCTCATGAGAAATCCCATTCTTTTTTAGTTTAGCTTTTAAATTATCGAGTGCAATTTGATTAAAGGCCCTGTGTTAATAATTAAGATACCTATCGTGCACTTTTGAGTGCGAAATTTTGATGGAGACATCAAAATAATTTATGAAACCGAAAAAGAAGAAGCGCCGAGCCGACGTTAAAGTCTTTTGTACGCATGGCCTGGGACTGTAGAGTACTTACTAGACGTACCCCTCGAAAAACCTGTACAAATGTATGGCTAAAAAAAGATTTGACAGTCTTTCAAGCTATATTTCAGTATATTACAGCACAAGGGCAAGAAATTAATGTAAAGCGTATCAATCGTAAAATATATTTAATTGGTAACGTAAGTTTATATTAGTAAATCGATGAATCATTTTTCCGGAATAAAAAGTGTCCTATGTCCTTTCTCGGAACTCAATGTATCTCCATACCAAATTTCAGCAAAATCGGTTTAGCGGTTTTGGCGTGAAGAGGACGCTTAAACCGTTTAAGGCGACGCCTTGATAATTTGGCTGTAGCGATGCCGATTTTTCTCAGCAATGACTAAAGCTAAGAAACTAAAGTTCATTGTCAGTATTCATCATGTCTTTGTCTTTGAATTGCCCATAGCATAACACGATTGGACAACTTTTATAACACAGAATTATCAATCGAAAAGACCTCTGTAAAAAAAGGGATTCCTATTTTTCCAACAGAGGAGAGTGATTTAAGGTTCCAAAATTTGTACATAAATTGGTTGAAGCATACACTTTAATATGTGCATAGCTTATATGAAATGTATTTATGGTTTTTAAATTACGCGACAAAAACCATTTTGTTGCTTATGCCCTTTCCATTTTTTTGCTGTTCCATTGCTTGTTTTCTATGAGAGGCCGGCCCGGCCTCTCATAGAAAACAAGCAATCTAAAACATATCCAACACGGTTTCTTACTTTAACGCGGCGTCACCTTAACGGATTTCAATGTAATGTGGAATTTATATACATTTAGTCCCGGGAAACGACACAAGATAGCTTTTATCTCGGAAAAATGTACGGTTCCCATGCAATAATCAATATTTTTTTATGAAATAAGGGGGCAAAGGAGCAAACGGGTCACCTGATGGAAAGCAATTTCCTTCGCCCATGGACACTCGCAGCATCAGAAGAGCTGCAGGTGCGTTTCAAATTTCGGTGCAACGGATTGCGGGCGTCGTCAAATATCAATAAATCAATAAAATATTATGCAATTGTTGTTGTAAAACATATAACCATTGTCCCAACACTGATAAGATAAAATATATTGATCGATTTGTTTGAAGTTTACACGGACAACAACATAGTATTGTCGAATGTCGCTAAGATCTGAACAAAAAGTAAATAAAATATTATATTTATTCCAAAAACTCCATAACGGTTAGTAACTTTCAGCGGCTGTCAATTTGGTGGAAGCCACCTATTAGCCTGGAATGTCACCATTCATCAATATTCGATTCTTGAGAGGTTCACTAAACACGTCTTTAGCCAAAGTCATCAATGGTCGATTGTTGCGAGGGGCTTAAGTATCACTAACCACATTAGCCAAAATCATCAATGTTCAATACTTTTAGCCAAAGTAGGCTAGTTTTTGTCTCGCTGTTTATCTTTATTATATAACCACCGTCATCGGTCATAACTGGAGGCCGTGGCCGCTGGACCGCGACGCCGTGCCTCGTGCTACAAACATTATTGTATAACACCAAAAGTGTTCATGAAAATATGAATAGTTAGGACTCAGTGTCTAAACACACTAGGCTAAATTACGCCCGCGTAATTTCCGTCGCAAATGTCAAACGCATACAAAACGCGACGTAATAGTGTGTCACTCCTAGTATTCGGCCCGTATTTTGTATGCAATTTAAACGCGGCGTAAACGCGGCGGAATTTGCGCCGGCGTAATTCAGACTAGTATGTTTAGACCCTTAGGGCAGATGCAGGGCTGGATTTATATTTTTTATGATTAAACATAATTTATAGGTAGGGTGACCAGATGTCAGGAATTTTCTAGAATTGTCAGGAATTTTAGACATACCTTTGTCAGGAATGCGGCCGAAAAAAGGGAAATGTCAGGAATTTTCGGCAAATAATTGAAACTATAAAATTTTAATTAGGGTATACTCATACAAACACTAAAGTTTTATCACTTAGTTTTGTTAGGCCTTGTATGTAATTTTGTATTAGACTTTTTATCATTTTATTTTTGTAACTTCATAAAATAATAGCAATATTATTTATAATGACGTCAATAACAATATTACCTACTTATTATTATTTATCAGCTTCATAAAAATCACGTGCTTATTTCTAGAAGAAAACATTGTAATTAGGTAGGTATAATTATTACTATTGGTACTTGCAGGTGACGCCGCGTCACCACTTTGCATACGTATTTACTTATTTAGGGCCTTAATACAATAATTTGTTCAAAAATTTTTTAATGAAAATTACATAAAAGTTTTTTTTAAGTAAGTACCTACTTACTTAAGTACCTTTTTTAAAATTATTATTATTGTTTTGTTTCAGCAATGTCGGCCGACGGGTCGACGACAGACATCCATGGCTTACTTAACGATACTGGTAAGCATAGATAGTACTAGTTTTTATTATTCGTAGCCCGTAGGATAATACAGACAATTTACTTACTAAATATTCTAAATAATAACTGTTGACTAGTAGAAAATGCCCTATGGCATTAAGCCCGCCATTGTACATTGTGCAAAAAGTGTAAAATAAAATTATAATATTAAATATTATTATAATAATATGCTTAGATTACTTATAACTTATAAGTTATAGAGTTTAAAGACAATAAAAACAACTTCATGTTTAACAAAATATTATGTTGTATTAGAATTTAATAGGTACTTAATAATTATTATTAAAATTGACATTTTCAGGACGGTGTGGTAAACGGTTGCATGCATAGACTTATAATATACTAGCGACCCGCCCCGGCGTCGCACGGGTATAAAATATATAGCCACTGAATAAATTATTAAAATCGACAGCCTATGATCCTTCACGTGGTCTACTTCTTATATTCTGTGCCAAATAACATAAACATTGCTCCAGTAGTTCGCGAGATAAGCAGTTTCAAATAATTTCCCCCGTTTTTTCCACATTCTCCTATTAGTCTTAGGGCCTGTTTCACCGCTTCCTGATAAGGCTATCCACCAGTCAACTTGACACATAGAGTATGGAGAATCTGTCAAATATGCCTATCGGGCACCTTATCAGGATGCGGTGAAATAGGCCCTTAGCATTATAAAATATAGCCTATAGCCTTCCTCAATAAATGGGCTATCTAACACTGAAAGAATCACCAAAATGCGTTACGTAGTTTTAAAGATTAAAGGGAACAAAGGGAAATGAGGGAAAAAAGCGACTTTGTTTTATAATAATATGTATAGGTAGAAGATGTATAATATTATATATGTACAAAAATTTTACCTCGACAATTTTATTATAATATGTTATATCATATACGTATAGATATAGATAGATAGATAGCTATAGATAGATAATATATACACTAAAACAAATAATAACTACAAATAAAAATCACCCCCCGTACCGAATCCACACTGAGAAAACCCCAGTATTGGAGCTACTCACCTTTGAAATTTTCGGGATTTTCGGGACGTCATTTTATCTCAGAGTCCTGTTTAGAAGTAGAGTCACCTCCTGATTCAGTCGAAGAAATAGAAGAAGTATCTTTGCAGTTCTGTTCTAATGCGTAACCAGTCACTGTCCTGAGCGTTCCAGATATTTTACGTGGTAGAGGCATAAAAAAAACAGAAAAGCAGTCATACCTACAGTGTGTCGCGCAAAACTCGCCGCTGGAGCCTCTGTATCTTCTATGGAATACTAAATATTGTGGGGATCAATTCTATGATACTGTTACATTCTTCAGATGCTGCTAATATGCAACTTTTCAAGAATAGGCGCACTTACCTGAAGACTTTTCAATTCAATTCAATTCAATTCAAATCTTTATTTACTCAAAACATGATAAAAAGATGTAACAATTTTAAAATGGTACATGTTTTGCCGTTTTAATGGCATGCAAATATTACAATAAATAGGATCCTAAAGTAACTAAATATACAAGTACATTTTAATATAATAATATCACAAATTTAATTGAACGTAGGACAATACTTTATTCATTATGATTGAGCTCTATTATTATATTATTTTTATTTTATATTATATTTAATTCAAATATTCTTTAACAGTGTAAAAACTTTTATCGATTAGGAATGATTTTAATTTCATCTTAAATTTATTTTAAATTTACTTTTACGCTTTTGATCGCATAAAACCGCACCTAGAAGACAGATTTCAATACCGAACTTTGCCAACGTATCTACAAATAAGTATTGGTGATATACTGGAAAAAAACGCCCAACGCCTCCTATAGCTTCTCCTAATTTCAAATCTGGAAGGTGTTTTGTCTTCCCGAGGTCCAAAGACCGCAAATCACGTACGCAATGTGATACGTGCAAAACTTTCATTTGTGTTATTCACAAGAACAAAATATGCCAAAATTGTTTTATAGTACCAAATTAATGCGATTTAATTATGTTCAGAAAGACTGAGATTATTGTTAAAAATTCTATGTAAGTTAATTGAATAATAAAAACTTAAATATCTTTTTAAAAATGTGTTATTATTGTTAGGGTGCGCTAGTACCCCAGGGTACCGTTAGATAAAGTTTAAGATGGGTACGGTTCTAGGGTAAAATCCGTGTTTCTTACCTTATAATATTACACGTTTAATACTCCGTTAACCTACAAAACTAAAAATCTATATCAGAACAAAAATATATTTTTTAAAATTGATAAAGGAATTAAAATAATACCTATCTACACTCCGAATAATTAAATAACACACACTAAAATATGAAAGTTATCGCAAATCACAAAAATAAAACTTGAAGATTGAAGATTTCAAAATGACGATGATGATGATGAAGAATGCTACTTACTTTTTTTTCAGCTAGTCAGGTCAGTCAAGAGTCAAGACATAATTTACTTATAAAATAATAATCTTATACAGGGTGTAACAAAACTAAGTGATAATACTTAAGGATATGTACGTGTAGACTGTAGAGAGTTCACTGTGAAAGTAGCAGCGCTAAAAGACCAATTTTTTTTTTCACTTAAGTATGAGGAAACTGGTGACGCTCGGACCCTTGCCCATACAAAAGTGAAAAAAAAAATACGTCTCTCTACAAGGAACACGTACACACCCTAAAGTATTAAAAATGTCGCCATGGCAACGTCGATCGCTATCCCGTCGCACAAACAATGGTTGCCGTCAGTCTCGAGTTGTAATAATTTACTATTATTTATTCAACAAATGCATTTATCAATATAAAAAGTAGATGTTGTCCGATTCTCAACCCTAGCCGATATGCTCGCTAAGATTCACGAAAATCGGTCGAGCCGTTTCAGAGGAGTTTAATTACGCACCCCGTGACAGAAGAATTTTATATATTCGATGACTAGCTGTTCCGGCAAACGTTGTTTTGCCATATAAATAATTTTTGGTATGAAAAATAGATGTTGGCCGATTCTCAGACCTACTCAATATGCTCACAAAATTTCATGAGAATCGGTCAAGCCGTTTCGGAGGAGTTCGATTACGCACCCCGTGACAGAAGAATTTTATATATTAGATATAGATTTAGTTAGACTCCGACTCCGTTCCGACTTAGATTTAGTTTTTTATATATAGTCTTTCTTTTTTTTTATTATTCTCCCTCTGTTTTATATTTTAGTAATATATTTTATAGTAATTATTAGAACAACTTTATAATTTTGTACATTATGTAAGTTCTATAATTTATAATAATTATTTATTAAGTTTTTGCGATAAGTGTGTATTATCGTAGTTAATACTTATATATCGATGAATTAGATTTTAGTCGGAGGTGAGTTTGTAAATTAATTACAGCCAAAGTATTACGTCTTATAAAAATGTTTATGGTTTAAAGTCTTTTAATATTGATATAGATTATACTGTCGTAGTTGCATGCTTTCCAAAATCTTACGTCACAAAGCTCAATGCAGATTTTCTAATCTGAAACTAAATAATTAAAAGCGCCATCTGTTGGGAACAAACTGAACTAAAATGATCACTGTACAGTGTACTATTACCAGGATCCGGCATCATATTAATTTTACAATTCGTTAAAAGATGGCGCTTAAAATATGGGTAAGCGCCATCTAGCGGCACAAATTTATACTAAAACAAAACTGAAACAATGTCGCTTGATTGTTCAACCGGAAGATGCCCCTTTGAATTAATACTAAGCGCTACCTAGCGGACTACATTGTAACTAAAATAAGAAGCATGTGATTAAGAGCACGGGTGATGCAGTCGCTGAAATCAAACTCGACACTAGCGCTTCTGCAACTTTTACATATCGCTGTCTCGTTTGCAAGGTACCCCTCGCGCCGCACGCCCCGCGCGGCAGCGTGAGTATGTGTGCGTGCGAGGTCATTCAACGCGGGCTCGCGTGGAATTCGAAAATCGCGTAAAAATACGAATATTCTTGTAAGCTTCCTTTAAAAACATAATGTTTTTTCAAGACAAAAAGTAGCCTATGTTACTCTCCATTCTTTTAACTAAGTGTACTTACCTATGCCAAAAATTAAGTCGATTGGTTACTTCGTTAGGGCGTGAAGAAAGGACAAACAAACAAACAAATACACACACTTTCTTATCTATACTATATGTACTATATTACTAAACATAAAGTGGAAGAGTTTGTTTGTTTGTTTGTTTGTTTGAAGGCGCTAATCTCAGGAACGTAAGTCTGAATTGACAAAAATCTTTCAAGTTTCAGTGTTAGGTCGTGTTCAGACCAAACTGACTATACGCTGCTGAATGTGAGCAGGCTTACTGTGGTGACTGTGGTGGCCCCAGTGTGAACGTAAGTGAACGTGAAATATACGGTATCGAATGTCCACGCCTACGCCTAGCGTAATGGCGTATAGTCAGTTTCGTGTGAACACGGCCTTAGATAGCCCGTTTATCGAAGAAGGCTATAGGCTATATTTTATCACGCTAAGCCTAATAGGAGCGAAGAAATAGAAGAAAATGTGGAAAAAACGGGGGAAATTATTTGAAAGGGCTTATCTCACAAACTACTCGAGCAATTTTTCTGTTATTTAGCACAGATAAGAAGTAGACCACGTGAAGGATCATAGGCTATTTTTGTGGACTAATTTGTGAAATATCTAATTTACGCAGGCGAAGCCGCGCGGAACATCTTATTTGTAATATTAGCATGGATAATATTATAATATGAATGAATATTTTGGAGCATCCATGTGTGTGTGCGTCAGCCTAGTGGCTAAGAGTATAGCTAGTGGAGAAATACCACGGCCTCACAGAAAAATGGCGATGAGTTTGGTCCAGTGAATGAGTTTACGGAGGCCCAACTCCCTACACCTCATTTCTATTCCCTATTCCCGTAGCCTATTCCTTCATTAAAAAAAGGCCGGCAATGCACTTGCAACACTTCTGATGTTACAACTTACAAGTGTCCATGGGCGACGGCAGTTGCTTTCCATCACGTGTCGCGTCTGCTCGCTTGCCCCCTAATTTTCATAAAACATGATTATAAGTATACAGATTATTTTTTCACCAGTACAATACCACGTCATTGGTATCGATAATAGAGTATATTTCATTTTTTTTTCATTTCAATTAACTTATCCTTTATAGTTTTAAATCCAATCTAGTAGGTACCTGCTTACCACTTTGGCGCACTATTACAAGGCGTGACCGCGTGAGGCGACAACGGGTGCGGTATGAGGTAGGGGGCGGCGCGGCGGGGTGAAGTGAGTCACAGGCTACACGGTCAAATTCTCATCAATCTGATCCAACAATCAGATTGACGGAATATTGATGGTTATGTAAAGTTCATATTAAAAATACTATCATTTTTCAATTTAATCTAAGTGCGATACTTACTTCAATGGACGCCTATTTTCTTTATTTATATTATTACTTCGTTTTCTCCTAGGAACCGATAGCCACAAACGACGTTTGATTGATCGCAGTGGTTCTATAAATACAAAAAATGGTAATTTTGTAATAAAAGTCAACACAAAGAAGTTAGATAACGAAAATATTTTTAAGATTGTTTGAATAATTTTTCCCTCATTACTAACAAGTATGTTACAATATATTAAATAATAGCAGTGTTTTTCAACATGTGAGCTGTGAGAGTTTTATATTTTACTTTATTTCAAGACAGGGATTAGCAAGTCTGTTTAGGAGTTCTCGAGTTTAAGCGAGACTAACGAAATTAATTATAGGTATGCCGTATGTATAATATTGCATTATATCTATACTAATATTATAAAGCGGAAGAGTTTGTTTGTTAGTTAGTTTGTTTGTTTGTTTGTTTGAACGCGCTAATCTCAGGAACTACTGGTCCGATTTGAAAAATTCTTTCAGTGTTAGATAGACCATTTATTGAGAAAGGCTATAGGTTATATTTTATCATGCTAAGACTTATAGGAGCGAAGAAGTACAGGAAAATGTGGAAAAAACGAGGGAAAATTATTTGAAAGGGCTTATTTGAACGCGCCAATCTCAGGAACTACTGGTCCGATTTGAAAAATTCTTTCAGTGTTAGATAGCCTATTTATCGAGAAAGGCTATAAGTTATATTTTATCACGCTTAGACTAATAGAAGCGAAGGAATAGAGAAAAATGTGGAAAAACGGGAGAAATTATTTGAAAGGGCTTATTTAAAGCCTTATTTAAATATTTAAGGTCCGATTTGAAAAATTATTTCAGTGTTAGATAGCCCATTTATCGAGGAAGGCTATAGGCTATATTTTATTACGCTAAGACTAATAGAAGCGAAAAAATAGGGGAACATGTGGAAAAAACGGGGGAAATTATTTGAAAGGGCTAATCTCACGAACTACTAGAGAATTTTTTTGTTATTTGGGTCAGATAGGAAGTAGAGCACGTGAAGGATCATAGGCTATTTTTTGTGGACTAATTTGTCTGTGAAATATCTAATTTACGCGGGTGAAGCTGCGTGGAACGTCTATT
The DNA here is from genome assembly GCA_905333045.1 of Lysandra bellargus. Lineage (NCBI taxonomy): Eukaryota > Metazoa > Arthropoda > Insecta > Lepidoptera > Lycaenidae > Lysandra > Lysandra bellargus. The sequence continues at coordinate 6,187,462 of HG995323.1, forward strand.
ACTAATAAAAATGAATCCATATTTCCCTTGGTTACGACATCACGCGTAAACAGCTGGACCGATTTTGCTGAAATTTGGTATAAGTAGATATACTTTGAGTCCCGGAAAAGGACATAGGATACATTTTTACACGGTTACCGCACAATATACTTTTATGATTTGCGCGTAAACTATTCAATCGATTTTGATGAATTTTAGTATGGGGATACTTTGAGTCTCGGGAAGGATAAGGGATATATTGTGTTCGCGGAAAAATGTACGGTTCTCACAAAATGTGCCTTTATGATTTGCGTGTAAACTATTCAATCGATGTACGGGAACAACTATAACTGAAGTCCACGTGGACGAAGTCGCGGGCAACAGCTAGTTTATTATATTTTTTAAAATTTATATAGAAGACTAATGAAGGGGAATTGTGGAGACCGTACATTTTCTCGCAACAAAAACTATTTATATGCACATTCAGTAAGTCTGAGGACTGAGAATCGGCTACTGGGTACTTTTTATATTGATGAGTGCATTTGTTGAATAAATAATAGTAAATTACTACAACTGGAGACTGACTGCGACCATTCTTTGTGCAACGGAATAGCGATGAACGTTGCCATGGTAACATAGGTACTTATTTAGTCACTTCAATAAAATAATATGGGCAAAATACTTTATATTATGGCAAAGCAACGTTTGCCGGGACAGCTAGGTTTACACTTACTTACCTATTTATTTATTAGTAAACATTTTGCACCATATTTAAAAAAATACCTAGGAAGTTAGGATTTAGGAAAAGTCTCATAATATATTATGTCGGCCTTCTAAGTAGTAGAAAAATACTCTATCCTATCGCTCGCTATTCCTGAACGTTAGAATAGAATAGAAATTAGAATAATTTATTTCATAAAATGTGGTACAAAAGTTATTTACAGTTATTTTTAGTTATTTACATAGTTCAGCTCTTCAGTTTACTAACTTCAGTTATTTATTTACAAAAGTTATTTACAGTTATTTACAAAATACTAAGTATAAGAAAATAATAATAAGATATAATATACTTACTGTGTGATACATCCCATCTTTCGGTATCCATTATTATTAAAAGTTCAAACACCACAAAAGGCCACAAATCACTATAATTATATTTTGTTCAAGCAATTTTCTTCAAACTTATCACAAAAAACTTTCAAAACAACAACAATAATATTCTCTCGATCGCGAATTCTTGGAATTCTACTGTTATCGCGCGCGCGCGCGCGGTAACATGCGACCGCTTGGGGCTTGAGAGACGAGAGTTGAGGTAATATTATTGTACTTTTGTCACGTGTCGCTTACCCCGCTCCGCCGCCCGCGGCCCGCACCACCCGCCGCCGCGCTCTGTCGTGCGAGTGGATCGGCATGATACCATGTTGGAAATTATAGAGAAATTTCGTTGCGTTTACGAATACCAAAAATGATGAATGAAAATTTATTATATTGCCATTCTTTTGAAGACATTCTGTAACTACACAATATAAGCTGTGGTCCCAGGAAAAATACATTACGATTCGATGAGTTTTTAATATAAAACAAGTGTGCGAAAAGTATGTCGACAATGGCGTAAAAATTTATGAAATGTAATCGCTTATATTTTTTAGTGTGTAAATATTTTGAAGTTAATTTTTGTTCAGGAACCTAGGTAATTACTATTTTAAGCTGAAAAATAACTCAAACATGTTAAATATTTTCGTATGACAAAATGATTTTGGTATTACGTTTGTATGAGAATTTCGAGGGTAACCCGGCCCCTTAAGAAGTTACATTATGTAACCGACAGATGTCGCATATTAATTTTGTTTCATTTAATAAAATACAGATGACGCTAGTATGATGTTAATAAGGCAAAATTAAAACGTGCGCCTCACCTCGACACTAATAATTTTATTTAGAACAAGTTTAACTAGTTCTGAATACCTTCAGCGCAATTTCAACATTATAATTGTGGATTCTGTGTATTTCTCTATTATATTCTTGGAAGGTTTTTATACGTCTGTAGTTTACGTAGTAACTATTAGTATTCAGTGATCTGTGACAGCTGGTACGAGATGTTGGACAAAACTCCGGTGCGCAGAAATAAAACTATTCTAGAGCCTGTTTCATCATTTCCTAATAAGTGCTGGATGGCTATCCACCATACCACCATTAACCAGTAGATTTTCAGAGTAACGAAAGAAAGATTTTTTTTACGAAATACCATATTCATTATGAATAGTGCCTAATCATTATTATATTGGAGAAAGAATTTAACAATTAATAATAATAACAGTCAAAAACGAAACGTAAGAGACCTCCATGGGTTATGATTAAAATGATAACATACTGGGATCATGGTAATTAAACATAATATTATAACTGATTCAGCGAAACTTTGTTCGTCGATAAAATTATGGCTAAGGAAAATATCGAAAGTATTGGAGTCGCTAGTCCTGCCTTTCGACTGTCGTCTTACTAATCGTCATTAATCGTGTCCAGTTTCACTCGTGTCGACGCTCGTGTCGATGCTCATGTCGACGCTTGTGTCGACGCTGCGCCGATCTCGCACAGCACCTGCTTTATCCTATTTAATATAATCTTGAATAACCATCGCACGGCGTAATAACTTTAATATAACTTGAAACTTCTTTTTTAATAAAAAGGAATTACATAAATTAATAACATCACCGATCCAATCACGCGCCCGGGAGTTGATGTCTTTGTAATATAAATTTCGATACCGCTATAATTTAAAACCGTAATTTTTTATTTTTCCGAGTTTTATTAGGCAGAAAGTTTTAAGTCAATGACCAGTATTCAGTTGGTACAGAGTGCAAGAAAAAACAAATAATTTATAAGTGGATCCCCGGTACTATACTACTCAGGTAAGTATTTATTATACAGGTATTTTTACCGGAGAGCTTCTTTCGAAAGACGGTTCAGTCTTCACACATTCATCTGAGCCAATGTCACCAACCAATAAAGTCAACATTGTTCATAAACAATGACAGTGCACAGTGATGGCTGTAGAAGATAATATCGTGATTCGTATTACAGCCATTGTCAAATTGTTTGGCTAAGGTTCCGATGGAGCGGACAAAGATCTCTGTAATAAGTCTATTTAGTTAATAAGATTAAACAGAGTATTTATCTAAAATCTAAGTCGAAGTAAAGTATTTTACAATAAATTTTAAGGAGTCTACTGCTTTAACGGGGTCCAGGCTCTGTGGTCGTCGATAATGTGATTATTACGATTAAAAGTCGAGAATATTGTGTTCTCGGTCCACCAGGCTGAATATTTTAACAATTATTATTCAAGAATAAGTGTGATTCTGTTATCGTATTTATCATTGCATATTTTATTTAGTATTAAGTGAATATTTTAGTCGCTTAAAACTAGTTGCATTCCGCGGCGGGAGTCAGGAATCAGGATATGAAGGTGTCAAAATATCTATCAGTTGAGATGGCTCACGAGTACATTGATTTAACTGTTCTATATTATTTCATTTTTAATAAGCATATTCTTGTATATATATATATATATATATATATTGGAATCTCGGAATCGGCTCCAACGATTTTCATGAAATTTAGTATATAGGGGGTTTCGGGGGCGATAAATCGATCTAGCTAGGAATCATTTTCATAAAATGTCATTTTATGTGTGTTTTTTGAATACCGAGCGAAGCTCGGTCATATATCTAGTTATTATATAATATATCTAATATATAAAATTCTCATGCGTAGTTGAACTCTTCTGAAACGGCTCGACCGAATTTCGTGAATCTTAGCGAGCTAGGGTTGAAACGGGCAACATCTACTCTTTTTTCTTTATATTAATAAGTGTATTCATTTGTTGAATAAATAATAGTAAATTGTTACAACTCGAGACTGACAGCGACTATTGTTTGTGCGACGGGATAGCAATCATGAACATTGCCATGGTGACATACTCTTTAGTAGGTATAGTCACTTCAATAAAATAATAATATTATGGGCAAAATACTTTATATGGCAAAACAACGTTTGCCGGGACAGCTAGTTATGTTATAATAATATATATTATAAACGTCAAGACTTAAATATTTACATATTTTTTGTGGGTTTAATATACCCATGGTACTATTAACAATAAAACGTTAACAAAAAATGAAATGTAAGCGCATCTGATAGTCTGTATGTCAAGACTTAAAGCTCTTAATCCGTTAATTAAAATCTTTCGATCGACTAGTGAGTTAATAGAAAACAAGAAGTAGGCTCTTAAATCTATTTTTGCTAGATATCCACTTTTGGGTATTGACTTGAAAGCCTTAAAAGTTAATTTTCCAAATTAACATGTAATTTTGAAATAAATTTACGAAGTGGTTTCAAATTTAAAATAATTCAATAATTGTATTTAAAATATAATACAACATTTTCCGCCGCTTTGTTTGGGGAAAAGAAAATCTTTGAAATAAGGTAACCTTCGATAAGGGGACACGAAGATACAGTTTTAAATTCTAATAGTTTATTGATGTCATGATGTATATTAAATTAAGCCAGTGGTCCCCAACCTGTTTTTGTTTTTGGAACGAAGTCCCCTAATTTTTTTATTTTTCATGCGGGCCGCAAACATCTTTGGTCTTGGTGTCGCGGCCGCAACAAACATTTTTAGGTTTAAAAAATAACGTAATTTAAAATTAACGATTTACAAGTGAAAAAAGACTTTCACGTTGACTGTATAATATTTTGCCCGTGGGCGTAAATTTCAAAATGGTTTAACATCACGCGGGCTACAAATAAAGTCCCGGTGTCCCGCATGCGGCCCGCGGGTTGGAGATAGCTGTGTAAAGCCCACAATAATTATAATAGTAACATCTATAAAATATATATACAATTAGTAGTTTAGTCGCCTCAACGCTCTTCGAACTAGAAAGAGGTTGATTGTAGCGGTACTAGCGGCGCCAGCCGACGGTAATCAGCTCTGCCTCCCCCCCCCTTTCTTTTTTGACGGGTAGCGGGAAGGGTTTGTCAGAGCCCAAAAGGTACCCGATTGATGGGATGTACTAATTTGTCTCTGAGAACAAATACTGGATTTATCCAACGAAAAACAATAATAATCTCGGTCTGATATTGAGACAAGACTTATCGAGTCTGAGTGTTATAGGTTTCCGTTACGAAGTTGTCTTTTCTGATAATATATTATCTGATAAGTTTGATAATAATTTATATCGAGATAAATCAGATACTGTTGATAAGTCTGATCATATCGAGACTTTATTAGGTGAGATCTATAATGATTATAATCGATCGAAATGGAATCGATCTGCAACACTTATTATCAGGAATATTTTATAAGCAGTAGCTTAACTTAATCGTTTTTGGGATCATTTAAAACAATAATCTGGCGAATCCAACGAGGGTGCACCTAACGTCAGTAGGAGCCCTGGATCTATCCGGATCTGGTCGATTCTATCAGTGCCGGTACTCGGGAAGGCTTCTGGTTCATTCGTAACCTGATCGTCCCGTACCTACATTGGTCACTTTTACTGACATTTTCCCGATTGTCTGGTCTTAGTGACATAAAAAAATAAATATTGGGGTAGCTCGTTATCATCGACTTATTTGTCGATAAAATATGTTGCAAAAATATTGAGGGTAGTAACTATCACGTTACGTAGATATTAATACTTCAGTCGGAATTTCCAGGAATTGCTATTGTATTCTATTGTTGTCGCGATCACCGGTGCTCGCGCGGGGCCTGAAGGATTATGTAAGTTTCGTTATGTACACTCGCGGTGTATCCCGAGTCCCAAATATGGTGCAAGATTTATTTAATAATAATAATTATATACCGGCAGACATAGCAAATCATAATCGTAGTTCTATATTTAGAACAAAAGGATTATCTAGTTATTAGCTCGAAATAGCTATTCTTTGTAAAACGGCAAAGATATGAATATAATAATAATAATAATCACGTAGTTATATTTATAGAACAAAGAGCGCGGGAAAAACGCGCGGTAGTTGCAAATTTTTTATTTTTAAGCATTGTCGGAGACTCGTAGTCAATCCATACATAATGTTGATTTGAAAAATATCAATATATTTTAAATTGTAATTAACTCGCAGTTAATCCCCTCAAACCAGCCAACATAGTATTGTACTTCTATTTTTAGATAAAATATCGTTAGAGACCCGCGGTCAATTCCGATGCATAAGGATTGTGTTTAGAGACTCGCAGTCAATCCACACAATATAGCGGTTTATACAATAACTCGCTGCTAATCCCCAAACCGGCCAACGTATAGTTCTATTACTAGAACAGATAAAGCATCGTCAGAGACTCGCAGTCAATTCCGATGCATATAAATTTTACCCGTAGTCAATACACACATTATGGCGGTTTATAAAATAACTTAATATATAATTAAACTTGCAGTAATTAACTTGCAGTTATTTCCCCCAATCGGGCAAACGTATAGTTCTATTTATAGAATAGGTAAAACATCGTCAGAGATCCGCAATCAATTCCGATGCATATAGAATATAGATTGTGTAAAAGGACTCGCGGTCCAAACACACTGTACTTATTGACTCACAGTCGCAGTACATGCCAGTTAATTAAATAATTGCAGTAATCACCTGCAGTGTTTCCCCCAATCCGGCAAACATATAGTTTTATAATTATATTTATAGAACAGATAAAGCATACATAATATTATAGCTGTCCTTCAAGTTATTTATGTTATAAATTAGAACTTTTTATAATAATCTGTAAACCTAGGTATAGCCATTTATGTGCAATGTTTGCTTCAGAATTTAACTGTGTTCTTTACTTATTACTATTATAACCTTGCTATACTTTATAGGGCACATCTGATATCCGTATTCCACAGTTGTAGACATACTTACTCAAAAAGACAAATGTTACTTTAATACTTACTAAACTTTAAAAATATTATAAACTAATGGCTAATCATTGTGATAACCAAGTTTTGAATTTCAAGATAATAACCCTATTGGTCTGGCTTATTGAGTGTAATAATATTATTATTAGAATTTAGAAACTTAAGGTAAGTAAGTACCTTAGGTACTTACCTTAGTTCAATTCAATTCAATTCAAACATTCTTTATTGTGCACACAATACAGAGAGAATACAAACAAAATAATATAAAAACAAAAATAATACATACTTAGGTGTCATTATAATATTAGATAAGTAGTTATAACTGATAACAATATTATGACGAGTTTAATTATACCTAGAAAGGGAGATCCCCTTGTAAAACCCACAATTATTATCAATTATTGAGTTTCTACAAACCGCCGCGCTGACATGGTGGCGCCACTGGGAACCAGTTTCTTTAGTTTCGAGAATAATATAATATGTTTCATTTTTATTTTATTACGAGATTGTATAATAAGTTCCGTGAACATATTGTGTCGTAACTTTTTATTTTCATACAAATTGTTCTCTGAATCATTTGATCACATACTGAATATCTTATTAACCAAAAAAAATAAAATCGCTAGCATAATATTACTTATGTTAACTGTTTAGGTTGTCATTACTAGCCCAGTTACTTATAAAATAAAACATGGCTCGCTGTATTTAAACAAACGATATCTAAGATTATAATTTTTTTTATTAAATATTAATAGTTTTTTATACTTGTCTGTCAAGGCTTTTGTAACATATCAGACAACGACTAAGTAAATGTTGTATAGCTGCATACTCATACAGTGCATATTTGTTTATAATAGTTAATAATATGATGTCACAGATTTAAAAAGAAGTGTGAAGCACAACGGTTTTTTTTGTTTTTTTTTTTTAAACTATGGGATGAAAAACCAATTAGGTAATATAGGCCGGTTTTAGGGCAGACCCCGAATCCATACTTATATTATAAATGCGAAAGTGTGTTGCTTCATCATGCCCCAACCCCTGAACCGATTTTGCTGAAATTTGATATTAAGATATTTTGAGTTCCGGGAAAGAATACTTATTGGATAAGTACTTTATAACATTCCCGAAAAATATACTATCGCACGATAAACTAATTTTGGTGCAAGTCGCAACGGATATGCGGGCAGCGGGCGTCATCTAGTAGATTATAATATTATTATTAAGGCGCTATATTGAAAAAACTATCCTTTTTGACGTAATACTATAGGACCCTCATAAATGTTACAAATCTGGTAATGAGATATATACATATCTTCATAGCCTTATCTAGGTTTGAGAAGAAGTAGAAACACGATTAATGTATTTTGCCTCGATACATTTAATTTTCGAAGTGACCTCTTAAAAATACGAAATATGAAGATTATTTTTAAACGAAAATAGATGTATTGTAGAAAATTAGTCGAACCTTTGCAACTCAAAATCGTATAGAAGCATTTTGCTTAAATGCACCTAGTTATTTTTTAAATGATTAAAATTACGTTTTTTTGCATGTTTTCCGAGCGAGCCGATAGTTTCTGGCTGCAGCGTATTCACGACTTTATGGTCATACAAATTAAGTATAAAATTGCCCTTGCGGTAAAATAACTTCGATATAGCGCCTTAAGTATGAGGTTTTTCCAGACCGTATTTTCCGTAAGTCCTTCTTAAGGGTCAGGTTCATTCACCCAACTGCCGACATAACAAAAAGTTCGGTTCACCTTAATTTAGGCTTTACGTTTTCCTCGTAGTAATTCTTGGTATTGTCCAAGGTGAAAAACATTCTCAATTTGTATACCGAATTTAACCTATCAAGCCCCATACGAGCACCGGTGATCGCGACAATAGACATGGGCGTAGCCAGGATTCTATATAGGGGGGGGGAGGTCATAGGTTTTGGGGGGGGGGGGACACAATAGTATTGAATGTGAGGTAAAAATTTGCCCTGCGTAATGCTGCCCCCCTGCCCATACCTCGCTACGCCTGACAATAGAATACAATAGCATTTCCAAGAAACTCCGATCGAAGGATTACTTACTTTATTTTGTGATAGTACGTAATAACTAAAACCTAATCCTAATATTATAAAAGTGTGTCTGTCTGTCTGTCTATCTGTCTGTTACCTCATCGCTTCCAAGCCGCTGGACCGATTTTTTATGGGGATACTTGAATCCCGGGAAAGGACATAGCATAATGAAAAATGTACAGTTCCTGCGCGAGAAACGAATTTTGGCGCAACAGAGTTGCGGGCGTCATCTAGTAATAAATAATAATGTGTTTAAACAAACGTACCTACTACGTACCCACCGTAAATCATAATTTCGGTAGGCCGTAGGGTGACAATAGTTTTAGCTAGCATTTCATATTTTCCTGATTATTTTAACTGTTGTTTTTCATGCTAATATTGTAATTTGTTTGTCAATCTGTCTGTTAGCTCCTCATAATTAAATTAACCGATGCCAGCAACATTTTGTAATTTAAGTCCCAACTCCCAGAGGACATGGTACATGGACATGGACATGGGGTTCTAAAAGACTTACGGACGACATCTAAACAAGATGTATATTATACCTAAATAGATAATGCAAATAAACCGTACTTTGGTCATTTAAGTATAAACTAGCTATTTGACCGAGCTTTGCTCGGTATTCGATAAAACACGAATAAAATGACATTTTCTAAAAATGATTCCTAGCTAGATCGATTTATCGCCCCCGAAACCCCCTATAAACTAAATTTCATGAAAATCGTTGGAGCCAATTCCGAGATTCCAATTATATATTTATATATATACAAGAAGATATAAGATTTTTAACAAAATATGTATACTTAGGCAATAGTACCTTATTTTTTTAAAGTATTTTTACACGTATTTTTATTTTTACTTTTTGCACGTTTTTTTTTTTAATATTTTGCATTATTTTTGTTTGTTTATTTATAGCTGTTTATATACGTAATGGAAATCCGTTGGGGGCTAGATAAAATTGTTCGACCTTTGACTTGTGGATCAATGTCAGTCAACATGCTATCTCGACAATTTCTCATGCTGTTGCATCATCATAAACAGGATTGGTGACGTTGGATAACAAAAATATTTGCTAGGATCAAATGAATGACGTTGAATGTACGTAAGCTAAATTGCTTTCAGATGACATTCAATTTTTGATTATTTATTTAATATAAATGATTTGATATAGAATGACATCTAGACGACTTGGAAATTGGAATGGATGGGCTATCAAATTTTAAGACTAAAATTATCCAAATTGGTTCAGCCGTTCTCGAGTTTTAGTAACTACTACTTCATAACTCATATGTATAATTTATTCATATGAATTACATAAACTATTATAGGTCTACCAGAATCTGATGGCAAAAAGTGAGAAAATAAATTGACTCTAGCAATACCGGGGTGATTGGAATAAAACATTTTGACCCTTTTTTTTCTTATAGCGGCTGATTATGTGTTAAGCATGGAAATATAAAAATTTATCCAATGATCAAGGATATTTTTTTGAAAATCTGCTGTTAAAAATTGCCATCAGATTCTAGTACACCTATAGTTATTAATACGATACCTATGGACATTATAATTGCTTAAACCCGAAATATATTAAATTTACCTAATATTTCTGAGATTGCTTATACCTAAAACATAATATTATTGACTTCTGAGAATATTGAACCTATTAAATGTTTTTACTTTATCTCGAAAAACATTTTGATTGGTAAATTACCGATTTGCTTGCGTTGTTAGTTTTTTGTAATTTTTATTTGCGTCATCAGTGGAAGTTTTATATTTTGTTAATTAATAATAAAAACTACCTTTAAATGACCTTACCAAATTTATCCATCACTTATACTAAGTAATATGCAAAAGTGTAATATGGTGTCCGTCTTTCAATTGTACTCGTATCTGGCAGCTTTTCAATAGCTAAATCAATTTGGATGAAATTTGATACAATATGATCGATAGTAAGTTAAGAAAATACACGGAAATGGTGTCTTTTGTTTTATAATTGGCAGATACGGACTTGACAAATATTAATATGACACATAGTAATAAATGTTTTTCTAACAATGGAAAATAATAATGTTATGCTGAAAATGCTACCATTAAATTCGAAATGACCAGGTATTTTTTATTTGCATCAGATTTGCACTCATTAAAAGCTTTGTTTAAGGATGTATAACTTTTAGTTCCACTTAATATGTGTCATATAATGCGGTATTTACATAGCATAGCTATTATAATCATATTATAATCATATTTTCGAAATTACGAGGTCCTTTTTGATATATTTTTTTCTAAAAAAAATGGAAGCAGAATACCTAAGTTTACAGCAGTTTTTGCGCTCAGAAATACGTTTCCGTTACATAAATGTCTGTCGTTATTACACTCATTCATATTATTAGTAGGGATACTCAACATAATATTTAAACTAACACGTCATATTAATAAAATTATCATCGTGTGCTGTCATGTAATAATTATTATGTTCAGATAGACGTGGTTTAAGGTTATTAATGTTATCATCAGTACATTTGTACCATGGACCATAATAATGTTATTTATTATAGAAAGTCTGTTTCACAGCGTTGTAAATAATAACAAGTTTCATCAAATCTTATGCTTGATAATAATATGAGAAAAAAAATCGCAAAAAAAATCGAAACAGATAACTAATTACGCCATAGAGAAAATATATTATAACAGACTACAATGTTGTTATTTTTTACGTGTGGAACAGATTTTTTTTCATACCATTTTCTCACACAATTTTTTTCTTTTCAGAATCAGATCTCACCGGCCTATCACACGTTGGTAAGTAGCATTTTCATTCTCATTCCTAGAGTATCGGGTGGAGGCTTAACATAAACTAAGTAATATAAAAAAATATATATGTATTTACTTTTATGACCAAGGGGTTGCATAATAATCTAATTTTAGATCAACTATCGCTATCTTCTTACTCATCCTTATCAGCTATCACACATAATATTATCACAGCCCTGGAGGTGTTGACATCATTTTGTTTGTATGTCTGCGTAGTGTTTACTGAGTACTGACTACTGACACAATATTATGTGGAACGTACTATCATAATTTTCCATATATAAAAAGCACTCTGTGATCATAATATTATTATGTACTTAAATTAGGGCATTAAGGTTCAAGAATTTTTTCTCACGAAATGATTAATTACAAATTATTATACAGCGAACGTGCAAAAATTAGGGCGTTGAACACAGGCTGATCCGGTAGACGTCGTTTTGCGAAAAAAAAATGGGAATAATAATAAGAAAACAGGAGAGCCTCCCCATTGAGAGGTCATTTCAAACGTTGTTTCATAAACTCCAACTTTTAGAGAAACTTCGATAGCCTGATGTATTGTGTGCTTGGTCCAGTGATTTTATTTCATGTGGTTCTTCATGGCCCAATAAATAAGGATCAATACTAATAAATAATAATCATGATACTCGCGCCGAGCACCTTTTTACATTTACATTCCTTTGACACCTTATTTGAATGTATTCAAATTTTTGTATGTCCGTTAACGTTCTCCAGGCAAGGCTCACGTGTGGACCATAAATATGTAACACGGGCCAAAACGTGCTGCAAGCATAACATAAGAGGAAAAAAATATCCTTTCTTGAATTGACGTATGATAATCCTGACTGTGCAGTCCTTATTATTAATGCGAAAGTGTGCCTGTACCTCTCCACGCCCAAACCGCTAAACCGATTTCGCTGAAATTCGGTATGCAGATACTTTCAGTCCCGAGAAAGGACAAAGGATGGTTTTATACCGAAAAATTGTACGGTTCCCCGCAATAAACCAACTTCGGTACAACGTAGTTGGTTTAATTAACGACTGTGTTTATTAATAATATCCTGGAGCTCCGGAATGGTGGTTCCTGTTTGATGACGTCACTTGGACTACATTATACCGTAGACGAATTATTATACAATTATACTTACACGTGATAGCAATGTTCATCATAATATCTTCTTTATTCCATTGGAGATCTGAAAGGCTTGATAGACGTACGAACTTAAGGCACGCAGGTTTTAAGTTCGCGAACTTTCTCGGCTCGCGTCGGTGACACACGAGAATCGCTCACACTGGATTACCATGCCCCCAGGCCACACCCAGGGGCCGTACCACGAAACCGTTTTGAGACTCAAACAGTCGTACGAGAATGCCGCGTTCCACTCTAATAAACGTGAAATGGCGTTGCTAGAGCAGGACGCGGCATTTTTGTCCGATTGTTTGAGAATTGAGTCTCAAAAAAATTTCGTAGTAGGCCTACAGGCTCGCGGTGCGCGGCGCGCGGCGCGCGGCTCGCGGCTCGCGGCTCTTTGCTGACACACAGGCGATTAAGATCGTCGAGCCATAAGTCCGCGTACTTACTCGTACGTTTGTCACCCCCTTTATAGGCTTTTTATAAGGACATAATAAATGCAAGAAATAAAAGTGGTAGTAATAATTGTCAGTGGCAGTAGCAATTGGATCACTGGAGCACTTATTATAAAGAGTTTGTTTGTTTGTTTAAACGCGCTAATCTCAGGAACTACTGGTCCGATTTAAAACATTCTTTCAGTGTTAGATAGGCCATTTATCGGGGAAGGCTATAGGCTACATATTTTCACTCTGAGACTAATAGAAGCGAAGAAACAGAGGAAAATGTGGAAAAACCGGGAAAATTATTTGAAGCCGCTTATCTCGCGAACTAGTAGAATGAATTTTTAAGTTATTTGGCACTGATGTAGAGTTGACCAAGTGAAGGGACATAGGCTATTTTTTGCGGGAATTAATGTAACGGTTTCCGTAAAATTTCTAATTTGTGCGGGCGAAGCCACGTGGATCGTCTAGTATTGTAGATATAAGCCCGCTATAAGTTCTCCCAAATTACCACGTGGAAGTTCGCAGACGAAATGTATGGGATACAATGTCAAACCACAATCACAAAATCGGTTTTCTAATTTCCAGCCAAAAAGGTTTCTGACACTACAACTCTTCAAGATTGTTTGAAACATAAAAATACCTTGTGAGTTACATAATTAGTGTGCCTTATTCTTAATCTATTTAAAACTACTTGATCTCTTCTATTATTTGGCTTTAGCTTGCTTTTTTCAAAAACTGTTTTTCTTATCTCAAATAAATTACTATTATTATTATTATTTACCCAAACACTGTTCCACAGATTCTTAATTTTTAGCTTAAAATTTTTTTTGAGATCATTGATACTAGAAGTTAAGTAATTGCACTGTTCAAATCACACATCACACACATGCATCTCACCAGACACCAGACACCAAGGAAGTGAAGAAAAGATGTGCAAGGTGTGATAGTGATTTTTCTGTTAAACATTTGTTAATTCATTGTCCAATGTATAATAGTGAACGGCTAAAAGTTAATCTCCCTACATGTTTCAATAAGTGTTTTGAAAGTACTGAAAAAATTGTAACATTTCTAAAGTCAATTAACTACTACGATCTGATTTAAATTGTAAACCAAAAGTGGTCGCTAATGACCTTGATGTTTGAGCGACCTAAAATAAATGAATAAAAAAACTAAAAAAAACTTGTAGTACAAGTCCAACAACATACAAATTTCAAACTTTTACAAATGATTGTGACGGCTACTAATGTTAATTTTCTCTATAATTTTGGTTCCTTGGTTGGTTTGGTTTCATACACCGGCGGCTGATGATGATGAATTAGGATAGTCGTCAACTGGACTTATTGCTACATGCGTTTCAATTAAGGGTAATTGATGTCAATGACATTACAGAACACTAGCGAACATCAAGACTTGGTTTAGAGACTACTACTATTTACTACTTTAGTCTTTAAATATTCAGACTAGGTATAGAGTACTCTACTACTATTTACTACTTCAGTCTTTAAATATTAATTAATGCAGCCAGGTTCTCTTTAATCAACATTATGAACGGACAACTTAGTAAAATTGTTACTTAATACTGGCTGACACGATAATTTTGGTATCACTTCCGGCCAAATCCATACTAGGTATCATCTTATACATAAAATTCTCGTGTCACAATGTTAGTCCACGAACTCCTCCGAAACGGCTTTACTGATTTTTACCAAATTTTATATGCATATTCAGTAGGTCTGAGAATCAGCTACTCGGTACTTTATATATTGATAGGTGCATTTGTTGAATAAATAATAGTAAATTATTACAACTCGAGACTGACGGGGCGACCATTGTTTGTGCGACGGGATAGCGACGGACGTTGCCATGGTGACATACTTATTTAGTCACTTCAATAAAATAATATGGAAAATATATTATGGCAAAGCAACGTTTGCCGGGACAGCTAGTATACTATAATATTATAAATGTGAAAGTGTGTCTGTTTGTCTGTCCGTCTGTCTGTTACCTGTTCACGCCCAAACCGTTGAACCGATTTGGCTGAAATTTGGTATGGAGATACTTTGAGTCCCGGGAAAGGTCAAAGGAAATAGGATAATTTTGTCCCGGAAAAATGTACGGTTCTAGCGCGATAAAAGAATTTTGGCGCAACGGAGTTGCGGCCATCATCTAGTAGGGTTTATATTAGGTGGGAAGTGAAACGAAACAACACTGGACTTCCAGGAATATTTCAAGACTAAAATTAATCAAAATTGGTTTATCCGTTTTCGAGTTTTATCGTGAATTATAAAATTTTCAATTCATTTAAAATGGATTGAGTAGGTAGATGGCTCTTCATCCTTTTAATGGTTGTCATGACAACCAATGATTTATATGGTATGGTTTATATGGTATGGCGAGACAGTACTTCAGTTCGGACCAACGCCTACAACTCTACAAGGCGCAGGTTCGGCCTCATATGGAATATTGTTCTCATCTCTGGGCAGGGGCGCCAAAATACCAACTGCTCCCTCTGGATTGTATCCAACGAAGGGCTGCTCGAATTGTTGACTGCCATAGTGTTTCAAACAGCTTGGACCCCTTGGAATTACGCCGAGATGTAGCTTCACTCTGCATCCTCTATCGGTTTGATGAGTGGCAGTCTTCCACAGTGCGTTTTTCGCGTAACTTTCTGCCGCGCACTGTAAAACTCTGGAACGAACTGTCACCAGCAGTATTTCCGGACCTATACGACCTGCAAACCTTCAAGAAAAGAGCAAATTTCCTCTTAAAAGGCCGGCAACGCACCTGCAGCTCTTCTGATGTTGCGAGTGTCCATGGGCGACGTTGCTTACCATCAGGTGACCCGTTTGCTCGTTTGCCCCTTATTTAATTAAAAAAAAATGGTGACGTAAAGGTTCACCTCTAGGAAGTCCACAGCTCACAAAATGAGGAAAAAGCCCACAAGCTACAGATCTTACGGTTCTTTACCTTATATGTTTCATAGTTTATGTAAACGATGTAAACTAAATTTATGTTAATCTAGATGACGCCAGCAAATCCGTTGCGCCAAGATTCGCTTTAAATGACGCGGGAACCGTACATTTTTCCGGGACAAAAAGTATCAAGCCTTTTCCGGGATTCGAACTCGTTTTGACAACCAATCACACCCGAACCAACGAAATGGTTCAGTAATGGTTATTTTGTTTGGCATTAAACCAGAGTTGGTTTTATTTGGCCATTACCAATATTGATATTACCCTATGAACATGGGTTTGGCACCGATTGCTATCTATATTTAGTCCAGACTCCAGACGAAGTTTCTAGCAAAGTTAATTATAAAATAGTAAATGAATATTAGCAAAATTTCAATAAAAGTATTTCATTTCAGTATCCAACTTTGCTGATAATGATTTAATGCAATTTTAATGTTACTGTTACTGTTTTTATTTATTTATATAACATGGAAAACTTACAGCTAAGTATAAATGACGGTCTTAATTAGACACAGAAATATTTTTTAAATAAGATACATAGCAAGAAGTTAAACGATAGTTTGACCAAAAACCAAAAAGAATGTGTTCTTTTTGGCTACATACAAAAACATAATACGGTTTGAACAATGAACATATTATATATATATATATATATATATATATATATATATATATATATATATATATATATATATATATTTTAGGAAATCAAGTTATCGAAACACTTACAGCTCAAGCTTTTTCTAATCGACGCGACGTTGCCTTTATAGTGAACTAGGTATATGACGCCCGCAACTCCGTTGCGCCAAAATTCATTATCGCGCGGGAATCGTACATTTTTCCAGGATAAAAACTATCCTATGTCCTTTTCCTACTTTATATTGGTTATCCATTTCAGCAAAAGCCAAGGTTCAGCGGTTCGAGCGTGAAGAGGTAACATACAGACAGACAGGACGGACGGACGGATGGACGGACGGACGGACGGACGGACGGACGGACGGACGGACGGACGGACGGACGGACGGACGGACAGACGGACAGACATACAGACAGACAGACAGACAGACAGACAGACAGACAGACAGAATAAACTAAATTCAATAAAAGGGTTTTCCTTCACAATATCGTTAGTTTATATTGGCTATTTTCCTAAAATGTGGTAATAAACAGGAAAACAAGATAGCTGTTTCTAGAATGGTGGAAAATATTTGCGAGCAGATTCAAGTAACGGTAATTATTATGCAGTAAACGCGAATTAATCTGAAGACCGATAAAACATTGCAGATGTAAATTTTTCCTGTTTGTGACTATCCTACTTCTGTAAAACCGTAAAATCCCCTTAACATAATAAATAATAATGTATATCTAATACATAAAAAACCCCCTTGAATGTAAAGTTTATTAAATTGCATTTCAGAATGCAAGAATTTCAATGTCAGTTCTTATTTAATTTGTTATACAATATATAAGAAAGAAAAGGTCTGACAATTGTCAAATTTTTCATGATCCGGTTTTAAAATTGCCTACAATCAAACATTTTCATTTTTATTCCGTCGATCGCCAATTCCTGGAAATCTTTTGTTGTAACAACAGTTGATTTAATAACGAAAATAAAGTCTACAACAAAACAATTTGCCGGGTCATCTAGTAAAGTTAGAGATACTATAAGTTAAGTGAAATAAAACTGAAGTTGAAAATAAGAAAATATAATATGTTAAATTATACTTATATTTTCTTGTCTTTGTAAGAGTTTAAATTTCCAATCTCTTCACTTTATAGTGTAGTTCGTCCACATTTTACTACGCAGTGTTTTAAACCAAATCCTGCGCAATTTAACGGTTTTTGTGCTTTCTCTAATTTAAAAACATAAACAAAACATAAATAAGGCCATAAACGGCACAGCCCGTACGTTGACTTGCTCTAGCCACAGCAAAAGCATCATACAGTAAAGTAACCCAGATCTCAGAGTAGTCACATGTAGCCAGTGCGCCGAATTAAGCCATCTGTAGCTCTACCATAAGTTTAAAGCTATAGTATTTATCAATACTCGATACCGACTAAGTAAATTTTTAGTATGGCGATTTTAGTTCCGCAAGTGACCGCTAGAGGCGCTGTAAAATTTGCCATACTAAAAATTTACGTAGTCAGAATCGAGTATCGATAAAAACTGTAGCTTTAAACTCATGGTAGAGCTACTGGTCAGATTCATGTATAATGGAGTACAATACTACTTTGGAATTTCGACTTAATTACATTACATGAATACTTTTGAAATTATTGTTAGCAAAGCAGTTTCAGATACTAAAACTACTTAGAAATGGACGAAGAGGCTAACAATAAAAATATTTATTTTTCTCTTTCAATCTCATGGGTTTCAACATCTAATGTTATTAAAACTGTAGATCTTTACGGTTAAACTTTTTTCACTTTTCATCCTTTGAAATCCAAAACTGAGACGTGTGAATCGTGATACTGCCTTCTTTACTTCAGGTTAGTCCTCGATTCGGATGATCTAGTATGATAATGGTCTACTGTATATTTATTACACTGTGGTGTAACCGTGTCGACAAGGAGGAAGCTGTAACCAGACCAGTGAGTTAAATAAACACAAAACAGAGGTTTGCCTAATTTCTTAGTTTGTGTGTTTGTGCAAATGTGGTTGGGTTATAGTTTGTGTTATTCATATCTATAAAGCTTAGGTCTCCCATTAAAATATAATATTGACAATGTAATAAGTCGAAAATCTGTCGGCTGGACTTGATATAACCCAACCATATTTCCTAGGTTCGCCATCTACCTATGAATAAAAAATATCGTAGATATGTACATAGACATCAATTTCGTAAATGGATAGTACGGTGTATTTGCTAGATAATAATATTATGTCACAATTAATCACAATGGTACGTCGTTAGATGGCATTTGTCATTAAAATGTAAACAATTATATACAGTACTTCCTTGCTATAATATTGTGATAATAATTAATAACATAAACACGACATATTGTCATGAGAATTTCAAATGTATGGAATGTCAATCATTCTAGTAGTGTGCGTTAGAACTTAGAACTAATTAATTCCTCATAGTTAATTGCTACTTGCAAGTACCTTGATATATCATTTTACGGTTTTAGAAGCCTTTTTTGATCAGAAAAGCATGTTATTTCATTCACTGTTCATATCCAGTGTCCTTAATATCATTCAAATGTCATCTTTGATGTTGCATTAGACCGAATTGTAAGTGACGCTGCTACTAACATTTTGAGTTAAACCATACTTTTCAGTGCCCCATATTTAGAAAAGGGCCCTTGCAGGAATTTCGGAATCCTTACTTTTTTAATCCTTAGTCCTTACACTATTACTAGTGTTGGGTTATGGGTAGGACATGAATTTTATGCGAGGGTGTAATATTACGGGAGGTCACGACATTTTTGGTAACGATATCCAAAATGACTTACATTGCATTGACAAGATAAAGAGCAACTCTCTGATGCCAAATATGTCGGTCTGCCTAGGTAAAGTAGTTGCGTTCTCTGTATAGGGCGCCTGAAAACCCAGTTATCATGACCAAAAAAAAAAATGATAAGGTAAATGGCTGAGTAAGAGTTATATTAGGTAAGTACTAGTTGTTCTCATATCAGTAGCGTAAAAACTGACCAAATATTCGGTTGCGTTATGAAGCAACGAGCGTTCAAACGTGACTTAATATTGTGACCAAAAAAAAAATGATTAGGTAAATGGCTGAAAATTACAAATCGTAAACTGTCAGTACGTACTAGCTTATTGGCACCAAAACTGACCAAATATTTGGTTGCAATTCATTTCGAGATCAAGTTGTCGTGGGGACACCAACTTGATCTCGAAACTTGCTTGTAATTTTTATAACGTACCTATTTAATTTAATCTATTCATGGTTTTAAACGCCTATAAACATTGGTTATCGCATTGCAAAATATCGACTCAATAGGCCCAGCCTATTAATCCTTCAGGCCCCGCGCGAGCACCGGTGATCGCGACAACAATAGAATACAATAGCAATTCCTGGAAATTCCGACTGAAGTATTAATAGTTATCATGAAATAATCGCTTGTCCGATCAAAAGTCCTAATTACCGTAACACCTGCTGTTTTTGGATGCCCATCCAAAAATATCAGGATTTGGCACATTACGAGTGCACGGGTTGCTTCTCCTTAGTGTGTGCCATGACCCATCAGCGGTCCTACGTCGTTAATGTTAGTGTGCCGCCGATAAAGCACGTTAGTATCTAATTACCGTAGCTTTGGTTACAAACTTGTCTAATTACCGTAATCGTTACTTTTCAATTATGTTTAAATTAGATTTTTATTATGTATATTATGTTTATGTTACATAATTTGGCCTACGTACGTTGCCCTAAGCTAGTTTTTGTCAATTTTGTCGTTGTATCGTTACGTAAAACACTACATTTGTCTAATTACCGTACCCATAAATTATTAAGTCTCATTATCCAAAAAACTTTAACAAACTGTTTCACGCCACATTTATTATTGTGTTCGTATCTTTCATTTCTTTAATATTTCAATGTGTCTTAGTCAAATCGACGAAGAAAAAAAATGGTTACGGTAATGAGGCAAATAATGCCAAACCGGAGAATGGCCGAAAAGAGCTATGCTTTAACGGGTTTAACCCATCAATCCCCAAGCGGCACCCGGCTGTCGCATAACAATTGAAAATCTATTGTCTGCGATTTCCACGATCGAGGACAGACGGTGATGATGATGATTATTCTTATGTTTTCTCGATGTTTGTGCTGTCCTTTGTGACAACAAATACCACGTGCTTATTAAAACGTTAATGCGATTGTTATGACACAGTTATTCAATAATGTATATTTTATATTAAATTACAATTTACATAATATCTAAATGATATAATGTCTTTCGTCCTTGAAGTTCATAATATTATATTTATTGTCACTATCAACATAATGCTGAATGCTGATTATTACCTATCTTTATTATCATATCACCGCGACCGTTGTAAGAGCAGTATTTTCAGACGCTCATCTGAAGCATATTCCTTTGTTAATTGTTATATACCTACATAATATATATACACACCTTTTGAAGTAAGTACTGCCACAAAGTTCCATACACAGACTGATAAGAAAATGAACCTCCTTTATATCGTGCAGTAGGATAAAAATCCAGCGATAATATTGTTATGATCCATCCGAATTACTCGCGAATGCTGGTATAACCCAACCGAAAACCATTACCACTGAGACTAGGTCAAAATTATTAGATTGAGTAATTAATGGGTGTCAAATTTAAACTACTTGTGTTAAGTAATATTATACTTAAAGTAGCAAAAACATTAATTACAACGAGTGACAAATTCATTAAAGCAATTATTTCCTGGAACATCCTCGTTGTTTTGTTGCTATTTTTGTTTCTACAACGCATTTATTGCTGTTTTAAATTGCCCACAGAATTGCACAGTTTACTATATGTGTTTATTATATAGCTTATATCGCGGGCTTTGAGCGCGGCGAACGAATCAAGAAATTTCGTAACGAAAATAAACCTAACACCACACCATGTTACGTCGTTTCAGTTCGGCAGTCTTCGGCGCGGTGTTTGTGTTCGTGAGCTAGACATATGCGTGTAGACTAGATGCTATGCAATAAGCTTACCGCGGCAATCCCCGAGTGCCACACATTTTTTTTATGGTTAAGTTCTAAAACAAAATATTTATTATTTACTACTGACTTACTACAGAATCTCTCATACAGCTGTCGACTGTTAAAGAACCGCAAGTACCATTTCACTAACCGATGTCAAATCTTTTGTACTTATTTAAATCTTAGTGAAGCCATATGAAGCTAAAAACTAAAGATTTTTGTGAATTTCAAAGACACTTAAGAGCCCGTCCTCTCTTTTCTACTGCTCTCTTCACACTCACGCCCGTCTTTCATATGCCAGGTGAAAAAGGACGATCGCCAAGTTAGCGGGCAGATAGAGGTTTTCTGTTTTTAAAGGGTTTTTTATATTGAAGTGGTAAAAAGTAATTCCAACATTGTATAGACGACTTTCTCAACAGTACATTGTATTTTTTTCATACCGTTAAGACGTCAATACAATCCATAAAAAGGTGATGTTCTAAACCTTTTACAGCAAAAGTCACAAAACTGTCGCGGGTTTGAGTTGGATTATTTAAAGATACTTAAAAAAATAATAAAAAATCTAGCTCCAACACTATATTATAATTGAAATGATCTTACATGTTGTGCATTAAAACTTATAGAAATACTGTATTTTAACTGTTAAATCACGTCTGTTAAATGAGCGAAATCGGCAAAATTTCGTATACGGACTCTTAATAAGTAATATTCTATTAGCTCCTAGTCTATGACATAGACTAGGAGCAACAACTATTAAATATTTCCCGGAAATATATAAATATCTTCTCTACTACATAGCTACTCTGTACAAACAATTAAAACGGTCTTGATTATTTGTTCAAGACTAAAAAAAGCCCGCAGATCTGCGCAGTAACAAAAATTCGCGCACTGTTTACTGTAGTCGTCTTTATTACACAAACCATTGTAAACTTTAACCGTGTTTATACGATATTTTATCTGATTTATTATAATGTAATTTGGACGAAATCTCTTTTTCCCATCCCGAAAATGTATGAAAACACGTTTTTGAGCTAGCAATTGATAATTTTTTTGGCATGTTGTTCTTTTCAAAATAACTAGCTAAAAGCCGAGCTTTGTGTGGGCTCGCGTCGTTTTTCTGCGTGGTAATAATCTTTATGGCAGTTTTTTACATTTAAATTTTAACTAAACCTGGGCTGACTGATGATAACAAATCTACATAAAAAAAAAAATTTAGCACAAATCAATAGGCGTGATAGTTTTTCCGTAAAGTGTACCACAAAAGTATGCTCAGGTTGTGGGATATATATATATATATATATATATATATCAGGTTGTGGAATATAGTAGGCCTCGCTCCGCTCATCCTGATAAACTGTGTCTGACCTAACCATTCATAAAAAAACCTCGTCTGATTGATGAAGGTATAAAGCAGACGAGTCAATCAATAGTGACAAAGATGATACTCTCATGGCATGCATAAAACGACTCTATCTAGTGGTACATAAGGCTCAAATGCAAAATGCCATTTTGACTCTAAAGCCTTTTAAATAAAAGTATAGAAAGCAAGTCTTGAGCAGTCAGGTAAATAAAATTATTAGATTATGGGTATTACAATAACAGAGGATTTATGAGGAAAAACGTCACTCCACAATGAACAAAGAATTGACGTAACATTGACCACGTATTCCTATTTTCATGGTAATCAATCCGTGTTGCGAACTAAAAAGAACTTTCTAGAAACAATATGGCGCGAAGAATTCATTAAAAAATTTCCGTCACGACAATACAATGCAGAACAATAAGCGCCAATAAGTACAAATAAATTTTCCTAATGTCTTCAATTATGTGAAGAATATTCCAGCGTTCTCAATAACATTTCATTGAAGTCGATAATTGGATGTAAAACCTTTGTGAATAAGTCACGACGAGACAAAGTCATTGAAAACTATAAGGGTACCTACACAGACGGACCGCATTTCAACTGCAATCCAACTGCAAATTGCAGTTCAAGTGCAGTTTGAATGCAGTTGACACGACTGCAATACGACTGCAATAGAACTGCTAACCAAACGCGCAGTAGGTTTATATACTACGAGAGGTTTAGGCCAAGAAGTCACGGCAGTACCTACGATTCAGATTCAGGCATCAGCTCTCAAGTTTCAGTAAAAATCAAAACAACAATTATTGCAAAAAACATATTTTGAAATCTTGTCAAATAACAGAGTGGGCAAACAAACGGGCGAAAAAAAAGTAAACAAGTCTCAGACTTGCCAAAAAACAGTACGTTCCAGGAAAAACTCAGTTCGTGAAAAAAACAGTACGGTATGCACATCGTCAGAGCATCATAATACATATTAGAATAGTGGGTGTGTCGATTACTTCACAGATTTTCCCGATACTTAAATTCAACCTTGATAAAATCATCAGACGGCGTCTCAGACTAGTCACCGATTAGTCACCGATTTTCGACAAAACCCTTTAACCACAGTAGACAAAACGAACCAGTAGGCTGACTTGAAACAAACTGACGAATCGACGCGGGTACCGCTGAAAGCATGCTACGAAAGGCTGAGTATCGCCTCGTATCGCTGTGTCATGCAGCGCTCCGGCCGATATGTCTCAACTCTCAAGTGATACTCGTCAAACGTATCGAGAGCACTTCTTTAGTCGGCCTACTGGTTCGTACAGTCTTTAGCTATCGTCTCATAGTCGTAGGGTTGGCATATTATCCTCGTTTCGCTAGTCCAGAAATCTTAAAGGCGACAGCCCTGGGTCGTAAAATAGTGGAGTGACGTCAAAATCGTCGCCGATGAGCGACGCGTAGTTATAAATCGCATCACGTGGAAAAACGTAGCCAATATGCGACACCATAGAGAATTCAACGCTGATCAAAGTAAAAGCAACTTTATCCCTTTCTAATAGAGATTATTATAGAGGAACATTAAAAAAATAATGCGCAATAGTGCTACGTATAAAAATCTTTACAATAATTATGAAATCTGTGACGTTTTTAACCATACATACCTGTACATGATGTGAAATGTGGAAAAACGCCAGATTTTTTCAGCCAAAACCACAAATACGCTAGTGTTTTGAAAAATAAAGTAATATTGTAGAATGTTTTTTTTTTTACACAAAATATCTGTGTAAATATTTTATAATATTACAATCTAGCCTTACTAAGACTAATAAATAATTTACATTAACTTAATCTGCTAGGTCTCTACCTATAACTCTTTATATATAATTGTAGAATGTAAAAATAATATTACCTACATTCTGCTATACTATATTGTTTTTTAATCTATGGTCGCTTCACAACACTTCAGTCTTGCCCCGAGGTACCTGAAGGACTTGTGTTACGGGTACCATAAAACGGAAATATAACATCATCTAGTTACTAGTTTTACATATTTACTAGCTATATGACCGAGCTTCGCTCGGTATTCAAAAAACACACATAAAATGACACTTTACGAAAATGATTCCTAGCTAGATCGATTTATCGCCCCCGAAACCCCTTATATACTAAATTTTATGAAAATCGTTGGAGCCGATTCCGAGATTCCAATTATATATATCGGATCGTCGAGCGGTATATTGAAACTGATTCAATGGCCATGGAATAACATTGCATTCATCCTCCAAGATTGTGGGCGTATATTAGTCATCTACACTGAACGTGATTAACCAGATATCGTCAGATTGGAGCCGATGGGCTTGGGAGCATACACCGTTCCTTCCAACATTCATAATAATTCTAGATATTTGGCACGTGATGGTTATCACCTCTCCAAAGTCCATCGTCAGTTAGACAGTGTCACTCAAAACCCCATCCGGACGTACTGGCCGCTCCAACAGATAACATACATTATAAAACTTATCTCAAAATAAGTTGCCAATAGTCACAGGCTACACGGTCAAATTCTCATCAATCTGATCCATCAATCTGATTGACGGAATATTTATGGTTATAAAAAGTTCATATTAAAAATACGATCAATCTATCAATCCGAGTCGTACACGATCAAATTTTCGTCAATCAGTACCAGATTGATGGATCAGATTGATGAAAAATTGACCGTGTAGCCGTCCGTATATATTAAACAAGAATTTAAAGTTTAAAGATATAAGATAATTTTTGACCGCTGAAAGACAAACACAAATATATATATATATATATATATATATATATATATATATATATATATATATATATATATATATATATATATATATATATTGGCGTGCGCTATTAACTTGTCTATGTCAGCGGCTATATATATATATATATATATATATATATATATATATATATATATATATATATATATATATATATATATGGAAAGATTAGATAATTAATTTAATCATCTTTCCATTAGGTACCTACATACAAGCCCCATGCTATTGAGACTTGATAGTTGGTATTTCGATTCTAATGAATGAAATATATTATCTAACGTTGAGTTTTTTAGTGTTTTATAAGATAGTTAATTCACTCCTACACAACATTTCAACATAATAAACTGTCCCGCTAGAAACGATTGCAAATACTGTGTGCCAAGACAAGCTGTGACTGAAAAGTTTAAACAAAATTAAGAGAAGAAATTAAAACGTATCAAAATCCCATTAGTGGTGACTGGTGACTAAGTATATTATACTTCTAACGGGACAATCTACATGCCAAATAATTTTATGTTTGGCTTTTTGGCAGCTGCTGCAAGATAAGGTACCTAAAATTCAGAATATCTATATTTTCTTCCATTTAGATCAAGGGGAAGATGTCTTAATAATAGAGAATAAGATACCTACTTTATAATCTGAGAGGTTTTTTGAAAGCCTAAATTAAAATTTTGATGTGTTATAATAAGACATTTTACACTACTTGCATACAGAGAATAAAAATATATTTTCAAATAACATCTATACCTACTTATAAAATAAAGTCGCTTTCTTTCCCTCATGTCCCTTTGTTCCCTTTAATCTTTAAAACTACGCAACGGATTTTGATGATTCTTTCAGTGTTAGATAGCCCATTTATCGAGGAAGGCTATAGGCTATATTTAAGTGATTAAATATAGCCTATAGCCTTTATGAGCGTGAGCTCAGACTAATAGGAGCGAAGAAATAGATGAAAATGTGGAAAAAACGAGGGGAAATTATTTGAAAGGGCTAACTTGAACGCGCTAATCTCAGGAACTACTGGTCCGATTTGAAAAATTATTTCAGTGTTGGATAGCCCATTTATTGAGGAAGGCTATAGGGTATATTTTATCACGCTAAAACTAATAGGAGAATGTGAAATAAACGGAGGAAATTATTTGAAAGGGCTTATCTCGCGAACTACTGGAGCAATTTTTATGTTATTTGGCACAGATAAGAAGTAGACCACGTGAAGGATCATAGCCTATCGATTAATCATTTTTTCAGTGGCTATATATTATTTTATACCCGTGCGACGCCGGGGCGGGTCACTAGTACATAATAATTCATGGTGTCAACTTACAAAACTTTTGTCTTGACTCTTGTAGTGTTGTAAATTTCACCTTCACCTATTTATAAATTACTAGAACAGCGTAGAACTGTAATTGCGTATCATAGCATTGATTTAATCTGATATTCTATAATAGTATGCCCGTGACCCCTACGTACAAACGTACAGACTGTGCGATCAATATTGTTAGCCCTTGACATGTATCGTTGTTGTCCTCAACTTCGTTCCGCCGAAATTAGTTTTATATGGGACTAGCTGTCCCGGCAAACGTTGTTTTGCCATTTAAAGTATTTCTACTGCATCAGTTGATACAAAATCTTACCCTCTCTTTTGTCCCCTAAGAGGGGTGGAGGGAAAAATTGTATACACCAGATGTTAAGTTGGGAAACATAGTTAAAAATATGAAGTAAGTCGATTAAAGAAAAAAGTTTTATACAAAATCTGACCCCCTCTTTGGTCCTCTTAGAGGGGTGGGGGGAGGGGGAGATTTTTATACACCAGATGTTGAGTTGGAAGAAGTAAAATATATCTGCGAAAGCGGCATTCAAATCGGATCAGTAGTTTTCGTGTGATAGTAGAACAAACATACAGACAGACAGACAGACAGACAAAAAAAATAACCACATTTTTGGCTTCTATAACGATGTAGTGACAACTCCCACTTATTATTTTTTGAATATCATCTTTAATGTACAGAAATTTACAGTTTGATTATATGTATAAATAATATTATTTAACACTAACAATATGTACTGTACATTACATCCCTTCATACCAAATTTCATCAAAATTGACTGAGATTACAAACGGACAGAATTTGTAGTCTCTTCACGTTTAAACCGCTATCATTCCAATAAATAAGTCTCTATCATTCCATCGAATGATAGAGATCAAAAAATGTTTTTTTTTTCAAAAACTTTTTATACTTACCTATCAAAAAATTTACATATCAATAAAGTCTCTATCATTTCCATCGAACCATAAAGTCTTTTTTATTTTATCACCAAACTCGATGACCCGCTGAACTTTGTGTCAATTTCCTTCTTATATAAGCCTTCTCTGTATATCCACGAATGTAATATCAGAGAAGTTGATTCCTATGCAGATCGGGGACCAACGTAGTTTGGTTGCGTTACGTCAAACCCAGCTGACAGATCACAATAATTAACATTGAATTGACATATTCGACCAAATAACGTTGCTCTATCAACTGCATAGGAATCAATTTCCTCGATGGTACATTCCAAAATTAGCCAAAGCGGTTCAGCTGTTGTTGAGTTTTAGCGAGACTAACAAAGTTTAATATTTATTTTAATTTGCACAGATTTTATGGAAGTATGAATGGTCGTACAGTCATACACACATAAAATTAGCAAGTTCTTGGTAGCTTTATAGCTTATGTAATAATTGTATTATTAGATAATCGTGATAATATTATTATAGTATAATAGTTGATATTATGTAAGTAATTTACGCTAGTACATATTCTATTCCTTATAGTGAGGGAGCCCTAGAACAAACTTTTTTGTGATTACTAACAAGCAAATTTTTATTTCCGAAAAATCTCGAAAGTGGTAGCTAACAGAGATTAAGGATTTCATATTTTGACTTGATGGTCCTAAAATATGGATTGTTTTGTTTGTAGGACAAGATTACTCTTAAATTATATAACTACTAGCTGTCCCGGCAAACGTTTCTTTGCCATATTATATTAAGTATATCGCCCGTTTTATTTTATTGAATTAGTGACTAAAATATAAGTATGTCACCATGGCAACGTCCATCGCTATCCCGTGACCCGCGTCGCATAAACAATGGTCGTGTTTATGTCTTTATAGACAAATAATTAGCAATAAATTAAAATTGCGACTATAATTTGAGATTTAAACTATCCTATCTCTCAAGTTGGATCGAACTGCACATGGTGTGCGAATTTTATTATAATCGGTTAAGTGGTTTAGGAGTCCATTGAGGACAAACATTGTGACACGAGATTTATATATATTAAGATTAACCTACCAATAAAAAAAAATCCGCTGGTTAGGGTTCCGTTTTAGGGTACAGTAGTCAACCAAGTTTTGTTGATTACAGAATATTGTTCGTCTTATCAAAATGTAGCTACTTACAAAAAATTTGCATGTTAGTAATCACAAAAAAATTTGTTCTAAGGCTCCCGTACTATTACTAATATAACAATATTATAAACGTATCCATACTAATATCATAATAAAAACATACTATTTTGCTTTATCAACAAAATTGGATGAAGATCCTTACTAAAATAATTAAGAAAGTGAAAGTGTGTCGGTCTGTTACTTCTTCACGGCCAAACCGCTGAAGCGATTTTGTTGAAATTTGGTCCATACCAAATTTCAACAAAATCGCTTCAGCGATATCATACATCGAGTCCCAGGAAAGGTGTAAGGACAAAGGATTTTTTGCATCTCAGAAAAATGTACGGTTCCCGCGCGATAACCGAATTGGCGCAACGGAGTTGCGGGCGTCATCTAGTACAACGTAAGCAATTATAATTGGGGTGCTTATTAAATTCTATAATTATTTTTGTAATTCGTAAATAAAACAGGTATTCTGTTTTGAACCTGTCAGTCAGGCAATTTCAGGTTGTAAGTATAGTATAAATATTTACGTGTACTAAGCGTAGCACTCTTGTAGCACAATACATATATCATACAGTAGTGCTCAGTCGTTTCAACATCTTCCCTCAACACAGCTATACACACCCGCGAGACGTGATTCTGTATTGTTTAGTTGTGGCTTTTTGTTTCAATGTGTGCATTTTACTGCTTTATTCTTTTACTACGTATAATTAATACAATGGAAGAGTAATGGACTGTCGCACTCAAAGACGAATGTTAATTACTTTATGAAGATTTTGACGTAAGCCCCATACATAATCTGTCAAACTCTTCATTAATTTGAAGTTTAATCATCATTGAGTGCCGGTCGCACTTAGCCATAAAATGGTTCAGTTTTGTATCAAACTCGGGTCGGTGATATATTTTTTGTCGCCTTAAGCCGCCTCCCCATATAGACGAACGCACTGCCAACGCGTTGGCCAACGCGAACGGCGGTGCATTTGCAACAGCGCTTGTGAGTAATCCACACATTGGAAAGTCATTCAGTATGCTTTGGATCGCGCCAATGTGCGGACGGATTCAAAATGGATGTTGAGTCGCTAACAGCTGCAGCTGTATATTTATTCACAGCTTATAATTACATTATTTTTTTATATAATATAATAATTATTACCTTATAATTATAATTATCATGAATAACAATACTTTAAATTTATTTTTTATTAAATATTTAATTTATTTTGTTTTTAGTATGTTTATTGTTAATAGCGACAACATATATATAAGTACTCACACAATCTGTGAAAATTTCAGAAATCTAGCTATAGTGGTTCTTGAGATACAGCCTGGAGACCGACAGACAGACAGACAGACAAACAGACAGACAGACGGACGGACAAAAGGCAAACAGAAAAGCAGACAGACATTGAAGTCTTATAAGTGATAGGGTCACGTTTTTACCCTTTGGGTATGGAACCCTAAAACATCGTGAGTAAAATAGCATGTCCAAGAACCTTATTTTTTAGCACTTTTGATGATTTTTTGTTCCACAGGAAGATTTACTCTGACAGTTAACTCAATAAATTTAAATGTTTACTCGATACTTATATTGTTCGCTATTTCGTCAAGTTAGATGTTAATTCGCCACAAGAAGGAAACGTGCACTCTTCAGCGCTGCTCCGGGCGAACTGATCGCGCGGCCTATGTATGGATGGAACGCAAGCCTTGCGACAAGCCTTGCGACAAATTTCCTTTGATCATTCCGACACCGCGCGGCAAGCTCGCAAACGCGTTGGCCAACGTCTAAATACGTACCGCGAACGCGCGAACGCCTGTTCCACACATTGGGCCGACGCGTTGGCCAACGCGTTCGCCTATTTTTAGTGCCGACATTAGCTACGTTTTTATGTCAATAAATCGGAACCATATTGGAAGAATCAAAATTAAATGTATGACTTATGAGATGTACCGTTTTCTCGTCTATTTCGATGGTTGCTTAGTATGAAGATGGTCTACACTCTACTGTATATATTTATATTATGAAGTTAGGATGACCTAGAAGTTCCGCTTACGTTCCAGGGTTAACCGTCAAAAATTATTAGCATAACCTCGACTATACTGATAATTTCAGGACATGACTGTATTTTCTTAATTACTCATAGTCATGAACACGATATAATATATAGCATGTACAAAGGTTGAAATAAAATTACCAGTATTATAAATACAAATTTTAGCCTCTAATTATTTATCAGTAAGTAAGGCATACATTACACGGGCATGCAAGCGTCAGTCAATTCCGTCAGTCATAAATTTTCTCTTCAGTTTTATGTCAGTCAAAGCCAAAATCTTCAAAGGTATACGTTTCTATTTTTTTTCCAATTTTGTCAGATGAGACAAAACTCACTCAAAATTCGTGATTGATGGTTGCATGAAGCAAAAATCAAAATATCCAGATTTTCATCAATCAGCTTCATGCAACCGTCAGTCACGCTCTTACACGGTAGGTTATCCATCAGTCACAGTCATGACTGTGGTAAAACTGACAGCAAAACCTACCGTCTAATGGATGCCTAAGAGAGATATTATAATATAGAATGCATAAAATATGTATTTAATGGATGGTATATTGACGCAAAAAGGGTGAACAAATGACGATTTCGGTGTTGTTCGGGGCCGTTTTTAGGGTTCCGTAGCCAAAATGGCAAAAAACGGAACCCTTATAGATTCGTCATGTCTGTCTGTCTGTCTGTCTGTCCGTCCATATGTCACAGCCAATTTTCTCCGAAACCATAAGAGCTATACTATTGAAACTTGGTAAGTAGATGTAGTCTGTGAACCGCATTAAGATTTTGATACAAAAATGGAAAAATTATTAAAAATTTTAGGGGTCCCCATAGGTACAACTGAAACGAAATAAAAATTATTTCATTTAACCTACGCGTGTAGGGTATCTATGGATAGGTCTTCAAAAATCATATTGAGGTTTCTAATATCATTTTTTTCTAGTCTGAATAGTTTGCGAGAGAGTCTGTTCCAAAGTGGTAAAATGTGTGTGTCCCGCCCTCTAACTTCTAAAGTAAATGATAATTCTAAAAAAAATATATGATGTGCATTACTATAAAAACTACCAACGAAAATTGGTTTGAACGAGATCTATTAAGTAGTTTTTTTATACGTCATAAATAGTAAACCTTAATTTAACTTTCATTAAATCAACTAAAATATAAAAATAAATCAAAAACCTTTTAATTTTATAGAAATAAACCTTACTGCTGCTGCGGAACCCTTCAGTGGCGAGTCCAACTCGCACTTGGCCGGTTTTATATTTTTCAAGTTATGATAAAACTTATTAATTAATCTTATATTTGACAATAATTTCCTTGGTTACAGATTTTGCCTGTCGATTTTATATTTGACTGAAGATAGACTTCAAACTGATATTAATGTTATCTAGTTACTAATTAAATACTGATTAAATTGTAAGACTTACTATCTGCAGAATAATATTTATAAAGATTTCGCTTATTATAATTTATTACCTACTTACAAAATGGAAGTCTTATCAATAAATTTTGTTTGTGCTGATAAAAAAGAAAAATAATCTTAACATTCCACAAAAAACCCCAAATATTTTATTAAGTAAATTACCATGTAAACAACCTTTAGTTTGTTGCCTGCTCTACAAATTTTCCGTTAATTATTGTTTTTCATTGACCGATAACTCTATGGATTGACATTTGACTGACGTAAAACCAATAATATCTTGTTTATCATCGATTTTCCATAAGTTTGTACACAGAGGTCATAGACATTATAACAATCCATACTAATATTATAAATGTGAAAGTGTGTCTGTCTGTCTGTTACCTCTTCACGCCCAAACCGCTGAACTGATTTTGCTGAAATTTGGTATAATATAGATACTTTGAGTCCTGGGAAAGAACATAGCATATTTTTTATTCCGAAAAATGTGCGGTTCCCGCGCGATAAACGAATTTTGGCGGGCGTCATCTGGTATTTAAATAATGAAAACAATTTTCTGAGAGTTTATAAAAATACATTTGATATAATAATATATTTAAACTTTTATTTTAATACAACTATAATATTATTACAATTTTAAAAGCTTCTATTTTCATAATCGTGTTGTAAGCAAAATGTCTAGAGTCTAGGCAATAAAAACAAAATTTTATTGTTTTCTTTTTGTGATATTTAAAAGTAAATAAATAACTCTGCTTTGTTTTGCACAACCTTTTACACGTGACAGACGATACGCAGACGCCAAGTTCCTTTGAACTATTAAAATTGATTTGTGGGTGAAACTATAATTACTGTAAAAACTATTAAATTCTACTATACTTTTAGGTTTTTCTTAAATCATCTTTATGTAACAACGATAGAGTATAAATTCAATTGCAAAAAAATTAAAAAACAATGGCTAAGAAGTTACCGGGGTAAGGTCTGGCGTGCGGCCAAAATATTATACAAGCTGCAGTAGACATCGAAGGTAAATTTTATCGATTATTATTTATACCACATTATTTATTTACACATTTAAATCGAAGAAGAACCTTATAGTGATAATACCCTAAAACGAATAATACCTTAGGGTGTGTATGAGGCCCATGAATAGAGTTCACTGTGAAAGTAGCAGCGCTAAAAGAGTAAATTTCACGAATTTGCCCAAATAAAAGTAAAGGGTCACTTTGCCCGGGACAGAAACTATCTCCATACGAAATTTCATTAAAATCGGTTCTGCGGTTTGGGCTTGAAGAGGTAACAGACAGACATACACACTTTCGCAATTATAACACTAAGGGCCTGTTTCACCACTTCAGGATAAGTGACGAATAGGTTATTCACCAATTAACTTGACAGATCAAGTATGGAGAATCTGTCAAGAAAGTTGTGATTAGCTTATTCGGCACTTTATCAGAAAGTAGTGAAACAAGCCCTTAGTATGGATTATGAAATTTCTATGGTAAGTATTCTATGCCTCGTATTCGATTATAGTACAAGTAACTTATACCAATAACACAGGTATAATTACTGTAAAGGTTAATGATGACGTAGCGTCTATGCCCCGGCTATATTTAGCGAGCGCCCCTCCGAGCTGTGACGTCAGAGCCGACATTTGGGACTGCCACTGCCCACAACTATAATAGTTATGTAACAACTGTCACGCATGATTGACTATTAACTCACCTTTACACTAGGGAATGTTATGCATAGGAGAGGGCGCTAAAAGGGCGCTTATCAATACAGTAAAATATCCGACCAAAATCTGTCATTTTGCACGCGTCGTATGAATCTTAGTCGTGTTCATTTCGTTTTTCAAGTTCACGAAGTTAAGAATTAGTGTCAGTGTGAGTGTCATGCTCTAAAATCTGACAGAAATTGATAGTATTTTAGACACTCAATATGAAGTTGACAGACAACTGCGAAAAAAGCCGCGCATGCGTAGTTGAAAAATGAAACGAACACGGCTAGTAACAGAAACATTGTCAAACGTCGAGCAAAACTGTTTGTTTCTGTCGATGCTGGTGCTGCCTTCAGCATATGCCTTCAGCGTGAAAACATTGCAGTAATATAATATTATCCTATTCTGGTTGTTGCTCGCAGATTCTTCACTCATGAACTATATTTTTTAACAACTATTCTACCTATATTACCTTTGTTTCTTTGCATCAAGCAAAACAAGCTCAATTTTGATAAAATGTTAATATAGAGTACGCAACAGGGAAGGACATAATATAATGCAACTTTTTATAGCGTAATACGGTTCTTACAAGTTAGAGAGTGGTTAAAGAAAATTAACTCGAGCCAACAATATACAGAGAATCATGGATCTTTTGTGTTTTTGTGTATTGTAATAGTTATAATACAAACTGTCATGTTCTACTGGCATGACGTAAATGTGCACCTACAAACAGATTCCCAACATCAAAGACGCTCTACATAAAATGTTTGACGTATTTATTAATAATAGTTCCATCTTAGAGGAAAAACAGCAATAAAGCTTAAAACAAACCTAAGCGTCAGTGACGGGGGACGCGGTACGCGATACGGGAGCGTCTGCAACGCGAAACTGGCCGTGCACATCTGCGCGACTACGGTGCGAACCGTCAAACGTTAACATCATGACACAATCTATCAAAACGTATACAAATTACAAATCAAAAAATCATAAACTAAAGAGTTGTAGAAAATAATATAAAAAAAGGTTTTAAAAAAGAAGTCTAGTTATGTACACTTCAAAACACGCGTCTGACAACTTGACGCGCACGTTCCGCTTGCCGACGCGAACATCCCGCGTCGCGGTCGTGCAGGTGTGCACAGCGCCATAAGATTACATGGGCAGCGTCCGGCGCGCGGTAGACGCTACCGCTTCGCAGTCGCTTTGGTCGCGTAGGTTTGTGCAATCCTTAAAGTAGAAATGTGGCAACAAAATGAAAAATAGGGAAAATGACAAAACATCGGAAAATTACGTCGTCATTCAAATGTTTTAAACATGAATTCTTGTAAACAAACACAAACAATTTACTAAGCGTCTTGCTCGTCTCGTTTGTTTTTGATTGATATCAACGAATGAGACGGAAAAAAGGCGATTTAAATAAATCCAAGGCGCTTGCGCGGGCGCATACGGACCGTTTGAAAATGAGTCGATGAACCCGAAAGGTACAGGTGAACAAACCTTCGCCATATCATGAAAACGGGAATAAAGA
Organism: Lysandra bellargus; assembly: GCA_905333045.1. Lineage (NCBI taxonomy): Eukaryota > Metazoa > Arthropoda > Insecta > Lepidoptera > Lycaenidae > Lysandra > Lysandra bellargus. The sequence goes on from HG995323.1 coordinate 6,223,738, forward strand.
AAACGGAAATAAACAATAATATTTGTCTGTTAACGACTTTGATCTTTAAAAACTGCATACAGCTATTTCTGTATCAAAAAGGTCGAAGACTACTCAGTATTAGCTTAAACTACTCAGATCCAATGTTTGAATGAGACGTCTGACTGACTAAGACTAAGAAATACGACACATGAAAAAAAATATTGTACCTAAATGATACAAGAACAGCTAAAAAACTTATTTTTTTTAATCTTGACGAATACCAAATATGTAAATGTTACATAATATCAATTGACCCATGGAACGAATTGACTGATTTTAAGACGTTGATAGTAAATAATATTATGATAAATCTTACAATTTGTTTAACAAACCAATTCAATTTCAATAAACATTTATATGTTATACGCAAAGCCACGTAAATAATATTATGCCTGTTTTGATTCTATCATTCGCAAATATAAATAAGCATCAAATAAAAATTTAATAATACTGTGTGTGTAAGTACTGATTACGACTCAATATTATACTCATAAATAACAATATTATAATTATAATGTGACGATTGTAAACTTATACAAAATACATTGCAGCCGCGCGGTCTGAACTCTGCGTCTTAATTTTATAGTGGCGTTCAGCCAAATTGTTTCCCAGGAGCAATAATTATGTTTTTCGTTCAAAAATAACACAGACTGAAATCTTCAGAAAAGTCTGCGCTCGATGTTTTTATATACTTAACCATAAAAAATGTATTACAAAACGAATGAGGCTTTGCAAAAAATGGAAAGGGCGTAAGCGACAAAATGGTTTTTGTCGCGTAATTTAAAAACCATAAATACATTTCATATAAGCTACGGGCAAATTAAAGTGTATGATAGAACCAATCTATGCACTTTTGGAAGCTTAAATCACTCTCTGCTGGCAAAATAGGAATCCCTTTTTACAGAGGTCTTTTTGATTGATTATTCTGTGTTATAAAAGTTGACCAATCGTGTTATGCTATGGATAATTCAAAGACAAAGAAATGATGAATACTGACAATGAACTTTAATTTCTTAGCTTTAGTCATTGCTGAGAAAAAATCAATATCGCTACAGCCGAATTATCAAGGTGTCGCCTTAATATTATGAATGGGCTATTTTTTTGTCGGTCTGGCTGTCTGTATGCCACACAAGTTGTCATTAATTTTATCACCTCTGTAAAATGTTATTCCTGTCATAGCGAGCGAAATTAATGTACTCACAGAACTTTCACCGCTCGAATTGGGATATTGCGTAAATACTATAAGTAGGTTAGACAGAATTCTCGGTAAAAGAAAAATAATTGAAAAAAATTTAATCAGACTACCATTTTAAAACCTATCGAAAATCTGACTCAAGTCAAGTCAAGTCAGTTTTCAATTTAGAGAGTTAGCTTTTTGTTTAAGAAAATCATTTTAAGCAAAGCTAATCTCTTTCAAAATTTTAGACTGCCGCTATCAGAGACGAATTTTAATTATTTAACTGTAATTAGGCCCCGTATTTAATCTGTCAAACTCTTCATTAAATAGAAGTTCAATCGTCGCTAAATGTCTCTGAATACGACAGAGGATTGTAACGTGACGAGACGATGCATTTTTAATCAACCCATTTTAAAATGGCAACGTAAACTATCAACATTTTGTTGATACCTATATAACTAAATAGTGAAGTATCAATTTATTACTAACGACATAAGTGCATAATAGTACGTTTTTAATGCGTTTTCTCTTCCTGGCTTGCCTTCCGTAAACATGACAAACCATTGCCTTCGCGTTATTTCTGACTAACTATTTCGAGATTTAACATTTATACAAGGCTCTCTGATATAATGGTGACGAAAATACATTTGGCAGCGATTGTTCGTATAAAAACGTCACAATAGATTGTACAATTGCCTCGTAAAAGTCACAAAAACTGCAGTAATGCTGCACAAGTTCTACGCCTAAAGTAATGTAGGTTTCCTGAAATAACCTTTGGGTCTTGCGCTGTCCTCAAGTATCTAAGGAAGAGAAATATACAGACGAACATAATATAACCTCCTGGCTATTCCTTTTGGAAGTTGGTAAAAAAATGAAAAGATGAATTAATTTACTTCAATGAAATCAATCGAATTCGGTTTTTGGTTTAGGTATTTTCTCACGTGCGATATTCTTTAAAACATTCGTAGAAATGACATGAAATCAAAGCTAAACTTACTTTCAGATTTCAGAATAATTCGTTGTGAATTTTTATTGAGCAGTTATTTATAAAACGATGTCAGTTTTACGGTTGATGTAAGATATAATTTGAGTGTGAGTGAATTTGTTACACTATAAATCTTTTTACTAGACTTTGATTGCAACACACAAAATATTTAAGTTATTTTGTGCTTGTAAAATGAAATTAAATATGATAAATTACTGCAATGTTTTCCTTTTTATGCTAGACGGCAGCACCAGCACAAACAATGTTTGACGTTTGACAACGTTTCTGTCATTATTCTGGACGTGTGCAACATACTAGAATTTGGTCGGATTTTTTACTCTTTGTAGCGCTCTCTGCTCTGACCTTTAATATTCCCTATTATTTATTTAAGTTAGTCAGTATGATTTAATTCTTTCGCAGTTATGTTATATTAAAATTCGATTTTTTAGACCCGACTTGACCGCCAGCTAGGAAAATATTCGTAATAGCTAATAATAATTAATAATAGCCATAAGTGTAACTAGATCGATTAAATACATTTTTTCTGGACTAATAATCAGCAAACATCTCGATTTTCATAATAGTAGAGTCATCGAGAATCTAATTGACTAATTTAACAAGAAGGCTACTTCCATCGATTATCAGTTTACTATTATTGAAGAATCTCAATTAAATACAAACAATTACTTTGCAATATAAAGTTTTCCTCTACCGTGTATATCCACGTGCTAATTTCTCCACGCACCTGTCAGAGGAAATTGTTATTTATGTTCTCACAGATAGATGATAATTTCGCTTGCATTGATTATATAGTCATTCACCTTTTTAATTGTCCAGTAATTACTTATTTACTACGTATTGTGTTTGTAGCAAATAATTTTCAAAGGATTCATCTTGAAGAGCTTAAAACAGTTGCTAATGTACTGTAGCAATGAATGTCACTGAAAATGAATGATTATTGATTTGCACACAATTAGCACATTTAGATGCTTCTGAAAATAGTTATTATACCCCTTTGGAGGCACGGCAGTGCCCCCCCGTCAAGACGAGTATTATAATATGTATACTCTAAATAACTGCCCATGACTTTTTTCGCGTAGCATGACTTTGCTTAACAAAGGAGAAAGGTATAATATTTTGTTGCAAAAAAAATGATCTCTACTTCCCGAATACCAAAGCTGAATGCCCAAAAATGTATGGACCAAAAACCCGTAATCGATTAAAACCATTCATATAGGGCATAGTAGACTTACTACGATATCCCAAATACAATTTCCTTTTTGGATTAAACAATCACCAAGTACTTTAAAAACGATCGGACTTTTCTTATAGAAATCTATGACATTTAGGACGACATGATGCTACAAATGATAATGTGACGATTAGTACGTAGTAAAACACATTTATATTTGTTCACTGATTCTTATGTTCATGTATTTAATATTAAAATTTATAACTTTTATATCTGAAAGTATAGAAAGTCAGTTTGGTATAGAAATGGTATAATATGTACCTACATGTATTTTTAACGACTATTGCATGATATCAGTTAACTATCTACGTCTTTTCGAAAATAAAAGGGAAAACAAGCAAACGGGTCACCTGATAGAAAGCAATTACCGTCACTCATGGACACTCGCAACGTTAGTAGAGCTACAGGTGCATTTAAGAGGGAATTCCCACGCTTTACGTACAGTGACATCTCTTTTTAGGGTTCCGTAGTCAACAAGGAACTTTTATAGTTTCGGTCTGTCTGTCCGTCTGTCTGTCCACGGTTTTGCTCAGGGACTAGGACCTACAAAGCTGTAATTCGGCATGAATGCACTGCACTGCATTAATGATGCCGACAAAATGGTATATAAGATAAAGATCTTTAAAAAAAAATGTTTAAGGTAAGTACCTCCACTACACACTTTTCGACGTGGGAGAGCCATGCTTCGGCACGAATGGGCCGGCTCGACCGGAGAAATACCACGTCCTCACAGAAAACCAGCGTGAAACAGCGCTTGCGCTGTGTTTCGTCGAGTGAGTGAGTTTACCGGAGGCCCAATCCCCTATCCTTTTCCATTCCCTACCCTTCCCTATTTCCTTCCCTACCCTCCCCTATTAACCCTTAAAGGCCGGCAACACACCTGCAGCTCTGAGGCTGGGAGTGTCTATGGACGACGGAAGTTGCTTTCCATCAGGTGACCCGTTTGCTCGTTTGCCCCCTTATTGCATTAAAAAAAAACACACATAATATTTTAGCAGGGATGAATTTTTTTTCACGTCCACCCCACCGTGTGAGGTGTCGTTGGATAGATTTTTTAAAAATATTATGAGTATAACATATAATTTTCCGATTTAAAGATGTGAAATATGAAGTTTTGAAATGGAAAAAAAAAATTAAAAATCTTTAGAGTCTTGCAGTGTTCCCCCTTCTACCAGCTAAACGGTTGCTTCTGGAAAAATATTCACGGGAGTAGGAAATATGCTGAATTTAAAAGGAAAACTATCACGGCTAAGAAGACTTTATAAGTTATTAGGTAATAGTCGATCAACTACAAAAAATGTATTCGGCGAAGTATAATGGACTTTTCAAATTCCTTTGAAAGTAACGGAGATGATGTTGTTAAAAGTGTACAACACGTTATAAATGTACATTCATTGACCATACAAAAATTTTAAAAAACTAGTGGTACTAGAGAACCCTTTATTGCGCGTGGCCCGACACGCACTTGGCTGGCTTAGACTTTATTTTCTCTAAATTGTATATTCTTATACGACGTGTCACCATCGTTTTTATGAGAAAAACACAAAAACAAAGGAAGAAACTACATAGTTGATTCAAAGCTTGTCAAAGCAAAGTCTGTTCTTGTCTGTTCAAAGCAAAGTCTCAAAATCTCAGATTTATTTTTTCAAATTATCCGTTTCGGTTATGGTTTTGAATAAAATGATTTACATATTTACAATCTACTGTTGATGGTCTGCTTTGCTGTATATAAATTATTTTAATCGATGTTTTTGGGCATTCACCTTTCATCCAAACCAATATGTGACGGAATAAAGAAGTAACAGACGAAATAGACAGATCGACACATAATATGCAAACCTTTTGTCTCGATCAATATTTTGGATTGGAGAGAGAGTGATGAGAAACTGCATCGAAATCATACCAAAACGCCATAATTGTAAGTTTATTTGGCAGAATCACCTAATAATTATCATTTATAACAATTGATAATAATTAATAACAGCATTAATTATTCAAACGGTAGAGATTGTTGTTATAATAATATTTAAACAAAACAAGTTATTGAAAGTAACTTTAGTATTGTTTTAGTACATCTGTTAAAAGTAAAACAAAATATTGACGTAAACATGAAACATTATACACCAGCCGTTGCTTATTTCGTCAAAGATAACAAAATTTCAACTGAAATTACATCCCAAAAGGCTGTACATAACTTATGGATTTTAAAACAAATATATATATTCTAGAACAAAAGAAGCTAGTATTTTTAACTCTAATAATATATTAAACTATCATAAGAAAATATGTAGTAACTGGTGAAATAAACACATTGTTAAAAATATAAATGTTTTCATTTTCTGCCTGACCTCTATACTAATATAATAATTATGATGATGAACATACCTCTCTCGGTCGGAAGATATTTCTTTGCGACCGCCATACGTATTGCATATTCCCCCAATATACTATAATATAGTACTTAAGTATGTGCTAAAAGCACAGATGACTAAATAGTTACTGCTAAAAGTTATTAGCAGATTTTCTTTGTTTGTTTGAAGAGACTTAATAACATGAAGTTAATTCATGGTCAACTTCAGAAGTAAGAAAAATAAAAATATCCCGATAGCCAAACATTTTGACAGGGCCTATATGAATATTAAAATATACATATTATTGTGGGTGTTGATATCTTTATTCGCATGGTAATTGGTAACTAGTGTTAGGTATATAATATAAGAATCTCGAGGTCATTTGAACGTTCGTAAATGTTCCACGTAACATACAATAAATGCCACACTTGAACAATCAAAATTGCGACAATTTAGAGTGAGTCTAGATCGGTGTGACTGTGACCGGACCATAAAGTTAATATACCTATCGGAATAGAGCAACAATCTCGAGCTGTCAAACGAAATCAAAATTGGTTTTCATCTGTGTGAAAAATATGTGTACGTATACACTTACACAAGCATGATTGAACATGAATTCTATAAGATTAAATTGTCAACGTGCGGCACGTGCCGACTGGACGTCAAAAAAAGAGTGCTGCTGTCATGTATCACACGTCTCTTTTTACCACGCAGTGTTACTGATAGTGGCATCTCGCTTGCTCAGACCTTTGTTTCTCTATTCCGCTTGGTATATTAACTTTATGGACCGGACTGGCGCGGACGCAGCCTGAAAAAAGGGAGGGAGTTCTTGAGCTACAGCCTTGAGATAGACGGACAGACGGACAGACGGACAGACATCGAAACCTCAGTAATAGGGTCCCGTTTTTACCCTTTGGGTACGGAACCCTAAAAAGGTTTAAGTTAACCCAGGGTTAAACATAATCATATAGTTGGAAATAAATATTTCTCTTGTTCTTGTATTAATGAAAGAAAACTGAAAAGGCATGGCTTTTCCAGTATTAATACGACTCGAATTATGTTCAAATGGATCTAAATGTATGGCTAAGAAATCGTATTTCTCTTGTTCTTGTATTAATGAAAGAAAACTGAAAAGGCATGGCTTTTCCAGTATTAATACGACTCGAATTATGTTCAAATGGATCTAAATGTAAGAAATCGTAATGTTGAATTTTCACACCAGTTTTTATCATCAGAGAAATTTATTAGACAAGTAATGTCCCCTAACTACGTTATTTTGTCATGTTATGGACTTACCAATTAGTCCATTGAAATGTTGACCTTTGCATTTATTAGAAGACGCAATGCGATACAAAATATTTGCCAAGACAGCGACTAAAATCATTTAATTGAAGATCAAATAACTGAAGATGATAGCGGAGCGAATTGACTCTGCACTCCTTCGCAGACTCACTGAGCTATATGTCAGGGTAGCAAGATGAGCTGCATTTTGATTATTTGTTAGTATAAAATAATTTTATTGTCACAAAATCATTTAAAATATGGACTTCTCTGTCTGAAAATAAATTATTTTTATTTTATTTTTTTATTTAATTTATCATCGCTGCCTCCAGCACAAGATGGTGCTCGTTTTCGCAGTCTCCGAGTATATCACCAGATCAAGTCGTGGCTCGGAAGATATCAAAATCCTGAAGATTGGGGCTGGAAAAATCATGCTGCAAAAGTTTGGATGAAAATACAAACTCCCAAGCCTCCAGCACCCCCCGATCTCATGAAGTTAATTTTCTACAGAGATAAAGGAAACTGTGGAAGCATGTGTTGCTGCAGAAAAGCAGGCCTGAACTACAGTATGCCTCCATTTTTCTGGCGAAACATACAGTAATATAAATTTTTTCTCACTTTTTTGATTATAACTTGTTTAATTTTTAATTTACGGTAAAAATTTATAAAAGTAAACATAATATATTTGGTAGGCAAAACAATTTGCAACAAATTATGATTTTTAAAATTTATATATTTTTCCGAGATATCGCGAAAATACTGTTATCACCCCTTTTCAAAAATGGCGGCCACTCCACAAACTTGAGGTTAAGCTTCTATTGACCCTCCATACGTGTCCCAAAAATAAAATTGCGTCCTCTAATAAATGCAATATTCGGTCCTTAAATTGTAACATTTCACTGGACTAAAATATTATGTCTGTCGGTGGCGCATGGGTTTCGACCTCAGAACAGGAAAATCTATAATCTGTGGTTTCGACATATTTACGTCAGCCCGCAAACTGCCTATACATAAATTTCTCTGATAGTATAAACTAGAATACCATTTCACCAGATAAGCACATCGCATGATTTAAAAATCGTGAAAATAACTGAGTAATTAAAGAGATAAAGTATGAAAATAAAACAATGGCCCCTTATATATCATTGCCCCTTACGCACATTACGTCTGTGACATGGATTTTTAGCGTGATTTTTTATCGAATACCTAACCTAAAGTTCAAGATACTGGTTAATTGCGTATGACTGGTGAAATGATGTAACTTAAGCATTAAACTAATATTCTAGAAAAGAAATACATTCACGCCTTCAAGAATTATCATTTGGTTTTGTGACATTATGTATGTTATACGGGGTGTAATAAAAACCAAGTGATTGTACGTGAATTTACTCTGAAAGTAGCAGCACTGGAAGTGCAATATTTTTATGATTAGTTGCTATTTGCTAATGCCCAAGTCATGGGTTTTCCCATTTAGTAATAGTTTAAAAAAATACTCTTTTAGCGCTGCTACTTCCACAGTGAACACTGGGTAAGGGAAACATGTGCACCCTTTGATGTGTGACACCCTGTATCACCTTCTTCCAAATCACGGTAGATTTCTTAACCTCCGAGTAGTACTAGAGTACTACGCTTTCTCTAAGAGTGTATGGGTTTTAAATTTTAATAGCTCTAAAATGGTTAAAGCTACTTAAACCCATACACTCTTGAATTTTTATTGATGCTTCCTGCAGATATTTTGAGAGGTACTGAAAACATTTCGTGGTATACGCAATAATAATTATGATGAATAGGTTTTTCGCTCTAGTATTGCTATTTTGGTACCATCTATATTTAGCAGGTTACGATAAAACTCTTAACAACTAGGTCACAATAGCTAGGTCAAATAAATATAGATATCGCTTGTTTGTCTGACTATCTGTAGGGAAACTTTCTTTGACGTAATACAGAATGTATACAAACTTATTAGGGTTCATTCCTCGAAGAGGAAAGTCGGAACCCTATCGGTTAAGGCTTGGATCAAAATTGCGTCAAATGGGCAAAATTGCATATGAATCTACACACGGTTTCGTTTCGTTTTCGTCACGATACGATGGTAGAGATAAACTATGATAATATGGCGCGCCCCTCCTAAATTCAAAACGTTTGAAGTGCGTTGTCAAACGTTTGAAGTTCGTTGTCTTGGGCGGTCGGCTAGTTATGATTAGTTGACCAACGAATCTTGGTAATAAGTGACATTACGTGAAATATTACGAGTACTGGTTGATTGGTTGAATACTTACTACATACAAACTCTTTCATAAGGATGTGACTATACAAATTAAAACAGTAATTTGGAAAGGCGCGCCATGTTATCGTAGTTTATCTCTACATAATTTCCGACGTGTTTAAAATTTTGTTCGAAATTTGATCGGAGTTCGAATTTTAAAATATTATAATGATAAGGGCCTGTTTCACAACTTCCTGATAATTGTCGAATAGGCTATCCACAACTTATCTGACAGATGGAGTATGGAGCATCTGTCAAATAAGTTGTGGATGTGGATAGCCTATCCGGCACCTTACCAGGAAGTGGTGAAGCAGGCTCTAAGGTTGGTTAAGGTTATCTATAACAGGAGGTACATATATGTTTTTACTATTGTCTGCGTATAATTCTTCTGCCAAATTGTGCCATGTTAGGAGTCACCCAGGGAGCGACCTTCAGTAATAATTAGGAGCACTGTTTTGCTGTTTACATTGCTAATTTCTACGTGGGAGAACTACTTGTTCAACTGACATGGTTTAGAATAAGTTGTAGCTTCATTCATCTATAATATAGTTACAATATTTTGCCTTGTAACTTATAATGGCTATTTTCTGATTTTTTGGACCTTTGAATTGGATATATTTATTTATTTTAAATAACTTACTCAGAAACATAATAAATATGAAAGAAATCCCTATAAAACTTAGTACAGTCCTAAAAAACCCTCTAATGACTTTAGTATTTTTAAACCAATTTAATTGCAGACCTTAATCATTTTCTTTGATTATTTTGAGTGATATAACAAAGGAGTTACACACATTAAAAATACAAAGAATAATGGATAACGGTTAAATTATTTTTCTGCCCTCAATGTTATATCGAAGAAAGTCGTTAGTCATATCGTACCTAGAGGAAAACTAGTGCACCTGATAAGAACAAGGAAGCCGATACTACAACAATACGGTAACCTGCTTTAGTAAAATTATTAAATAATCATTTGGCGACAAATCACGTATTCGAGTTTTGCAATTCTCGCAACAGTTCTTGCGACACAGATTAGGTAACCACAGAAGCTCTAGTACAAAAAATCCTTGGACGTGAAAATAGTTGCTCGTTGCAATTTAGCATTGCCTGCTTGTTAAAAAATCAATAAGAATAAGAATACGTATCAAAAATAAATGATGTTTTAAGTTTTTTTTATCAGGCACACAAATAAATATAATAAGCCCAAGAGGCAAACATTTTGATCTTTGCCTCTTGGGCTTATTAACATCTTATAACAAGCTTATACTTAAATGAATTATAACTGAAAAAAACCTACAAAATATGACTTGTGTTTGTACTTTTGTAACTGCATTTTACATGGAAATATGATTTCTCTAATCAATACTAGCTTAATGAGTACTAATTAACAATAACCACAGATGACAGAACGCGCGTGGGACCAGTTAACGAAACCTTGGCTTCTTTGTGATTTAGCATCACAAACGACAGTGGGTCACCTCATTTAGCGGAGTTATTATTAAAGGTAACCGAACACGCGTTCCCAAATCGCGATTCTCAGAATGGGAATGAGTTATATTCATTTTAAATTGCCTTGCTTGACACAATGATTAAGTGTGCGGAGTGACCCCTCTGCTCTTCTTTAACCGACTTCTTATTTCTTAATCTTGGATCATAAAGGTTTTCGTTAGGGCCGCCACTTGAGCAGTTCATTTGCAAATTGCCATTTATGCTACGAATAATGAAAACTAAGGAAGAGTAACTCCGTCAAAAAACATGCTCCAAAATACTTGTCAAAAAAGTGTACCTTAGGTTCACTTTTCATACATTTGCAATATTTAGGTGACCTTGAGCGGTATAAAGGCTGACGTTACATGACAGTTCGAATGGAACCAAATTTAAAACGGTAATAGTATGGGAGTTACATTTCCTTAGTTTATATTATTCGTAGCATTTATGCGATAGAACAAAACGATCTTTAGAAAATTACTGGTATCGTAATGCTTAGGTTTCGCAGGAAACAAAAAAAAATCTACAGATATTTTTGTATATTGATACATAAATATCTGTATTTACACTTAATTACTTTAAAGTTTAAATATAAAAATATTGAATATAAATAAAAAAATCAGATTACGAAAAGAGGTTATTACGTTGACGCAAATTTTTACCTACTTTAAATGTAAACAAAATTTAATTAGTGTAAACTACTTTCATAATACGATTAATATTGTGATAACTGAACAATAATAATTAATGAGGATTATAATGCGCAGTGACAGATAAAAGAACTTCTGCGTAATAAGTCTGGACTAAATTGAATTATTGTGTTTTAAATTTGTTTACATTCAACAGAAAAACATTTGTAGTTATAACTGATACTAACTTTCTATGATTTTTTAAACGGATTTTCATAAAGGAGGAAATTATAAGTTCGTCTGTATATATTTTTAATTCTAACGATAGTAAGAATTACATTCATAGCAATAACCAATAAGGGTCAGGCCAGGCGCTGCATTTTAAAAGTAAAATATTAATTATTATTATCACCAATATCTTTTCACATAAGGTTGGCCCTGTGAAAAATATATCAGATCTTATGTAGTGCCACTGCCAAGCTTCTGAATCTATACACTGCCTAACCATCTAACTCCACCGACACTAACTTCAACAAATTCTATGTAATCAGTTAATGTGTGGAGGTGATGCGAATATTTAATTTCTGATCTGAAGTAAGCAACAAAACAGCCAAGCCATACATATTTACTGATGTGTAGAATAGGGATGATGACAAGGTCAAAGATTAGCGAATTTTGTTATTAAAATAAAGAAATAACGGTAAAAATAAGTGTTTCCAAAATTTCAGCTTGATAGCTTTTGTATTTTTTTTTGTTATGCACCTTCAAAGTTCAAGTCAATTTTTCATTTTTCCACATTTATTCAAGTCGATTTTTTTTTAATTTTCTTAATATTTGTATACCATTCGATAACTTATGTAATTTAAAGCAACTTTTGGAATGATACCACTTTCATAAACGTAATAATTAATATAGCTACCGAAGAAAGATCTCCCGCGATGCCTACAAACAGTTCTAAGGTGACGTCATAATCGAGTTGCATTTTGTATGGAGCGTTTCGGGCAGGTCTATTATATGAGATGTTTGAATTGTCATATCTTGGTGAATTATTAAGCTATCAGAGCTGTCATTCTTTCACCAATGTTTCTATTTTTCAATTATCTTTCAATTAAGCACCAAAAAGAAAAAAATGTTATAATTTTTTTTATTAAATAAGGGGGCAAACGAGCAAACGGGTTACCTGATGGTAAGCAACTACCGTCGCCCATGGACACTCGCAACATCAGAAGAGCTGCAGGTGCGTTGCCGGCCTTTTAAGAGGGAATACGCTCTTTTCTTGAAGGTTTGCAGGTCGTATAGGTCCGAAAAAACTGCTGGTGACAGTTCATTCCAGAGTTTTACAGTGCGCGGCAGAAAGTTACGCGAAAAACGCACTGTGGAAGACTGCCACTCATCAAGGTGATGAGGATGGTATGTTTTTCGCGTGGGACGATGGCGAAAAGTTGCAGGTGGTATGATTCCGAACAATTCCTCAGAGCACTCCCCGTGATACAACCGATAGAGGATGCAGGTGAAGCTACATCTCGACGTAATTCCAAGGGGTCCAAGCTGTTTGAAACACTATGGCAGTCAAAAATTCGAGCGGCCCTTCGTTGGATACGATCCAGAGGGAACAGTTGGTATTTTGGCGCCCCTGCCCAGAGATGACAACAATATTCCATATGAGGTCGAACCTGCGCCTTGTAGAGTTGTAGGCGTTGGTCCGGACTGAAGTACTGTCTCGCTCTGTTAAGAACACCAAGCTTCTTCGAGGCTAATTTGGCCTTACCCTTTAGATGATATCGGAACTGGACTTCGCTCGATATGTTGACGCCAAGTATCTCAATGCTAGGGGAGATGGTTAAAGATGTGCCCTCGAAACGAGGACATACGACCATTGCTGACTTTTTAGTGGTGAATGCGCAGACCTGTGTCTTGGCGGGGTTGAATTGGACCAAGTTACGTCTACCCCATTCAGAGACCTTCTCCAATGAATTCTCCACCTTAGAGACAAGTTCGTTTCGACTCTCAGTGACCTTTTGCCGAGAAATATTGGGGGAGCCGGTATATACAGCATCACCTGTACTGTCATCCGCATAGCAATGAATGCCGCTGGTCTGCAACATGTCGTTGATATGCAGTAAGAATAGAGTAGGCGATAGCACACAGCCCTGAGGGACACCAGCATCAACAGACTGAGTTTCCGAGCATTCGCCATCAACTACGACCTTTATGCTTCTGTCTGCTATGAAACCAGTGACCCACTTACATAATTTCTCAGGCAGCCCGTATGATAGAAGCTTTGAAAGCAGCGCTTTATGCCAAACCCGATCAAAGGCCTTCGCAATGTCCATACTAACAGCCAATGCCTCTCCCTTCGACTCAATTGCCTGAGCCCAACGATGAGTCAGATACGCCAAGAGATCACCAGCCGAGCGACCCTTACGGAACCCGTATTGCCTATTAGTTTAAGTTAGGGTCGGTAGAGTTAGGCAGTGCAGTGCAGTAACTTATTTACTACATGAGATCACCCCAGATCTTCTGGTTCGGTTATATAAGGTTATATAATAATAAGTTCAGTTTTGTATGGCTTAAAAATGGAATACATCGATCACCCCGTCTTGCTGTAGATTTCCATCAACAGCTTCGCAATCATGCTGTCAATCATGGTTATTACTCACGAGCCACGGCCCGACGTGGAGAGTTGCTTTTAGACTGATCTATATTTCTAATATAATTGAGGTTTGACGTGCGCGTTCGCGAAAGTGAAATGCTGGCCCATTTTTGAGGTCGTTGAGTATGACGTCAATTGGCACTAGAATCTAGATTCTAAATGATGATGAAGGTAATGTTATGCAATAAATCTATTCTATGATTGATGGCACAGTATAAATTGTATACAGTAGATTATCTTCATACAACACCGATTCGGGCGCATTCACTGTATAAGTGTGATTTCAGTTCACTTAAAGTAGCAAAACATTATAGACCAAGAGCATGCTATGGCAAGACCTTTTCCGTTTCGTAAACCTGAAAGTTTACGCCTGTATCTGTTTGTGGCCTTTACAGTGGTAAGAACGACCAGCAAGTATGGAGTTTTGGTCGCAGTTACTTTAGGAGGTATCCAGTTCTGTAGGTCTACTTGACCTTCCACAAATAGTAAAGCTTAATTTCAAAGCTATATATGGCAGCTATATGAAGCGTATTCTTCGCAGTAAGTGGAGAAATCTCGTCTTCCGGTTGCTGGTCGTCCTTACCTTTGTAATGGCCACAAACAGGTAAACTTTCAGGTTTACGAAACGGAGGAAGGTCTGGCCATTGCAGGCTCTTACTCTATTAGGTTGAGCGCGTTTCAAACATGTCTCATGCGAGCTAAATTTAAAGAATACAACTCAGTCACTCTACTGTATAATATATTTATATTGTGTAACGAGGTAGTAAAATATTATGTAGCATTGTCTAGCGTATTAGTTTTACGTAAAGAGTCAGAGACTATGTACGTCATACAATAGAGGTATATTAATAATAAAGTCAAAAGTAAAATATAAAACAGGTAGAATTAGGCATTCTGAGGTTGAATTCTTCACTCTCTAACGCATTCTAGAATACTATATAACGTAGAATCTGGAGAAGACTGCAAACGTATTGTATACACTATAATAATTATTATGTATTCTGTGACACCATTTTTTTGCTGATAGGTACTATATTATTATTATTATGGATATTCCATAATAAAAGAAACTTTCTTTGAAAATCCAAAGTGTTACTAGTTACTACGCTGTAATAAAGTAGAGGAACATCCATAAAGTACGTCATACGAATGTCATGATTTTAGACCCCCAACTCCTTGTCAGTTGTCACACTTCATCGACCCCCTCCCCCCTACGTGTGGATGACCCCTTAATACCAATGTTGAGCCTTGACTTCTTTCGTGGAAAACATCAGATAACTGTTTTAGCAATCATAAATTTTATGTCTGTGATTTCTCGGTTTAAGCATTCGCCGATTGGTCACGGATTAAAGTTGATGAGAGAGTGGGTTAAGAGTGATTCGAAAATCAAACGCGTCCTTAAAAAAACAGCCTAACATGGAACGTCCTCCTTTTTGGAAGGTGTGAAACTGATCATTAGCATAATCATTGTTATAAATATTTCGGCCGTATTCAATATGATAAAATTTTTAATTTAATATTACTTTAAATTATTAGTGATGGTTTTGACGCATTATATTTAAGGTCTACACATTTTTGTCAAAATTTTCATTAAGTTGAAGTTTAATAAATTGTTCATTATAATTTTTAAGTCTCTGAATGCGGCCGGTAATGTAACATAATATTTTTAAAAACAACAGTAGCAAACGAACAAAACTCGCCTAATACGAGTAGAAAGCGTAGCACAGAGGTTTCGCCATTCTTAGTTTCTAGAAAATATATAGGAAGTCTAAAAATAATGCGCAAACATTTTTTCATAGCGGTCGTGACGACCGACTTATATACTTCTACAAGGGCATCTGATTGTTTGAACTACAATTTTACGAAACAATAGAAAATATACAAGGAAATGACGTAGACACTGTAAATCGAACGTTACAGTGATAGACGTTTATATAGCAAATAATATAAACGTATTTCCTTGAAACGTTTCTAGAAAGTCAACGTGGGTGTTACCTGTTTATAAAGAACTCCCTATTCAATGACAAATTGAATATAATATAATTGAGTAGATGACGCCCGCGGCAGCTCCGTTGCGCCAAATTAACTCGTTTATCGCGTGGGAACCGAACGCGGGACAAAAAGTGTCCTATGTCCTTTCCCGCAACACAGCAACATCGGTTCAGCGGTTTGGGCGTAAAGAGGCAACAGACAGACAGACAGACAGACAGACACGTCACTTTCGCATTTATTAGTATGGAAGTATGAATTATGATAAGCAAAAAAAAAATTAGAATTTACATCTTAAATGTTATGTTTAGTTAGACGAACGCGTCGTAGTGCATAATCTTTTTAACCGACCTCCAAAAAAGGAGGAGGTACTAGACTGTGGATTTTTAAAATTTCAATATAATCTAGTAGACATTCAAATTTTATTCTTGAATTTAAAACAACGTACACAATAGCTATTCCCGGAATATTGTATTTTATATGCTTTATCTACTTTACGTAAAGTTTAACAGATGGATCTAAAGCTGATAAGGCTTTAAATGCTATTGATACGAACTTAAGATAAGTTAACGATCAAAGAGATTCTGTGCATCTTTATTGAAAAAATACTGGATGATTTTCCTTCAAAACATTATATTATTTAAGTTCGATATGATACTATCTTCAATAGAATAAAGCTTAATATACGTTTAAGCCCAACGAGATACCATGATTGCCACATCAAGAAGTTTAAACCATATTATTAATCCTTCGATCGTGGATTCTTGGAAATCTATTATTATTCTATTGTTGTCGCGATCGCCGGTGATCTTATGTGACTTGATAGGTTAATTCATATTATACAATCGACATAGATCATGGGCATATAAGAATATTCCACTCTACGAGTTTATAATCGCTTATGTGCCATGGGCCAACATAGAAAAAATCCCAGTACATATTTATGTTATTTCCTTGGGAAATTGGCATAATTATATCAGTTCACTGCATCACCGAACCATATACCATACCATATACCATATCACTATATAATATAGTTCTGTCTGGGTTATTATTGCGAATATGCATTTGGCAGCGTCTCAAACGGGTCCATGGAGAACATAGTAAACACGTTGTGTCTCGGGACTTCTGTACTAAATATTATGAGTAAATAGTTGCCGTATGACTATATTATTAATTTCAGAGCAAAGAGCGCCACTACCAAGTACCACATACAGTAAATCCGACATGTTGCACACGTGACACGTCGTACAAATATTTTAGTTTACTATTTGTGCTGGTGTTTACTCTAGAGTCTAGTGTGAAAACAAACTCAGTAATATAATTATATTCTATTATTTTTTAATTGGTTTGACGTTTCGGAACCGGTAATATAAGCTATATTTTTCAAATCGCTTATTTAAAAATTTCGATCGTTGAGCCTTTTGGCAAAGTTTACGGTACGTTTTACAACATTGTTTCACGTGAAAGAAGTCGAAATGAGTAGATAGTAGATTTTATTTCGTAGAATATACGAAAACTCGAAGAATCTTTAAAAACTTTTATATTATATAAACGAAATTTCAAATTGTTACGGGCGTATATTTTTTGGCGCCGAAACCTTAGCCAAATCTTAGTTAAAATTTCAAATTATTACGGGCGTATATTTTTTGGCGCCGAAACCTTAGCCAAATCTTATATATAAAAATGGATTTTCAAATGTGTTAGTCGCGCTAAAACTCGAAAACGGATTGGGCTGATTTTAGTCTTAAAATATTCGTAGAAGTCCAGGGAAGGTTTTAAAGTGGCACGAAGTTCACCGGGACAGCTAGTCTTAGTTAAAATTGGCTCGAGAGTGGTGCAAGGTTCGTAAAGACGTAAAACGTAACCCCACTGTACGGCCGAAGGTAACTACCACTTGGCATCGTCATTACTCATTAATAACATTATAATATTATGACGATACAAGGGTGCGTATAACGTCACTAGTTACTACCCTACGAACCGCTTTTGTCTGGATTACTCGGAAAATATAAATATCACTTTTAAGGCGCCTCTTCACAATGGACCATGCTGACCCACTACAAGCCATCGCCATTTTGTAGACGGGGTAATGGTGCATGATGACGGACAATTTCCAGGTGTGGCGTGCAGTGGGCCATCGTGGGACATAGTATACTGGTTACTTTAGAATTCCAAATTAATACATTTTCGATATAGCCGTATTCAATATAGCTTTATGAGGTATACTGTATTATAAACATAAAACTTATCTATTTCGAACTAATTTTAAAAACTTCACTCCACTTGCTAGAGGCCCTATGTTCCTATTAGGAGCAAAAGTGCTGCAAAACTATTAAATCAAGCCGTTAATACAGCTTTTATCATCCACAAAATTCTTTGCGGCTTTACATAGAACATTGATAATATCTCATTCATGGCCGTTTTATATTCCCGTTTACGGTAGGCATCCGCTCGGGTGTAAAAAACTCAAGGGCAAATGTCGGGGACCCGCCGAGTTTTGACCCCAAAATATCGTGCTGTTGCCACGGGTTATACACAGTACAAGTAACACAGTAGACTAAATTCAAACTTCTTTTTCTCAATTTTCTTACACCGGTTTAGTTCCGAACCGGCGCGGTGGCAAGCAATGTAGTTTTGACGTTCTTCCTCCGACGTTCATAAAGTGTATTCTATTATAATAATATTATGTATCATGAATAACAATAATAAATAAAATATATTTAATCAAAACTGATTTTCTAAGTTTAAATCTTTTTAATAAAAAAAAAGGGTTTTGAATACAAATATATTTTATTTCTACATTCATTAGCCTGAGGCAATGGATTGATTTCCGATGACTTTAAATAGTAGAAAAATGTTTTATCACGCGTGTAAAACTTTTCTATGTTGCAAGATTTAAATTTCAATAATAGGATGGAGTCAGTATACTGTATATATTTTTATTGTGCTTGATACGTTTAACGTTTTTATAACCGGTTTATAATTGTACTTATGTTAAATACCAGGAATTTTATCAAAGTATGAATTTAGAATTGCGTTGTAAGTAATAATAAATTAAATTAATTTAAACTCCATTCCATACATGCGAAAATTATTTTGCAGGACAAAAAGTATCCTATGTCCTTTTCCGGGACTCGAAGGTATCTCCATACAGACAGACAAACAGACAAGAAGGCAAGAAGATGTTACAGGGATGACACCCTGTAACATCTTCTTGCCTTAACTACTGGACCAATTTTGGTGAATATTTGGTATCTAAATACTTTAGATATTTTCAAAAAAGTACATACGATAACTTTCTTGCCCCAGAAACAAATTTCGTCGCATTTTACCTATTAGCTAGCGTATTAGTTACGCTAAAATAAAGTTGTTATCAGTATCGTAAATTAATTTAGCCCTAGCAACATACGTGATTATCAGGGCGAGAGAAGCGAGTTATACAGTATACATAATATTAAATAGTTTTTCCGTAAAGTGTACAACAAAATGTACATTTTGTGGTAGTTACACTTTACGGACAAACTATCACGCCTATTGATTTGTGCTTTGACATAGTAATTTTTATTTATATTACTAGCTGTCCCGGCAAACGTTTCTTTGCCATATTATATTAAGTATATCGCCCGTTTTATTTTATGGAATTAGTGACTAAAACATAAGTATGTCACCATGGCAACGTCCATCGCTATCCCGTGACCCGCGTCGCATAAACAATGGTCGCTCTTTATAGACAAATAATTAGCAATAAAATAAAATTGCGACTATAATTTGAGATTTAAACTATCCTATCTCTCAAGTTGGATCGAACTGCACATGGTGTGCGAATTTTATTATAATCGGTTAACTGGTTTAGGAGTCCATTGAGGACAAACATTGTGACACGAGATTTATATATATTAAGATGTAGATATGTCATCATCAGTCAGTCAAGGTGTGACGACGCGAGCCCACACAAAGCTCGGCTTATAGCTAGTTAGTATAGTATATCGTAGTGTGAATATCGCATAGTATATTTTACAGATAGCGATTTATCTAAACTAATTTGTTTCTACGCCAAATAGTAACGTGACTCGACGTCTATAAATAGTTTTTCTATGATCATTGAGAAATCGTCTAGACGTCGCGAAAAACGGGCTTTACATCCATAATAATATCCATACTAATATACTACAATATAATATATACTAATATTTTAAATGCGATAGTGTCTCTGTCTGTCTGTCTGTATGGAGATACCTTCGAGTCCCGGAAAAGGACATAGGATACTTTTTGTCCTGCAAAATAATTTTGGCGCAACAGAGTTGCGAACCGTACATTCAAAATCTCCATACAAAATTTCAGCAAAATCGTTTCAGCGGTTTGGGCGTGAAGACGTAATACAGACAGACACACTTTCGCAGTTATGACGTTTGAATGGATTTAACATTTAGGGCGGCCACGTACATCAGTTTTTCTGATCCGATTTCCTGATCCGTTTTCCGAAACCGGGCCTCCGAACGCAGTAAATTCATACAAAAGTAATTGCATGTCACACGCATTCGATCAGTTTCCGTACGGTTTTTTTTTCGTGATGCGGTTCCCAAATCAGGAAAAGTGATGTATGTGGCCGCTCTTCGGTGGCCCGGTTTCGGAAAACGGATCAGGAAATCGGATCAGGAAAACTGATGTATGTGGCCGCCCGTGTGTGGCCGACCTTACGGTCTTACCACAAAAGATCACATCTATTGAACAGTTGTTTTGAGACCATTATCTGGGGGCATGGCAGTGCCCCAGCTAAGCTTTTTAGCAAAGGCACGGCCGTACCATACTTTTCTCGAAGCGGTTCGCGGCTATTTCACACCCCCTTTATCTTCGATGTTAACAAAGCTAGGGATTTTAAATTTTAGTCACTAGGAGCAAGTATTAAAACTAGCTTAACCTCCAAATTACATGAAATTTCGATAAATAGTTTAATAGTTACGGATGGTCAAAGTTACTACATTTTGTCACTCACTGACATATAGATCATCAAAATTCTAAGGTACTTCTAGCAGACTTAGAACCTTGAAATTTGATACCCGGATAGATCTTTATTCACAATGAAAGGAAAAATTATGAAACCGGCCAAGTGCGAGTCGGACTGGCGTACATAGGGTTCCGTACCGTAAATTTCTATGGGAGCCCCCCTTTAATAATAAGTTTATTTATTTTTTATTATTAATTATTAAAGTTAACATAAAATTGAGCGTTTTCTGAAATTTTCAAAAACCTTAGTCTTACCATTATGGACAGAGAGCAGAAATAGGGAAAAAAATCGTGATTGTTGTATGAGTATACCCTTTAATAATTTATTTTATTTTTATTAGACTATTAGTTTATTATAACGACACCAGAAATACATGATTTGTGAAAATCGCAACTATCTAGCTATTGCGGTTCTCGAGATCCAGCCTAGTGACATACGGATGCACGACGGACAGACAGCGAAGACTTATTAATAATAGGGCTCCGTTTTCATCCTCTGGGCAGGGAAACCTAAAAACTGAAATTGAAAAATAATAGTATAATACTTTAAGTATTAAATAAAATAAAATATTTTTATGTTTGTAACATTGCAAGAACAGTATGAGTTTCGACTGCATATTTGTTTGACGTACAAAAGGCTTTAAGTTAGTTATGAACTTAATGAAATGGTATTTATTAAATAAAAAATAATATTAACAACGTCAATAATGAAACGATAATTAAATTCGATTTAAATATTATAATTGTAATCACTAATCAGTACTCAGGTATACACTCCTTACTTGCTCGATATAATATGGGAGTTTTAAGTTATCGCATGAAATAAGGTGTGCTCCTTTCTGCGAAGAACGTCAAGACGCTTACAACAGTGCTGCTATGTATTCAACGGTAATACTAAAAATGACCACCTTCAAGTATTAGCTTAAGAGTCAATTACATATTATGAACTCAGAACTCCGAAGTATTTACGTTACGTTGTCAACCTATAGAGCTAACGAAGCCTCAAAGAAAAAATATAAAGGAGATAAGCTAAGTACAGAAAAGTTATATAACGTGACCTGAAAAGAAAAGAAAAAAAAACCTTCAAAAAAGAAATGAAATCCCACCAAAACATGAAATGTAAAAGGAGCCAAGCAAAATATTGCATAGCTATTCAATTCAATACTTCTGTCATAAAAAGTTTTCAGATCACATTCAAGCCAAGCCTTCAACTTATTTTGTAATTTAATTAAATCAACATTCAGTAAATGTATCAACAGATTTCTTTATTTTATAATTATTATAGTGGCTTGGCAATGAGCACAATAGAAAGAAATATAAAACTGCATATTGGGAGGAGTTCATACTTACACAGACGGCAAGCTTAAAGTGTTTTAATATGTAACGACGCATGTGGCTGATGGTACCCAATAAATCCAATTAGTAGCTGATTATTTCTCTAGTGCTCATTGCCAAGCCACTATAATAATTATTATAAAATAAAGAAATCTATTGATACATTTACTGAATTTTGTTTTAAATTACAAAATAAGTTAAAGGCTTGGCTTGAATGTGATCTGAAAACTTTTTACGACAGAAGTATTGAATTGAATAGCTATGCAATATTTTGCTTGGCTCCTTTTACATTTCATGTTTTGATGGGATAATATTGTACTGATTTTTTTTCAAATCAACTGTTCAACAAGTGTTTAAATCTTTTGTAGTAAGACCGTAAGCTTTTTATTCGTCGTGTATCTACTAATAATAGTATGTCTAGAATACTGGATGCTAGGTAGATTGATAAAAACTTCTGCAAATTCCAAAAAAGCTTCTACAAAGTTACTACCGCTCCTCATTAAATTAAAAGTAATCAATTTATGTATGTGAGTGTAGCCGTAATATAATTTTATGTTACTTAGTTAAAATATAATTTGTCTATTAATATATTTTACTAATGAATCGTTTATTTTGTTTCAGGTAAGTCATTGATGTCCTGCAGTAAGATATTTTGGTTTAGATTGAGTTTGAATGTATGTAGTAGGTACATTTTGGAGACAACATTTAATTTTTTTAAAATAAGGTAAATGATAATATTATTATATTCTACTAAGTCTAAGTCCATGCTAATATTATAAATGCGAAAGTGTGTCTATCTGTTCCTCAGGAGTTAGGGGGCGTTCACAAAATACGTGAGGTGTTTAGGGGGGAGGGGGTCGAGTCAAATCTCATCTAATCTCACGTTGGGGAGAGGGGGGGGTCGCGGCAAATCTCACGTAATTTTTTGGTCCTTTAAATAATACTATTTTGTTCCATTTCATCCAGATTGTACGTATGCTTAAGAGTTAAACGTAAGCGTAATCGTTATACGATTAAGATCATTCACAAATTCGTTCGAAAGAAAATCTACTAACTGTCAAACCAAACGTTTACGTAAGAAACCCACATTTTGAAAAATCTCACGTGAGATTTATGGAGGGGAATAAAAGGTCGTTGAATAAAATCTCACGAAATCTCACCAGGCGGGAGGGGGGGGTCAAAAAATTCAAGAAAACACCTCAAGTAATTTGTGGACGCCCCTTACCTCTTTATGCCCAAACCGCTGAACCATTATTTCCGAAATTTGTTTTGGAGATGCTTTGAATCCCGGGATAGGACACAGGATACCTTTTGTCCCAAAAAATTTATTGTTTCTGCGTGATAAATGAATTTAGCGCAACGGAGTAGCGGGTGTCTTCTAGTACTAAATAATTTCCGTATACTTTGCGGTAGGTAGGTATAAGGATTATTAATTAATCCATGTAGTATTTTATCAATATTTTTCAAAAGCTTGATAACCTATCAATTATTATGGTTGTAACTTGTATTATACAACATATAATTAAAAGACCAAGTACCAAAAGTACTTTAAAGTTTTTACTGTAGGTTTGTAAAACCAAAGGGGACCAACATGGCTCCACAACCTGACTTCCATTTTTAGCCTTCTCGGAAGTCGTAAGCGGGTTACGAAGCGGTAAACGGGTTGCCAGAGCAACCATGTTCGTAACCGATTAGCCTGCAATGAGTACAAGCTACTTTCATATGGATTCATTGACACCTATTTGTAAGACCTACTGCATTATCTAGCTAACATATTATATCTATATCTACTCGTAGCTACGCAAAGAATCCATATTTTTTTATTTTTTATCATTTTCCCAGTCGTAAAGCCACCATATTATATATACAAATAAAAAAATCTGCCAAGTGCGAGTTGGACTCGCGCACGAAGGGTTCCGTACCACAATAGAGCAAGAATAGTCTGAAAATTGTATTTTTTGTATGTAAGACCCACTTAATTATTTCATTTATTTAAATTTAATTATAAATTATTATTAAAGAACAAATAAAACTGAGTATTTCTTGAATATTTCAAGTACCTATGTATTATATGTATTATGCCGTTATTGATATCGAGAAAAAAATAGCAAAAAAATCAAGTTGGTTGTCCGGGGCCCCCTTTAAACATTTAATTTATTTTGTTTTTAGTATTTGTTGTTATAGCGGCAACAGATATACACAATCTGTGAAAATTTCATAAGTCCTAGCTATGGCCGTTCTTGAGTTACATTCTGGAGACATACGGACAGAGAGATAGACGGACAGACATCGAAGTCTTAGTAATAGGGTTCCGTTTTTACCTTTTGGTTACGGAACCTTAAAAACAACAGTTTTCGAATTGTTAGTTACCCATTACATCCACTCATGGCTTCAATTTAGTTTTTAGCCCCCGACAAAAAAGAGGGGTGTTATAAGATTGACGTGTCTGTCTGTCTGTCTGTTTGTCTGTTTGTCTGTGTGTGTATCCGTGGCATCGTAGCATCCAAACGGGTGGACCGATTTTGATCTAGTTAGTCACATTTTATTGAAATAGCAATAAAAGGATATTTGAGGAGTAATACCAGTATCTACCGTGTTACCATTGATTCTGTAAATAGATAAGACATGTCAATAGTCTGATTAGTTTTTTTCCACCATCTGTAGTTCTGAGGTTTCGTCCGATTGTTATGATAAAATATCACGATGTGTCGGAGTGCTGTAAACTACGCCTGTCGCATTGCTTTACTTTTATAGTGTTGTAAAGATAAACGATATTTGAGACGCTACAAATTGTATTTTTCGCAATCTGAAATAATATAAATTTTCCTCTTCATAAAATTAAAGAGATAAATGTTTGGAATTTTCTTATAAGTTTTCAGAACTCATGTAGAGCTAAGGTCCACTGCGCAGATCCAGGTTAAATTTAATACCGGGTTAAATAGTGAGTTATCTCTTACATATATATTTTACGAAAAAGATAACGTTTAATCCGGGGTTAACTTTAACCCAGATCTGCGCAAGTGGACCTAACAGTATCAAAAAGATTTGATCAAAACTTTACTTTTGTTTTATGAAGATTTTCTGTCAATCTCATTGTTAAATTAAAACTAAGTAATAAACTAATAACAAAAAATATATATCTCTGAAAACGGTCGTAAGTTGCTAACTCGTTGGATAATTAACGATATAAGTTATAATTTGCGTTTCAATAAACTCTACATAATAATATTTTGTTATTAATTCTATAAGATAAACACCTGAATATTACAGATAAATTTGACTTTTTATTTTCATTTCCTGTTTTAACCTTTCTTCAGTTATGCGTTTTCTTCTAGATAGGTCATAGGCGTTGACCGATAGATCATAAATAGTTTCAAACTTTCCGATGTTTGTTATAGGAAAGTTTGAAATATTTATGATTGATAGGTCACAATATCACAAAATTTATTTTTTGTTTATTTTGGTATTGCGGATTATCTTTTCGATAAAAGATAGTTTATCGATACGAAACAGCCTTGTAGAAATCTATGTTAATTCCTGTTGATATAGATATTTGACTTGTGATAAATATTGGTTGAATCACTTTATATGTTTGTAAAACAGTTTATTATTATTGATAATTGAGTATTTTATTTATAATACACATTACAAATTATAATATAACTAGCGCCATCCTTTAGTTTAACCTAAGCCTAAAATTTTTGACACTGCCAAATTTTGTGAAAAGCTTGGGTTCGCCATCAGAAAGAGAGCTTCGAAAATTCCCATCGATCCCATGGTAGCAAAAGCTATTCGGGGACCGGCGTTAAACTTTGAAATGCGAATTTAGTAAAACTCTAGCAGTAAGAACGAACTGTCGCCAGCAGTATTTCCGGCTCAGTACGACCTAAAAACCTTCAAGAAAAAAAAGCGTATACCCTCTTAAAAGCCCGCCAGTGCACCTGCAGCTCTTCTGATGTTGCGAGTGTCCATGGGCGACTATATTATTTACTTTTAATCAGGTAACCCTCTTGCTCGTTTGCCCCCTGATTTTATAAAAAATGTAAGGATTTCTCTCAATTTTCAAGGTCAATTTTTCTCCAAATCCAAAGATTTGGAGAAAAATTGACCTTAGAACAAGCTCGCCAAATACGTATTTGTTCGCTATCGCCCTTCGATGAGCAAGTGAAACGTCATTGAACATGGCTACAGTCATTAGAAGTTAATCAGTTCCGATATATTAAATTCGATACATTGTTAACACGGTAGTATTATGAACAATAGAAGGTAGCAACAGCCTACCGCCTCGTGGAGTAATATAACCTTTTTAATCACACGCTCACACATACGTATATATTTAATTATTCACACACGCTTGCACGTACACACACATTTGAACGCTAACGCTCAAAGTGTAACTCGTTCACACACACGAACTCTATAATATTAATACACGATATCGTAATATTATGTAATTTTCATGTTTGTAGCCCACCTTGTGACACAACAATTACTTTCTAATTAATGTAATTAATTGGCAATGATAGGTACTATACTAGTTTTATAATGGTCAAAAATTATAAAAAACTTAGTTTAAAATAATTGATATTGCAAAGAAAAAATAATTCCACCTGATTTTTGCCTTTACTTAATTTATTTTATTTTAAACGACTCCAATTAAGCAATATGTTAAGGGTCAAACCAACTGTGTACATGGTAAAAAAAATATGTAATATAAATAATAATAATAAACTAATAACTGTATTTTAAAAAGATATAAAACCGACTTCAAAATTGTACATAATTGAGAATTAAAATTCCCTATCTCAAAAACTACTGAACCGATTTTGATGAAACTTGCAGTATTCCCTAAGATGTTAGTTGAACAACACCTAGTATAATAAAAAAAGAATAATTTAGATCGGACTTGTAGTTCCGGAGATATGCGTGCACAAACATAAAAACATATATACATACATACATACACTTTAGAAATTTGGCACATTTGTTCAGAAGCTGTTATAGATTAACATAATATACAAAAACTGGGCAGTTCTGGAAATATTACATACATACGCGTCGAATTGATAGACTCCTTTTTTTAAGTCGGTTAAAAACTCAAAAGGGTCAGGTGGTCGATAACTTAGGATTAAGCTGTCATAATATCAGACTCTCACGAACTTAAAAACTTTTAATATGGACATAATATAGTGGTTCCATAGTATAATATTTTCGCAAGACCTGCAATTACACTGCTTTTGAAGGGTATAGTGTACAGTCATCAGTGTCGCAACCACACAACGCCGTGACGCGTCTGTCACATGTCTACTCTATGGTGTCACGTGTCAAATCACATAGGGAGCGCGTGCAGACCTTCGCCTCTGATAATATTCATCACTCTATGACACCTCACTACAGAAAATTAGACCAGCGGACCGATTCTCAAACCTAGAATGTAACTTTGATGACTGTCCGCCTCACTCGCGTAACAGAGCGTGCAAGGCGGCCTTGTACCATGAAACTGTTTTGAGACTCAAATGATCGGACAAGAATGCTGCGTCCTACTCTAACAAACGTGAAATGACGTTGTTAGAGCAGGACGCTGCATTCTCGTCCAATTGTTTGAGTATCAAAACAGTTTCGTAGTAGGCCTACTGGGGTCTAGGCGACATTCGAATTAAGAGAATTTGAGCTCGACTTTCATTTTTCCTTCATTCGATGGCATACTGTCCTACTCCCGCGTACACAGTTTGCTGTCTCACGCGATGAGAGGCACTACGATAAATGTGATATTCGATGTATCAGAATCCGATCCCTGCTATTAGGTACACGTGAATGCTAGATAGTTAAGGTGACCTGAATATTAAGCTCTAGTTTCTGCTAGAAGATAACATTGTTCTAAATACTAGACAGTCTGTACTCTGTAGGTAGGTAGTAGGTAGGGTACACACTAAAATACCAGTGTAGTATAAAATTACCGAACTGATTTTTAACCGACTTCCAAAAAGGAGAAGGTTTAATATGTTTATTTTATTAGTAACTAGATTTATTTTATTAGTAGATAGATGATAGATTTTATACATGTATCTTATACCTTTCCTAATTTTATTTCATTTATTTTTAAATTTCAGCAAAATCGATTCAGTGATTTGCGCGTCAAGAGGTATGAGCCAGACATACACATTTTCGCATGATAATATAATTAGTATGGAATATGGATGTCCGGTCCGAATGTCCATAATCCATACTTCCATACTAATATTATAAATGCGAAAGTGTGTCTGTCTGTCTGTCCGTCTCTCTGTCTGTCTGTCTGTTACCTCTTCACGCTCAAACCGCTGAACCGATTTTATTGAAATTCGGCATGAAGATACTTTGAATCCCGAGAAAGGACATAGGATAGTTTTTATCCCGGAAAAATGTACGGTTCATGCGTGACAAACGAATTTTGGTGCAACGAAGTTGCGGGCGTCATCTAGTATTATCAAAAGAATCACTACTCAAACAAAGACTATACTAATTAAACTTCGACAATGATGAGAATAACAGAATAATAACAGAATTATAATTTTATTGTTCTATCGGCACCATACTGCCGTAGTTCAAGTGTCAATTAGATGTGGGAAAACAACTGTTTGTTATCTGTCATAAACAACATTTTTACCATCCATAATTAAAAAAAAACAAAACCCCCGGAAAAAAACTTCTCAAATATTGTACTAAATCCATATTTACCAGCACTCAGCGACCAGCGTGCTAAATTAATAATTACTTATGAACTTTTGCTATCATGGTAGAAATCAACCATGAGGTTATTCGTATCATGATCCAAGGAGTCTAAGATTTCAATGGTGTACTGTGAACCAGACCCCATCATAATATTTTGTTATCAATTTTTAGCAGATGCCTACCAAAACTCCTTATCACCTGTCTAAATCGTGCTCATTATTTTCAGCTAAACACTAACCTTAAAAAGTTAAAAGTACTTACCTTTATCATCGACGTAAAAGTCCGTTTTGATGACTGAAAGCTGTGGATCTGGAAAGCCAACCGCCGGATCTAAGCAGGTCCACATAAGGACAGCTCAGTAATTATTTCCAGCTCATACTGCTTCGAACTGGTTTCAATTACCCTACTAGCTCATAAATTCTTTCACAATTAATTAGTCTACTGCGCAGTAGACGAATTAATGAAAAATTGTTTGCATAGAGATAAAATATCAGATACCGCTGATAGGTTTCGGGAGGAATTTTTCGATATTCCTGAAACACTATCTACAGGAAAATTACAATTTGATAAAGTTTAGTAATGTTATTATCTTTTTATATTGATTCAAAAGAAAATAGCTGGTTACAAAGTTACAAAGGTTAGAATTCTTATATGAATGACTGTTGTTAGCTATTTTGGATTTTGAGGGCTCTATCTCTTATATTGACTAATGTATGTAATAATAATGTATGTCTATATGTAAATAATGTATGTCTGGGGGAATGACCGTGCCAGTCAAATCTAGAGCAAAGGCCGTCACCGTACTTTTCTCGGTAGATTTTTAGGAATTCCTATTCCTTACTCTAAATATGTTAGTCAGTAGGTTCAGTCACTGAACCTACTGACTCTAAATATACTGGAACACAAATGTTGGACAACTCGAGGGTAGTCGAAGATCAGACGGCCCGGTGCAAACGAAGACGTCGCGCTCCTGAGTCCTGCAGTCCCCTCGTGACCACGGCCGTTGCAACACGGCCGAAACGTCGCGTCGAGAAAAATTATGTACTCGTAGTAGCATTAGTTAAGTCCCGATTAATAAGTTTTAATTATTATAATGCAACGCGAAATTTTAAAATGGTAACGGAAATATATTTAATACTTTTATACTATACATCTATTTATGATTTTTATTATATTATGATACACAATACACATATTTAATACACATTCTGCATCCATGACCCAGGATTCCCAGGAACTTTGAAAACTTTTTGTTCTGTTGGTGGGATTCGAATCCTCGACCCCCGGTTTGAGCTACCAACAGCCCACCAATTGAGCCACAGATCACAGACGTAGAAGATTGTATTCATAGAGCACTGTCACCGCGGCCTTACGCTGAAGACGTTGAACTTGACATCTATTTACAAGCTGAATGAATGAATGAATGAATATCCTTTATTGCACCAAAACAACCATGAAATATTACATAACTTATGAACTGTTGAGTAAAAAGTACAAAAGGGAAGAAGAAGGAAAAGAAAGCTGCATTCATTTGGGTGCGTACCTAATGCTTGCCGATAACATAGTATAATAAAACAAGCCAAGTGCGAGCTGGACTCGCACATGAAGGGTTCCGCAGCAGCAATAAGAATTATTTCTATGAAATTATAAGGTTTTTGATTTATTTTAATATTTCATTTTTGATTTATTGAAAGTTAAATTAAGGTTTATCATTTATGACGTATAAAAAAAACTACTGGCTAGATCGCGTTCAAACCAATTTTCGTTGGTAGTTTTTATAGTAATGTACATCATATATTTTTTTAGAATTATCATGAACCTACTTTAGAAGTTAGAGGGGAGGAGACACACATTTTGCCACTTTGGAAGAGTCTCTCTCGCAAACTATTCAGGTTAGAAAAAAATGATATTAGAAACCTCAATATGATTTTTGAAGACCTATCCATAGATATCCCACACGCATAGGCCAGATGAAAAATTTTTTTTTGTTTCAGTTGTACCTATGGGGACCCCTAAAATTTTTAATAATTTTTGCATTTTTGTATCAAAATCTTAATGCGGTTCACAGACTACATCTACTTACCAAGTTTCAATAGTATATCTCTTATAGTTTCGGAGAAAAGTGTCTGTGACATACGGACGGACAGACAGACAGACAGACAGACAGACAGACAGACATGACGAATCTATACGAGTTCCGTTTTTTGCCATTTTGGCTACGGAACCCTAATACCTACTACATTAATCAGAAGTTATGTTAGGTTTTTTAAGAGCCTATGCTGCCCCACTGCTGGGCAAAAACCTCTACTATTATTTTCCCTAAACTATAGAATTTGTAAAAAAAATTAGTCTAAAATTAAACAACGTTTTAAAATGAACCTCTACTGAATTACGACTTATTCAGAGTAAGTTTTATGCACAACATGTTATCCTTAACCTTGCGACGCGAAATATGGTATTTTTGAGGGGTAAAAACTATAATTCCTTTCCCACAGCACAAATGACCCGAAACCAAATTGAAGTAAACTTTGTAATCAAAGCTTAAGCATTTCTGAGATTTAATCAGTTTATTCGCATATTATCTGAACTAATTTGATTGTATCCCGGACACATTATCATTTCTGCATTGTAGTTATCAACAGAATTCCTCAGCACACTTTGTTAACAACATTACTATGCAAAATTATTGTAATCATTATAATTGGTAATCGTTGCAACAGTGAGTCGTGTCGCCTTGACAAGTTGACACACTCTATTTAACTGGGATTAGTTCAATACGACCTAAAATCGTGTGCAGTGGACACGCAAAAGGATACAAATACAAGGTGTAACAAAACTAAGTGATAATACTTTAGGGAGTGTATGTGCTCCTTGTAGTGAGTTCACTGTAAAAGTAGCAGCGCTGAAAGACCAATTTTTGTGATTTGTATGGGGATGCGTCCCAGCGTCATGAGTTTCTCCATACGAAAGTGAAAAATGTTTGCTCTTTCAGAGCTGCTACTTTTACAGTGAACTCTCTATAAGGAAAGAAGACATCTAAAGTATTATCACTTAGTTTTGTTACACCCTATACTAAAAAATATTTTTTAGAGTTGAAATATTTTGTAGTAAATTTAATATTTATTTATATATTTTTTAGTGTTTTACTCTATTTTTTAGTGTTTAAATATTTAGTAGTAAATTTATAAAAAAAAAATTTTACACAAAAAAATTTTTTTTAGTGTTCAAATATTTTGAAGTTAATTTTTGTTCAGGAACCTAGGTAATTACTATTTTAACCTGAAAAATAACTCAA
Source organism: Lysandra bellargus (assembly GCA_905333045.1). Taxonomy (NCBI): domain Eukaryota; kingdom Metazoa; phylum Arthropoda; class Insecta; order Lepidoptera; family Lycaenidae; genus Lysandra; species Lysandra bellargus. Next base: position 6,256,175 of record HG995323.1, read on the forward strand.
CATGCTAAATATTTTCGTATGACAAAATGATTTTGGTATTACGTATGTATGAGAATTTCGAGGGTAACCCGGGCTCTTAAGTTAAGGCCATATTATATGGAATGGCATGGAAAATCTGTCAGACAAGTTGTGGATAGCCTTTTTTTTTTGGTAAAATTGGTAAAACAGGCCCTGAGTGATTCATTAAATTTCCCAAAATCGATTGACCTCCCCGCGCATGGGATATTTTACGGGACCTTTTTGGATTCCTTTATAACTTGTCGGATAACGATCATAATCTCAATTCTACTTACAAGGAAAAGAATGGCTAACAATAACAACAGATATTATTGTTATCATGACATAAAACAATACTGTAATTGTTAATATTGCATAATCAATTAGTAACGCAATATTAATATCTATTGCACTACATTTCCTTATCAGTTTACTTAAACTTGTCTCGAGTAGCCTTTCATTAGCTATTAATAGAAGGAATAATCACATTAAGTTATATTATTATTAATTAAATAATAATCAATAATATTTATAAAATAAAAGTTATCATAACCATTGACCGTGTGACAATAATATTATAATATATGGTGAGATATAAGTTTACAGTGTTGCCAGAATTAGTTTACCCTGTGTTTTAGGCGAAATCTAGGGTTAAAGCAATTATTAGATATGAAAATGGAATTACGATAAAACCTAAACCACTGATCGTAGAGACTGAAAATTTTGGGGAAGTGTTCTCCGTATGATGCAGACGTGCGATATCAAAATTAATGTTATTATTAAGTTCTATAATAATACTTGCGGTTCCGGCAAACGTTGTTTTGACATATAAAGTATTATATTGAGGTGATTAATAAGTATGGCACTATGGCAACGTTCATCGCTAGCCCGTCGCACAAACAATGGTCGCTGACGGTCTCGAGTTGTAATAATTTACTATTATTTATTCAACAAATGCACTTGTCAATATAACAAGGTAAAAACAATAATAACATCCTTATAATATGAACTAAAAAGTATTAAATAATTTTTCCTATCTCATGGTGCCTTTTTCCGAATTCGGCTAAAACTCAACTATTTCTGTACTCAATCTTCATAATTTTGAAGTCGGTACCAGATATAGCTGAATCCAGATGCCAGAATATTTGAAACATTTGTAACTGGCACCGACTTCAAAATTATGAAGATTGAGTACAGAAATAGTTGAGTTTTAGCCGAATTCGGAAAAAGGCACCATGAGATAGGAAAAATTATTTAATACTTTTTAGTTCATATTATAAGGATGTTATTATTGTTTTTACCTTGGAAGTCGGTTTTAATTTTTTGTTAAAAATAATAATTTCACTCTTTTTAGTTACCTAGTAAAATCATCGCGTACTATACGTAGATTAGGGCCGATTCACACCGAATGGCAGAGGCGAGGCGAGCAGTTTCAGTGTCATATGATTTTAAACTTTATTGTAATACATAGTATCGCTTGAGAAATTGACGCCGCCGGCGGCCGCAAGAGTCCACGAGCATCCACGGGCGGCCGTAGATTTCTCAAGCGATACTATCTATTACAACAATGAAGATAAAGTTTAAAATCATATGACACTGAAACTGTTCGCCTCGCCTGCGCCATTCCGGTGTGAATCGGCCCTAATACACCTGTATACTATTCTACGTATCTTATTACAATTTGTTAACAGTCACACTTACAAAACATAATATCAGCTGCAGATAATTTTGAACAATACATTAAAAAAAATCGAAGTGGACACGTGCCAGAGCCGCGCCAAACCGGAATTTTAGCAGCGCGGCAGCGGCGAGGCTTTCATTGTCATATGATTTTAAACTTTATCTTTATTATTGTAATACATAGTATCGCTTGAGAAGTCTACGGCCGCCCGTGGCCGTGATTGGTGAGTGTGACAGCTGTGCACTCTAGCATGTTACTTGTATTATCGAAGCAACTTACTTCTCAGAAGTAATGTCAAATGTGTGCCTTACGCTCTGGAGATAAGGTTGAATATTTTGTTATGTTCAATTTTGGTGACATTGACCCTGACGTGAAAATGATGATGATGATGATGAATATAATTTGTATAGTAGCATATGCTTTCAGTTCTTAAAACAGCACCTAAACCCCCAAACTTGTATCTAAAAGGAATCCGGAGTTCTCTTAGTATCTTCGGAACCATAGTATACCTTGGTGCAGAATCTTGTGTTTTGGTAGCATATGCTTAGGATGCTTCTCATAAAATCAAAATCACCATATGTTTCCATATAAATTTCGAGGAGTTCCCTCGATTACTCATGGATCCCATCATCAGATCACCACTTTTGTGAACATGGTACCAAATTGGAGTGAAACCTAATACAAAAAAACAAAAATTTCGAAAATCGGTTCACAAACGGCGGAGTAATCGTTGAACATACAAAAAAAAAAAAAAAATATCCACAGCCGAACATATAACCTCCTCGTTTTTTGGAAGTCGGTTAAAAAGTTGCCAGTAGCCCAGAGACCAGACATACTATTTCCTTAGTCTGTGCAGTAGCCGATTCTCAGACCTACGAATATTATGCATAATCCATACTAATATTATAAATGCGAAAGTGTGTCTGTCTGTCTGTCCGTCTGTCTGTTACCTCTTTACACCCAAACAGCTCAAACGAATTTGCTGAAATTTGGCATGAAGATACTTTGAGTCCCGGGAAAGGACATAGGCTACTTTTTGTCCCGGAGAAATGTACGGTTCCAGCGCGATAGACGAGTTTTGGCGCAACAAAGTTGCGGGCGTCATCTAGTATAATATAAAAACAAGTGAAGCCGTTTCGGAGGAGTACCTACGGTAGCTAATATTGTGACACGAGAATTTTATATACAGTGTGTAACAAAACTAGGTGATAATACTTTAGGGTGTGTACGTGTTCCTTGTAGAGATTTTACTGTGAAAGTAGCAGCGCTGAAAGACGATTTTTTTTCACTTTTGTATGGGCAAGGGCCCGAGCATCACCAGTTTCCCCATACAAAAGTGAAAAAAATTGGTCTTTCAGCGCTGCTACTTTCACAGTGAACTCTCTACAGTCTACGAGGAACACGTACACATCCTAAAGTATTATCACTGTTACATCCTGTATAAGATTAATATTTTACTAGCTGTCCCGGCAAACGTTGTTTTGCCATTTAAAGTTTTTCTACTTCATCAGTTGATACAATATCTTACCCCCTCTTTTGCCCCTAAGAGGGGTGGGGGAAAAAATTTTATACACCAGATGCTAAGTTGGAAAACATAGTTAATAATATGAAGTAAGTCCATTAAAGAAAAAAGTTTGATACAAAATCTGACCCCCTCTTTGGTCCTCTTAGAGTGGTGGGAGGAGGATAAAAGGGGAGCTCGGCGGGCGCAGCCCCCCGCCAAAACAAAAAATCAATCCAGAAAGTCCAAAAGTTGGTTAGGTTAGAACTGTGGCTGTGCTGCGGCAGCACCCAGCGACCGTCACAAAACACGCTATGCAAATTGCCGAGAATAAAATTTAATGTAGCCTCAGAATCCCGAAAATTTCAAAGGTGACTAGCTCCAATACTGGGGGATTGCTCAGTGTGGATTCGGTACGGGGGGTGTTTACCCCTCCTCCCCCCTCACCGCCGCTCCCCATGATTTTTGGGATAGGCTTCCGAACCTTTAGCGATTTTTTTTAGTTATTGCTTGTTTCTCTATTTATAGGTATCTATCTATCTATGTCTATACATATAATAAAATTGTAGAGGTAAAATTTTTATACATCTATACTTAATACATATTATAATTCTGCAGAGTTTGTTTGTTTGTTTGTTTGTTTGAACACGCTAATCTCAGGAACTACTGGTCCGATTTGAAAAATTCTTTCAGTGTTGGATAGTCCATTGATCGAGGAAGTCTATAGGCTATATTTTAACACGCCAAAACTAATAAGAGCAAAGAAATAGAGGAAAATGTGGAAAAAATGGGGAAAATTATATGAAAGGGCTTATTTGAACGCGTTAATCTCAGGAACTACTGGTCCGATTTGAAAAATTCTTTCAGTGTTAGATAGCCCATTTATCGAGGAAGGCTATAGGCTATGTTTTATCACGTTAAGACTAAAAGGAGCAAAGAAATAGAGGGAAATGTAGAAAGGAAAAAAACGGGGGAAAATATATGAAACTAGATGACGCCCGCAACTCCGTTGCGCCAAAATTCGTTTATCGCGCGGGAACCGTAAATTTTTCCGCAATAAAAAGTATCCTATGTCCTTTCCCGGGACTCAAAGTATCTCCATACTAAATTTCAGCAAAATCGGTTCAGCGGTTTGGACGTAAAGAGGTAACAGACAGACAGACAGACACACTTTCGCATTTACAATATTAGTATGGATTGCTTATTATCTTAAGAACTACTGGAGCAATTTCTATGTTATTTGGCAAACATGAAGAATAGACCACGTGAAGGGACATAGGCTTTTTTTTTGCGGAAAAATGTACGGTTGGGTGAAATTCCTAAATTACGCAAGCGAAGCCGCGCGGAACATCTTTAAAGTTAAGTTGAAAAAGTCAATTCTGTACATTGAATATTTTTGTACAATAAATAATACTTGGTATGTGATCTACTATGCTAACGCGGACGAAGTCGCGGGCAACAGCTAGTCTTCTTATATTACATAAAATTCTCGTGTCACAACTCACAATCCTAGGCCGCGTACTCCTCCGAAACGGCTTTACTGATTTTTACCAAATTTAATATCGGCTACTGGGTACTTATTATATTGATAAGTGCATTTGTTGAATAAATAATAGTAAATTACAACTCGAGACTGACGACGACCATTGCTTGCATGTAGTTTTCATGCTACGGAATAGCGATGGACGTTGCCATGGTGACATACTTATTTAGTCACTTCAATAAAATAATATGGGCGAAATAGGTACTTTGTGGGTACTTTATTACTGTGGCAAAGCAACGCTTGCCGGAACAGTTAGTAAGTACTAGTAATATGTAAAATCGGTACCTAGCCCGCGACGACATAAGAAAAGCATAAAAAGTAGCTGTATGTAAAATTTGCGTAGAGAGTAGTGAGTTAAGTAGAGACTAAAGTAAGCAAAGTAAAAAACAACGAATCAAGGTATATAACTTTATATTTTAAAATGTATATTATATTTAAGTAAATTTTGTATATTATAGCATAATATGTACTTATATATTTAAAAAAAAAGGGCGAAAGCCGAAAGAATCATGCCCCATTTTATCTATTTAATAGCGTTAATGATTGCTGAACTCATTGACGTTAGCCAATGAAAGGCTCGCACTAGAGCTTTTTTCAAACCCTTTTATACTGTGACATTTTTGGCGAGCCCCAATGCTCCGCGGAGCACACTCTGAGAACGACTGCTCAAGTAAGTAGAACTCCTGTCCAAAAACCTTGGTTGATTTTATTCATTTCGAGAAGATGATGATTTATGAATACCAGAATGTACATTCTCCAGAACAATAATAAAATATTATCGTAGTTATCCACAGTAAGTACTCAACTAAATTTTATAGTACTTAGTTACCTTCAAATAATCGGTTTCGAAATCATCGTCAGTTGTAAACGTGATAATGCAATTGCTGCGTCTCTGAATAGTCATGCACTGTTTGCTCTATGATGACAACACTGCAATCAACTTTAAACCTTGATACGGTGTACTCAAAATTCAGAATTGTTTGACACGAGTGTTTTATAGCAAAAATATTGAAAATTTTTATTGTCATAAGCTCAGAGCCTACGAACAATAAAAACTAAGGAAGAGTAACTCCGTCAAAAAACATGCTCCAAAATACTTGTCAAAAAAGTGTACCTTAGGTACACATTTCAATACATTTGCAATATTTAGGTGGCCTTGAGCGGTATAAAGGCTGAAGTTACATGACAGTTCGAAAGGAACCAAATTTTAAACGGTAATAGTATGGGAGTTACGTTTCCTTAGTTTTTATTATTCGTAGCTCAGAGCTTACTAAATTGATGGTTCAACATTTCAATCCAAAATTTGTTATTCCCCGCAATATAATATTACGTAGGTGTACTATTACTTTGGTATGGGCGATATCAGAGGTACCTAGAATGATCATTGGTACTGAAACGAAAATATGCAGTAAGTACCTACTTAATTTAAAGGCTAGCATATTAAAACATAATATTATGCTCTCTAGGAGCTAATATTAAAATTTATAACCTAATTATGTATTTTTTTACTAGATTAGGAAGTTTCAATCCTGCAAAAAAGCGTAGGAAACGTAAAAAAGTAATAAGGGTAAGTTAAAAATACTAAATATTCAAACCCACCTTAGCAACCGCCATTTTCTGCTCTCGTTACGGTAGCTGGCGCCAGCGGCCCTTGGCGGAAGCTTGAATGTGCAATGTATTGAATTTTAATGTATTCATTGACCTTAACCGTACGAGTGCTGGCGCCGAGATGAATGTCCAAATAAGGGCATACTACTAAGTGCTACAAACAGTCAGTACAAAATACTATGCGGGTACTTAGTACCTACAATAAATAGGTACATAATATCGAAGTAACGAAATACAGAATTTTTCAGAAGCACAAATAAAATAACATGAAGTTTCTTTGGTACTCAAAAGTACTCAAAAGTATTAAATTACTTTATAGATATTTAGTGTCAGTATAAGGCTGGTCGCATACACACGTTTTCCGTATTCGATTTTCGAATTCGTTTTCCGTATCAGGAAATCTGTATGCGTGGATTCAGTGGGAAATACATTAGCTGGCGCACACGTTCGCTTTTTTCCGAACGGAACGAATTCCGCACGTACGTTTCAAATGTAAACGGGCCCTTTCGCGCGTAAAAAAAAACGGGCATTTGCGCTAGTCTCACGGAATTCCAAATCGAAATTCCACATTAGGAATCGAATACGGAAAATGTGTGAATGCGGGCAGCCTAATAAATTAGCTTATAAAAAACGATCTACAACTCTACATGCGACAAAAATCTTTACATAGAGCCTGTCCTTAATTAAAATAATATTTTTGATAATATTTCAGTAATTATTAATATGATTGAGATATAATACACAAAGTATGAAAATATTATATTCATTAATTATGGACATAAAGTATAGCAATTCAACTTGATCAAGTTTTTACATTTAGATCAAAATACGTTGGAGTACATACTATAATAATACACATATTATAAACACTTTACGTGTTTGTAATTAACATGACGTATTATGACAACTTGTATATAATAACTATAATTAGTAGTAGTATAAATACATACACTATAATACAGAGGAAGCGGACGCAGTAAGCTGTAAGAGCATCGAGTCGCTTTCCGCCAGATGTTGTACGGGAATACTCAATTGCATGAATAATATTTGTACATAGACAAGTATACTTGTATGATATGCTATACATTGCTTGAGAATATCCCCTTAAGAATATGCGGGAAATACGGGTTGTCATTTCTTGTTTAGCGTGTTATCGTCCGCACGCAAATTTGGTCCACACAGTGCTGATTTTTCCACTACCAGCGCACTGAGTATTTATTCGGTTCTCAGGCTGCTGGTAGTGCTAAAAAATAGGGTGTCTACGGCGACCCTTTTTTTGCCCTCGGCGCCCCATTTTGTCCGGCACCCTGGGCGGTCGCCTAGTGTCGCCCCCCCCTAACGCCGCTACTGTCCACATGTACATTATAATTTATACGTGGGAGAGCCATGCTTCGACACGAATGGGCCGGCTCGACCGGAGAAATACCACGTTCTCACAGAAAACCTGCGTGAAACAGCTCTTGCGCTGTGTTTCGCCGAGTGAGTGAGTTTACCGTAGGCCCAATCCCCTACCCTATTCCCTTCCCTACCCTCCCCTATTCCCTTCCCTTCCCATCCCTACCCTCCCATATTTTTTTTTTTTTTTTTTTTTCCTGTCCACAGGCCTAGGTGGCCCGTGTTCTTGTTATATTTAATATTTTGTTCATTTTCTTTTCATTGTAATTTCAAGCAACATACATACGCGTCAAACATTCAGTAGTTTGCCCTGAAGGGGCTCTAAGTGTCGTACCCTCAGATGTTGTTGAGGGTTTTTTATAATGTTGGCCATCTGGTTGATAGCTGTTGTCGTCTCCCCGGAAGTCATCTTCTTGACTGGGCTGTCTTCGAAGTTTTGATCTTCCGGGGTGATGTCATCTTCTTGATGGTTTAGTTTGGACCTCAGTTGAAGCCCAGTGGGTGGGTACGGCATTTCCCACTTCCCTCTCGATTTTGCGTCCACCCTTTGCCTTTCGGTGTTCTGGCATTGGCTCGGGTGTTGAGGGGTCACCAAAGCTGGGTGGAGTTTTTGGGATGTTAAAGGGTGTTGGTCCATGCCGGTCCCGCTCGCTGGGTGAGGCTTGTAATATTTTGTGCTAACCACCTGTTGGTGGCTGGTGTCCTCTGCCCTCTGATGGTTTTGAGGGCATACTCGTTGGCATACGCATTGTCAATCCGGTATTTTGTCAGCTTATTTGCCATCATGGAGCTTTCACCGAGACCAATTTTTTGATTGTGGTATGGTCCCGGTTCTTGATTGCCATCTTGGCGTTATGGTCCATGATGGCCTTTGCAGGAGTTTCCATCACTCCCTTATGAGTTTGCCCAGCGCGTCGTCCGTGTCGTCTGTGTAATAGACGAGTTGTTCCGTGTGACGCGTCAGGGCAACCACCGCGTGTGGTGAACTGTGATGTAGCTGTAACTTCCTCTTATGGTGTTTGATGACGTATACTCTCTTGTAGCACAATCCCTGGGCCTCGTGAATGGTTAGCACTTTCGAGGCCTCTCCGGTTCCGTAGCCTGACTTCCTCAGCGTTGACTTTTCCAGCTGTGTGTAAGTCAGGTACAAGGTGTTGGTGTCGGTTTTAGGGATCTCCGTCCCGGTCATGGGTGCTATTGCCAGGGACTTGACGATTTTGCTTGAGGAGTAGATGCCCTTGTGTATTTGCTTGAGCGCCATGGCGACATCTTGCGGGCATCTATGTGTACAGAGAAGATCTTCGGTGACGTCTGCGAGGTGATGCGGGCGATAGTAGTACAGCTCGAAGAGATTATCTCGGTCTATGTAGGGGAGCTGGTTTACGTCCCCTATTAATAGCAGGCTCTCGGCTTTGGTGATCTGTGCCATCAGTATTATGGATCCGAAGTGGCTCATGAGTGCTTCATCTACAAGCAGCCTCTTGCGTTTCAGGTCTTCGAGTCCCTTCGGTCCATTTACTAGGAGAGATGCTATTGTGCGCACCCTCTTTGTAGATTCGTGGCCTGCCTTTTCCCGGATTCTCTCCACGAGGTCTTTCTTTGCCTCGATCGTTGTCGTTACAACTACATCCTCTTCGGCGTTAAAGTGTTGGACTATCCACGTCGATTTCCCGCAACCCGGAACTCCATTTATCCAGGTTATTGCTGGAATCGTCCATTCGTCGGGGGGCTCTACCTCGGTCAGGATCTGGGATGTTTGTAGGATCCTGTCCTCTAGCCATATTTCTGTCCCCCTGGTGGTAACGACGATGGGGTCGCGAGATGGAATGTTGTAGACGGGATGTCCTCTTCTTTTGGTCCGGTCCTCGTCCAGGAGGACTATTCCTGAGGTGGCGCTGTATGCCGCCATATGGGTAGTCATGTCCTGTCCCCTAAGGACGGTCGCCGTGTTGTTATTATAGACCGTGGCATGGGCCTCCTCTAGTTGGATTTGTAGGAGGCCATCTTTGCCTTTTTGGTACGACTTCATGATGTCTTCGCATTCCTTTATCCTAATGGTCTTGTTGGCCTCTAGTACGGCTATGTATTCCAGGAATACGTTGATCATATGGTCTTCTTGTCGTACCACTTTCCTTAGGGTTGGACTTTTGACCAGACCTATCTGTGCCTTTGTTAGGTGTTGTTTTGTTGGTGTCCTGTGCGGTGGTTTTTGGGCGTTGGTGAATCTGCTGAGCGCGTTTGCTTGGGTGTCCGGGCTTCGGAATGTGTCCGGCCGTAGGGGCAGCTGCTCCTCGAGATCTTCTTGAGGCTCTCTCCTGAAGTGTCGGCTCTCCTTTGTGACCAGCCGATGGAGATGCTGGTCAACTTTGGCGGCTGAGGTCTTTTGTTTGGCCGCAATGGCGATCTCTTTTTGCTTTTCAGCTGCCCTTTGTCTCCTTAATTCCCTTTCCTTTTCAGCCCAGACTTCCGCGCTTGACTTCGGCGTCTCAGTAGATGGCCCTGGGAGTGATGGTGCACGTTCTGTGTTTTGTGGTGTTGATGGTTTTTTCCAGTTTGTCAGCGAGTTTATCTTTTTCCTGATTTTTTGCAGCACATTTAGTCTAGAATTGGGATCAAGACTCTGCTCCACCTCTGAGGGTGTTGCAGGTTGGACTCCTGTTGTTGGGCATCGCTGTAATTCCGCTGTGGTCAGTCTTGATGTTGTCTCGGGTGGTTTGTTGGGTACTAGGAAGCTCAGATCTTGGGATCTCCCTTCGTACACCACGATCTCGTGTTTGTCTGCTGCTCTGACGCACCCGAGATAGTCTGCCACCTCTCCTCTATCGAAGTCGATGCTCATTGTGTCCACACTAATTGTCCTTGGACCGATGGTAGTACCGTTGGCTTCAGCTAGCTTCAACAAGAACGAACAGGCTCTAGCAAATTGAGTTTCTTCGGTTGTTTTGTCGAATAGTAGCACGGATTTGTTTTTAGTGCGTACTATCCTACATGATTTCCCGTCGATCATCTCTTCGCCCAGTTCCTCGTATCTTCTCCTCTTCATGGTCGTCCTTGTTGTGCTGCCTTTAAGTATGAGAGCCAGCCCAGGTGAAATGGCGACTCTCTTATTACCAACGGTGGAGCAGAAACTTATTCCCAGTCTTTCATAGCTATTATTCATGAACAGAACCACTTTCCTTGTTCTGATCGAAGGTGTCTCTCCCTCTCTTAACCATCTCAGCATATTGAACTGAGGAGCTGCCGTTCTCTGTTGGAGTGGAACACTGGGGTCCGTGGGTTCTGTTCTCTGAAGGATACTATTTGTGCTGTCTGTACTTTGTTGGTCTTGGAACCTCTTTTTCGCGATATTGAAAATCTTGTCGATGTAAGCCAGGAACACTTCTTTGGCGTGCTGGTCCTCCAAATATTTATGTACTTCCACTTCCTGTAGGTTGGTGTTCATCTGTTGCTCTGCATCGTACCTTTGGTGCAGGAAGCGGGGACAGTCGAAGATAATGTGCCATACCGTTTCTTCAATGTCTGGATCGCACTCGCATCCTGGGCTTCCGATCAGTTTGAAGCGGTGCAGGTAATGAGCAAATGCACCGTGTCCGGTCATGGCCTGGATACGGGTGGGTGTGAGAGTTGTTGTTCTTACGAATCGGTATGACTTCTGTATGTCGGGCAAGAATCTTTTCGTGGTTACCCTCCCATATTACCCTATTCCCTCTTAAAAGGCCGGCAATGCACCTGCAGCTCTTCTGATGCTGCGAGTGTCCATGGGCGACGGAAGTTGCTTTCCATCAGGTGACCCGTTTGCTCGTTTCATAAAAAATGTATTTCATAAAAAAAATGCATCCTATCATTTCCAAGAAGTTTTTCACATCATGCGAGCAACACGCCGGTGTATAGCATAAAAGTAATTGAACTCCTCTGAAACGGCTCGACCTATTTTCGTGAATCTTAGCGAGCATAATATCGGCTAGGGTTGAGAATCGTACAATATCTACTTTTAATATTAATAAGTGCATTCGTTGAATAAATAATACAAAATTATTACAACTCGAGACTGACGGCGACCATTGTTTGTGCGACGGGATAGCGATGTACGTTGCCATGGTGCCATACTCATTTAGTCACTTCAATAAAATAGTATGGGCGAAATACTTTATATGACAAAACAACGTTTGGCGGGACAGCTAGTATCATTAAAATAGCTACAAATAATAAAAACTAAATACATAGTATGTTATTACCACCCACCTGCACCCACTTTCAATGTCAGCAATACCAATAACATTAGATTTTCCTAGCCTACAATCAAATGAATAATTTCTCTAGGCCTTGACCGAAGGCTCTCACGCGATCGGCACATTGGTGATATGGTGACCTTCTCGGAAATGTCAAGCCCAACTTATAAAGGTCGTCATGAAAGGTCATTCACCTTTACAATGGCGCCACAAATTACAGTCTTCACGCTGAAAGTATTCGAAGAACTAGTTATCACTTACTAATCTTTTGTTGGCGTGAAAAGTATTATCGGTTTCGAAAAGTCTTCAAATATATAATAAAATGTACTGTACATAATATTTTTAGACATAGTCTACCACGTGAAATTGATTTATTGGTAATAGGCATAATATTATAGCCGGCTTACATTATACCAATCCAGTAATCCAATCCAGCATTGGATTGTTGCGTCAATTCAGTTCTTTTCAGTACATTCCTGTACAAGTTTACATTATTCCAGTAGCAATCCAGCGCTGGATTAAAAAGTAATCTAATCAATTGCTGGATTGATCTTTTATTGTAATTTGCAATTTGTATGAGCAAGCCACCCATGAATTTCTCCATACAAAAGTTAAAAAAAAGACTGGTTGCATTCCGGGAGTGCCGGCAGAAGTGAAAACTTGATTATTAATGTTGTGCATTTTTTTAACCCATTTTTTATGAAAATCGATTTAAAAAAAATCGCCAATCAAGTTGTTTCGATCAAGTTTTGATCAAGGTTTCAACCAAGGTTTCGATCAAGTTTCGATCAATTTTTGAACAAGTTTCGATCAAGTTTCGATCAAGGTTTCGATCAAGGTTTCGATCAAGTTTCGATCAAGGTTTCGATCAAGGTTTCGATCAAGTTTCGATCAAATTTCGATCAAGTTTCGATCACATTTCGATCAAGTTTCGATCAAGTTTCTATCAAGTTTAGATCAAGTTTCGATCAAGGTTTCGATCAAATTTCGATCAAGTTTCGATCAAGTTTCGATCAAGTTTTGAACAAGTTTCGATCAAGGTTTCGATCAAGGTTTCGATCAAGTTTCGATCAGGTTTCGATCAAGGTTTCGATTAAGTTTCGATCAAGTTTCGTCAAATTTCGATCAAGTTTCGATCAAATTTCGATTAAGTTTCGATCAAGTTTCGATCAAGGTTTCGATCAAGGTTTCGATTAAGTTTCGATCAAGTTTCGATCAAGTTTCGATCAAGTTTCGATCAAGGTTTCGATCAAGTTTCGATCAAGTTTCGATCAAGTTTCGATCAAGTTTCGATCAAGTTTCGATAAAGTTTCGATAAAGTTTCGATCAAGTTTCGATCAAGTTTCGAGTTTCAACGTAAATGACCGGGAAATGCAATAAAGTCATACATCATAATCCGTAGCTAAAAGGATCTGCGTCAAAATTAATTTCAACAATCACCTTCGATTAGTTTCGGTAAATGACGTGATAAATTTAACACGTGTAACACTTATCACACGCGACGTGACGCTATATTCTATGTTCTTTTTCTATGATCTTTCAACAGTCAACACGCAAACAGTCATATTCTATCAATCCACGTGACAAGATTCTATGTGATGCATTTGGCGCTTGTAAAGTCATAAACCGAACATTCTATAAAGTTTTCAAGATCCTTTACATATCGAACAGGAAATATTCTATGTATCCAACGTGACATGATACACACGCAACAGGGTCATAACATCTTAGTTCTGTCTACTCTGGTCATATTCACTTTCCACGTGACACTATGTTCTTTGTGATTTCCCCTTGTGTAAAGTGCCGTGCTTGGGCAACCGTACGAACATTTAAAAATCATGGTCCACGGCACTACTGCCGTAATTTAAGAGTCGTTACTTTGCGCGGAAAATTCTGAATAAACCATCCACAGCGGATGCAAAGGCCTGAGTTTTTTGAGTTATAAGGAAACTCCACGAATGTTCTTTTATCAGAAATTGTATAATTTTACACGTGAAACAGGGAATAAAAAAAATCTACTCGCCTTCATATTATGGTTAGCTCTAGCTAACCATAATATGAAGGCGTGGAATGCCGTTTTTATTATTAGTTCTTTTGAGCACAATAATTATTTAATGCCAAAGTTGCAAAAACAATTTCTTCTAAATCATATAAAATTATATAATTTTGAAACTAGGCAAGTAGTTCACTAATACATAAATAATTACACATGTCTTTTTATATGTTGCATACATAATGCCTTGGCTGGCCTCGGTATTTGTGCAATTTAGTATTAGCAGTATCGTATTGCATAAATATAAATGCTCAATCAACTTAAACAAAAAGAGAAATGGCATACTTCTTCTGGGAAACTACAAATTGGAGATATGGTGCTCATCAAGGAGTCCAACGTGCCACCTTTGCTTTGGCTCTTGGATAGAGTCACAAGGCTAACAAAGGGTAGCGACGGAGTCGCTCGAGTTGCCGAAATACAAACAAAAAAGGGCACTTTATTTCAGAGCTTCAATAACCTGTGCCCTCTTCCAATTCATCAATAAATAAAACACCATTGAAGATCATACTTCAAGGCCGGGGAGTATGTACGCGATTCCGCGGTATTTTTTTTATGGGCAAAACGCATGGTATCAAGACGTATTCCGGTTGCGTCAGCTGGCAATACAGAAGAGCTAGCAACACCGGGTATCCACTTCATATTAAACCCTGGCCAGGGGCTGCCACATCTATCTTCTAAAGAACGTAATTATTTTATTCATCTTATAATATTCATGTAACTTCTCACACATACAGTCCACAAGTTTAAGTGATAAGTTTGAGTGATTAACACGAAAACGGAAAACACCTGCTGATAAAGAGAGAAATACATAAAGAGGAAACTCTCTATAGGTATATCTCTCTTAATATCAGACTTACAATATTTCTATCCTGTGTTCCAATCCAGCGATAGATTGGTACTGGAATAATGTAAACGGGCACTAGAATGCTCTGAAATGCAATTCAGTCCATTCGACTCCAGTGCATTCTAGTGCCCGTTTACATTTTCCAGTAGCAATCCAGCGCTAGATTGGAATACTGTAAACCCGCTATTAGATTATAGCTCCAAATTCAAATTTCATCTGTCAGTGTTACAGATTGTTAAAATGTCATGTCTTCTCTTTCATTCATATGAAAAACAAAAGAGGGAACGTGATACTAATTTTAGCGTTAAATTTAACAGTCGTTAGTGAACTTGGGGCTTAACATCGATCAATTACTGACAATGCTAATTTTAGAAATTAAAATTTTAAATAACCAGAAGTTTTGCCCGCTAGCTGCTTTGTCATTACGTCGAAATCCGTTTAAGGTGACGCCGCGTTAAAGTAAGAAACCGTGTTGGATATGTTTTAGATTGCTTGTTTTCTATGAGAGGCCGGGCCGGCCTCTCATAGAAAACAAGCAATGGAACAGCAAAAAATGGAAAGGGCATAAGCAACAAAATGGTTTTTGTCGCGTAATTTAAAAACCATAAATACATTTCATATAACCTATGCACATATTAAAGTGTATGCTTCAACCAATTTATGTACAAATTTTGGAACCTTAAATCACTCTCCTCTGTTGGAAAAATAGGAATCCCTTTTTTTACAGAGGTCTTTTCGATTGATAATTCTGTGTTATAAAAGTTGTCCAATCGTGTTATGCTATGGGCAATTCAAAGACAAAGACATGATGAATACTGACAATGAACTTTAGTTTCTTAGCTTTAGTCATTGCTGAGAAAAATCGGCATCGCTACAGCCAAATTATCAAGGCGTCGCCTTAAGTCGTGTAACCAAACATTTTTTCAAAATAAAACTACCTTGTCGTTCTTTCCTGAGACTTAAAGTAACTCCTTAGCAGAATTCAACAAAATCGATACAGTAGCTTAAAATTTATTCTACTATATCGATTTTGTTTAATATGAAAAGGATTACTCAGACATTAGACATAAGTTATCGTATTTACAATGTTAGTAATATTTCTCATCTCCCTCTTTTGCTAAAATTTTCAGTATAGACAAGATGTTTCATAACAAAATATGTGAGTAACAGTGTAATTATGAATCAGCGACCACTTTCAGACACTTAACTCACGTGGTTATTCTAGTGAGTTTTTAGAATAATAGTCATCGTAAAAAATTACTATAGTTAGAACAAAATTTGTGAGTGGTTGACCAAAAAGGGACAAGGTAAATAATTTGATTTTGAGTAAAACGCGTTTGAAGTTTCGTGTTTCGAATCGTGCGCGGTTCACAAAAAAAATCATTAAAAAAAACTACGGCACCTAAAAATATTCTGGTTAGATCAAAAGAAAGCTAAAAAACCACGAATTAAAAAATAAAAATACTAAAGAAGGTACCTAAATAATTTGATTTTGAGTAAATCGTGTTTGAAGTTTCGGATAGAAACAAGTTACGACTCGTGCGCGGTTCACAAAAAAATTCATAAAAAAAACTACGGCACCTAAAAATATTCTGGTTAGACCAAAACAAAGCTAAAAGACCACGGACTAAAAAAATAAAAAAACCGTTTCTAATCCTTCAGGTCACTTTTTGGTCAACCACTCACATTTACTTATCTACTATTGGAAAAATTGTTGTATAAGACTCAATCATACATTATACAATTAATCCTGTGCTGTTTTTTTTATTGTATTGAATCTTAATGCATTTATTACTTCGATAAAAATATTTACTCTATACTTGACTATAATAATTAGTCGTTATCTGTATGGATTATGAGACTTATAAGACAAGAACATCAAAATGAATAAATTTTGTAGTTTTTTTTAAATAAACCCAAATCTTTCCTAGTAACAGATACTTGTTAATAATATCATTAACAGCAATTTAAGATGACGTCATAAAATATATTTATAATTTTCGTGAGTCAGTCGACAATACAAACTCAAAGTTTCACTTTACTGAGAAAACGTGACAAAAGTAAAAATAGAAGAAAATGGTTTTCCGTGAGTCATAGGAAAAGTCCGTATACCGTGAAAGGTTTCACTACAACTTTTCCTTAAACTTGTTTTCTATAGAACTGGAGCAGTGTTTTATATTGCGCCTACTACTATGTTAATCGATTTTTTATTCGGTTATGGGAATTTTACAAAACATTTTTTTTCTGGTGTGTGAAATACAGGAAATACAACTATATTATTATATTTTAGCAAATAATATAATTATCGTTCTGGCGTCAAGGATATTAATGCAGTTTTTGGTTTGTTTTCACATCACATTTTGTGATAAATGGATACCGCTATTGTACATACCAACTAACATGGGCTAAGACGTGGTTCTCAACTTATCCAACATCGAAAAAACTTAAGCAATTTAAATGCTATTTCTGTTCTTAGATGCATTTCTCTCGTAAGTTTTATTTTCGTCTATTTAGAGACATGCACGTCCGAGTACTCCGCATTGCGACTCAGTCATTCACACTGGCTCCTTAGAGCCCCCGCAGACTGTAGATTTTACACGATTCAGATTTCTGCCGAGTCTGCCGACCAAACAATCGGCTATGTGCGCGCGTGGAAGAACGTCGTACTGATTAGTGAAGCATCGGTCGACAGTTTGCCGATGGTTAAGTTTGGAGGCAATCGTATAGCCCGTACTTAATTATTATCGGCCGATACCAAATCGTTGTAGACTTGCATACATCTTCATACAGATTATAAGCCCGACCAAACTATCGGCCGATAGAGAGTCTGTGGGGGCTCTTACACATACCTAACTTACTCCCTTTAGTCCTTACTAATAAAAACATTTACGTTGGTCGCTGAGTATAATGGCCGGCTTACATTATTCCAATATACTGATCCAATCCAGCGCTAAATACTACTGGAATAATATTAAAGTATACTGCACATAATTGTATACCAGTGCCCGTTTACATCAATCCACTTGGATCAGTGAATCTGGATTGGATTACAGGTTATTAGTGCATTACTACTGTTTATTGCATAATAGCCATTTTACAAGTACTTTACAGAACAGACAGGATTTTTACCTACACTTTTTAATAAAAGTGAACCAACCAAGAATTCAAAGGTAAAACAAGTGGGGCATCCAAAACAATACTATTACAGATTACACATGTGATGGTTAATAGCCAAGTATTTGGAGCAACTTCGAGCCATGGATCTAGAACATCAGAGTAGGTTACCACATCAATATCAAGCGTTGTCTAATGTCTTATCTGCGAAATTAATTAATCTGTGGACTGTGCTCTTAATTAAAGATTTTTGACACAACAGACAACTGATTAAGGTGACGATGGAGATAACGTACTGGGGACGAAATGGCAAAGCCAAATGGTTGACTTTTATGGTTGTAGTGGAGTTGATCTAAATTCTATTGGAATTGGTTTTTGGTTTCGATGCTTTCCATTAGGTGATCCACTTGCTCGTTTGTGTAAGTTCAAGTGAATAGATAAATTCCTATTAGAAAACCTTGGGAACCGGGCACTAGTTTCTTATAGTTATTACTAAATAAAATTTATGGTATGTTTTTTAATGAAATAACGAGCAAACGGGTCACCTGATGGAAAGCAACTTCCGTCGCCCATGGACACTCGCAGCATCAGAAGAGCTGCAGGTGCGTTGCCGGCCTTTTAAGAGGGAATAGGGGAGGGTAGGGATGGGAAGGGAAGGTAATAGGGGAGGGAAGGGAAGGGAATAGGGTAGGAGATTGGGCCTCCGGTAAACTCACTCACTCGGCGAAACACAGCGCAAGCGCTGTTTCACGCCGGTTTTCTGTGAGAACGTGGTATTTCTCCGGTCGAGCCGGCCCATTCGTGCCGAAGCATGTATAACCTCCCACGTATAAATGGTATAGCAGATAGTGGAGTAACAGTATAGTCACAAAGCAAAAACACTTTCACATTCGTTCACACTTTTTGCAGACACTTTCACTTAGTTTCAATTAATACAATTTATTCACTGGACATTAAAACGATTCGTTTCTAAATTATTACATTTATTTTAAAGCAAATAAAGTTTTCTATTCTATTTATTCGGATTATTCTCATTTCTAAGGACTTATGCCCGTTTTCACCGGCCGCTCCTAATTGTTATGTATCCCCTAGCGGTCTTTCATGGTCTTAACACTTGAACACGTTTAAAAAAACCCTTATGGTTTGCCAATTTTCTAAGGGCCTAAGGACGTAGCTGACACATAAAAGTTATTGAAGTCTTGAAAGATACGTATTACGTACACTCAATGGCCGCTAGGGGTAGTGTTAGGAGGTGGTTGGTGAAAACAGGCATTAGTCTTCTGATCAAAGATACTAGCTCAGACCATTGAGCCGAAACTTTTTCGTTTTCGCTTCGTTATAGAATCGCCGAACAAAATGTATGGAATTGACATAAGATGAGTCGAACGTCAACGTCATATTAACAAACGCTTATGTCAATTCCATACACTTTCATCGGCGATTCTATTACGAAGCCAAAACGAAAACATTTTGGCACACCTCCCTGGTTCCTTTCTTAACTTTCCGCTTAGTCTTCTTAATTTTCATTGCTATACCTAATATTATGTCAATTTTTTCTATAGTCGGGACATTTTAATAGGCCACATTTGACAGTTCATCAAAATTGTACCAGGTAACCTTATAGCGACGTACATAAAAAATAAATATTTTCGTTTTGTTATAACTGCACAATTGATTAACATTTTTCAATTACGATTACATATTTATTGTAAATATGACCGATACGAATTATTTAACGATTTTCTTTTACTGATAAACAATTTTAAACGTAATAAACAAATTCTGATCTTAATAATTGCACGTCGCTACAATGTTACGTCAGCTGACCTTTTTTCTTTTTAAACTCTAGGGAAGTTATCCTAAAAATCGAAAGCGAATAAATAGTATCGATGCATTGATTACTTGTAACGAAATATCCCCATAAATTAATAACCACGTTGTGAAAAGCAACACATATTTATGTGAAATGAATAATGTTAATACTACATTTAACAGTTTTTACAATTCAAGCGAATAAATGCATTTTTTTTTTGTAAATTATGTACTTGTCTTATTTTGCTCCTTGAATTTGCAAACGAAAAAGTAATAATGGGACAGGAGTTTGTTTCAAACGTATAAAATTCAAATATTTTATTTCAAGTCCGTATCGATTTGTTCGTTTTGGTCGATGTTTTTACGCAGTTCACTTCACTATAGAGATTAATCTGACAGATGTCAAATGTGGCCTATTAAAATGCCCCGACTGTACATTCAAAACAATGTTAATACAATTGTTTCAGAGAATATAAATACGATTAAGTAACACCTCAACATACGTGTTTTAAACTAGATTTTTCTACACCGTGTTGCCTAAACGTATTACAATCACGTCACGCGCCAACATGGTGGGCAGATCTAGATATAACAGCTAGCCTTTGTTTCAATAAGATTACAGTAAAAGGCTTAAAACACTGGAAAATTCTTTTTCTATTTCTCTTTATCAATGAGCTTGTAGGTGAGAAAGAAAACTATAAAACTGTTTAGAAAACGTCATAATATTTTATATTCCGCTTTATAATATTAGTATAGATTTGCATTAAAAATATACAAAAAAGGCCGACCAGTTTGGACTTTGCACTGATCACGTATAGTCACGTGTAGGTATGAGCTGAAAACTTGAATTTAAATAATGTATATTTTGCTTACATTAATATTTTCTGACATCTACTAAAATGAATGAGGAATTTGTTAATATTATTTTATTTTAGAACTTGTCTGGTTACCACTTAAAGAGTAGATTTAGAATTTTGTATGACTGAATAGCGAATATACAATTCAAGAATTATTCAGGGATTTTATAAACGACTAGATGACGCCCTCGTTATCGTATAAAACTCGTTTATCGCGCGGGAACCGTACATTTTTCTGGGACAAAAAGTATCCAATGTCCTTTCCCTGGACTCAAATTATCTCCATGCCAAATTTCAACAAAATCCGTTCAGCGGCTTGGGCGTGAAGAGGTAACATACAGACAGACACACTTTCACATTTATAATATTAGTATGGATACGATATTTTAGATACGTTGAAAAGCCCTACAATCGTACGTCCCTAAAACACAAACGCCACGGTTTGTGCATCAAAGAAATCTGTTGAATAATTTGCGGTGCCACATCGCTGCCACATCGCTGCCATGATAATATTTAGAATGAAGACAGATTGTGTGCGTAATACAATCCATCTTGAACATCGTAAATCCGGATTCTTATATGACAAGATAAATAAAATTCGTCAGAAATGTTCAAATATATTATGTTACTAGCGACCCACCCCGGCGTCGCACGGGTATAAAATATATTATAGCAACTGAAAAAATTATTAAAATCGATTGCCTATGATCATTCACGTGGACTACTTCTTATCTGTGCCAAATAACATAAAAATTGCTGAAGCAGTTCGCGAGATATGCCCTTTCAAATAATTTCCCCCGTTTTTTCCATATTTTCCTATTAGTCTTATCGTGATAAAATATAGCCTATAGCCTTCCTTAATAAATAGGCTATAACACTGAAAGAATTTTTCAAATCGGACCAGTAGTGCCTGAGATTAGCGCGTTCAAGCTCTTTCAAATAATTTCCCCCGTTTTTTCCACATTTTCCTCAATTTTTTCGCTCCTATTAGTCTTGCCGTGATAAAATATAACCTATAGCCTTCCTCGATAAATGGGCTATCAAACACTGAAAGAATCATCAAAATCCGTTGCGTAGTTTTAAAGATTAAAGGGAACAAAGGGACATGAGGATAAAAAAGCGACTTTGTTTTATAATAAGTATAGATAACTCATAAGTTCATAACTCATTATCTGTTTGACATGATCATGACGTTATATCATCATCATTAGCTCAGCAAAGTGAATTACATAGGTACAGGTAAATGTGTTCCAAATGTTTCGTTTCAAAAAACCTTTCATTTTTCTTATTTTTATGTTGTAGCTGCAACATAACCATACAATCTGGGGGCACGGGAGTGCCCCCGCCAAGATGAGCCAAGCGAAGCGCGCAAGGGCACTACCTACCTTTTCTCGAAACCTTTCGTCGTATTTTTGAACCCTCGTAACTTTGGTTTGGATAATGCCAGATACTTGAAATTTTTAGGATATAATGACATGAGTAAATAATGAAATGCGCAAAGTTTGAATATTGTAACTATTATACTTTAGATATTATAGAAAAAAAAAATGTTTTATTTCCGAATAGATTTGCAACAAATACTTTCAGAACGTTGATACTACTGGTGCCTACCACCGGTTCGGGAACTATCCCGGCATGAAGAACCGGCGTAAGAAACTCGCACGGGGTCCCACTTTTTACCAAAAAAGTGAGAAAAAAATTAATCTTTTTAAAATAAAATTTACAATTGTAACTTAAAATTATTATACAATGTCAACATCCATACATGATTATTGTAAGTCATATTATAATAATGTAGAAGTAGCCTTGCAAGCAGCCATCCTACTCCCAAGATGTGCCATCGTTTATGAAATCATTGACCTTATAATAGGCTTTGGCACACAAACGTTCTTTGACTACTTTTTTAAATTTATTTATAGGTGTCCAAAAACCCACAATTTTGAGCACTGACTCATCTATCATCAAAACTGTTAGGGTACTTCCTGAAGTCTGAGAAAGCTGAAATTTGGTATGTAACATACTATTAGTACAGAAACAACAAAAAAAATATCAAACCCAACCCAGGTTAGGTTAGGTTAGGTTATGCGTACACTTATAGAGCAAAATTAGGCCAAAAATTGTGTTTTTTGTATGGGAGCCCCCCTTATTTTTTAATTTTATTTTAATATTATTATTAAATATTAAAGTAGACATATTATTAAGGACTTTGAGAAAAAATCAAGTACCTACATGTTGCCATTATTGATATAGAGCAAAATAGGCCAAAAAAATCACGTTTGTTGTATGGGAGCCCCCTTTAAATATTAATTTTATTTTCTTTTTAGTATTTGTTATTATAGCGGCAACAAATATACATAATCTGTGAAAATTTCAACTCTATAGCTATTATTCTTGTTTCTTCGTTTTCGTCTTCGTATAGTGAGTGAGTTTAGCGGAGGCCCAACTGCACTCCATACCAATACATTATTCCCTATCCCTATATTCTCTTATGCTTATTCCCTTAGCCTATTCCTTCATAAAAATGTCGGAAACGCACTTACAACTCTTCTAATGTTACAGTGTCCATGGACGTTGGCAGTTGCTTTCCGTCAGGTTACCCGTCTGCTTGTTTGGCCCCTAATTTCATAAAAAAGGGAAAGAGAACAGGGGAATAGGGATACCCCTTTTCCTTATTCCCTCAATTAAGCCTTTTCTTTCTGAAAGTATGGCAACTCGGCGACGGTAGTACTTTCCATCAGGTGACCTGTTTGCTCGTTTGTCCCCTAATTTTATATATAACCGATCCCCTCTTAAAGGCTGGCAAAGCACTTGCAACTTTTTAATAATGCGAGTGCACATACTCGTATGCCCCTTAATTTCATAAAAACGTATGTGGTAAAATCCCACCAAAAAACATTTTCGTGTAAAAATGCTGCCAAGATGAGAACATAATAGTTCGTGGTGACAAAAAGTAGTGAGATCTCATGTAGAGCCAAGTTTCAAACCTTACACACTCAGCCCTAAATCTAAATAAAAACCTTAATTTTACACATAAATCACGGCAAAATACTAATTGCCATAATGTGTCAGACGAGAAGAATCTAAAAACTCTACACATTAGTCAAAATGGGTGGCTTGGCCATTTTGTTATTGGTCATGCTATGAGCTACTCTTCTGTTGTACTTAATAACTTTTATATTAACCGCAACAAAATGGCCAGGCCACCCATTTTGACTAATGTGTAGAGTTTTTAGATTCTTCTCGTGCGGCTGACACATTATAGCAAGTAGTTTGCCGCGATTTATGTGTAAAATTAAGGTTTAACAAAACGGCTTTACTGATTTTTACCAAATTTTATATGCATATTCAGTAAGTCTGAGAATCGGCTACTCGGTACTTTATATATTGATAAGTGCATTTGTTGAATAAATCATAGTAAATTATTACAACTCGAGACTGACGGCAAACATTTTTGTGCGACGGGATAGCGATGGACGTTGCCATGGTGACATAGTCACTTAAATAAAACTAGCTATATGACCGAGCTTCGCTCGGTATTCAAAAGATGAAAAAAAACACACATAAAATGACATTTTCTGAAAATGATTCCTAGCTAGATCGATTTATCGCCCCCGAAACCCCTATATACTAAATTTCATGAAAATCGTTGGAGTCGATTCCGAGATTCTACGTATATATATATATATATATATATATATATAAGTACACATATTACAAGAATTACAAGAATGTGGAAAAATTCAAGTGCCTACCTCTTGCCATTATTCATATAGAGCGAAAAAGGCCGAAAAAATCATGTTTGTTATATGGGAGCCCCCCTTAAATATTAATTTTATTTTGTTTTCAGTATTTGTTGTTATAGCGGCAACAGATATACACAATCTGTGAAAATTTCAGAAGTCTAGCTGTAGCGTTTCTTGAGATACATCCTGGAGACAGACAGACGGACAGATAACGAAGTCTTAGTAATAGGGTCCCGTTTTTACCATTTGGGTACGGAACCTTAAAAATTATGTAGGTACATTATACTATACGTACCTACCTTTACATCTTATGTTTATCCTGGAAATCAAACACCGCATCGAACAGGCACCATCGGTTTATGTAATCCGAGTACGCTCTTTTCATCGCTTGAAGCGCTTTAGACTATTATGACTATTTATATGGAATAAAATAAAGCGCTTTAGTTTCATTAGTATCAACTATCAGGTATCGAGCATTATCAGCTGTTTATCTGTGCGGTAAGAGGGTTACACGTGGTAACTGGAAACTTGCGAGTCTGCGTAATTCCACCTACTGGCGCCAGTGAACTCCTCTGTTAGCAGTTTTAGATTCTATAATTGTTTTATTATCAGCTGCTACAATTTTATAGTAAACGTTGTAGTTTTCGGTAATTGTTTTCTGAAGAACATTTACACCTTTTTTTGGTAAAATTAATTTAAGTTGATCTAGAATTCACATGAGATTGTCGTCGTCTGTCCGTGATATGATTGTCGTCGTCTGCCCGATAATACATCTCATTTTACCTTAATATGTCCATCAATAGGTTTTTATTTTTTTATTAATATAAATCGTCTATACCTACTCTATGGGCTTTTCGCCCATCCATACTATCCATAATATTTCTAATATTATAAATGTGAAAGTATGTCTGTCTGTCTGTTACCTCTTCACGCCGAAACTGCTGAACAGATTTTGCTGAATTTTGGTATGGAGACCATTTGAATCCCGGGAATAAAGGACATAACATGTCCTTTATTCCCGGGACTTAAATATAATAACTCTCTGAAACTATTGAATGTAGAATATTTTGAGTTTCTATATAGTAAACTACCCGAAAATCTAAGCTTAATGAGCTATAGTGGTTTATTATAACTTCAACAAATAAAAAAATATGCGTAAAACAAAATTACGATTTTTGTTTTTTGGCCGTACTGTAAAATGGCTATTTGGCTTTTACGACGTTTCTACCCAGAGGGGTCGATATTATATTTATAATGCATACTTTTATCCCGGAAAAATGTACGGTTCCGGCACGTTAAACAAATTTTGGCGCAACGGAGTTGCAGGCGTCTTCTAGTAGGGAATAAATTGACACAAGCTATTCTAAGACCAATTTTATAAACGGAAATATACAGAAAAACGTAGTATGTGAAACCTATAATAGTTACCCATACCAAAACCATACGACAATAAAACATAACAGGATCAAAGTTGAACGCTCCAGATTGCTAGCGTGCATCGACCACGGGTTATTGCTCTGTAATCTGCCAACATGATGTACCCAGGTAAGGTAACTACTGGCAAGTCGAAATGATATTTTATAGGCAGTTTACGGATCTACGTCATTTTGGTCGGATCATGTCAATTGAATGATAATTGTGATCTGTCGGCTGGGTTCGACATTACGCGACCAAACTACGTAGGTCCCGTCCCCCATTTGCCTATCACTTATCTGATAGTACATAGTCAACTTGCAGAAAGTATTGACCCCGTAGCTAAAAATCTAGAATTCTAGCTACGCGTTATATCAAATTCCATAATTAATCTCAATATTTTTTACTAGATTACGCCCGCAACTTTTGCGCCAAAATTCGTTTATCGCGCAGGAACTATACATTTTCTCGGGTTAAAAAGTAGTATGTCCTTTCCTGGGACTCAAAGTATCTCCGTACCAAATTTCAGCAAAATTGGTTTAGCGGTTAATTGGGCGTGAAGTGGTAACAAACAGAGAGACAGATACACTTCCGCATTTATAATTTTAGTATGGATATGGTTTTATGATATTGTCGCCATTGAAATGGCGTCTAAGGATCCAGTTATGATATGAGAATACCGAAAATTATAGTTATACTAGCTGTCCCGGCAAACGTTGCTTTGTCATAATAAAAGTATTTCGAGCATATTATTATTTTATTGAAGTGAATAAATAAGTATGTCACCATGGCAACGTCGATCGCTATCCCGTCGCACAAACAATGGTCGCCCTCAGTCTCGAGTTGTAATAATTTACTATTATTAATTCAACAAATGCACTTATCAATATAAAAAATACCCAGTAGCCGATTCTCAGACCTACTGAATATGCATATAAAATTTGATAACAATCAGTAAAGCCGTTTTGGAGGAGTACGCTATCTAACATTGTGACACGAGAATTTTATATATTACCTAGATAATATTATAATCGTCATGATCTTATAGTTAGAAATCTAAATAATCGATTGTACTATGCTATAAATATATATTTGACTTTTATAGAAAACTATGAAATTATGAGTCAAAAATTTTTGCTTTAAAATAACGTAACCTACGAATAATAAAATTTATTATTCGTAGAACTAACCAACTTACATAACTTTGGCTCCAAATTCCGCTTGACAACACACTAAAGTGATATATTTATGCATATTTTTGTATCTATCTGTATAGATAGATACAAATTATGCTAATATTAGCATTGAATTGGTAAATACCAGAAATTAATGGCTTCGGAACGTTAATTTATTAGTTCAGAGAATACAGGATTAACACAACAATAATTATTAGTATAAAAGGAAAATGGCATTCATTTTCCTAATTATAATATCACAACTTTACATACACATGGACGCGAGTAGTATAATTATTATATTCAGTCAATATTTGAAATTAAGTATCTTCAGAGTTTAAATAAAATCATAATATAATATTATGTAATAGTAATATGTAAAAAATGTAACAAAAAATGTGATGACCTATCCCTATTGCTGCATCCCATCTAGTATATTGACATCTCATTTGTTAAATTGAACCTATTTTTACCGTCACGAGGGCACAATACTTATACTGCTAAAACCATTATCCTTTGTAGCTTTGCCGTAATCGGGTAAAAAAGAAGTCTATCTCTTTCTATCCGGTACTAAATATCGACCAGGTTTTTCCCATCCTATTGATTATACGGTACAATTCGTGCAAAGTGGTACAAAACCAGTGCGTACCGGATTTTACTGGGTGTATAATAGGCTATACAATTATCTCACCATACATCCGCCAATTCATTCGATCGAGTATACCGTCACCTATATGGAAAAACATGTTATGTAAAACCCGGTCAAGAGCGAAATCTCATATGTATTATTCTGTACCTATACAAAATACCACAATACAAACTATTTTATTCGAAATAATTTCCTGTCTCGTATAATATTACATTCGAGTTATTGTTTGGCATAAGGAAAACTTAAAAAAATGCTTTGAGGGAATTCGGTAAACCCTTTCGTCGTTTCATTCGTTCGGGAACTTTAATACTAAAATCAGACAAACCCATACGGACAGAGTCGTCAATTTTATAACCCGTCTCATCACTTCAGAGGTTATACTTATAACACAATTTTGTACTTCTTTTTGTTTCAGATGCCCCGAATGATGCGAATTACATGATCGGTGGTGTGGTCATCGCCATGGCTCTAGTGGGCCTCATCATAGTGCTCCTAGCACTCACCATCAAGTGAGTATCTGCCTTGGAGTATCTAAGTTTCGAAATATAACCCAGGGCCCAGTGCTCCAGCAGACTTAGCATGGCCACAGTAGAAACGCGAAAGAATAGAAACGCTGACAGTTTTTATGAACGACTCTGTATAGGTTTGACAAACTAACAGATTTCTTTTGTTAATCCATCACTTTGTCTACTTTACCGTAAAAATAAACCCTTCTAGGCCATGCTAGGCCTGCTGATGTCGAAAATCAACGCCTGTTGATTGGTTTTGAAAGTGCAGGCTCATGTTCTTATAATACGTCATACTTGTCTCAGACGATCTAGTACAATAGGTATAGTTTTGACAAACAAGCTAGAAATCAAGTGTATGATATAAAATTTAACCCAAACATTTGCTTAGAGGAAATCCCATTTATAGTTAAAATTATCATTTTCCAAATCACTCATACATAGGTAATATATATTTTAATACCATCCTTATTCTAGAATCTACTTTAATCCGAATAAAATATCGACGGTGGAAAGGCAAAAGTTACCAAGCGACACTTGGGGTCAAAATGAGTTTTTTATACATTCGGAATCAGCGAATTTTTCTCTATCGATTAGTCTTAGTCCCATGTCTCTACGAGCACTTTTGATGTCGCTTAGGAACTCCGTGAAAACGGGTACTTTTCTTATTTTCGGCGACCAAGCGACAACTTTTTGACACCTTTTAAAAAAATAGGCATTTGGAAATATCTACATGTTTCTTTTTTTACTTGGTAATTTTTGGCTTTACGCGTTTTTAATTTAAACTACAGTAAGTAATTTGTGCCTTTCCACTGTTGATATCAATGAGGTACTTGGGAAGTTTTACCTAAAATACATTTATTTATTTATGGTACTTATTTCGGACTCTTTTTCAAACCCTTCAAATATTTTTTCTGTCGTTTAGTATTTTTTAACAAACGCTAATCATATCAAAAATTCGATATAGTAAATTTTACTCGCCGAAACTAAGACAATAGGTGGCGCTTGGTAACTTTTTACCTGCCGTTTTATCTATGAATTTTGTTACTTGGATACCAATTGCTAAAATAATTGTTTAATTTTAAATGTGGTTAGCCCAAACAAACACTTGATGCGTTGTCGCTTATCCCCGCTGTAAATCATACCTAATATGGTGCATAGTAACGGTTTTTTCGATCAGTCGTAGTTCCACTGTCGCTTAGGTAACCAGCGTGCGCACTCTCGCGCATTTCCTTACTACTGTTTTGTGCGATACGACACTTAGTATGTATTAAAATTATTATTTTCAAGCTAACTCTGTTTTATTGTTTGTTTTATTTTAAAAAAATCTTCAAGTTTAACATGAATCGCAGTCGGCGAATATAATAAAAATAGATGATATAATTTGCCGAGTTTTATTAATTTCGGGTGTGGAAAGTAACGATTTGGCATCGCTAAGTTCTTAAGGCATGAAGAGGAAACAGACAGACAGACAGACGGACAAACTTTCAAATTTATAATATTAGTAAGTATTTTATAATAAATTCGTACCAAATATTTTACTGATACCGTAGCAAAAGTTGATTATAAAATAAACGAATTTATTAAGACAACAGTCTTTTTATTTTGAACCAACTTCCAAAAAAAGGAGGAGGGTTCTCAATTCGATAGTATGTTCTTTATTTATATTTGTTCGCGGATAACTCCGCTGTTTGTGGACCGATTTTTATGTTATTCCATACGACTTACGAAAGTGTACCTTTTATAATATCCATAGGAACTGAACAGAACCCCTGAGCCTTATTAAAGCCTGATAATGATTAATGATATAAGTTTGGAATTTTAAAGAAAAATTCCATTATAGTATAAAGAATTTTTTTTAGAAAATTCATTTTATTCGCGTTTTATAGAATACCGAGCAAAGCTCGCTCAAATAGCTAGTATTCTTATGAATAAACTAAAAAGTGTTAACATAATTCTTGTTTTATACATATATATTTTTTTATTAAATAAGGGGTCAAACGAGCAAACGGGTCACCTGATGGTAAGCAACTACCGTCGCCCATGGACACTCGCAACATCAGAAGAGCTGCAGGTGCGTTGCTGGCCTTTTAAGATTGAATACGCTCTTTTCTTGAAGGTTTGCAGGTCGTATAGGTCCGGAAAAACTGCTGGTGACAGTTAATTCGAGAGTTTTACAGTGCGCGGCAGAAAGTTACGCGAAAAACGCACTGTGGAAGACTGCCACTCATCAAGGTGATGAGGATGGTATATTTTTCGCGTGGGACGATGGCGAAAAGTTGCAGGTGGTATGATTCCGAACAATTCCTCAGAGCACTCCCCGTGATACAACCGATAGAGGATGCAGTGTGAAGCTACATCTCGGCGTAATTCCAAGGGGTCCAAGCTGTTTGAAACACTATGGCAGTCAACAATTCGAGCGGCCCTTCGTTGGATATGATCCAGAGGGAGCAATTGGTATTTTGGCGCCCCTGTCCAGAGATGAGAACAATATTCCATATGAGGCCAAACCTGCGCCTTGTAGAGTTGTAGGCGTTGGTCCGGACTGAAGTACTGTCTCGCTCTGTTAAGAACACCAAGCTTCTTCGAGGCTAATTTGGCTTTACCTTCTAGATGATATCGGAACTGGACTTCGCTCAATATGTTGACGCCAAGTATCTCAATGCTAGGGGAGATGGTTAAAGATGTGCCCTCGAAACGAGGACATACGACCGTTGGTGACTTTTAGTGGTGAACGCGCAGACTTGTGTCTTGGCGGGGTTGAATTGGACCAAGTTACGTCTACCTCATTCAGAGTCCTTCTCCAAAGAATATTATTATTGCCTTATATTATTGCTTTTTTAGGGTTCCGTACCCAAATACGACATCTGTCCGTCTGTCTGTCTATCTCCAGGCTATATTCTCAAGAACGGCTATAGCTAGACATCTAATATTTTCACAGATAGTGTATTTTCGTTGCCGCTGTAACAACAAATTCTAAAAATAAAATTAATTTTCAATGGGGTATTCCATACAACAAACCTGATTTTTTGGCCTTTTTTGCTAGATGTCAATAATGGCAACAGTTAGGGACTTGAAATGTTCACAAAATACTTAATTATATTTATACTTTTTTAATTAATAATAAAATTATAATAAAATAGATAAATAAAAGGATCTCCCGTACAAAAACCTATTTTAGCCTATTTTTGCTCTATAATTGTACGGAACCCTTCGTGCGCGGGTCAAACTCGCACTTGGCCGATTTTTACGATTGGCCTAAGCCTCAACTAGGTATATTATCTGTAGTCAATCTTCATACATTTTAGAAGTCGGTAAGTCCGTACGGTACGTATATAGTACGGCTCATTGGAATTCTGAATATCGTTCTTACTGAGGAACTCAGCTTCAATTATTTGTTTGAAAATAATTTGTTCAAAGGCATATTTCAAATATTGTATACTTGATTGGTTTTTCTTCAACAGTTAAACTTCAGTTATTTTAGATTGCAGCATAACTATACTGAGCAAATTTCCTCACTGAATCTAAAAAGTAAAAACTTTTGAGTTCTGGGTCAAATTTATTTGGTGGCAGGTAAATAATTACTTACACTAACATAATTTCATTTATCGTACAGTAAACATTGCTTGTTATAATAATGGAATATTATGAAATTTAGACCCCTTTGCTTGTTCAATTAAAACAATAATTCTGCACTTATCCCTTTTTGCTTCGAACCATTTAGGGAAAAATATATATTTAGACATCTTTACTAGATTGAAAGATAAAACGTTTTTGTCGGTTGGTAACTTTTACCTGCTTCTAAATTTAGGTAAATTGTAACCAAACGCCACTTCTACGCATAATAAACGGAAATACATTTTTTTAACAAACCAATTAATAAAGACATAAAAATACTTTTGAAATCCGTTGGATTTTTTCAAATATCTCTAATAGCTAATTTTATATGATTTTTTAAAGAAAAAATGAATCTTTAAACGGCTCTGCTGTAAAAATAGCTATATGGCGCTTGGTAACTTTTGCCTTTACACCGTCGATATTATATTCACAGTTATTATTTTATATGGCATATCGTAAACCGTGATTCGGAGTACTAAAAAGCCCATAAAAATAATCTCCACTTTATATTTTACTATTTTTTTGAGTAACAATAAATCATAAGATTAGGTGAGGAATTTAATATGCGTAGGTTTTTAAATTCAATTACAATTTAATTTTCAAAGCCCAAGTACTTTGTATGAATTTATTATTTTGCCTTTAATTTCGCATTGTTTTTAAACGGCTCCAAAAAGGATTTAGGATATTCGAGTGTTTTGTGTTAGTTTTCAAATACCTAAGTAGTTTCAATATTCTTGGGCTTAGATCCAAGTGCGTAACAAGTATAAGTATTTTAAGAGTCAAGTGATCTGAAATAATTTGATGCAGAAACTAAGTGATATTGAAAACGGCAATAACAGTATCATTCAGCTTGTACCGCTGTAAATGTAATACTAAATCACAAATACATTACTATCTTGTGTTAAAATTGGTACGGAAATAAACTTAATCGAGAGGCTGCTGGTACTATTTAAAAATAGACGGTTTTCACGATTCCGTGTGTGCAAAATGAAGGAAGCGTACATTTTTCGCGATTGAATATAGTTTGATTCTCCGTGGTCTGCATTATAATATCAGAATTAAATAATAATTATTATTGTTAAAATAGAGAAAGCCCGCAATTACTGCGATGCGTCAAAATTCATATTTTATTTCGCGGAAACTGTTTTTCCGGGATAAAAAGTATCCTATGTCCTTTCCCGGGAGACCAATTATGTATCTGCATACAAAATTTCACCAAAATCGGTTAAGCTGCTTAAGCATGAAGAGGTAACAGATACACTTTCGCATTTATTATTTTAGTAAGTAATTAATTTTATTTTATTTATTTATATAATATAATATTATTCTCGTATGTGACGCACCAGGAAACTGAATAGCATAATTTCTTGGAGTTTCTTTGACTAGTTTGGCTATCGATAATAAAACTTGACCTCTTCTTGAGTCAAATGTCATTCTGTGGAATAAACCTGTGCACCTGATAAAATTTTCCGTAGTCAAAAATGTCGCGTTTTGTTTATCAGGTTTTTACATAAAGTTTGTTAAAAAAAACATGTACCTTTTACGGATTTTAGAGCCCCAGATATTATCATTGTTATGTTAGTTTTAGTAAACTACAGTTTTACAGCAATTTTCACGCGTTAACTGAAACATATATTTTGATATTTGGACAGGTTTGCCAATAATGCTTTGTTATGAACATTGGCAAATTGACAAAACTATGCATTCCCAGTCGACAGTGTAATTCAAATTTTATGAGGTTTGCTCATTTGAAAATATAATAATATATTACCTAAAGAATATAACACTTATAGCCATTTCTTGGCAGGAAATGCCAATTATTAGCTATTTATAAAACGAAGAAGCGAATAATATTGTAATATAAAATAAAACTGGCTTGATTAGTATCTCTAATCGCATCAATTCATACTGGTTTCGAATTTTAGGTAAGGTTTATGTGAGCAAAGCATACATACGACACTTTTCATCGCGGGAAAAC